>JAVQMG010000130.1:16402500-17890000 GCA_032878915.1 Castanopsis chinensis
CAATAGAACATACAACATAGTTGAACTTCTCAGTTAAAGAGCGTAGAATCTTCTCCACCACTTTAACATCCTGCATATCTTCTCCATAAAGTCGCATCTTGTTGGCCACTATCATGACCCTAGAGAAGTACTCTGTCACTTTTTCACCGGATCTCATCTCAAGATTTTCAAATTCTCTGTGGAGAGCTTGAAGATGAGACCTCTTGACTCTTGCATTTCCTTCGATTTTTTTCTTCATGGAGTCCCATATATCTTTGGCAATAGCCTTCTTGAGAATGGTGTCAAGAACGGTACGATCGATCGATCGCCTAGAAGTGATAGTTCTTCACTTTCAGATCCTTCAGCTTTATCTCATCATTCTTCTTTCGTTGTGCATCTGTCTGCACTGATTCACTTGCTGGCTCAATATAGCCAGGCTCCACCAGCCCCCAAAATTTCTTAGATCGTAGAAAATTTTCCATCAGCATGCTCTAATGATCATAGTGACCATCAAAGCGAGGAATGGCTGGCTGTATTAAACTCCCTTCTGTAGTCATCTTCTGTGCTACTGCAAGAACTTCAAAGACTGCTGCTTTGATTTATCAGGCCTAGTGGGTGCTCTGATATTAGATTGTTAGAAACTTTGATCTAAAACAAAACTAAGAACAAGAACACAACAAACTGGATTGAATGACTTAGTTTTATTAACAATAACTTTGGCTTAAATAGCCATTCAATACACGATCTTAACAGAAACGAAAAAACAGCCCACTTAGCGGAAATAAAGCCAAGTGGTAACAGAAACTTGGAACAATTCAAATACACATAAATATCCCTAATGACTAGGACTTTATTCTAACAGAAAAACAGTAGTAAACTCCTTCAATTAGAAAATACAAACACGAATCTGAATCGCATCATAATCCTCTCGGCAATTTGTTTTCCAAAAAAAAAAAAAACACCCTTACGTTAAACTAACAAGTTAAAAACATGTGGATGTGAAAAAAGTTAAGTTAAAAACATGTGGATGTGAAAAAATTTAAAGAACAAAATAACAATCATCGGTAACTTCAACTTAAATTACAAAATTCAATTGCTAAGGAAAGTGCTTTGATTATGGTCGTTTATTGGTCATGTCTTTCAGTTTATTACAAATAGTTATTTTAACATGTTCATCAAAAAATTTATTAAAGCTTCTGTTTAATCAAGATTTATGAATTTTCATCACAAAAAATTAAAGTATAATGGATTTCCATCAGTCCATGGATGATGGATTTCCATCGTGTCTCTTGAGTCTTGACTCTCGATCAATGACTCCTCCTTATAAAAATAAAAATAAAAATAAAAATAAACATAACAATATATTGAGAAAGGGTAATGGGCTGGGTTTGACAAGATTAGGCCTCGCTAATCTAATACAAGTAGAGTGTTTCCAAGCCTTTTTATTAAAATTTAAATATCAATAAAAAATCCAATAATTGATATATATATATATATATATGTATTCGTGATTATTGTTTTTTATTATCAGGGAAAGATGCCAATTTATTTTTGGTATAAGCAAATTTCAAACCTCATATTTCTATAAATATTAAATAAGAATTTTTGAAATATATAATCTTATTGATAATTTGATTTGAGCATTAACAAAATGAAGTAGCGAAGTTACTACTTTTACTATCCAGTAATCTATATATACTATAAAACCAAAATTTTTTACTTTTTTTGACTTTCTTAGAGTTTGCCTTTGGAGCTCTCACATTTTTTTCACATAAGCAAATATTTATAAATAAAAAAATACTCTCTTTCTCCCCCAAAAGCAATACCCGATTCTTCTTCTAAGAATTAAAACTAAAACCCGATAAAATAAAAAAATAAAATAAAAACTCTTTCTTCTCATATATTTTACCGAAAACCTTCTTCCCCAAAACAAAACCCAAATTAAAACTTAGGTCCTCTCTCTTATCAGATCCTTCCATGCCACCATCTCCTTCCCCAAAAACTCATCTGGTTCAAACTCTATTTGCCTCTCTATCTTTTCCCACTTGGAAAATACAAACACGAATCTGATCAAACCATAATTCTCTCGGCATTTTTTTTTTTCCAAAAAAAAAAAAAACCTTAACATTAAACTAACAAGTTAAAAACTTGTGGATGTGAAAAAAGTTAAGAGATGTGAAAAAAGTTAAGATATGTTAAAAACATGTGGATGTGAAAAAAGTTAAAGAGAAAAACAAATCAGGGTTATGTTTTCATATATATTGCATTGTAGTAAATAACAATTATCGGTAACTTCAACTTAAATTACAAAAATTCAATTGCTAAGGAGAGTGCTTTGATTATGGTCGTTCATTGGTCATGTCTTTCAGTTTATTACAAATAGTTATTTTAACATGTTCATCAAAAAATTTATTAAAGCTTTTGTTTAATCCATATTTCCATTTAGTAATTGCATGTTTCAGATTTTTTTTTTTTTTTTTGGAGACACAAACACACACACAAGCAAGAAAAAGATGAGTTCTAACACAAAGGCACACACCACACACAACAAACTCCACTAAAAAATTATAGTAACTTTTAGTTGCATGTTACAATTACAGATTGAGTCTAGAAATATTTTAGATTGAAATTCTAACCTACAATAAATATATATATATATATATATAAAACAAATAATTGTTCAAAAATATTTTCTTATACTCAATAGGCTTTCCAGTGCATCGCATGAGTTAGCATCTTAATGACTAGTTAGAATAAATTGCATCAATAATCTATTAAAAAAAACCACAAATTATAAAATTATTTCCAAAAAAGCCTCAAAACAGACCCAAACTAGTACATTACGCAATTGGTATGGGACAAATTCTTAAATGTACATTTCTTGTAATCTTTTTTCTTTTCTTAATCCCTTAATTATTATTATTTTCCCTGCAGAATGACTACACAATCAACTATAATCTTTATGATAAAAGTGCGAATGCGCGCATGCACTGTAGCACTGTAGCTACAACAGTGCTTTGGTTTAGTGAGTCACTCTTTTTTTTTTTTCTAAGTTTTGAACAGTTGCTCCTTATTTTTTCACTGCTTTCTTTTCTTTTTTCTCTGCTTTTTTTCCCTGGTAATATCCAGTACACTCTTTTTAATTTTTTTATATATTAAATTGTTAATTAACACAATAAATTGTCACAATATTTTTGCAACTGTTGATATGTTAATTCCTTATAGGTTAAAATAAAATATCATACTAGAATCACCCACAACTAAAACCAAAGGTATTATGAAAAAAGAAGTGTTATATCCACAACACTTTTTGTAACACTTTCACAACATTGTTCATTAGGCTTTTTTTTCCCCACAAACCACAGTACGCCAATTTTGGTTGTGCTGTTTTTGTCTTTTCTTTTAAATATTTATATGTGTATGTACAGTTACACTGATTTAACAAATTCTTACGGTATTTTCACAATTATTGACAATTTGCATTATTCATTGGCCTTTTTTTTTCACAATACGCTGGTTTTGCTTGTGCTTTTAAATATTATATGTGTATACACAATTACACTGACGCAACAAATTTTTACAATATTTTCATAATTATTGAGGTGCCAATTTTTTAAAGGTCAAAATAAAATAATAAAATAAGAGACTATGAGCAATCACAGCTAAAAATAAATGTATTATGAAAATGTTATAATATCTTCTTTTTGTTACAATATTTTCACGATCGTGAGATCTCAGTTCTTTATAGATCAAAATAAAATAAATAAAAAGAAATGTTATGTCCACAACTTTTTCACAATAATTTTGTAACAAATTTTATGCAGCAAGGTATTTTTGAAGGATAAAAAAGTGATATTACTAATGGGTTCAATTTAAAACCAATAACAACTTGTCATTTATAATTTGTTCTAAAAATGTTATAGATGTAGCATTTCTCTCAAATAAAATAAAAATATATCTATTCGGATCCTAAAAATAAAAGTATTGTGAAAATGTTTTAATATTTTGTTATATTCTTAGACTTCTTTTTTAGTATTTATAGTTAAATTGGGTTAGCCAAAATTCACTGTACGTTTCACGCACAATTTTCTTGTATTGTCTTTTTGCTTTTTTTTTTTTTTAATGTATAATTTTAAAGCCAGTAATAATTTTTTACCTAAGATTCGTTGTGAAAATACTATGGATGTAAAAATTAAATAATAATATATCAAACTGGGACCTACCACAACTGGAAATAAAAAATATTATGAAAATGTTGTGACGTTTTGTTATATTCCTAAACTTCTTTTTTTTATGACATTTTGTTGTGTTCCTAGGCTTCTTCCTTTTTTTTAGTCAAATTTAGTAAGCCAAAACTCATTGTTTTAGGCATAATTTTCTTCAATTGGAATTTTATTTTATTTTTAAACGTTTAAAAGTGGTTAGCCTAATTTAAAACTAATAGCAATTTACCACCTAAGATTTATTATAGAAATATTGTGGACAAAACATTACTTTAAAATAAAATAATAAAATATCAGACTAGGACCCACAATAGCTAAAAATAAAGGTATTGTAAAAATATCGTGAATTGTTGTTTCAATTTTTTTTTTTAAATAAAAATAAACACACACACACACACACACGCACACACATATTGTTTTACACACACACACAAATTGATGAAGTAACACTTTCCTCTTTTATGTTCAGGGTAGTTGCATTCCCCCCTAAAGTAAAGTTGAATAATTTCATCATTTATATTTTGTAAATGAGCATATACTCCTATTGTTTCTCTCTTAGTTAAACCCTAACAAAATCTTATAATTCCTAAAATATTCCATTGTGCAATGTCTAATATACTTCTACTAAATTTTAATGTCCCAAAAAATTTCTTTGTGTATTTTGAATTTTATGCAGTAGACTGGTAGTCATGCTTGGAAAGTTAGAATGATAATATATGTTGTTCTATTTGTTAGCTAGAAAACACTAATTTATTAGGTTTAAATCTTCTACACATATAATTTTATCTAATAAAAACATTGATGACATGTGTCTTTCGTTATTTTGTTCTTATTTTAATCTATTTTCCTACTTAAAAGGATATTCATTAAAAATAAATAAGCTAAACACCGTAGTTAGACTCATAAAATAAGATAATAAAGAATGAAATATGAATAACAAAATCTTCATTGTAGATGATTGCAAATATTTAATTTAATGAAGATCTTCAAAAAATTTGTAGCATATATTATTATTCATTGTGAAAATTTAAATATTGTACAAAGATGATAACATTCATTAATATTCTCTGTAGTATTTTTTGATGAGTAGATATTATATTTAATAAATAAGTTCTAAGAAATTGTCATAGTACATAGATATTCAAATAGATATTTTAAATTTAAGTACATGACTTCATACTTCTTCAACAAAAAAAAAAAAAATTATATTAATTTTCTCACTAAAGGGTCAGCATGTGTCTTGCACGTGCAACCCATGCTAGTATATATAAAAAGAGTCAATCGGTATAAGGACTTGTGCTACAGTACTTTGGTTTATTCCACTTCCACTTGATCCACTGTTACACACTTAGAGCTGGAGGTATCTAATGGATTATGTCTCATAAACTCACACTTACGCCTTCTTCTTCTTTTCATTTTTTTTTTTTATGGTACTTGCGCAACAGTACTTGCGTTGAACTTGATTATAAAATATTATCACAATATTTTCATAATTATTGATGTGTTAATTCTTTATATGTCAAAACAAAATAATAAAGAAAACTATTACGTCCACAACTTTTTATAATATTTTCACAACAAATTATAGGTGGTTAATTGTTATTGGTCCAAATTTGAACTTGCCACTGAGATTAATTTTTTGCCCAAACTATAACAACTAGTAATAACTTGTCACTTATGATTTGTTGTAAAAATTTTGTGGATATAGCATTTATCAATAATACAATATCATATTGGAACCAACTACTACTAGAAATAAAGGTATTCCGAAAAAAAAAAAAAAAAAAAGTGTTACATCCACAACATCTTCATAACAAATCTTAGGTGCTAAATTGTTATTCTAATTTAAACTTATCAATGAAATTATTTTTTTGTCCACTGATAACAACCCATAACAACCTACTACTTATAAATTGTAATGAAAATGGCGTGAACATCTTGTTATTGTCACAATATTTTCACAACTGTTGAGGTATCAATTTTTTACAAGTCAAAAAAAGTTATAAAGGTATTATTAAAATGTTATGACATTCTTTGTGTTTCTAGAAAAAAAAAAATTATTAGTCAATTTTTGTTAAGCCAAAATTCACTGTTTCACATATAGTTTTCTTCGGTTGAATTTTTGTATTTTGTTTTGTATTTCTTTTTTCTTTTATGCACCATTTTAAATAAAACACACATAGTTTTTAGTTTAGCTAATTTGTTGAGCTAAAATTCATAGTTTTACGAACCATTTTCTTCTACTAGATTTTTTTTTTATTTAACACATTGTTTAAAATAAAATAAAAAACACATAGTTTTACCAACACAAAAGAATTATGGAAAAAAGTATTTTCCCGCTTTATGTTTGGGGTAGTTTCATCCCCCAACTTTAAAGTTGAATAATTTCTTCCTTTATATTTTGTAGACAAGTATATAGTCTCTGCTATTACTCTCTTAGTTAAACCCTAACAAAATCTTATGATTCCTAGAATATTTCATTGTGCAATATCTAAAATGTCTCACTAAATTTAATGTCCCAAAAATTTTCTTCATGTATTTTGAGTTTTATGTGTTAGTCATACTTAGAAAGTAAAAATAGTTACGTATGGTATTCTGTTTGTTACCTAGAGAATACTAATTTATTAGTGGTTTAAATCTTCTAGATTTATAATTTTATCTAATAAAAACTTCAATGACACATGTCTTTTGATATTTTGTTTTTTTTTTATTTGCTTTCTTTCTTAAAAAATGTGTTCATTAAAAATTAAGTAAGCTAAGCATTGTAATTAGGCTCATAAAAAAAATTATAAAGAAAGAAGTATGAACAACAAAATATTCATTGCAAGTGGTAGTAGGTATTTGATTTGGCCAAATCGGCCATTTACCATTGTTTGCAAAATAAGTAGCAATATACCACTTTTTTGAAACTCAAGTTCTTGAAACTCGAGTTGCTGTGTAAATTGAGAATTAAACACTCGAGTTTCATAAAAAAAAATAAAAAATAAAAAAAACTTGTGCTGACATGAATTTTTTTATTGAAAAATTGCCACATGGAACTCGAGCTTACCATGCTTGAGCTCTTTGTAAATACAAAACTCGAGCTTATGTGCTCTTTTTTTTTTCTTTAATGGTACTTAAACTTACCATGCTCGAGTTCATTGTAATATGGAATTCGAGTTTGCTAAGTTCAAGTTCCTTGTACTCTTTTTTTTTTTAATAATCAACAAATAAACATAAACATAAAAATTAGTTTTTTTAATCTGAACGCACAAACATATGTTTTTATTTATTTAATTAGAAGCATTGTAAAATATAGAAATTTTAATTTCAAAATATGAATTTTTACACTACTCATACCCCTTGTTCATTCATTTTTAACACACTCATCAATTTCTTACTTCTCAAAAGCGTTATGGTCAAATTGGTTAAAATATTGGGGGTTACAATGAGAAATTTGAGCAACATTATGAACAAAGAAAAATTTGCTCTTTGCACATCATGTTTATTGTATATTCAAATCTACTTACTGCATTCATATAATCTGTTTTCTGCATTAATTAAAACTATTCACTGTTTTCTCATTAAAATTGTTCACTGTTTTTTGCATAAATTGTTTCCAGCATTCTACATAAAATTATTTTCTGTTCAGCATTATTTAAAAAATTATTCACTATTTTTTCTCCCTCTTTTTGGGCTAGGAGAGGGGATTCAATTTTGACTTTTTTACTATATTTTTTTGAGAGATTTACTTGGTATGTGTATGGCAACAGATTAAAACTAGTTTTTGTATTAATTATTCACTGTTCACGTGTCCCACACAACTTTTAATCTTAGCTTTATTTCAAATAATCTTACTTTCAGTTTTTTAAAAAATAAGCTAACTTTTAACTTTTTTTTTCTCACATTATGCGAATTAGCTACCAAAAATAAACAATTCTCAAACAGAAATTAGATATTGAAAAGAGCACTCAAGTGTGAAATTTGGTACGTGGAGACCAATGTATAGAGGTGCAGAGCTTTTCCCCATCTTGTAGATGATAATCTGTTACTCACAGAACATCCCTTCTGAAAACTTATAACACTTGATCGAGCAAGTGCTAGGTTTATATTAGAGAGAATATATGCTCACAATGTAGGCAACGATGAAAATCCTAATGCAGTTTAGCAAAAATTGACAATTTTATAGTCCAAGCAAAGAGAGTGGTTTTAGATGAGCAAGCAACACAAATCAAACAAAAAAAAAGTGTGAAATTTGGAGATTAAAAATGGGCCCAAGGGTTGAGCCATGTTGCCCCTTGGGGGGATCGTGGCCCCTGCAACCAAAAAAAAAAGTCCGCCAGCGTATATAGAAATTTTAATTGGGCCCTCCAATGATGTACATCTACCCCCCCCCCCCCCCATTTCTATTCAATTCACTCCCAACATGCTTGAATTTCTCTTTGTACACAATTTTGTTCGAATTTCTTATTATAACCCCTAATATTTTAACCAATTTGACCATAACACTTATGAGAAGTTAGAAATTGATGAGTATGTTAAAAATGAATGAACAAGGGGTATGAGTGGCCTAAAAATTCATATTTTGAAATTAAAATTTCTATATTTTACAATGCTTTTAATTAAATAAATAAAAACATATGTTTGTGCATTCAAATGAAAAAAAAAAAAAAAACTACTTCTTTTTATGTTTATGCTTATTTGTTGATTATCAAAAAAAAAAAAAGTATAAGGAACTCGATCTTAGCATACTCGAGTTCCATATTACAAGGAACTCGAGCTTAGTAAGCTCGAGTACCATTAAAGAAAAAAAAAGCATTTAAGCTATTACAAGGAACTTGAGCTTGGTAAGCTCGAGTACCATTAAAGGATCGAGTTTTGTATTTACAAAGAACTCGAGCTTGGTAAGCTCGAGTATGGAACTCGAGTTTACCAAGCTCAAGTTCAATGTGGCATTTTTTCAATAAAAAATCCATGTCAACACAAGTTTTTTTATAAAACTCGAGTGTTTAAAACTCGATTTACACAAAAAAGTCAAGTTTTCAAAAAGTGGTATATTACTACTTATATTGCATAGAATGGTACGCTGCTAAAAATTTCTGCGAAAAGTGGTAAATGGCCGATTTGGCCTATTTAATTTAATGCAGAGTTTCAATTGTAGTATATGTCATCATTTATTAGTAGAATTTAAATATTATGACTACTTTATCAAAACTTAGTTGTTTATTGTTGGAAGATGATGACATTTGTTATCATTCTTAGTAGAATATTTTTTTTAAGTAGATACTGTTTTTAGTAAATATGTTCCAAGAAATGAAAAAGTATTTTGTATCAAATGATACCATGTCATCTGTATCAAAATCCAATAAACGAGAGATATGTATGCAAAAATAACTACCCACTAACACATGTCTTTCAATTGTTAGTGAGTTAGTTATTTTTTGCTGACATGTCTCATACTTATTGAATTTTAATACTATTGATATGGTATCATTTGATACCAAATACCTTCTCCTAAGAAATTATTATACTAAAATAGATAGCCATATGTTAAATAACTATTTTAAATTTAAATACATGGTTTGATATTACTTCAAAAAAAATGTTATCTTAAATTTTCTCACTCAAAGGGCAGCACGTGCCCTACACGTGCAACCCTTACTAGTCTATACTAATATACAATAAAAGAAATATTTCATACTTTGAAAACAGTATGGAATCCCGTTTGTGGGTTTGATTTAAAAGCCTAATATATATCATATATACATAAAAGTAACCATAAAGGAAATAATATTTTTTATCAAAAAAATAAAGAAAATAATATTTTATTATTCATGAAAAAACAAAGCGAATGAACTGGTCCAACTAGGGAAATCAAACATTGTACCATGCAACAATGACCACTGTACTACATGAAATTTAAAAAAGTTCAGTCCAATAGACTAGCATTACAAGTTGTTTTTGTGAAAAATGTTATTCCAAAAGGATCCAATCGAAGGGAGAGCAGTCCAGCCCAGATGAACTATGTTAATGTGTAATAAGCTATGGGTCTTAGGCTCACTTTGTTTACTTGTATAGCACACATACTTGTATAGCACATATACTTATATTGCACGCTCTGCCTCCTATATAAAAACATTCATGTATATTTCATTATTATAGAAATACAACACATTCATTCAGTATTTCTAACATAGTATTAGAGCTATTGCTCTAATTTTCTTGTGTTTTGAAATCTTGTCTTTGCTAGTATTTTCCGCTACCTCAACTTCTCTAGTCAATAATCCTTTTTCGGTGCCCTCTCTTGACTGCTCCGCTACCGTTAGAGGTCCTCAAGGTTGAATCTTTGCCGCCAAAAGCTTGCTCTCCGCCACAAAGACCAATTCCCTCGTCAGGTCTTCACTTCGGACCTCCGATTAGAACATAAGACATATCATCGTATAGATCATCAATTAATCTACTCAATGACACCGGAATTGTCCACATCGAAGAATCCACGCACTCTCACGCGCTTGTTGAAATTTGGAGAGATCCATCCATGCGCTTCACGTGCCCCTATGAGCCAGTAGAAGTTTTGCGCACTCCTTCCGCACACCACTAGGAATCTTACTGACGTCATCTATGATTTCATAACCTACCACGTTAGCCTTAGCTGAATCAACTGCTTACATCAGCCCTAGCTAACATCATCGACACGTCATCGCACAGCCTCCTGCTTACATCATACTAACATCATCTGCTTATGTCAGTGCCACATCTTTGTTGACGTCATCTTGCCTATGTCAATGTTGACTTCACCAGCCACTACAGTTGACTTTGACCTGTGTTGACCATTGACTTTTTTGTCAGGTCTTCTTACTGTAACAATTGTCATCAACAGTCCAACAAATGTTTTTACAATTTTTGCAAGTGTGTTGGCCATAATATTGAAACTTTTTATCATTGCAATAAATCAGCTGTTTCTATTTTTACTGCTATTGTTGCTAACATTGAGAGTATCCAACCAATGGCTCATATCTCCATGAAGTCCAAGTCTTCTAAATCCATTACCACCATTTTTACAGTCGACCTTCAAAACATCATCGCTAATACCATTTGTATAGTTGGTAATACATCTTTTTCCTCTTTTCTCTCAGTTTTACCTGGTATGTCTCCTTCCTCTTAGCTTATGGATTATACTTGTTGCAATCACATAACACCTCACTTGTCCTTATTTTCTCAAGTTGAACTTGCACCACACCCTCTCAATATTCACACAGCAAATTGTTTCACATTGCTTGGTCATAATATAGGTTCTATCTCGACCTCCAACATCTTCGTTCTTGAGGTCTTTAATGTTCTTAACTTGTCTTACAATTTATTTTATGTGAAACAGTTAGCTGAGTTAGGTTATCGCATTACCTTTGATTATTCTGGATGTACTATGTAGGATTCGAGGACAGGACAGGAGCTTGGGACTGGTCCTAGAGTTGGGCATATGTTCCCATGAACAATTTTCGTCTTCCACTTATTACTCCTATTTCTATTGCTGCTACAATTTCTTCTATTCCTTCCCTTGCACTTTGGCATGCCTAACTTAGTTACATATCTTCCTCTTAGGTACAGCACTTGGCTTCTAAAGGTTTGCTACGTTCAGTGCCCAAAGAAAATTTTGATTGTGTATCATGTCAGTTAGAAAAACAACCAACTTTGCCTTTCAATACTAGTGAATCAATGTCTATTAATATTTTTGACCTAATTCATTTTGATGTCTGAGGGCCTTCCTTTGTCTCCAGTATTGGTAGATCTCGATATTTTGTTGTATTTGTTGATGATTATTTTCGTTATAGCTAAATTTTTCATATGAAACATCGTTCTGAATTATTACAAGTATATTGTAACATTGCAAAAATAGTTGAAACTCAATTTTCCATATGCATCAAAAATTTTCTATTTGATAATGCTCTTGAATACACTCCATATGCTTTCCAAGCTATTTTGCATTCCTATGGCACTATTTATCAACTAACTTGTCCAGATACCTCTCAGCAAAATGGTAGAGCCGAACGAAAATTTCATAATATTCTTGACACTATTCATGATCTCCTTCTCTCTACCAAAGTTCCTGCTCCCTTTTGGAGCGAAACCACTCTTCATGCTGTTCATACTATTAATTGCATTCCCAGTACTGTCATCCAAAATCAAACTCCATGTGAGTGCATTTTTGGGTCGCCTCCAAACTTTCAGCACCTTCACTCCTTTGGTTATGCTTGTTTCGTTCTTTTTCAGTCACATGAACATAACAAAGTTAAGCCT
The DNA here is from genome assembly GCA_032878915.1 of Castanopsis chinensis. Lineage (NCBI taxonomy): Eukaryota > Viridiplantae > Streptophyta > Magnoliopsida > Fagales > Fagaceae > Castanopsis > Castanopsis chinensis. The sequence continues at coordinate 16,414,977 of JAVQMG010000130.1, forward strand.
CGGTCTAGGCCTTGTTGTTTTCTTGGCTATGACGAAACTCAAAAGAGGTATTGGTGTTATGATCCTATCTTTCATTGTCTTCGTATCTCCCGCAATGTTGTCTTTTGGGAACACCGCTCCTTTGTTGAGCTCACTCACTTTCGTGCCTCCCTATCTACCTCTTGTCTTAGATCTTTTTCCAAATAAGCCATATACTCCTTCTATAGTTGCTCTTGATCCTCCTATAGACTTCTCTGTCCAACCACCAGATGTTTTTTATGCCTCTTCAGGATCACCCTCTAATGAACAGGTGGAAGATGAACAAGTCAAAAACAAGCTAACCAACTTTGAGCCTGGGTCCCTTACTCCTGTTTCGCCTGAAGATCTTGCATAAGACATTCCACCTTGTCCTTGGGTATCCATTCCTACACATTTACTTGACTATCATAAAGTCTTTAAATGGTGACAAGAACAAATTTTTTGTTGAACTTTTACTTTTGAACTCTTTGCCAAAGTGTGGTTTTGGACATCTATTTGGTCTAACTTAGACTCTACTTTGGGACCTTGGGTTTAGAAAGTCAAACAATCTTGGCATTATACTCATATAACTCCAAGGGTGGGTCTACTAGTTCCTTGAACTCATGATTTCTCACTATAAGGTCCTGAGTTCATCTTTATCCATTAGTGCATGAGAGGTTGTACATATCTAGGAATTGGTTATGGGCTCAAGAGTTTTGGACACCTTGTTAGCCAAAAAAGAAAAGACTTTATACCCCCACACAAATTCATAGGTTTATTAAGTCAATGGGTTACATACTTAATCTCTAAAAAAGTATGTTTTAAAAATCAATATCAATTTTTGACATCGATTAAACCCCAAACTATGCTGAACATCTTTCCATGCACTTATAGGGACAAAGTTATTGCCCTAAGGTTTGATGAATAGAGTTCTTGTCCCTCAATCCCAACAAGGGGAAAAAATGTGTCACACATGACAAGAAAATTTGGTTAAGTAGATGTTTCCTCCTTCTTAAGCCATGGCCTGATGCCCTTGTAAAAATGAGGCTTTAAGAATTCTAGATAAAGCCCTTCACATTGAGTAACTCTTTTCTCTCCATTATTTTTTTTTTAACTTTTTAAAAAATTCATGTATTGTTGGTTAAATTCTTTACCATTGCACACAAATCCCTTTGAATATTTAGAATGAAACTGCAAGAACTGGCATCATCATAAGGGTATGGACTCTTAATAGATTAGGGAGGAAGATTTTTGAATTTAGGATATAATCTTCTTTTGGTATGACTTACTAAATATGAGTTCTTTGAATGTTTGAGTGCATGTGCTGTCTCTTCTTATATATGGAATTTGTTGTGTTAATGTTCATAGTCTTCTTATATATGGAATTTGTTGCTTTTATGCTCATAGAAGCTGTAGGATGACGGTTTTTTTTTAAAATATTATTTTAATTGATTATTCTGCTTTCTACCTTAAATAAAAATATTTTGTTGTTCAGTAGAACGTCTGAAATGTGTAATATTTAATTTATGAATTTTAATCTTCTAAGTTTTTTATGTCAAAAAAATGAGCCTTACGGTGAAGTATGGTCCACCCCCCTTAAGAGCACCCATGTCCTTGCATGTGGGGCCCACACTTCTAGCCATTGCCATGTAGTTGCAAACTTAGCTATACTATTTAATGTTATTTTGTATTATAAATTGTTCAATTGCCCATGCATTTCACATGTCATTTAATAGGGTAGATTATATGCGTTCACATGCTAACATATCTATGCATTCATTTGTCAGCACATAGTATAGATAATATTTTATTCTCACATATTTATGCACATCCTTGCCTCTATGTTCATGCATTCTACATGTTAGCCCTTAGGTTGATTGTACATGTTCAAATAAAAAGGATTTCCTAAAAGACAATAAATTTGTCAAATGAAATACTTCTCATATTTTATAAACATTTAACCATTGTATGCATTTATTGTCTGTGTCTTTTTGCTTGAGAAAAATATGTTGAAGGGAAAAAGTGCAAACCGAACGTGTCATGCTATAGTTTGAATAAGGTTAATTGTGTTTAATTCAAGAATACAATTTACTTTCCAAGCTAGTACCACGCAATCACATGCATAGTTATACTCTTTAAATTTATTTTCTAGCATAAATTGCTATCATGCCCATGTATTTCATATGTCATCTCCTTTGGTAGACTATATGTGCACACATTCTCACATATTCATGCATTCATTTGTCATCACTTTAGATAGATTATATTCTATGCTCACATGTTCATGCACCTCACATGCTCATGCATTCATATATCATAAGTTCTTCCTTGGCCCTATCTTAATGCATTCTTTACATTTCAACACTTAGGTTTATTGTGCATGGTCAAATAAAATGGATTTACTATAAGGACAAATAAAATTTTCAAATGACATTCTTCTCACACTTTATAAACATTTAACCATTGTATCCCTTGATTGTCTCTTTGTGTCTTTTTGCATTAGAAAAATACGTTTAAGGGAAAAGTGCAAACCGGACTTTTTATGCTATATTTTCGAATAAGGTTGGTTGTATTTAATTCAAGAATGCAATTAGCTTTTCTAGCCAGTGCCACGCAATCTCATAAATTGCTAACATGCCCATGCATTTCACTTGTCATGTGAGGTGCACCTCGCATGCCCATCCTTTCATATATTATATGTTCTCATTTAGGACTGATTATTTCTATGCTAATATGCTCACATGACCATGCTTTAGGGTTTAGGTTTTTAGGTTTTATGCTTTACGGAATAGGGTTCAACATTTGGGCTTTAAGATGTTAGGGTTTAAGGTTTTAGATCCATATACCCAGTTAATTTACATACCCATGCATTTTTATATCATAAGTTCTCACTTGCCCACATGTTTATGTAGTCTACTTGTCATCCCTTAGGTTGATTGTACATGTTTACATGCTTCTAAAATTTGTCAAATGTCAAATTCTTAAAAATTTAGACTCTAGAGTACTCTCAATTAACACAAAAATAAAGAAAATAACATCGCTATGGTTTAGTAAAAAAAACCCAAATATGATTTTTCCCAAAGTTCCTTATGTTGCCACCACACCTCAACTGTGCAACGCCTTCACCACTCATTGTTTCGCTACATGAGTTGTAGCCATGGTTTTGAAACCCCGGACCGTTCATTGAACCGTAAAAGGGAGAGGTTCAAGGTTTTTAAGGTCCAACCGAGGTCGAACCGGGGTCGAACCGTGATAACGTCATAATTAATTTAATAATTATTTTAAATATATATAAAATATTAAATTAATAAAAAATAGAAAATTAACTAAAATAGTCTAATTCATTTAGAGATCTATCTTTCAAATATTTTTTATAGCATAACTTTCACAAGAAGAATAAAAAATGTCAAATCCTTAGCAAACATAAACATGAATTACTCAATTAATCCATAAAAGTACAAAGTAAAAATGCATAAACAACTACAAGTCTCCGACTTACACATTGTTTCTTACAAAAATATATAAAACTGATTTCTAAAAAACAAAATAGAACTTCAAACTCCAAGTTACACACTGTGTCTTACAAAAAGATAGAAATTATCTCTAAAATCCAAATTCAAAGTTCAAAGTTCAAACAGAATTATTATAATCATAAATCATCAATGTCATCAAAATGCTCATCATCAGCCCCTGAAAATCCAGGAGGAAGGCTTATAGTTTGTCCAAATGTTCCCAAATCAACTCCTTCAACCTCACTGCTATCATCTACACACAAGTTTGAACAAAATAAAAAGAAAAATCATTATAATGTTTACACAAGTTTGAAAATAATAAAAGAAAAATCACTATAGGTTATCAAATTGTTTACATATAAACTAACCTTCAGTATTAGAAGAAGGCTCCGCACTTGCTGGATACGCACCCTCTTCATAAATTGCATTCTCTAACTCTTCATATCCTAGATATAGGTCTTCCTCTTCCTCAAATACCCAAAAATCAGTTTTGTCGATACTTGCATAATCAATGGGGTCAAAATTAAACTTTTTGTTGTAAAGCCTGCATCATAAAATGTCATCCTCATTATTGGAATTTGAACATAATTAGTAACTAACAATTACATTATATAAATGACTTCCTAAAAATTAATGCAATGACAAGATATAGCATTTAGTTACCTATGTCTCAATCGCAAGTTATGATGAACAAACACAAGATCATTGAGCCTTTGATGCTCCAACCTATTTCTCCTCTTAGAATGTATTTGTTTAAACAAACTCCAATTATGCTCACATCCAGAAGAGGCGGAAGTTTGGCTAAGGATTCTAATTGCCAATTTTTGCAAGTTTGGAGCATCAGCCCCCCACAACTTCCACCATTCATCTAAGTTTCATAACACAATATAACTAATATTAATAAACAAAAAAACTAAGATTTATTTAAAGTATTAAAGTAAACTAATTACATCTCACCTGGATGAGTGGCCTTGCTTGTTGACAATGCAAGATCTCTATCAAAGCTCCCAAGACGGTCTTTAAAAAATTGGGTTTCCTTAATTACCTTTTCTTGGTCACCATCATATTTTTTCCCAATGTAGTCCAAAATAGCCATATTTACTGCATGTTTCCGACAAAAATTCTCCTCATTATATTGAAAAGCGGGATTTAACCAATATGCAGCAGCATGAAGATCTTTGCGCAAATGTTTATCCCAACGGCTTCTTATAATTAAGGTGTATGGCTTGTACAATTGCTTCTTCATTCGGAAGATCTTCTTGATTCCCAATCGTTCTCTATACATGCCCTCATACACATATCCTATTGCAGGCCTTTGATCAAAATCAACAATCCACAACAAACGAATGAGGGGTGATGAAATCTTGACCATAACATTAATATCATCCCAAAAAGAATTATCTAAGATGATAGAAACTGCTTCTTTGGCCTTTAACTCTTTTGCCAATCTATTGTCCACAAAGAACTTGCTAGTCACTAAGGCTTGCAAGTCATGCTTATGCACAAGAATGCTTCCAAATGCAAGGAAAGTAGTAGCAAATCTTGTTGCTCCCGGACGTATAATTTCTGTCCAACTAGGTCTATTCCTCAACCAAGCAAGCAAAGCCACATGATTATAAATAAAAACCATAATTTTGGAAGCACGTCCTTTGAGTCTATTCACATGAGGCATATCTCTCATATATTTCAACACAAGATTCAAGCAATGTGCTGCACAAGGAGACCAACTGATAGTTTTATACTTTTCACACAATAACTTACCAGCAGAAACATAATTGGAAGCATTATCAGTAACTATGTGAACTATGTTTTTTGGACCAACCCATGTAATCACTTCATCAAACAATTTAAACAAGTTTCTAGAACTCTTCACAATCTCTGAGGCATCAACTGATTTTACAAATACCATTCCCCTAGGACAATAAATAAGGAAATTGATCAATGACCTATGCCTAGTATCTGTCCAACCATCAGCCATAAGTGTACATCCAACTTTTACCCAATGCCTACGTTGTGAGTCAACCAACAATTGAACCTCTTTCTTTTGATCCCTCAACAAAGAAACCTGTATAGCATGATAAGTTGGACCTTTGTAACTAAGACCAACAGCAGCTGTAGCATCAATCATCATTTGGTAAAACACTGAAGTCACAGCATTAAAAGGAATGCATGTGTCATACATCCACCTTGCAATAGCTATATCAGCTTGCCTTACCTTTTCTTTGCTAAGGGTAGTTTCCAATGGTTACTGCCAAAGTGACGATGCCAAGGGAAAATACCCTCGTTCCTCCAAAGCCGATAAGCGGGGTGTTAGTAGGAACTAGCCACTCCCTATTAATTCCCATCTGTTGGAATGTGGGGTAGTAGAGGATGTCCGTCGAGCTGTCATTGTCGACGAAAACTCGGTGCATGTTGTAGTCTCCTGCCTGTATGGTGACGACGAACGCGTCGTCGTGGGGGTGGTGAAGACATCATGCGTCTTCCTCTAAGAATCCAATGAGGGGGTTAACCATTTGCGACATTTTAGGTACGGATCCCATTAGCTAGATGTTCTGAACCATCTTGAGATAAGTCTTCCGGGCTTTCTTTGATGACCCGGCGGCCGTGGTGCCCCCACAATCATCCTTATATCTCCTAGGGGCTGTTTGGGGCATTCGTTCTCCCGTCGGGGAACTTGGTCTTGCGGTGGATCTGTCCTCTCCTTGCTAACGAACCTCTGCAGCCTCCCTTGCCTAATTAAAGCTTCTATTTATTGCTTCAAGTAGTAGCAATCAGCTGTATCGTGGCCTTGGTCTCGATGAAAGCGGCAATATTTGTCCCTTGGCCTCTTGTTGGGATCTCCCTTCAGCTTGCCGAGAAAAGTTAAGGCTCCATCGTCTTTGATCTGCATAAGCACCTGGTCGATAAGGGCAGTCAGTGGTGTGAAGTTCGTGAATCTCCCTATGGGTGGTCTGGAGTGGCAATCGTCCCGTCGCTCTTTGGTTCTAGCCTTCTTTCACCGCCTATCTGACCGCGTGTCTTTTTGCCTTTCCCTTTTTTTGGGCTTCTCTTCTCGAGCCAACAGCGCGTCTTCTGTGTTCATGTACTTGGTCGCCCTGTAAAGCACATCTGACATAGTCTTTGGGTCATTTTTATATAAAAAGAATAAGAACTTACCCTTCCGTAGCCCATTGATGAATGTTGCCACGAGTATCTTGTCATCTACTTCATCGATCGAGAGGGCCTCTTTGTTGAACCGTGTTATATACGACCTTAGTGTCTCGTCTTCCCGTTGTCTTATGCTCATTAGGCATGCTGTGGACTTCTTGTATCGGTGACTCCCGATGAAATGTGAAACGAATTGAATGCCTAATTCCTTAAAGGTGCTAATCAAATTAGGTGTCAACCTACAATACCAGACCCTCGCAGATCCCTTCAGCGTAGTAAGGAAGGCCCTGCACATGATCTCATCCAAAACTCCTTGAAGGTGCATTATAGTCTTAAAGGATTCCAAGTGGTCTAAAAGGTCCTTGGACCCGTCATAGCTCTCCACTTAAGGCATGCAAAATTTTGGGAAAAGAGGGCATGAAGTGACATGTGCCATGAAAGGTGAATCAGTTCGTTGAACTAGGTCGTCGAGGTCGCTGGACACCCTTCCTCTGAGGGTGTTCATCATCACGTCCATTCGTTCCCGCATCTCCTGCATCTCTGCGGCGATGTGAGGTGGTAGAGTGTCAGAGACAGCTGGTCAACTGGTGTCCAGCCGCTCCGGTCTTCTCGGAGCGTTGCTACCCTCGGGTCCTTCATGGTTTCTCCTTTCAGCACTTATTCCTTCTTGGTCCTCCTCTTACGTGCCAAGATGTGCATTCTTCCGACATAACTATTCCTCAAAATCATGATTCTGTTTGGTTAGGGGTTCAACCCGTCGCTGTGAGCGTTTGGACTTGTCTCTCCAGCGCCGTGGCATGCGATTCATCGCCCAAATTATTGGTTATTGCCATCGATCTAGTGAGTACCATGCAAATTTTCATCTCAGGAATAAGGTAATGGCTGATTACTCGTTTCCCACAGACGGCGTCAACTGATGATGCTTAAAATCGTCAGTAAGCTACACAACACAAAAGCTGAAGACCTTAAGAGGAGTACCGATATGGTACCGGCCAAATACCCTCTGGCGGCCAAATTAGAAAAATCTCTTGTTCACAACTCTAAAGTGCTAGAGCTGAGGTAAATTATGTGTACTTTGCCTTGTGAGGGTTTTGGGGTATTTATAGTAGTGTAGGGTCGAAATTCGTGCATTGATCAAGAAGTTCTTTCCTTCTAGGAGAGAAACTCCTAGATTTTGCGTATCTCTTTAAGTCCTTTTCCCTATAGGAGTCTTCTTTAGGTGTGCAGCACAAGAATCCTCCTTACACACGTATATGTGGAGGTCAAGTAAGGTTGTGGACGGGAGTTAAACTGACTTCTTCAGCTTATTTCCGTCATCTTAACGCCGCTTATTTCTAAGGTCGTCGGCTTGTAGGTTTAAATCGTCAGCTACATAAACCTCAGCTTTAGGTTCATCAGCTTATAGGGTCGTCAACTTTAGGGATGCAGCCTCCCATTGTTATAGGCAGCCCAATTGGTACCACGGGACTCGTCATCTTAGTATTGTCTACAAAATTACCCTTATCAGCATGCATATTAAGAACAAAGAAAATCTGTGATTTAACAGTGGAATTCTTCAATGTAATAAAAAATTATGAAATGGTGTAACATTGCAAATAGTTACCTAAGTGTAACTTGATCCTAATCTTATACTAGACAAAAGCCTAGACTTTCCATTTAATGCCTAGAGAGTAATCAATACAAAATCTAAGCAAGATTGTGAATTAAAAGCTAGAAGCAGTCAAAATTAGGGGTTTTTCTTTACACATCATTTGTACATATTTTAAATGCAGACATCAATAATAATAATAATAAAAGTGGAAATCATGCTTGAAATTATGGACATTTTGTGTATACTTCATGTTAGGACATATGTGGTTCAAGTTGTTTTGAACATATGTCATTATTTTATGTAATTGGCTTATCCTTTGACAAAACGCACTTTACTTGTAATTGGGTAGAATTAGGATATGTTTAACGCTTCAAGAAACTGTGTTTCAAGATCAAATGTTAAAGTCATCAAGTCTGTCCAAGAAACAAGCTGGAAAGTGCAAGTTATTAAATCTCGATTCCTAGTCTCGACACATGCATCTATCAAGCTTTAAGAAGCTGTTTCAGCCCCGAGACTCGACAGTTTCTCGATAGATTCTCGACACCTCTATCTGTCGAGATTTATGGAAAACATATTCTAAATTCTGTTTTGATTCCAATCCGTTCTTATGTCTTTGGGACTTCTTTTCTCCTAACCCTAGACATATAAAAGGATTATTTTAAGGGTCGTCGAAATATGCACAAGTACACAAGTTGCTCAAGCATTGAGAAATCCTTGTTCAAGCAATTTGTGATTCGAGACAAAGTTCATGCCCTAGTTCATCCTTTTTTTTGTGAAGAAGTTGCTGTGTAATGTGCACCGTAGGGTTTTGTAACCAAGCATCTTCTTGATCTTCATTGTGAGGATGAATTGAAGAACTTTACAGCCAACAATTCTCTCTAGTTGGTAAATTGAAGTCGCGTACTGGGATCTGCGCAATTGGTTAGTCACGTACTGGGAGCCGTGCATCAAAAGGAGAAACTGTCACTACAGAACAAGTCCTTTACTTGTAACCGCTTGTTGTGATAATAGTGAAGTTTTGGGAGTGGTGACCTTAAATCACCCAGTAGGGTTTTTGCCGTGTAGGTTTTCCCCATTCATAAACAAATCACCGTGTCAATTTATTTTTCGCTTCATATTCTAGGTTATTGGTGATTTATTTGTACTACTATTCAATTTGCATGTTAACTTGATTAATTAAAAACTTAGCTAATTAATCAACTTAATTTATCACAAAGGGTCAACGCATTTGTGGCCTATCACTTCACATTTTAAAGTTTTGAAAAACAATAACGAGTTAAAAAACTGTTATTGGAGCTAGAAAAGATTACTTCTTTGGTGGCTGAATCTTCCCTAAACTTGCAACAACATAGCTTCTAAAGAGATTGAATTCGGGCTTTAACCCATCTCATTGAAATCATTTTTAAAAAGAAAAAAGCAATAATCAGACCACAAATCCACATAAAACGAAATGGAGAGTGTATTGGAAAGCTTTGGAGTTTTGGAAAGAGAAAGAAAAGACAAGCTTGGTGTGCTATGAAGCTGAAGTAAGATACTGCCAATGTGAAACTTCAATAGTTATGGTGCCATTTTTGGCCGAATTTTCTTTCCCTCTCTATTTTCTTGGGAAAACAGGGCAGAGCCGATAACAATCTGAAACTCTATGAAAGTGATAAAAGAGCATAGCCCATAACTCAAATACAAAATTAACTCATTATTTTTTTAATGTGGTCACCAATGAGGAGTTCAAGAAGATTTCCTTCACGGAAACTGCTAAGGAAGCATGAACTATTTTTCAGACAATCTATGAGGGAATAAAGGCTGTCAAGGATTCGAAACTACAGAGGCTCACTACAAGCTTCGAAGAAATTAAGATGGAGGAGGATGAGTCATTCGATGAGTTCTATGCAAAGCTCAAAGACATAGTGAACTTCGCTTTCAATTTTGGGGAAACCATTCCTGAACCCAAGATAGTCAGAAAAGTGCTCAGATCTCTACCCGAGAGATTCCATGCCAAGATCACAGCGATAGAGGAACCAAAGGATATTGACAAGATTCCTCTGACTGAGCTGGTTGGTAATTTGCAAATCTACGAGCTAGAGTTGACAAGGATTGGCAAGTCAAGTAAAGGCACGAGCATGGCACTAAAGGCTAAAAGCAGTGACACGGATGAGTCTTCCGACAATGAAGATTCTAAGATGAAGTCCTACATTACTAAGCAATTCAAGAAATTTATGAAAAATGCCAATGGAAAAGGCTTAAACAAGGACCGTAGGCAATCCAGTTCTTCACAGTTCAAGAGCCTAGATAAAGGAAAGAAGGATACCAAGGATGACGGTCAGTACACTGTTCCTAGTGGACCTAAGTGCTTCGGGTGTCAAGGATTTAGTCACATGAAATAAGAGTGTCCTACGTACCTCAAGAGTATTGGGAAGAGCAAAGCACTCTCTGCTACCTTGAGCGACATTAAGCCAGATGATGATTTCGATAATGAAGATGACAGAATTTTGAATGCCTTCACTACCACTGTTAATCCTACTGAAGGAATTACTAAAGAAGTAGATGAAAAAAAAGAATTGGTAGATGCTAAGTTTGAAACTATAGATGACCAAGATGATATCCATACCGCTTATGAAAATTATACAAGCTTTCTAAGAAGCATGAGGAACTCTACAGGCTGGCCACCAAGAAGCTCAGTGATGTGGAACTTGACCGTGAGGAGCTTTCCACTAAGTTTGATGAAGCAAATCAGACTATTGGGGTACTGAGGTTTGAGAACAACTTCTTGGCTAAGAAGACCAAAAAACTTAAAGCGGAGCTGTTTCAAGTTAGAGCACAATTGAAGAGGATGTCAAGTGCAAAGCTGGATGAGATGCTCAGTGTTCAGAAATCTGTTTCGGATCAAACAGGATTGGGGTATGAATTCTCTCTCTAATACTCCTTCTGCTAGTAGTATTGTTTTTGTTCCTCCTGCTAATAACATTAAAATTGAGAACAATGATGTTAAAACTGAATTAGCAAATGAGAACTTAGACAAGGGTAAGTCCATCTTAGGAGCACCCCCTAAGCTTGAGAAGAGGGAAATTAAAAACTCTAGGACTAAGAAGGCTAACTCTCAAAAGCCTAAATAGAAGAAGCAGCATATCTGTTATCATTGTGGTGTTACCGGTCATACTCGACCAAATTGCTATAAGTGATTAGCCACTCAACAGAGCAATGTCATGATAGCATCTGGGAACGAGAATCAGCTTCAAACCTCTCTTGCAAAAATGAAAAATAAAAAATGCAAAAATGAAAAATGCAAAAACAGTGTGTGTCTCGTGAACAGTGCACGGGACCCACTGGAAAAGCATTCCAACCACAGAACGCCCTTAAAAAAAAAGGGAAAATGCAAACGCAAACGTCTGCCTTTTCATTTGTATCCAAACCCAACTTTGGTCCTAGTGCACAAAACTCCCACTTTAGGCAACCACTAACTAAGCCTACATCTAATTGGCAAAATCGAGGCAATTTTATCACAAATCATCAACAAGCTTAGTCACTGCCCTCCAAGTATGGCATGGAGGGTAAGGACATAGGTACAATAGCATCGTAATTCACCAATATATATGTATGTATGTGTGTGTCGAACCATTCAAAATAAAAAATTTATGTGTGTGTGTATATATAGACCTAGTGTAACTCTTTGGATTACATTGCCTTGTTATACTCTTGCTTCTTGAATATCAAGATGATTAGAGATTAATTACTATCTCATCGTAAAATGTTAAATTTCAAGTATGTTTAACTTTTAAAATAACAATAAGATTGTAAGTAAAATCCAATTAACAAGAAATTTGGCGTGCATATTAAGAACAAAGAAAATCTGTTATTTAACAGTGGAATTCTTCAATGTAATAAAAATTTATGAAATGGTGTAACATTGCAAATAGTTACCCAACTGTAACTTGATCCTAATCTTCTATTAGACAAAAGCCTAGACTTTCCATTCAATGCCTAGAGAGTAATCAATACAAAATCTAAGCAAGATTGTGAATTAAAAGCTAGAAGCAGTCAAAATTGGGGGTTTTTCTGTACACATCATTTGTACACATTTTAAATGTAAACATTAATAAATAAAAAAAGTGGAAATCATGCTTGAAATTATGGCCATTTTGTGTATATTTCACATTTTAAAGTACTGAAAAACAATAACAAGTTAAAAAACTGTTGTTGGAGCTAGAAAAGCTTACTTCTTTGGTGGTTGAATCTTCCCTAAACATGCAACATCATAGCTTCTAAAGAGACTGAATTTGGGCTTTAACCCATCTCACTGAAATCATTTTTAAAAAGAAAAAAGCAATAATCAGACCACAAATCCACATAAAACGAAAAGCTTTGGAGTTTTGGAAAAGCTTTGGAGTTTTGGAAAGAGTAAGAAAAGACAAACTTGGTGTGCTATGAAGCAGATGTGAGATACTGCCAATATGAAACTTCAATAGTTACAGTGCCATTTTTGACTGAATTTTCTTTCCCTATCTATTTTCTTGGGAAAACAGGGTAGAGCAGATAACAATCCGAAACTCTATGAAAGTGATAAAAGAGCATAGCCCATAACTCAAATACAAAATTAACCAATTATTTTTTTTTAAGTGTACCATAGGAATGACTTATAAATTTGGGTACCAACTTTAATTTGTGTAGGTAAATTTTTATAATGTTAAATAAGAGTCCTCACGCCACCATTCTTTGTCGAAAATCATGTGGAAATAGAAAAAGGAAAAGAATGGTCATAGATTACAGATAGTTAAATAAGAATTGCATATTTGATTGCAAATAAGAATTTTGGTAAGAATTAACCAGATGAATATATAAAAAGATTCAAAATCAACATTGGGCTTAAATTTACCTTCAATCCTGGAACTTCAACATCTACAAAAATTATACTCCAGAGGAACATGAACATTTAGTAATAATGGTATCGTAAGTTTTCCCAAGAAAAACTACTAGAAGGGTCCAAACTAGTAACGCCTAATCACAACGAGAGAGAAACTATGATTTAAACAAACCCATAAACCTTAAGAGTAGATTCTATCTGTCCAACGCATACTACAAAGCACTATATGATTCTAAGGTACTTAGCAAGCTGGCATATGACCAACCAGAAAGTGAGTACGACATTATTGCATGGAAGCGAAGAGAAAGATTAGTTAAAAAGCTAAATAATGTACCCAAATTTATCCAATGTACTCTATTTTTCTTCTTGTACCCAATTTTACTAGTTCTGACTCATACAATATTTCTGAGTAGTTTTTGGTACTTAGGCTATGTAAATACTGTTAGGATGTGTGCCCTTAAATCCTATTGTATGATGCTATGTATAACTTAATGTTGTGTTTAATAAATTTGTTTATTTTTATCTAAAATAATGGCAACATGAATATTTAGACATTATCATATAGTCCATAAGATGCATAGTATGTGATTTATGTGAAAAGTCACAGAAGATATAAATCACAAGTTCTTCGTAAACTCAGAATTTGTAGTTCGTAGTCGGTGATGAAATTGGACATTACATCTGCGAAGACTATAACGTATTAACTAAAATGATTTGTCTTGATCATGGAAGTGGAGACTTCTAGTTGATATGTTGATATGTTTTAAGAGTTAAGACATATTGAACTGGACCGCTGTGAGATTTATTATTCTTCTAGCGACTGTCAAATGAATAATAAATCTCACGACTTTTGTTTGCATGAACTCTTAATCCTGAGAGAATAATGAATCTGATCATGACGTGTAGGCTTCTTTGATGTATCAGGAGTGAGATCTAAAATAACGGTCAAAATCTTAGTATGTTGGGCAGCCACATTTAGTGTTGATGGAACATATATTCTCAAGATGGAATTCATAGTCCCAAGATGGAATTCATAGTCTCTTGATGGAGATATAAAATATTCCCTTGAGATAAGTTTAATGGGTTCAGTTATTCAGAGAGTTAGGCCTAACCACTTTGGTAAGAAATTACCAAAGTATATATTTATGAAATTGGATTTCATAAATATATAATGAATAACTTTAAAGGATTAAACCAGGTACTCAAGGATAAGATGGAGTAATTTTCAAAGTGGCAGTTTATATTTATGACTTTATATTACTGCGAATATTTTATGAAGGGGTTACGTGTATAATAAAGTCTTGGGATATAATTTATTAATAAGGCCTAAAGTGCAATTATATTTATATAGTAGTATTAAATATAATTAATGGTGACTTTGGACTTGTCAAGAGTTGACGAAAAAGCCCAAGGCCCATTGGAGCTAGTGTCTTATTGGTCCCTTTTGGTCCCACTCCAAGCCACATACTAAAGCCCAATTGGAAAGGTCCAATAGGCCGGCCCAATTAGATAATCAGTTAGTTATAAAGGGACAAACATACAGAATTTATATATATATATATATATAAGAAAAAAAAAGAATCGTAGAGAAAAAGAGAGAGTGTGAGACACACTTTCATCCTCCCTTTAAAAACTGATTAAGAGACCACCCATCTTGTGCGTAAAGTGAAATTGAAGTGAAGATTAAAAGTTTTCCCAAGTACTTCTAATCTTTGTTTTAAATTTTTCCACACTAAGTTACGCTATCTTGTTCTTAGATTCTGAAATTTATATAGTGCATGTTGTCAATCATGAATGAAATAAATCTTTATTTGTTACTTCCGTCGTGTGTTTTGTATGAGATACAAAACTAAATTTTTATACAATAATTGGTATTAGAGCCAGGTTTTCATCTCTTGATTGCATAATGTATGATTGAATTTTAGAATTTAAGAAAACCATTATCTTTGTATTTTAATTTTCTGCATCACTTGGATATGAATACAATTGAGTGTAGATTCATTGATTGTTGTATTCATAGTTGATGTACGGATTGTTATGTTTTATGGTAGTTAATAATTATTGAAGTAACCATTTTTTGTAACTACCATATAATACAAACACGTTGATTGCATCACTTGGAAATTACACTGCTTGGTGTATTCTACATATGGCTTATATGTTTGCATGGCTTGAACGTGATTTCACCAAGATTGTCATTGCATGGCTAGAGTGAATTTGCATGTTTTGGACTTTTTGGCATTCAATGCATGGCTTTAATATTTTGTGCATCATTTGTCCTTAATGCCATGGAAAAGTTGAATCCGTACTTATAGGATTTCAACAATCTGAAGGTTTTATATATATATATATATATAATATAATATAATAATAATATATTATATTATATATATAATATAATATAGTTTTATAAATATATATGAGTTTACGTTACGTTATATATATTTATATATATTAATGCTAGGATTATGAAATTTATTCCTAATGAGATTAGGATTATGTTTTTCACGTGTCTAGCATTATTATGGTTCTTGACCTTAAAAATCTTTATTTTTAAAATATCTAGTGGGAGAGAGATGCAAGGGTTGCATCTCACGGCCTTCATTGTTGATTTATAGTAGTGTGAAATATATATTTTGTTTTTGCCTCGAGCTTAGCATTCCATGTGGAGAGTATTTATTTCATGGTCCTATAAGATTGAATTTCCTGGTTTATAGTGGTTTGATAAACACCTTGTCTTAGCTTTGAGCTTTGCATTCCATGCGGAGGGTGTTTTTATCATGGTACTACAAAATAAGCTTGTTAAAGGGATGAAATGTGGCTACACACAATTCTAGACAATAGTATACACTAGACTAAGTATTATAGTATCCTCTATGCTGAGTTCTTGCTATTATTACTTAGAGGCTAAATGTAAAACGGCATATTATTAGTGTTTGATAAGAGTTATCATGATAGCACTAATAATGAGAATAGTTCTCAATCAATCATAGTATTTAATGTTCACTCTATACTGAGGGATATTGAATATGGGATTGGGTTGTTGTTGCATATATTATTTTATGGTTTTATTAAGGTTCCATATTATATATTAATATGCTAAATTGATAATGTCCAGTTTACTTATTGTATTCATATTGATTATTTTCAGATTTAAATCATGGCATCATTTAGCCCACTTGTTGCTATTCTTAACCAAAACAAACTGACTGGATCTAACTATGTTGACTGGAAAAAAAAATTTGGACATTGTTCTTACTGCTGAAGAGTACAAATATGTGCTTACTCAATCATGTCCTAACTTTCCTTCATTAGATGCTCCTCTTGAGGAAAAACAACGATATAATCGTTGGAAGAAATCTAATGAGATGGCCAAGTGCTATATCCTAGCATCTATCTCAAATGTTCTACAGCATCAAATGCAGGATGTAGAACTAGCTTCGGACATAATGCTTAGTCTGAAGGAGATGTTTGGTGAGCAAGGCCCTTCTGCAAGGCCGTTCTGTAAGGCAAGAAACTATGAGACAAATTTATAATACCAAAATGGCTGCAGGAAGTTCAGTGAGAGAGCATTGTCTTAGGATGATTGCTAATCTGAACACATTAGAAGTTTTAGGTGCCGATATTGATAGAGAATCCCAAGTGGATATAATACTCCAGTCACTATCAGAATCATTCAAGAAATTTAGACTCAATTATAATATGAACAAAAAAATTTATTCTTTGTCTGAATTAATAATGAGTTAGTGGCGGCGGAAGGCATCGTTGGTACTTCTAGTGTTGAAGCTAATGTGGGTGAAGTTTCTACTTCTCAACCTAAGTTAAAAGGCAAGGGTAAGAAGAAGAAGAAGGACTTCACTAAGAAAAATGGTAAACAAATTGCCTTAGGAGTTGCCAATAAAAGAAAGAAAATCAAAGGAAAGTGTTTCTATTGTGGTGAGAAAGAACATTGGAAGAGAAATTGTCCAACATTTAAGGCTGCCAAGAATAAGGGTATGAAAAGTTTTTTTTTTTTTAAATATATTTGGTACAGAATCCCACAGATTCTTGGTGTGTGGATTCAAGTTATACTAATCATATCTGCAATTCTTTGCAAAGGTTCCAGGAGACCAGAAAGTTGAATGAGTGAAAACTATTTCTTACTTTGGTTGATGGGAGCAGAATTCCGGTTGTAACTGTTGGAGTATTTAATTTATGCTTTAAGTCTAGAGTTTTAATATTGGAAAACTGTTTGTATGTACCTAATGTTCGTAGGAATTTAATTTCTGCAACTTATTTAGGTAAGCATGGATATTGTGTTATCCTGAAAGACAATATTGTAATAAAGAAGGATAAAATGTTTATCTGTTCTGGCAATATTGTGGATGTTCTTTATATTTTAACTCCTGATAAGCATGAATTATATAATTTTGAATTAGATAATAATTCACATGTGAAATCATTAAAGAGAAAGTTTCCTTCTACTAGTGAAACATATCTTTGGCACTTGCGTTTGGGTCATATTTATTCAACTAGGATTCAAAGACTAATTAAAGATGGACTTTTACAGCCTATGGACTTTGATGGTTTTCCAATTTGCAAATCTTGTTTGCAAGGTAAAATGACCAAACGGCCTTTTAATGCAAAAGGTAGAAAAGCTCAAGATTTGCTAGAACTAGTACATTCAGATGTATGTGGTCCTATGTCAATCCAAGTAAGAGGTGGCTATAAGTATTTCATTACTTTCACTGATAATTACTCTAGATTTGGTTATGTGTACCTAATAAAACGGAAGTCCGAAACTTTTGAAAAGTTCAAAGAGTCTAGGGCTAAAGTTGAGAATCAATTAGGTAAACGCATAAAGGCCATTCGATCTGATCAAGGTGGCGAATACCTTCTTGGAAATTTCAAGGATTACTTAACTAAAAATGAGATTATATCCCAGTTGACTACACTTGGTTTTCACTGATGATTACTCTAGATTTGGTTATGTGTACCTAATAAAACGGAAGTCCGAAACCTTTGAAAAGTTCAAAGAGTTTAGGGCTAAAGTTGAGAATCAATTAGGTAAACGCATAAAGGCCATTCGATCTGATCAAGGTGGCGAATACCTTCTTGGGAATTTCAAGGATTACTTAACTAAAAATGAGATTATATCCCAGTTGACTACACTTGGAACCCCACAACAAAATGGTGTACCAGAAAGAAGGAATAGGACTCTTTTGGATATGGTTAGATCCATGTTGAGTTATTCGACTCTACCAACTTCCTTTTAGGGATATGCCTTAAATACTGCAATGTATTTTCTGAATTTAGTACCTTCGAAGTCTGTTCCTAAAACACCTGTAGAGTTGTGGAATAGGCGTAAGCCTAGTATGAGACATCTCCACATTTGGGGTTGTCCAGCACATGTGTTAAAAGGAAAGTCTGACAAGTTACAGTCTAAAACAGAAGTGGTTTTTTTTGTGGGGTATCCAAAAGGAACTGTTGGAGGTTTATTCTATAGTCATAAGGATAATAAAGTGTTTATTAGCACAAATGCCAAATTCTTGGAAAATGACTATATGAATAATTTTACTCCTAGAAGTAAGTTGTCTTGGCTGAAATGAATGAACCTATAGTTGACCAACCAATAGATGAAACTAAGGATGATGTGGTTGTATTAGATACACCACAAGATATTACTCATGAGATGTCTAGTACACAGGTGCCTCGTCGTAGTGGGAGAATTGTTCGGCCTCCTATAAGATTTATAGGTTTAGGATAAACCTATGAAGCTATCTCAAAAGAGACTGAATCGGATCCTTACACTTATGATGAAGCAATGAATGATATAGATGCACGTCATTAGATTTAAGCTATTAAATCTGAATTGGATTCTATGTATTCCAATCATGTATGGGATCTTGTAAAGGCGCCTAACGGTATTAAACCTGTTAGTTGTAAATGGGTTTACAAGAGGAAGAGAGGGATAGATGAAAAAGTTGAAACCTTTAAAGTAAGACTAGTAGCGAAAGGGTATACACAAAAAGAAGGCATTGATTATGATGAAACTTTTTCGCCAGTAACCTTGCTTAAGTCTATCAGAATTCTCTTATCCATTGCTGCTCATTATGATTATGAGATTTGGCAAATGGATGCCAAGATTGCATTTCTTAATGGCAATCTCGAAGAAGAAATAAACATGATGCAACCAGAAGGTTTCATAGCAAATAACCAAGAGTATATGGTATGCAAGTTGAATAGGTCCATTTATGGACTTAAGCAAGCATCTAGGTCATGGAACATCAGATTTGATCAAGCAATCAAATCATTTGGTTTTGAACAAAATCTTGATGAACCATGTGTGTACAAAAGACATCGAGACAAAGTAGTAATGTTTCTAGTGCTTTATGTTGATGATATTCTACTCATTGGAAATGATGTAGGGGTAATGTCATCAGTTAAAGTTTGGTTGTCTAGCCAATTTGATATGAAGGACTTGGGTGAGGCTAACTTTATTCTGGGAATCAAGCTTTGGTGAGATCGCAAGAATAAGATGTTAGGCTTATCACAAGCAGGATATATAGATAAGGTTCTAGAACGGTTTAGCATGCAAAATTCCAAGAAAGGATTGCTTCCTTTTAGACATGGAGTTCCTCTGTCTGATGACCAAAGGTCTAAGACTCAAGAGGAAGAAAATATGATGAGACAAGTTCCTTATGCTTCTGCAGTGGGAAATCTCATGTATGCCATGCTTTGTACTAGACTAGATATTTGTTATTCAGTTGGCATAGTCAGCCGATATCAATCAAATCCAGGGCCAAAATATTGGCAAGCTGTAAAGCAGATTCTCAAGTACCTACAGAGAACGAAGAATTATATGCTTGTTTACCATAGTGAGGATTTGATTCCCACTGGCTATACAGATTCAAATTTTTAATCGGATCTAGATTTCAGAAAATCCACTTCAGGGTGTGTTTTCACCTTGGGAGGTGGAGTCATAAGTTAGAGGAATGTTAAACAATCTTGTATTGCGGGCTCCACCATGGAAGCCGAGTACGTTGCTGCTTGTGAAGCAGCAAAGGAAGCTGTTTGGCTCAAAAAATTCCTTTCTGATCTTGGTGTTGTAAGAATTGAGCAAGTTCCCATTACATTGTTTTGTGATAATAGTGGAGCGGTTGTACAATCCAAAGATCCAAGAAATCACAAGAAAGGAAAGCACATTGAGAGGAAGTACCATATCATTCGAGACATTATTACTTATGGAGATGTTGTGGTAGCAAAGATTGAAAGTATAAATAATCTAGCAGATCCTTTTAACAAAACCTTGCCTCAAAGGACCTTTGAATCACATTTGGAGGGAATGGGAGTTAGATTGGTGCACAATAGTCTTTAGAGCAAGTGGGAGATTGTTAGGATGTGTGCCCTTAAATCCTATTGTATGATGCTATATATGAAATTATGTATGACTTAATGTTGTGTTTAATAAATTTGTTTATTTTTATCTAAAATAATGGCAACATTAATATTTGGACATTATCATATAGTCCATGAGATGCATAGTATGTGATTTATGTGAAAAGTCACAGAAGATATAAATGACAAGTTCTTTGTAAACTCAGAATTTGTAGTTCATAGTCGGTGATGAAATTGGACATTTCATCTGCGAAGACTATAACGTATCAATTAGGATGATTTGTCTTGATCATAGAAGTGGAGACTTCTAGTTGATATGTTGATATGTTTTAAGAGTTAAGACATATTAAACTGGACCGCTGTGAGATTTATTATTCTCCTAACGACTGTCAAATGAATATAAATCTCACGACTTTTATTTGTATGAACTCTTAATCCTGAGAGAATAATGGACCTGATCATGACGTGTAGGTTGCTTTGATGTATTAAGAGTGAGATCTAAAATAACGGTTAAAACCTCAGTATGTTGGGCAACCACATTTAGTGTTGATGGAACATATATTCTCAAGATGGAATTTATAGTCTCTTGATAGAGATATAAAATATTCCCTTGAGATAAGTTTAATGGGTTCAGTTATTCAGAGAGTTAGGCCTAACCACTTTGATAAGAAATTACCAAAGTATATATTTGTGAAATTGGATTTCATAAATATATGATGAATAACTTTAAACGATTAAACTGGGTACTCAAGGATAAGATGTAGTAATATTCAAAGTGGCAGTTTATATTTATGACTTTGTATTACTATGAATATTTTATGAAGGGATTACGTGTATAATAAAGTCTTGGGATATAATTTATTAATAAGGCTTAGAGTGCAATTATATTTATATAGTAGTATTAAATATAATTAATGGTAACTTTGGACTTGTCAAGAGTTGACGGAAAAGCCCAAGGCCCATTGGAGCTAGTGTCTTATTGATCCTTTTTGGTCCCACTCCAAGCCACATACTAAAACCCAATTGGAAATGCCCAATAGGTCGGCCCAATTATATAATCAGTTTGTTATAAAGGGAGAAACATACAGAATTTATATATATATATAAGAAAAAAAAAGAATCGTAGAGAAAAAGAGAGAGTGCGAGACACTTTCATTCTCCATTTGAAAACTGATTGAGAGACCACCCATCTTGGGCGTAAAGTGGAATTGGAGTGAAGATTAAAAGTTTTCCCAAGTGCTTCTAATCTTTGTTTTGAATTTCTCTACACTAAGGTACGCTATCTTGTTCTTAGATTCTGAAATTTACATAGTGCATATTGTCAATCATGAATGAAATAGATCCTTGTTTGTTGCTTCTACTGTGTATTTTGTATGAGATACAAAACCAGATTTTTATACAACAAGTACATTAGTGGAGAAGAACTTTTTCTAATTTTTTAGATCACCCATTTAGTTCATGTACATTTTTCATATTGTAATCTTTTTTATATATACTAGAGGATACTAGTTAAGTATGTTCAATAAAAATAAAAAACTAAACAATGTTCACAAGGAGCGAGAGATGACTATGCCAACTACCATGGAAATAAAATTACTTGTAGTAGGAGGCTTCAACCATGGGTTCAAATTTTCCTATGGTGAAGTGTTTGGATAACTGTTGCATAAAATTAGAGATGTGGAACAAATCTGTGGTTGGTCATGTGGGGAATAATTTGACTAGACTTCAAAAACATTTAGAATGGTTGGAACTTCAAAGTGTCATGCTTGAAGTTATTGCTTCTATGAGGGAGACTAGAGTGGAATTGAATTGCTGGAGAGATAAGGCAAAAGCAATGTGGCACTAAAGATCTAGATTAAGTTGGGTTCAGTCACGTGATAAAAATACAGGCTTTTTCCTTTTTAAAGCGTCCACATGGTTCCAAAAAAACTATATTGAGGGAATTATGGGCCCATATAATAGATGGGCAAAGGATCAGAAAGAAATAGAGAAGGTGGTGCTCAAATACTATTCTGAATTGTTCCATTCTTCTAATCCTACAGATTTTAATGAAATTCTATCTGCTGTTCAGCCTAAAGTTTCAACAACCATGAACCAGATGTTTACAGGGGATTTTCAGGAATTAGAGGTATGAATAGCCCTTAAACAAATATATCCTTTAAAAGCACCAAGCCCAGACAAGATGCTTCCTTTATTTTTCTAGCATTTTTGGCCTACTGTTGGGTGGGTGGTTACTAAAACAGTGCATGGTTTTCTGAATTTTGGTATCTGTCCACCTAAATTTAATGATACCCAAATTGTTTTGGGCCTGAAAATGAAAAACCTAGAGCATGTTACTAACTATCGTCCTATAAGCCTTTGTAATGCTATCTAAACTTGCTTCCAAAACTCTGGCTAATAGGTTGAAAAAGATTTTGCCAACAATTATTAGAGATAGTCAGAGTGCTTTTGTTCATGGTAGATTACTAACTAATAATGTCTTGATAGCTTTTGATACGATGCACCATATCAACCAAAAAATTAGTGGTAATATTAGGGACATGGCGTTGAAGCTAGACATGAGCAAGACTTATGACAGGGTGGAATGAGTTTTCCTAGATAAAATTATGGAGAAGCTGGGTTGTAGCTCTAGGTGGCGTGGTCTTATGATTTGAGGTTGCAAGATTTTTAATGACAAAAATATCTAAGGATATGATGATTGGTACATTTTTCAATGAAATAATTTTGTATATAAATCGCATTACACCCCTAGGTAATTTTGTGATTGAAAAATGCAGCGATCCAAAAAAAAAATTGAAAATTACCTTTTAGAAAAAAAAAATTTGTAAAAGTTGGATTTGTGATTAAAAAAAATGAAATCAAGTTATTGGGGCTAGCCCATTTCTTACAAATTTATCCACTTGCCTAAGGTTTTGGAGGTGTAAAAATGGTGGAAAAGAGGACTGAAATTTTTGTTTGGAGAGAGATTTATAAAGGAAAAGGGAGAAAAACTATTCTTGAAGAAATTCATACGAGAAAGAGAGAGAGAAATAGGAGAATTTTGGAAATTTTTGTGCATGAAATTGCTAAAATGAGGTGGGTTTATTTATTATGAGGGAACAAGTGAAGGTGTTACTGGAACACCTTCACATAGCTACTTGGCATTAGGCGGCTATGTGATGGTGTTCTGGCAACCATAGTTTTGAATTCCGTTTTGGAGGCCGTTTTGGATTGGCCATAGGAACCAAAGTATGTTTTAAACAATGCATTACATGACTTGGATAATTTGGTGATTATTATAATATTTATTTATTAATTTATTTTTATATTGTTTTCTATAAATTTTTTATTATTCTCTCTTGCATTCTCTCTTAAAAAGTGGTTATTCTCTCTCTTCATTTTTTATTCATTCTTGCAATTCTACTTTATATTGATGAATTATTATGATTTTTAAAACTTTATTCGATTCACTTCAGTTTAATTGGGTCCATTTGGTCTACTTTGATCAAGTTAGCCTAATTCAATTTATTTGGTCAATTTCAGTCAAATTTGGTTAGGGGTGGAAAAATTAACCCAAACCCATTTGCCTATCCAAACCCACCCACTCAAATGAGATCCAAACCCACCTAATTATTAATTGGGTCAAATGGATATTAATCCAATTAAATCCAATTAACATTAATGTTTATTGGGTTTTAATTAGGTACCCAATTAGACTAATTATGATCTAAGTACCATTTCTACAAATCATCCAACTCTAAAATACCACAAAACCACTAAAATTACTAAAATACCCTTAAACCTAAAAAATGACCAAAATAACACCTAAATCTAAAAAACGGATCCAAGGTCCATTTGTTTCACTTTGGTCTAATTAAGCCTATTCGGTCAATTCAGTCCACATTGATCTATTCGTTCC
The DNA here is from genome assembly GCA_032878915.1 of Castanopsis chinensis. Lineage (NCBI taxonomy): Eukaryota > Viridiplantae > Streptophyta > Magnoliopsida > Fagales > Fagaceae > Castanopsis > Castanopsis chinensis. Next base: position 16,439,354 of record JAVQMG010000130.1, read on the forward strand.
AATTTGGTCCATTCGGTCTATATTGGCCCATTTGGTCTGCTTTAGTCTATTCGGTGTATTTAGTCAATTTCAGATCATTTTGGTCCAATTCAGCATACCTACAGAAGAATGGCAAAATACGAGTCTAGGTTGAGAGTACTATAAATTATTTGAGATATATCAATTATAATTATATAATAAGTTTTGGTTATCATAATATCCTCTTTAAGAGAATGAGAATTTGAATTTGAATAATAATTTTGAAACTTAAAAATTTTAATTGTACCAAAAGAATTTAGAAAAATATAGTACATAATAAAAATAGTTAGAAGAATATGGCTACTTCATAAAAGAATAATATCATTAAAAAACATAAAAAACTATACATTTGTAAAAATAAAATGATGAAAATTACTTTTGAAAATTTTTTAAGAGAAGGAAGGATTATCAAAATTTGCCAAATCACATGTGTGTCAAGTCTAATTTCTCATTTTTTCCCTACAAGGTAATAATTTCCATTTTTAATAATTTGAGGTTGCTAAATTTTTAGTGACAAAAAAACCTAAAGATGTGATGATTTGTGCATTTTTTGGTGAAATAATTTTGTATATAAATCGTGTCATACCTCTATGTAATTTTATGATTAAAAAATATATTAATTAAAAAAAATTGAAATTATCTTCTAAAAAAAAAAAAAAGGGTAAAAGTTGGATTTGGGATTAAAAAAAAAAAAAAGAAAAAAAAAATCAGGGCGTGTGGCAGTTTTGTAAAATATTATACATAATTTTGTATATAAATGCGTCACACATCCCAACGGCTCTCTCATTCTCTCTCCCAAATTCCCAAATTTGAAATCTCAGACTCTCTCTCTCTCCCCAAATCCCAGAGTTCTCTCTGTTTCTCTCTCTCTCTCTCTCTCTCCCCCCAAAGGGTTAGGGTTTCAAAGAAATCTCATATCGCATGTTAGGGTTAGGGTTAGGGTTTGAAGATTTTCTCAGGAAAGTGACTGCCAGATTTTCTCGGGAACAACAACAATATTTTTCCGGTGAGGGGTGTTCCATGCCGCCGCTGGCACGGAAGCCGAGGCCGATGATGCCTATGTCAGACTGATGGGTATTTTTGTGCTTTCATATGGTTAGACTGATGGGGTTTTTTATTTTGGTGCTTTGCTTTCATACGGTTTAGACTGATGGGTTTTTTGTGCTTTCATATGCTTTAGACTAATGGGTTTTTTTGTGCTTTCGTATGGTTTAGACTAATGGGTTTTTTTTTTTTTGGATTCTGATTTGTTTGAATTGAATTGCAAGTTCTCGTTGATTTGGTTCTTTTTTGTAATGAAAAACTTCTTTTTGGATTTTCTTTGGTCTCATGCCTTTTGGAATTTCCTGGTTCTTGAATGTCATTGATTTTTATTAACTAGACTTTTACATTTCGTGTAAATTTTTATTTAATGGGGTTGGTCTATTTCTTGAAGGGATTCTCCTGTGCACTTTTGTGTGGTTGAGTTCCTCTATTTTTGCAAGAGAACTTTTTATGTATTACAAAAATATAAACCATATCAATGATCATATGTGTCTTCTGTATTGTTCTAAGTAATATTGTTATCCTCATACTTAACTGACTTACTTTTTTGAGAAAATTTTGCAGTTTGACTGTAGTTGGCAAGTTATACGGAGTTGTCTTGTGCATGAGTTACCAATGTTCAGATCAGTAACTGCAGTTGTAAGTTTTGTTTATGGAATCTTCTTTCGTATTGTCAATATAGCTGTTGTAAGTTCTCTATGTACAATCTTCTTTGTATGGTTCTATTTTGTCATTGGAAGATTTAATTAATTATTTGGTTAACTGCAAATTGAACAATGTTGTTCTTGCAGAGGACATGCATTTTCTCATGTAAGCTTCTGTCTTTTTCTTTTTAGGTTACTGGGTTTGTTATTGATTTACTAATCTTTCTCACGTTTTATAAACACTAGAATGTGCGCTGCCTTGTTTTGTCCCTGATATTTGATTTCTAATATGCATATCATATTAGACTGCGGTTAAAAGGAATGCAATTTAATATATTGACTACAGATGTGTCTTCAAAACGGTGTAGTTTCTTCTTCTCTCTTTATTTGATTACCGATTAAGTACCCTAGTTTGATATTTTACAATTTTGTGTCTGATCTTTGACTAATAATGAGGTCTGTTGTCAATATTATGACTGAGAATGTAGACAAAAACAGACTTATTATGGTTCCAAATTGCATTTATTTTATAATTAGATTTAGATTTAGATCTCTTGGTTTTGGTTTTCATTCATGGTTTCAGGTTATAATGTAACAATTGATAATTATTTGTGGTCGATTCTTATTATGATAATAAAAATTTGTAGAAATATTATATTAAAAGAAGCAAACTATGCAGCCTGTGAATTTGAAACTTATGCAGAGCTGTACCTTTAGGTTTAATGTAGGTTATATGGAGAGAGCGGAACAATAGAGCATTTGAAGGGTTAGAATGGTGCATGACAGGTTTTAAGATGCTTTTATTGTATTCCTTATGTGAATGGATGACTGCATTATCATACCATTTGGGTTCTAATTTGTTGAAGTTTCTTGATGATTGTAATTCCCCTTGATTTGACCACCTGCATGTACTTCTTGTGTGCAGGGTGATGTTCATATTTTTAATAAAGTTCTACCTATTCAAAAAAAAAAAAAAAATGAAAAGTTTAGCTCTCAAACAAGCATCTAGATGTTATTACTACTTCTATTTCAGTGGTTTATTTTGGGCCTATTACTATATATCCTCTGCTTATGACTGTTATTATGATTGTGTTTGCATATAGAAGTATTTATTCTATTATTTATAGAAACTATAATGTGGCAATATTCTAATATACGGTGTAAATATATTAGGTTTATACGGAATCTTTATAGAATTTAAACTCTTTCGAAAAACATAAATTACAGAGATAAATTGGGCTTTCAAAATTTTTGTGTCATCTATAAAGAAATCAACAAAAGTCAAAGACTATTCTTTTATATACAATATAGATTATATCTTATTTGGGTCATGATGGTTTGTCGTTAAGAGGTTTTTTGGACATAGTTACCATGGTTTTGGTTTCAATTATAGCATTTGGTTGTGTTTTTTTCCTTGCCTCTATATATACTTTGCTAAATCAATGCAACATATTGGAGTGGAAGGATTTAATTCCTTACCATGTATTCTACGTCGCTGGAGAGAGATGGTTGCAGCTTTGCTGACAAGGCCAATGGGCGCTTAAGTATGGTATGGAGTACATTTCTGAACTTAATGCGACTTTATTTAATATGGATGCTTAATGGTGCCATTGTTAATATCTCTATATTAATGATACATATTTTTTAATTTTATTGTTATTTATTGTGTAATGAGTTCCATGTATTGTGTCACTTTCTGATGAATTAGAATATAATAGTTTATATAAGCCAAGTATGTACCCCAATAAAAGGAGATTATTTTGATGAATAAATTTTCTTTTGAAATTGAGTCCATGGTTTGGTGCCGACTCCAGCCAGCCCTAAGTGTTGACTCCTAGTAGTTTTTTTTCCCTCGCTTGGTGCTATCCAGGCAAGCCTAGGTACTGACTGTTCTCCATGTTAGGAACCTATGAGAAGTAACTTGACTTAACGCATATGATCCAGCTAGTGCATCATGTATGCAGCACCAGTAAGCATGAGTAAGTAAAGTTTTGAATCAGTAAGCACCAGTAACAACAGTGAAGCATTAACACTTGGTACTAGACACCAGCAGCTTATTATAAGAGGTAGTTTATTAGTAAAGTTCTGTATCATCTTTGTAATTGAAGGTTAGAATCACATGCTTATTAATTGATTGTGTCATGTGCTTAACGGTTAATTGTTGAAGCTTTTTTTTTTTTTTTTTCACATTAGATAAAGAATAGAGATCCTTTTAAACTACGGTTTGTCTATAATATAATGCTTTTTGTTGGTATCAGTATTCATATTTTGTTACCCATATGCTCCTTTTTACAAATGTTATGCTCATCAGTCTTCTGTTTTTTTCATAAGCCTTTGGTCATGTTTGTTGTCATATTGCATTAGCGACTACTTTCTCAGTCTACAAGTAATTATGCAGAGCAACTTCTTTTTTGTTTCATGAGTTCTGATGAAACATTTGTAATTAAATCCCCAAGTAAAATAGTCTTAACGGTTCACTTGCCTGGGACTTGTAATGCTAGTCTAATACATGTCTACAGATAGCTGATAGAACATCACAAATTTTGCTGAAGCTCTGGACCATGCATGATTTTTGGTAACAGAATGCACATATTGGTATATAATCTTGGCTTACCTTAAAAAAAAAGCATATATAATATATGGACATGACTAGAAATATTCATATCATTAGTTAATTTTTGGTCAGCATACCACCTAATTTCACCAATGGGCTCTAGCTTGATTAGCACTTCTCCCTCAATAGTGGGACAGAGGTCGTGGATTTAAAACTCGCATGGTGTGGCTTTCCAATTAAAAAACTAATTTAGAATGATGATGAAACGATTCTGCTTTGTCCTTTCTAATTTCTGAACGGCAACATAAAGGCCCTTTCCCTTGATATCGTCTTTAATTAGCCTCCTTCCCATAAAAATTTATAATTTATGTTTCCTCTACTTATTATTGATACTGTCCTCGTTAAACTCTGATTTTCTTATCATTCCTAGACTTTTATGATTCTCCTAGTTTGAAGTTTCTTTTGTAGTTTTTAATTCATATTAGTTTTGTTTTACTTGCTTTTTATAGAGAACTAACCCCAGCTGAAATTGATGATATTTAGCTCAAGTGGAGTAGTTTGCTGCTTGCTCTTCTTGCCTGCCATATGTCTTTGAAGAGATATTATTAATCAAATATATGTTGCATTCCTTCACATTGTAGCAGGGTGATCAATTTAATGTAGATTAATTGGTAGGATTCATTTCCAACCTGTCTGAATTGGAGCAGCAAAATGGTGAGCCAATTGAGCCTATTACTATATATCCTCTGTTTATGTAGTGGTTTATTTTGGGCCTATTACTATATATCCTCTGTTTATGGAGTGGTTTATTTTGGGCCTATTACTATATATCCTCTGTTTATTATTCAGAAATGAAAGTAAAATTACATCTCTTCTTCTATTACCATGGCATAACTAGCACCAACAAGAAATCCATCTCTTCATAAACTGTTTTATGTAATCCCTCTTTCTGTGTTCGATATTTTGTTTTCTGCATGCGTCTTTACCTCTCTTTCTGACTGAGTAATCTGTTTGTACATGTAGGGTATCTTTGAGTTTTGTGAATCTTTGACTGAGTACACTAATGAGACCAAATTGGATGACATTATCAGGTTTTTTTTTACATTCTATTTGCGTGATTTTGTTTATTTTTTTCCTGCCATGTCTTACAAAGGTATAATCCTATTCTCTGGGGGTTCCTATAGGAAGCCTTGCAAGGAACCCAAATGGTCCATGTCATATAGACAATTTTTAGAGGGTTATTCAGGTATGGATTGTTAAAACTTTTTGTTACCTTAGCATTTTAGCTCTTGAAGACATATTTAGCATACCCGCTTCTGTCATTGCCTTTATTTGAATATTGCTCATTGCAGGAAGTCTTTATAATTTGGATTTGAGTTTGGAGAAGTGCTTGGCTCTCCGTGTTAATTGGATTTACCTTTATAGTTGTTGGGTAATATGCTAGTTTTTCTATTTGTTGTTTTGCAACTCCTGCCTTTCTTAGTGCATGTTATAAATCTCATTTTGAGTTACTGTTTACTGTTATTTATCATAATCTTTTTAGCATTTTGCTTTAGATTTCCTATGTTCTGATTGTGCTTCTACCTTAACTACTTGTTTCCGATTTACTTTAGCTATAACAATTGTTTGTTGGGGTAGTTGATTTTCTCTTTATTAATTTATTTTTCGTTAAATGATGCTTGTCTATTTATTTTTTGTTTTGTATAATCTATTTAATTCGAGGGGTGATGCGTATGCATCTTTTTATGTAAGGTTGATTTGATTTTGTTGTTCTCTTTTGTATATTCTTCTAAGATGAATTTTTTTTGTTATTTTTTATTTTTTATATTCTTGGAAGTGTTTTTCTTGAACTATGTAGCTGGGCATATATGTCTTTCTAGTTTGCAACATGTGGTGGATTCAAAGCTTGCGCCACTAAGGGTTTGCACTATCCTCTTGTACATTTGTCTGCTAAGTGTTAGGTAATATGCTAGTTTTTCTATTTGTTGTTTTGCCACTCCTGCCATTCTTAGTGCATGTTATATATATATATATATATCATTTTGAGTCACTGTTTTCTATTATTTATCATAGTCCTTTTAGCATTTTGCCTTAGGTTAACTAAGTTTTGATAGTGCTTATATCTTAACCACTTGTTTCCAATCTACTTTAGCTTTAACAATTGTTCGTTAGGGTTTTTGATTTTCTCTTTTACTTTATTAATTTATTTTTTGTTAAATGTTGCTTGAACTATGATGCTGGGTATGTGTATTTTCAGTTTGCTACATGCGGTGGATTCAAAGCTTGCGCCACTAAGGGTTTGCACTTTCCTCTTGTAAATTTGTCTACGTGTCTTGTTTCTATTAATGTTTTCTTTGTACAGGACATGGGAAACCTGTTGGGCATGGCCGCATGCGTGTCCCATCTGTTTTTCTACTCCAAAATAAAAGGCTGAAACACACTACCTCTAACATCGAACTCCTTCCACTTCTTCCTCTCACGCCGATCCTCTTCTTCTCCTTCTTCTTCCTATCACGCTGATCTCTTCTTCTTCTTCAGCTCTTAGATCTATAATCCTATTTCACTTTTACAGTTTTGCCCCTTTGCCCTTTCTGTCCATGTGTGCTTTTTATTGCTTTGTCTGTCTCACAGTGTCACGCATTAAGAGTTCTTTTATCTCCAGCCACCCTCTTGAACAAAATATGTGTAAATTGATGTTTCTTTTCAATTTTTTTGTCTTTTATGAGTTAAAAGCCTACCACCTATCAAGCCAGGTAGTCAACTTTTTACAATTCTTTTTTTATTATCTTGGTAGACAGTATCAGTGGCTAGACTTTAATATGCTTTTAAACGATTTTTTAAAAATTATTTAAAAATATTTTTGTTGTAAAACAAACTTTTTCAAGTTTGTCTTCTGTGTGCTTATTTGTAATTTTGTAAGTTTTTAAGGTATTCATGTTCAAAAGATATGTTCTTTGGTGATTGCCATCTTTCAATGTCTCTCTTATAGAATAATATTCTAATTGAATGGTTTCCATATGTGATCAATCTTTTAAAGAAATGGTTCCAATGTGTCTGGTGAAAGATCCAGGAAAGAGGCGGAATTTATTGAAACACACCTTTTTCAAGCATGCAAAGTCTCTTGAGATTTCTGTGAAGAAATGATTCGCTGACTTGCCACCCCTTTGGAATCATGTAAAAGCCCTCCAGGTTACCCATCATATTGCTGAGATGCACCTTCCGTACTTTCGCTTGTCCTGGTAAGCTTGTCTCATGGCTATGGTAAATTTTGCAGCTTAAAGATCAAGTGCAACTCTGCAAAGAACAAGAGGTAATATAACAGGTCATAAACATTTGTCCACACTACTAAATTTGAACTTAAAATGCATGTAGTGATATTTTTTTAATTTTTATCTATATTTACTACATATTTAATTCAATTGGATGCATTTATTAAGAATAACCAATGTAGGATCTCTCACTTAACTTTAGTTATATGTCAAAACCATCCCCACCCCCTCTTTTCCCTAGTTTTGTTTTTGTTAAGTTTTTCCAATTCTTCATATCATATTGACTAAGTTCCCCTTCCCAATTAGTTACACTGATGATATGGAGCTTGATGATGCTGTGCAAATGGCTATTTTGATGTTGAAGGAGGGGTAAATGAATGTTAAGATGTTTTTTTTTTTTGAAGAAATATTTTTATTTGAAAAGCTGTGGTGGGGTGCAGCTAGAATGGTAAAAGCTTGAGCATTGGTGGAGCTCGATGGAAATATATATATAAGTCAATGATAGTACTTTTTGTCGTTGAGTTTTTTTTATTCATTATTCTTTCTGTCTCTAAAAAATCATGTTTCCTTCATGTTTAAATATTTTCTATTTTGATAACTTCTTTCTATTTGGCAATTATTCTTTTGATATACAGTATAGGCTTTACCTTTTCATGCTTCTCTTACATGCATCCATGTTCTAGGATTACTGTATTGCACCTTTTTATTGAAAATGTTTTACCTATAAAAATACAAAGCATCATACAATGTATACTTCTTTTCCCGGGGGGGGGGGGGGGGGTGGTATCTTAATTTTCATTTGTTGCCCAGTTACATCAATGATTGATGGCTTGAAGAGATTGTACATTGAAAAGCCAAAGCCACTAGAAGTTGCATATCTTTCGTTTGCAAAATGGAGATATTCTGATCTTTCTAGCTTTGTTGTTAAGTTTCAACTCTAGTTTTTAATACCTCTATAACAGAGGATTGATTTTTATTTGTATTTTTGTAGACGAACGGTGATTTTGTTGCTGAACCCACGGTCTTTTGGGTCAATATTCAACTGGAATGACAAATTTTATGAACATTTGCTAAAATGCAACTGTCCAGGTTCATTAAGTTTTATTTCTGTTTGTCCTTTTTGATTTGTTAGTATAACAGGATCTCAAAGATGAACGTCCCTTATAATCTGTTTGAACAGGTGCTCACATCGGACCAGAGCCTACAAAAGACAGAATTTTTGTTGTTGTTATGGTGTCACTAGTCACCCTCACTTTCCTGCTTTGTCATGACTAATTTTAGAATGGCAACATAAAAGCCCTTTTCCTTGATATCGTCTTTAACTAGCCTCCTTCCCGTAAAAATCTATCATTTATGTTTCCTCTACTTATTATTGATACTGTCCCCGTTAAACTTTGATTTTCTTGTCATTCCTAAATTTATATGATTCTCTTATTTCGAAGTTTCTTTTGTAGTTTTTAATCATATTAGTTTTGTTGTAATTGCTTTTTGTAGAGAACTAACCCCAGCTGAAATTGATGATTTTTAGCTCAAGTGGAGTAGCTTGCTGCTTGCTCTTCTTGCCTGCCATATGTCTTTGAAGAGATATTTTTAATCAAATATATGTTGCATTCCTTCACTTTGTAGCAGGGTGATCAATTTAATGTAGATTAATTGATGGGATTAAATTTCCAACCTGTCTGAATTGGAGCAGCATACTGGTGAGCCAATTGAGCGTATTACTATATATCCTCGGTCTATGGAGTGGTTTATTTTGGGCCTGGGCCTATTACTATATATCATCTGTTTGTTATTCAGAGATGAAAGTAAAATAACTTCTTTTCTTCTGTTACTTGCATAACTAGCACCGATAAGAAATTCAGGTAAGCTTTGTTTTCCTTCCTCACTAAGCATGTGTATGGTCTTACAATTGATGTGAATTGGTCTTGGTTTCAGTTGATATTCCAAGTCCCTTGCATAAATGTCACATTTATAAACTGTTTTATATAATCCCTCTTTGTGTGTTCGGTTTTTTGTCTTTTGCATGTGTCGTTCACTCTCTTTCTGACTGAGTATTTCTGTTTAATTTGTACATTTAGGGTATCTTTGAGTTTTATGAATCTTTGACTGAGCATCTGACAAATTCGCAATTTATAATTTTTTAGTTATTATAGAATATAATCATGAGACTTTTGGTTTCCTAATTGTTTTTGGCTCTTTCTCTACTTCCAGCCACTTATATTGGCTTTTTCTTATTTCTCTTCCTTCTCATCGTTGTCCACTTGTCCTGCAAGAACGGGTTTAAAAAAAAAAAGGCACAGTTTGTAACACTTCTATTGTGTGTGTACTTAAATCTGTGTATCCAACTACACTACAAGCATTGGCTTATTATAAAGGTATTTTCTTGGTACCTTTTATAAAGTTTACTTTATATAAACTCCCCACATATTTGTATATCTTAAAATCTATTACATAAATAATTATTTTACTAATTGCATCATTAGTAACTGATGGTTATTGCATCATCACATGTTTGTTTGAAGACTGACTTTAAAGTCAAAGAAGTACGAAAGAATTCGGGGATTGATTGGATCTATTTTTTTTATGTGTTACCCAATTAGAAATTACAGATTAAACTTTTTTCCTGCCTGAATAATAACTAAAGACTTGAGGATATCATCATTTTCCAAACTTTTTTTTTCAAATAATGTTAATTTTAAAGCAACACTTTGCTCAAAAGTATATTAACTTTTAGCTATGTAGTTGATATTTTGGCTCTCTCTACCTCCTAAGCCTTAGCCTATGCTTCTTTTGAATGTGGAGTCCCATGTGAACTTGAGGCAGTATTACACATGTTCTTTTTTAAACATACAGTTTGGAATCTGATGGCATATTTAGCCACTTCAGGTGTTTCACTTTTTATTCAGAACCAAACACCAATAATATGTTCTTTTTTGTTGAGGTTTTGTTATTTTGGAGAACTTATCAGTTATTTGATATCTCACACATTATGGATTAAGGCAAGGAACAAATATAACTTCAAATTCAGACCTTGTTCAAATTGTGCCAAATTTGTAAACTCAATGGTAATCATTTTTTCTTTGCTTGTTTTTCATTTAGGAATTCTCTTTATATTCTGTTTTCTTACTGTATTTCCAAAGGAGTTTAGATGAGTGTATGATTTCTTTACATAGATGGAGAAGGAAAGGATAATGTAACTTAGATTTTCTACTATTAACAATTTACATTTTTGTACCTAAAAATTAGTTTAGAAGGTGATGTATATGGTTGTTTTGCTGATAATTATAGAAATGTAGAAAATATTTTTAACACTTGAGGGAGTAGCATACCAACCTAACAGTCAAAACACTGCAGGACTTCGCTAATTATTAAGGTATTATGTTCAGTCCCAATCTCCTGTAGACTTTAAGGTGATGTATATTGATTTTTCTAATTAGATGGATTTTTTTTTATCAGATTCAAGGACAAATTTTAAGCATCAACATTGGGATTGGAATGATTGGCACCGACAAGAAATTTGGGTAAGCTTTGTTTTCCTTCCTCACTAAGCTTGTGGATGGTCTTACACTTAATGTGAATTGGTCTTGATTTGGGTTGATATTCCAAATACCTTGCATAAATGTCACATTTATAAACTGTTTTTCAAGAAGATATAAACTGGTCATGTGATTGCATGTTTTAAGATTTTTGGGAGAATGTGTCTACATCACCATTCTCCATGTGGCATGCTACTCACAGTTCCTTTGTTTTGATGTTTATTCCCTGAAGCTGAATGTTCAATACTGGTGTCTGGGTAGCTTTGGTCTATGCATGTTCATGAGATGGCATTTATCTTTTCCGTGTGCAAGGTCTTGAAGAATTGTGACGGAAAAATGTACCTATGATTAACTAGTCACATTTTGTAACCCAGGTAAAATAGTCTAATAGTTCTCTTGCATGGGACTTGTAATGCTAGGCTAATACATGTCTACAGCTGGCTGATAGAACATCACAAATTTTGCTGAAGCTCTGGACCATGCATGATTTTGGGTAACACTGCACATATTGGTATATAATCTTGGCTTACCTTAAAAAAACATATATAATCTATGGACATGACTAGAAATATTCATATCATTAGTTAATTTTTTGTAAGCTTACCACCTAATTTCGCCAATGGGCTCTAGCTCAATTAGCACTTCTTCTCCCTCAATAGTGGGACTGAGGTTGTGGCTTTAAAACTCACATGGTGTGGCTTTCCAAGAAAAAAACTAATTTAGAATGATGATGAAACGTTTCTGCTTTGCCATTACTAATTTCAGAATGGCAACATCAAACCCCTTTTCCTTGATATCGTTTTTAATTAGCCTCCTTCCCATAAAAATTTATCATTTATGTTTCCTCTACTTATTATTGATACTGTCCTCGTTAAACTCTAATTTTCTTATCATTCCTAGACTTTTATGATTCTCTTATTTTTGAAGTTTCTTTTGTAGTTTTTAATTCATATTAGTTTTGTTGTACTTGCTTTTTGTAGAGAACTAACCCCAGCTGAAATTGATGATATTTAGCTCAAGTGGAGTAGCTTGCTGCCTGCTCTTCTTGCCTGCCATATGTCTTTGAAGAGATATTATTAATCAAATATATGTTGCATTCCTTCACATTGTAGCAGGGTGATCAATTTAATGCAGATTAATTAATAGGATTAAATTTCCAACCTGTCTGAATTGGAGCAGCAAACTGGTGAGCCAATTGAGCCTATTACTATATATCCTGTCTATGGAGTGGTTTGTTTTGGGCCTATTACTATATATCCTCTGTTTACTATTCAGAGATGAAAGTAAAATTACATCTTATCTTCTATTATTTTGGCATAACTAGCACCAACAAGAAATTCAGGTAAGCTTTGTTTTCCCTCCTCACTAAGCATGTGGATGGTCTTACATTTGATGTGAATTGGTCTTGGTTTGGGTTGATATTCCAAGTACCTTGCATAAATGTCTCATTTATAGACTATTTTATATAGTCCCTCTTTCTATGTTCGATTTTTTGTCTTTTGCATGTGTCTTTCCCTCTCTTTTTGATTGAGTATTTTTGTTTAATCTGTACATGTAAGGTATCTTTAAGTTTTATGCATACGGCTATTTTGATGCTGAAGCAGGGGTAAATGAATGGTTGGCTTTTTTTTTTTTTAAGAAGTATATTTTCATTAAAAAAGCTGTGGTGTGGGGTGCGGCTAGAATGGTAAAAGCTAGGGCATTAGTGGAGCTCGATGGAAATATATATATATATATATATATATATGTAAGTCAGTGATAGTACTTTTTATTGTTGAGTTTTTTATTCATTATTCTTTCTTCGTCTCTAAAAAATCAGGTATCCTTCATGTTTAAATATTTTCTATATTGAGAATTATTTTCTGTTTGGCAATAAATTCTTAGATATACAATATAGGCTTTACCTTTTGGTGCTTCTCTTACATGCATGCCTTGTTCTAGGATTGTGCCCTGTATTGCGCCTTTTTATTGAAAATTTTTTACCTATAAAAATACAAAGCATCATACAATGTATACTTCTTTTTTTTTGGAAGGGGTGGTATCTTAATTTTTATTTGTCACCTAATGTGTCTCGTCTCTCATCGTCTCTTGCTCAGCTTCCTTCCAATGCAGTTACATCAATTATTGATGGATTGTAGAGATTGTACATTGAAAAGCCAAAGCCACTAGAAGTTGCATATCTTTCGTTTGCAAAATGGAGATATTCTGATCTTTCTAGCTTTGTTGTCAAGTTTCAACTCTAGTTTTTAAGACTGTAACAGAGGATTGATTTTTATTTGTATTTTTGCAGACGAACGGTGATTTTGTTGCTAAACCCATGGTCTTTTGGGTCAATATTCAACTGGAAAGACAAATTGAACAAACATTTGTTAAAATGCAACTATCCAGGTTAGTTAAATTTTATTTCTGTTTTTCCTTTCTGATTTATTAGTATGACTGGATCTCAAAGATGAATGTCCCTTTTGATTTGTCGTTGTCTGGTATATAGATTTATAAAATTGATTACTAGTAGCTAATTATGATGTCATGTATTTATGGGATTCAAATTTTCTTTATGCTTTTGATCCCCTGAAATTTTTTGTAAAAAGCATGAGTCCATAAGATATTGGACTTATCTTTGTAATTGCATTTGGCACTCTTGGAGTCCATGGGGGCTAATGGATCTACTGATCTGAAGCTGTTGCTGCTGCAGAAAAGAATGCGGCTTTATTGACTGCAAGAGCTGGTTCCTTGGATCTATTTGTAATTCCCTCAATATTCCGTGTTTCAGCTGCCCTTCAATATCCTGCTGCTGAGTCATGGCTTCTTTGTTTATACACGACATAAGTATAAAATACTAGGAAGCACTGTTATGGAACGGGTATAGGTATGCATTTACAGCTGAAACAATGGCACTGCCATAACAACAGTTAAATAATGAACCTAATTTTGGTGGTTACATTCTAGAATTATTGTATTGGACGTTTGTTAACATTGTGACATACATTGTTAGTTGTAGCCTTTTGTTCTCTCTATATCACTTATATCTTGGGGGAATTTTGCGTCGGGAGTTGTGTGACAATTCTGTGCCATCCACGGAGAGGGCAGATGACAGAACTAGTTTAGTTAATTTGCAGAGTTGTACCTTTAGGTTTAATGTAGGCCACATGGAGAGCGGAACAATAGAGCATTTGAAGGGTTAGAATGGTCCACGACGGGTTTTAAGATGCTTTTATTGTATTCCTTATGTGTATGGATGACTGCTTTATCATTCCATTCATGTTCTAATACGTTCATGTTTCTTGATGATTGTAATTTTCCTTGATTTGACCGCCTGTGTGTAATTCTTGTGTGTAGGGTGGTGATCGTATTTTCCTGTTCTATAATCTCCTTTTAAAAAGTTTTGGTTTGTCCTGCGTCATCATGATAAAAAGTTCTCTGATATCCCAGGAAGTTTCTTCTTGTGCCTTGTTGTGGAGTTCGGTAATACAATTTGAGTTTGCTAATACATTTTATTTATTGACATGGGATTTTTGCTTTATCAAGAGGTGGGATTTCAGGTGTGCGAAAGAGATATTGTCCATAATCTTCCTTCCCTTTTACTGTCGAAATTATTAGATATTGATTTGTTTCTTCGTAAATGTACTTGAAATAGTGTTAACTGTGTTGATCACTGTATTTGAGGACATCGAATGCTCCAATATAGCTAATGTTATTGTTGAACTGTATCTTCAGAGTGCTTCAAAAGAAGGTAATGTAATTCTTTCATTCCTTTGGTTTGTTTCTAGCAACTGCAATACGTAAATGTCATTAACAACTTTAGCACTATCAATAGTATATCAGGATTAATATGCTTTTGTATAATAGTGAGCTTATCTATTGATTTTGCAAAATGGAGATATTCTGTTTTTTTTTTTTTTTTTTAAGTACTCAATATTTCGTGTTTCAGTTGCCCTTCAATATCCTGCTGGTGAGTCATGGCTTCTTTGTTTATACAGGACATAAGTATAAAATGCTAGGAAGCATCGTTATGGAACGGGTATAGGTATGGGTACGGTACTTAGCAATTTTTGAAAAATGCAACTATCCAGGTTAGTTAAGTTTTTTATTTCTGTTATTCCCTTTTGATTTGATGTCAATGATAAATGTCCCTTATAATCTGTTTGAACAGGTGTACACAGTGGACTGGAGCCTACAACGCACATATTTGTCATCGTTATGGTATCACAAGTCACCCTCACTTTCCTTTGTTATTTTTGAAGGCTAATTAAGTTTAATTGCACTTTGTAAAATTTTGAAACTACTTTGGTTTAGACAGAAACTACCATGTGCGTATTGTCTCCTTCCCAAGTAGCAAACGGGGCATTCTGAATAGGTATTCATTTGGGTATTGCTTTATGTGTCAACTGGTTAATTGTGTTACACTTAACACAACCACCACCCCCCCCCCCCCCCACCCCCCACAAAGGGCTTTTGGATATAACACAACACCTTACTGTGGTATTTCTGTGGAAATAACATGCGATCTTATAGTTATTTTCCCTCAAAATCTATCTTCTTATTCTATTCTTAACATAATGAAAGTTTTGGGTGACTTTTCTTTTGTGCAGAGTTTTAGGTCATGGAATCTTGCAAACGATTTAGTGAGCTTGATTCATTTACTACTTGTGTTTTATTGTTGGACTATGTGGGGGAATGTTTTCAAGTTTTATGACTCTGCTACCCCAATTTCCCATGTTTAAAAAATTTAATGCTGATATAAATACTCGGGCAACGAAGTTGGATAGGGACCTAGATATTGATATTCTTTTCCTAAAATTTTAAAGTTTCTTTATTGAATTAAGATGCAAGTTAAAAGAATTTGCTAGGGTGACATAGGGTTGAGATCAAAATTCTCTTTGGTTTTCTCAATAATCTCATATTGGTACTTTTCTCCTTATTGTGTTTTAAAAAGTTTTATATTGAATATGGATAACCTTGTTGCCGCTGTGTTAGATCTTATTTACGATTGAACTTAATTCTCCCTTAACTATTTGTTTGGCCCTTTTGGGTTATTAATTTTCTCACACAGACCCACACACACACACACACACACACACACATATATATATATATATATATATATATTTGTGTGTGCGTGTGCGTGTATCTTCCACATAATCATTTTTAGTCTATATTTTATTATTGGAGCTTGGGATTTGTGTTTTCTCTAGCTGCATTCTTAGAGTTTGCTTAATCCTTAGGGTGATGCATTTGCAGTGCTTTAACTAAGGTTTGATATGATTTTGTTGCTTGTTAATGATACATCCTTTTGAGTAGTCTTAAAATTATTGCAATTTAAAGTTGTTCTAAACTGTGTAGCTGGGATTCTGTGTTTTTCAATTAGCTCATGCAAAAAGTCAATACCAACATCACTAAGGGTTTGCGCTTTTATGTAGTGCTTGTTCATCTATCCTATCGTCTAGTTTTTGTTGATATTTTCTTGCTTTTAGTTGAACTGGGTTATCCTGTTATGGTGGAGACTCCATGTTCAGTTTGGATTGCCACTTATTTTCTGTTTATAGGAAGCATGATACTTTGGTGTTTTGCCATCGAGTCTCATTTGGCAATATGCTCTATTTTCCTATCATATTTGCTTTTCCTAGGTTTAGATTTCAGGGTCGATTCTAATATCGAATTCACAGGCTAAGCTAACAATGGGTCTTAGTAGTCCTTAAACAAGCATCTAGACATTATTCCTACTTCTACCTCGATCTATGGAGTTTTTTATTTTGGGCTTATTACTATATATCCTCTGTTTATTATTCAGTTTCTGTTGTCTAATTTTAAAGTCTATGCAGAGTCTTCTGCAATGGTATTGGACCAAATTTTCGAGTTTTGGTTTGAAAAAG
Source organism: Castanopsis chinensis (assembly GCA_032878915.1). Taxonomy (NCBI): domain Eukaryota; kingdom Viridiplantae; phylum Streptophyta; class Magnoliopsida; order Fagales; family Fagaceae; genus Castanopsis; species Castanopsis chinensis. The sequence continues at coordinate 16,456,289 of JAVQMG010000130.1, forward strand.
TAGGAAGCATGCAAAACAATATCATAGATTGTATAGAGTATGTGGTCTCCATTCCAATATTTTGCTAAGTTTTGGTATGACATATGTTTATCATCTTGATGCAAGCTATTATAAACTATTTAATCATTTGTCTGTTCCCTGTTAATCTACTGCCTTAGGTGTACAGCTGACTAGTATTTTGCACACAAATCACAAAATCAAGCACACAAAATACAAAATTTCAAGAATTCATCTTCTTTAATTACCCTGGTCATATTGCAAATGTGGGAACCAAATCGGTGCCAAGTTCTGGGAAGTGGTTTGTGCCTAGCACGGCATTGATTCCACTGGTTGCTACTGAAGTGACTCGGAATTTCAACTCCAGAGGGTTAACGTGTACTACAATGAAGCGAGTTCTGGTAAATTTGTGCCTCGTGCTGTTCTGATGGACTTGGAGCCTAGGACCGTGGACAGCTTGAGGCCTGGTACTTATGGCCAGATCTTTTGGCCGGACAACTTCATTTTAATTCTTTCAAATTTTTATGTTTTTACTTTTTAATGTTTTATTTGAAATGTGAAATAGGTCGGTAATGTTTGGGGGTTATTATTTTTCCACAATTTTTTAGCTTTTTGAAAAATGTTTTTGTAATAATGTGTGTGTGTGTGTGTTTTTATTTTTTTATTTGAGGATTTAGGATTTCGGGTGTGTTAATCATTGGGTGTTGGCAAACTGGTGAGCCAATTGATTGGTGTCCATTTTTTTAGTGCGCTGGTGGCCTTAGACTGGAAAATGGCATACCTTGTCAGACATAACTTTTCAAACACTCTCATTAAATGGTTTTACCTGCTAATTAATGTTTTCCATGTTCCAGGATATGTGCTGGGGTTTATTGCCTTGCCTCTTCGTGTGGCTGACTTAAGCAGTCCTAAAATCATCAAGCCTTTGGCCGATTCTAGTTAGGATGTTAGCTACAACAATGGGAGGGGTACACAACTCCATGAGACTATCTGAAATTATCTTAGAATCACATTCCAAAAACACATCTTGTATACATCTCCCAAGCAAAGAGAACTCCTTCCTCCATGGCCTTTGCTTCGATCTCGAAAGGTCCCAGTGGTTGGAAACTCAGTTTACTCATAGCTGCTGTAACTCTCCCCTCATGGTCTCTAATCATCACGCCTACACCAGCACACCAAACTTGATTTAAAATTGCACCATTAACAAGAACTAGTGAATGCCATCAGTGTAAGCCATCAGTGTAAGTACATTTTACTTTGATTACATGTCAGTGAAACAAATTCCTTTTGATTCTCCATGCTTGCTTCTTTATGGTCTTTTAAATAGAGGGACTAAGTAGAAAACATTCGCATTACTTAAGTCATTTATATGTTATGTCAATTTTAGTTGACTGTTTAATTTACGTGATATGTGCAGTAAACACTTCTTTGTTAGGTACAAATGTGGATGTAAGCACTCGTAAATTGTTGATTTTCCTTTACATGGCAAAAACCTTAGTATGTTTTATTCTTGTGCAAGATAGATTTTGTTAACATGATGTGCTCATTTTAACAGTGGAAGGTTGAAATTTCCATCCAGTATGCATTTACAGCTTATACAATGGCACTGCCATAACAACAGTTTACTAATCAACCTTTTAATTTTGGTGGTTACATTCTAGCATTATTGTATTGGACCTTTGTTAACATTGTGACATACACTGTTAGTTGTAGCCTTTCGTTCTTTCTCAAACACTTATCTCTTGGGGGAATTTTGCGTAGGGAGTTGCGTGGCAATTCTGTGCCATCCTTGGGAAGGGCAGATGACAAAACTAGTTTAGTTAATTTGCAGAGTTGTACTTTAGGTTTAACGTAGGCCATATGGAGAGAGCGGAACAATAGAGCATTTGAAGGGTTAGAATGGTCCATGACGGGATTTAAGATGCTTTTATTGTATTCTTTATGTGAATGAATGACTGCTTTATCATTCCATCTATGTTCTAATATGTTCAAGTTTCTTGGTGATTGTAATTTCCCTTGATTTGACTGCCTGCGTGTAATTCTTGTGTGCAGGGTGATGTTCATATTTTCCAGTTCTTTAGGGGGTGTTTGGTAGAGTAGTTTAAGTTATGTTGTTTGAGTGTTTTTGATATACGTGTAGATGAAAAAGTGTGTGGAAATGTGTGTAATGTTGTTTAAAATGTGTAGTTGTGTGTTTAAACTTACATGCCAAACACCCCCTTAATCTCCTGTTACAAAGTTTTGGTTTGTCCTGCGTCGTGCTGATAAAAAGTTCTCCGATATCCCAAGAAGTTTCTTTTTGTGCCTTGTTGTGGAGTTTGGTAATACAATTTGAGTTTGCTAATACATCTTATTTATTGACATTGGGTTTTTGCTTTATCATGAGGTGGGCTTTCACGTGTGTGTAAGAGATATAGTCCACAATCTTCCTTCTCTTTTACTGTCGAAATTGTTAGATATTGATATTGTTTCTTCGTACATTTTCTCGAAACAGTGTTAACGAACACTGTTTCGATCACTGTAGTTAAGGACATCGAATGTTCCGATATAGCTGATGTTATTGTTGAACTGAATCTTCTGCGTGCTTCAAAAGTAGGTAATGAAATTCTTTCATTCCTTTGGTTTGTTTTTAGCAACTGCAATATATGTAAATGTCATTAACACCTTCAGCACTATCAATAGTATATCAGGATTAATATGCTTTTGTATAATAGTGTGCTTATCTACTAATGTTGCAAAGTTTTTTTTTTTTTTTTTATAAGAACTTTTTTCAACCAAGTATTGCGATTCCTTTCCTTTTTGTCTTTGGTGTGAAATTGAGAAAATACTGCAGGTTTACTGCTTGGTGTCTTGGAAAAGTTAAAAGTAATATCTAGTCCTTTAACCATGATGACAATCCTATGTTGTGACTTCTTGAGCGATGTAGGGAGATTGTTATCTTAGAGGTAAGATTGAACATGTTCCAACTGGATATCTTAGAAGTAATTGTTAGGAATCATTATCTAGGACATTAGGTGAACTGCTCTATTTCTTAAATTCTTCTCACCTAGATATCCCTTCGGTAAAGCATGTAGTATTGGTGTATCTTCTTCTGTTTGTACTCTCAATCTTGTTAAGATACTAGAATCGTGATTAGATTAGATTAGTACATGAACGTATCATCCTTCAATTGTGTTTGCCCAATTCCTTACCATTTGGAAGGACCATCGTATCAGCCTAAAACTTTAAAGGAGACATATAGAGAACGTCTCTCAATCCCTCAAAAAAACTCTCAGTTTTACTAAAACTAAGATCAGAGTTCACTGATTTTTTGATTTCCAGATGGATGATGAAGACGACTTTGGCATCAAGAATGAAAGAGTCCTCTCAAACAACACATCCTATGGGGTTCTTATTCTGTCTCTAACTTTTATTTTCATAGATTTAAAAGGTAAATTAGATCTGTTATATGTTTCTAACTTTGACAATTTTAATTGGGTTTGGTTCCAAATTTAAATTAAGGAAAAACTATGTTTATTAAATATTTTCGGTAATGGTTTTTTTCTTTTTTTAAAACATGTCTCTATTGTGTTTAAATCATTCAATTTCTTTCTCTGCAGAGATGAAGTGGAATCTTTCTACATTCTTGAGTTTCTAATTTCATTAAAGCAAAGGTACTAATTTCTTTCCCTAATATTCTCTTCAATTATGGTTTGCTGTCAATTTAAGAATTTTGATTCATAACCCTTTTCCTCTAAATTTGTTGAAATCTGGGAAAACCCTACAAGATGAAATCCTACCTAAATTTTAATGGTTGGTTATCTTTTAAACTTAATAATTTCATTTTAATTTTCGAGTCTTTGTTTTCCCTCTTACCTATTTTGTTATTTGAAACGGGGAGTGAAATTGTGGGATTTTAAATATTTGCTCAAGGTTATTTTTTGTTTGCCATGAAGAGTTTTCTAATGAGCATATAAGTGACATGTATGGTTTTGTGAAGGAAGCATTTTTCTGCAATATCATTCTTCATATCTTTTTGGTTCTTTAACCTGCTTCTACAACAGTTTTTTTTTTATAAATATTTAGTGATTCCAATAGTAGTGTACTTTTGAAAGTTGTTTCATTCGTATAAACCTTATTATATGTGTAACCAGCTTGATTCTATTTCTTGGTTCGTAAGTTATTTGTTCTCATTTTTCTTTTCTTTATAAAAATTTAAATATGCAGTGTAGCTCTTGTAACTTCTTTACATTTATATTCGTCAACTTTCTTTTTGGTCCTTCATAATTACTCTAAACTGATATAATTAACTTGCTATTTTGATACCATTTGTCTTATACCCTTGAATATAAAAAAAAGAGGGCTACCTCAAGCACACAAATTGCTTTTCCTACATCCTGATGACAAACATCCTATACAGCAGCAGTTAATTTAGACATATAAAACAAAATCTCGTTGCTATCAATTAATAAGAGCCAAGGTCAATCTTTGCAACGTGTTGGACTTTATTTAGATAGACCAGTTTTCAGTCATGGACGGTTATATGTTGCCCTCTCCAGAGTTACAAGTAAAAATGGCCTTAGGTTACATATTGTAGAAAATGATTATGGTGATCACCTTCATACAATAAATATTGTACATAAAGAAATATTCGATAATCTGCCTAGAGGTAACACATACTCTTTTTTAAAACTATTTCTAGTTGTTTATTGTGTAAATTAGATTGTCATTTATACAATCTTTGCAAACACTAGATTTTTCTCCATAGTTATATACAATCTCTACTGATGTTTAGAGTGTTCAAATATTACAGATTTATATCACAATGGAGTGTGAAAGTTATAGTTTGAAGCAAATATCTGTGGACAAAGACAACTCAACAACTCAACTGTGAAAGTTAGAGTTTTACGAATGTGGGATGCAGTTAACATATCAAACAACCATGACCTGATCAGTCTTGGTATGATATTGGTTGACAAAGAGGTAAGTTCAGAATTTCTCATTGTTTTATTCATTGTGGTTCATAGGAATGGTAGATGAGAATATCACATTGTTAGGTAAGTTTAAGATCTAGTATGATTCAAGTTTATAGTTGCTTTGTTGAGGTTTTATATTTTATGTTTTTGTTTGTAGAAAAAAAAAATACATTAGTTTTTCCTATGTAGCAATTTAGAATGTGGGACCCTCTATGATAGTGGGTTTTGGATGCAATAATAATGATTGCAAATTTGCAACTGTTAAGACTTGATTTTACACATTAAATTTTTACTGTTGGGTGATTCTTTGAATACAAAAGTCGATATATCATGGTCATTGTGTGTGCATTATGTTGTTGTAATCATTATCATATATTTGGTTGATTATTATGTTCTGCTTGCATGCCTTAGTAGTTAAAAGGCATATTTGGGTTCTCTATTTCCCTGTTTGGCTAGTGAGAAAATGTGTGAAATTTCTCTGGGCTGTTTGCTTTGTCTATAAGGATAGGTAATGTGCCACCGTATAGTGCTCATATGTGTGTGTCAATTTGCAATTAGACTCTTCCATTACTTTTCCTAGGTTTCATTTCCATTTTTTTCTCATGCGATTCTTATGCTTTTTCGTGTCTGTCTTGTTTGATTTTTGGTCATTTTGTGTTGGCAACCTTAATATCAATTTCAATAGCTAATCTGACAATGCCTCTTATAGGTGTGAGGTAGTAATATAACAGTGTGACCTGAATATGGTCGTAAAAGGAAATCAAGATAGTGCTTTCTCTTCTACTGGCATTAGTTGGGCTTTTGGGGAATTATATGGATTTAACTTATTTTTTGGATTTGCTTCAAAATTTGTTAACTTGGATATTTGCTAATTAATTTCCTTGTTTCCAAATACCAGGAAGCAGAGAAGAGCTTGGCTTTCAATGTTAATTGGAATTACCTTTATATTTGTTGGGTAATATGCTAGTTTTTCTGTTTGTTGTTTTGCAACCCGTCATTCTTAGTGCATGTTATGAATCTCATTTTTAGTCACTCTTTACTGCTATTTATTATAATCCTCTTAGCATTTTGCTTTAGGTTACCTAAGTTTTGATTGTGCTTCTACCCTAACGACTTGTTTCTGATCTGCTTTAGCTTTAACAATTGTTCGTTGGGGTTTTTTATTCTCTTTTACTTTATTAATTTATTTTTCATTAAATGATGCTTGTGTATATATTTTTTATTTTGTATAGTCTATTTAATTCCAGGGGTGATGTGTTTGCATCCTTTTATGTTTGCATTCTTTTATGTAAGGTTGATCTGATTTTGTCTCTCTTTCTTATATTGTCCTGAGTTGATTTTTTTTTTTTTTTTTTAATTTTATTCTTGGAAGCGTTTTTCTTGAACTGTGTAGCTAGGTATATGTATTTTCAGTTTGCTACATGTGGTGGATTCAAAGCTTGCGCCACAAAGGGTTTGCACTTTCCTCTTGTACAATTGTCTACTTGTCTTGTTTCTATTGATGTTATCTTTGTACAGGACACAGGAAACTTCTTGGAAGCCGCTGCATCCGTGTCCCAACCATTTTTCTGCTCCAAAATAAAAGGCTGAAACGCATTACCTCTCACGCCGATCTCTTCTTCTTCTCTTAGATCTATAATCCTATTTCCCTTTGACAGTTTTACCCCTTTGCCCTTTTTGTCCATGTGTGCTTTTTATTGCTTTGTCTGCCTCACAGTGTCTCACATTAAAAGCTCTTTTATCTCCGGCCACCCACTTGAACAATAGATGTGTAAATAGATGTGTAAATAGGTAGTCAACTTTTTACAATTCTTTATTCATTATCTAGGTAGACAATATTAGTGGCTAGACTTTAAAGTGCTTTTAATAGATTTTTTAACAATTATTTAAAAATAAATAATATTTTTGTTATAAAACAAATTTTATAAGTTCGAAATATATATATATACCCGCTATACCCGCGTCCTAATTTTTCAAAAATTGCCCTGTTGTATTGTACTGTTATCAGTGTCCGTATTTCCTAGATTGTAGTATATAGATTTCACTCCCTAGATTTCACGTTTGAAGTGTGCATATCTATGTTTTTGTGTTTAGCCTATGTTTTCATATAATTTACACATGCCATTTCTTTTTTCGGTTTTGACCTGTGATAATTAGATGGAAAATCAGTTTTTTATTTCCTGTTGCTTTGTGATGCTTTACGTGCTACCTAAGGCTCATGTGGTTTGTCCACTGTTCCTTTGGGATGCCCCAATATACTATTAATGTTGAAACTCCATTAGGCAGATTATGAATAACATTCCTAACAGTTACTTTATTAAAAAAAATACCCTTTTTTATTTGCTTTATTTCAATTTAAATCTTGGATGGCAGTTTTGGAAAATGATAACTATTTATTTCAAAGACAATAATATCCCTATAAAAAGTTGAATCCTCTACGTTGGAATAATAATATGGGATGGATGCAAGCAGTAAGTCACAAGAAATAGGTCTCTTACATGTGTTCATTTTGTTTAGAACTACTGATTTGATGGTTGACTAGGTTCTTGCAGTGCAAAACAAGAACGAATAAAAGTATGCAAATCCCATTGAATTGAGCTAGTTTGTGGATTTTATCAAGCATGACAAACTCCAATCTGAGACCTTCATTATCGGGCCAAACCAGTGTAAGTTTTCATTGGTTGATTGTGTCTTGCAATTTCAATGCCTAAGTTTTCCTTTTTGATATTTTTTTGCTTTTATGTAATTGAAAACAATGTGAAGGTTTATTAAAATTTCTCGTTACAGTGATGTTTTGGCTTGGCTTGATTTTCAGGTGTCTCATGGCTTTCATATAACCCCTTACTTTTCATGTTCTTTGAGCAACAACTCATATAGCCTTTGATCGCTTGACATGGGCTTTGATCTAATATCTTCGAATTAGAGTTCAAGTTGGGCTTTGATCTAAACATATTTCTCTCTAAATGTGTGAATTATCTCTAATTTTCTAGAATGTTATGGCTGCTTTGTTTCAAAGCCGTCCCTCCTTCTTTCAAAGTTTTCAAATTTCAAATCACCAAAATTTGGCTGCCAATTAATATGTGCTTTTATTTGATCTCAGGTTCAAAAGATACAGTCTCTCACATTAAATATTGGAGTTGTTTACAGGTTTGTCTTCTGTGTGTTTATTTGTAATTTTGAAAGTTTTCTAAGGTATTCATGTTCAAAAGATATGTTCTTTTGGTGGTTGCCATCTTTCAATGTCTCTATTATAGATTAATATTCTAATTGCATGATTTCCATATGTGATCAGTCTTTTAAAGAAATGATTGCAATGTGTCTGGTGAAAGATCAAGCAAAGAGGCGGAACTTATTGAAATCAAACATGCAAAGTCTCTTGAGATTTCTGTGAAGAAATCATTCGTTGACTTCCACCACTTTGGAATCATGTAAAAGCCCTCCAAGTTACCCATCATATTGCTGAGATGCACGTTCCGTACTTTCACTTGTCCTGGTAAGCTTGTCTCATGCCTATGGTTAATTTTGCAGCTTAAAGACAAGTGCAACTTTGTAAAGAACAAGAGGTAATATAACAGGTCATAAGCATTTGTACATGCCATTAAATTTGAACTTAAAATGAATGTAGCAATATTTCTTTAATTTTTATTTATATATACTACATATTTAATTCAATTGGATGCATTCTTAAGAATAACCAATCTAGGATCTTTCACTTAACTTTAGTTATCTGTCAAAACCATCCCCACATAAACTCTAGCCCAAGTAGGAGTGTTATTTAAGAGTACTAATTGCAGTGTTATTTTAGAGGTATATATACTAGGTCTTTTAAGTCAGTCATGTGAAAGATAGAGAGAGACGCTGGATGCTAAAAGCTACGGCAAAAAAAAGATTCTTGCCAAACATGACAAAGACGACATCAAGGTAACTATTAACAAGCTGATTATTGATTGTGTGTGGTATCATAGGTTAAAGATATGTGTGGTTTATCTCTATACAGTAGAGTTTATATTACAATATTACATGGTGCAAGATATCTCGAAGTGGATGGTATAAGATTTCTTGAAGTTTCTGCATTATGATTTAGTTAAGTGGCATGATAGGCAGCTATATATATGTAGAGAGTAAAGAGTCAAAAATTGATGTACATAGCATGGTGAGTCATAAGATTACATGATATAAATACCCCAATTGAGATCGAATTCCCTATATCCAATTTAAATAGACTATCATGAGATGTAAGTAATACTGATGCTTGTTGATTATTTTGGATCTGATGGTAAAGTATCAAATACTAATGATAGGCCTTTGGTTAAAAACATTGTTAGGATCTGACATGTAAGTATGATGCATAAAGGTCCATATGTGATTTTGGAAGGGGGATAGCATGAATGGTTTATATAAATAGTGTAAGTATGGCTTAACACAGCAAAATCATCTATTTGTGTATTAGGTTCGAGTGACATCGGCTTGGATAGTTGAGATCTAACGTGTTTTGGTGATTTAAGATAAGTGGACTTCAGAACACGTGTATATTTATATATATCTTTTGGTAAAAATATATTTATATATACATAATTGCAAAGTGAAGTTTGAAAAACTTATACCATTATCAATGCGTTTATACATACCTGAATTTTATTATTTCTTGTATATTACTTTAAAACTGTAAATGTTAAGAATGACTCAAATCTATATTTTTTATAAAGTATTTGTTATATGAAATATGATTGGTATTGACAATATTTTAATAAAGTAAGAATGGTTTTAAACGGTCAGCTAGACAGTCTGCAATCTTTTTCAGCACAGGGTTAAGTGTTAGTTTTCGGGCGATGTAGTGTTATTGTGGTGTGATGCAGTGTTACATTTGCTCTTCAGAGCTAGTGTTATCATTTGCTCTTTGGAGCCAGTGTTGCTTCTTTGAGGTTAGTATTATTGTTCTCCATGGGAATCACCCATCGAGTGTTTAGCAGCTTTTAACTTTTTCCGACTAATGTTTAATGTTTTCCATATCGAATTACTGTTTTATTGTTATTGACCTTTATAAGTGGAAAAATTGTTTATTACTATAATATATTGTTTCTACCTATTTAGAGTATTTTGGCTAACTAAAGTGGTTATTATTTTATTTAATGATTATAGCGTTATTGTTAAATGTTTTATTCTTGACAGTTTTATAGAATATATTGTATTACTGTTTAAACTATTTGTAAATGTTTTGTAAAGTCTATATTTTGTTAATGATACTAATGTTTTGTTTTGAAAGATATCCTCATGTTATGTAGTCTCTTATTGGGTTTCTAGCTCACCCCCCATTTCTCCACCCTTTTAGATTAGAGCAATGGAATATCTTTTGGTAGTAGATCATTGGAGCCATAGATTGAAGGCTACTTTTGGAGCTATGTTAGTTGATGGACTATTTTAGCATATTTTCTTAGGATAGTGAGTTTGGCATTTGTGGAACTCTTTGAGATTGTATTTGGAGACAATATTGTTAAACTTTTGTTTTTTTCATGGATTTCATAGGAAAGATTTTGATGGTTAGAACTTTATTTGTGGATATTTAATTACGCTCTGTTCCATTATATCATTGTTGATTATTTATAAGACAGGTTATGCATCTGAATCCTTGGTATGGGTTTGGGTTGTTACAATTGGCTTCTTGGAAAAGCCATGTGTGGAGAGAAGATGCATTCCTGCCTGAATGGGTATTACATGGAGCCAAACCTAAAGAAAGTAGATTTTTTTTTGTGGTCGTAAGTTGCCTTTTGATTGGAATTTTTCCAATGCAAGGGCTACTTGCTTAGTTTGTAGAGAGGAAATTGAGCTAGGAATACCCGAGCCACTAGGCTTAGGACTGGCTTGCTTGGGCTGGTTGGATTAGATGAAAAAGCCCTTGACAAGTGCTAGAGAAGTTCATGCCAGGCCTCAATTTTCTCTGGGCAAGAAAGGGTCATGTTTAGCATAGCTTTGGTTCAACACTTTCACATTCAATCTTGTGGATCTAGTCCAAGAGGCAGTTATGTTAAGCATCCAATTACCAGAAGAGACGCAATTACTATCCTTCTGCTCTATGAGTAGCCTGGTTGACGTGTATTCCTTTGGCAAGGTGTAGACATTCTTGGAAAAACATGCTAAACTCCTTATTTCATATGTCACTATCACATATGCTATGCTGGCATGAACAAAAAATGACCATCATTAATTAATTCAAATTATTAAATTTGGTTTAATGTTCTTATAAACAATCTAGAGTACTTTTTGGTAAGCATATCACCTAATTTCGCCAATGGGCTCTAGCTTGAATAGCACTTCTTCTCCCTCAATAGTGGAGCATAGGGTGAGGTTGTGGATTCAAAGCTCACATGGTGTGGCTTTCCAATAACAAATCTAACTACAGAATGACGATGAAACGCTTTTGCTTTGTTATTACTAATTTTAGAATGGCAACATAAAACCCATATTTTTGTATAACGAGTTATAACTATTCAGTGGCTTCTGAATTGGTGGGTTTGTGGACATTGATTCAACTATTCTCAATGCGTGGGGATATATCTAACTTTTATACGGACAAAACTCTAATGTGTGCTTTGTTATTTATATGGGTATTAGTTTATGGTTTACTTTGAACCTTTAGAGCTCTTTGTGGGTGTGCTAAACCCTAACATGTTTCTTTGGGACTTTGCTTAGGATATTGTGAGTGACTATGGAACTTTAAATTGTGTTCAAGTCTATTACTTTATTACCACTAAATTGTAATTTCATCATATGATAATAATGTCAACGAGTTACTTTTTTTTCGCCGGGGGGGGGGGGGGGGGGGGGGGGGGGGGGGGGGGGGGGGGGGGGGTTGTAGAAAATTGTGTATTTGCATTCTATGGTATTATTTGCTAACATGGAGAGTATTGTTGTGGAGGAGAATCATTGTAAGAGCAATGTTAATACTGTCTTGAAGTCAGATGGGCCATTTATTCGGAATGACTTAATATCTATAGATCTTGTTAGTGTAAGGATAAGAGTGATGATGGAAAGTGTGAGCAGTTTTCTATACGGTTAGCCTTCTCCCTAATCATGTAATAATCTTTCAGATTTGTTTTTACCATTCTTAGTTATCTTTCAGTGGTAGTTATCATTATTCTCCCATCTTTCATTTAATACGGGAGGCTCTGTGTTTTTTCTTCGTTGAATCAAAATCTTTTGAGTTTTCAATTGAGGAAGGTGGTTTGTTTTACCAGCTGAGTATTTTTGAGAGAAGCAGAGATTCCTTAAGATCAATTTTTATGGGAAAAGGTAGTGCAAAGAGACTGCTGTTCTATGTGGAAGAACTGATCTCTGGGCAGTCTAGTGGTTAGTTTGCAAAATCTTTCCGTGAGGGGGACAAATGCTTTATTCTGCAGTTGGGTTCCAACTCTCACGGAGCTTTCTTACTAATCTCGGATCTCACTTAGGGTCGTCATAAGGGTTCTATAGTAGTGCCAGAAGGGAGGAAGGGAAGTGGTTGGAGAGGTTTTGGGTTACACCTGAGAAAGGTGTTAGACCTGGAGTCTTTAGCTCCCAAGCAAGCAATCAATGCTATTCCTTTTAGAGATGCCTCAAAATCCTTTGTGTCGGTGGTGGCCGGGAAACGAATTATTAACGGTGGCGGGAGTGATGAAGGTAAGAACAAACTATACTGATTCAAAAGACAAATCCCGAGCAACCTGGGGTGAAGAGTCTGTCAGGCTCCAGTTGTAAAAACGTGAGGAAAGCATCCTAAGGTAGAGGAACCATCATGGGGCGAAGTTTGTGTCAGAATTTAGCTGTAATAACAGTGCTACTTGCAAGGGAAGTACTCCGGGACAGAGAGAGCAACTTGAGACGAAAATTCTGGCAACAATAAATGGGATTGAAAATAAAGGAGTCAAAGCTGAGTTGTCTTTGGATATGTTTCTGCGTTTGGAGCGTGGGATAGATGGGAGCTGGGCTATAAAATGGTTTGAGGTTAAGGAAGTGGGCCCAATAGTTGTGCAACCTAAAAAGCCCAATATTCAAAATATGCATAAGATTGTTACAACTGGCCCAATTAAAAATGCCAAGCCCAAATCTGTTTGGAGGCCTCAACAAAACCAGCCTTGGGCAAACCCAATCCACAGGCAGCAATCCACAGGCAGCGAGGTTCTGATCTCGTTGGCATGGGCGAGACTGAGTCTCCGGCTAGGCCTTCGGTTGTGAGACTTGGGGATGCGAGCTCGAGGGCCGATGGGGTGATGCCGATGAGTGTGGTGGGTGGTCCGGCGACTGGAAAAGAACCGGAGCCAAGTTGTTGCTCTATTTTAGTTAATCCTGACTCTGGCAAGGTTGACTTTTCTGGGTTCACTAGCTCTAGCGTCGAGGAAACTCAAGGAATAGGAAGGAGGGACGCTTGGTTCTCCGGTGATTTGGTGTTTTGCTCGGCACTGGCAGGGGATGTGCTTTCGTTTTTGAAAGAGGGGGCGCCGAACCTCTGTCGGCAACCATGGGTCACTCACAATAGATTTTCCCCTCTCTCAGTATTAGGTAAAGGGTTGGAAGCTGGGGTTGGGGAAGAAGAAGCCTATTAAGATGAAAGGAGTAGTGGATTTGAGGATTCTGTTGGGGAAGTTTAGCCTGATTGTGGACTTCAGTTACTACCGTGGGAAAACAGTGGGGGGGCTAAAAGTGATTGTGACTATGGAGTTAAGGATAATTGGGTATTGGACTGCGATCCTCTATCTCGTTGGGAACCTAATGATCTCAGTGTTGGTCTACTGGCTCAGGACTCTATCGAGGGAACACAGGTGACGGAGTCTGGGCCACCCTCAAATTGAGTATCACAGTTGATGAAACAATTCTGTAAAATGGTGGGTTTCCCTCTAGTGAAACATGAAGCTCAATGTTTGGCTTTTTTTCGCATCTTGGAACAAGAATGTCTCAAGGTGAATGATGCCGCGGTGTCTAAGCGATCTACAAACTCAGGGACAAGAGGGTTCAGGGAGCTTAAGGGGCTTATTTCTTATGTTAATTACGACGGTGTCGCTGCTAGGAGTAGGAAAGGGGGTGCTGACAGTCTTAAATGACTCTACGATTACTTTCTTGGAATGTAAGGGGGCTTAACAACCCCCGGAAGAGAGTGGCTTGTAAGAATCTGCTAAAAGAGTGGAAGTGTGATGTTGTTTGTTTTCAAGAATCAAAAGTAGCTTCTTGCGATGTTGCTTTTGTCCGGAGTTTATGGGGTAGTCCTTTTATTGACTGGGCTGCTTTGGATGCTGTGCAGTCTTCGGGAAGGGTCTTGCTGATTTGGGATAAGAGGGTCTTTGAGAAGTTGGATGTTATTGTTGGTCAGTTTTCTGTTAGTGTATTATTGAGAGGTGTGGTAGATGACTTTGTTTGGGCTTGTACAGGTGTGTATGGCCCTAATGACAATGGTCAGTGGCCTTCTTTTTGGGAGGAGTTATCTCAAGTGCGTACCAGGTGGCCCATGTTTGCATTGTTATCTCAGGGCTTTGGTGAAAGGCCAATGGACACCAATCAATTGGCTCAAAAGTACCAGGAGTTATCTCAATATTATCAGATACCCAAGTGAAAGGCTTGGCTGTGAGTCTTTCAGTCCTACTATGTTCGCATTCTCAGATTTTATTGAGAATAATTTTTTAGTTGATTTACCGTTGGAGGGGGCCACCTTCACTTGGTTTAGGGATTCTGGACTCCCCTCTATGTCAAGAATTGACAGGGCTTTGGTTTCTCTTGATTGGGAGGAGCACTTTCTCAATGTTTCCCAACATGTGCTCCCATGCGTTCTTTCTGACCATTGCCCTCTTTTGGTGGAAGCTGGTATTGTTCAACGTGGTCGGAGTGCCTTTAAATTTGAAAATATGTGGTTGAAAGGTGAGGATTTTGTTGATTGAGTAAAGCAATGGTGGGAGGGGTACAAATTTGCGGGCTCTCCAAGCTACATTTTGGCTCAAAAATTGAAGGCTCTGAAAGCATATTTAAAAAAATGGAATAGGGAGGTTTTTGGTGATTTGGCTTTTAGAAAGAAGAACTTGCTGTCTGAGCTGATGGGTTTAGATGCGAGGGAGGAGTTGGTGGGTCTTTCAGATGAGGATTAGATTCGACGCCTTCAAATCAAAGGAGACATAGATCAGTTGACTTCTCTTGAGGAGACTTCTTGGAGGCAAAAGTCTCGGGCCTTGTATGTGAAGGAGAGTGATAATAATACTCGGTTCTTTCATAGATTAGCAAACTCCCATAGGAATGCTAATCATATTAAAAGGATTGAGGTGGATGGTGTTCTTTATGAGGATGAGTCTGATGTCCGCTTTCAGTTAATTCTTTTCTATCAAGGCATGTTTAAGGAAACTGAAGTGGGGTGTCCTACCATGGATGGGTTAGATTTTGCTTCTATAGAAGAGGGTGAGCGGTTATCGTTAGAGAAGGAGTTCACTAAGGAGGAAGTCATCCAGGTATTAAGGGAGATGGAGGGGGTAAAGCCCCTGATCCTGATGGTTTCACCATGGCCTTTTTTCAAAAATGTTGGAGTGTGGTAGAAAAGGATGTCATGGATTTTTTCGCTTATTTTCATCGGCACTCTAAGTTTGAACGGTCTATGAATGCTTCGTTTCTCACCTTAATTCCTAAAAAGTGTAACGCCGTCAACATCAAGGATTTTCGTCCCATCAGCTTGGTGAGTAATGTTTACAAGCTGCTGTCCAAGGTGTTGGCTAATAGGTTGAGGGTGGTTTTGGATAAGCTCATATCTGAGACTCAAAATGCATTTGTGGGTGGAAGGCAAATTCTAGATTCAGTGCTTATGGCAAATGAATCCCTGGATAGCAGGTGGAAGAGCAGAAGTCCAGGGGTGGTTTGCAAGTTTGATATTGAAAAAGCTTATGACCATTTGAATTGGGAGGCATTGTTCTATTTGTTGGACCGGATGAGTTTTGGGATGAAATGGAGGGGGTGGATTAAGGCTTGTGTTACATCTGTCCGTTTTTCTGTCCTGGTAAATGGGTCCCCTGAAGGTTTCTTTGGAAGCTCGCGTGGTTTGAGACAAGGGGATCCTTTATCCCCACTTTTGTTTCTCTTGATAATGAAGGTTCTAAGTAGACTTTTGAAGAAGACAAAGGAGCGTAATCTTTTTCAGGGATTTCATGTGGGAGCTGTGAATGCTGTTGGTGTGCATATCTCCTATCTGTTATTTGCCGATGACACTATCTTATTTTGTGATGCCTCTAGGGAACAGTCGTTATCCATAAGGTTGGTGTTGTCTTGTTTTCAGGCTTTTACGGGGTTGAAGGTCAATATCGGGAAAAGTGAGATCATTCTCGTTGGGGAGGTGTATAATATAGATGCTTTGGCCAATATTCTTCAATGTAGAGTGGGCAGGTTGCCTATGAAATATTTAGAGATGCCGTTGGGATCTTCCTTTAAGACAGCTGCTTTATAGAATCCTATTTTGGAGAAAATGGAGAAGAAGCTATCTGGGTGGAAGCGCCTCTATTTATCTAAGGGTGGTAGACTCATGTTACTAAAGAGTACTCTTTCAAGTCTTCCTACGTACTTTTTATCCCTTTTTGCTATTCTTAAAGCTGTGGCGGCTAGATTGGAAAGTATTTAGAGGAATTTTCTATGGGAGTCTTCTGAGGGGAGTTTTAAGTATCCTTTGGTGGCTTGGAATAAGGTACGTTCCCCCGTTGAGAGGGGCGGCTTGGGGATAAGAAGTGTGGTGTCATTTAACCAAGCTCTTTTAGGGAAATGGCTGTGGAGGTTTGGCCATGAAGTTACCCATCTCTAATGGAGAGTTATCTCCATAAAATATGGTGAGGAGCAAGGGGGATGGTGCACTAAAGTCTGCAGGAGATCTCATGGGTGTGGCCTCTCGAGAAGTATTAATGAAGGGTGGGAGAACTTTTCTAAGCATCTATCCTTTGTAGTGGGTGAAGGAACTCGTATCCGCTTTTGGCATGATAGATGGATTTGTGAGAATGCTCTTAAAGAACGCTATCTTGAGCTCTTTGTGTGTTCAGCAGTTAAGGATGCTTGTATCTCAGAGATTTTGTGGGTTTCAGAAAGGGATTCTGTCAGAGGGTGGAATTTAAGGTTTTATAGAGTATTTGAAGATTGGGAGTTAGCTGCTTCTTATTCTCTTCTTCAGCTTATTCAACCTCGTATTCCTCAGGGTGATAGGAGAGATACTCTTTGCTGGCGGCTAAAAGGGGATGGTAAGTTTAATACCTGGTCTTACTACCATGCGATTCGGGGTGTCTCGAATTCATTGTTTCCTTGGAAGGGTGTTTGGAAACCAAAGATTCCTAAGCGCGTGACGTTTTTTTTGTGGACTGCTGCTCATGGTCGGATCCTCACTTTAGATAATCTAATGCTTAAGGGTTGCCCTTTGGCTAATTGGTGTTGTATGTGTTGTTGTGATGGAGAGTCAGTTGGCCACCTTCTTCTTCATTGTCCTGTTACACTTTCCATATGGGCTGTCATGCTTTAGACTTTTGGCATTCATTGGGTTATGCCGGGTTCGTTGACGGGTCTGCTATCTAGTTGGCATCAGTGGCTTGGAAAGCATAATTCGGATATTTGGAATTTGGTTCCAGGGTGCTTAATGTGGAGCGTGTGGCTGGAGCGAAATCGTCGATCTTTTGAAGATAAAGAGAAGACGGTGGAGGAGTTAAAGACTTTATGCCAACGCACTTTATTGGAGTGGTCTCGTTGTTGGGGTTTTACTGAGTATTCTTTTCTCTCTGAGTTTATGTCTTCCCTTAGCCTAGTTTCTAGACTCCACCCCTGTTGTTGTGTTTTGTGTTCTTTTTTCTTTCGTTGTTCATCATCATGAACAGCTTGTACTTCACTGTTATTTTTTCCTCTCTAATATAAGTTTTCTGTTTATCTATAAAAAAAAAAAAAATAAACACATATGCCATCATACCTCAAGATATGTGGGATCTTAGGTTAATTAAAAGAATGCCAATCAGTGTCAGTGCATTTTACTTTTATTACAAGTCAGTGGAAACAAATTCCTTTTGATTCTCCATGCTTCCTTTTGTGCTATCAGGTTTCTAATGCCCATTGCATCATAACCTTGAGATGCCCATTGCATCTCTCTCTATCTCCAACCACTTATACAGTCTTTTGCTTATTCTTCATCCTTCTCATTGTTGTCCACGTCCTGCAAGAAAGGGATTTTTTTTATAAAAAATGAAAAGTTTGTAATTATTTTTGTTGGGGTGGGGAGAGTTCTTTTGTGTGTGTACTTAAAACTGTGTTTCCAACTACACTATAAGAATTAGCTTATTATAAAGGTATTCTCTTGGTTCCTTTTTAAATTCCTCAAACGCTATTCTGTCACTTAAAAAAAAAACATTGATAATATTCTATCAATTTTGTAATACATTGACATTCAAGTTGGATTTTTATAATGTTATCATGGCCTAATGGGATTCCTGAAATTGATTACTAGTAACTAATTATGATGTCATATTTATGGGATTCAAATTTTCTTTATGCTTGAGCCCCTAAAATTTTCTGTAAAAGCATGAATCCGTGAACTATTAGATTTATCTTTTTAAATGCATCAGGCACTCTTGGAGTCCGTGGGGGCTAGTGGATCTACTGGGCTTGAAGCTGTTTGCTGCTGCAGAAAAGAATGTGGTTTTATGGACAGCAAGAGCTGGTTCGAGGAATCCATCTGCAATTCCCTTAATATACCATGTTTCAGTTGCCCTTTCAATATCCTGTTGGTGAGTTTTGGATCAATATTAAACTGGGAAGAAAAAAATTTGCTAAAATGCAACTATCCAGGTTAGTTAAGTTTTTATTTCTGTTAGTCCCTCCTGATTTGATCTTAAAGATGAATGTCCCTTATAATTTGTCTGAACAGGTGCTTACATTGGACTAGAGCCTACAACACACAGATTCATTGTTGTTATGGCATCACAAGTCGCCCTCACTTTCCTATGTTATTTATGAAGGCTAATTAAGTTTAAATGCACCATGTAAAATACCATGTGTATTTTCTCCTTCCCAATACCCTCCTTCCCCCTCTATTTTTTTTTTTCCTTCCACTCTTTAGACATTGAGTGCAGATCTGACAATTAGCAAAGGCTTTCTGAAAAGGTATTCGTTTGGGAAAAATATTCAAACCCCCCCTCCCCCAGGTGTGTGTGGTGGTTTCCCCTTAGAAAACCGAACCTCATGAGTTTTCTTCTCCCCAAATGGTATTGCTTTATGTGTCAACTGGTTTCTTCTCCCCAATTTCCCATGTTAAAAAAATTTAATGTTGATATATCTACTAGGGAAACAAAGTTTGATAGGGACCTAAGGCCATATGCTCTCTTATCTCTAGATATTGATATTCTTTTCCTAAAATATAAAGGTTTCTTTATTGAATTAAGATGCAAGTTAAAAGAATTTGCTAGAGTGACATAGGGTTGAGATCAAGATTCTCTTTGGTTTTCTCAATAATCTCATATAGGTACTTTCCTCCTTATTGTGTTTTAAAAATTTTACATTGAATGTAGATAACCTTGTTGCCGTGTTAGATCTTATTTACAATTTAATTCTCCCTTAACTATACTATTTGATTGACCCTTTTGGGTTATTGATTCGATCTCTCTCGCTCTCTCTCTCTCACACACACAGACACACATGCGCGCGCGCGCGTGTGTATATATATATATTTGTGAACATTGAAAGAAAGAAGAAGAAGAAGAACGTTTAGGTCTGAATGTTGAAAAAAAAAAAAGAAAAGAGAAGAAGAACGTTCAGGTCTGAACGTTGAGGGAAAAAAAAAAGAAAAAAGAACAGCACGTGGTCGTGAATAGTTGGTGGGAGGGGTTTTTTAGTAAAATAAAGTGGTCATGGATTGGGACCAGTTTTCTCTCCCAAGTTTTCCTCCCAATTTGGGAGGAAAATATATGTGGGCTCGGGAGGAAAATTTTCCTCTCGGGTTTTCTATCCTTCCTATTTTTTCTCTCCAAACGAACAGTGGAATGCTATTTTTCACCGTATTTTCCTCCTTTTGTTTTCTATCCTCCCTGTTTTCACTCTAAACGGACGGGGCCTAAAACAAAGTTTGAGTTTATGTGAGGGGTTACAATTTATATATGGGGAAAGAGGGTTAGGGGCGTGGCCTCGGATTTTATTGTTGCCCAACTCAACGATAACATTTTTTGAAATTCTCAAAAGAATTTTGTAGTTGGACTTGGATAAGACTTGCTCTACGATATGGACTTATGCTGTTTTTAATTGGGCCCATTATTATTCAAAATTTAAAACTGAAATAAACATAGTCTTTTCTAGCCCACTAGAAAAAAACTAAGTTTATTAGAATATATATTTGAAACAATCACTACTGTTTCAGTTTCAAGTAGAAATTTCTCATAAATAAATAAATAAATAAACAAGTTGATTTTTGTAATAGGTTTTCACTTCCATATTTTGATGGTATTTAGTGATCACCCTATGTCCATCGTGACAAAAAAGAGTGATAGTGTAAAAAAGTAGGATATTGTGGGCATAAATGCATTTTTTTTTTAATGTATTTAGCTAAAGAAAGTGTTTTTCTTTTTTTTTTTTTTTTTTTTTTTTTTTTTTTTTTGAGAAACCTTGAGAGAGAGTTTTTTTTTAATTTTTTTTAGAGAGTTAGCTTAGCCTATTACATATGTTTTTTTTTTTTTTTTTTTTTTTTTATTTACTTTGATATATATATATGCTATTTGAGTAGCTTTTACATTATGTATGGAGTTTAGAGTTTAGATTCTCTACCCATTTATTTTGATTTCATTGAGCTAAATAATTATATTTTAAACACTAATTTAATTTGTATATCTTTATTTTGGCATTCGAAACAACAAAAAATAGAATGGTTGCTTAATGATATTATATGCTACATGATGATGTTTTGGAGGTTAATTCTTATTAAGGCAATTCCAAAACTTTTTTTTACATGGTGAATGAAATGATGAAAGTTATTATGTATGGATCCATTTGAAATGTTTTATATATTAATACTTGAATAGGTTTTATCTGTTTATGTATGAACACGTTTTTGAAATATGTGGAACTTATCTTCATTCACCATGTATGAACATGATTTTTTATGTATGATGTATGGTTGTTGTATGGATAATTGGGCCTTTTCTTTTATGAGTACTTGATATATGGACAATTGGACATTTAACAGGTTGCTAGTTAAATAATTAGATTTTAAGCTTACCCATGTAATTGGACAAACTTGCTAAATAAATAGAAGTTTTGAACATGTTGATGAATCGATGGCTTGAAAGCCCTTTTTTTTTTAAATATCTTTTAATTTTTCAAACCGATTACATTGCATCGCTATAGGTTGAAAAACTGAACTTTGGCGATGTGCATTAGTTCTGGTTATGGGGAAATTGATACTTATTGGTTCGATTACAAATTTGGACAAAAACCAATTTAAACGAACTATGCACACCCTTTGTCATAGACTTTGGTACAGTAATAAAAAGATACCCTTAACTTTATCTTTTGTTAATTTTGTACATAAACTAGGATATTGTAACAATAAGACCTCCTTAACTTTTTAAATTTTTTTCTCCAATTTAACCTCTTTTAGCACCAAATCATTATTTGCTATTTTACAACAGTTTTTCTACTAAATTGGTTAGGATAAAAAAAATTCTTCCAAAAAAAGGTCAAGTGTAGTTGTGTCCAAAATGTTTGGGCCCATCCAATTTTGCCTCAGGGAACTCGGGTGAGGGCAACTGTGAGTTGTGTGACTCATTACTATGCTCCTGAATACTAAAAAACCACACAAAATAAAAATAGCCCGCCTTTCACAATAAATTCAAACGCACAGAGAGAGGAGAGCCCCAATGATTCACAGAGAGAGAGAGAGAGAGAGAGAGAGAGAGATGTTAAAGAATGAAGCAAAATCAAAGTTGATACATCCATCACCCTAGGTATACTAACCCTGCATATAGGGAGGAAGCTTCGATATGCAATCACAAAATTCAATGATAAAATTCAATGATGTTCAGTAATTCAATCTGACAAAGACAAACTCTTGCAATTCAAAGGAAGCAATCAAGGATATTTCCTGGTAGGAGTTGTGAGATCTGTCAGTTCACATGGAGAAAGGCTAAGTGGTCCTGGTCTTGAATACAGGGGGAAAATTGCTCTCAAATTTGAGACAAATGAGGTGGGGGACAAGATCTTCGCATGACTCATTATATTGGTTTTTTTTTTTTTAAATAAAAAAAAAAAAAAAAACCAAAATGAAGCTTTTTGCTATAATTTTTTGAGCATAATCATTTTAGAGCTCCTAACTTATATGTTAGCAAATTATAATATGATTTGCTCAACAGAAAAAACATTATGAAATGATTTGCCAACTTGTAATCAAATGAAATGCTACAATCTCATTAGGTATACCTCGTGTGTGTATCTCCCTATAAGTTCCCTCCAACTTGTAATATATCAAGTTAATTGATCAAAGATCAATAATTATCCTATTGTTTAAATTTCAAAGATTTTGCATTTAAAAATTGTACACATAAGTTTTTGATAGAATAGTAAATGATAAATGATTAACTTGAACTATAGTGTGCATGTTAAGAACAAATAAAACGAGTAATCTAAATATTAATCCTAAAAAAATTAATAAATGGTATAAAAAATATTGGTTTATTCAATTTGTAATTTTTATACAAAAAAATTCATAATAATAAGGCTTTAAATAATAGAAGCATGTCACATGATCTGATAATATTATATCGACCTAATATATGTATGGCCTTAACCACTGAAGAAAAGAGGGAAAAAAAAAAAAATCAATAGAGGGCATGTTTCCCCTAACTCAATAGAAATTATCGAATTTCTACCTAGGATTGTTCAAGTAGGGCTATAAATGAATTCAGCTGTTTATGAATAGGTTGAACTCAGTTGAAGAAGAAAGTCATTTATGTTCATTTATTTAGCAGGAGAGGAACTAATGTAGATTTTATAGCAATAAGCATACTTAACTCCTAATGCAGCTTATGCACTTATGAGATCAACATTCAACCCCCTCTTTATCAATGTTAAACAAAGCCCACAAGGGACCTTTTAAAGGGTTTTTTTTCCTTCATTTTTTTAATTAGTAATTAAGGAGAAAGAGATAAGTAGATGAAAACTTGATAGGCATAAGCCCCAAGTTCATACCAAAATGAGTACTCAACTCTTAAGGTATCTTAGGCACTTAATAAAAGCCTACTTCT
Source organism: Castanopsis chinensis (assembly GCA_032878915.1). NCBI lineage: Eukaryota > Viridiplantae > Streptophyta > Magnoliopsida > Fagales > Fagaceae > Castanopsis > Castanopsis chinensis. The sequence goes on from JAVQMG010000130.1 coordinate 16,479,480, forward strand.
AGCCTCTTAGCAATATGGGACAAACTCACAAAATTGTGCATACAAACAATCCCTGATTGAAGCAAATGCAACTGAGAAAATGGAGCCTACTTCCTATCCTCCTTCTTAAGTCATGGCTCGATTCCTTGTAAAGAAGAGGCTTCAAGAATTCTGCTCAAACAATCACTAATGTGAGTAGCTTTTTTCTCTCCTTTATAATAATTTTTTGGCGTAAATGCATTTTTAGTCTCTACATTTTGACGTTTTTTCATTTTAGTCCCTACATTTTATTTTTACCACTTTTAGTCCCTAAACCAATTAACGCGTGTTATTTACGTCCTTTTCGTCAGTCAACCGACAGAAATTGCTGAGGTGGCTGCCGAAGGAATTAAAAAATTATAAAAAATGCCACGTCATCATGACACATTAGCATCTATTTTTCTTTTATAAATAGTTTCTCAATTTTAACTAAAAAAAATTAAAAACACAAACTCAAAATTAAAAACACAGGAACACAAACTCAAACCCAGAAAATCAGACCAGTAACACAAATTCAAAACTAAAAGAAATGACTTACTAGGTTTTATAAACTAAGATGTTATGAGAATTTCTCATAACACAAATTCAACTAAACACATAGAATTTCATCCCAAACATATCTCCAAAACTAGTAAATCAAAACCCAACCAAATCAACAACAAAAAATCTAAATCATCCAACATCAACAACAAAACGAAACCCAATCATCACACCAAAACACATAAATTCCATCCAAAATCATGAAAACACAAATCCTCAACAAACCCCAAAGAAAACTCAGATCCTCAACAAACCCATATATTTCAATTTTTTGTTTTTGTTTTTGGTTTTTCGAGTAACCAAACAGATCAAATGAGCAACCGAAGTAATCACAAAGAAAGATCCTGAAACTCTTTATCGACGACGTGAGGAAATTGAATCTTGGTGGCTTCTTCCTCAAAACGTACCATTTCACTGAATCCCCATTGATGATCTCGCCTCCATTGGATATGTAGGATTCGATTGCCCATGCCCGAAATATAAAAACCCATCAAAAAATTCTCCAATCGCTATAGATCGGCCATGGGTTTAAAGAGAGACAAAGATGTTGAGTTAGAGAGAGAATGAATCATACATCTAGAGCTTGAACCGAGAAGATAAAAGATCTGGGTTTTCGACCGTCTATGGCGTCATCCATTTTCAGCTCATGATCTGGAGTTCCGGCCGTCAGAGGCGGTGGCGGTGGCAGTGGCTTGAACCGAGAAGATGAGAGAGCTTGCTTGAGAGAGACTCCTCCAGCGAAAAGAAGTGACCGTGTGATTGAAATGAGAGAAAGGAGGATGAGAAATGAGAGAGATGAGCGAGAGTGACCGTGTGTTTGAGTTTTGTTAATTGTTTTAATTTTGAATTCGTGTTATTGGTCTGATTTTCTGGGTTTGAGTTTGTGTTCCTGTGTTTTTTATTTTGAATTTGTGTTTTTAATTTTTTTTAGTTAAAATTGAGAAATTATTTATAAAAGAAAAATAGATGCTGATGTGTCATGGTGATGTGGCTTTTTTTTATAATTTTTTAATTCCTCCGACAGTCACTTCAACAATTTTCGTCAGTTGACTGACGGAAAAGACGTAAATAACACGCGTTAATTGGTTTAGAGACTAAAAGTGATAAAAATAAAATGTAAGGACTAAACTAAAAAAACGTTAAAATCTAAAAACTAAAAGTGCATTTACGCCTAATTTTTTAAAAATCCAAGGCCCAATAGCTATTTGTTTAGTTAGGACCCAAAGGACCCCTTTATTCTAAATTCAAAAAAGCCCAGCCCGACCCGCACTTATTTAAACATCCATATCCAGCCCAAAAAAATACAACGGCTCTTTTTCCCCTTCTTTTTCTTCCCTCTTTTCTTTGTCCCTGTCTCTGTCTCTCTCTCTCTCTGCGTTTTGAAAACTGAAACCCAGAAAACCGAGGTGGCTGTGGCCGCGGAGCCGAAGCGCCCAAACCCTCCTTCTAAGACCGTTGAAATGCCCTAAAAGGAAAGCCCCTCGTTCTAAACGTGAATTTCACTGCCGCGCTCAGTCTTCTCTTCCTGCTACTAGGTTTATGCATCTGCACCAATGGTAAACACCTCGTCTCTCTCTCTCTCTCTATATATATATCTATTCTCCTTCTCTGTATTTATATGTGTCTGATGTTTAGAATCTGTGTGTTTTGAAAATGGGTAATAGGGAAAGAGGACCCACACGCACTGCCTGTGTGTGAGGTGTGGCCGCCTCAGTTTCCATCTTCAGAAGAGTTCGCTGCTCTCTTGGTTTATTTGTCTATATCATATGTTACTGAATGTGTTGCTGATTTTTGATTCTGGGTTTGCTTCTGTTTCTGTTTTTAGGAACTGGGTTGTTTTTATTGGTTGCGGGTTGTTTTGGGGTCTGGGTTTGTCTATTTGTTATGGGTTATTGAGTTCTTGTATTGGGTTTATGTTTCTGACTTTGTATGAATATTGGGTTCATGATCTGCACCTTCTGTTTGTAAAAGGGTTAGTTAGATTTTTAGGGTTTTATCTTTTTGAATCTCTGAAAATATAGATGTTGAAAACTTGAGAATGTTTGAATTGGCTTTTTTTGTGGGGTTTCTAATGCTGTTTCCTTTGTTATTTTCTTATGAAACAGGTTGCAATCTTAATTGAAGGCCTTAACGGTAAGAACCCTGTGACTTACTTCTTTTTTTTTTTTTTTGGGACTGTTTGTTTTACACTTCACTGCGTCAGTAAAATTTCCTATCAAAGTTTAAAAATTTGACTTTTCATTGTATTATGGTCCATCTGTTTGATTTTCAAATACTGTATTTGTTTGGGTTTGTGACTAAGAAATAGGTCCCCCCCTCTCTCCTTTAATTCGATTTGCCCACTCCTATACATCTTCACATTCTCTCTCCACAATTTTGCATAATTTCTTTTTCTCTTTTTGAGTTTTGGGTTGTAGGGAATAATGAGGACTCCAATTCCTCAAATTTGTCTACAAGTTTGCTGTGAGTCACTCTTCAGTGTTTTCTTTTTTTATTATTGTTCATATCATGTTTTCAGTCAAATTTCTTTTAGAAACAAACAGAATTTTAGCATGCTATTGTGGCTAATGGCAGTTAGAACCTCTTGATAAAATCTTGTATGCATGCAATAATTTAATTTGGCTTTTTTTCATGGATAAAATGGGCTACTTCTACCATTACATCTATGTCTTGCTATTTTTTCTAAGAACAATTATTATTATTATATATATATATATACATATTTTTAAATGAGCATCTATTTGTCTCAATTCAAAATTATTCTTAGGAAAAAATGTCAACAAAAACTTATCTCTCTCGGTAGGTTAAATTACTTACTTTCAACCAAAAAAAAAAAAAAAAAAAATTGTCAATAACTTGCTTTGTTGGGTTAATTACTTTGTTGTTCTAATTGGCTTTTTATTTATTTATTCACTTATTTTTAGTTAGCAAATTGGTCTCTACTATTGTTGCTGTAGTTGGTTGCATACACTTTCATTCAGAAGAGGGCTTATTTTGTTTAAAATTAATTTTTCCTTTTCTTTATTACTTGGAAATTTTATATTTGGTTCTATTATGAAGGTATTTCTTTCTTTACTAACTTGCTGAGCTAGCTTATCTTCCAGACATTACAGAGGTCAGTGTTTTAATATTTTAATATCCCCCTCTTTGTAATTTTCTCTTTTCAATCTATGCTTGGAAGAACGAGTCAAAATCGGTAACCTTTGCAATGAGACCCTCAAAATGTTTGACAAAATGCTTAAGTATGTCCAGCACATCATGCAGCCCCTTTTCTGTTGGTTTAACAATCTTCTTAGTATATTGTAGTATTAAGTGCTTTTCGCTGATGTCTCTTGTACTATAGATTGCTGCCAAGCAAAGTGGTTCATGGGTAGATGTTCTCAATCTTAGTCAGGTCTATGTTTCCATGTGATTGATGAAATGCCGATGAGAAAGATTAAAAAGAAAAAGTATGGTCATGTTTATACATAGAGCAAGTAGTGGAAAATGTTGATTCAAGCCTTACTATTATGTTCCTAAATCTTTATTGAATTTATTGCAAAAATGAAGGTAGTGAAAGGATTGATTCTGGGTATGCTTATCAAGTCATCTCAATGAAATATTGTAGCCTCACTGTAGATTACATGCTTTGAACATGGCTGTTCTATCAAATGCTAGAAAGAGTGACCTGTATATGGTTGTAGCGGCAAAACAACACCATTTTTGCTTTCTCTTCTCCTGGCATGAGTTTAGCTTTTGGATTTAACATATTTGTCTTGATTTGCATCATAATTTGTTAGGTTAGCACTTTTGTATTTCTGTTTTTGTGCTTTACTCTATTTATACCACTTGTGTCCTGGGTAGCTTCCTTTCTTCTTCTGATAATGAAATATTGTCAAAAAAAAAAAAAAAAAAAAATTGTAAACTTGGATTCTTGCTGATTGATTTCCTATAAAAGGCGGCTATCGAAGGAAAACTGATTTATCTTATATTTGTTGGGTTGTTGGATTCAAATGACATGATAGTTCTTCTAATTCTTGTTTCCCCACTTTTGCAATTCTTAGTTTGATCTTGATGTCTACGAGAATGGAAGCCGCTTAAGTGATTTGGTGATATGCTCTCTTTTCCTTCTGTTTTTGTACTCTCTCTTGCAATCATAATAGTACTAAAGTTCATTTTTTTTTCCTGATATTCACAAAAGATATGCTTCCTTATAAGCTGCTGGGTGCCGATGTTTGTTTTGTAAGGAAAATCTTTGATTGTTTTATTTTTGATATACTTACAAGAGGGGAATTTGTGATTTGGAATTCGCAGCACCATTTGCGCTGTGTTGACTGCAACAATAAGAAAAATTTTCCCCGTCTCTTGATTTCACTTTTTGCTTTTGATTTTTTCTTTCAACACACTGTTCAGTTTGACATGACTGTTTCTTGTTCAAATAATTTTTATAGATCAAAGGCCGTTATTCAAGGCATTTGTTGCAGCAATGTTGGGTTCTGTAAATCAGTATATTCTCTCTTTTCCTTCTGTTTTTTTTACTCTCTCTTGCAATTATAAGAGTACTTAAGTTCTTGTTTTTTTTTTTTCCTAATATTTACAAAAGATATGCTTCCTTATAAGCTGCTGGGTGTCGATTTTTGTTTTGTAAGGACAATCTTAGATTGTTTTATTGTTGATATACATACAAGAGGGGAATTTGTGATTTGGAATTCACAACACAGCTTGCGCTGTGTTGACTGCAACAATAAGAAAAATCTTCCCCTTCTCTTGATTTCACTTTTTTATTTTGAATTTTGCTTTCAATACACTTTTTAATTTGACATGACTGCTTCTTGGTCAAATAATTTTTATAGATCAAAGGCTGTTATTCAAGGCATTTGTTGCAGCAATGTTGGCTTCTCTAAATCAGTTTGATTGTTCTCTGTGACCACAAAGTTGTAAACTTTCCTTTGTCTTTTTTGTCAAGTGGCTCATGATTATGAGTTTAAAATTTTAAGTTCACTTGGTAAATTAAATTTGTTCTTCTATTTTGTTTATTTTAGGCTGCATTTGACTAATTCCAACCCTCTTAGCGTGTTTTTAACTAGCTAATTTTAAAGGAGTACAATGCAGAAAACATGGCTTATCACGATTTGCATGTAAGTTTTTAATATTATTTACTGTTCCCTTAAACATGATAGTATCCTTTGTTCAATTTATTTTATGGATTTTGGTGCTTGTCAGTTTTTTTTTTTAAGGTATCTATGTTGTTGCAAAGTTGATGTTTCTAAATCAATATGGTTCTCACTTTCTAGTTATTCTGTGTTCAAGAATTTTAAAGTTCACTTTGTATTTGAAAATCAGTGCTTGCGTTGTGTGTAATTTAGGATGCATTTGCCCAACTTTTAATAAACTCCTGCAGTGTGCGTCATGATGTGGTATGCATTCTTTGGCAAAATTGTCGTTGAGTTGGGGGGTTGACATTCTTCATCACATGTATTTTTAAAAATGGTTAGTGATGTTTATACTTTGATTTTGTGATTTTTGCCTTACCTAATCTCTTTGTTTGTTAGTGGGAATGAAATTGGGTTTTTGCATCTAGTCTGGCCCTTTGGTTTACTAATCTATTTAAATTTTGTTCCTTTTTCAAGGTTTTCGAGCAAGGTTTGATCTTATCAAATTAAAAAATTTCTGAGGAATGTATGTTTCTTTAGCTTTAGATATTAATTTCTGGGTTTCAATGTCATTTAATTACTGTTTTATTTTATATCTAGCTGCTATTGTTTCTTTTTTTCTTTCTCTTTTTTAGTTTGTTGCATATTATAATATTTATTTGGAGTCTGATATTTGAATTCATGTTTGTTTTATGAAGATTTAACTTTATATTAGCATTTTTTTTATTTCTGGAGCCTAATTGGTTTATTTTTGCATATAATTTTACACAAAAGCATTTAGCAAAACCTGCTCCACTTGACCCAACTCGCACATCCTCTGCTGGGTCTCTCTCTCTCTCTCTCTATATATATATATTCTTATTCATCCTCAAACTGAGGAATATAGCAGCAAGGTATGATTTTGAATTCTGGGTTCTATAATTTATTTTGAGGATTGGAAGGTTTCATCTCAATTGAGACATCAACTGCTTTCTTATTTCTCCAAAAAAAAAAAAAAATCATGTGCTTTCTTATGATAATAAAAGCCATGGAAGGGTTGGGTTTTTGGCTCCCCACTATTCATGGATTCATTTGCTTAGTTACACTCTTTTGTTTGTTTGTTATTATTATTTTTAAAGTGGAAAGTAAAAAGTTTTGATTTTGCTGAGTTGAATATTAAATATAGCTGACTAATGAATCAATTAATATTTTTCTTTGTTTAAACTTGACTAAAGTTTTCATTAAAAATGTCATCAATTTTTGACAATTTTTAAGTTATTCTATATGGTGGTGCTATTTTATCAACTGTTTGTAGTTATAGTCATTGAGATTGCACAGAATGAAAGATTAGGGCTGAGAAAGCTGGGTACTTTTAACCCAATTTTGTTGGGTAAACAATTGTGGAGACTTGGGGAGGAAAGAAATCACCTTTGGAAGTGAGTTACTTGGATAAAGTATGGGGAGGTTAGGGACAATTCACATTTGATTTAGCAACAATTACTTTTTGTTGCAACCTTTGGAGAAACAAAAAAGTAGGATGGGATAGATTTGCAGGGCTTTTGACTTTTGTTTTTATGGATTGTAGAAGGATAATATTGTGAAAATTGATTGGGAGACTATATGCAACTAGAGCATGATTTCATATCAGTAGGTTACCTATTTGGATGAGCTCACATTTTTCTGATTCTTTTACTTCTTGCAGATTGATGTTGGCAATGACACTGATTTTGGTATTTTGCTCATTAAATCTGATGCCCAATATCAACCCATCTTAGTAATTCTATTCATGATTCTCATGGTGTTAAAAGTAGGAAAGTGAGATACTTTTGTTATTTTTATTCTCCCAATAGTACAGAACATTCAAAGTCTTTTTAGAATTATGATGAATGAATTATATATTTAGAATGCGAGGAGAGACCTCTGTGTGGTTTGTTGATGATAGAGACAGTTAAGTAAGTCAGCAAGGAGTATAGTTGGCCCATTTGGTTGATGATGAAATCTAGGGAATGTTTGGTTGTATGACTATGACATTGATTCTGCTATCAATTCATCATAGCTTTGATGATGTTCGATAATTTTATCTTATTTTATATTATTTGGGTTCCTTTGTGAATTGGTATTTGGTAGTTGATTTCATGCTTTAATTTTCTGATTTGTTAAAGCTCTATTTGAAAAAAAAGTGTTCAGTTATGCCTTGGCTGTTTCTATCTATTTGTAAATCTTGATGACATTTTGTAGCTGAAACCTTCATCAGAGAATGTCATTCATGCTGTTGATTTTGTTTTCTTTTTGAGGAAGAGGGATGCAAATAAGGTGCTTCATGAAGTGCTAAACAGGAAGTGCACAGGTGTGTTTTCACTAATCAAACCAACCACACTGAATTTATATAAGAAATGGGAAAATGCTGCAATTGTTTTGGGGTTTCTTTAGCTGCAAAAGCTCTTAAGCATTTGGAGCGAGCAACTACTAATAAAGAGGTTGAACATGACCCAGATTCTCCTGGTGTGCCTTATTGTGCTTTCCATATTCTTGAAGAGATTTATATTCTAGACACCTGGAGGTTTTAAGAGCATGATTTGTTTCCAATATAATTCCTAGGCCAAAAGGATTCTAATCATTTTGTCAAAGTACTGCCTCCTTTGGTCCTTTACCTACGTTTTTTGAAAATGTTTTTTGGTGAGAAAAATATACTCACTAGTCACTTCTATGAAGTTCAAGCTCTAAGTTGGAAAATATACTCACTAATCTCTTATATGAAAAATACAAGCTTGAACTTTCCATTTGTTTGTTTAAACAACTATATATGCAATTCTCTCCCCTCTTCCACAATTAGGTGAAGACCAGGGGGCACTGGAATTCCCAACGGGAAACCTTTCACTGTGGCACACAAATCTTTTGTGAAGCGCCCTCTTAGACGTTTCCGCTCCCAACCCCTTAAGCAAAGAAATTTCAAGATAACAGCTGACCAAGTTAAAGTGAACAAACCTAGGATTAGTTTCCCTGCTATATGCCAAAATAATTAAGTGAATCCCTACCTCTTATTTGATCTTTTGATTGGCATGTCTATTGGAATATAAAAAATGCTGACGGTATGCTTCTATATGCATAAGCTTTTTTTTTTTAATAATTATTATTCTAATTTAGAAAGCTGTCATGTTTATGACTCGGAATTAAGGTCATATAATTTTAAATTAGTCCAAACTGTTGGGGCTTGGCTCTATCCTATCATATAATTTTTATTCATCCTCTTTTAGACTCTCTTCAACATGTGTTGAAGGACTAAGACATGCTCATTTATTGTTCTGCATGAAAGCAATAATGAAATAAGTAATAATGTTAAAGCATTTTTCTTGATTCCTGCATTTTCCCCCCGGTAGGGTTTAATAGTGGTTGTATGTGGATGCTTTTTGTTGGGATTATTGCATGTTAAATTATCATGCTAAGACTTACAGCTGACTTTTCTTCAGCTGGTTTTCCATTACTTATTCTATTGTAGTTGATACATGCTCCTTCACCCTTGATGAATTTGCTCAATCATTTCATGACAAGGTTAAATCTCATTTCTGATCCACCTTTACATATTCAAATTTTGTGTCTTACCTTATTATTTGAATAACATTTAAATTACCTTTTGTTGGTTTCTTCTTTTCTCTATGCATTCCTTTTAGGATTCCCTTTTACTTGGAAAAATTCATGTGGTCCTTCTTAAGCTTCTTATATCTGATGTTGAAGCAGAACTTAGTAATGGATATTTTCCCCCACATTTGAGCATATCCTGCAATTTTCTTGCTAGACTTCACCTGGTGAGTATAAAACGATGCAGGTTGTTGTGGTCAGCAATTAACTGATCAACAATAACTTTATTTTATGTTTGTAACTGTTTTGTACACTTGTATCATCTTGGGACAAGAAACAAATGATAATAGTGAAATGGACATGACTGTAAGCAATGGATGGAAATGATTTGGGCCTACCTTTCCACTATTAGAATGTGAAAATGATTGAGCATCTATTACCTTTCCATGGTTAGATTTTATATAGGTCATGCATAATTAGACGTAGCTATTGTGAGTGAGGATTTTAATATATTGTAAGAAAGAAAACCACTCTTTAGAATTTTTTCACACATTCTTACTTGATGACACTTTTCTTGTTTGGTTCAAAGATGAACTTGCGGTTGAAGTTGTTTTCAAAATCATTATTGTAGATAAGTGTGAACCATCGTTGTAAACTTATAGGGTATATTACATAAAAGCCTCACACTCTAAAAACATGATAAAGGGCCTAATGTTTCCACCTTTCTAAGAATATTCTTTATAAATATGTATCTTGACTAGTAGTAGCCCCTTCAAACACTTTTTAAAGATCCATGTGCTCTTTGTTTTGTGATAGTTACAATTTTTTGGGGGGGGGGGGGGATTTGAACTCTAGACATCTCTATTAGAAACGCTAGGAGGTGCCAGTTGAGCCGCAAGACTCTTGGCAAATCTATATGCTCTTTGTAGGACATTGGTTTCTAAATGGATTATAATGATGCTTATAACTCTTTCCCAATGTTCTATATGGACAAGTGATTTTTTTAATGAATTCCTCTATGATGTTGATTTTGCAGATTTTGGAAGGTGGAGGTATTTTATGATAGTACAATGTGGTGTTTTGCTCAATTCTCTAGGGATTCTTTCTTAATTCTTTTATTAAAATAAAATTAAATTGAAGGTCCTCATACTTGTGTACTTTTATTGATGATTTTGGCAGGTTGAAAACCAAAAGGTTACTCTGGAGTTTTGGAAGAGCTCTAAACCCCCTAACATGAGCAGAACTACTGTGTCAAGTATTTGTTACTGCTGGTTTTGGTTCAAAGCAAGGTGCAATGTGGAGGGAAGCCCTTAACAAGGTATTCAAATTATTTTTTTTGATAGGAAACTGGAACTTTAAACACTAATTGAAAGAGACTACATAGTTTGAGAGAGTGTGTTCTAGAAAACAAGGGCTCTCTTCAATCCAGGTAACATAATGCTCAACACCTTTAGCATGTTTTGCTAACAAGTGAGCAAGCCTACTGCCATTCCTACAAACATGAGATACTTCAAACCTACAAGAAAGAGAAACAATTCCATACACAACAGAAGCAATTGGTGATGGAGGAGATTTCCCTGAAATGGCATTAGAAACCACCTCCCCCTCTAAAATGATTTCATGAATCCCAATGTCCTCAGCAAATAAGACACCCTCTTCAGAAGCTCTAGCCTCTGCTTCCAATGAACCCAGGGGAAAGGTCAATCTTTTACTAAGAGCACCAACCACCAATCCCATCTCATCCCTTATCACAACACCTACCCCGATCACTGCATTGTTGGGTGTACCAAAGAAACCAAAGCAAATTTATACAATTTTGAAACTGTACAGTATGTTGAGACTGAAAAAAAATTAGTAAACTTCCACACTTCTGCAGCATCTGTACAATCCCAAAACAAATGACCTGTAGTTCCCCTTCTACACCACAAAGCACACACTTATCATCCACCATAATACCCTTCCTTTTCAGATTAGATAGACAAGGCAGAATATTCTTACAAGCACTCCAAGCAAAGTGCTTCACCTTATTAGAAATTTGTAGACTCCAAATCTTCCTCCAAAAATTCCTAATCGGCCCATCATTTGAACAGCTGCCTATTTCCGAGCGGTCATGTAGATGCACAGCCACCGTATATGCACTTCTAATAGAGAATTTACCATTAGACGTTGCATTCCAGACCACCGAATCCTCAGGAAGAGCAGCACTAATTGTAATCCCCAATATAGTCTCAGCTTCATAGGGAAGGTAAACAGATTTCACCGACTCAGCTTTCCACACACCATTTTCACAGTCAATTAACTCAGAAACTCAAGCATGATCTTCCAGCAAATTCTTAGGAGAAGAACCTTTGAAGGTCAATGGAGTTGGCAGCCATTTATCCGATAAAATCTGAATCTTCTGACCATATCCCCCCCTCCAACTCAAACCACTCCTAACATTATGTTGAGCAGCCATAATACTCCATAAATAGGAAGGTCTTCTCCCCAGCGAAGCATTCACAAAGTCACACTCCAGAAAGTATTTAGCTTTGAGAATCTGATAAGCTAAAGAATTAGGTTCTGTCTGAAGTTTCCACCCTTGTTTAGCTTGCAAAGCAAGATTGAACTCCCTCAAACTTGAAACCCAAACCACCCTGACTCTTTGGAATGCATAATTTCTCCCAACTTACCCAAGCCATCTTCCTTTCCTCATTTTTCTGATCTCACCAGAAATCCCTCACCATGCTAGTCAATTCATCACAAATGGAATCATGAAGCTTAAAACAACTCATTGTGTAATTTGGAACAGTTTGAGCAATTGCCTTAATTAAAATTTCCTTACCAGCTTTTGCAAGCAATTTTTCTTTCCACCCTGCCAATTTCTTAGCCAATTTCTCCTTCAAATCCAAGAAAGAATTTCTTTTGGATCTACCCACCAACAAAGGAAGGCCAAGGTACTTTTCATGTTGGTGAATCACTCGTGCATCAAATCTAGATTTGAACTCCCCCCTAACATCATCTGGGGTATTTTTGCTGAAAAATAAAGATGTCTTTGCTCTATTTAATTGTTGATCAAAAGCTTTCTCATACAAGCCAATCAATCTTTGCAAAGAATCACATTCCTCTAAAGATGCTTCGTAGAAGATCAAACTATCATCTGTAAAAAATAAATGAGAAATACTAGGGCCTCTTTTACGTGCCTCTACACCATGTAACACACCATCATCAACGGATTTTTTAATCAAAGAAGAAATACCCTTTGCACAAAGGAGAAACAAATAAGGAGATAATGGGTCACCTTGCCTTAACCTTTTAGTAGGAATTCTACAACCAGTGGGCACCCCATTAATCTTTAGGGAGTAAGTGACAAAGGTTATACATTGCATTATACTGAGCTTCTCGACCTACCACTAAACCCCAATTTCTCCATAATTTTCTATAGCCAAACCCATTCTACCCTATCATAGGCTTTATTCATATCTAGCTTCAATGATACTTCCCCCACTTGACCCTCTCTTTTTTAACTAATATGATGCATTGTTTCTGTTGTTTACTGTGAAAGTGTTTTGGGGTTTGATAAGTCAACCCTAACACATAAAATATTATTTATATATAAAGTACATGGTATTACTGTTTTAGCCCTATTACTTATAACACTCCTTCTCAAACTGAAGAGTATATATCATACAATCTTAGCTTGTTACATAAAAACCCCAAACGAGTCTTACATAAGGCTTTAGTAAACATATCATCAATCTAGACTCTTGTAGAAACATATGGAGTAGCAATTACACCATCTTCTACTTTCTCCCGAGTAATATGACAATCTATTTCAATATGCATGGTTCGCTCATGGAACGCAGGATTGGAGGCAATGAAAATTGCTGCTTGATTATCACAATGCATAGTCATAGGCAGCTTCACAACGAATCTTAATTCCTCAAGTAAATGCTTAATCCACAATTGCTCACATGATGTGTGTGCCATGGTTCTATTCTCAGCCTCTGCGCTAGACTTGGCAACAACAGTTTGTTTCTTATTTCTCTACGTAATCAGATTTCCTCCTAGACGGTGATCCAGCCTAATTAGCATGAGTGTAGGCTTCTACTCATAGGTGACCATTAACTTTATACAAAAGACCACGGCCTGGATGTGCTTTAAGATACCTCACAATTCAAATAACTGCCTCCCAATGTGGAAGGTGAGAATCTTTCATAAACTGGCTCAAAACACTAACTGCAAATGATATATCTGAGCGAGTAATTGTGAGATAATTTAGTTTACCAACCAAATGACGATATCTCTCAGGATTAGATAACAGCTCTCCCTGATCTTTATACAATTTGACATTAGGATCCATAGGAGTCTTCACTGGTTTAGATCCTAACAAGCCAGTTTCTTCCAAAATATCCAACACATACTTCCTCTATGATAAACTGATGCCTTCTTTAGATTGTGTTACCTCAATACCCTGCTTGTCATCTCCAGTTATTATAATATCATCAACATATACTATCAATAAAATCTTTCCTCTATTAGAGGTATGAGAAAACACAGAGTGATCATAGTGGCAACGTCGCAATCCAAACTTTAACACTACTTCACTGAATTTACCAAACCAAGCTCTGGGAGATTGTTTAAGACCATAGATGGCCTTACGCAACCTGCACACTTTTCCAGACTCCCCTTGAGTAACAAACCCAGGTGGTTGCTCCATATACACCTCTTATTTCAAATCGCCATTCAAGAAGGCATTTTTAACATCTAACTGAAATAATGGCCAACCCAAATTAGTAGCCAAGGAGATCAAAATCTGGACAGAAGAAATTTTAGCAATAGGTGAGAATGTCTTGGCATAGTCAACACTGTATGTTTGGGTATACCCTTTGGCAACCAAGTGAGCCTTCTAACGCTCAATAGAACCATCAGGCAAATACTTCACAGTATACACCCAACGACAACCAACAATAGTTTTCTTTGGAGGACGAGTAACTAAAGACCAAGTAGCATTTTCAGTTAGGGCAGACATTTCTGCCTCCATAGCAGATTTCCAGCCAGATATGGACATAGCTTCCTGGACAGACTTAGGAATAACAGTAGAATTCAAGGATGTGGTAAAGACATGAAGAGATGGAGACAAGTGACCATATGAGACAAATTGAGAGATAGGGTGAGAGGTACCAGAACGCCTACCTTTGCGCAAAGCAATTGGAAGAGAGGCAGGATCAGGAGTCGGATCACTAGGTGGGGTAGAAGTCTCTGTTGAGGTTTCTGCCGACAACAATATACCTGGAGTGGTTTCTGAGGAGATTCAATAGGAGACACAGGTGGTAGGAGAGGAAGACAAGGAGGGGAACTATCACTAGCAAACAAAGGAGAGAAATAGGACTGAGATTCTTCAAATGTGACATCAGCACTAATGAAATGACGCCGAAGAGTAGGTAACATCGGTATCCTTTCTGAGTACGAGAATACCCAAGAAATGAACATAGCACATACAACCAAAGATCTTAAGAGGTAGATGAAACAAAGGTGCATCAGGAGAGAGCACAGTATAGGGGATCTGACCACCTAGAACAGTGGAAGGCGTACGATTAATTAGGTGGCAGACAGTGAGAACAACATCCCTCTAATATGATTTGGGAACATGCATATGAAACTTTAAGGCACGAGTGACCTCTAACAAATGACGCATTTTGCATTTAGAAACACCATTTTGTTGTGGAGTATGGGGGCATGAAGATTGGTGAATTATACCATGATCATCAAAAAATTGAGACAGTTGTATGAAAATATTCATGAGCATTATCAGACCAAAAAATACGAAGTGAAGCATTAAACTGAGTCTTTATTTCCATATAAAATGATTTGAAAATTGACTACAATTCAGACCGTTCTTTCATAAGATAAAGATATGAGACTCTAGAATAATCATCAACAAAAATGACAATATCTAAATCCCAACAATGAGGGAGTGCTTATTGGACTCCAAATATCAGAATGAACTAAATGAAAAGGACTACTAACACGACTCTCACGCCTAGAGGCAAAAGGCACCTATGGTGTTTACCCAATTGACATGCTTCACATTGTAAAGACTCAATTTGACGACACGACGGAACTAATGACTTCAAATTCTTGAGAGATGGATGACCAAGGCGACAATGATGCTGAAGAGGCGAGACAGACAAATGAGAAGCCACTAAACGGGAAGAACCACATCGATCCAAGTAATAAAGTCCACCGGCTTTATGCGCTCCACCAATAATCTTCCTCGTCTTGAGATCCTGAAAGATACAATGAGTGGATAAAAAAATAGCAGCGCAATTTAAAAATTTTAGTAAGCTTATTAATTGACAAAAGGTTAAAAGGAAAATCAGGAATATATAAGACAGAAGAGAGAGAAAGATTAGGACTGAGATTGGCAGTGCCCAAACCAGAAACTATAGTGGCTAAGCCATTTGCCAATGTAACATTGGAAAGACTACTAGATTGCTCAAGGTCAGAGAGTAAACTTGAGGTACCTGTCATATGATCAGTAGCACCTGAGTCAATGACCCTGTTAAGGACATATTTTATGTAGTTGGCTAATCCTTTGACAAAAAATACTTGTATTTTGGTAGATCTAGGATGTGTTTAATACTTCAAAGAATAAGAGTTCAAGTTTAGTATTAAAGCCATACAAATCTGTCCAAGAAACAAGTGAAGAAGTTTTGATTCATTAAAGCTCGACAGTTGCTCGACAGATAGCTATCTATCGAGGTTTAATGAGGCTCGACAGATACTATCTATCGAGGTATCTATCGAGGTTACGGAAATTAGAATTTTCAGATATGATTTTCGGCCTATGCTTATGTATTTGTGTAGGGTTTCTGTTTTCACAACCCTAGACATATATAAGGTTTATTTTAGAGGCCGTCACAGAAGAGAATAAAGAGGAGAACATATGCAAAAGGTAACCGAAGCCTTATTTTCTAGAAAAGAAGCTACTACGTCTTTGCGCCTTAGGGTTTTGTAACCAAATGCTTCTTGATCTTCATTGTTAATGAAATGAAGAACTTTGTAGCCAACATTCTTCTTCTTGAAGTTGGTGAGTGAGTCACGTACTGGAATTCGTGCAAAAGAGTTAGTTACGTACTGGGATCCGTGCATCAAAGGGTGTCGTTCATATATTGAAGAGTTCAGAGGTTCTGATACGGTAGAAGGGTTCTGCTGTAAGTTCATCTATGAGGATTGTAGATTCTAGGGACAAATGTTTTATACTAGATTTGAAACTTTTCTTTACTATAGTGGATTGCTTTTTGGGAAGGTTTCCTTCAGGTTTTTTACTGTGAAACTAATTTGTTTCATTGGTTTTCTTGGGTCATTATATCTTGTCTTATTTACTTTTCTGCTACAGTTATTTGTGACATGATATTGATGTTTGTTTGTTTTAGCAAGTTTTATTCATAGTAAATCTATCTAACAACTTGGGTTTAAAACTTGTTAATTCTATCAACTGGGGTCTAAATTTCCCAATAGACCCAAGGATCCTGAGTGGCAAGACAAGCAGCGAAAGTACCTTGTTAGGCCAAAGTAGCAGTAAAATTAGACCCAACAGAGTTGGAATGCAGAGACAAGAATAGAGACTACTCTTCCTCAGGAATAGAGACTATTCTAGATGTTGGTGGAAGTGACTGTGAAGGCAGTTCTTGAACTTGAAAACTAGCTTGGTGAGCTAAGGGTTTATCATATAACTCCCAACAAAAGTCTACTTTATGATTTTCACCATGACAATAAGTGCACTTACGAAGACCACGTCCTTTACTACGACCCCCTTGTTCACTGCCACGGCCCCCTTGGTCACGACCTCCACGGCCTCGGCCCCCACGACCTCGACCTCCACGACAACCTCTATAACTCCTCATATAAGTGGTAAAGGTAGATTTATTACCAGAAGATAATGCATCAGTATTGGAGGAAGAGAAAGGGTCAGTACTCGAATAAGATAATGTGGCCTATTGGGTCAGTACTCGAGAAAGGGTCATCATTGCCATTGGTTTTTGGCAATGAGAGAAAAAGGTGTGAGGAATCT
This sequence comes from Castanopsis chinensis, assembly GCA_032878915.1. Taxonomy (NCBI): domain Eukaryota; kingdom Viridiplantae; phylum Streptophyta; class Magnoliopsida; order Fagales; family Fagaceae; genus Castanopsis; species Castanopsis chinensis. The sequence goes on from JAVQMG010000130.1 coordinate 16,496,778, forward strand.
ATTGATTTTTTTATTCCATTCTATTCTAGTTGTTAGAGGCCTGGCTACCTCGAATTAGTCACTAAACTGGTGGTTTTTTCACTGTTGTTATGGGAGGCTCAATCTTCTTTTTTCTTGAGTCCAAGACTTTCGAATTCTCAGTTGAGGAGGGTGGTACTTATTTCATGTTACGCATTTTTGAGCGAAATAGGGATTCTCTTCGATCAGTTTTCATGGGCAAAGAGAGTGCAAAGCATTTGCTGGCTATTGTGGAGGATCTTATGTCCAATACAACTCCTGGTACCTTTGCACGAACCTTCAGGGATGGTGAGAAAGTATTTATTTTGCAGTTGGGTTCCAATGCACATGGCAGTTTCTTAATGATCTCGGAACTTATCCATGGTCGTCGGAAAGGTCTTCTTGTGGTGCCAGAAGGAAAAGCGGGTAGTGGGTGGCGTGGGTTTGGTTTGCATCTACGAAAAGCTATTGCCCCTGGGACGCTTGCCATCAAACAGCCACCCAACTCTGTCCTGAAGCCGATAGTGGAGAAATCCAAACCTTTTCTGTTGGCAGCGGCGGAGGGTGATCGGAGGGAGGGTAGTGGTAGCAGGAAAGGAAAGCAATTAATGCCAAATTTTCAAACTTCAACCAAATCAAATCTTAGCAATCAAAGCCAAGATACCCGCGACTTGAATGCTGAGAAGAAACAAGCGACGTCTAAGGCTAATTGGTCGGTTGAAGTTACAGAAAATTTTAGCGGTGGCAATGAATTGTTTTTAACGCTGGATGTCTGCCTGGGTCTGGAACGTGGGCCGGATGGAGGGTGGGAGGTGAAGTGGTCCAAAGTCAAGGAAGTCCAGGAAGTGGGCCGCATAAATAAGCCCAAGAATAATAACAAAACTTATAAGCCCAAAGCTCCCTTCAATACAAAGACCAAATTTAATCCTCAGCCCATCAAAGTCTGGCGGCCCAAACCAAAGAAAACAATGACTATTGGAGATACCCAGAACCCAGGAAACTTACCTTCGACTTCGACGAGCTCAATGCGAGGTACCAGAGGATGCGATGTGGTTGCCATCTCGACGCAACCTCAACCTCAAGCTGATTCACGAAGCTCGTTGAGGATCGCCCAGTCGACGAAAGTCTCCGATGGTGCCGATGTTGACTTCAACGGTGCCGATGAGCCCGATAATGAGATCCTCGGCTCCGACGGGACCGATACGGAGTTTCTCTGCTCCGATGAGACCAATGAGTCAGCAAACTGCTCCGACGCCGAAGAGAACTTGCAGCGAGACATCCGCTTGATACTTCAGGAGCATTCTGGGAATGTTACCAAGAAGTGGGGGAATTCAGAGCAGTGGGTGCTTGAACTCCGAGATGGAAGAAGAGTGGCGGTCCCGATTCAGATTTCTCTGCCTCCAGGTGAAGCCACAGAGGTTTTGGAAGAGCAAACCCAACTGGCTTTGGTCCCATTGAAGTCTTCAAACGTTTCGGAGGTGTCGTCAGCTCAATGTGATGGGAACGAAGTACTTGTGGAGGATTGGGTTTCGAACACCTATTCAGAGTCTGTCGAGCTACCTAATGCAGAGGATTTGTCGCCTTTAGTAGTGGAGCCACTGGCCTATTCTCTACCCTTGGCTATGGAAGGATAGGAAGTGGTGAGTGTGGAGAGTCCAGTGAGGGAAGAAGCTTACTCTGAGTGGTTCGAAAGCAGATTTAAAGGGTTTGATACCTTCCTAGGCACCTCCCTAAAAGGTTTGGAAAATCAAGCAACCACCTTTTTGTTGGCTGTTGAGGCTGAATTATGCCGAAGGGCTGCTTTGGAGAAAAAAACCCATGATTTGAAGAGCTCTGGAGTTAAAGGTATAAGAGAACTGAAAGGTCTTTTCAGCTCGATTAATTATGGTTCTACTTCAACTAGGCGTAGTATTACTAATAGGGAGCGGGCTCTATCTATCCCTAAATGAACCTGAAGATGCTTTCCTGGAATGTCAGAGGTCTGAATGAGGTTGAGAAGAGGCTTCAGATTCGTAATTTGCTGCGTGCATGGAGGCCGGATATTGTGTGTTTGCAGGAGACTAAACTTGAATGGATTACTAGAGGAATTGTCAGGAGTATATGGAGCTGTCCATATGTAGATTGGTTGTACCTGGGTTCAGAAGGTGCTTCTGGAGGTATTGTCTTGATGTGGGATCGAAGGGCAGTGGAAAAGGTGGAGGAAGCAGTAGGGCGCTTTTCTGTTTCATGCAAATTTAAAAATGTAGGTGATCCATTTGAATGGGCTTTTACTGGTATATATGGCCCAAATTTGAACAAGAGGCGTAGGAAAATGTGGGAGGAACTGACAGGGCTGATTAGTTGGTGGGATGTGCCATGGTGTCTAGGAGGTGATTTTAATATAATCCGATTTCCTTCGGAAAGATTAGGGGCTGCAAGTCATTCTCGGGCAATGTATGAATTTTCTGATTTTATCTCTCTTCATGGGCTGATGGATATACCAATGGAAGGAGGTCTTTATACTTGGTCCAATACTTCCTCTGCTTCTAGATTAGATCGGTTTCTTTTTTCCCCATTATTGGCGGATCACTTCACTCTATTTTCACAAAAAAGGCTGTCCAGAGTACTTTCAGACCACTACCCAATTATGTTGGAGGGGGGGAGTCATCGGAGAGGTAGAACACCTTTTCGTTTTGAAAACATGTGGTTAAGGGTGGAAAATTTTGTTGATAAAGTAAAAGCCTGGTGGGAATCCTATTTGTTCCAAGGAAATCCTAGTTTCATACTAGCTAAGAAATTGGCAGCTTTGAAGTTGGATCTAAAGAAATGGAATGAAGCAGAATTTGGCAATGTCACTTTTAAGAAACAGCAGCTTTGGAACAAATTGAATGATTTGGATGTTAGAGAGGAGACTCATCCTTTAACAGCAGAGGAAAAGTTAGAACAAGTTAATCTCCGTACTGATATTGAAAAGCTCACCCTTTTCGAAGAGATTAGTTGGAGGCAAAAGTCTAGAATACTTCACTTGAGGGAGGGGGATGCAAATACCAAATTTTTTCATAGAATGGCTAATTCCAATAGAAGAAATAACGGTATTGAGAATCTTATGGTTGATGGAATCTTGTCTTCTGATCAAGGTATGATTGCTGATTGTATTACCCATTTCTTTATGAATTTATACTCTGAGCAGCAAGTTGTTCGTTCTTTCCCAGAAGTCTTGGTATTTCCAAGGATATCAGGTGATAATGCAGATTGGCTTGATAGACCCTTTGAAGAGGCAGAAATTTTTGATGTCATTCAGAATTTTAATGGTGATAAATCGCCTGGACCGGATGGGTTTCCAATGGCTTTCTTCCAAGCTTGTTGGGGAATTCTCAAACCTGATCTTATGGCGGTATTTCATCATTTTTTTGCCAAAGGTCAGTTTGAGAAAAGTCTGAATGCAACTTTCATCACTCTCATCCCTAAAAAAAATGCAGCTATTGAAGTCAAGGATTTTAGACCTATTAGTCTTGTTGGGGGGGTTTACAAGATCATTGCTAAGGTCTTAGCCACTAGACTTCGCACGGTTATGGAAGATATAATTTCATCTTCACAGAATGCTTTTGTGAGGAACAGGCAGATTCTTGACCCAGTGCTTATTGCTAATGAGTGCCTTGACAGTAGAGTGAAATCTGGTTTGCCAGGGCTACTTTGCAAATTAGATGTGGAGAAAGCTTTTGATCATGTAAACTGGGGATTTCTTATGCAGTTACTAGAACGGGGTGGGTTTTCTGCTAAATGGAGGCAATGGATCTTCTTTTGTATATCTACAGTTCGCTTCTCTATCCTGATAAATGGCTCGCCTTGTGGGTTCTTTGGGAGTTCTAGGGGGTTGAGACAAGGTGACCCATTGTCCCCTTTGTTGTTTGTTTTGGTTATGGAAGGCCTTGGGAGGATGTTGGATAAAGCTGTCCATGATGGTCACATGTCAGGCTTTGGTGTGGGTCGTGTAGAGGGAAGATCTTTGGCAGTTTCTCATCTTCTCTTTGCAGATGACACTTTAATATTTTGTGATGCTGATCTGAATCAGGTTTTGTTTCTTCGTATGATCCTAATTTGGTTTGAGGCGGTCTCTGGGTTAAAGATAAATATGGGCAAGTCAGAGTTGGTTCCTGTTGGTATGGTGCATAATTTGGACTTACTGTTGACTGTCCTTGGTTGTAAACAAGGTACTCTTCCAATGAAATATTTGGGTCTTCCCTTGGGTGCTAAAGTCAAGGATAAGACAATATGGAATCCAATTCTGGAGAAGATAGAAAGAAGATTAGCAGGGTGGAAACGTTTGTACCTATCCAAGGGAGGTAGAGTCACTTTAATTAAAAGCACTCTATCTAATTTATCCACATATTTTCTATCTTTATTTCCTATTCCTGTTGCTGTGGCTAACCGAATTGAGAAACTTCAGAGGAACTTCTTATGGGGTGGCATTGGTGATGAACCAAAATTCCATTTGGTTAATTGGGATACTGTATGCAGTCTCATTGCTTCGGGTGGTTTGGGGATAAAGAAGATAAGACTTTTTAATGAAGCTTTGCTTGGGAAGTGGCTTTGGAGATTTGGGATGGAGAGGGCTGCCCTTTGGAGGCAAGTGATAGCGGTCAAATATGGTTGTGAATGGGGTGGCTGGTGTACTAGACCTATTAATGGCCCATATGGTGTTAGCTTGTGGAAAACTATTAGTCGAGGATGGCCTGCTTTTTCTCGCCACATTATATATGATATTGGGGATGGCTCTAAGGTGAAATTTTGGAAAGACCGTTGGTGTGGAGAAACATCTCTTGCAGTTAGCTATCCTGAATTATTTCGATTTTGCCGAAATCAAGAGGTTAGTGTGGCTGAGAGTATGAAGTTTGATAATGGAACCCTGTTTTGGGATGTCAGTTTCTTTAGGGGTGTGCATGCTCGGGAATTAGAGGCGCTGGCTGGTTTCATGGATAACATATATGGTACTTCAGTGAGAGGGTTTGGGGAGGATAAGATGTGCTGGACATCCAATAGTGAGAAAGGCTTCATAGTTAAGGATTATTATAGTCTCTTACTGGGCTCTAATGACTATTCCTTTCCTTGGAAAAGCATTTGGAAACAAAAGATTCCTTCGCGAGTAGCTTTCTTCATTTGGACTGCTGCTTTAGGGAAATGCTTAACGATTGACAATCTAAGGAAAAGGAAGGTTTGGATATTGGATTGGTGCTACATGTGTAAGTGTAATGGTGAATCGGTTGATCATCTTTTTCTTCATTGTCCGGTTGCAATGGATCTGTGGGCTATGGTGCTTGGTTTGTTTGGGGTGAGCTGGGTTATGCCGCAATCGGTAATGGGGCTTCTTGCATGTTGGCAAGGCAGATTTGGTCGTCATCGAAATGGGTGTATATGGTTGATGGTTCCCCATTGTTTATTGTGGTGCATTTGGAGGGAGAGAAATAGTCGATGCTTTGAAGATAAGGAGAGATCTATATCAGATTTGAAACTATTTTTCTTTAGAACTTTAATGGATTGGTTGGCTGCATCGCGAAACCAATCATCTTTATCTTTTTTTGATTTCTTAGATTCTTGTAATTTTTGTTCTTGATTGTTTCATCCTTTGTACACTCCCTGTGTACTAGGGTGTTCCCCCTTTTTTCTTGACATCAATAAACTTATTACTTATCAAAAAAAAAAAAAGTTTACCAAACACTTCACTCAATGAAGGGAGGTCTGGACTAGCTAAAATTTGTGATTTTACTGGATTCAAACTTTTAGGCAATCCAGAGAGGAAGTGAGCAACATGCATAGAATCTCGTTGTTTCTTTATAATTTTAACATTAGAGGAAATAGGCTGATAAATATTGAGTTCTTCACATACACCCTTAAACTTGTTATAATAGTCTTCCAAAGACATATCACTCATACTCAAGGAGAAATAATTTTGATGAAGATCATAAATCCGCTTTGAATTGTTAACGCTAGAGTAAAGTTCCTTGGCTTGTTCCCAAACAAGTTTAGCAGTTGGTAAGAAAACCAAACTACAACTGATCTTAGACTTCATGCTATTCCACAAACAACTCCTAATTTGTGCATTTGCGGCTTTCCAATTAGCAAATTTAGGGTTTGTGGGTGCAGGAGGTTCCTTATTCACGTAATCAACTTCTTTCTACCAAGAAGAAATACTTTAACTGCTTGTGCCCATTGAGCATAATTACTACCATTTAGACGAATGGAGGTAATTGATAACATATCAGGAGATAAGAAATAATTAGGAGGCTGAGCACTGTCTTTGGACTCCATAATAGCAATCTGAAGAACAAACTAACTCTAAAGAAATATGTTGAACTGAATTAAAACAAATTCCAACCAACAACCAATATACTTCAACCAATCAGCCACGTCAATAACAACTCATCTGTCAAAGAATCACCACTAAACTATTCCAAAAACAAGGCAGCAACGAATCCATACCAACACCAAACAAAATCAATCTAAGGCTGCTTGAATAGATAATCAGAGAACATATTGAAGAAGAGAAGAAAAAAAAAAAAGATCAGACCATGGTTGAAAACCCTCAATTGAAAAACTCCAACGGCGGCGCTAGGGTGCAGGAGCGGCGGTGCGAGGACCGACGAGTAAGCTAGGATGGGTCGCTAGAGAAGGGCGAGTAAAACTTGCCTCTCTCGTGGTCAGGCGACATCGATCTGGTGTCACGAGACCAGAGAGAGGGTCACCAGCGCTGGACAACTCCTTCAGCCATTAAATCAAGATCGTCGGAGGTCTCTATAAGGGTTGTCGGAGCTAGTGAGTCAGGTTATGGTTGCCGGCGACAACAATACCGGTAGGTGGTGGTTGGAGGGTTAATGGCAGTGGCGGGTTGGTGGCTTTGATACCATGTTGTTTATTGTGAAAGTGTTTTAGGGTTTGATAAGTTAGCCCTAACACAAAATATTATTTATATATAAAGTACATGATATTACTGTTTTGCCCCTATTACTCATAACAGTTTCAAAAGCAATCAGCACATTATTAGTGATCAACTTACCATGCATAAAAGCACTTTGTGTCTCACTAATAATAGGATGCAAAATTTTTGTTAACCTATTGGCAAGAATTTTTGAAGCCAACTTATACACCACATTGCACAAACTAATAGGGCGGTATTCAGTGACCATGGTGGGATATTTAACATTGGGAATAAGAACTATATGATTCTCATTAAATTTGGGAGGAGTTAGCCCATGGTTAAGAAAATCCAACATAGTCTTAATAACACAATTACCAATAGTAGGCCAAAAATGCTAGTAAAAGAGAGGGGGCATACCATCAGGCCCTGGAGCTTTAGTCACATACATCTGTTTCAGTGCTTGAGAAACTTTAGCAGCTTGGAATTCAGCTGCCAACATTCTATTCATAACCTCAGAAACCTTCAGTTGTACAACCTTCAACACTTCATCAAACTCTGTAGGCTGTGATGATGTCAAGAGATCTGAATAATACTTTACAAATGCATCTGCAATTTTTGCCTCATCCTCCTGCCAACAATTGTTTTCATCAACAATACCATCAATATGGTTACGTTGGAATTTGCTTGAAGCTTTTGAAGGGAAAAAGGAAGTATTCTTATCACCCATTTGAAGCCAAGTAATATGAGACCTCTGATTCCACATTGCTTCCTTGTCAAACCGTTCAATTAGTTCCCTCTTAGTGTCCCCAACAGCTCTAATAATATCCAGAGAAGATTGTTGTCTTTTAAGCCATTGAAGATTCTTCATAATTTTAGCAATGGACCTCTGTACATGGCCAAATTCTGCCTTATTCCAAATTTCCAGTCTTGTTTGGCACAGCTTCGCATTCTTTAGAAACGGAAATTCCCCGCCAGCCATTAAATCTTCCTCCCAAGCCAATGTCACCACTTTTTCACAACCTTCATCCTTCAATCACATTGCTTCAAAAATTTGAATAATTTACATCTCTTCCTTCGCTGCATAGATTTCAAATCCATATGAATGGATAGTTAGGAATGGTTAGAAGTTGAATTAGCTAGATGGAAAACTCTTGCATTGGGAAACATATCAGACCAATCTTTGGATACCTGAGCACGATCAAGCCTTTCTCTAATTTGGGTCCCATCTCTCTTTGTATACCTTCATATGAACTTTGAACCTAATTTGGGTCCCATCTCTCTTTGTATACCTCCATGTGAACTTTGAACCAATATAGCCCAATCTCTCAGGCCACATACATCAATTGCCTCTTTAAAATTTTTTTATTTGTTTTGCCAGTCTAATTCGACCCCCTTCTCTTACTCATACCAATAATTTCATTAAGATCACCTACAACCATCCATGGAAGTTGACTTCTTTGGTGAAGGAACTTGAGAAGTTTCCATGATTCTTCTCTTTTTGAGGCTTTTGGATTACCATAAAATCCTGTGATGCACCACCAGCCACTCCGACCAACATTCACATGGGTGTCAATATACCACTTGGAATAGCTTTGGATATGCACTGATGACTTAATCTTCCACAACATTGCCGTCCTACCACTTTGACCTTCACTTGGAATCACCAAACCATGTTTGTGGTTGATTTTATTTTGCACAGACTTAATACAATCTACATCAGTCTTAGTCTCCATCAAGAAGACTATATCGGGAGCTTCTTTTTGAATAACCTTTTGCAAGGCTTTAACTGTCTGAGGGTTCCCAAGCCCTCTGCAGTTCCAGCTCAGAATACTCATTGCTCCTGGCGGGATTGCTCTGCAACTTCTGTTGATCCAACAAGATTATCCAAGACATGACTAAGACCTTTCACGGTCTCCTCCAATCTCTAGTTTTTGCTCCCATCACCAAGGCTTGTTTTCCCTTTTTCAAGTATTGGTATTTTATGCTTCAAGTTCATAATCATTGGATTTTCCTTTTTTTTAAACCTTCGCCTTCTCTTTTTTAACCCTAAGCCACAAGCCTTTTAATTCTTCACGTGCCGCCTTAGATGGCTTACTAAAGGATTCATGCTGAGTCACAACTACACGGTTAGCCCCAGACTTCCCACTTAATTTCAAATTCTTCCCAAACTTACGTGGTTTATATGATCCCGTAGGGTTAGAAATTTTACCCACATCAAATCTGCCCCCATCCGCATCTATTCAAAGAGAAGGAAGTTGAGTTGAAATAAAACCCTGAGAAGGCAGAATATTATCACCAGTTTTTTCCTTTACATACCTCTTTACGTCAGACACATTTGGATGAGTTATGCTCTCACTACCCACCAAAACCGAAGGATTCAATACCATACTTCCATCTCCACTCCCTAACGGTACGCTACCCTCAATCTCCTTGTCAATATCCACTAGAACCTCCTCAAAGTTAGGAGGTAGTGGGTTTTGAACTTTCAAATCTAAAGAAACTGCCATATCCAAAGAAACCACCACATCCAAAGATTGATCAACAATGGGAAGAGAAACCAGCCCATCCACCACTTGAGATGAACTCATCCCTGAACCAAAACCATCCCTAGCAACTGAACTAAGAGGGACCTTCTCCAAGATAACCATCTGATGGCTAGATTCAACCACAGGCATCTTAGTGTTAACCGTATGCATCCTAGGTGGTGGAACAGCCCCAACATCTTCAAGAGGTTGCCTCCTATCATATTCCTTGACCACCACCATAGCTTTACGTGATGGGTTAAATTGGACAACTCTAATCCAAGGACCAAACTGTTGTTGATCTAAGGGGAGAGAACCCTTGCTACGGATCCAAAAAGGCTAGTCCCTATCCAAGTGAGAAAGACGACCACACGTACCCTTTGTTAAGGGATCAAGTCGCGTGTTGTTCTCTATCGTTTCATTAATTAGCTTGTGTTACGCATCCCAGGTACAATTTCTCTTTTGGTTTAAGCAATTTTACCCTCTTTTTTACACCCCCCCCCCCCCCCCCTATCTTGCCACTTATGACGTTGCTAGCGCAAGGGCTTTTAGAAATAATGCACTACCCAGATTTTGCAATTGGTCTAGCAGCAGGCTGAGGTCATCTCAAGTTACTATATCCCCAGAGCAGACCTCTTAAGCGAGGCTTTGTGCTATATCTAGCCATGTGTATTTATCACGAGGAATAGTGGAATCCTTGAAAAAAGACTCCAGGATGATAGAAGCCTTTAAGCGCAAAGTATCCACGGAATCAATAAAATATATTTGAGAGACATTCATATTTAAACGACACCCAACCTTCCTCCCCACAAGGCAAGATGAGTTTCCTCCCCACAAGGAAAGATGAGTTTCCTCCCCACAAGGCAAGGTTGAGTTGTATCAACAACTCTCACCCTCATAAAATTACTTCCCCTCACCTTTGATTTATCCCGTAGTTTCACCACCAAACTCATCGTCTTGCCTAGCTCCCCTACTAACTCAAATGACATATTTAGGAAGGGAAGTTATGAATTTGCACCCAAAACTTGGTCTTGGTGAGATCAATATTTTCCAACTTTGAAACATGATCATACCAATTGCAAAGAACCAAGTGTTTGTCAATGGACCAAGGTTCACACCATAAAACCTTCTTAGCATCACTTTTCTCTTCGAAAACAAAGAGGAGAAAATGATCACCAGCATCCTGGACGTGAAAGCCAATCTTTGTCTTCCATAGAGGCTGGAAAGTCCTTGCCACAGCTTCAACATTAAGCACTCTCTTAGTAAAAAACTTGGCTACCAAAATAAATTCTTGTGGTGTAACTTTTTTTCCCATGTCAAAACATCGCTCCTCCTTCATAGGTAAGGAGAGCTTATTCCAGCCCTCTGTAATAGTGTCCATACCTAAGCAAAACAAAGCCCCTAAGCCACAAATCACCAAAGTAGCAAATTCTCCAACGAAAGGAAATATCCTATCTCTAAGAAAAGGAGAACAACATTCTACCACCCACGATACTTAGAAACCTAGTACTCGAGAGCAAGAAAACTTTGAGGTATTCAAATTATTTACTCTTAGTTTTGCACCTGATTTTAGTGTTCTTTTGGAAACATTTTATCTACATTTTTACTGAAATCTTTTGGTTGAAAGTACTGTAGATAAACAGTAAAAGTTAAATAAAATAAATTGGTAACTCATGTGGAACCCACAAATAGTAGGAAAAATAAGCAATAAGTTAGCTTATAACCCAAACGGGCACCTATTGGTGTGATAAAATCATAATTTCTTTTTAAATAAATTTCCCTATTAAAAAAAATTATGTTTAGATGTTGTAGATGGTACCCCTTAATTGGTTTCTTATCATTTGAATTTGATCACTAATGATAAATAAGATTATTTGTCATTTCAAAAGATTTGAACATGTGCAAAAAAGAAAAGGAAGTCTTTTAATGGCAACAAGAAGAAATTTTTTATTGAACTTTTATTTTGTCTAACTCAGACTCTACTTTGGGACCTTGGGTTTATAAAGTCGAGAATCTTGGCATTATACTCATGTAACTCCATAGGTGTGTGATGGGGAGTCGGTGGACCACCTTCTTTTTCATTTTCCTATTACATATACCTTATGGACTTCTATGCCTCAGGCTTTCAGTATTCATTGGGTTATGCTAGGATCGGTGGCGGGATTGTTATTTTGTTGGCACCAATGGCTTGGGAATCATATTTTGAATATTTGGAATTTGATTCCAAATTGCTTGATGTGGATTGCTTGGTTAGAACAAAATCGTCGTTCCTTTGAGGACACTGAGAAGATGTTGGAAGAGTTAAAGGTTTTATGTTAGTGTAATCTTTTTTAGTGGTCTCGTTGTTGGGGTTTTACTGATTGTTTTCTCTCTCTGAGTTTATGTTTTCTCTTAGATTAGTTTCCTGATTTTCCTCTTTTTTGTTGTATGTTTTATCCTTTTGTTGTTGTTCATCATCATGAACAACTTGTATTCTTCCTTACTATTTTCATTGATAACATTTCTCTAATTACCTATCAAAAAAGGAAAAAAAAAAAAAAAAAAAAAAACTCCATAGGGTGGAACTACTAGTTCCTTGAACTCATGATTTCTCACCAGAAAGTCGTGAGTTCATCTTTATCCGTTAGTGCATGAGAGATTGTACATATCTGGGAATTGGTTATGGGCTCAAGAGTTTTGGACACCTTGTTAGTCAAAAAAAGAAAGACTTTATACCCACACACAAACTCATAGGTTTATTAAGTAAATGGGTTAAATACTTAATCTCTAAAAATTTATGTTTTAAAAATCAATATCGGTTAATCTCTAAAAATTTATGTTTTAAAAATCAATATCGGTTTTTGACATCGATTAAACCCCAAACTATGTTGAACATCTTTCCATGCAATTATAGAGACAAAATTATTGCCCTTAGGTTTGATGAATAAAGTTCTTGTCCCTCAATCCTAGTAGGGGAAAAAAATGTGTTACACATGACAAGAAAATTTGGTTAAGTAGATGTTTCCTCCTTCGTAAGCCATGGCCTGATGCCCTTGTAAAAAAGAGGCTTCAAGAATTATGGATAAAAAGCCCTTCACATTGAGTAGCTCTTTTCTCTCCATTAATTTTTTTTTTTTTTAAACTTTTTAAAAAATCCATGTACCAGTGGTTAAAATCTTTTATCATTGCACGCACATCCCTCTAAACATTTAGAATGAAATTGCAAGAACTGGCATGATGATAAGGGTATGAACTCTCAATAGATTAGGGAGGGAGATTGTTGATTTAGAATATAATCTTTTCTCGGTATGACTTGCTAAATATGAGTTCGTTGAATATTTGAGTGCATGTGCTGACTCTTCCTATATATGGGATTTATTGCTTTAATTCTTATAGAAGTTGCAGGATGAGGGTTTTTGTTTTTGTTTTTTTTTTTTTTTTAAATTCATTTCAATTAGTTATTCTACTTTCTACCCTAAATAAAAATATTTTGTTCAGTAGACCTTCTGAAATGTGTAATATTTAATTTCTGAATTTTAATCTTCCATGTTTCTGTTGTCAAAGAAATGAGCCTCATGGTGAAGTATGGTCCACCCCCTTATGAGCACATGCGTCCTTGCGTGTGGGACCCACACTTCTAGTTATTGCCATGCAATTGAAAACTTAGCTATGCATTTCATAAATTGCTCAATTACCCATGCATTTCACATGTCATCTAATAGGGTAGACTATATGTGTTCACTTGCTAATGTATCTATGCATTCATTTGTCATTACATAGTAAAAATTATATTCTATTCTCACATGTTCAAGCACCTAACATGTTCATGCATTCATAAATCATACCTTCTTCCTTGCCCCTATGTTTATGCATTCTACATGTTAGCCCTTAGGTTGATTGTCCATCTTCAAATAAAAAGGATTTCCCACAAGACAATAAATTTGTCAAATGAAATTCTTCACACATTTTATAAACATTTAACCATTGTATAACTTTTTTGTCTCTTTGTTTCTTTTTGCTTGAGAAAAATATGAAGGGAAAAAGTGCAAACCGAACTTTTTATGCTATTGTTTGAATGAGGTTGGTTGTATTTAATTCAAGAATGCAATTTACTTTTCTTGCCAATGCCATGCAATCACTTGCATAGTTGTACTCTTTAATTTTAAATTGTTATCATGCCCGTGCATTTCATATGTTATCTCCTTGGGGTAGACTATATGTGCACACATTCTCACATATTCATGCATTCATTTGTCATCACTTGAGATAGATTATATTCTAGGCTCGCATGTTTATGCACCTCACATGTTCATGCATTCATATATCATAAGTTCTTGCTTGCCCCTATCTCTATGCCTTCTTTATATGTCAGCACTTAGGTTTATTGTACACGGTCAAATAAAAAGGATTTACTATAAGGACAAATAAAATTGTCGAATGACATTCTTCTCTCACTTTATAATAACCATCGTATGATTGTATCCCTTTGTTGTCTCTTTGTGTCTTTTTCCATGAGAAAAATACGTTGAAGGGAAAAGTGCATACCAAACTTTTTAAGCTATACTTTGGAATGAGGTTGGTTGTATTTAATTCAAGAATGCAATTTACTTTCCTTGCTAGTGCCATGCAATCACATGCATCTATAGTGTTATTTTCTAGCAAAAATTGCTCAAACGCCCATGCATTTCACATGTCATCTCATAGGGTAGACTATATGTGGTCACATGCTGACATATCTATGCATTCATTCTATTATCACTTAGGATAGACTATATTCTATGCTCACGTGTTCTTGCGCCTCACATGCTCTTGCATTCATATATCATATGTTCTTCTTTGCCCCTATGTTTATGTATTCTACATGTCAGCACTTAGTACATGTTTAAATAAGAAGGATTTCCTACAAGGACAATGAAATTGTCAAATGACATTCTTCTTATACTTATATAAACATTTAACCATTGTTTGTTTCTGTTTGCTGTCTCTTTGTCTTTTAATTTGCATGAAAAAAATAAGTTGTGAAAAAAATGCAAACTAAACTTGTTATGCAATACTTTGGAATGAGGTTGGTTGTATTTAATTCAAGAATGCAATTTGCTTTCCTAGCCAGTGCCATGCAATCACATGCATAGTTATACTCTTTAATTTTATTTTCTAGCATAAATTGCTAACATGTCCATGCATTTCACATTTCATCTTCTTGGGTAGACTATATGTTCTCACATTCTCACATATTCATGCATTCATTTACCCCCCCAACTCAAAACCCTATACTCCCTTTATCTTTCTCTCTGCTCCTCACTCTATCATTGTTATCTATCTACTTCTCTATTCTACAATGACATCAATTTCCACACTTGGCTAACTGAATCAATGGGAAATTATCAATTGTGAGTGAGTCTCTCTCTCTCTCTCTCTCTCTCTCTCTCTATAGTAGCTTCATTTCTAGAGAGAGAGAGAGAGAGAGAGAGCCAGAATGTCTCATCCACTACTGCTAGTATTGTTATTGTACTACTGTTACTTCTAGCTAAAATCAACAGCCAGCCTCTCTCCCTCTCTCTCTCTCTCTCTCTCTCTCTCTCTCTCTCTCTCTCTCTCTCTCTCTCTCTCTCTTTTCCTTCACTTTCCATGCTTTCATTTATTTCTTTTATGAATCTTCTTCTTCTAATTTTCATATTTTGTTGTAATTTTGATGACAAATTAAACTTTGTTGATTGGTTTTGCACCTTTCTTTCTTATGTCAATCTTCTTCTTTTAATTTTAATTGAAATAAGTTTTTGCAATTTGAGTGAAAAAATAAAATTTGGTATTTGGGTTTGGGCTTCAAAGCTTTGTTTTACAAATTAAGAAGAGATGAAAATGGTAAGGAAGAAGGCTTCACAACTTCAATCCCTTCAACAACTCTAAATAGTTACCCTACCCATTTCTTCTCCTCTTCTCACTTCTCATGTCTCTATTTTTTCTTTTCTTAATATTTACTCATTACTTGTAAAATTCTTTTTTATGCATTATTTGGTTCATTCCGACAAAAAATATTTACAACCCCACAAAACTAAATTTTTTTATTACTTCACATTTCTCTTTTTCGAAACTATTAGAATTATGATTAAGTAATTAAAGTTACCATTTCCTAACAGCTTAAACTTTAGAGACATTTTGTAATTTATTAGAGCATTAGTTTGATTCTGGTCTCCATCTTGCCTTCCATTTAAAATGTTAAAAATTCCCATGTGTTGGGGCTCACTTATTAAAAAGTTTGGGCCCATATGTGAGAACTTAAACTTTTGAAATAATTGATAATTTATCATAAATTAAGGGCAAGTTTGCATAATCTGTTGGAAAATTGTATTTTGAGTTTAAAATGAGCATTTGTAAAAAATTTATGAGTTGTGGTTACAAATTAGAGTTTTGGGTTTTAAAATCGCTCCTTTAATATTCTAAAACGCCTAATCAAATGGACCCTAAAACTTTACTTGTATAATTCTTACTAAACAATGAATAACCATTCATTATTTATTTGTTTCACTACCTATAGATTTACTAAAATGATATTCTTCTCACACTTTATAAGCATTTAACAATTGCATCCGTTTGTGCCTTTTTGCATTAAAAAAATGCATTTGAAGGGAAAAAGTGCAAACCAAATTGTCATCTCCTTTATTTGTGTCTTTTTGCATTGACAAATTTATTTTTCCATGAATTTTTCATCTCCTTTCCTTTGTAAAATAGTGTTCAATACATAAAAGTAAGTTTTTTGCTTCTCATTTGTTCATCATTTCACAGAATAAGCATAATCCTCACCTAGAGCTCACTCTTAGTACCCTTATTATCATAGGTAGACACAAGGCTCTTTGTTAGTGTTATTCTAGGAAGACCTCCAGTGGACAGTGAGCATATGTGGAATAGGTGAGGCCCTATCACTCTCGGTGGGGAATCACACCATCACTATATATATAAGGGCATTTAGTAAATTTAGTTATTGTTTTAATACCCTAAAGCAGATTCTCATGTTGTAGTTGCTTTATGTTTTTATACATAAGTTGGATCTATGTAACTTTCTTCCTACCAGATAGATACTCCCTTTTTTTGTAAAACAATTCCACACCATGTTGTTGTTGATTAGTCATAAAGCTAATTAAGCTATTTGTATCTTAGTGAGAAGAACATATATTTTCATGTCCTATGGTTCCATTAGACACTTTGTACTTTGGATGATATATTTGTGATGTAGCCACCCTAGTGCGGACACAACATGATAGCACATCTGTGGAGATTATATTTATTATTTATGTTATCTTTATTTAGATTTATCTTTAGTACTGGATTAGTATTTGAGATTGTTAGGATTATCGCATTAGTATTTGAGATGTTTAGGAGTTTATCATTATGATTCCTAGAAGCTGTATATAAAGCTCTAGATGGTTCCTTTTGTATTTTACAGACTATTATTATTATTATTGAAATTATTTGCAGAGATTCCATAGCATTTTGTTTGGTGGCGATTCCAAACACCTTAGGTGGGAAGCCTAAGGTTTTACGGTAGGACTAATCTAGGTGGGAAGCCTAAGTTGTCTTGCATCAACTTGGTATCAGAACCAGGTTAGATCCAAGCTTCTTTAATACCTTGAATGGGCCAGAAGTTATTCCCTATGACCCTTTTTATGATCCACCCTCCTCTTCTTTGGCTAACCCTGTCCCTAGTCCTACACCATCTTGTTTCCAAAAGGCACATAAAGATATTATTGATGTTATTTTGGATGAATAGTCTCTTTTCACTAGGGATGGAACAGTTTAACGCTTCTTGGTTCGCTGGCAAGGACGGCCTGATTCTGATTGTACATGGATCACCAGAGAGGAGTTGCAGTAGCTCGATCCTGCTCTTTTGGAGGCTTACTTGGATACACTTGCTACCACCTCATCTCTACCTCCTATCATTCGCATATATGAGCGTCGACAGAGGCGCCATGCTGGCCCAGTGAGCTTGTGGCTCGATGGAGCTTATTTTGATGTCACTTGATCCTTATGAGCTTTACTCGACGGGGTCGAGTTTCTCCCACCCTAGGGGAGTTGGTGTGGACACCACATGATAGCAAATCTGTGGAGATTATCTTTATCATTTATGTTATCTTTATTTGGGTTTATCTTTAGTACTGGATTAGTATTCGAGATTGTTAGGATTATCGTATTAGTATTTGAGATTGTTTAGGAGTTTATCTTTATCATTATGATTCCTAGAAGTTGTATATAAAGCTCTAGATGGTTCCTTTTGTATTTTACAGACTATTGTTATTATTATTGAGATTATTTGTAGAGATTGCATAGCATTTTGTTTGGTGGTGATTCCAAACATCTTAGGTGGGAAGCCTAAGGTTTTACGGTAGCACTAATCTAGGTGGGAAGCCTAGGTTGTCTTGCATCACACCCTCTACCTTTAGGCCAGCCAACCAACCCCTCTCCCCTCTTCTCTTAGGACTGTCAACCAGCCACCCTCTACTCTTAAGCCAAAACAACCAGCCACCATTTATGACTTCTTAGGGTAGCCTGCCAGCCCCTTATTTTGACTTCTCAGATCTGCCATATATTCTTATTAATTTCAGCTTTGACTTATGTTGTGATAGCCTACCTAGATGTAACTATTAGCTAGTTTATTTCCTAGTAGTTAAAGATTATAAATTGGCTTGTTCTGTAAGAGTAGAAGCAGTTTTTTGATGTAAATTTAACTTAGTTTCAGACTTGGACAGAAAATCTGTTTCTCCAGTTATTTTCTCTGTAATTCCACCTTTGATTCTTAATGTTAATGCAATTCCATTTCAGTTCAGTCAATTGATCTTGATTTCCATCAATTTGCATATGAAAGAAAGCCTTAGTTTACAATTCTACCAAATTACTTTAAGTTCTTGGTCTGCAAAAGTTTGCATCTTCCTCACTCATTTTTAAGGCCTTTCATCATTCCCTATAATGCTGTGAAATAGACATCATTGTTCATTAAATTTAATGTAGTAGTTGTGAATAAGATAATATGTTGTCCTGTTGATTGAGGATGAATTTTCAATTTGTTCATTTTGATAATATTTAATATCATTTTCATTGTCCTTACATGTGTTCGGTTATGTTTTTAGGTTCAATTTCAAAGAAATAAAAACTAATTGTGCCTTTTTGTTAGGCCATTAAAGGATTTTTTTTTGTATTTCTTTTCATATTATTTTTGCAGTTGTTGGTGTGTCCCGCACAACACGTAATTGACTTTTTCATGGTCAGACCAGTCTTTCTCCAAAAGCATTACCGGCAAAGGTTTTGATTTTGTTTTCAATTTGTTCATTTTGATAATATTTAATATCATTTTCGTTGTCCTCACATGTGTTCGGTTCTGTTTTTAGGTTCAATTTCAAAGAAATAAAAACTGATTGTGCCTTTTTGTTAGGCCATTAAAGGATTTTTTTATTTTTTATTTTTTGTATTTCTTTTCATATTATTTTTGCAGTTGTTGGTGTGTCCTGCACAACGCGCAACTGACTTTATCATGGTCAGACCAGTCTTTCTCCAAAAGCATTACCGGCAAAGGTTTTGATTTTGTTTTTAAACTCTCTCGATTGTTTCCCCCAACATTCTGTCTCTGTAACTCTGCCCTTATTGTGAACGCTCTGTTGCAAGCACCATTTAAAATAGAAAACAACAAACATTAGGGGTAGAGAGAGAAATCCAAGAGACTTTACCACCGTCATACCTTTGGAAACATTACCTGTAAAGTTTTTAATTTTTTTAAAATAATTTGCTTATCAAATATGATCTAGGTTTTGGTATTTCAATTTAGGCTTAGTTACTCAGATTTGGATATGGGTTTCTTTTTGTAGATTAGCCGGGAGCATTTATTTATAATGATCGTTTAAGGTTTTGGAAATTCCCATTTGTTTTTGGATTCTAAATCTGCATATATTTATTTTATTTTATTTTTTTAACTAATTACTCCCCAAAAGGTTTAAAATCCCAACTCCTCTGTTTTGTCTCTAAAAAATCTCTAAATTGAGAACCCTATACCCCCACATGCGCAAATCTTCAATTGCTTATGATTTTGATTGAAACTCTTTATTTTTGAATGATTTTAATTATTTTCACTTATGCTATGCGATTTTTGAATGTAGTTTTGTTAATCAAACTAGATGTATGGTTGTTTTAAGTGGAATCTTATAATGGTTTGTATCTGAAATTATGATTTTCAGATGGGATTGTTTGATTTTGATTGGCCCTTGATATGATAGTAATAGTTCTTACTAACACCGTTTGAATGTATAGTTTTTTTAATTACCGGGTCAGACATATGTCTATAGTGGATAATTGTGATGGTTCTTACACTGTTTGAATGCATAGTTTTGTTAATTAATTGGTCAGACATATGTCTATAGTGAATAATTGTAATAGGTATTACTTACACTGTTTGAATGTATAGTGGCATAAGAACTTAGATTAAAAGACTGCATCACCTACCTTTTGGTCCAACTTCCAAGGTT
Organism: Castanopsis chinensis; assembly: GCA_032878915.1. Classification (NCBI taxonomy): domain Eukaryota; kingdom Viridiplantae; phylum Streptophyta; class Magnoliopsida; order Fagales; family Fagaceae; genus Castanopsis; species Castanopsis chinensis. Next base: position 16,516,673 of record JAVQMG010000130.1, read on the forward strand.
CCTCAACGCTCATTCGGTAATACAATTCCTAAAAGTGTAGGTATGGTTCCCAATAAACTGGAAATTAGACTTTTACATTTTTTTCTTTGAAGGAAAGCTCTTTGCATGGGTAGCCAAGTTATATGTTTAATTAGATGAGATCTACTTCTATATTTTGGATTATTTCTCCCTTCACTGTGCCATTTTGTAATTTGAGTTTATTACCATGGCTAGCAGGCTATTATATTTTTTGTTTCAAAATTGTTGTGCCCTATCATAACAGTGGAGAAAGGAATTGGAAAGAATGGGAAGTCGCTTCACTACAAAGGGAGAACATAGAATTACTCCCAATTTTATGATCCATGTAGGTGATTTTACTCTTGGTGATGGCAGAGGTGGAGTTTCAATATTTTGTGTTTTGCTGATGAGAATTTTAAACTAAGGCACACTAGGTTAGGCATGTTAAATTCCAGTTACCACAATTGTTTTTTCATTGTGAAATGTCTTTCAAAAAATTTATAGGAATCAAATGTGTTTGATTGGGTTTTAAACTGAGGCACACTAGGTCATTGCTTGATGAAGCTGTTTTTATTTTTTATTTTTACCAACCTTCTATAATGAATGGTTAACATTGAGGAGAGAATGGGAAGTAGGAACCAGTTGGCCACTCTTCATCTCATTTAACACATTATTTTTGGAAAAATCATCTCATTTAACACCTAATTTATTCCTAGGATACATTAAATACAATTATCTTAAATGGGTTTTAAATTAGAGGGCGGTGGTAGTTATATACTGTTTATAGCAAACGCTTGAAATCTTATTTTGAAAACATGATTTCTAGAATGTGTACAATCAGCTTAAATTAAGTGACATAACTAAGGGGTTTAATTTGAGATTTTAATTTTGTTATTAAAAAGAAAAAATGCTTCTTGTCCAACAAGAAAGAATGGTCACAGAACAAAGAATAATTCTCTCACTGGCATTCTCTGGGTCTCTCTCTCTCTCTCTCTCTCTCAGAAAGACAGCATGGGTGACAGTCAGTACTCATTCTCTCTCACCACTTTTAGGTTGCTATACCATACTTTCAATGTGTTTTGTTTTCACTATTCATGTTTTTGTATACCTCTTCTTATTATTGTTGTTATTATTGAGTAGTCCTTCATGGAAGCTAGTGTAAATTGAACATGCCTTGACTACCGTTGGATCAGGCCAAACCTCTCCTGGGATTATAGGAACTTTCTTTTATCATTGTTTTTTGATTACCCATTTGAAAATTTCATGTATCTTCAATTTCATTGTAATGGGCCAAACCTCTCTTGGGATTAAAGGTACTTTCTTTTATCATTGTTTTTTGATTACCCATTTGAAAATTTTCATGTAACTACAACTTCATTGTAATGGGTCTTCTTGGTTTGCATTCATACACAATTCTGACATGCCATCTTGGAAAAATGTCACATTTTGGACCGGAACCATGAATGATTAATCCAATTGCTGCAAATTTTGATTTTTCAAATAAATTAATTCTTCCACATTAATTAAGATATTGTGTGTGATAACTACAAATTGTGTTGTGGGTTTCTATATTGTGCTGCAAAATTGGGAGAGTACACAGATTTTCTTCTTTATGAAGGAAAATGCTAAAGATATCACCATTACTGCTAAATAATGCTTACAAACTGACATGGCAAACAATGTGATTGGTATTTGGTGCCATTTCAACAACACAATAAATAATGTTTGAATTATTTTTTTGTGATTTGGGACACATTAGTTTGTAAGAATTATGTAGCAAAATTTGTAGTATTTCTAGCATCATGCCTCTGTGAATATGAAGCTTAAAAATCATGGATGTGCAGTAGTTTCCACATAATAGTCCTTGGTGTAGACGAAATAATTTGATTTAATCATTTAGCTAGTGATTATTTGTGTGTTATCTGCATGTATACCTGTAGATATTGATTAATGTGGTATGTGGATATTTTTATCTTAAATTTGTTTACTGATGATATATTTGTGTATTGCCATTGCTAATGGTGTTGTTATTGCTACTGAGAAGAAACATCCTTCTATCTTGGTTGATGAAGAATCTGTGAGTAACTCCTTAAGTTTATAATCACTGGATTGAGGTTTTGTTGCTCCATATTTTTATTATTAGCTCTCTTGTATTGGTTCATGGTAGGTACATATAGTGATGTAGTATTTAGAGGCACTGGCTTGTAGACATTTAACATGATATGTGAAATCTAATTCTAAAGTTTATTTGTCACTTCACAGGTTTAAACATCTCCTCTCTAAATATGTGAATTATCTCTAATTTTCTAGAATGTTGTGGCTGCTTTGTTTCAAAGCCATTTCTCCTTCTCTCAATGTTTTCAATATTCAAATCACCTAACATTTTGGCTGCCAGTTAATATGTGATTTTATTTTATCTCAGGTTCAAAAGACTGTCTCACATCAAATATTGGAATTGTTTACAGGTTTGTCTTCTGTGTGTTTATAAAGTAAAGTTTTACTTATATGATTTGTTAAAGGGTATTGTTGCGTTTAATCTTTTGGAAGTAGTTATAAATATAATGCCTGATAGCTTCATATAGCCCTTACTTCTCATGTTTTTTGAGCAACAAATCATATAGCCTTTGATCTCTTGACATGGGCTTTGATTCAATAGCTTCAAATCAGAGTGCTAGTTGGTAATATTACCATTCGTTTCATGATATGGGAGCAGTGTAGAATGTGCCTTTGATGATGAGCTAAAACTTCATTTGTCAACATAGTTAATCCAATCTCCTGTACTTTTTATATTTGTTGTGAGACTTATTGTTATTAAAAAGGGTATTTTGTCTTGCCACAATATCGTATTCGTTAACAGATTAGAGCTAGGTGATTAGTTAAAAGAGATATAAACACCTAGCTAAAAAATGGTTGTACCTAGTGCACAAAACTCTCACTTTGTGGGTTTTGGGTGAGGCCATGGTAGGCAGCCTTACCTTCAATTGTTTTGGAGAGGCTGATTCCTGGACTCAAATCTACAACTTGTCACTTTTGGTGAAAGACACTAGTCATCACACCAACTACTTAGGAGTATTCTGGTGTGGTTTTGACTTTATAATTCCTTCCTATAAATCAGCAAACAATTTGATATGGCTTTTTCTTGTAACATGGACGCGCTAAAAGGGTGAAGCACCTTTGTCAGCCAACCAACTAGACTTTTGCGGAAAAATACCCACCAGCTGGTTTGGTAAACAAAGATGGTAACATGCATTTAGTCAATAAGCAGATCTGTAACTTTAGGTTTTATGTAGGCTATACAGAGAGTGGAACAATAGAGCATTTGAAGGGTTAGAATGGTCCACGACGGGTTTTGAGATGCTTTTACTGTATTCCTTATATGAATGGATGACTGCTTTATAATACCATTCAAGTTCTAATTTGTTCAAGTTTCTTGATGATTGTAATTTCCCTTGATTTGACCACTTGTGTGTACTTCTTGTGTGTAGGGTGATGTTTATATTTTTAAAGTTTTACTTATTCTTAAAAAAAAAAAAAAATGATAAGTTTAGCTCCCAAACAAGCATCTTGACATAATTACTACTTCTACCTCAGGCTATGGAGTGATTTAATTTGGGCCTATTACCATATATCCTCTGTTTATTATACAGTTTCTCTTGCTTAATTTTAAAGTCTATGCAAAGTCTTCTGCAATGGTATGGAGTTTTGGTTTGAAAAAGTAGGAAGTAGGCAAAAAAAATATCATAGATTGTCTGAAGTATGTGATCTCCATTCCAATATTTTGCTAAGATGTGGTATGCCATATGTTTATTATTTTGATGCAAGCTCTTATAAACTACTTTATCATCAGTCTATTCCCTATTAATCTACAGGGACCAAACTGATGATAAAGTATTATTTTGCTTTTCAAGTATTAAATCTCTTATGCCTTTCATGAATGTACACAATTAGTCAGTAACCTATGCAGTGCACGAGAAAATTCAACAAATACGTTAGTATTTATTTATTTATAAATATATAGTATCTGATAATTATGGCACCTATTATGATTGTGTTTGCATATAGAAATATTTATTCTACTATTTATAGAAAATATACTGTGGCAATATTTTAAAGGAGGGTGTAAATATATGAGGTTTATAAGGAATCTTTATAGAATTCAAACTCAATTAAAAAAAAAAAAAACATATTTAGAAGAATGACAGAGAAAAATATCTGGGCTTTTAAAACTTATGTGTCATCATTAGAAGAAATCAACAAAAGTCAAAGACAATGCTTTTATATACATAATATATTATATCTGTTGTGCAGGTAGCACCTTAGGACTCAAATCAATAACAGTAAATAAGTGAAAATTAAATAACAAGCAGACACAAAGAACACAAGAATTTATGTGGTTCGGCAAACTGCCTACCTCCACGGCGATGACGGGGAAATTTCATTCTAAAAATAGGAAGATACAATAGTACACAAGAACACTCTCAAGAAAGTCAAATCCCAATACACCTTAACTCTCTCTCACCCACAAGACAAGAAAACACAATTCTTCTTCTTATGCAGTTGCTGCTAGGTTTTTAGGAATTCTCTAATTCTCTCTCTCTTTTTTTTAGCCATTCATCTCAAACCTAATATATATATATGTGTGTGTGTGTGTGTGTGTGTTATAGGTCGGCTATTACTAGGAATTATATTCCTGGTTGTATTCGGTCATACTTGACCAACAAACAAATAGTGGGCTTGGGCTTCAATGGCAATTCAAGCCACCCAAGTCAACAAATCTCCACTTTTGCTTGAATTGATCAAGCAACACGAGCAAACTCCTCCCTCACCTCCACCTTAGCCCTTAAGGGCTCACAAGCTGCAAACACCAATCAAGTCCAAGCAGTGTTTGAACTTGTCTGCTAAAATTGGCTTTGTTAACATATCAGAGGCATTCTCACTAGTGAGAATTTTCGACAAGGAAATATCACCAGACGAAACCCATTCTCTGATTATGTGATACCGCACAGCAATAGACTTTGTTCTTGCACGATATACTTGATTTTTCGCCAAATGAATTGCACTCTTACTATCACAATGTAGCACCATGCTATCTTGCTTGAAACCAAGATCATTAACCAGTCCACTAAGCCAAACGGCTTCTTTTCCTGCCTCTGTCATCGCCATATATTCTGCTTTTGTAGTGGATAAAGCAACTACATCTTGTAGTGTAGACTTCCAGCAAATTGGGCCACCGGCAAACCTAAACACATAGCTTGTCATGGACTTTCTAGAATCAAGGTCCCTTGCATAGTCGGAATCCACATAACCCACAACTTTTGTACTAGCTTTCTGATAATATAGGATAGCAAAATCACGAGTGCCTGTAAGATATCTAAAGATCGACTTTACTGCATTCCAATGCTCTTTGTCTAGATCTGCCATATACCTACTAACCATACTGACTGCATGAGAATTATCAAGCCTAGTGCACACCATCAAATACATGAGACACCTAAGTGCATTCGCATATGGCACTTTAGACATATACTCTAACTTCTCATTTGAACTTGGACACAACTGTGAGGACAATTTAAAATGGGTAGGAAGTGGTGTATTAACAGGTTTTGCATCAAGCATACTAAACATTTCTAACACCTTCTTCAGATATCCCTTCTGAGATAACCATAATTTGCCAGTTCCTCTATTTCGATGAATTTCTATCCCAAGGATCTTCTTGGTAGCTCCAAGATCCTTCATGTCAAATTCACTACTCAACAAAGACTTCAATTTCACAATTTCTTGTTTACTCTTTGCTGCTACTAACATGTCATCAAGATATAGAGCAAGAAATATATAAGAGCCATCAGCAAGTATTTTAAAATAAACACAACAGTCATACTTACAACACATGTACCCATGTGTGACCATGAATGAATCAAACCGTTTGTACCATTGCTTGGGAGACTACTTCAAGCCGTATAATGATTTCTTCAACAGACAAACATAATCTTCCTTGTCAGGTTCTTTGAAGCCTTCGGGCTGTTGCATGTAAATCTCTTCTTCTAAATCTCCATGGAGGAATGCGGTCTTCACATCTAGTTGCTTTAACTCCATGTCATGCATTGTCACAAATCCTAGGATTACTTGAATTGAGGTGTGCTTCACAATTGGTGAAAAAATCTCATTATAATCAATTCCTTCTCTCTGTGAGTAACCCTTAGTCACTAACCGTGCCTTGAATTTTTCACCTTCCTTTTCTGACAATGCTTCTTTCTTGCGGAATATCCACTTGCAACCAATAGCCTTCTTTCCCTTGGACAATTTCACTAATTCCCAAGTCTTATTCTTCTATAGTGATTCCATCTCTTCTGACATTGCTGCAAGCCATTTATCATTGTCTTTCTTATTTGTAGCCTCCTTGAAAGTGAATGGATCTCCACCGCTGGTTACGAGAGCAAAACTAACCATGTCTTCAAAGCCATATCTCTATGGTACTTTGTGAACTTGCTTCTCTCTACCTTTAGCAATTGAATAAGGCTTTTCTTGTTACTGCTGTGGATCAATCTCAACCTCACCCTTATCATTGGGTGAACTATTCTCGTCAAATTCCACCTCAATAATTAATTTCTCCTGTAGACTATCATCACATGTCTTTCTGCTTCATTCTATTTCATCATAAAGGCTTCATCAAATATGACATCTCTACTAGTTACTGTTTTCTATGAGATTGGATCCCAAAACCTGTACCCTTTAACACCTTTTTTAAAACCAAGAAATACGTATTTTTTTTACTTCACTTCGAATCCAATTTATAATGAAGCTTGCTGTGTTAACTGTCTCTGCCCAGAACACCTTAGGCAACCTTGCATTCAATCTCATACATTTGGCTTTTTCTGCTAAGATTTTGTTCATTCTCTCTGCAACCCCATTCTGTTGTGGAGCTCCTTTAACTATGAAGTGACGAGTATTGCCTTTCAATTCACAAAATCTTATGAATTCTTTATCTTATACTCTAATCCATTATTTGTTTTAAAATATTTTATTTTTTTGCCAGTTTGATTCTCAATTTGTGCTTTCCACTTTTTAAATATGCCAAATACATCAAACTTATGCTTCATAAAATAAATTCATAACTTTCTAGAGTAATCATCAATGAAACTGACAAAATACTGAGCATCGCTATGAGAAGAAACTGATACTAGATCCCAAAAATCTGAATGAATGTAGTCAAAAACACCTCTACTTGTATGAGAGCTTATCATGAAACTGACTCTATGCTGCTTCCTATACATACAATACTTGCAGAAGTCTAGCTTGCATCTTTTTACCCCCTTCAATAAATTTTTTTTGTGCAACTCTAACATACCACGTTCACCAATATGGCCAAGTCGCATATGCCATAATTTTGTGTCGTCAGTATTGGACTCCACCGGAGTGGTGACTGCAACTCTGCCTACAACTGTGTTCCCAATCAATCTGTAAAGCCTGCTTACTTTTTGTCCCTTCATCACCATCAAAGCACCTTTGGTAATCTTCATGACTCCACCATTTGATGAGTATGAATAGCCCAAATCATCCAATACTCCTACAGAAATTAAATTCTTTCTAAGATCTGGAACATGTCTGACATTACTAAGAACTCTCACAACTTCATCAGACATCTTGATCTTCACGGTACCAATCCCAATAACTAGGCATGTAGTATCGTTACTCATTTGGAGTCGTATGATATGAGCATGTTGAATCTAAAACCCAAGATTCCAATAGAACATTGTTACCTGGTGAAATTGAAAGTAAATCTGCACCAACTTCATTGTGATTTGATTTTTCTTCAACACCACTAGCTGATTCTAGGGGCTTCTTTCCATTCTTCTTCTCCTCTAAATGTTTTTTCAACTCTTTATACTGATTCTTGTAGTGCCATTTCTTGTGACAATAAAAACACTCTACATCTTTCTTTGCACGTGATTTAGACTATGATCTATTCTTGTTGGAGTTCCGTCCTCTTGACCAGCTTCTACCCCTTTTGCTTGACTCAGACTTTACAATAAGTCCATTAGCCTGAGAATCATCACCATCTTGCTTCATCTTTATGTGTGACAAGAGAGAACTAGTCACCTCCTTGAGTACTATAGTCTCTTTCTTGCACATTAATGTAGTCACTGGATGATCAAAAGAAGTAGAAAGCAACACTAATAAGAGTAACGCTTTATCTTCATTTTTCATAATTCACCCTAAAACTTGACAGTTGGGCGTTCAACATGTTAAATGTGTTGAGATGCTCTAACAGATCACAACCCTCCTTCATATGCAAACTATACAATTGCTTCTTCACGTACAACCTGTTCATTAGATTCTTTCTCATATAAAGATTTTCTAGTTTTTCCCAATCCTCCTTTGCGGTCTTTGCTTCTAGGATGTTGTGAACGACCTTATCACCTAGGTCGAGACAAATAGCGCTAGCAGCTTTCTCATCTATCTCTACCCATTCTACATCCTTCATCGTTTCCGGTTTCTTCTCCTTCCCAATCAAGGCCTTATGAACTCCTTGTTGAATTAGGAGATCATTCATCCACCTTTACCAAAGAGAAAATTTTCCCTTACCACAAAACTTCTCTACATCATACTTTGTGCTTGACATATTTACTGTGTTCAAAGGATTGAATCCTAACCTGGCTTTGATATCACTTGTTGTGCAGATAGCACCTCAGGACTCAAATCAATAACAGAAAATAAGCAGAAATTAAATAACAAGCACACACAAAGAACACAAAGAATTTACGTGGTTCGACAAACTGCCTACCTCCACGACGGTGATAGAGAAATTTCACTCTAAAAATAGGGAGATACAATAGTGCACAAGAACACTCTCAAGAAACCCAAATCCCAATACATCCTAACTCTCTCTCACCGACAAGACAAGAAAACGCTGTTCTTCTTCTTATGCAGCTGCTGCTAGGCTTTTAGGAATTTTCTAATTCTCTTTCTCTTTTTTTTTTTTTTTTTTTTTTTTTTTTGTTTGCCATTCATCTCAAACCTAATATATATATATATATATATATATATGTTATAGGTCGGTTATTACTAGGAATTATATTCCTAGTTGTATTCGGTCATATTTGACCAACATACAAATAGTGGGCTTGGGGTTCAATGGCAATTCAAGCCTCCCACGTCAACAATATCTTATTTGGGTCATGATGATTTGTCATTAAGAGGTTTCTTGGACATAGTTACCATGGTTTTGGTTTCAATTATCCATTTGGTTGTATTTTTTTCCTTGCCTCTATATACTTTACCAAATCAATGTAACGGATTGGAGTGGTGGATGGATTGAATTACTTAACATGTATTCTATACTACAAAGATTATAACTTGTGTGAAAATGGCATGCTTGGAGGAACCAATTCCTATTATGCAACTTGTAAGGGAAACTTCATAGTGAGATCACTCAGTTTAGGTAATCAAAATATCTTTAATATGATATATCAACTGTGTTACAATCATTATTTGATTAGGTATCTAGAAAAATTATTTGACTCGTATTAGGTCACTTAAACTCTTCATGGTCAATGTTGATGCAACAGGCAGGCCAAGTGGTGGTTGGTAGCTGATGGTTGGCAACGGGCAAGCAATGATGGCCTACCAAGAATCAGGTAGACCTTGTGACAGTTAGTGGCACTGATGGTTGGCAAGTGGTGGCCAATGGATGGTGGCAGGGGAAAGTGGCCGGTCATTGTCTCGCAGGGTGGGGGTTGGGGGGGGGGGGGGGGGGGGGGGAGAGGAGGTTGCGGCATAGAGGTGTTAAAAGGGATAAGGATGGTAAGGATAAATGCAAAAATGTTTTCGATTTATAAATATATTTTTTAAAAAAGTGTAAATATTTGCTTTAAATTTCCGTTAAGAGTAAAATTTTTAGATGCACCTAATACTTGAAAACACAAAAACAGTTTATGCCAAAAACAAATGAAACCTTAGAGTTTTGTTGTTTTTTGGATTGGTAAGTAGTTGTACTGGCACTTGACGGTTCTTGAATCATAACCTCACACTCGCCATTATTGTTGGAAGCAAAAGTGTCATTTAAGCTAGAGCTCATTGACTAGGACCTTAAAGATTTTACGATGCTTTGTTTGCTTAAAATGGAGCAAGTGACCCTGGTAAAGCATAATGTTGGGGACTGGATTTTTTTGTTGTTTCTTGGTATAGAGATTTATAAATTTAGCTTTTTCCAACCCAAAATATTTTGCATGTAGGTCAGAATTACCTATTTTGAAAGGGAAAAAAAGGATGCAAGCTCTGTGAATATAAATGCAAGCTTTATTTCAATTTGAGAAATGCTCCCATAACCTGCATTTTTAGTGTCATAATTAAATTTGAGAAATTTAGTTATTTGACTGTCCTGTCCCTGACTTTTTCTTTATTTTATTTCAAGGCAACAACCAGCCTTGCTTTTGTTATGGGAATGGAACCATGGTTAATAAGTTTGATATTTTTCTAAGCATCAGAAAATTAGGGAAGCATGCTTATTAATTATCTATTTGTTTATAAGTTCAATACAATTGATTATTTCCTTTTCTTGCGAGTGTTGTAAGGCCCTTTGGACTATCTCTGCTGGTTGCTAGGTTTGATGACTATGGACCACAATTATACCAGGTATTTGTTTTACTGATATGCTAATTATAGTTACTAACTGGATGCAATTTATGACTGGGTTGCACCTTTGAACATGTTGGCATACAGAAACCTTCTTTTACACTAAATTTATAATATTTTTTTGTCTTTGTCTTTGTCTTGTCTCAATTGCAATAAACTTATAAATGAGTTTATGTCTGAATTTTTTAATGTTTTGTATCAAGCTTAATAGCTCACGAGCTTGTTCGTGAATAAATTTTTTTGCTTAAACTTGACTTGTTTACTAAGGCTCAAGGTTGACTTATTTATAAACAAACAAACATGAATAAGTATTTTATCGAGTCGAGCTCGAGTTGTTCATGTTTGACTTGGTTCATTTACAACCAATGATAGATTTGTCAAAATTCACGTTTAATAAAAAAAAATATTAAATGGAGTTGTAGCCTTAGTTTACAACCAAGTTTACTGCCAAACTTTGTCCAAAGTTTAATTTTGTTGAGCCTAAAAAATTTGGGATTGTCACAAATATTTTTTGAAGGTAAAAAAGTCATAAAACTTTTAAAATTTACATGTAATAATTTTTTTTTCTTTTTTTTTTTTCAGGTTAAGGTGGTCCTGTGACCACCCTAGCATCAATGTAGAGCCGCGCATGATGTGATGACAATGTGATGAGCATGAAAATTCAAGGGCTAAAATATATAGAAATTCAAGAAATTTTAATGGTAAAAGGACATTGAAATTGACATTATAGTTGAGAGGTTCTTTTTGTTTCTTGTTTTCTGGGTTTCGACAATATTACTATTGCGAGGTTATTTTGCTCGAATTGAAAGTTAAGAGGAAATTTGCAATTGACCTAGCAGTTTGGATCAGAAAATATAGTTTATTCTAACTGTTGTATATAAGTATTGAATTTGTCAGTCTTGCGTAACATAATGTGCTACCAAATCTTTCTTTCTTAGGGAGGATCGTGGATTTTTTTTTTCTTTTTTTTTTTTGCACATGGGAGGATCGTGGATTTGAATTTCTCTTCTCCACTTATTATAATTAAAAAAAAAAAAACTATGCTTATGTATATCAATAAAAAAAATTGCAAATAGTACATTCATTTCTCTCATTCGGTCTTTTTGTAAAGAAACTTTTTGCATTACTAACTCTCTTCAAATCTACTCTTTCTCTCATACATATAGGCAAGATAAAGCAATAGCACGTGCTCTAATTGGGAAAACAAAGTATTCTTTTTCTTTATTAATTTGGATGAAGTTTGTTCCTCATAACATCAATAGTTTTTTTATTTTTTTATATGATTTATTAGCTACTTATAAGTAAAAGCAATGTTGAATTGATTCTAACAATAAAATAAATAAAAAAAATCTTTCTCAATTTAGTAAAAACAAAAAAATAGAACATGAAAGTATTTAGTTATGATTTCTGATTTAACCGGAAAGGGTTTTTTTTTTTTTTTTTTTTAAGAAACAATCACTCTCACACACGCGCGCGCGCGCGCACAAGGGAGAGGGAATCAGCTTCAAACACGCACGAGGGAGATGAAATGAGCTTCTAGCATAAAGACACTAAAAATTTCACTTAAAAGTTATGATAACCTTTAAGAGAGAGTGGCTTGTTATACTCCACACAACATCTGAAAATGTTATTCCAAGCATTTCCTTTAATTTCTTAATAGAAAACACAAATTTAGAAAAATGGAACGTACAGACTTAACATGTTTGAACAAATATTCGGTTCAACATGTTTCTCTAAAATAAATTTCGTAAGGTAGAGTTGTATCTGGGGAGGGGGGAGGGGGGGAGTTATGCACTAATGCTTTAAAATGTTGTACCTTGAAATAAGTTTAAAAATAAGCTAAAGTTTGGAACTTTGCCTCGGCAGATGTGGCCGCCAAAGCATATCCTCTGAGCTAAATCTAATATCCATATAAATTGTTGTTTATGTCGACCAATTGATTATAAAAAAAGTATTTGATAGGGAAAAAAAAATCACCCAAAACGTATGGCAGTCTGGGTGCTAGTAACATTTAGAAAGCTGCATAAATTAACAAAAGGCAAAAATTAATCACTTAGTGTGCATTTATCACCGGCTTTTTAATGTTAGTTTATTTTGTTCATGTACAACTTTTTAAAACATCAATTTTATCTTACTTTTCAAAGTAAAATTTTATTGTACAAACAAATCCACCCCCCCCCCCTCCCCCAAAACACTTTCAAAAGAAAAAGAAAAAAAATGTCAAATAAGCTGATGCAAATGAGCTCTTAGAATCTAAGTGAATAGGAATACAAAAATAAAGAAATGGAAAACTTGACTTATGTTACTAGATGTTTGAATCAAAGTAATTTAACGAAGCTATGTAATATGCCCTTCCTAATTTTCATATTGCACATCAAAATTTCAATTATAAGTCTTGTTTGAAGAATTTTTTTTTTCTTTAGGTAAGAACGTTTGAAGAACAGATGATATAATATTTGCCAGCAAACCTTCTGTGTATATACAATTTTTCATTGGCATGGTTAGTACTTAGTAATTAAGGTATTACCCTCGCTCACAGCACAAAAGGATTGCACACATTTATCTCGGTTCAAATATGCAGAAAATAATATTTCACACTTGTTGATGTACAATCTATATACACACCATCTGTAACTTCATGAACAATATTCACATTTTTTATTAATATATGTCTATATTTAAAATGTTAAATGAGTAATGTGTATTAACAATGTAAATGCACAAAGGGGTGTATGAGAATCAATGCACTAAAATATGTCAAAGTCTAATGATGTCTCAACATCTATGCAATCTATAGATTGTCTTACAGAAATTGGGTCTAATGAGTTGAATGTCAAGCCACAAAACTGAAATCCTTCATCTCATTGTGCGAGCAGTGTCTGATTGCAAGAACTGTTTAACACATCTTAGTCTTCATGAATGCATCAGAAATGAAACACACATAATCCCTTCACTACCCAGCCCTACAAATGCTTTAAAAGTGAGTTAGCAAAGATACTTAGCTAATGGAAAACAAAATTTTAAATAAAAATCGGAGGAGAATTGTACAATAAAACACACACACACACAATATATATATATATATATATATTTATATATAAATATAAAAAATAAGCATATTGATGATAAAACTATCTATTGGTTGCCAATAATACACGAGCTTAACAAACATTTTAGATGCAAAGGTATTGCAGTAGAATTTCTGAGCAGATCTCCTTTGGCAAACAGCACACTTAGTCGGAAATTATGTTAGAAAATCAAATTTCAAAATAAGGACACATCTCTAAATAGTTTCAAATAAGGTCATTCTATTGGAAAGTTTGTGAGAAAGAGGTATTTTGCCATTTTGGCCTAGGAAGTAGGAACATGGTAGTGTGACAGTTTAGCAAGAGGAGACTGCACAGTAATTCACCCGCTGTGCTAAATTGCTTTGGAGTAATGATCAGAAAGCATATTTATATATATACGTATGTTTTTACTCTTCTGGAGATGATTGAATTTTCCTGGTAGGATAATACCTTTATTCCCTTATCCTTAACGTATCCGCGTACGAGTCTAATTAATTTATTTCATTTGTGAAACGTGGGCTAAGTTTGTAGAATTCAGTGATAGTAATGTTCTTTAGAATTAATCTTATGGCTTTTCATTCATCCATTCATGAGAGAGAGAGATACATAGAGAACTTTTTAGATTTACAATTCTACGTACGAGATTGTGTTCCATAATAAATGTGGTCCGCCGTTTGAGAAGAAAGTAATAAGAAAATCTATGTTGCCATTCTTTTTTTTTTTTTTTAAAAGAGTTTTTTTTTTTTTTTTTTTAAATTTCAACCTACGGCGTTCGCTCTTGATGATAGCTCTTTATCATAAAACCAAGACATTAATCAGTTTTTGGTGTAGGTGGGGATTGAATCTCAGATCTTTTATTTAACCATTAGAGATTTTACCAGTTGAGCTAACTAGAACCCACTTTTTGAAAGAGTTTCAACTTATAATTACCACTTCTGATGATGTTCTTTATCATCAGACCAAGACATCAATTAATTTTTGATGTAGGCAGTGATTGAACTTCAGGTCTCTTATTGAACCATCAGAGACTTTACTAATTGGGCTAATTAAAACCTACTATGTTGCCATTCATTCAACATGTACGTACTCGTTCACTCGACATTAGGACATATTTTGCCTCTGATTGAAGAATGCCACACGGACATGAAGAGAGTTTCTACTTGGCACACTCGCACCACGAATGTTTTTTTTTTTTTTTCTCTCTCTCTTAGAGTGGTGATAGAAATTTAATTAAGGGTGTTATGAGTGAGTCTACAAAGGGCATACAATGCTGGAGCTAGGATTTGACTTCCATGAAAATTTATATCTAATATATATGTCTTCAGACAATTGGATATACGTAAGTACACGCATATTATGCATGCACACGTACAACATACACGTTATTTAATAATACTAAAGACCAATTCAAATAAAAAATAACACTAATGAGACTATAAAATTGCATTTTGATGCTCTCTCTCTCTCTCTCTCTCTCTCTCTCTCTCTCTCTCTCTCTCTCTCTCTCTCTCATATATATATTATATATATATATATATATAAGCTATATAATATATATACAAATATAACAAATTCATTATATATATTGCGTTTATTTATTAGGCTTTTATATAAAAATATAAATTGTATTTTAATTTTTTTTCATTATCCAAATTCAACTTTTAATTATCTTGAAATGATTTTTATTAATTAAATAAACCTCAAATACAGCTTATGTTAATTTTTGTTGAACTTGTAAAACCATTAAATTATAACAATTTAAAACCATATATTGTAATTATATTGCATCTAAAAATTTAGAGCCCAACTTAAAACCTAGATCAAATTAAGAAGTTTATTACTTGTACGTTCATTTTTGTTGAAAATAATAAATTATCAGCTTAATAATTTGATCTCTTAACCGTATTAAAGGTTGCATTTCTTTTTTGTATTTTTTTTATCTTTAATTAATAAAATTTAGCTTTGTTATCTTTCTAATCCTTATTTTATCTTTTCTGACTTTCCAACATTTAAAAACATTAATAAATTAGGAAACATTTATTTTCTATATTTTAAATTAATTTTTTCATTATAGTAAATATTTACAGAAAACAATAAAAAATTGAAAATTAGAAAAAAAAGTAATAAAGGTGGGATTTTTGGGCGGGGCCAACTTGAACCTTTACTTCTACATATACGCTAACATTCAAATAGATGGAATTACGTGGATTTTAATTATCTCAACTGATAAAATTTCTTGTTATCAAATGAAAGATTTGAAGTTCAGTCCTCTAACCTACATTTGAAATATAATAATAATAAAGAAAAATCATATCTTTGTAACAAATTTACCTTATGTCTAAACTTAAACACGTAGATTTCCAACCCAAAAAATAATTTAATTGTTGTATAACAAGTTTGCAAAGGGTCAATAACTTAATAAGTATGCAAAGGTTTTTGTTCTTAATGGATGATCTAGCATGTATCGATAGAGTTCACAATATTTGTATAAATTACTTTACCATGAATTTAAAGTGAAAAGAATATTAAACAAAAAAAAAAAAAAAAAAAAAAAAGAGTGAAAGAAGCGGATTTAAATTTGCCATATAAATACCCCATATGTCAATCTTATTTTGCAGACGTCGCAAAAATATGGCTATGTTCAAATGTGCATATTTATTTGCTTTCTTTTTCTTATTCGCCTTTCTTGCCGAGGCAGGTGAGAATATTATTACAATTCCATCACTCAGTTATGTCATGCATCCCCAAAATCAAGTATATCATATAGAGGAAAATTATTAAATACTCCGAGAATACCATAAATAAATGGTCAGCTAGGTTGATTGTAAGTTCCTATGATGTCACCTTAACAGAATAATTTTAGCATGACTCACTACAAAAAAACGTCCTATAGCCATGTTTTCAGCCGTGACCTAAAACTCATCACTATAGTCCTGAGGGGTCTACAGCTGTATTTTTATAAATGTGGCTATAAGCCAAGACTAATGGCCGCGTTTTTACAAACATGGCTATAGGGGACTATAGTGATGAGTTTTAGGTCACGGCTCTTAATGGATGATCTAAATGTGGCTATAGGGTACAGCTGTATTTTTATAAATGTGGCTATAAGCCAAGACTAATGGCCGCGTTTATAGAAACACGGCCGCGTATTAGATCTACCCAATTTATAAGCCGTGACCTAAAAACACGGCCATGTTTATAGACTAATGGCCGTGTTTTTATAAACATGGCTATAGGGGATAGCTATAGCCATATCTTAAAAATGCGGCTCTAACCCTTTTGGTTTTTTGTTTTTTTTTAAATTTTTATTTGGCTATAGCCGCTGACAGGCCACAACCGCGTTGACCCCTTGTGATAAATTACGTTGATTAATTAGCCAAGTTATTAATTAATCAAATTAACATGCAATATCACGTGGCAGCACAAACAAATCACCAAACTAAGTTAAGCAGCGGAAAATAAATAACACGGTGATTTGTTCACGAATGGGGAAAACCCTTACGGCAAAAACCCCACCGGGTGATTTAAGATCACCACTCCCGAAACTCCACTATTATCACAACAAGCAGTTACAAGCAAGGAATCCCAAGTACCTCACCAACCTACAGTTGAACTCTTACCCCAATACCTAATTGGACTTGTTCTGTAGTGACAGTTTCTCCTTTCAATGCACGGCTCCCAAGTACGTGACTAACCAGATGCGCGGATCCCAGTACGCGACTTCAAATACCAACTAGAGAGAGAGAGAGAGTTGGCTGCAAAGTTCTTCAAATCATCAAGGATGAACTAGGGCACGAACTTTGTCTGTCAGATCACAAATTGCATGAACAACAAGTTCTCAATGAATGTGCAACTTGTATCTTGTGATCTCTTGCTTGACGACCCTTAAAATAATCCTTTTATATGTCTAGGGTTAGGAGAAAAGAAGTCTCAAAGACACACTCACGGATTAGACTTGAAACAGACCTGGAAATCTGTTTTCTTTAATTCTCGACAGATAGAGGTGTCGAGAGGTGTCGAGATAGCTGTCGAGGCTCGGGCAAAACAGCTCCTTTAAAGCTCGATAGATGTATCTGTCGAGGTATGTGTCGAGCTTTAAAAATCTGCACTTCCTTGCTTGTTTCTTGGACAGACTTTGACGGCTTCAACACTTAACTTTGAACCACTGTTTCTTGAAGTGTTAAACTCATCCTAAATCTACCCAATTACAAGTAAAGTGCGTTTTTTCTAAGGATAAGCCAATTACATAAAATAATGACATATGTTCACAGACTTGAACTACATATGTCCTAACAGCCGCATTTTTGAAATGCGGCTATAGTTTTAATTTTTATTTTTCTGGCCAAATGGCAAATGCATTTTAGGTACATAGCCAACCAACCTGGAGGTTTAACAATGAAACTCAAAACTCAATTTATAAAGTTGCCCAAGTTATTTAGCAACTAGTTTAATTTTGCTTGCAAGTCAGCCCATTTCCATTGAGTCTAAATTTCTCATAAACTTTTATTACATCAATAATTCTCCAAAATAAAAGATCCTTTGCAGAGACACAAAATTAAAATTTCTCAAACATACAATTAGAGCTCAATGGTAAAAGTTCTAATCTCAACATAACTGCAACCAAGAATTCATACATTCTTAGCAAAACAAACATTCCCCCAAAAAATATTGGATATGTAAACATATAAATACATACAAATATATCTTAAGGACATGTATTCTCGAACAAGTTAAAAGAAAACAATAGACAAATAATTATAAGAATAGGGATAACTAACCTTTGTCACATGCCCAACAGCTAACAAAAAGATAAATATGTGAAGATGATGCAGTGCCGTAAGAGATAATAGTGGGACCTTTCCTTGAAAAAATGATGTAAACAAAGAAAAACACTAATAAATCCTTAGGGGAAAAAAATCCTTGCATTTCATAAACCTATTAGCCCTAAATAGGACCTACAACAAATCGAGTGAAACGTGACTAATGCAACAAGTAAAAAGAACTAATGTGACTTTTATGATTGTGTAAACCTTTTTTTACAAGTAAATTTCACTAGAACATGAAAAGAAAGAAAAGGAAACAACACCTAGTACACACAGTCCCAAAGTAAAGCATTTGAAGCACATCATATAGTTCCAAAGTTAACCCACTTTTAAAATAAATGAAAAAACAATCTTTAACTTTCTGAAATTCTCCCAAGTTAAATTCCCAAATTCTATGCCAAAACATAGCTAAATCACTTTGTTTATCAAAGACATAAATTTTGATACCCTTTTCAATTTCTTAACAATGCAAAACAGCCAACAACAAAAAAAATGCAATCGCTTCGTTTCCCCCAACCTTTTCTCACAAACCAAACAACCCAAAACTATTAACTTTTTACCACAATTATAACCAAAACAATCCAAAAACACTAAAATCTCTACCGTTTTTGATTTTCCTCACAGAAAAACAACAACCCAACAAAATTTTCCAACTCAAAGAAAGGCTTACTTTGGTCATCCTTGTCGAGATTTAACACTCAACCTATTAGCCCTAAGCCGCGGCACTCCTAAACTAGCCCTAAACAATCTGCCCCTCATCACATGACCAAAGAGAGAGTGCGTTTTAGAACAATAAATGATGACACGTCTTTATAACTCAACCAAATAAACACAGTGACAAATGAACCAAATTATCATTTTTAACAAAAGTTAATAAATAAATTTTAACAAAAGCTAACAATTAATAATTTTGCTTTTCAAAAGGCAAGAACAATAAATTTTAAGTGATTGAAAAAATTGATATTAAAAGAAAGTTAAATAATATGATTTAATAAATATTTAAAGATATAAATGGTTCTATTAAAATTGTGGCCTTGGACATGCTACCACTTGCATGGAACTGCTTAAGGTCACACACAATTGCTATTGTCTTGGCCCATATGTAGCATTAACAGCACACCCACAAAGCCTACAACCATGGTATTGCTTTATCATGCTATTGCCACTTGTTGGCCACATGTGCACAACATGTGCCCATGCTTAAGACAACCACAGGCCCAACAACTCACTTGTGTTGAACATGCATATGGATGCCTTGGGCTGTGTCAACAAGCCACATAACCCACAATTTGATCACCAACCATTTGCATCCAGCCAGGCTTGGCAAGCATCACAAAGCCCAAGCCACGTTATTTCTCACATTGCCCTAACATGCCTACTCTACACTCAAGGCAACACAACTCATGCACCCACAGCCTAACCATGGCCAAATCCATGCAAGGCTACTGCAACCCAGCACAATACATGGCATGCACATCACGCAAAATGGCCTACAAGTCTATAATCTGCCAGGCCAAGCCATGTAATAGCATCAACACAAGGCCTCCATCAACCTTCAAGCCACCAATACTCATGTAAGCCATGCATTGCCACCAAATTATCATTTTTAACAAAAGCCAATTCTTTTCCATTTCTCCATGAACTACCTTGCCACACAATACAAGCCCACATAAAACAAGAAGATTGTGCAAGACTTTAAAACAAAATTCTTAGAGAAGCATGCTTAAAACCAAATTTAAATGCACTTTTACCTTTTCAGCCCTAATACTCTTCAGTCACCTATATAATACACCCATGATTTAGTAGTTATGCTTTGCCAAAGCTTAATATCAGAATCACACAAGATTTTTGAAGATTACCAACCCAAAACTCAAATTTGAAGAGATCATGTGATGAAGACAAGTAATATCTTAGACCCTTTAGAAAAAGGTTAAAAATTTATAAGCATCATTGTGAGAACATACTATTTGTTCATTTCATATGACAAGAACTATAAATATAAAGGAAAATAAATCAGAAAAAAGTGTTAGTTTAAAGCTAGCGCATTTTACCAAGTAGAATGGGCAAGAAAAGTCCTCAGTAATTGCAAAACAAATATGAATTTATGTATTTAAAGGATAGAAAATCAAAAATGAAAGATCAATCAAATTTTTCTTACACTTACTTTCTAACCAAACACAAAAACACAAAACTCAAACTAAGATTTGGACTAGATCTTAGACACAAAAATCAACTAGTAACTAAATCAAATTTACCAAAATTGGACCCAGATATGAACAAACACACACAAGCAAGCCTAGGTCCAAATCTAAACAAAAACACAAGCAAATTTGAACAAAGCATATCTGTCCAACTAGGTTCATCTTTACCCAGGGGAAAAAATGTTTTTCTTCTTCTCTCTTAGGCATAAGCACAGATGGCTTCCCTCCAACATATCTCTCTCAAAAAACCCTTCATAAATAAAAACAATCTATTTGTGCCGTGTACGCGTGTATGTATATATATGGGTTTGTCTCTATGAGTATGTAAATATATATTATTATTAACAAATCACACCTATAAAAATATGAGTCAACACCTTCCTGAGCTCTTTACCAACACCAAATGCTTAAAAATGGAGACGACAATTACTTCCTTCATTCAAAAACAATATAATACTTACACTAAGGTTAGCCCAATATTATATATTAGTGAAGACTTGTTGAATTGAACTAGAAGAACTCGTAGTTGGAGACAAAATTATACATATATTACTAGGAAACTATCTTAGAATCACCTATACTAAACTAAGAAGCAAATGGCTATTTTGAAATCCTAACTTCATTCAAAATTAGTGTTAAATTATTCAATTTTAATCAGGCTATTTTGATTACTTTACGCTAACCCCTTGTTTACTCATTCAAAACCTAATAATTTTTCCAAAATTACCTGACTGCCATTGAAGTTTAATGCCAACATTGACTCAGCCAAAGAAAAAAAAAAAGTAAGAATAAATCTCACCAAAAAAATAACAACAAAAAAAAAAAATGATACATGGCATATTTACTTGATTGCTTCAATTAAATTTCACCAAGAGACTTCTAATATTAATGAGAAACTTAAAAATAAAAATCAGGTAGCACAATAATCAGCTCCCTTCAGTTGGCTAGTTGGCTCCAGGAGGTAGATAGCAGGCCCTATTTGAAATTCATTAAGAACTTTTCTCAAGCACCTAGCATACATTCCTTTTAAACCCAAAACAGAGCCACCCATTAAAAGAGCAAGCCACCACTGTTACAAACAACCAAAGAAATATCATACAAAATCACAAAATGCAACAAGACTATTCCATATTTTGATTCTCAACGCAACAAGACTATCAACACTGTTTTGCCATGCATCACAAACTACCCGTTGAATTCCAACCACCCAATAAAAACGGTAAATCCATAAAAAATAAGAACAAAAAACAAAAAACCTATCCAATGTTAAAAAAAAAAAAAAAAATTCCCACTTCTCTTACCACTATCCTACATTCTATATAAATAATTAAAAAAAAAAAAAAAAAAAAACTACCCACAATTCCTATCCTAACAAATACCCCAAAAACTAAAATATGACCATAACACCCCCGAAAATATAAAAAATGGTCAAAATGCCCCCTAAACAAAAAAATGTCCAAAATACCCCAAAAGCCTTAAAATGACTGAAATACCTCCCGAAACTTAAAAAATGACTAAAATACCCTCCAAACCTAGGCTGACTGATGGGAATGCGGGTGTCCTTGTCGCTAGGATATCCGGAACTTTCTTGATATAATTTGTACAAATTAATATTTAATATCTAATGTAGAGATAGTAATAAAAAAAAGCTCTTACTATGGTTCGAACCTGGGCCAAATATTATCACACGCGTGTCTTATCACTAAACTAGTAATGAAAAAAAAAAAAATTGATAATAAAAATAAAGTAATCTTTTACTCTATTTTTTTTTTAAACAAAGTAACATTTTACTTTAAACAAAATTTCAACCACGGTAAACTTCAACCAAAAAAAAAAAAGTTGATAAGAAGTTGTTTCTATTTAAAACAATAATTGAAGTGGTGAAAAAGTTGATATAAGCAAAAAAATAAAAAATTAAAATTAAAATCCAATACCTTAAAAATCAAGTTGTTAACGTTAATAGATGAAGAATTTGGATTGTAATTAAATTAAGATTTTTATCAACTTACAAATTATAGGAAAAGAAAAATTATATATCTATATATATTTTAAATATAAAAATTTAAGTGATTTATATAAAAAATTTCACGTACTATGCACATGAAATATTAGATTTATCAACTTATAAATCATATCAAAATATAAATCATATTAATTTACTAAAAATCACGTATGATAATTATATATTAATATACTTATTAATTAATTAATATACAATAAATAAATCATAATATATACTTATTAATATAAAAATTAATGTTAATAAAAAATAGTTCATTATCTGTTGTCATTTTTATTAATATATATTAATTTTTACAAATTAATAAATATATCATATTAATATTTGAGGTTATATGAACAAAAAGTATAAAACTAATATTAATTGAATAGAATTTCTTAAACAAAAATTCTAAACACTATGTTGCAACCTTAGACAAAATAAACTAAAGAAAAGAACAAATTAAAAACTGCATTGTTGTATTTTTATCCACTTAGAAATACAGCAAGTGTAATTCAATTTTAATCAAATTAAGATTTTTATTCACTTAGAAATTATAGTTGAAGAAAAATTATATAGATATTTTTTCTTAAAATCTAAAAATCTAAGAAAATTTTTGCAATTTGGTGTCACCACTTGATGCAACCACAACGCCTAAACCCAAATTTTATTATATATAATATGATTTTATACATAAATATTTTATAAACTTAGCCTATAGCTGCGTTTTTTAAACGCAGATGGAGAAAACGCAGCTATAGGTCCTCTTTTAAAAAAGAATATATATTTGGCTGGACCTATAGCTACGTTTACGAACGCAGCTATAGACTTAACCTATAGCTACGTTTTAAAAATGCAGCTATAGATTAGCTATAGCTGTGTTTTACAAATGCAGCTAAAATCACTTATAAACGCGGCTATAGATTTAACGCGTTTCTTAAAAACGTGGCTATGGGTTAGCTGTAGCTGTGTTTTTTTTTGCAAACGCGGCTATAGACCCACGTGTTTTGTAATGACTTGATCATAAATAAATGTCACCTTTTCGTATGCCATACTTGTCAGCATATACTATTTTTTTCTAACTTTGAAATTATATCTTGATCATTTTAATTTCTTGGTTGAAATACATTTTTTTTTCTCTAAAATTTAGGTGAAGTTCAAAGTTTTGTTTTTGAAATTTAAAATTTAGATTATTTTTCCATTCATATATTTATAGTGCATGAATTAAATTCTTCAATAAACATACCCACTTTTTTTCTGTTCGTAATTTTCGTTTTTTTTCTCCTGACATGAACTATATATCTTCTTTTCTTCTTTGTGCCTTCTATCGGCCTATCATAGTCATCTTGTTTTCGTCTTTTCTTCCATTCTTTCTTCTTCATCTAAACCGAACCAACCTCGATAGGATGAGAAAATGTCAAACTGCCACTGAACTAACACTGCCAAAACCAATGAATTCGAGTGGTAGCCGATGATAATGGTATTTTTTTTTAGTGTTTTACATCCGTGGTTTAAACCCACCTGCACTCCCTAACTATGTATATATCAACTGGCTGGATTGGATGCAGGTTATAGTTAATTCATTACCTCAATTATGACATAAATAAAAGAAAAGATTACATGATCTGGCGCGGTCAGTACATTTTTATTCATTTTCTACAAGCAAATACCATAACTTGGAAGCACAAACAAACCAATTAAACCAACAAACATAAAGCTAACTAAATTAGGTGGAAACAAATTCTCAGAAACAACATCGTGACGGTGTCATTGGCCAGTATCTAATGTGAGTCAAAAGCCATGGATTTCTAGAGGTGGAGAGCTATGACTGGGAGAGCAGGTTCAGGTCCAAGTCGATTAGTCGTTGGTTCATTCTCGTTCTTTATAAGTCTAATTGGTAACAGAGGATGAGATTAAATCATAAGGTCAGAGAGAGAGAGAGAGAGACAGAGAGAGAGAATAGAGCTAATTAATTCTTGAAAATGGAGAGGGGAAAAATTGAAAGATAAATATGTTGGGGGTAAGGTATAACCTAATCTGTCAATGAGTCAATGCCATATGGGGAGCCCACAGATTTAAGCTCTTATTAGCTCATATTTACTTGGGTTGAAAAGTAGAATGATAGAAAACTAATAAAAGAAAAGAGAGAGAAAATTGAGTTTTTGTTTGTTTGTTTGTTCAAATGGAAAAAAGGGTGGAAATGATGGAACGCAAGTGTTTTTTCTCTCGGACCACTAAAAATTACTCATCTATGTATTGTATACTTGTTTTGTTTAGATTTTTTTTTTTGGATGTGTGCTGGAGGTTTCATTTGTCATGTTTAGTTTGTAAAATTAGTTCTAATGTAATAGTGACATAATAAAAAATTCAAACAAACAATATTTTCATTTTTCTTCTCAGCTAAATAAAGAAACTTTCTATCATTTCGCTTTTTCTGTTTTCCCAACTAAATAAGTATATAGTGAAAAACTAAATATTTTATATTTCCTCATTTTTCTATTCTCCCAATATTTTTCATCACCCCAACCTAACAAAGAATCATATTTTCTTCATCAAGTTAGGTGGAAAGGGTAAAATTTAGTTAAAACTACACCCGCTTGCATACCAAAAATTTTCAAACCTGAACACCAGATTTCAATTTAACATTGTCATTCTTCAAGTCCGGTTGGATTGGTCGAGTGGATTGGGTTATATGGGTATAAGATTAAGGGAAAGGTTTTATTGCATACTTGTATGCACAATTGCTACATACAGGGGTACGTGGTAGCAAAAAGAAAGGGACAAGTGGCTAAAATCGTACTTTTTCCAGAGAGAGAGAGAGAGAGAGAGAGAGAGAGAGAGAGAGAGAGAGAGAGAGAGAGAGAGAGAGAGAGAGAGAGAGAGAGAGAGAGAGAGAGAGATTCTTTGGCTAATTTGGTTCCATATCTTTGTTTCTTTAGTTTTTCTTTTGAGATGCAAGCTAATTGTTTTAAATATAAATAATTCAAGATTAACACTTTCGTTTAGACATATAATAAGAAAGTTTCTCAAAGAAGAAGAAGATATATAATAAGAATATGATTTTTTAGTATCTGCATTTTTATACTTCTAAAAATAACTTAACTACCCAGTTGAAAGTAATTTATAAATCCATATTTTTATGCTATGCAAAGTAAATTGAGAAATTTGAAATTTTCCATCAAATTTTATTCTTACTAACAATTCACACATGAGTTCCAACATAAAAAGCCACATTCTCAAAAGGGGTAATTACACTCCAGTCCAAATATGAAGAGAAAAAACACTCTCCTTTCTTGAGGTTTGAAGAAATTAACACTCTCCCATTTTCTTTATATTAGTAATGAAATATTCTAAAGTTTTATAAGAATCTCTTCACAAAATTCTAACCATGGTCAATAAAAAAAATAAATAATACATTTAGAATAAAAATGCAAAAATTATAAATACCAAAACACTTACAATGACAACTCTCTTCATAACCTATTGAAAAGAAAAATAATAATAAGCAAAATTTGAACTTAATATTTTAAAATACACTTTAATTAAATATTTAAAAAAAATGAATTTTAATCATGAAATAAAATAATTTTGGGAACCTACCCTTAAATAAAGAGCAGCTTAGTATATAACATTTCTAATATTAATTTAAAAAAACTTTAGTCAATTGGATGTTAGGGAGGAAAATGTTTTTTTCATTCAATCTTGGAGTAGAATCTCATTTCTCCAAACTTCAAGGTAGGAGAGCTTAACTACCTCTTTTCAAAATTATGGATTGCAAAAAATATATATATATTAAGAAAGTAAAAATTAATAAAAAATTCAAATTCCATACCATTAAGACATATTATATTTATACTATATAAGACTATGTACTTGCTCAAAAAAGAAAATACTATCACTACTACTTCTACTACATATGATTACTACTTTAAAAGTATTATTTTTTCCTAAATGTCAAAAAAAATAAAAGTCAAATTTTTATGTATGAAGAAATCGCTTTGACCTCACCTCATCTGACCAAAACAATACTGATCAAAACAAATTTTAAAATTTGGCGCTGCACCCTTGACTGTGGTGGAGGTACAAATGTGGTGCGGTTTATGGTTCTATTTTCAAAAAATTAGAAAAAAGTCGTATCATACTATATATGACTACGTACTTGCTCAGAAAAGAAAATACTATCACTACTACTACTACATATGATTACTACTTTAAAAGTGTTATTTTTTCCTAAATGTCCAAAAAAAAAAAAAAAATTTCCCTTTTTATGTATGAAGAAATCGCTTTGACCTCACCTAAACTGACCAAAACAATACTGATCAAAACAAATTTTAAAATGTGGCTCTGCACCCTTGACTGTGGTGGAGGTACAAATGTGGTGTGGTTTATGGTTCTATTTTCAAAAAATTAGAAAAAGTCGTATCACACTGCATCTATTAATATATATATATATATATATATATATATTTAATAGATATTTAATATATTTGAAACCTGATTTTTTAAGGTGAGGTGTAAGGGTTAGACAAACCGCATTGCTTGGTGTAGTACTAAATATAGCCTAAAAATGTACCAAACCACACCGTATACAGCTCTGATTTACAAATCCTAATAATTAAAATATCTTTAATTTTTTTTTTAGTTGGGAAATGCCTTTTCTACCATGCATGCCCCACATCAATTCGGGGCATGCATAGTATTTGAGCATCCACATTAGCTTTTGTATACTCTTGCATAATAGAAAAAGAGATGAATTTTACACATTTAAGAGCATCCACGTCAGTGTGTGGAAGTTTTTTCCTATTTTGCACATCTAAAACTTACATTTTCTATTTTACACACCTATTTTTACAAAACACCCACATCAGTTTGTCTATTATACATATTTATTCAAATAAAATTATTCATTTCTTTACAGTGTGAACAGTAGTAAAATATTCAAATAAAATATTATACACATTTCTTTACACAGTGAGGTGAGTAAGAGGTAGAGAGAGGAGAGAGAGAAAAAGAATAAAAAAGTTATTTACACAGTGAACAGTGACCGTACATATATGCACGGTTGCTGTTCATATACACAACCATGGTGTATATTTGCACATTTTTACAAAGACTGATGTTGGTGTTTTTTGGGTTAGAATGTGTAAAATTGGTACTTTTTTCTATTTTAGAAGATTATAGGTGGGCTGATGTGGTTGCTCCAGCCACAAAACTTCCTACATCAGTTATTCTAAAATTGTGTATATTTACACATTTGCTACAGTAGCCGTGCATATATACACGGTTATTGTAGCTGTGCATATTATTATTTTATTAATTTCACAATTTCACACTTTTTTTCTCTCTCTCTTCTCCATGTGCAAAACAAACTCAGTTTCAGACTTCTCCTCTCCCACCTTCTTTTTCCTCAAGTGTACACAAACACACCCATACAAACACATCCACACAGACAAATTAACACAGAGATACACAAACACACCCACATAGACAAACCAACAGAAAGAGAGAGAGATAAAGTGATTGGTACTGGTGTTGGCCACTTGTAGATCAGTGGGTTGGTGTTGGAGGCAGAGATTAGAGTTTGTGGGTTGATGGAAATGGGTTTGCATGCCTGTGAATCGGTGCTAGTGACGGAGATCGGTGCTTGTGGGTCGACGGTGGTTTTGAAGCTTATGGATCGGTGCTGGTGACGGAGATCGGTGCTTGTGGGTCAACAGAGATCGGTGCTTGTGGGTTTTGCTTTTTGTGGTGCTTGTGGTGGAGAGCTGATCTGACTATGAGAGAAATTATAAGAAGAAGAAGAAGCTACTTGTGGAGGGGGGGGGGGGGATCTAACACGTGAAAGGAAGAAGAAGAACAATGGTCACAAGGTTGTATGACAAGAGGAGGCCCTTCTTTGAAACAACCTTTATATAAAAAGGTAAATGTTTTTAGTATAGTTAGTTGTGCTTTATCATTAGGTCAAAACTCAGATAAATTTTTGGAGTAGTTCAGTTCCAAAAGACTTCACCAAAATTAAGCTAATTAGAGCACAAATTTTGCTATATTATAAAAATATTATTACATTCATGCATATTAATAATTTTGAAATATATTGTAACTCAAAAATATGGTATGGTTTATTATGTTATAGCACAAATTGATATTCTACACAATTTCTTGAAAGAACTCTAAAAAGGAAATTTCCAATTTTTTGTTTGTTAGGGCACGTTTGGTACACTGTAATGATTATTACATGGGAATAAGAATAAGTACTACAAGGAATACATTAAGTTGGAATGTAATAAGTATTATTATTCATTAGTTTGGTGACCATTTAGGAATAGAATTCTGAATATGTATCCATAATTTAGTAGAGTATTAAAAAAATGTGTAATTAAATTATTTTTAAGTCAAATTTCCTAAAATACACTTATTTTAGGGTGTTCAAAATAGAGCTAATAATTAACAATAAGGAAAATTTATTTTCTTTCATTTTGAAGAAGTGGCAACTAATGACTTTTTAGGAAATTTTTTAAAATAGTTATTACATAAAGTGAAGGAATAGATATTCAGCACTTTTAATAAGGAATAGTTATTCCTCATTTTGAAGAATAGCTATTCATAAGGAATAACTATTCATTGTAATAAAAACATAACCAAACAACCGAATAGTTATGCCATAGGAATATCTATTACATTACAGTGTCTATTACAGTCTACCAAACATGCCCTTATACTTCGGTGATTTTGTTACGTCCTAGAAGAGAATTGCTTGTAACCCAAGTGAAGGCAACTTCCATCCCAAGTGAAGCCAACTTGTAACGAAAAAAAATAAAAGGCTACTATAATATTTAAGACATTTTTGAAATTCACATTAATTTTTTTTATTGCTGTTTTATGCATAATGTAATTAACTGTTTTATTTTATTTTATTTTATGATAATAGGACTTCATACAAAGAAGCGACAATTTCTTGCAAAACTAGCTTTGGCTCTGTTGCTATACAAGGACCGAATAACTTGTACGGACAGATGCTTGAAAATAGTTCACGAGAAGGCTCTGCAGCGCGGAGAATGTCTAAAACGTTTTGATTTCTTTACACACTGCGTTTGCATCATGAAGTAAAAGATAAAGATACATATAATACTTTCTAAATAATCAAGGCAATACCCGATGGACTACTCTCATCCTAGGTTTAGTAAATGTAAACTTAAAAGATATTTTATTGTTATCTTTTAAAATATAATAATATACTTTTTTTTTTAATTGGATAGTCAGAACTCGAGAGGAGAATTTGAATTTTATATGTTTCCACTGGAAACATTGAAATGTTCTAAACAATTAAACTACAAGACTCTTTTAACTACTTGTTGGTTGTCGTGAGTGTCTTAAATGCATTCAATCAAATATTGACACTAAAGATGGTGGCTAACCTATCCACTATGAATGGGGTTGCCCCTTAAAACCCTAGGGGCTAGGTCGAGTGTCTTAAATGCATTAATAAAAGGCAATATATTAATTTGATTTTATTATTAAATGTTAAAAACTATCTCAAAATCCTATTAATATTTTGTTTCTTTATGTTTCAAAAATGGATTTAGCTTTTTTATTGGGTTTCCGCTTGTTGGTTTTTTTTTTTTTTTTTTGATACATGCTTGTTGGTTTTAAAATGATGTATCGGGGTGACTTGGTTGCGTTATCATGCTCTGACTTCGATGCATTGAGGTGAGGTGTCGATTAGATAATCTAACTTTGGGTTTGAGGATTGTGAATTTGTAGTTACCTCAATGCAGATGAATTTAGTTGCTACTCCATGATTAATAGTAAAGTTTGTAAATTTTAGGTAACAATTCACTACTTTTCTTTTCTTTTTTTGAATTTAAGGCTACACTACATTGATACACACTTAATAAGGCTAAAATTAAAACATTCCCAAGTAAAAACTTATCTATAACAAATGGTAAAAAAATTACTTCTTTAAGCCAAATCAAAAAGGATAATTATTCATATTAAAGCGAGTCCAAATCTTCTATCCCACTCTTCCTGCTCTACTATATATATATACTCCACAAATAAAAACATGCCACATGTTCATCTATTTTATTAAATTCTAAATTTATATCTTCTATTATTTTAATTTCCTAAAATAAATAAATAAATCACTCATCATATTTAGGTAATTGAAATAATAGAAAGCATAAATTTAGTATTTAGTAAAATATATGAACATGTGGCATATTTTTATTTGTAAAGTATATAATGGAGTAGAAAGAGTGAGATAGAAAATTTGAACTCTATTAAAGCACGAGAATACAAGCAAACACTAATTCCTATTTTATAAGTAAATAAAGAAGAAGTCTAGTTGTGCGCGACGCCATCTTCAAAATGTGAGCTTAAAAAAAAAAAAAAAACAAACAAATGTGAGCTTTATTTATACTTCAAAAAGAAGTATAAACAACTTATAGAAAATTTACCAATAAAAAAAAAATAAAGTTAGACAATTTAATACCAGTTATCCTTGCCACCCGTTTTATTGGCCTTGATTTTCCGGAACACCTACTGCGTACATTATCTGTCATTCAACAACTTTTCATTCTGAATTTCGTAACAGTAGTGACTACAATACATTTGTTTTGGAGAAGATTGTAATTAACTACAATACCTCATTACAGCATTAGCATCCACTAAATCAACAAATTCATTAATTGATCACATGTTTAATTTGCAATGGTGGATAATTATTGGATACTTTTGAAGCACCATAAATGCGTATTCTTTTACCTCATATAACTGTGTGTCCTACTAATTAAATTTATAGTAAGACCCAAAATTCATGTGAGGGGAGGGGAGAGTACGCATTTATAGTAC
Source organism: Castanopsis chinensis (assembly GCA_032878915.1). Taxonomy (NCBI): domain Eukaryota; kingdom Viridiplantae; phylum Streptophyta; class Magnoliopsida; order Fagales; family Fagaceae; genus Castanopsis; species Castanopsis chinensis. The sequence goes on from JAVQMG010000130.1 coordinate 16,548,243, forward strand.
TCTTGGAGTATTCAATAATTTTTCTGCAATGGTTCACTCCTTTGGTCCTCTTTACACCTATCATACCCTTAACATCTTGAGATTTGGGTTAATGTCCGCAATGTTCTAGACTTTTCAAAAGTAACTAACTTAGCCCTTAATCGCTGTGATAAAGAAGGGACAAATGAGTAGTTGGTCAATTTTGAAAAGTTTTGAACCTAGCTGGCATTAGCCTAAACCTCAAGAATATTTTGTATATGATTTGTAGACAAAACTCAACAATAATATTATATATGAGTTTTAAATTATGAATTTTGCTATTGTTTCCTTATAAAAAACTGTATGATATACCTTATGCGTTTTTTTTGGGCATAATTTGCTAGCTGTGGATACCGTAATTTGTCCAGCCCCATAATTGATGGGAATTTCAAATGTCAAATCAAAGGTTTCATAAGTTATTTGGGTATGACATTAAACACTTTTGAATGCTCTTTACTTCAATGTCCAAAGACCGAAATCATGATTGAATTGTGGTGAAAATGGAAAAGTTGCTAGTTAAGGGTTCACCTCTAAAATGAGCTTGGTTATTTAATTTGGCAGTTGATTTCCTTCAAAATGCATGTCTGACATACTATTGAAGTTTGCAGGATTGCTTTGGTGAGCTGAATTTGGAATAGAAATTAATCTTGGTACATGCTCATAATTACCATTTGATGTAGAATCTTAGTTGGATTTATCAAGAAATGCTTGTCACTAGTTTTAATTGGGTTCAACAGTTTCACATTTATTTTATTTTGGTCCCATGAAGTTTATCTCTTGATAAATTTATTTAACTATCATAACATTTTATTGAGTGTGTTTAAGGTCTGTTGATGAGAAATGACTTAATTCTAGAGTACTCCCCAAGAGCCACTTTTGGACATATCTGCAGCCAGCTCATGCTTGGCCAGCACGCAAGGCATGGTTGAACAGCACACACACCTCTAGCCTCACTCTCACACATGCTCAGTACCACACCTATAAAAATCCTCACATTTCCTTGCTAAGGAGGAGGAAGAAAAAGCCTAGAAAAACCCCAGGGACCTACGACAGAGAGAGAAATCTCTTTGGCCCTCTCTTATTCACTCCCTTTTCCCCTATCTCCAACCTAAGAATAGCCCCCCAAAAATCACAGAAGAAAAAGAAGAATAAGTAGACTCAGAACATCAATAGGGAACCCAAACAAAATCCTAAGCTGCTTCTATCTCATCTCTTTATTCATTTTTTTGGGTTTTGCTTTAGTTTGTATCTAAATTGTTTATTATGTTTTCTTTGTAGCTAAACCCTAATCCCCCAATAGAAGCATCCACAAGCACCAGATCAGAACCCATAAAGACAACAACAACAGCAACTCACAAGCATCAAAACAAAGAGAAAATAATAACAAAAAAAGGAAAAATATACATCAATTGGTAAACTCTGAACCCATCTCTTATTTCCCTAGTTACTATCTCTGCATTATACACTTTCACTCTGTACACAACACACACATCCTCACAGAGTCACCACACACACTCTTTTCTATGTTAGGATTAGTGCCCTTAAATTCTATTGTATGATGCTGTGTATGCTATTATGTATAACATTATGTATGACATTGTGTATGACTTAATATTGTGATTAATAAAGTTGTTTTATTTTTATCTAAAATAATAATAACAGGAATATTCAGACATTATCATATAGTCCATGGGATGCATAATATGTAATTTATGTGAAAAGTCACAGAAGATATAAATCACAAGTTCTTTATTAACTCAGAATTATAGTTCGTAGTCGGTGATGAAATTGGGCATTTCATCTGCGAAGACTGTAACATATCAACTAAGATGATTTGTCTTGATCATGGAAGTGTAGACTTCTAGTTGATATGTTGATATGTTTTAAGAGTTAAGACATATTGAATTGGGCCACTATGAGATTTATTATTTTCCTAATGACTGTTAAATAAATAATAAATCTCACGACTTCTATTTATATGAACTCTTAATCCTGAGAGGATAATGGACCTGCTTATGAAGTGTAAGTTGCTTTGATATATCTAGAGTGAGATCTAAAGTAAAGCTTAAAACGTCAGTGTGTTGGGTAGCCACATTTAGTGTTGATGGAACATATATTCTCAAGATGAAATTCATAGTCTCTTAATGGAGATATAAAATATTCCCTAGATATATAAAATATTCTCTTAAGATAAGTTTAATAGGTTCAGTTATTCAGAGAGTTAGACCTAATCACTTTAGTAAGAAGTTACTATAGTATATATATTTATGAAATTGGATTTCAGAAATATATGATGAATAACTTTAAAGGATTAAATTGGGTACTCAAGGATAAGATGTAGTAATTTACAAAGTGGCAGTCTACATTCATAACTTTGAATTACTATGAATATTTTATGAAGGGGTTACATGTATAATAAAGTCTTAGGGTATAATTTATAAATAAGGCCTAGAGTGCAACTATATTTATATAGTGGTATTAAATATAGTTAATGATAACTTTGGACTTGTTAAGAGTTGACAAAAAAACCCAAGGCCCATTGGAGCTAGTGTCTTATTGGTCCCTTTGATCCTACTTCAAGCCACATACTAAAGCCTAATTAGAAAGGCCTAAAAGGCTAGCCCAATTAGATTAGCAGTTATAAGGAGAGAAACATACATAATTTATATGCATGAAAAAGAGAGACATCATAGTCAAAAAATGTTTGTATGTGAGAGCGAGACACTCTATCTTTCTCCTTTGGAAACTGATTGAGAGACCACACTTCTTGAGCATAAAGTGGAATTGGAGTGAAAACTAAAGTATTCCCGAGTACTTCTGATTCTTGTTTTGAATTTCATCACACCAAGGTACACTATTTTGTTCTAGAATTCTAAAATTTACATAGTACATGTTATCAATTGTGAATGAAGTAGATCCGTTAATTTTTCGCTGTGTATGTTTTGTATGTGATGCAAACATGTATTTTCCATTATTCTAATCCATGCCAAATACTTCATTCTTATACACAATATCCTTATATACAGAGTTTCACAACACTGAGCACACAAACACTACAACCCAATACTTACCTCCTGTTTTTACAAAAACATACACTTTGTGGCTCTTTGCTTCACACACACACTTTTACACGTTTGCAGAGCTTAAACCTGAGCACACAAACACAAGATCAACTCCTCACCCTCTGTCTTTGCTTACACGCTTGTTCAATGCCACCACCAAAGGCGGGCAACTTGCTCCTCACCAAAAACCCAACCAATCACACCAACCCCAACTTTCCCCCTCTAATCTCTAAAACCCTTTCAAGCCCAACCTCCCTTGGACTACCATGGCTGATCCTTTAAGCTCCTCACCTCAAACTAGCAAATGCCACCACCAACGGCAGGTTGCTCCTCACCAAAACCCTTGCCAAGCCCTCTCCCTTTGAAGCCCCCTCAAAGCTCTTATCTCCTTCTTCTATCTAAACCCAAGTGGAGCTTCCTTGCTCCACTGTGACCAACAACGAACACCACGAGGGTGTTCCTCAATCTCCCCACAGGCCATCCTACTCTGAAATCATGACTGAAACCCAGCTCTTTTCTAAACTTGAACCAAGAACTCACCGAGGCTCCTTTACTCTTAAACCTAAAAACCTCCTTCCAATCTACAAGCTACAAGCACCCTAGCCGGTGCGTGAACCACAGAAAAGGGAAGTGAAGGCTAAAAGCCTCACGAGTCAACCAAGATCTACAACCGTGGTGGCACGTGGGCCTACACAGGGTGCTTGCTTAAGTCCATAAATGGACCTTTTCAACTTGCATACCATATGCTCTTAGTTCTTTGCTATAAAACCTTTCGATTGCATTATATAGATTTCTTCTTCAAGATTACTATTAAGAAATGCAGTTTTGACATCCATTTGTCAAATCTCATAATCATAATAAGCAGCAATGGATAAGAGAATTCTGATAGATTTAAGCATTTCTACTGGTGAAAAGGTTTCTTCATAATCAATACCTTCTTTTTGTGTATACCTTTTCACCACTAGCCTTGCTTTAAAGGTTTCAACCTTTCCATCTATCCCTCTTTTCCTCTTTTAAACCCATTTGCAACCAATAGGTTTAATGCCGTTAGGCGCCTCTACAAGATCCCAAACTTGATTGGAATACGTCAAATCTAATTCAAATTTTGTAGCTTGAACCCAATGATGTGCATCTATATCATTTACTACCTCTTCATAAGTGTAGGGATCCGATTCAGTCTCTTCTGAGATATCTTCATAAGTTTCTTCCAAACCTATAAATCTTATAGGAGGCCGAACAATTCTCCCACTATGACGAGGCACTTGAGTACTAGACATCTCATGAGTAGTATCTTGTGTATATTTAATACAGCCACATCATCCCTAGTTTCATCCATTGGTTGTTCAACTACAGGTTCTTTCATTTCAGCCAATACAACTCTACTTCTAGGAGTAAAATCATTCATGTAGTCATTTTCCAAGAATTTGGCATTTGTGCTAACAAACACTCTATTATACTTATGACTATAGAATAAACCTCCAATAGTTACTTTTGGATACTCTACAAAGAAAACCACTTCTATTTTAGACTACAACTTGTCAGATTTTCCTTTTAACACATGTGCTTGACAACCCCAAATATGGAGATGTCTCATACTAGGCTTAAGCCCATTCCACAATTCTACAGGTGTTTTAGAAACAGACTTCGAAGGTACTAAATTCAAAAGATACATTACAGTTCTTAAGGTATATCCCCAAAGAAAATTGGTAGAGTCGAATAACTCAACATGGATCTAACTATATCTAAAAGAGTCATATTCCTTCTTTCTACTACACCATTTTGTTGCAGAGTTTCAGGTACAGTCAACTGGGATATAATCCCATTTTCAGTCAAGTAATCCTTGAAATCCACAAGAAGGTATTCACCACCTCGATTAGATCGAATGGCCTTTATGTGTTTACCTAACTGATTCTCAACTTCAACCCTAAACTCTTTGAACTTTTCAAAAGTTTCGGACTCCCATTTCATTAGATACACATAACCAAATTTAGAGTAATGGAATACTCATAGCCACTTCTTGCATGGATTGACATAGGACCATATACATCTGAATGTACTAGTTCTAGCAAATCTTTGGCTCTTCTACTTTTTGCATTAAAAGGTCGTTTGGTCATTTTACCTTTCAAAAAAGACTCGCAAACTAGAAAACCATCAAAGGCCATGGGCCGTAAGAGTCCATCTTTGATAAGTCTTTGAATTCTGTTTAAATTAATATGACCCAAACGCAAGTGTCATAGATATGCTTAACTAATAGAAGGAAACTTTCTCTTTAATGATTTCACATGTGAATTATTATCTAATTTAGAATTATATAATTCATGCTTATCAAGAGTTAAAATATAAAGACCATAAAAAATATTTCCAAAACAGATAAACACTTTACCTTTCTTTATTATAACATTATCTTTCAGGATAACACAATATCCATGTTTACATAAATAAGTTGCAAACATTAAATTCGTATGAACATTAGGTACATATAGACAATTTTCCAATATTGATACTCTAGAATTAAAGCATAAATTAAACACTCCAACAGCTACAACTAGAATCTTGCTCCCATTAGCCAAAGTAAAAAAATATTCCCCTTTATTCAGCTTTTTGGTCTCCTGAAACCCCTGCAAAGAATTGCAGATATGATTAGTACAACCTGAATCCACACAATAGGAATCCGTTGGATTCTGTACCAAACATATTTCAAGAAGAAAGGAACTTTTCATATCCTTATTTTTGGCAGCTTTGAACTTTGGATAATTCCTCTTCCAATGTCCTTTCTCACTACAATAGAAACACTTTCCTTTGTTAACAACCCCTAAGGCAATTTGTTTACCCTCTTGATTGGTGAAGTCCTTCTTCTTTTTCTTCTTCTTCTTACCCTTGTCTTTCGACTTAGATTAAGAAGTAGAAACTTCTGCCATATTGGCATCAACACTAGAAGTACCAAGGATGCCTTCCGCCACTACCAACTCATTCATTAATTCAGACAATGAATAAATCTTTTTGTTCATATTATAATTGAGTATGAATTCCTTGAATGATTCTGGTAGTGACTGGAGTATCACATTCACTTGGAATTCTCCATCAATATTGGCATCTAAAACCTCCAATGTATTCAGATTAGAGATCATTGTAAGACAATACTCCCTCACTGAACTGCTTTCAGCTATTTTGGTATTATGAATCTGCCTCATGGTTACTTGCCTTGTAGAACAGCCTTGCTCACCAAACATCTCATTCAGACTTAGCATGATGTCTGAAGCTAGTTCTACATCTTGCATTGGATGTTTTAGAACATTTGAGATAGATGCTAGGATGTAATACTTGGCCATTTCATTAGATTTCTGCCAACAATCATATCGCTGTTTTTCCTCAAAAAGAGCATTTACTGAAGGAAAGTTAGGACATAGTTGAGTAAGCACATATTTGTGTTCTTCAGTTGTAAAAATAATGTCCAAATTTCTTTTCCAGTCAACATAGTTAGATTCAGTCAGTTTGTTTTTATTAAGAATAGTAACAAGTGGGCTAAATGATGCCATGATCAAATCTGAAAATAATAAACATGAATATAATAAGTAAAATGGACATTATCAATTTAGCATATAAACATATATTATGGAAACATAATAAAACCACAATATAATATATGTAACGACAACCCAATTCCATATTCAATATCCCTCAGCATTGAGTGAACATTAAATACTATGATTGATTGAGAACTTTTCTCATTATTAGTGCTATCATAATAACTCTTATCAAACACTAATAATATGTCGTTTTAAATTTAGCCTCTAAGTAATAATAGTAAAAACTCAGCATAGAGGATACTATAATATTTAGTCTAGCGTATACCATTGTCTAGAATCATGTATAGCCACATTTCATCTCTTTAACAGGCTTTTTTTGTAGTACCATGATATAAACACCTTTCGCATGGAATGCAAAGTTCGAAATTAAGACAAGGTGTTTGATCAAACCACTATAAACCAGGAAATTCAATCTTGTAGGACCATGAAATAAATACTCTTTGTATGGAATGCTAAGCTCGAGGCGAAGACAAAGTATATATTTCCCACTACTATGAACCAACAATAGAGGCCGTGAGATCCAACCCTTGTATCTCTCTCCCACTAGATGTTTTAAATTAAAGGCTTTTAGTTTGTAAACATGTGTAATCTAATCACACACAGCCTTGCATTTTATACATTTGAAAGCAATTGAAAAAAGTTTAAAATTCCCTTCAGTGGCATTTTCGCAGGTATCTCGCGACTAAGCTCTTCCCTCGAAAATGAATTAAGGCAAAAAAAAAAAAAAAAAAAAATGAAAACACAAAATCAGGCAAAAACTTTCACGACTGTTTTGCGAGTAAAGCTAGACCGTTTAACTGATGAAAAATATATGTTTGCATCACATACAAAACATACGCAGCGGAAAATTAGCGGATCTACTTCATTCGCAATTGATAACATGTACTATGTAAATTTCAGAATTCTAGAACAAGAGAGCGTACCTTGGTGCGGTGAAATTCAAAACAAGGATCAGAAGTACTCGAGAATATTTTTAATCTTCACTTCAATTCCACTTTACGATCAAGAGGTGTGATCTCTCAATCAGTTTCACTCTCACATACACACCTTTTTTCACTATGATGTCTTTTTTTTCATATATATAAATTATGTATGTTTCTCTTCTTATAACTAATTATCTAATTGGGCTAGTTTTTTGGGCTTTTCTAATTGGGCTTTAGTATGTGGCTTGGAGTGGGATCAAAAGAGACCAATAAGATACTAGCTCCAATGGGCATTGGGCTTTTTTGTCAACTTTTGACAAGTTCAAAGTTACCATTAACTATATTTAATACCACTATATAAATATAGTTGCACTCTAGGCTTTATTTATGAATTATATCCTAAGACTTTATTATACATGCAACCCTTTCATAAAATATTCATAGTAATACAAGTCATGAATGTAGACTGCCACTTTGTAAATTACTACATCTTATCCTTGAGTACCCGATTTAATCCTTTAAAGTTATTTATCATATATTTATGAAATCCAATGTCATAAATATATACTTTAGTAACTTCTTACCAAAGTGGTTATGCCTAGCTCTCTGAATAATTGAACCCATTAAACTTATCTCAAAAGAATATTTTATATTTCCATTAAGAGAGTATGAATTCCATCTTGAGAATATATATTCCATCAAAACTAAATGTGGCTGTCCAACATACTAAGGTTTTAACCGTTACTTTATATCTCACTTCTGATATATCAAAACAACCTACATTTCATGATCTAGTCCATTATCCTCTCAGTATTAAGAGTTCATATAAATAAAAGTCATGAGATTTATTATTTATTTAACAGTCGTTAGGAGAATAATAAATCTCACAGCGGTCTAGTTCAATATGTCTTAACTCTTAAAACATATCAACATATCAATTAGAAGTCTACGCTTCTATGATTAAGACAAATCATCTTAGTTGATATGTTATAGTTTTCGCAGATGAAATGCCCAATTGCATCACCGACTACGAACTATAATTCCGAATTTACAAAGAACTTGTGATTTATATCTTCTGTGACTTTTCACATAAATCACATACTATGCATCTCATGGATTATATGATAATGTCCGAATATTCATGTTATTATTATTTTAGATAAAAATAAAACAATTTTGTTAATCACAATATTAAGTCATACACAATGTCATACGTAATGTTATACATAATATCATACATAGCATCATACAATAGGATTTAAGGGCACTAATCATAACAACTCCCACTTGCCCTAAAGACTATTGTGCATTAATCTAACTCCCATCTCCTCCAAATGTGACTCGAAAGTCCTTTGGGGCAAGGCTTTGGTAAAGGGATCTGCTAGATTCTTTGTACTTTTAATCTTTGCTACTACTACATCTCCACGAGCTACAATATCTCGAATGATGTGATACTTTCTCTCAATGTGCTTTCCTTTCTTATGATTTTTTGGATCTTTGGATTGTGCAACCGCTCCATTATTGTCGCAAAATAATGTGATGGGAACTTTCTCAATTCTCATAACACCAAGATTAGAAAGGAATTTCTTAAGGCAAACAACTTCCTTTGCTGCCTCATAAGCATCAACATATTCAGCTTCCATAGTGGAGTCCGTAATATAAGATTGCTTAACACCCCTCCAAGTTATGGGTCCACCTCCGAAGGTGAATGCACAACCTGAAGTGAACTTTCTAAAATCAAGATCTGATTGAAAATCTAAATTTGTATAGCCAATGGGAATTAAATCCCCACGCTGGTAAATAAGCATATAATTTCTCATTCTCCTAAGATGCTTGAGAATATGCTTTACAGCTTACCAATGTTTTGGTCTTGGATTTTATTGGTATCAGCTGACCATGTCAACTGAATAATAGATATCTGGTCTAGTACAAAGCATGGCATACATGAAACATCTCACTGCAGAAGCATAAGAAACTTGTCTTATTATATTTTCTTCCTCTTGAGTCTTAGGCCTTTGGTCATCAGACAGATGTACTCTATGTCTAAAAGGAAGTAATCATTTCTTAGAGTTTTGTATGCTAAACCATTCTAGAACCTTATCTATATATCCATCTTGTGATAAGTCTAACATCTTATTCTTGCGATCTTGCCAAAGCTTGATTCTTAGAATAAAGTTAGCCTCACCCAAGTCCTTCATATCAAATTGGCTTGACAACCAAACCTTTACTGATGACATTACCCCTACATTATTCCCAATGAGTAGAATATCATTAACATGCACTAGGAATATTACTACTTTATCTCGATGTCTTTTGTACACATGTGGTTCATCAAGATTTTGTTCAAAATCAAATGACTTGATTGCTTGATCAAATCTAATTTTCCATGAACTAGATGCTTGCTTAAGTCCATAAATGGACATTTTCAACTTGCATACCATAATGTTCTTGGTTCTTTGCTATGAAACCTTCCAGTTGCATCATATAGATTTCTTCTTCAAGATTGCCATTAAGAAATGCAGTCTTGACATCCATTTGCCAAATCTCATAATCATAATGAGCAGGAATGGATAAGAGAATTTTGATAGATTTAAGCATTTCTACTGGTGAAAAGGTTTCTTCATAATTAATACATTCTTTTTGTGTATACCTTTTCGCCACTAGCATTGATTTAAAGGTTTCAACCTATCCATCTATCCCTTTCTTCCTCTTGTAAGCCCATTTGCAACCAATAGGATTAATGTCGTTAGGCGCCTTTACAAGATCCCAAACTTGATTGGAATACATTGAATCTAATTCAAATTTCATAACTTGAACCCAATGATGTGCATCTATATCATTTATTGCCTCTTCATTAGTGTAGGAATATGATTCAGCCTCTTTTGAGATAACTTCATAAGTTTCTCCCAAACCTATAAATTTTATAGGAAACCGAACAATTCTCCCACTACGACGAGACACTTGAGTACTAGACATCTCATGAGTAGTATCTTGTGGTATATCTAATACAACTACATCATCCCTAGTTTCATCCATTGGTTGTTCAACTACAGGTTCTTTCATTTCAGCTAATGCAACTCTACTTCTAGGAGTAAAACCTAATTTCCACTGCAAAAGTAAGGTGACTTGTCTCCAGATTTTCGCTGTGGAAATCTAGCACTTTGTTCAAATGCCTTAGGAAAGCATAGATTGAGACTACACCCATTCAAAACCCAAACCTCAAAGTCCCCATGCATGCAAAGGCCCGAAAGCCAATGCCAAAATCATGTTTTTATTGCCAATTTCCAAAAATTAAGGTTTTATCAAACAAAGGACTATCCTTGGATAGACATTGTGGGGTGCCTAACATCTTCCCCACACGTAAACAAACTTCTGGACCTAAGAATCAATATTTTTTGCCATCCACATTAGATTAGGAAAAATACCATTTTTCTTAACATAGGATCGATAATAAAATCAACTAGAAACAGGTGACTAATCACACCTTAGAAAAACCCAATGATTGGTGGCGACTCCACTTACCTTTGGCAATTACCTAAACTTTGGCCGAGATTCCTACCATAACACCAAAAGGTAGACCTACCTTCCTCCACACAGAGAGAGAGAGAGAGAGAGAGAGAGAGAGAGCACCTGAAGTTTCGCGCGCACTTGAAGTTTCGCGCGAACAACACACACCATCATTTCGAGAGGGGCCCTTCAACGGGGCCCTGCGCGTGGGGGAGTTGTCGCGAACAAAGGCATGGTGGCAGCGGTTTTCCGCTAATTCGATCGGGGCTGGGCATCGACACTGGTCCTTTTAGAATTGTGGGCAAATCAAGTTTTAATAAGTGATACTTTACTCTAGGGTTTTTTATTTTTTATTTATTTTTATGAATAAATGTGTGTTCTTTTCTTTCTTGGGGTTTTAAGGCCACAAACTCTTGCTTTATGACATTTTCTATAACGAATTAAAGGGAAGAATGACCATCTTAATTGGCCTTTGACTCACCTACATATCCAAACTTACCAATCAACACTTACGAAATTGTGCTAATGAAATGGAAAATAGTCCTACTTGCTGAACCGGTGAAAGGAACAAGTATTAAAATTTTCATATCACTAATAAATTCAAAGAAAAGTGTTGGAAATTTCTCATTAAAAATGTACATCTATTCCATCATTAAAAGAAAGAAAAAAGTATAATGAACACATTTCAAATAAGAGTTAAACCTGCATGCTTCGCACGACTAATATTTTAGGAAAATACTTTAATGGAAGTTAAGACATTTGTTACTGCAAATATCAATCTTGTGCAAGTTATTGGAGTTTTGAGACTTAGTGTAATATTTGTTATCTTTTAAGAAAATTTTAATCAATTAGATAATTTCAAGATGTATACAAAAAACCTCCAACATATTTATTAACATATGTAACCTTAAACATATTTATAAACACATAAGTACCTATATTTACTTTAGTTAAATACATTTCCATGCCAAGTTTTGATTCTTTAGCTTCGCCCATTTTCATATGGTAGATTCAAAATTACAAGGAGTAGAGTTGTAGAAAAATGAACTTAAATTGTCATAAACATTATTCCACACATTTGCAAAAATGATGAACATATGTTTCAATCTCAAATATATCTCCACCATAATAAAACTTCTTTCCAAATAAAAATATAATCCATTCAAATATTATATTGAACATTGTTCGTGTAAAATAATCTGCAAGCGTACAGAATCGTAACAAGTAGTAAAGTGTTTTTAGAAAAACGAATGTCGAATCCACAAGGATTAACTATATTATTGAATACCGAAATTCACTAAATCAATTACTATTTGGAAAATTGAAAATAAATGGAACGTTCTACTATCTGAATTAAATTAAACTACTTAATAAAAATAAATCTATGAATAAAAGATTTACACAATGCAAAAATCTAAAAGTGTAAAAATATGATAAAAATAGATCTAGAGCGGTTGATTTCACCTAACAAATCCCACACAATTTATTCTTCCTAATTATTAAATTCTAATAATCTCCCGTTGATGATTAAAAATTCCTTAAGTATTCAATATCTTCTCTCGAATAATATCAAAAATATCTTCAACTAACAATTCCATATCTCTATGTGAATTTAATTAATTGGAGACTCATTACGTACTTTGAATTTTCTGAAAAATCACACTAATCGCGGTAAAGCATCTCTACTTTCGCTCAACTAATGATGTTTAATTCTAGAACTAAAATAACAAATCACCTCTCGGTCTCTTTGTAATTCAATTGATCAAACTATAATTCGTAAAGAAAATAGTAAGCATTAAGAATAAGAATTAAACACTCAATCATGGAAACATTAAAAATAAAATAACTCAGAAAATAAATTGTATGTTCATTGCTAGACTACATCAACGCTCTAGAAAATAAATTTAGTTCATGATAAAGTTGAAGAGAAAACAAATAAAACTTATGTTTTTCATCTGAATTGGTTAATCAACATGAAGCTCTCACCTTTGTCCTCAGATCCTCCTCTTCATAATGACTCCCAAAACAAATTCTTCTACGCGGTACCTCCTTTTACTCTCAGGTTTTTTTTTTTTTTTTTTTTTTTTTTTAGAGAGACTTTAAATAGGTCAAGGAGTCCTATTCCCGTTCAGAGAAAATCTCAGATTTTTAGGCTTCACTTAAATGACGATTTTGGCCCATTTAACGTCAGAATTTGGACTTTTGGTAAACTACAAAATTGTAGCCCTTTAAGTTAAATTTCCAGAAAAACTTGAATCATCTCGATTGGATATCTGAGCCAAAATTTATACCAAAAATACCACTGATGTGCAGGCTGCAATCCTAATCCGAATTGGACTTGGATTTGGTGCAAATCTCCTTTGATTCCTTGCTCCACTTGGACTTGAATTTAATTGGATTAGTCTTCTCTTGAATTCATGCCTGGCTGGATGTAAGTTGGCTTGATTCAATTGGCTTAGCCCCACTTTGCATGTAAAGCTCTTGTTATCTACAACACAAAGATACTATATAGTCAGTAACAAAATAACATAAAAGTAAGGCTAAATATGTAGATATGTGAGTACTTTATTGTATATATTTCATGCACATCAAATACCCCTAAACCTACATTTTTGCTAGTCCTTGAGCAAAACAGATAAAGAGTTAAACAAAACAAAAAAAATATCCTAACTAATCCACTTTCGCTGAAAATTTCGATTGCATTTAGCGTATGCAACAAGCCTTTAAACCCCTAGCTTACACTAGTGGACGAGTTGTAGTCTCATGAGGGTTTGCAGGGAATATACCCACAAAATTCTGAGAATGAATACTAAAATAAACAAAACAAAGAAAATCAAAATTTTATTTTATTTTATTTCAATTGCCTTTTGCTAAGAGGATTAGTTCAAGTTCAAAAATACTACAAATGCTAAAGAAATTTCTCATGCCATCAAAACTCAACGTGAGTGAAAAGTGGTAGCCAACCCAAACATACGCTTAGTTTTAGAATAAACTTGACTCGAATTTCTATTTGAAAGTATGCTTCAACTTAAACCTTTTCGGTGTTATCACTCAACAAATGAAATCACTCTGAAATGGGGTGTAACACTCTCAACAATATATGTGAGTGGAATAATGTAAGAAAAATAAAAAAAATCTCACATATAAATCACATGAAAAATGCTTAATCAAGAAAGAACAAGTAGTCTCATGAAAATATGCCAAAAAGAATTTACACCACACTTTTTATTCAGTCATATCAATATTTGAACTACACAATCTTCAAGATCAAATAAGGACTTTATTAGGACGTAATGTAGGGTAAAAGTAAAGGGAATGAAATATAAATGGGTAAAGGTAAATATAAGAAGTGTTTTCAAGATTTGTCAGAATGTCAACTCTTTTTGGAATTTCCATTCAACATGTTTTTTTTCAACTCTTCTTCTTCAAAGCAATACTCCTTTACATTTCACTTCTCAAAATTTGATGAACACCCTTTTTAATTACTTTTTTTTCTTACTTTAAGTCGTCACTTATCTTTTGACGTGAATGCAGGCATTTGTGATGGATGCACCTAGTTACTCAACAAGTCACAAACTTGAAGTGCTTCTGCATACTCATATTTCAAGTTACGGTTTGACGTAAGAGTAAACATTGGTAATGAATGCCCCTAGTTATTAAGCAACTCAAAACATTGGAGTAAATGGAACTCTGTACAATTTTTTTTTCCTCTTTTTTTTTTTTTTTTTTCTTCTTCTTCTTTGAATTCTCGCACAAACCACCACATTGAAACAATCTGATCAAATTTCATCTTGAAACACTTTGGAAAAGGGCTTTAAGAAAGAAAGGCTAATTAAAAGGCTCAATGGGATGACTAGCAATAATGTATATAAAAAAAAGAAAAACACATATATGGCTCAAAGTAGACAAAAATGGCCTAATCTCATCTCTCAAAGACTAGTATAGTTCATTCAACATCAATGACTTCAAAAGGTTCAAGTGTGGCATAAAATCATTTTTTTTTTATTAGCCAAAAGAAAGAACAATGAGACTACAATAAGGGAAATATGTTACGCACTTCCAAAAGAACTGTAAGATTAGAAAAAATAAATAAATAACCCTCCAAAAATAATGATTGGGTCAAAACTCACAAGGGTTACAATCCCCACATTGCTATCATCAAGATTTTCTCATCATTTTTATCCTTCAACAACAAGTTGTGTCTGAGTGGCTACGTGCATGTGCAATGAATTGAGCATGAAAGCAATGAAATTCTTTAAGCAAGAGTAGTATAACGAAATTTAAACACAAACCTCAAGCTAGGCAAAAGAAAGTTTTTTTTTTTTTTTTTTTTTGAATAATAAAATAAATCCCCTTCCCCCAAACCTAAATTTCACATTGTCCTCAATGGGAAAAAGGAAGAAAAACTAAATAAAAGAATGAGAAAGGAGAAGAGATGCTCCCCTGATTTCTAATTGAATATTTTTCCTTGAGGTCCAGCCGTGTACCCAGTGAAGGTTTTTGTGGTCTCTTCACTCCTACAAAATGGAAGAAATAAATAAATAAATAAGTAAAAAAAAAAAAAATCAAAACAGACACAAAAAATGAAAACTTGGGTTGCCTCCCAAAAGCGCTTTATTTAACGTTTGTAGCTAGACATTATCCTTTCATCCTTTTTTACATATGAGATCGATGGAGCACTTTTCTGAGTTAAAATCTCCATCCATATAGGGTTTTAATCTCTGTCCATTTACTTTAAATGTCCCTTTTTGTTCATGATGGACTTCAACCACCCTATAGGGAAAAACTTGGGTTACCACAAACGGTCCTGACCACTGAGAGCGCAGCTTTCCTGGAAAGAGTCGAAATCTTGAGTTAAATAATAGAAATTTTTGCCCGACTTTGAATTCCCTACTTAGAATATGCTTATCATGCCATCTCTTAGTTTTATCTTTGTAAATTCGAGCATTCTCATAAGCATCATTGCGGAACTCATCCATCTCATTGATTTGCAATATTCGCTTCTCGCCAGTTGCTTGTAGATCAAAGTTCAGTATCCTTGTCGCCCAATAGGCTCTGTGTTCTAGTTCCACCGGTAGATGGCATGCTTTTCCATAAACGAGTCGGTATGGTGACATCCCGATTGGTGTTTGCTATTCTATAGGCTCATAAAGCATCATCTAACTTTCTCGCCTAGTCCATACGAGAGATATTCACGGTCTTCCCCAATATACGCTTCAGCTCTCGATTAGATACCTCGACTTGTCCGCTCGTTTGAGGATGGTATGGTGTCACCACGTGATGTATAACTCCATACTTAGTCAGTAGTGCTTCAAATTGGCGATTGCAAAAATGCTTTCCGCCATCATTGATTATTGCCCTTGGAGTGCCAAATCAGGAGAAGATATTCTTTCGTAGAAAATTCACTACGACTCTCGCATCATTAGCCGGCAAAGCAACTGCTTCCACCCATTTGGAGACATAATCTATAGCCACCAAAATAAATTTGTTAGAATATGAGGATGGAAAAGGACCAATGAAATCTATACCTCAAACATCAAATAATTCAATAACTAAAATATTGTTTAAAGGCATCTCATGTTTCCTAGAAAATTTTCCAACTCTTTGACAATGATCACACAAATTAACAAATTTAAATGCATCTCTAAAAATAGATGGCCAATAAAACCCTGGTTGTAGAATTTTCGCCCCTGTTTTTGCTCCACCAAAGTGGCCGCCAACTTCCAATGAATGACAATGTTCTCCATCTCCTCCTTGGGCACAGATCTTCTGATTATCTGGTCTGCATAGTGCCAGTATAAAAAAGGTTCTTCCCAAAAATAATATTTCAATTCAAAGAAGAACTTCTTCTTTTCTTGATATGTCATCTTGGGAGGTAGAATTCGCGACACCAAGTAGTTGACTATGCTAGCGTACTATGGAACAACTTGTATAACCATCAAATGCTCATCCGAGAATGCTTCTTTTATTTGAACTTGCTACTCATCATCCACACCTTGAAACTCCATCAGAGACAAGTGATCTGCCACCAAATTTTCAATGCCCTTCTTGTTCTTAATCTCCAAATCGAATTCTTGTAGAAGCAAAATCCATCGAAGCAATCTTGGTTTATCATCCTTCTTTGCAAGCAAGTACTTCAGAGCAGAGTGATCGGTGTAGACAATCACCTTCGAACCTATCAAGTAAGAACGAAATTTGTCAAAAGCAAAAACAACTGCTAATAATTCTTTTTCTGTAGTGGCATAATTCAGTTGAGCTTCTATTAAGGTCCTACATGCATAATAAATAACATGAAAATTTTTATCTTTTTCTGCCATAAAACAGCCCCTATAGCATAATCACTGGCATCACACATTAATTCAAACGGTAAATTCCAATCTGGCGACACAATTATAGGTGCTGAAATTAATATATTTTTTAGTGTTTCAAAAGCATGCAAACATTCATCATAAAATTCAAATCGAGTGTCTTTAATCAACAAATTGCAAAGAGGTTTAGTAATTTGGGAAAAATCCTTAATAAACCGTCAGTAGAATCTAGCGTGTCCCAAGAAACTTTTCACGCCCTTCACATTGGCTGGTGGTGGGAGTTTTTCGATCACTTCTATTTTTGCTCTGTCAACTTCAATTCCCTTACAGGAAATGCGGTGCCCCAGCACAATCCCCTCCTCTACCATGAAGTGGTATTTTTCCTAGTTCAATACTAAATTTGTCTCCTCGCATCTCTGCAAAACTGAAGATAAGTTAGACAAAAAATTATCAAAAGAATATCCAAAGACAGAGAAGTCATCCATGAAGACTTCTAAAAATTTTTCCACCATATCCGAGAAGATGGACATCATGCATCTTTGAAATGTGGCTGGTGCATTGCAAAGGCCAAAAGGCATCCGCCTATATGCAAATGTTCCATATAGACAAGTAAAAGTGGTCTTCTCTTCATCTTCAGGCGCAATGGCTATTTGATTATAACCAGAGTATCCATCCAAAAAACAGTAGTAAGCATGTCCTGTAAGTCTTTCCTGCATTTGATCAATAAAAGGTAAAGGAAAATGATCTTTCCGAGTTGCATCATTAAGCCTTCTGTAATCTATGTACATTCGCCATCCCGTGACCATTCTTGTTGGTATAAGTTCATCATTATCATTTTTTATCACGGTTATTCCACCTTTCTTTGGGATGACTTGTACTGGACTTACCCATGCACTGTCCGAGATAGGATAAATAATTCCGGCATCTAATAGCTTCAGCACTTCTTTATGCACCACTTCTTGCATTGATGGATTCAATCTTCTCTGGGGTTGGATAATTGGTTTATACTTATCCTCCATTAAAATCTTGTATGTGCAAATTGAAGGACTAATTCCTTTGATGTCAGAGATGGTCCAACCCAAAGCCATCTTGTGTTCCTGCAAGATTCTCAGCAACTTTTCCTCCTCTATATCACTCAAAGAACTGTTAATAATAACTGGAAGAGTAGAGTCTGGACCTAAGAAAGCGTATCTTAAATTTGATGGAAGCAGTTTGAGCTCAAGTTTAGGTGGTTCTTCTGGTGGAGATGTTGGCTGACATGATTTCAAGTTTTCCACTTTTGGTTGCATTGAAAGAGAAAAGAGTGGTGTAGCCTCCAAATATCTTTCACACTCCTTAACCTCTTCATCATTGAATTTAACAGGTGTAGAGCGAGTAAGACATACCTCAAGTGGTAACTTTAGAAAATCAATTGCATAAGTCTCATCAGCCATGATCATGTCTCGGTCACTTATTTGAAAACAAGAATGTGTCTCGGAAGGAAATTCCATAGACTTAAATACATCGAAAGTGACCTCATCCCCTTCGACCCTCAAAACAAGTTTTCCTTGCTGGACATTAATTAAGGTCCTCCTCATCGCAAGGAAAGGTCGACCCAATATCAAAGGGATCTCTTCGTCCTCATCCATATCAAGAATAATGAAGTCAACCGGGAAGATGAACTTATCAACTTTTACTAATACATCCTCAATGACTTCTCTTGGATATTTAATGGATCTATCTGCCAATTGTAAAGAGATAGTAGTCGGCTTTACTTCTCCAAGACCCAATTTCCTGAAAACAGAGAAAGGCATTAGATTAATACTTGCCCCTAAATCACATAACGCTCTATCAAAATAGGATTTTCCTATAGTGCAAGGGATGGTGAAACTCCCCAGATCTTTCAGCTTAGGCGGCAGCTTCTTTTGTAAGATTGCACTACTCTCCTTTGTTAGCATTACTATTTCATGCTCTTTCAATTTCCGCTTCTTTGATATAATATCCTTCAAAAATTTAGCATATTTATGCATTTGTTCCAAAGCTTCAATGAGAGGAATATTAATATGCAATTGCTTAAATATGCTTAGAAATTTAGAAAACTGATCATCCATATTGTTTTTTCTTAATCTTTGCGGAAAAGAAATTGGTGGATTATAAATTGAAGGATAATAAGTCTCAAAAGTAACTTCCCTGGATTTTTTTTTGATTTTGAAGCTCTTTCATTCTCCTTAGTCTTCTCAGCTTGCTCCACTTCTTTCGTCTCTAACTTGGCCTCCTTCATCTTTGGCTCCTCATTATCTACAGCTTTATCTTGTTTTGCATTTGTTACTTTTGGCTCCTCATATGTTCGTCCACTTCTCAATGATATTGCCTTTACATGTTCTTTCGGATTGGTGACAGTGTTGCTTGGCAAAGCTCCTGCAGTCCTCTCTGTGAGCATGCTTGAGAGCTGACCGATCCGCACCTCAAGATTACGAATTGAAGCTGAGTTGTTTTGGATCGCCACATCTGTCTTCTGCATGTACTGCATGAACATCTCCTCAAGTGTCGGCTTCTTCTCTTGTTGTGGAAATTGCTGAGGTGGTTTAGCCTGCCCTTGGTTATTGCTCCATGAAAAGTTGGGGTGATTCCTCCATCCAGATTGTACGTGTTCGAGTATGGATTATTTTGACATTGAAAGTTTGACACGTAATTTGCTTGTCCATAACTCAATTGGGCAAAAGGATTTCCCACTTGGCAGTCAGCACTTGAATGATTTCTTGAACAATGATCACAAACAACATTAGTTTGAATAGCATTAACATTCATTTTACGTAGTTGTTGAGACAAAGTTGCCATTTGTGCCGCCAATGAGGTAATAGAATCAAGTTCTAAAACTCCAGCTGTCTTTCTTGGCATTACTCTTTCTGTAGGCCATTGATAGTTGTTGGATGCCAATTCTTCCAGAAGTTCATAGGCTGCCTCATGAGTTTTACTTATTAAAGCTCCACCAGCTACTGCATCAACCATAGACCTGTTTGTAGCTCCTAGACCATTGTAGAATGTTTGCACTTGAAGCCATGCTGGAAGGTCATGATGTAGACACCTTCGCAATAAATCTTTGTACCTCTCCCATGTTTCATATAATGATTCACCCTCAAATTGTATAAACGTGGTGATATCATTCCTTAGCTTTGCTGTCTTTGCGGGAGGGAAATATTTTGCTAAGAATTTGTGAGCCAACTCCTCCCATGTAGTAATAATGCCAGGTGGCAAAGAATTCAACCAAACTTTTGCTTTATCCCTAAGTGAGAAGGGAAAAAGTCTTAGTCGAATCGCATCACCTGTCACTTCGTTATGTTTAAAAGTATCACAACTTTCCAAGAAATTAGCAATATGGACATTAGGATCCTCTTGTGACAACCCCCCGAATTGGACAGTCTGCTATATCATCTGAATGATGGCCAGCTTGATCTCAAAATTATTGGCTTGTATGGTTGGCCTCCTTATGCTTGATGTAGCTCCATTTACTGAGGGTGTAGCATAATCTCTTAACGCCTTTTGCTCTTGATCGGCCATATTAGATAGAGATGTGTTGGCCTCTTTCTTCTTTTCTTTCTTGAGTTGACGTAAGGTTCTTTCAATTTCAGGATCAAAGAGTGTATGCTCTAACAGTTTAGATATGGTCATGCACTTCTAATTCCTGAAAAGAAAGAAAACAAACTCAGATGCACCTAATTTAAATATATATATATATATATATATATATTTTTGGAATGAATAAAATAAAATCCAAAGTAGTAAATATCTAGCTAGTATCAATATCAATAACAAATAGTTAATCCCCGGCAACAGCGTCAAAAACATGTTCACGTAAAATAATCCGCAAGCGCACAGAATCGTAACAAGTAGTAAAGTGTTTTTAGAAAAACGAATGTCGAACTCACAGGGATTAACTATGTTATTGAATACCGAAATTCACTAAATCAATTACTATTTGGAAAATTGAAAATAAATGGAACGTTCTACTATCTGAATTAAATTAAACTACTTAATAAAAATAAATCTATGAATAAAAGATTAACACAATGCAAAAATCTAAAAGTGTAAAAATATGATAAGAATTGATCTAGAGCGGTTGATTTCACCTAACAAATCCCACAGAATTTATTCTTGCGGTTGATTTCACCTAACAAATCCCACACAATTTATTCTTCCTAATTATTAAATTCTAATAATCTCCCGTTGATGATTAAAAATTCCTTAAGTATTCAATATCTTCTTTCGAATAATATCAAAAATATCTTCAACTAACAAGTCCATATCTCTATGTGAATTTAATTAATTGGAGACTCATTACGTACTTTGAATTTTCTGAAAAATCACACTAATCGCGGTAAAGCATCTCTACTTTCGCTCAACTAATGATGTTTAATTCTAGAACTAAAATAACAAATCACCTCTCGGTCTCTTTGTAATTCAATTGATCAAACTATAATTCGTAAAGAAAATAGTAAGTATGAAGAATAAGAATTAAACACTCAATCATGGAAACATTAAAAATAAAATAATTCAGAAAATAAATTGTGTGTTCATTGCTAGACTACATCAACGCTCTAGAAAATAAATTTAGTTCATGATAAAGTTGAAGAGAAAAGAAATAAAACTTATGTTTTTCATCTGAATTGGTTAATCAACATGAAGCTCTCACCTTTGTCCTCAGATCCTCCTCTTCATAATGACTCCCAAAACAAATTCTTCTATGCGGCACCTCCTTTTCCTCTCAGGGTTTTTTTTTTTTTTTTTCTTTTCTTTTTCCTAAAGAGACTTTAAATAGGTCAAAGAGTCCTATTTCCGTTCGGAGAAAATCTCAGATTTTTAGGCTTCATTTAACTGATGATTTTGGCCCATTTAATGTCAGAATTTGGACTTTTGGTAAACTACAAAGTTGTAGCCCTTTAAGTTAACTTTCCAGCCCAACTTGAATCATCTTGATTGGATATCTAAGTTGAAAGTTATGCCAAAAATACCACTGATGTGCAAGCTAGAATCCTAATCCGAATTGGACTTGGATTTGATGCAAATCTCCTTTGATTCCTTGCTCCACTTGGACTTGAATTTAATTGGCTTAGTCTTCACTTGAATTCATGCCTGGCTGGATGTAAGTTGGCTTGATTCAATTGGCTTAGCCCCACTTTGCATGTAAAGCTCTTGTTATCTGCAACACAAAAATATTATATAATCAGTAACAAAATAACATAAAAGTATGGCTTAATATGTAGGTATATGAGTATTTTATTGTATATATTTCATGCACATCAAACATAACATGCATAATAGAATGTGAATATAAAATTATATAATGTTTTCCATGATTAAAAAGAGAAGTAAAATTTAACTTTCTCTTTTAGTATGGAATTTTGGTCCTTTATTTATAACTAAACACTCAAATAGATCCCTAATCTATACACTTGGATCTATTAACTGCATACTAATCTTCCTCATAGTTGGTAATTTGAGTAGGTTTCATGACCACATCTATTGATCTTGTTGCACAAGTAAATGAGGATTTTTTACTGAAAATTTTTATACAATTAAATATATAGGTTATGTAATATTTTATTTTCAAATTACATTGGAAGACATATTACTAGATTTTTTAAAAAAGAATTTATCATCCACCACAATATCCTTCACCCTTTTTAGTTATTACCATTACTCCTTCCAATGGGCATAATTTTATTTTGTTTCTTATTCATTTTTAATTTCAATACCATAATTATCAAAGATAAATTATGTTACAATTTCTAAACTTTATACTCCATTTGGGGTTAGAAATTTCTTTTTTAACCTATTTTTTTGAAAGTTTATCTTCTAGAAATCTCATCATTTATGAACATTTATTATACAACATCAGAGACAATAAAAACATTTATAATAAATGAATATATATCACAATCATAAGCATAGCAAGTTTGTTTTGGGTTGACAATAATATCGTTACCTCGTAATGAAGAGAGATCTTAGTGTAAAGAATGGATTTTCTTGGAAGATTCCTGATAAAACTAAATTTCCTAATGCTTTACTATCTGTTCACCTTTGTTCATGGGTGTTTGCAATCCATAATATCTCAGAAATGATAAATATAAAAATGATCTACACCCAAATTTGGTACTAGGGTTACTATCTCATTCTCCTTAATGTTTTATTGTCTAAATTGTTAATTATAATTTTCAACTTTATCAAAATTAGTAGGACACTATATAATAGATTAACTAAAGGTGAGAAAGATATTTGCACATAACATGCCACTTGCACCTAAAATTTTATCCACAAGTAATATAACAACAAGGATTATAGTTAAAATAGCGCAAATTGGATATTTAATTTAGTCTTTTTTGAGTTGAAAATTAAGAACAAAAATGGACGATTTCAAAATAATATTGTGTTGAACCACCACTAAGGTACAAGTTTATACTTCTTCATGAGTTCATTGTGAATGTCTTGGACTCTATGAGTACACATTAGCTCCAAAGTAAAATTTTTCATTTGTTATGAACAAAACATGTTAATAAACTTATAAGTAACATTATTTATTTTAGGTAAAACATTATTTCCATACCAAATTTTGATTCTTAAACTTCGCCAATTCTTATATGATAGATCCAAGATGTAAGTATAGTTGAGATAAACGAATTTGGATTTCAAATGAGGATTTTACCCCTTCAACTGTAACGAGTACAAACATAACAAATTTCTGTCTCCATCTAAAGTAAGTCTCCTACATTGTAAAACTTCTTCCTATAAATGATTTATTCAAATGAAACATATATTTAAACATAATTTTGCTTTGCAAACATAACAGTAAAAATATTTTCCATGTTAAAGAGAGAAAAAAAAGGATTTAACCAAAACTCACATATATCTTTACAGTTTTGGTAATCATCATACGAGAAATAATGAAACCTAATTTCTTGATTTGGTAATAGGTTTGGTTTAGGTTACATTTTGTGTAACTTTCAGAATTATTACACCACTCAATATTTTTTTAATTAAATGGAAATTTGACAAGTCCAGGATTAGATAGCATTATATTCATATATTAATTCTACATACTTGCAAAATTTCAAGGTGATCAAAGATCAATGGTCATATTATCAATGAATTGTTTAAATTCAGCCAATTGTTTAGTGATCTAAACCATTAATTGCTCTTATAAATAAATAAAAAAGCATTAACTCTCTAGTCTCCATTTTTATTGTCTTCTTCTCTCATTCTCTCACCTGTCTTCTTCTTCACAACAACAATTTTAGTCTAATTCATTTGAGGTATTGCCATTAGTAATTTCAAATAGTTTCCATATCTTGTGCATTCTAAACAGCTCGTTATGTAGAAGCAGATGGTTTTATATATACACAAGTTGAGTCCTTGTAAGAAATGCAAGAAGCCCATGGACCCAGAATCTGATTAATATCGTTACAACTGTATAGCTCATAGTCGAAGTCTTCTGGGACCTCTATGGTCTTTGATGGGTCACCATCTTGCACTATGATAAGATGGTATTGCTCAAAGAAATGCCTCCAACTCTCTAAGAAATCTAGAGACTTGATAGTGGGGATCTCTATGTCTAGCTCGTCTTTCAAGGGGGTGTGACTTTGGTTGAAGGCTTTGTCATTGCTAACAAACTAATAGAAAGAGAGAGTTCCAGAGGTTTTGAGAGACACACAGTTGAGTTGGTAGAGGAAAGCAAGACTTTGTCTATGTGTGTGTGTATATATACACTAAACTTATCACATGTGCTTTGTATGTGCAATAATTTTTTTTTTTTTTTTAACATTTAATGCTTAAAAGTGATCTATAAATAACCGTGTACATTCTTTTTAAAAAAGGAAGTAAGGTAACATAAAATAATATTTTTGGTCCTACTGCACTTTAGTGCTACTCAACTAGCCTGGCATACTGGACAAGGAAAAATAATAAAGAAAAGAAAATACATCAGCATTACCACTCCTTGAAGCCTATATGTTTGTTGGTTTGCCACCAACTCCTAATATTCGCACAAAAGGGAGGTAGCACCACGTAGGATAGCCTCAGGTCAAGCTTGAATGTCCTCAAAGCAGAATTTGTTACATGCATTCCATATGGCCCATGCAATCATAGCCCAACGTTCCATATCCTCTCTAGGTAATCTCTCCAGCATACTCCATGTCAAGAGGAAAATGTTTGAGGCTTGGGCATAACTTTTTAGTATCTCTCCTTTGGCCAGGGCCCATACATTATGCGCCATAGGACAATCCCGCAGTACATGGCACACAGTTTCCTTCTATTGATGACAAATGACACAAGAAGGTTCCACCTGCAGCTTTTTCCTGTGCAGTTTATCCTGGGTTAGCATAATATTTGAGCATGCCCCCCACAAAAAATTCCTAACCTTTGGAGTGGTATTTAGCGAACACACCGACTTCCAAACCTGCTCATTTGCACTAGCCCTAGAATAGTCACTAGCTGACTGTGTAAGTAGTCTTTATGCCACACCATACGCCGACTTGACCGTGAAGCTTTGAGACTTGTTCTCTTTCCATAATAGTACATCGTTGGCATGGAGGTTATTCAAAGGTATACTTAATATATCAGCACATGAGTGTCTTTCAAACCAAGATGCTAACTTGGTTCTATCCCACTATCCCGTAACTTCATCCATTAGCTCCCTCACCTTCGTTGGCTGAGGCCCATCCCTTCGGAAAGATGGTGGTCAAGGCAGCCACTGGTGATTAGCAATATCCATGGATGTACCACTCCCCACCTTCCATTTCAAGTTTTCAACCCTTCTAGAATTACCTCCCGAGCTTGCAGCAGGCTTCTCCACACATACAACCGATTGCTGCCTAGCTTGGTTTCCAAGAAAGAACATGCAGGAAAATATTAGCCTTATAAGCTCTAAAGAACAGAGAGTATTGCTGATTGAGTAGTCTCCATGCTTGCTTGGCGAACATGGCTAAGTTGAAGGCATTAATATCCTGGAAACCCATTCCGCCATTTTTCTTTAGGTCACACAACCATTTTCAGTTTATACAATGTATTTTTTTCTCATTGCTCGTTTGTCCCCACCAATATTTACCAAGGACAGAGTTGATATTATTGCATAGGCCCTTTGGAAGCTTAATCAGGCTCATTGAGTACGTTGGTATTGCTTGTGTGATGGTTTTAATCAGAACCTCTCTTCCTGCCTTCAAGATGAAGTTTTCTTTCTACCCAGTATCCCGTTTTACTATTCTTTTTTGAAAGTTCTTGAAATTATTTGCCTTGTTCTTACCTCCCATCATTAGCAATCCCAAGTACTTCTCGAACTCCATTACTATCTGAGCATTAAGCATACTGCGCATGTTTTACCTCACCTTTAAGTTCGTGTTAGGGCTAAAACATAACATCATTTTTTGACAGTTAATAGCCTGTCTAGATGCTCTTTCATAGGTGCCTAGTATATGGAGGAGGTTGTAACATTCTGATGGGATAGTTGGACAAAACAATAGATTGTCATCAGTGAAAAAAGTAAATGTGAGATGCTTACCCCATCTCGGCAAGACAAGATCCCTTGAATGTGTTGAAACTCAATCACTTTTTGAATCAAGGCAAATAATCCCTCAACACAAAAGAAGAATAGGTATGGTGATAAAGGGTCTCCCTATTTTATGCCGCGGGTTGGGGAGATAAAGCCTTGTGGCTCCCCATTAAGAAGGATTGTATAGCTTGCTGACGAGACACACTGCATAATTAGATTTACCCATCTCTCTATGAAACCCAATTTCAGCATTATTTTCTGTAGAAATTCCCATTCCACTCGATTATATGCTTTACTAATGTCAAGCTTCACTGCCATGTGGCCAACTTTGCATTGCCTTCCATTTCTTAATCAATGTAGCATCTCATATGCAATTGATGTATTATCAGAGATATGTCTGTCCGGTACGAAAGCACTTTGTGAGTCGGAGATGATGTTTGGGAGGAGAGTTTTAACCCTATTCACCAAAACTTTAGACACTAAGCAGCTCACCACGTTGCTCAAGCTGATAAGGTGGTAGTCTGCCATGGTTTGTGGGTCCTTTATCTTTGGTATGAGTAAGATGTGTGAGAAATTCTTCTTATTAAGGACATGGGTAGAGTTAAGGACCAATAGTACCACTTCCGTGACATCACCTCCAACTATGTGCCAATACTTCTGAAAGGAAAAAGGAGATTGTGGGTGCAACTCACGGATGGGCCTTTCATGGGGAGTACGCCTTGACTGAGTGGACCGGGGCAGAGAAAAAACAAGGATTCGCCACCTAGTTTTATGATCTAGGAACCATGAATATAGCTCCCTTATGTTGAAGGACTAATCTTACTACTAGAGTATGGGTTCAGAGTTTAGGTACGGTTTTGGGAAGGTATTAGGCACCTAAAGCCGCCCAACCCCATGAGATGACTTCCATTCATTGTGTCCTTTGTCTTAATCCTATTAAAGATACATTTAACATTGCATCTTAACACACTAGCATACATCTAAGCATACAACATGGCATTTCATCCCAAATCTAACGTTCATCTATCATGCTTATCAACCAATCTAGCATTCATCTATCATGGCATCTCATGTTATCTCATCCAAGGCAGTAAACAAATTATGGCAGAAAAGGTAGGCATGAAAACAAAGTGTTAATCATCAAATATATCCTAAACTTTTAGACATGACAACAAGCATCAAACAAACATATTCATCCTCATAATGCATGTTCATATCAATGCATGACTCATCACTTACCTCACTGCATCACAGCTTGCATTAGTGCATGGTCATACTAATGC
This sequence comes from Castanopsis chinensis, assembly GCA_032878915.1. Lineage (NCBI taxonomy): Eukaryota > Viridiplantae > Streptophyta > Magnoliopsida > Fagales > Fagaceae > Castanopsis > Castanopsis chinensis. The sequence continues at coordinate 16,576,448 of JAVQMG010000130.1, forward strand.
ATGTTCATGGCATCAAAGTAAGTGAAGAAAAGAAAACCCTAATTTAGCATGTTAAAGGCAAACAAACAATCAAACTGAGAAACAGGGACTCAAACAGCATAAAAAGAAATCAAACAAAGGCACATTATATAAAAGGAACAAGGAAACAAAAATAGAAAACTCGGATTAGGGTTTCTAGGCTTAAGTACTCATATGCATACATAGGCCTGCATACACGTACGTATACATAGGCCTACGTATGCAGGCCAGTTGTATGCGTACACATACTCTGAGTTTGCATACACATGTAGAAGCATGCGCACGCAGACACGCCCTGGAGAACCCTAACCCAAAAAGCAAGAACAGAAATTAAAGAACAACAAGTCTAGCAACCTAGCATGCTTTATAACATAAAAACAACAAAAACCTAAACTAAGCGAACATGTTAACATATAAATAGAGCAATAAGATAGATCAAAATACTATCAAAATGAAGAAATTGAAAGAAAAGTTTTAGAACTCAGTACCTCAAACAGGAAGCTTTTTGAGTTTGACTTTGACCATTCCTTTTAGTCAAATCTATTCACAACCAAACAAAAAAAATCAATAAACTTTAAAACTAGAGGATCAAGACCAGAAAAGGTCCTAATCAAATTAAAATTGACTTAAGGATGTTTGTGAAAAACTCTCTCTCTTTGATTCACTATATCTAGAGAATGTTAGGTTTTCCCTTAGGATTTTCTGTATGTTTTGAAAAGGTGCCATATATGGCTTTATATAGTGAGAAAATAAGGGTTTGGAACGGCTCCCAAACGATGTGGGACTCATTCCAAACCTTAACATTAATATAGAAAACTTGTTTTTCATAGGTTTCTAAAATACTAGTTGCATGCGTAGGTCTGTGCCTATGTGCGCATACATTAAACTTGAGTATGTACGTTCTGGCCTGCGTACGGGTTTTTTTGGCCTTTTATTTTCTAAAAATAGATTTATTTGCTCATAAAAAGTTATATTTTTCATTTTAACACCTCTTAAGTAAATTTGTAATCTGATTAGGCCCTAAACCAACATTGGGCTTTAGAATTTTAACATCGTTAGGGAACGGGGCTCGAGTCCTAAGGGGTACAAAATGCGGTGTCTATAGTGACATCCCATCCAAACCCTGAGACTTTGATGGATGCATCTGAAAGTAGGCCTTTCTCACTTCCTCTCTAATAAAAAAGTGTTGTAGACCCCGGTTCATCCCCTCCATTACTACTATATCCACCGAATCAAGTACCTCATCCACATTGGTTGGGTGGGATGTGGTAAAAATCCTTTTGAAATACTCTTCTGCTATCCCACCAATATGTTGCTCCTCCATTCTCCAAACCCCAGTTTCATCCATTAGACTCTTAATATGGTTTTTTTTTCGTCATCTTTAGCTTGCCTTTCTTTGGAAGAACTTGGTATTTTTGTCCCCTGTTAGGAGCTACAGTGCTCGTGATCTCTGCCTCTAAAAGACCTTCTCATGGTGTAGAAACTCATTTATTTTGCTTTGGACCATATTAATCTATTCCATGTTGTCCCTATAACCCGTGCTGACCAAATCTTCTAATGCCTTTGGTTTTGCTTCTAACAGATGTCTTGTGTTACCAAAAGCCTCTCGGCTCCAAGCAATCAACTGCATTCGACAAAACTTTATTTTCTCAAACAATTTAAATATTTTCTCCAAGCAGTCAACTTCTCTAATTTTTTCCTCACAACCTATATGGGTCGCCCACCTTTCTTCAAACCTGTGAATCCACTTTTGCCGGGTCTGAACCTGCTGGAAAAGAAACTGAGTGTTTAAAAGTATAGGGTCGTGGTCTAAGTATGATACCTGCTGGTGTAGCACCTCGTCACTCAACTCGGGTAAGATCGATTCCTGCTCATTTACTTGACTATCATTGTTGCACTTCCCTTGCTACACTTCACGAGTCTCACACCTATCGTGAGGCCTCCATTGACCCTTTATGGCAGATTGCGATGAAAAAGAAACTTAATGCATTAACTAAAAACCATACTTGGAATCTAATTACTCTCCCTCTAGACAGTCTGTGTTTGGTTGTAAGTGGATCTACAAGATTAAGACTCGCTCTGATAGGTCCATTGAGCGCTATAAGGCTCGTCTTGTTGCAAAAGGTTTTACACAGGAGTATGAGATTGATTATGAAGAAACCTTTGCTCTAGTTGCTTGTATCTCATCTGTTTGTACCCTCTTAGTTGTTGTCGTTACTAGTAAATGGGATCTTTTTCAGATAGATGTTAAAAATTCCTTCCTTAATGGGGATTTAAGTGAAGAGGTTTATATGCAATCTCCTCCTTGTCTCTCTGTTGAATCAAACAAGGTTTGTCGCATTCGACGTGCACTTTATGGCCTTAAACAAGCTCCAAGAGCTTAGTTTGCCAAGTTTAGCTCCACCATCTTTCGCTTGGGTTACACTGCTAGTTCTTATGATTCTGCCTTATTTCTTCGTCGCACTGATAAAGGCACCATTTTACTTCTCTTATATGTGGATGATATGATCATAACTGGTGATGAATATAATGACATTCAAGAACTCAAGGATTTTCTCAGTCAGCAATTTGATATGAAAGAACTTGGACATCTTAGCTATTTCTTGAGTCTTGAAATCACACATTCCACAGATGGTCTTTATATTACTCAAGCTAAGTATGCTTTTGACCTTTTGTCTCGAGTTGGACTCACTAACAGCAAGACCGCTGACACTTTAGTTGAACTTAATGTGCATCTGACTCCCTCGGGGGGGGGGGGTTAGTTTATCTCACAGTTACTTGTCTAAATATTTCCTATGCATAAACCAGTATCTGTTTGCTCCATGATCGACTCATTATGCCGCTGTGCGCATTTTTTGATACTTGAAGGGCACTCTTTTCTATGGCCTTTTCTACTCAACTCAGTCTCCTCTTGTACTCCGTGCATTCTCTGATGCTAATTGGGCAGGAGATCCCATTGATTGCAGGTCCACTACTGGCTTCCTCCTTGGCTCTTCTTTGATTTCCTAGCGAAGTAAGAAACAAACCTTTGTGGCCTACTCTAGCACTGAAGTAGAAAATTGTGCCCTTCCTGATACCACATCTGAGCTCTTTTGGCTGTGATGGCTTCTTAAGGACTTAGGTGTGTTCACATGCTCTGCTACTTCTCTTTATTGTGACAACCAGAGTGCCCTTCATATTACTCACAATGATGTCTTCCATGAACGGATTAAACACATCGAGATTAATTGTCATTTTATTTGTTATCATCTTGTCCATGGTGCTCTCGAGCTCTTCTCCGTCTTCTCCAAAGTTCAACATCCAGATATCTTCACCAAGTCACATCTTAAGAGACGCCTTAGTGATTTGGTTGACAACCTCAAGCTGGTCTCACATCCACCTTAAGTTTGAGGGGTGCTGTTAACATGTATGGTGTTGTGGGCTTTAGGCTCAACTAAATTACTTGTATATAACACATTTTCGTACTAGACTTTTAATTGTACTGCACCCATATGCGTCCTATATAAAGGCACTCATATATATTCCTTTACAATAAAATACAATACTATTACCAGGGCCGGCCCTAGACATTTTGGGGTCTAAGGCGAGAATTAAAAATGAGGTTTTTTCTTTTATACTTATATATTAATTAAATTAATATTTATTTAATATTTTTATATTATAATATATTTCATTTAAAATCTATTTTTCTTGCCTTTTGAGATGCAAATTGACTAATTAAATTTTTGTATTCAAGTTCTTCTAACATCTCATTTTCAATCGATAGTATAGCTAATTCACTTAATCTTTCTTGGGACATTGTCGATCTTAAATATGATTTTATTAATTTTAATTTTGAAAAACTTCTTTCTGCAGTAGCTACTGTAACAGGTATTGTTAGTAAAATCCTATAAGCAATGCATGTATTTGGAAATGAATCTAATCTTTTTATATAATTTAGTATGTCAATTGGAGTATAATCTTTTATTTGTAAAATTTCTTTTAAAATCTTTAACTTTGACAATCTCAAGTTCTTTCATTGCATAGTTGGCCAGTACATTTAGACTTAAACAACTTACAACAAAAACAAAATACTTGGTTCGTATCTTTTGAATACACTAGCCATTTTCTATCATGCTTCTCCCCATTTGATAATATTCGAGTGTAATGAATAATAGAAAAATGTCTAGTGTCATCACCTTTAGTAAAAAAATTATATCATTGTCTCTAATTGGACCTCTTTCTATTAATAAATCTCTTAATTTTGTGTCAATATTTTTCCAATTACCTGAATCGTAAATATTTAAAAAAATATAATTCAATATGTCATTGTTATTTTCATTTTTTTTTTAGTTGAACATCATTATTGTGAATTTGTTCATTTGTGACATTTTCATCATTATTTTCACTTTTTTCTAAATTATTTTGCATTACATGTGGTCTTGTTATTCTCTTCCACTTAATTTCTGCAAGTTGGGAGTGGGGCTGGGTGTGCACGTGGTTTTATGTTCATCGCGTACCTCAGTATTGTCGTGCATTGATTTCTCGGTTTTGTCTCCAAAACGCCTGCTTGTTTCTTTTTCAGTGCATGCAAAATTATTGTTTGTTTCACGTCAACTCCCATTATGGGCCCACTCAGATCCTCACCCCCAGATTGTGTGGAATGGAGTTTATTTTTCATCCATGAAATCCGCTACATGTGCCCGCCCTGTGTCAGTCCTAGTCAGACTCCTAAGGTTTACGTGGAACAATGAAGCCCCAGCACGAGCACCGCTGCCGTCGTTCTGCTGCTGTGTGGTGTTCTATCGGGAAACCTATTGGGATATTTAAATTTATTAATTAGGATAAAAATTGTGATAAGTAAAAAAAAATTGAAATTTGAACAAAAGAAAGATGATATACGTTAATGCGTATGGATAGAAATTTGTGATAACCATATAGAATTTGGATAACAAAAATTTTGGAATATTTTAAAGAATTAAAAAAAAAAAACATAGAAATTTTTGAATAACAATAAGTAGTTTTTACATTTTACGTGAGTTAGGTTTTTTTTTGGAAGTAGTAATTTTTTTTTAAAAATAATTGAAGTATTTGAATTCAAATAAATAATAAATACAAATAAGAATCAGACATTTGAATACAAATTAGTGGTGAGAATAACATTTTTTTTCTTTTTGTATGTGAGATAGTATTACTATTTTAATTTTAATTTTTTTGCTTTTTTGTAGGAAAAAAATTAAACTAAAGGGTATGTTATTTTAAAATTTGTATGAGAATATTTTGTTAGGCCAAAAATTGAAGACGAAACAAGGGAATTCTCTTATTAATAGTACACACACACTATAAAACCAAAACTTCTGACATTTTGTTGACTTAATGAGAATTTGCCACAATGAAGTTTGCGTCTCTCACAATTATCCATGTTGCCAATATTTTTTTAATTTTAATTTTTTTGAAAATCAATTATTCATTAATTTCAACAATTACATCCCGATAAGTGTCTTCTCAAAAATAAAATCCCGATAAGTGAAACCTCCCCATAACCCATACCTCTCCTGAATTTCTCTCTCTCTCTCTCTCTCTCTCTCTCTCTCTCTCTCTCTCTCTCTCTCTCTCTCATTATCGAGCCTCACTATCAATAGCTTTGCCACTGCCATAGTTACCATAAACCACCATAGCCATCACAAGACCTCAGCCCAACTCACCAATTCATTGAGCTCCAACTCCATTTCAAATAGATGAGTTCGCTAATCATATTGTAACTTTTTTATTTCTACAATTTACAACTATTGGGTTTTGATTCATAATAACCATTTGGCTATTGATTTTGAATGGTGGTTGTACTTTTAATTGTGGCAATTTGAGGTTAAAATTTCAATATGTGTGTGCGGTTTTTTTTTTTTTTTTTTTTTCATCTTGGTTTGTAAGCAAAATTGGGATTGTAAGGACTGGATTTGGCTCCTAAGTCCAAACGACTAAAGGACATAGGCCTAAATAGCCCAATACAATGAATTTGTTAGAGTGTAGGCTCCAAAACTAAGCTTTTACGGGTGAAATAGCGCTTACCATGGGCCAAGAACAACAAAGAGACAAGGAAAAATGGAAAGCAATTACAGTATTGAGAAGGATAATTCTCCTCAGATAAGTCCGAGGAGGCTTGTTCTTGGATATATCACTGTAGGGTTTTTATACAGTTTTAGTTCTTGGTGTTACAATATTCTTCTCTGCTATTTACCCAATCCCTTCTCTTCGAGGGGCCTTCTATCTTATATAGACCCTTTTAGATGATCCTGATCTTCCATTTATTGATCACACAGGCCACCACTCAAGTGTTAGTAACATCAGGTACTTCCCCTGAACTTTTGTGAGATATAGCAACCAAGACAGTACTGTTCAAGGGTCTTCTCCACATAAATGCAGTCAGGAAGTTTGGTGGAATGCATTAAATGGGGTGGCAGCCACCAGTTCCTCAATCACGTCAGCATTGGCCCCCTTCCTAAAGCCCTTTCTGTACGTAAGGCTTCCTTTGATGACGTATTGATGACGTGATCATAGAATTCGAGGACGCAAACTCCTCGATACAGCAACTGCCTTTCTCGGCCGTGTTATGACACGTGGCGTAATTGCCTTACTCGGAACTCTAATACCCCACAAGGATCTATAGGGTTAGGGTTGTTGTATTTGAGCTTTTCAATAGTTATAGAAATATTTCTTCTGATTTGGATCCCATATGATTTTTTAGTTACCAAGTTGGTAGTGGTTGGAATGGAAGTTTTTCTACACATTTAAATTCAATTTTTTATTTATTTTAAAAATATGTATAAAAGATAAGTTATAATCAAATTGTAGAGTAATATCTTATTTTCAAAAAATTTAGAATATGTATTAAGAACATAGAAAATATGAAATCCAACCATAGGATTTTCAAAACATTAATCCAATAAAAAAAATGAAATAATATAGGATTCCTTAAAATTATTCCGTGATCTTGGTTCTTGTAGTTCTCTCTCTCTCTCTCTCTCTCTCTCTCTCTCTCTCTCTCTCTCTCTCTCTCTCTCTCTATATATATATATATAAATTTTATTTTATGGAATGTGTGCTGTACATTGATAAACTTGTTTAGATTTTTTTAAGAATAACTTATATAGATTTTAGAGTAGGCTAAGTCAGTCTCATATATATAAGCTCACGTAATTAATTCTCTCTCTCTCTCTCTCTCTCTCGTGAGTTTTTCTACTACAACCAACTACTGGACAAAAATTTGGTTTACAATAATACTTGGAAGAGGGCGTGATGGCTAAATTTAAATGCACTAGAAAACTAATTTGTAAATTTTATAAATAGAAAATGTTAAAACTATTTTCAATTTTATTTAACAAACGTACAAACTAAAATAATAATAATGGATTCTCAAAAAAAAAAAAAAAATAATGAATTGATTTGTGCATTCGTCATATTAATAACATAAAAAATAAATTTCTTTATTATTTTTTTGTTGTGTTCTTCAAAATTTTACATATCAATTTTGTAAAACCCATATCACTCTTCTCGGATTGAGATCTGAAGAAAGTGGATTTATTTTTTTCTCCTGCATTAGCACCTGGAATGCTTGAAGTGACTGATGAGTACCTGGTGTGATGTTTATGTCTTAGCATAATACGTTCATGCCTAGCGGTTCATTCTCAAAATTCAAGAATACTTTTTATATTCTTATTTGGACTTGCAAAGTTAATAATAATTTTAGTTTTCATATCATGTCTTCTTCTTCTTTTTTCATAATCAGATCATATCTTCAGTTGGCTGGCTTCAGCTTCACCTTGAAATTATAATTCACATCAGATGTGGAATAGCTTCAATGGATCCATAAAATGCCAGCTAGGTCTATTTAGGGCACATTCAAAATTCCATTAATTAGTAAAAGATCAAATCATGAAATTCTAATGCCACATATAGTCATGGTTTTCAAACCCGGACCGTTCATTGAACTGTAAAAAGGAGAGGTTCGAGGTTTTTGAGGTCAAATCGAGGTCGAACCGAGGTCGAACCGTGATGACATCATAATTAATTTAATAATTATTTTAAATATATATATATATATTAAATTAGTAAAACATAGAAAAATTAACTAAAATAGTCCAATTAAAACTATAAATCCATATTTTAACTATGTCTAATATATTCATCTTAAGTCCAAATATGAAATATCTATCTAATAATAATAATAATAATAACCATTTAAAAAAAAAATAAAAGCATAAATTTGTACCGGCAAGTGACAAAAGAATTGTTATGTTATATCCACAACAATTTTTGCCATATTTTCATAAGAATCACATCAAAATCTTATATAGAAAGTTCTTATTAGTTCTAATTTGAACCCTCCACTGAAATTATTTTTTTACTTACCAATATTTTTTTTTACTCACATCAAAATTTATTGTGAATATATCATAGTAGCATTTTTCAGTGACCATTTCTTAAAATTAAAGACCCACACGTATGAATAAAAAAAAAAAGAAAATACCACGTGATTACATAAAAAAAAAAAAAAAAAAAAAAACTAAGGCATAAAGAAGAAAGAGCACCACACATTTTCATACGGACCCATTTATTAGTCATTGACTCAACTCCCTTCCCAACCACCCATTTACTTCACACTTAATCACACTCACTTTTTCCCATCAGAGCATTTACTCTCAACTACTCCCATTTACATTTTTCCATCAGTCCATCACATTACACTTTACCATCAGAGAAAAGAGAAGAGAGACGGATTGAGAGAGAAGAGAGAGAGAGAGAGAGCATCTGAAGCGCCGGTGAAGTTGCGGTCGCCGGTGGAGATTGAGGTCGTCGAAGCCGGTGGAGATCGGAGGAGATCAAGGTTGCCAAAGCCGGTGGAGATCGGAGGAGATCGAGGTCGTCGAAGCTGGTGGAGATCGGAGGAGATCGAGGTCGTCGAAGCCAGTGGAGATCGGCGTTTCATGTAGCACTCCCTCGTCCGCCGCCCCACCGCCGCTCGGCCTCCTCCCCTCTGGGTCAGATCGGCTTGTTCTTCTTGTTCTTCCTTTTTTTTTTTTTTTTTTTCATATTTCTTGTTCTGATTCAATTTATTGTAAGAATTGGATTTTGGTTTGTGTTTGGATTATGTGAGATGTTTTTTTGAGAGTGAAGCAAAGAGATTGAAACAAAGATCAGACATTTTCTGGGTCAGATCCTCTGTTTTGTGATTTCTTTTTACATTTTCTGTTTGGGTATTCTTTTTTCCGATCAAAAATATGAGATCAGCGAGAACCGTGAGGTCCGACCGCGGTTCGCATGGCTCTGTGCATTTTTCCCATTGAGCGGTTCTTGATGCTAAAAGAACCGCAAAGATGAGCGGTTCGAGGGTTTTCCGGTCGGACCGTACGGTCCGGTCCGGTCCGGGTTTCAAAACAATGCATATAGTAGGTTGTTCTCACTCCGAATTGCATCATGGGAAGATAGTAGAATTTACTGCAAGAATAAAAAAAATATAGAGGCTACGGTAGGATTAGTATTATTAGTTTTAGTGCTTACAGAAGTTTAAAGAAGAAAATTTTTTGATAAGAATAAGAACTATATATGGATTAATTATTGAAGCAACTAAACTTAAATTTTTTTGAAAAGGAATATAAAAACCTTGGTGCACTTCGCGAGTTTGAGTTTATTCATAAAGCTTGCATGTTAGAAGATACTTTGAAAAAAAAAAAAAAAAAAAAGGAAAAGACTGGCAACTGTCAAATTTGAAATGGTAAATATCAACTGCATGTGAAATTACAATTTTGATCTAGTTTTTTACTGAAACGTCCTAATTTGTTGATTTGTTATAAATTGGATACGTGTCAATTTTGTATCCAATCTTTTTTTTTTTTTTTTTTGAGTGCAAATTACGCCACCCTGAACTTAAACAACATTAACCTTATATAAAATTACCTTAAAACACATTTCAATGTAGTTCTTAATTTTTTCTGAAAACTCATCTGCCTATTTGCCAAAAGTTGGTTAATGTGTATTACTTGCATCCGGACACAATATAAAAAGGATGTATATATATATCCAAAATTGGAAACTTGTAATCTCGTATCCCATCTAATACTTTAGTGCAATGACAAAAACCTTATACAAAGAATTTTTGTGCTTAAGGGCGAGGTTATACATAAGTAAATAAAGTTAAAAAATAAAAGGTGTTACCAAACCGAGAATATGTGCTTGTGTGAAATTGTCCATGCAATTTCCTACTAAAAGAAGTGCTCAACAAATCCCTGCTTTGTTGCATATTTCATGCACGTTAAACAAAAATAATACTGCATGTTCTAGTTGAGTAAAGCACTAATGCATTTGACTCACACAATAAGTAAGAGAATTATTTCATCTGTGAATGTCGGCACACATTGTTGAACAATCTACGTTGGTTAATTTTTGTGCGTAAGGCAGAAGAATTGCAGGGCAAATCACCTTTGACAGAGGGCACACTAAAGCAATGAATGGGTCACACGCTTAGTGGCTGCCTGCCAATGGAGATTTTGCCCTGTAATGCGACCGCACTTGATGTCTAGCCTCAAGGAGTGTTTGCATCCAAACTTGTTATTTATGGTAGCCTAGAAGAGGCATATCCCATGGAACAATGCCTTTGTTTTTGTGTGGTTAAAGGCTTTCTATCACTTTATTCTGTATTCCCTACCACTCCAAATCATAATCACATATTTGAATTCCATTCGTAGAATTTGACTTCATTTAGACTCCATGAGTCAAAACAAAACAAGTATTACTACGACTTTGAGATGTGCGTTGTCTTGTCAATATATTAGCATGGCAGTATATATCACACTAATGTGGGTATCTTTCAGAACAAAATCCTCACATGATTCTTTTATATATATATATATATATATATATATAATACTTTGTTCAGTCAATGCATGATTAGAAACCCCTCAATTTAATATATATATATTTTTATAATGTCCCAACCTAAACCTCTAAGGTCATTCAAAGCGTGACTTTCAGAAAGAATCCACTTGAAGCTTTTAGCTTCTGGTTTCACAGAAACATGCTTGATAAGTTAAAAGACAGTTAAAAAAAAAAAAAAAAAAGAATCGAAAAAAGAGAAAAGAATAGGCCCTGGTAGATGCTTCAAGACGGAAGATCCAGAAGCATGTTCTCCGTGTCTTTATGTCATACAAGTAAAGCTCCTGCTTGTGGCTGTCAAGAGCCATCAAAATGGTCCCCGCAAGTACTTTGTATATGCAGAAACTTGAGGCAGCAATTGTTATAGGACCTTGTGGATTTAATAAGCAACTTGTGAGAATCCCAGTTTTAAGACTAAACCTAAGGTCTTGGAAATCCTTGAGGGATGTGTTGTGTTTATACTTGTGGGGGTTAACTTCCCTCCAATACCTTTTAATTTGAAATTTTTTTTTTTTTAATAAGAAACTATCACATTATCCACTAACTAAGAAATGTGGTTCTGCACCTATTCTTCCCAATTCATACATTATTCTTTAGGAGATTGATGGTAATGCTCTTGTTATGCTCTGGACTCGCTCAACAATTATGCAGTGCATGCTTGGATGCTATATCATGATATTTACAATTGTTAAAATAAACTTGAGAGAGAGAGAGAGAGAGAGAGAGAGAGAGAGAGAGAGAGAGAGAGAGAGAGAGAGAGAGAGAGAGAGAGAGAGAGAACAATATTGATCAACCCATCTTATTATCAATCAACATATTTCTCATATTAAAAATAATGGAGTTGGTTCTTTTACCTGCACGCACAACGTACTTCCATGCCTTGATGTCGAATTTTTAAATGAATATGATATATTCTTCAATTTGCTAGATATCTCAATTCATGATCTTCTACTTGATTGAGAGAGAGATTTGTGGATGCTAATGAACAAAGGATGTTGTAATGCATGTTCTAGCTCGCTTGATGTTGAGATTTGATGTAGATGAGTGAAGTGTTTGAGGTTTATAAATGATCATGCACAAAATCTTCAGTGAGTTAATTTTCCACATGCGCGACGATTGAGGTACTTGAAGAGCAAAAAAGGTGAAGAACCTAAAGAACGTACTAGTGGGGTGTTGGTCAAAGACCCTTCGAATGTTAAGTCAGTGATAAAAGAATTTCAAAAGTGCAAGAGTTAGGAAATCACACCTATCTTGGAGAAGAGGAGGCTTGGCGCTTATATAGTGGTATAGGGCTGACCGAGATCCCATGGGCGTAGGATTTTACTTGTAGGAAAGATACATAGTTGATGTTTTGAGATCTTAGGGTTTAACTTCCCATATTTGGAAAACACGAATATGTGAAAAGGATCTTTGGATGTGATGTGCAAATTCTTTCCACATAAAGATGGATGAGTGGAAAACACACAAAAATGGTGTGGATTAAGTGGTGTTCTTACCTAACAGATACATCCTTACTAGGTCGGTATTGGGTAACCCGACGTGGCCTTTCCTAACTAATGATAAATGCGAGTGAAGCACATGGCCTTATGCCGCGTCGTAATCAACCCGAAGAAAACATAGTACCTAAAAGGTAAAAAGGAGAACAAATGGCAATTCACACCTGAAGGGTAAAAGGAGTTAGAAAAATTCTCAGCCAAAATATTCCTTATCAATAAACAAGATTTGTTTTTACAGATCTAAGAAGAGTAGTATTGCATGTTCAACCTAATGTCTCTTCTTAATTTTTTTCCCCTAAAAATTTCTAAAACACCTCACTACTCAATTTTTAATAAGCCATCAAGATGCAGAAAGTTAGATGTCCTCTCAAATTTTGAAGGAAAAGATCCATTGATTTGATGATAGGGGTAAATTTATAGAGGGAAATGGATTAAGGGTTTAAAGTAGTGGCCATCCGAACATAAGATGTGTCAGACTTCCACAACATCAAGCATTAAGTTATTTTGGACATATCTAATGGCCTTGCTAAGAACAATACCCTCAATAATTTAAGCTATGGGCTGGTTCTTTGGCTTGTGGTGAGAAAACACACTTGTACCTATTTAGTCTCTTCTCTTGGGAAAAGGTTTCTGACCAAATTAGTTTGGAAAAAAACCTTTCAAACATTTCTTATATTATTTATTGAATGTGAATTTTGAAAATCTAACCATTAGAATGCATGTTCTTATTATATCCTCCATACTTGCAAAATTTCAATAAGATCAAATATCAATAGCTATTTCATTAATCAAATATTTTAATTTAAAGTTTTTATGACATAGAATTATATATAAAAAATGAATTTATTGATTGAATAGTGAATAACATCCAATTTAAATGAAATTTGACATAATTGTTAAGAACATAAAGAAATTCTATTCTAATGGTTAGATTTCTAAAATTCACATCCATTAAAGAGATATGGGAGAAGTTTATAGGGTTTCTTTCCAAATTCGGAAAAAAAATCTTCAAACTTCTCTTGGGTCGGCGTTGAATTCTGGACTAAACTCCCAAATCTATTCCAATACAAAAATCCTAACAATATATTAATAAATATAGTACTTAATTCTCCATATGGGTGTCGTTTATTACATAGAAATCATGATCAGCACTATTAATTCCTACTAGTATGTAACTCATGCAAACACATGGTTTCATTTAAAATTAATCACAATTTTTTATTATAAAAATATAAATAATTAGTCAAATTATTAAAAAAAACTATAGCACGTAACATATGCATACTCATAGATACATTAAAAATTGAATACAATTTGTATCATAAAAATATAAACAATTAGTCAAATTAGTTTGTTAAAAAAGTAAACGTAATTAGTCACATATTAAATTTTTTATTTAAATTTAATACTACTTACGATAATTTTTTTCTAATTTTAATAAGATAGAATGTGTGGTGATCTTTGTTGTGTGGTAATATTTATTGAGTATATGTGATTGGTTTATTATTATTATTATTATTATTATTATTATTATTATTATTATTATTATTATTATTATTATTATTATAGTTCTTTAATATTAAATTCTTAGTATTTTGTACTCATTAACTCACTTGACATAAAGATTAAAAAACTTAGGTGAACACATGACACAAACTTAAGTGGATAATTATAGTGTGGTTTTCACATTAATTTTGACATATGACACAAAATTGAATTCTAATTTCAAATCCTAATTGAAATTTCTCTAAACTTTACCCTCTCTCTCACTATATTTCTTTTTGAAAATATCATAATTCTAGCTTCCACCTTTTAAGTATGATATATCAATACTCACATAAAAGTAACTGCACTGAATAAAATCTTAAGTATATATGATATATCAATTTTTTTAAGAATTACTAAGCGCTTATTAAATTCAAATTCTCTTTTTTTTTTTTTTTTTTTTCTTCATAAAACTAACTACATTGAATAATTTTTTTAGAAAACGAAATATTTATCTTTCATCCACTAAATGTATCAATGTCATTGTCCGCTGATTTTTTTTTTTTAACTAAAAAAATTATCCAAAATGGTTAAAATATAGTTATTTGATTGCTAAATGAGCTTTTCTATGATTGAATCTTAAAATAATTAAAGTTTTAATTTTGACAAATATAATAATATCTAAAATGCAATATAAATTCAAATTCTAAAGAATCTAAACATATCCAAATAACATAAATATCAATTTTCATGAATTCCAATTTTCATGATCTTTATAATCTCTCTATAAGTTCAGGAATTATAATAAATATCCTCAACAATTGAATAAATATGAGCGTTTGGGTTTTATTTTCCACTTCTTACCCATGATGAGACACTACAAAAATTCTCATGAACTGATGCTATAGTAAATTAAACTTGGTACCTTCAGGTTTATATCATGTCCCACACCAATAAGCAGTCCACCACCCAGGTACCCCTTGGGGGTAGATTACTTATTTATAAGCATTTTGGTGAAGTGAAACTGCGTGCTGTAGAATTGCCGGGCAAATCGCCCTTGGCAGAAGGCACACTAGAAGAATGCATGGCTGAGCTACTTATCTTAGTGGCTGCCTGCCAAAGGTGATTTTGCCCTGTAATGCAACTGCACCTAAACTTGCAGAGTTATGACCAATAGACCGATTATTTATAGCAAACTATAAGAAGAATATCCTGTGGCACAATGCCTCTTCTGTGTAATTAAAGGGCTTTCCATCACTTTATAGAATAAAGCTTTACTACTTTAAGGTACACATTCAAATTTAAAGAATTCTTTCTGAAGATTTTATTCTTAAACACCATTTATCAGGAATAATAATTACTATAGCTAATTTTATATAACTGGCAATAGCTATTTTCTTTTCTTTTCCATTTCCATTTTGTTTTTAGCTTTTTTTGGGGGTGGGTGGGAGATTTGTCAAGGAGATCATGTACAATAGAAGACTAGATATTGGAATAAATATTTCTACAGATACAAATGTTTTTTTTTTTTTTTTTTTTCTCTTTAAAGAAAAGCATGCCTTTAAGAACTAAATGAGATAAGTATTAAAAGTTTATACAAAATAAAATTAATTTTTTTCATCAAGTGTCACTTATGGATGGTTTTGACATTTGTATCTACTCATTTAATTAAGATAAATGGACAGGAATTATTTTTAGAAAATACTAAATAAATTAAAGAATTTTAAATAATATTTTGAAGATATCATATATATAATAATAATAATAATAATAATAATAATAATAATAATAATAATAATAGGTGAAGCTGAAAGAAAATCAAATTAATATTCCAATTTTGTGACATGTCCCTTAAATTATTTATTCTTAAAGAGTTTTATTTTTTAATTTTAGAATAAAATGTGGGACCACATCATAAATATTCATTCAAGTAAGTTATTAAGTACAAAAACTAAAGAGTCTAGAATACATAAATCGTAAAAAAAAAATCACAATAAAAAAATGGACAATTTACATTTTATATCTAATAATATCCTTACAAATTTTTTTAAAGAGTTAACAAAATATAAAAATGACCATCAATGGTATTTAAATTATATATATATATATATATATAAATTATATTATACATCTTATTGTATATTTTTAATTGTTCACTCATTCGGGTTAATACCTTTTAATATTTTCAATAGAGACATTTATGGAATGTTTAAATTTCCTCACCCCCAACTATATGTATAATATATATATATATATATATATATAGGGCTGGGTTTAAGTTACACCTGCTGTAACTTTAAGTAATGTTACACCACTCAATATTTTTTAATTAGATGAGAATATTAATAAATCCACCGTTAGATTACATTATCTTCATAAATTCTTCATGCTTGCAAAATTTCAAGGTGATAAAAAATTAATAGTCATGTCATCAATCAATTGTTAAAATTTAAATTTTTGTAGTTTAAAATAATGCATAAAAGATGAGTTTATGGATCAAATGGTAAACAGTTTCCGATGGATATGAAAATTGGCATGCATGTTATGAACATATAGAACATGTAATTTAACGGTTGGATTTTCAAAATATTAATTCAATAACAAGTTATTGAATGGTGTAACATTGCTTAGAGTTACACCAGGTGTAACTTGAACCCAACTCATATATATATATATATATATATATATATATATATATATATGGCATTCATTATTCCTTCCTAATGTTTAGTTATTTTTTTATTCCTTTGGTAAGTTCCATCATTACTCATAAAAAGAGAAAAATGAATAATTAAGTAAAATTTCTTTAGTTGGCCACAAAAAAAAAAAAAACTTTTGCTTGATTAATAAGAAATATAACCTATATTTCTTAAAGAATAAACACACAAAATTTAAGTGATTACCTAGAGGGCCAAACTGTACGTTGTCCGGGTATGTTTTTCAATACCAGGAAATGTAGAAGGGGAATATTAATAATTTTTTTTATAAAAAAAGAAAATGTGGGACATGATCTTTTTTACCTCTGTAAAGTTGTGATTTACAACTATGTTTTATGTTGGTTTTATTCCATGACAAAAAGTGTTGTATTTGCTTTATTTTGTTCCTTGTATTTATTGGGATTTTATTGTATTGGGTTTAGTATTAAGTTGGTGAAGACTCAAGCTTGAAATGAAGAATCAGTGCATTTTTGCGATTGGCTTGCGAGTAGCTTGTGAGAATATTATCCCACGAAAAGGGCACATGAGAAGCACATGCTGGAAGCTAAAGCGTCGTGCCAATTTAGAGGATTTCGCGAGTGTCTTGAAGGTAAGGCCTTCTCGAGAGATACTCGCGAAACTCTCTACTTGGAGGATTTTTAAATGACTTTCTTACCCTTCATCTATACTATATATACTCTCATTACTCACAAAAGTGTAAGGAGGCCATTCAGAAAAAAAAAAAAAAAAAAAAAAAAAAAAAAAAAAAAAAAAAAAAAAAAAAAAAAACCCTAGATAGGTTTTCAACAACACACACACCCATCTTTTAGAGAGAGAGAGCTTTTAGAAGAGAAAACCCTAGCCTCAACCTTTGAGAGTGTGAGATTGTTATACCCACAATTTTACACACCATCCATTGTGGTTTTCCTCTACTCCTACCTCTCCATCTCTATATCCTTGAGAGGTTGTAGTCCAAACAATTACCACACCCATGCTGAGTGTCTAGTGAGTCTTTGATGTTGTTGGGAAGCATTGGAAGAAGCCAAGTTTTGACGGATGCAATTGGGCGCATTGCAGGATCTGGAAAGCTAGACAAGTCACTGTTCCGAGAAGCCTTGTTAGAGTAGGAGCTTGGAGGACTTAGGTGCATTGGGTAGACTGGGCTTGGAGGGTCTTTTACTATTTGTGTATCCCAACTTATTGTCTAGTGGATCAATTTATCGCTTAGAGGGCGATGGAGAGGCTTTTCGCCGAGTTCTTCAGTTTCTTCTTCGATAACACATCGGGGTGTTATCTTGTGTTTGCATCTCTCTTCCCTACTCTTTTAGCTTTCATTTTACTGGTGTGTTTTGTTGAATATGGCTTAGAGTAGTTATTATTGTTCGCTTACATATACTCTTGTTTCCGCACTTAAATAAGTTAGAGTAAAATCAACCAAGCCGTAATTTTTAATTTGGGATCTAAACAAGCTCTTGTGTTTTAACAAAAATCCGAGCTTTCAATTGGTATCAGAGCAGGTACACTTGTTGTGGTTTCATTACTTAAGTGCAATCTAAGACCCTTTTTGTGATGGATCGGTCATAATCTCTCAATGCTCCACCATTCTTTGATGGGAGCAACTATGCTTTTTGAAAAGTTCGTATAAGGGCATTTCTTTGTTCTATAGATGAGTTCGTGTGGGACTTCGTTGAGAATGGGTATGTTAGACCCACAACAGCCAAGTCCGAATGGGACAAGGTAGCTCTTGCTTTGGCAAATGCCAATAGCAAAGCAATTAAAGCTATATTTTGTGGTGTGTCTACTGATGAATTTCACAAGATATCACATGTGAAGACGGCTAAGGAAGCTTGGACGATTCTTGAGACTACCTACGAAGGCACCAAGAAGGTCAAAGACACAAAACTTCAAATGCTCACCACTCGATTTGAAGAACTTAAGATGAGTGACGATGAGTCATTTGATTCATTCTATGGGAAGCTCAATGAAATCGTGACTGCCAAGCTCAATCTTTGTGAAAAGATTGAGGATGCTAAGGTGGTGAGAAAGATCTTGAGATCCTTATCGGAGAGCTATTGTGCAAAGGTTATTACTATAGAAGAAAACAAAGATTTGGATGAGATTAAAATTCAAGAGCTAATTGGATCTCTCCAAACATATAAACTTGGACTGCCTTCTCACAAGCCAAGCAAATCTCTTGCACTTAAAACCATCAATGAGAGGATGGATGATTCATCTGAAGAAGATGATGTGGAAAAAGAAGTAGTCTTCCTTGCAAAGAACTTCCGAAAATTTCTAAAGATGAAGAACAGTGGGAAGTCCTTTAGCAAAGGAAAGTTCTCATCATCTAAAGGTGGTAGAAAGGAGTTCAAAAAGAAAGATGGGAAGGACTCTTAATCCCCCCAAGGAGTTGTGTGCTTTGAATGCAACGGCCATGGACACATCAAGAAAGAATGTCCCAACTACTTAAGAGGGAAGGGTAAGGTGTTTGCCACTACTTTTAGTGACTTCGAATGCTCAAATTCAGACTCGGAAGAAGAGTGTGACAGTGACGGGAACTATAGGGCTTTCATGACAATTACCTCCACTGAATCTAAAGATGATTTGAGCAATTTGGTAAATGAACTTGGTGAGCATTTCGAGGATGAGGAAGTTTAAGAATCGAAAGATGAAGATGTATGCCAAAATGAAGGAGAGAGCAATCTTCAAGAAGCATATGACTCTTTGCTAGAAGATTGTGGAAAATATGCCAAGGTTGCGACTCATGCTGTGAGAAAGATGAAGAAGATTGAAGAAGAGCATAAGTGTACTCTTGTGCAACTAAAAAAGGCAAAATGTGAAGTAGAAGGACTCAAGGGAGAGCTAGTTAAAGCTTACTCTAAGATCAAGTTTCTAGAGCTTGAAATAATTCAAGCCAATGTCAAGGTTGAGCATATTTCCACCAAGAAACTTGACAGTGTGTTGTCTTCTCAAAAATCTTCACATGACAAGACCGGTTTGGGCTATACTAAAGAAGGAAGCTCCAACAGTGAACCAAAGAAGGAAGTAAGGTTCGTATCAACCAAGAGTGTTGAGAAACTTAAGGAAGTGATGCCTGAGACTGAGACTGAGACCTCTGCTACTGAGAAAAGAACCATTGGTGTAAGACCAAAAGCAAAAGGGAAGTAATTACCCAAAAATCAAAGGGGGCCTCAAGTGAAGCATGTGTGTCATCATTGTGGTGTTCAAGGGCACATAAGACCTAACTGTTCCAAGCTTCATGCACTCAAGAAAGCTAATTCCATGCGCGACCAAGAAAGTTCAAAGAAGAAACCAAAGGAAACACAATCTAAGGGAGAAAATGAAGGAAATCTCATTGGAGACGTCATGGAAATGCTAAAGAACATCTGTCTATGCCTTGCTAGCTTCACTCCGAGGTTGGAAAGCTATGTTGGTTGTGCGCCTCCATCCAAGGCTCTCACCCAAAACACTCGAAAAGTGTGGGTGAAGAAGGGTACCCATGCATGATTTATTTCCTATGTTCATGATTCAATTCTTTCTATGTTTAGGGTCATAGGTTCATGCATCATGTCTTGCAAAATCTTCTTGTGTCACTGCTTCCGATTCATAGCATATTTCTTTTGCTAGCTATTTTTGTTTTTGTTAATCTTACTTTTCGTGTTATGTTTGAGTGTGTTAAAAAATTTAAAAAATCATAAAAATTGAAAAATCTTTAAAAGGTTTGATCACTTGTGTTGTGTATATCACATGTGAGTTTGGCCTAATACTTTCGTACTAATGACGTAGTGCATTTACGAGCTTAGCTTGTTTTGTATGCACATCTATCTTTGTGGGAAAAATCTTGAAATCTATGTGTGATTGCTGTAAATCGATTTTTAAGCCTATTATGAACAAATAGTCAATAGTCTTGTTGGTCTTGATACATGCATAGACTTGTGCTTATATTTTTTCCCTCGTTTTTATGTTTTTGCTTAAAAGAGCCATGGAATGTTAAATCTCGAAAAGAGATATTGAGCTGCAAAAGCCATCGCACATACTAGTATTTAACTAAAAAAAAGGAAAAGCGACTTGTATTGAAATGTATGATGCCTCAAAAAGCCAAAAGGCTTATTCTCAAAGTTAAAATATCAAAAATTTAGGCATTAATCTCAAAATGAGGTGTACGTTGTTGAAAAATGATCATATGTTATGTTTTGTAATGAAACCAAATAAAAAATTTCAAAGAAATGTAATTTTTTTCTTGTGGGAGATCATATATGTTCATTTCTATAATATGTTTTGTAATGAAACCAAATAAAAAGTTTCAAAGAAATGTAATTTTTTTCTTGTGGGAGATCATATATGTTCATTTCTATAATTGAGATAGTCCACTTGACTTAATACTAGTTATGTATGATTTGATTGAATCGATCATTGAACCTTCACTCTAGACTAAGGACTATTCCACATTTGATACATACACACAACACACAAGTTTAATGTTCAATAAATATCTATTTCATTTGTGTGATTGTACATGTTCAAATGTGATGTGTGTGTGCTCAACTTTATGTAGATCAAACCAAAAAGATTTTTGTTCTTTTTGTTTGTTTTTGGAAGTGATATGTATCACTCATGTTTTTCAAAGTTTTTCAAGTTGTTTTTGTGTGAAAAATATGTTTTCTGGGTGTTTGCGTGACTTATTTCATGTGTAAATTCAGTCATGAGTTAAATGGTAAAATTCTCAAGTTTTTCAGATTTGGATAGAGAGTTTTGCAATTGTTTCGCGAGCAAAGTTTACTAGCAAAATACCAGCAAGACACCAGCGAAATTTCGCTAGTATGTAACCAGTGAAACTTCCCACGAAAATTTCTAGATCAGCTTTTAAAGGGCATTTCGTGGGTCTTTTGTTTTAAACATTTCCCATCCTCTCCCAAACCCCTGTTTTAATGTTTCTACATCAAAACACAACTAAATTCAAGTGTTTTCATTCCATTAACATATCTAAGGTAATTTTTAACTCTTTTCATTGATTTTGATCCTTAGCTTATGTTTTTGGGGGTTTTATGTTCATAGTTAGGATTTTCTCAAATGAGAGTTGGAAAACTTAATTTTTGTCAATATTTTTTATTAAGCTTTGTTTTAAATGATGATTTGCTTTAGATGTTGGCCTCTTGTGGCAAAAATAACATGTATTTAGACAAGATTTTCATATGTTTTTGTATTGTTTAACATAAATGTGTAGTGTGTACACTCAAAGTGTTTGATAAAATGCCAAAATGACATTTTCTCGTTGTTTTGGACTCTGGTGAGTACTAAATTTTGGGGATCACCATAATTATTCATGTTTATCATGTTTTGATCATTGGTGGTGTGTTTTATACACTTTTTTCCGTGAGTGCTTATTCATGTATTGGTCATGCATCTCACATGCACACTAGAGGCATACTAGATGCACCTTTACTACACACACTCTAACACTTGACATGTTTTTGCATTCACTCGTGCTAGTTAAGTCTTTTTAGACCTTTTAGCACATATAACATGTTCTTGTGCCTATGTCATGCTTAGGTCTATATCATGTTCTATCATCCTTAGCATGTCATGTTCTTTATGCTTTGTAGCATTGTCTTCTTAAGATGTTTTATCTTTTGTTTGAGCTTCATTTTCTCATTTATTTTGCACCCCTCATGCATCATACCCTTGTTCATATCTTCTTTTCTTTCCCTTTATTCCTCTTGCTTCACTTGTCTATTCGTGACAAAAATAGGGAGAGTATGCAGGAAAGTATACCCATGTGTTTCGTCATTTCTATAGGACTCATGTGCACATTCTAAAGGGGAGGAATTCTACCTCATGCACATTTGTAGGGGAAGAAAGCCATAGGGGAAATGCATATACTAAGGGGGAGAAGACAACTTTTATGAGAAAACCTTGTCTTGTCTTTGTTTTACTTTATGCTTGTTTTCGTGTTGCTTTATGGTGCTTTAAGTTACTTTTAGTATCAAAGCTTTGTTGCTCTCATTGCATTGTGTTTTTGTGTTGGAACACACTTGTGCCCTTGTTGGATCTTGTATCCTTAATGCAAATACATTTTGTGTTTTGCATTGGTTATGTGTTCTTGTGCCCTTGTTGGATCTTGTATCCTTAATGCAAATACTTTGGTGTTTTGCATTGGTTAAGTGTTGGACATGCATATTTCCTTATGTCTTTATGCTTTAATGATTACATGCTCAGATGATCATTTGCTTTGCGATATGATCATTATGGTTATTTATATATGTCTGTTTTGGTGTATGATCAAGTTGCTCATATGTTTCACATCATATTTACTTGATCGCATTTTACTTGTTACATTATATTTGTCCTTTTATTACTTGCTTTACCTTGAGGGTCTAATGTGTTTTGTGCAAGTGTTTTAGGTTACATGTATATATGTTCCAAGTACTTCACAGCTTCTAGATTTAGGCGTGAGTAAATTTTGCTATTGTTTCCAAACTCATGTTTAAGTCTAGAGTCTATTATAGGGTGTTTTGTCACGGAATAGCCAAAGAGGGAGATTGTGAAGTTGTGATTTACAGCTATGTTTTATGTTGGCTTTATTCCATGATAAAAAGTATTGTATTTGCTTTATTTTGTTTCTTGTATTTTGTGAAATTTTATTGTATTGGGTTTAGTATTAAGTTGGTGAAGACTTAAGCTTAAAATGAAGAATCAGTACATTTTTACGATTGGCTCGTGAGTAGCTCGCGAGAAGATTATCTTGTGAGAAGGGCATGTGAGAAGCACATGCTGGAAGCTAAAGCGTCGTGCCAACTTGTGGGTAAGGCCTTCTCGCGAGATACCCACGAAACTCTCTGCTTGGAGGATTTTTAAGTGTGACTTTCTTACCCTTGACCCATACTACATATATATATATATATATATATATATATATATATATATATATATA
The DNA here is from genome assembly GCA_032878915.1 of Castanopsis chinensis. Lineage (NCBI taxonomy): Eukaryota > Viridiplantae > Streptophyta > Magnoliopsida > Fagales > Fagaceae > Castanopsis > Castanopsis chinensis. Next base: position 16,599,976 of record JAVQMG010000130.1, read on the forward strand.
TCCTCATTACCCACAAAAGTGTAAGGAGGCCATTTAGAGAAAAAAAAAAAATCCTAGATAGGTTTTCAATAACACACACACCCATCTTTTAAAGAGAGAACTTTTCAGAAGAGAAAACCCTAGCCTTAACCTTTGAGAGTGTGAGATTGTCATACCCACAATTCTATACACCATCCATTGTGATTTTCCTTTACTCCTACCTCTCCATCTCTATATCCTTGAGAGGTTGATAGCCCAAACACTTACCATGCCCAAACACTTACCACACCCATACTGAGTGTCCAGTGAGCCTTTGGTGCTGCTGGGAAGCATTGGAAGAAGCCAAGTTTTGGTGGATGCAATCGGGTGCATTGCGGGATTCAGAAAGCTGGACAAGACACGGTTCCGAGAAGCCTTATTGGAGTAGGAGCTTGGAGGGCTTAGGTGCATTGGGTAGACTAGGTTTGGAGAGTCTTTTGCTATTCGTGTATCCTAACTTATTGTCTAGTGGATCGATTTACCTCTTGGAGGGCGGCGAAGAGGTTTTTTGTCGAGTTCTTCGATTTCCTCTTCGATAATACATCGGTATGTTATTTTGTGTTTGTATCTCTCTTCCATACTCTTTTAGCTTTCATTTTACTGCTGTGTTTTGTTGAATACGGCTTAGAGTAGTTTTATTGTTGTTCACTCGCATTTACTATTGTTTCCGTATTTAGATAAGTTAGAGTAAAATTAACTGAGCCGTAATTTTTAATTTGGGGTCTAAACAAGCTCTTGTGTTTTAACACAAATCCGAGCTTTCAACCTCAACTTATCTCCGTGACTGCAGATAATTGGTTATTAATTTATTATGGCAGAAACATATATATATATATATATATATTAATGCATGTTTATTTATTTTTACTGGGAAGAATGCTCGATCTATAAATATGGAGATTCGAGAAATCTATTTAAACCAACTTTGGCAGTTCAATGCTAACGCTTTTATCCACCTTTGTACCTCAACTAGTTTAATCTTTAACAGAGGAAGAGTGGAAGAAATCAACTAAAATAGAGTTGGACTGAGAAAATGTGAAAAGACTCCATTTGCTTAAGACAAATAAATGTTACAGCTGCTTAGAAAATGGAAGATCCTGTAGCATGTTCTCACTACATCTCTTCCTCCTAGAAATGTCGCTTGACTCGCTTTCCAAATGGACCTATTAAAGTTGTTTTTGTGTACTCGAGGCTGCATTATCATAGGCTAGTGGTCCAATATGCTTGTATCATATCCAGATAAGGTACATATATTATTTCTACTTTTTACTTTGGCTACCAATATATATGTTCCTTCTTCTTTTTTCTGTAAAAGGATTTTGGAAAGCAAATTCGCAAATCGCAATACATATTCTGATCCTGTAGCCACTGCGGGATATCAAACCTAATTCTTTCTCTTTCCTCTTGCATGTAGTACTTCAATATGTACGGAAATGGAGAGGGGAGCAATATAAATATGTATATTCGCTATAACATCTGAAAAATGAAAGTGGTTCAGTAAACCAAGAAAGACAACAAAAAAAGAATAAAGAATTAATGATGGGTGCTTAAAGATGGAAGATCCAGAGCATATTCTTAAATGTCTTTTTCTACTACACATCCTCTTTCGGTATATGCCTATCGACATTGGCAAACAGCTTATGAATTGTTTTGGGCCTGCCAAAACTCGAGTCTGCATTTTCATAATGGTCCAACATGTGATTTATTTTCATTATTCTATGTTCTGCATAGCACGCAAGGTATCTTGACCATTCGCACTCTCAAAATTCATCAACGATAAGTGACACATAGATGAAGAACATGCACAAAATGTGGCTTCAAGCAATAGAGTGTGCGCACCCGTCGAGAATTCATTCTGTTAGGTCCATATATTAACAAATGTGTCAGATTGTGAGTCTAGTCATAAGTTTTGATATGTCTTAAAGTAACAATTGAAGATCTAGTTGAAGATCCAAAGATTGCTCAAGAATAACTCAAGAAAAGTAGAGTTTTTATAGGCTCGATTCTAACCTTGATTCCTCTTGAGTCTCGATTGAATGAGTGTCAAAAGTGAAGTTTTTATGTCTTCGACTCCTTCTCGACTCCTGCCGGATTCATGCTCAATCTATCAAGATCAAGATTTCATAAATATCAGCAATACGGAAAAAAACTCTCAACTTGTCCATTTGATTAAATCCTTATACAAAATAAAAAATTGTGGTGCAAAAGAATAAACCTCCACTCACCATATTGATTTAAAATATAAGGAATTATCAAGATAGAAGGTTGGTTTCCTTTAAATCGTAAAGGAATACAAAAGACAAAAAAGACAAGTGAGAGTAAATAAAAAGGAATGAGAATGAATTCCATTCATAGAATTTGACTATTAGACTCCATGGGGTCAAAACAAGTATTACTACGACTTTGTGATGTGTGTTGTCTTGTCAATATATTAGCATGGCAGTATATATCACACTAATGTGAGCATCTTTCAGAACAAAATCCTCACATGATTCTTATATATATCAACTTTGTTCCGTCAATGCATGATTAGCAACCCCTCAATTTTTTTTAAATGTCCCAACCTAAACTTCTAAGGTCATTCAAAGCGTGACTTTCACAAAGAATTCATTTGAAGCTCTTAGCTCTCTGATTTCATAGTGATAGGCCGAAAACGTATTGACCCCTTATAATAGATTAATTAATTAATTAACCAAGTTTAATTAATTAATCAAATTAATGTACAAAATATGTGGCAGTACAAACAAATCACCAAATATTTAAATATGCACCAGAAATTGAATGACACAGTGATTTGTTTACGAATGGAAAAAACCTACACAGACAAAACATCACTGGTGATTTTAAGGTCACCACTTCCGAGAATCTACTATTATCAAAACAAGCGGTTACAAGTAAAGGAATCCTAGTACCTTATACCAATCTACAGTTGAACCCTTACCTCAATAACCAATTGGACTTGTTCTGTATTGACAGTCTCTCCTTATATTGCATGGCTCCTAGTACGTGACTAACCAATAAATGCGCGAATCCAATACGCTACTTGATCACCAACTTGAGAAAGATGTTATCTGAAAAGTTCTTCAGTTCATCAACCGATGAAGATCATGAAGTTGCTTGGTCACAAAATCCTATAGTGTACAAACACATCAGTTTCTTCAAGATGAACTAGGGCAACTAGGTTTCCGGTCACACTTTTCTTCACACTTGTGGAATTGTGCTCTTGTGCAACTCCATCACCTCTGATGGCCCTTAAAATAATCCTTATATATGTTTAGGCTTGTGAGAAAAGAAAGCTTAAACACATACTCACGGATTGGATGAAAAACAACTCTGAAAAATTAAATTTCATAAATCTCGATAGATAACCATCTATCGAGATTGCTATCGAGCCACATACTTCAATAGCTTTTAAACCTCGATAGATACTATTAGGTTCTAAGGATTAGGATTTAAATGTATTAGAACTTCAATGTGTAATGTTGGCAAACCATGATCAAAACTTAGAGTCTAGATCTAGGATGCTCAAAGTATGTTTAATGTAAAGTTGAAATCGAGTAATCGCAGAAAATTACTGTTCACTTTTTGCAAAGCTCGATCGATAAAAAATTAGACTTGATCGATTGAAACTCATGCAGATTGTTTTTCTGCAGAATTTTCCAACTCAACCCAAGCCCGTTTGTAGAGTTTTATGTTTTATAGTTCATATAAATAGGAAAACTCTAGCCACGTTTTGTAGGTTGTTATTGCTGTGTATGTGAATATCTTGTGAGATCTAGAGGTCTTTGCCTTCACATATACTTAAAGTTATCAAAAATCAAGATCATGTCAAGAGCTTGATGATTGCTTTAGTTGCTGCATAAAGAGCTTAAAGATATACAAGTGGTGTACTTGTGCTCGAAGCTGTCACATGGTCATTGTAGTAAGTTTCTTACTCAAGGTAGTAATAGAATGTTAGTGGTCTAAGTCGCTATTATGTAAACTTTAATTCTTTTATATGGATCTGCTTTACCTTGAGGATAGTTAGGTTAAATCTTCCCTAAGTTTTTTACCAGTTTGGTTTTCCAAGGTTTTTATATTGTGTGTTATTTACTTTTCTGCACTGCTTTGCATGATATGGTTTACTTATGTTAACCTAGATTTGAATAATTTACCTAAATTAATCACTTGGCAAAATAACTAGGTTAATCAACTGGTGTTTTAAGGGGTTTAAAAATGTAGAGATACTAGCTGTCGAGTTTTAATGAGCAACACTTCCTTACTTGCTTCTTAGACAGACTTGCATGACATTAACACTTGAACTTGAAACCTTGTTCCTTGAAGTATTAAACACATCCTAGATCTACCCAATTACAAGTAAAGTGCGTCTTGTCAAAGAATTAGCCAATACATAAAATGCTGACATATATTCCTAATATCAATCACATATGTCCTAACACACGTAAACATGCTTGATAAGTTAAAATATAGTTAAAAAAAAGAATCAAAAAAAGAGAAAAGAATAGGCCATGGTAGATGCTTCAAGACGGAAGATCCTGAAGCATGTTCCTGATGTCTTTATGTCATACAAGTAAAGCTCTTGCTTGTGGCTATCAAGAGCCATCAAAATTAGCCCTGCAAGTACTTTGTATATGCAAAAACTTGAGGCAGTAATTGGTATAGGACCTTGTGGATTTAATAAGTAACTTGCGAGAATCCCAGTTTTAAGACTAAACCTAAAGTCTTAGAAATCCTTGAGGGATGTATTGTGTGTATATTTGTAGGGTTTCACTTATCTCTAGTACTTTTTCAATTGGAATCTCTTTTTGTTTTAATGAGAAACTACCAAATTACTCATTAACTAAATAAAAGGTGGAAATTAAAACTCATTACCACTGGCTATTATTGGATGTTTAAAATAAAAGAACATATCTAGTTGAAAAAGTACTGGAGCTATATAAGGATTATTTTAAGGACTGTCATAAGGTTGTTGCACTTGTTGTTGCAAGCATATTGTGACTAGAGACATATGCCCTAATTCATCTTTCTCTTAAAGAAACTGCTGTGTTTGTAAGGGTTTTGTGATCAAGGAGCTTCCTGATCTTCATCGTGTGGATGAACTGAATAACTTTGAAGCCAACATCCTTCTCAAGTTAGTGTGTTAGTCATGTACTTGGATCCGTGCATCGATTAGTTAGTCACGTACTTGGAGCCATGCATTGAAAGGAGAGATTGTCACTACATTACAAGTCCAATTGTGTATTGGGGTAAGGGTTCAATTGTAGGTTGGTATAAGGTACTGAGATTCCTTTGCTTGTAACTGCTTGTTTTGATAATAGTGGATTCTCGGGAGTGGTGACTTTAAATTCACCCAGTGGGGTTTTTGCCTTGGAGGTTTTTCCCATTCATAAACAAATCACTGTGCCAAATTTATTTTCTGCTACATTTAGTTATTTGGTGATTTGTTTGTGCTACCACGCATATTGCATGTTAATTGACTTAATTAATTAACTTGGCTAATTAATTGCTTAATTTACCATAAGGAGTCAATATATTCTTAGCCTATCAAGTGATCCATTAACCCTTGTTGTCATGGCAACAACGAGCATGAAAAGATCTTTTGTTTTAAATACATCTTATTTTTCTAATCTTTATTTGATTAAGTGTCTCAGAAATTGCAAGTTTAAAAGTTATTTGAAATCTGTCATGATGATTATTGAAAAAGATCTTAACATGAAAAAGAAGAAACTAGATTGTCTCAGTATGAATATGTGCGAAGGAGTTCATTTGATAAGAGTGAAAGTTAAAATCTTTGTTCATAAATGGTAGATGAGAGAAAACACCATTCCTACTAATTTGTCATCTAAGCATGAGGTGTGCTTCACGATGAAGTTTGCATTCAAGGTAATGGATACTTGTTTGTGGTACCTTAACAGTGGATGCTCATGACACATGATCGGAGACCGTTCTCTCTTTAAGGTTTTCGAGTCCAAGAAAGGTAGAAATGTAACCTTTGGTGATGAGAGCAAATCACAGATAAAAGGAAAGAGAACTATCTCTCTACTTGGACTGCCAGACATTGCAGATGTGCTATATGTAGAAGGTTAGAGGGTGAACTTGTTAAGTATAAGCCAGATATGAGATCAAGACTTTATGATGCTATTTTCAAAGGGAAAATGCCTTGTGTTGAATGAGTTTGAGAAGAAACTCATTAGTGGTGTTCGTACTCTAGATAATTGCTATGGACTAGTACCTGATGCTGATATTGGGTGCAATAGCATTCGTCTACCAAATGAAGACTTATGGCACCAAGGATGGGACATGCTAGTTTCAAACATCTCTCAACTGTATCTAAGCATGAATCAGTTTTGGGGACACCTAAACTTAACATAGTGAACAATGTTGTGTGCGGACCATGTCAGCTTGGGAAATAGAAAAAAGCTAAAATTCCAGGCACTCAAACATCAACTACATCTAGACTTTTAGAGCTACTACATCTAGATCTCATGGGTCCAACTAGAACTGAGTCTCTTGGAGGAAAGAGATACATCGTGGTTGTAGTATATGACTTCACTAGATACACATGGGTCATTCTTCTAAGATCTAAGTCAGATGCTCCTAAGCACATTGAAGCCTTGTGCACAAGACTACAAAATAAGAAGAGCTTAAAGATATATTAAATTTGAAGTGATCATGGTAAAGAATTCGAGAACTCTTACATGGAATCATTTTGCACTAGATCAAGTATAACTCAAGAATTTTTTGCTCTTGTTACTCCTCAGCAGAATGGTGTAGTTGAAAGGAAGAACAGAGTCATTTAGGAGATGGCTAGAGCCATGTTGCATAATAAGGATGTGGCTAGAAATTTGTGGGGAGAAGCTGTCAACACTGCATGTCATAAGGTTTACAGGGTGAATTTCAGACCTGATACCAAGAAAACTCTCTATGAGTTATGGAAGGGAAGAAAGCCAAATGCGAAGTATTTCAGAATCTTTGGAAGTACTTGTTTTATTCTCAAGGATAGAGATAATGTTGGAAAATTTGGCGCCTGAAGCGATGAAGGAATATTTTTGGGATACTCCTCTACTAGAAAGGCTTACCAGGTATACAACAAGAGAACTAAGAAGGTGATGGAAACTGCCAATGTTGTTATCGATGAAGTTTCAAAGTCTAGTTTTGAGAAAATTAGTGAGGAAATTCCCAAATAAATTCTTCCTCCCGAGCCTAAGGATGTTCAAGAAATTGTTGATTAAGAACCCACATCTCCAAGTACTCCCGATACTCTAAGTGTTGGAGAAGGTTCAACAAACATACATACCTCAGCTGATTCTAAATCTCATGAAGTGAAAGGACCTTTCTCAAGGATCAAGTTGAATCATCCTCCAGAAGTTATTGTGGGAAATATGAATGAACTTACACTAAGGAAGTATACAGTTGATAAATGTGTTGCTAACTTTGTGTCTTATTCTTGTTATTTGTTGCAGGTTGAACCCACCAAGGTTGAGTAAGCTCTTCAAGATGAAGCTAGGTTGAGGAAATTCACGATGAATCGCTTCAGTTTTAAAGGAATGATGTCTGGACTCTAGTACCTAGACTGGAAGGTGAGCACATCATTGGCACAAAATGGATATTCCTCAATAAGACTGATGAGGAAGGAAATGTGATCCGTAAAAAGGCTCGTCTTATGGCTTAAGGATACTCTCAAATGGAAGGAGTAGACTATGATGAGACATTTGTTCCTATAGCTCGCATGGGGTCCATCATGATTCTCCTAGCCCTAGCGTGTCACTTAAAGTTCAAGCTTTACTAAATGGATGTAAAGACTGCATTCTTGAATGGATTCCTTAAAGAAGATGTCAATGTGGCTCAACCTAAAGGATTCATTGATCCTCACTTTCCAGATCATGTGTTGTACCTTAAGAAGACAGTCTATGGTTTAATGCAAGCACCTAGAGCTTGGTATGATCAACTGACACAATACTTGGTCTAACATGGTTTCACAAGGGGAAAAGCTAATCAAACTCTCCTCATCAAGAGGGAAGATGGCAAATTGGTAATTGCTCAAGTCTATATTGATGGCATCATCTTCAGGTCTACAAAAGATGAACTTGCTCATAATTTCTCCAAACTCATGCAAGCCGAGTTTGAGATGAGCATGATTAGAGAGTTGAATCACTTCTTTGGGTTTTGCAGATCCATCAGCAAGAGTTAGATATATTCATATCTCAATCTAAATATGCTAAAAATCTTGTGAAAAAGTTTGGTTTGAAATCTGCTAGTTCTGTTAGAACCCCCTTGATCCCTAATGTTAAACTCACTGTTGATTTGTTGGGAAAAATTGTTGATTCTTCTCTTTATAGAAGCATGATAGATAGTCTTCTTTACCTTCCTGCTAGTAGACTTGACATTAGTTATAGTGTGGGAGTGTATGCTAGATATCAAGCTAATCCCAAAGTGTCTCATATGATTGCTTTAAAAATAATCATAAAGTATGTCAAAATCACTGCCGATTTTGATGTGTGGAATAGCAAGGACACCAATGATGTCTTAGCTTGGCATTTTGACGTAGATTGGGCAAGGGATGCTGATGATAGAAAGAGTACTTTGGGGGGTTATTTCTATATCGGTAATAATCTTGTGTCTTAGATGAGCAAAAAGCAGAATTCCATCTCATTATCCACTGCTGAGGCTGAATACATCACTGCTGGTAGTTGCTGCACCCAACTTCTTTAGATGCAACAACTTCTCCTTGATTATGGTATTCATCATGAACATCTTGCCATCTATTGTGACAATACTAGTGCCATTAACATTTCTAAGAATCCTGTTCAATATTCTCGAACCAAACACATAGAGATTTGACACGACTTCATTCGGGAGCTTGTCGAAGATGGTACTCTCACTCTTGAATTCATTCACACTGATGATTAGAAGGCCGATTTGTTCACCAAACATCTTGATCGTAAATGGTTTGAATTCCTTCACCAAAACATTGGTGTTATCTCCATGGATTGATCACCTCTCCTCCTTCTCCTTCCTCATGCATTTGCATCTATTTTTTATGCTATGCTTTGTTTAACATGTTTATGTTTGCCTGTTTTTAGTTTTGCTTTATTTTGTTTTTCATAAAAATAAATAAAAATTTGAAAAAAAAAAATACAAAAACAGTATGTGTTTTGTGTACATTGGTGCTTGTGTACCTTAGATGGCCATTGAAACAAAGTTTTCTAAACTTTGTATCTTTTGTAGCTTAGATGAGCATCTCTATACATAACTAAGCAAGTGAACTTTGTGGCTCATGTTTGTGATGAGTAAGGTTAGGTAATATCTTGTACTTAACACTCATATCACTTTTTTTGACGGTTAGGACTAAAAAATCCTAAGAGAAAGGCATAAATAACCATCTCACCACTGTTGCCTGTCAATCATAAAATGACATCTGTATGCTTTGGCATAGCAAAAGTGCAATGTCAATGACATCTGTCTGTTTCAGCATAGCAAAAGTGCAATGTTAAAAACTTAACATAATTGGGTATTTCTTTCCTCTCTCTTATATGCCCATGCATGATATGATTAACAAAAGAAAAATATGCAAAAAAAAAATAAAGCAAAAAGAATCAAAATGCTTTATATATGATTGCAAACATATCTTCTAGGAGATGTGGGAGTTATAGGATGTACCTCGAAGGTGATAGTCCCCATCAAGAAGTTATGATTGTGCGTGAGCTAAATTGATTTTCTTATATCTTAAATCGTCATAACATGTAGATACTTATGCAATCTTGCATTGTTTTTCATAAACAACACGCAAATTCTTTGCTACTTTTGATACATGTGCAGGTAAAATGTAATTTGGCCATCACAAGGAATACATGTGTTAATGTATGCTCACTAAACTATCTTGACTTGCTTTTGAAATATAAAATTGGTTAGACTTGTTTTGTGTGTGTGTGTGTGTGTGTGTGTGTGTGTGTGTGTTTGGACCTAAATGCTTGACATTTTTTTTCTTGTTGAGAGATGATTTTGAAAGCTTAAAATGTTGTTTGAATCTTTGGTTGGGTAGCATGCTTGATTGCATTTATGTCTGTGATTTTCTCAATCTCGACAGCTTCTTAACAGCTCTTAACAGATAGATATCTATCGAGACCGTTAGACTACTTTTCTCGATAGATCTTATCGAATTTTCTATCCATCAAAGCTTTCTATAATTTGTCTTGATAGCTTCTTGACAGATTCTTGATCCATTAAGAAAGTTTCTGTTTGCTCAATAGCTTCTCGATAGTTGTTTGATCCATCGAAGTTCTTTTGCCATCGACAGATTCTAAATAACACCTCGACAAATTTATCTGTCAAGAATTAGTGCTCGACATCTCGACAGATTCTCGATAGCTCTTGATCCATTGAGTTGCATTTTTCTATATGTAGCTTCAATGCGATTTTTTTTTCCCATTTCTCTCTAATTTCTCTCAACAGAAACTCTCTCTTTTCTCTCCCAAACACTTTTCCCTCAACCCTTTCATCTTCCCCACTTGTTTTTTGGCCCAAATCTTGTTGTCTTTCTCTGGTATGATCTGTTTTCTCTCATTTCTTCATGCATTTCATACGTTTAGACTTATGTTTTTGGGTTTTGGAAAATTTTTAGGGTTTTTCAAAATTGTTGAGTTATTTGTGAATTTTTTGGGTTCGGTTATGTTTAAATGATCCTATATGCTCATGCATTGCATCTCATTTGCATTTTCACAATGTTTCATGAAATTTAGATGTGTGTTTTATATGTTGAAACTTTGTGTGCTGGTAGGTTTGGATTGGTCTGAGCCCATGATATTTTTATTGTTGCATGTCACATGTTCATGCATACATACCATTCTTTTCTTCCTTTTTGATACCATTGTTGGTTGGTACTTTTCTGCTTGTCCTTCTCTCTCTCTTGAATAGTCTGCGCATGGCACCTAAGCACAAATCTGCTCCGTCCAAGAACCCTCTTCGTTCTGGGGCATCTTCTTCTTTTGATCCTACACCCTCTCATGTCAGGATCCGTGATGATAAACTTTTCTAGTCGTGACATTCATTCCGGACGCCAAGTCGTCCTTACGAATTTCTCCAATACTGACTTACCCACTGTTATTAACAGTGGGGGTTAGGAATCACTTTATGAGATCCCGGTCAGCTATCCCTCTGTGATCATACAGGAGTTTCACTCCAATATGCACAATTTTGATTACTCAATACCTTGTTTCATCACTTCTGTTCAAGGTATCCATATTGTAGTCACTCTAAAGCTTATCTCTGATGTGCTACACGTCCTGAGGGTATCGCATTCTAATTACCCCAGTTGTCCATGTCTGAGGACTGTGTCCAAAGATGAACTTCTATCTCTCTTCTATGAGACACCTTCATCTTAGGGTGAACGTCAAAACACACCTTGCTCAGGCTTTGCAAAAGGTCTGAGGTTCCTGAATATGGTGATGACATTTGTTTTACAGCCCTTGTCTCACTATAATTCTATTATTGAGCCTTGTGCTCGCTTTTTGTTATCCCTCCTTAAAGGGCTTACCATTGACTTTCCCTCTCATTTCATACTTTCCCTAATAGATGTCTATAAGGATATGGCGGCCAGTGATAAGCTTATTTTTCCTTCTGCTATCACGAGGATCATTCACCATGCTTCTGTCTCCTATCCAGAGTTTGCTCACTTCACCATCATGGGTGCCATTAATGGCGCGTCCATTAGACGAAGTGAGGCCTAGCTTTGACCGAAGCGGCCACGAACCGAGATAGTGACTCCTCCAGCCTTTTTCGCTCCATCCACCTTTGCTCCTTCTTCTTTTTCTTGTAGTGTGACTCTTAAGGCCATCATGGCACAGCTTGAGTACATGGATGCTCGCCTTGACACTCTTAGTGATGAGTTGTGTTAGGTGAACACTTGTGTTGGTCGTATCGCAAGACTTCAGGCTGTCATGGGTGGTTTCACCGCGTCTCCATCTCCATCTCCATCTCTACAGGCTTCAGAGGATGAGGGCGATGATGATGGATCCAGTGATGATGATGCTGATGAGGATGATGGTGTTAGCTCTTCTTGTGATGAGAAGATCACTGCTTCTCAGTGACTTGCCCTTTGTCATTTGTGACAAAAAGGGGGAGTAGTTTTGGGTATGAGAGTAGTCATATACTTAGGGGGAGAGTTAGCATAGGATTTTTTGTTAGGGGAGTGTTTGTCTTTTTGATGGATGTAGTGAGAACTTTTGTATCTTTTATTTTCTTTATCTTTTAGGTACTTTGTTCTTGTACATTGGTCTTGTGACCACTTAGTGATAGAAAACCTTTTATTCATTTGATCTATATATATTTGATGAGGTTATTATTACTTTTTCACCTATCTCTCCATTGTTTGTTTCTTTTTTCTCTTTATACACATGCCTTTTATTGATTGTATGCAATCTTCTATTTCTGTTTCACACTAAGATGTCTTGATGAGTTTTGTTTAAAGTGTTTCAGAAATACAGGTTGTCAAAGTCTTCTATGCCATGAACTCTCTTCTTGCAAAATTTTTCAAGAATTTGTGTTAGGGTAGATTTTATTGTATTCAACAAGTGAGTATGAGTTGAGTGATTTATGACTTCTCTCATATTTTATTTGTTTGTTGCGGTTTTGTCATGGATTTCCAAAGGGGGAGATTATTAGGACATATGTGGATCTTGTTAGAACATATGTCATTTAGAATTGGCTAATCCTTTGACAAAACGCACTTTACTTGTAATTGGGTAGATCTAGGATGTGTCTAATAATTCAAATAACAAGAATTCAGGTTCAAGTATTGAAGCTATGAAAATCTGTCCAAGAATCAAGTGAAGAAGTGTTGTTCTTTAAAGCTCGACAAATGTATCTATCGAGATTTAAAATGTGAAGCTCGAAAGTTGTATCTATCAAGAATTACGAAAATCAGTTTTTTAGAAGTGTTTCTCACGCATATCCAAGCTATGTGTTTAGGTTTTCTTTTCTCACAACCTTAGACATATATAAGGATTATTTTAAGGGCCATCATAAGGTTGTTGCACTTGTTGTTGCAAGCATATTGTGACCGGATACATATGCCCTAATTCATCTTTCACTTGAAGAAGCTGCTGCGTTTGTACGCCGTAGGTGGGTTTTGTGACCAAGGAGCTTCCTGATCTTAATAGTGTGGATGAACTGAAGAACTTTGTAGCCAACATCCTTCTCAAGTTGGTGTGTTAGTCACGTACTTGGATCCATGCATCGATTGGTTGGTGATGTACTTGGAGCTATGCATTGAAAGGAGAGATTGTCACTACATTACAAGTCTAATTGTATATTGGGGTAAGGGTTCAACTGTAGGTTGGTATAAGGTACTGGGATTCCTTTACTTGTAACCGCTTATTTTGATAATAGTGGATTCTCGGGAGTAGTGGCTTTAAATTCACCCGGTGGGATTTTTGCCTTGAAGGTTTTCCTCATTCATAAACAAATCACCGTGTCAAATTTATTTTCCACTGCATTTAGTTATTTGGTTATTTTTTTTGTGCTACGACGCATATTGCATGTTAATTGACCTAATTAATTAACTTGGCTAATTAATTGGTTAATTTATCATAAGGGGTCAATACATTCTTGGCCTATCACTCTTCCTCCTAGAAATTTTGCTTGACTCGCTTTCCATGGCTGCGAGGCCAGACCAGCCAAATGGACCTTTTAAAGTTGTTTCTGTGTACGCAAAAACTCGAGGCTGCATTATCATAGGCTAGTGGTCCAATATGGAATATGCTTGTATCATATCCAAGTGAGGCACAGATATTATTTCTACTTTTTTACTTTGGCTACGAATATATATGTTCCTGCTTCTTTTTTATGTAAAAGGATTTTGGAAAGCAAATTTGCAAATCGCAATACATATTCTGATCCTGTAGCCACTGCGTGATATCAAACCTAATTCTTTCTCTTTCCTCATGCATGTAGTACTTCAATATGTACGAAAATGTAGAGGGGAGCAATATAAATATGTATTTTCATTGTAACATTTGAAAAATGAAAGTGGTTCAGTAAACCAGGAAAGACAACAAAAAAAGAATAAAGAAGTAATGATGGGTGCTTATCGACATTGGCAAACAACTTAACAGTTGTTTTGTGCTTGCAAAACTCGAGTCTGCATCTATATCATATACTATATATAATAGCAGAAGCTTTTTCCTGTAATTCAGGACGTGTTGCCATGTTGGAAAAATACCTATCTAAAATTCTGACTCGTATAAGTTAAAAAGCGATAAATTGTAGTGTTTGGCAATACTACAACACCGTTTAAAAAACCTCTCTAGAAAAGAAAAAGATTAGCCACTTAAAAATACTATGCACAGAGAGAGAGAGAGAGAGAGAGAGAGAGAGGCGATAAGGCCTTTCTCCTATCACTAAGCCTCCATTCAATCTAATAAAAAAAGACCTCCGTTCAAGAAAAACCATTCCAAAGCACATAGTGCATTGTGCGGGGAAAGAAAGCAGATTTCGTTGGAACCATACACGGAATAGCAAAAACAATCCCATTCTCTCATAAATTTTTTTCTAATCCCTAATTCCGCTTCTGAATTCGCATCCAATTTTCTTTTCCTTCATAATTTTCTTGATACGTTACACTCAAAACGAAAGAAAAAAAAAATTCCTGATGCGTTACTATTTGGGAATTTTAGGGGGGTGGGGGTTTGGGAATGGTGAGTTCAGAAGGGTTGAGTGCCTCGCCGGCTCCTTCGGCGGCGACTGCAATGGTGGCGATGGCAAAGAAATATGGTGTTACGGAGTCGATATCGATGGCGGGGCCCACCAGAGCGGATAGACAAATAAACAAAGACTTAGAGAAGGTTTGGATTTTGGGTTATTTATGGAGGAAATTTAATTCTTTACATGCATTGGGGTTTTTTTTTTTTTGGTGTTTGATCTTTTTGTTTATGTTTTTTGGTTTCTAGGTATGGGATATTCTTTTAGGGAAAGTTTAATTCTTTACAACATTGAGGTTTTTGTGCTGATTTTGTTGTTTATTTATGTTTTTGGTTTCTGGGTATGACTAATTGTATTTAGAAAAAGTTTAATTCTTTATGAGCATTAAGGATTTTGTGCTGATAAAGTTATTTGTTTATGTTTTGGTATCTGGTTATGCAAGTTATACTATATTATCACAGTTGCACCAAACAACAACCGTCCACTCCCTTTCCAAATTCAAACCATTAGATTGTCAGAACCGACATCGACAACGGTACATTTTTTTTCTCAATTTTGTAGGTTTGGGTATAAAACGTTTCTTTTAATTGATTTTTTTTTTGGGTAGGTTTAGATTTGATACGTTTTTGTTATGGGTTTTTGAATTCTCTATCAAAATGTTTGTTTTCTCAATTTTAGATATTTGCTTTTGTTTTGTTTTGTTTTTTTTTTTTTTTTTAGATTATAGAATTCACTAAAAATATTGATTTTTAGTTTAGGTACTTTTGTTTCTAATCTTAACGAAATCTTTGGGACTAAATAAGTATAGAATTGAATGTTGCATTGATACTTATTTTAGGTTTTTCTGCCAAAATACGGTTGAGAGCGAGATACGTTGCAAACATACACGGAATACTGAGAAAGAGAACTGTTAGGACATATGTAGTTCAATTCTGTGAACATATGTCGTTATTTTATGTAATTGGCTTATCCTTAGACATATCCTTAGACAAAACGCACTTTACTTGTAATTGGGTAGATTTAGGATGAGTTTAACACTTCAAGAAACAGTGGTTCAAGGTTAAGTGTTGAAGCCGTCAAAGTCTGTCCAAGAAACAAGCTAGGAAGTGCAAGGTTTTAAAGCTCGACACATACCTCGACAGATACATCTATCAAGCTTTAAAGGAGCTGTTTTGCCCGAGCCTCGACAGCTATCTCGACACCTCTCGACACCTCTATCTGTCGAGAATTAAAGAAAACAGATTTCTAGGTCTGTTTCAAGTCTAATCCGTGAGTGTGTCTTTGGGACTTCTTTTCTCCTAACCCTAGACATATAAAAGGATTATTTTAAGGGCCGTTAAGAAAGAGATCACAAGATACAAGTTGCACATTCATTGAGAACTTTTTGTTCGTGCAATTTGTGATCTGACAGACAAAGTTCGTGCTCTAGTTCATCCTTGATGATTTGAAGAACTTTGCAGCCAACTCTCTCTCTCTCTCTAGTTGGTATTTGAAGTCGCGTACTGGGATCCGCGCATCTGGTTAGTCACGTACTTGGGAGCCGTGCATTGAAAGGAGAAACTGTCACTACAGAACAAGTCCAATTGGGTATTGGGGTAAGAGTTCAACTGTAGGTTGGTGAGGTACTTGGGATTCCTTACTTGTAACTGCTTGTTGTGATAATAGTGGAGTTTCGGGAGTGGTGACCTTAAATCACCCGGTGGGGTTTTTGCCGTAAGGGTTTTCCCCATTCGTGAACAAATCACCGTGTTATTTATTTTCCGCTGCTTAACTTAGTTTGGTGATTTGTTTGTGCTACCACGTGATATTGCATGTTAATTTGATTAATTAAAAACTGGGCTAATTAATTAATCTAAGTTATCACAAGGGGTCAACGCGTATGTGGCCTGACAAGTGGTATCAGAGCAAGCACACTCTGATTAGGGTTTAATCTATTGTGTGTGATCCATTGACCCCTGCTGTCATGGATAGAGGACAATCTCTAATCATTCCTCCTTTATTTGATGGCACTAACTATGCATACTGGAAAGTACGCATGAGAGCTTTCTTGCAGTCGTTAGATGAGAAAGTGTGGCAAGCTGTGGAGATAGGCTGGACCAAGCCTACAGAAGCGCCGGCCGACTGGGATGAAGCTAAGATCAAGGCTGCCAACTTCAACAGCAGAGCATTGAATGCCCTATTCAGTGCAGTCACCAATGAGGAGTTCAAGAAAATTTCCTCAACTGAAACTGCTAAGGAAGCATGGACCATCCTCCAGACAACCTATGAGGGCACCAAGGCTGTCAAAGATTCAAAGCTGCAGAGGCTCACCACACGCTTTGAAGAAATTAAGATGGAGGAGGATGAGTCGTTTGATGAGTTCTATGCCAAGCTCAAGGATATAGTGAACTCAGCCTTCAATCTTGGGGAGACCATCCCTGAACCCAAGATAGTAAGGAAGGTGCTTAGATCGCTGCCCGAGAGATTCCATGCCAAGATCACGGCGATCGAAGAATCAAAGGACATTGATAGAATTCCTTTGACTGAGCTGGTTGGAAACTTGCAAACCTATGAGTTAGGGCTGACTAGGTTGGGCAAGTCAAGCAAGGGCAAGAGTTTGGCACTAAAGGCCAAAAACAGTGATACGGATGACTCGTCAGATGATGAAGATTCCAAGATGAAGTCCTACATCACAAGGCAATTCAAGAAGTTTATGAAGAATGCCAACGGAAAGGGCTTCAACAAAGACCGGAGACAATCCAGTTCTTCACAATTTAAGAATCCGGATAAAGGGAAGAAGGATGTCAAGGATGGCGGTCAGTACACTGTTCCTGCTGGGCCAAAATGTTTTGGGTGTCAAGGCTTCGGACACATGAAACAAGAGTGTCCTACGTACCTCAAGAGCATAGGGAAGAGCAAGGCACTTGCTATTACCTTAAGCGACACAGAGCCCGAGGACGATTCCGAGGATGAAGACGACGGAATCTTGAATGCCTTCACTGCCACTGTTAATCCTACTGATGGGGTTACCGAGAAAGTGGATGAAGAAGAGGAGTTGGTGGACTCCAAGATTGAGATTATGGATGATCAAGATGATATCCATACCGCCTATGAGAAGCTATACAAGCTTTCTGAGAAACATGAGAAGCTCTATAGGCTGGCCACCAAGAAGCTCAGTGATGTGGAACTCAACCGTGAGGAGCTGTCCACAAAGGTCGATGAAGCGAATCAAACCATTGGAGCACTGAGGTTCGAAAACAATTTCTTGGTTGAGAGGACCAAGAAGCTTGAAGCGGAGCTGTTTCAAGTCAGAGCACAACTGGAGAGGACGTCAAGTGCTAAACTGGACGAGATGCTGAGTGCTCAGAGATATTCTTCAGATCGTACTGGATTGGGGTATGAATCTCTCTCTCTAATACTCCTACTTCTAGTACTACTGTGTTTGTTCCACCTGCTAATAACATTGAAAATGAAGAAAAGAATGTTAAATCTGAATTAGCTAGTGAGAACGTAGACAAGGGCAAGTCCATTCTAGGAGCACCCCCTAAAATTGAGAAAAGGGAAGCTAGAAACCCTAGGACTAAGAAGGCTAACTCTCAAAAGGCCAAACAGAAGAAGCCGCATCTCTGTTATCATTGTGGTGCTGCCGGTCACACTCGACCTAATTGCTACAAGTGGCGTGCCACTCAACAGAGCAATGGCACAATAGCATCTGGGAGCCAGAATCAGCTTCAGTCTTCTCTCGCTCTTCTTGGAGACATTCTAAAAGCCCTCATGTTCCTTTCGAAATTGAACGGTTCATATTCTTCTCCCTCTTCACCGGTTCAAGAATCGACCAAAAGGAAAGGACCTTCCAAAGTGTGGAAGGCAAAGGGATCTAAGTGATTTCAGTCACTTCTTCTTCTCTCTCCTATTTTTGTGTGTTGCATTACTTGTGTGTTTCTTTACTGTTTTGAGTCAGTCTAGTTTTATGCATTGTTTTGCTTTACATGTTTTTGTTTGTGTGTTTTCAGTTTTGTGTTTTATTTTTTGCTTTTCTGATAAAAATAAAAAAAAAATTGAAAAATTGAAAAATACAAAAACAGTGTGTGTTTGTGTGCATTAGTTCGTGTGAACTTTTAAAATGGCCATTGAAACAGAGTTTTCTAAACTTTGTATCATCTATAGCTTAGATGAGCACTCTTTTGCACAACTAAGCGAGTGAACTCTGTAGCTCTTTGTTTGTGATGAGTAAGGTTAAGTGATCTCTTCTTCTTAACACTCGTATCACTCTTTTTGACGGGTTGAACTAGAAAATCCTAAGAGAAAGGCATAAATAACCATCTCACCACTGTTACTCGCCAATCATAATATGACATCTGTATGCTTCGGCATAGCAAAAGTGCAATGTCCATGACACCTGTATGCTTCGGCATAGCAAAAGTGCAGTGTCAAAAGCTTAACATAATTGGGTATTTCTTTTCTTCCTCTTGTATGCCCATACATGATATGCTTGTTAAAAAGAAAATATGCAAAGAAATAAAAAGCAAAAAGATAAAAAAAAAAAAATGCTTTAAAATATGGTTGTAAGCGTGTTTTCTAGGAGATGTGGGAGTTATAGGATGTACCTCGAAGGTGATAGTTCCCATCAAACAGTTATGATTGTGTGTGAGTTAAAGTGATCTTCTCATATCTCAAATCGTCATAACATTGAGACACATATGCAATCTTGCAATGTTTTCACACACAACACGCAATATTCTTTGTTATTCTTGATACATGTGCAGGTACAATGTGATTTGGCCATCACAAAGTTTACATGCGTTAATGTATGCTCACGAAACTGTCATAACTTGTTTTTGAAACATAAAATTGGTTAGACTTGTTTAGTGTGTGTGTGCGTGTTTTGAGATACATGTGCATCAATTTTCTTGTTAAGAGATGATTTTGAGAGCTTAATGTGTTGGTTGTATCTTTGGTTGAGTTGCATGCATGATTGCATTCATGTCTATGTTTTTCTTCTTTTGAAAAACTGCTTTTAAAGGCATCTCGACACCTCCTCGATACCTCTCGACACATGAGCTATCTGTCGAGCTCCTTAGACTCTTTCTTATCGTAATCTCGACAGATACCTCGACACCTGCTGGATTGATCGAGAAACTTTCTGTTTGCTCGATAGCTTCTCGATAGCTGCTAGATCGATCGAGGTTCCTTCTTGTTTATTCTTCTTCCTCGATAGCTGATCTCGATAGCTTCATCTGTCCATGTGTATTTCTTGACACATGCCTTCGACAGAAGTCTTGACACCTCCCGATAGCTTCATCTGTTGAGATTTAATGAGAAGCTATATATATAGCAGTTTGGATTTTTTTCTCACTTGCTCGATCTCTCTCGCTCGAAACTCACTGTTCTCTCTCAAAATCTTCTCCTTTTCCCTCCAAACCTTCTCCCAAGGCTTTCTCAAGAGTTTCTTTGCGATCTTCATCTCTTGGTAAGCACTTTATCCCTCTTTTTCATGCATTTCATTGTTTTAAAACCCTAGGTTTTGTGTTTTTGAAAATTTTTGGGAGTTTTCAAAATTGTTGGGGTTTTCATGAAATTTTTGGGTTGTTTTTCTAGTTTTGATCTTCAAAATCACATGCATTGCATTCCATTAGCATTCTAATTGTATTTTCATACATTTAGATGTGTGCCTATCTATTGTGTGCTGTTAGGTTTGGATTGGGCTGAGCCCATGATTTTTTATGTTGCATGTCACATGCTCATGCATTCTCCATGCATACGTTCTTTTCATTTCAATATTATTCTGTCAATATTGAACTGTTTGGGACTTTTCTGTGTGTTTTCTTTCTCTCCCCCTCTCTATGGTTGCGTTAGCTGTGTCTATGGCACCTAAGCGTAAATCCACTCCGTCCCAGAACCCTCTGCGTTCTAAGGGACAGTCTTCCTCTGACTCTACCCCTCTTTCTGTCTGGTTCCGTGATGAGAAAGCCCACATGGACTTCTCGGAGAACTTTTCTAAACGCGGTGTTCATTCGGAACGCCACGTAGTCCTGGCAGACTTTGCCGACACCGACCTTCCCGA
This sequence comes from Castanopsis chinensis, assembly GCA_032878915.1. NCBI lineage: Eukaryota > Viridiplantae > Streptophyta > Magnoliopsida > Fagales > Fagaceae > Castanopsis > Castanopsis chinensis. Next base: position 16,620,734 of record JAVQMG010000130.1, read on the forward strand.
TGTCATTCACACTCGAGGTTGGGAGTCACTGTGTGACATCCCGGTCACCTGTCCTCTCGTGTTGATTCAGGAGTTTTACTCCAATATCCACGGGATAGATTCGTCTGTACCTTCTTTCTACTCTTGCGTCCGAGGTACGCGCTTCTGTGTCACCCTAGAGCTGGTCTCTAAGGTTCTTCATGTACCTAGGGTGGATCATCCTGATTACCCTAGCTGTGAGCGTCTCTGGACTGTGTCCAAAGACGAGATGATCTCGGCGTTCTGTGAGCGTCCTACCTCTTGGGGAGATCACATGTACACACCATGTCGACCTTTTGCTAAAGGTCCTCGTTTCCTTAACATGGTGATGACCTTTGTTTTGCACCCACTCTCTCACTATAACTCTATCACAGAGCCTCGCGCTCGATTTTTGTTGTCCCTCTTAGAGGATCTCTCTATAGATTTTCCTTCACACTTCATCTTTTCCATTATCGATGTCTATAGAGATACGGCCACCCGTGATAAGCTCATTTTCCCTTCCGCTATCACAAGGATTCTGAGTCGTTTTTCCATCCCATTCCCTTCGTCCGATCCTTACCATGTCATGTCCGCCATAGACGCCGCTACCGTAAAACGTAGCGAGGCACAGTTTAGATTGCGATAGACAGATGGTGCCACTCCTTCCACCCGTCCGGCCACCTCCAAATCTGCTCGAGCATCTGCTTCTACTTCTTCGAGCGACGTCAGCTTGGGAGACATCATGGCGCAGCTACAGCGCATGGATGCTCGCCTAGATACACTCTCCACGGAGTTGTATCAGGTGAACGTCCGTGTTGGTCGGATCGCCAGGCAACAGGTGACCATGGGCGGCTTTGCTCCAGAGGCTTCTCCTCCGCCACCTCATGTGTCATCTGAGACCGAGGCTGATGATGATGGCGATGATGATGATGCTTCCGACGATGATGATGATGGAGATGCGAGCTCTTCGGATGAGATGTCTACTTGACACTCTACCCTTTGTCCTTCGTGACAAAAAGGGGGAGTAGTTTTGTATTGTATGAGAGTAGTCATTCTTAGGGGGAGTGTTAGCATAGGACATAGGACATTTTTGTTAGAGGGAGTGTGGATTGAGGGATGTAGTGAGGTGATCTATGTATTTTTTCTTTCTTTTAGAGATACATTGATCATGTATTGACATACATTGTATTTATTCTCTTCTTATTTATGATGATGTATGTTTTTCTTTCACCTACCTTTCATATGTGTTTTGTTTATAAGTGTTTCAGAAATACAGGTTGTCAAAGTCTTCTTGCCATGAACTCTCTTCTTGCAAAGTTTTTCAAGAGTTTGTGTTAGGATAGATTTTACTGTATGTAACAAGTGAATATGAGTTAAAGTGATTTATGACTTCTCTCATATCTTCATTTGTTTGTTATGGTTTTGTCACGGATTGCCAAAGGGGGAGATTGTTAGGACATATGTAGTTCAAGTCTATGAACATATGTCGTTATTTTATGTAATTGGCTTATCCTTAGACAAAACGCACTTTACTTGTAATTGGGTAGATTTAGGATGAGTTTAACACTTCAAGAAACGGTGGTTCAAGGTTAAGTGTTGAAGCCGTCAAAGTCTGTCCAAGAAACAAGCTAGGAAGTGCAAGGTTTTAAAGCTCGACACATACCTCGACAGATACATCTATCGAGCTTTAAAGGAGCTGTTTTGCCCGAGCCTCGACAGCTATCTCGACACCTCTCGACACCTCTATCTGTCGAGAATTAAAGAAAATAGATTTCCAGGTCTGTTTCAAGTCTAATCCGTGAGTGTGTCTTTGGGACTTCTTTTCTCCTAACCCTAGACATATAAAAGGATTATTTTAAGGGCCGTCAAGAAAGAGATCACAAGATACAAGTTGTACATTCATTGAGAACTTGTTGTTCGTGCAATTTGTGATCTGACAGACAAAGTTCGTGTCCTAGTTCATCCTTGATGATTTGAAGAACTTTGCAGCCAACTCTCTCTCTCTCTCTAGTTGGTATTTGAAGTCGCATACTGGGATCCGAGCATCTGGTTAGTCACGTACTTGGGAGCCGTGCATTGAAAGGAGAAACTGTCACTATAAAACAAGTCCAATTGGGTATTGGGGTAAGAGTTCAACTGTAGGTTGGTGAGGTACTTGGGATTCCTTACTTGTAACTGCTTGTTGTGATAATAGTGGAGTTTCGGGAGTGGTGACCTTAAATCACCCGGTGGGGTTTTTGCCGTAAGGGTTTTCCCCATTCATGAACAAATCACCGTATTATTTATTTTCCGCTGCTTAACTTAGTTTGGTGATTTGTTTGTGCTACCATGTGATATTGCATGTTAATTTGATTAATTAAAAACTGGGCTAATTAATTAATCTAAGTTATCACAAGGGGTCAACGCGTTTGTGGCCTGACAAGAACAATAGAGAGAGATTCAATTTGTCTCAATTTCTCTCAAGATTAGAATTCACATAAAGGCCTACTTCCTCCCAACATCTACCGTCCTTCTGGAATTGCTACCGGTTAGTTTTTCTCTTTGCTTTTTAGTTTATACATTAAATTAGATCAGGCTTTTTATAATTTTGCTGGATTGTTTTTTATTTGAATTTTTGGGTTATATTTCTGATTAAGGTGTCCGAGTTAAATTTTTTTTTTTTTTTTTCTGGGTATTTGGTTAAATTAGATCAGGTTTTAATAATTTGGCTGGATTGTTTTTAATTTGACTTTTTTGGTTATATTTTTGATTAAGGTGTCTGAGTTATTATTATTATTATTATTATTATTATTATTGTTATTATTATTGTTATTATTATTATTATTATTATTATTATTATTTATTTATTTATTTATTTTGGGTATTTGGTTAAATTGATGTGTGGGCATCTATTTATAGTGTCCGATTAAAACTCAGATGAATTGAATGAAGGTCCTTAGGTGAGTTCCAGTCTCTTTTGGATACTTTAAAGATCAAAACAGAGCAATAGATTATTGGGTTTTTTTCCTTTTCTAGGTCTTTTAGAAGAAGTAACATGGATCTCTTTGGGGGATGCTTTTCAATTTGTTCAATCTATCATTCTTTTGAGGAATCAGGTATTAACTTCAGACAATGGGTATGAATTTTTTAATAGTTTGTTGAATTCATTTTTTTCGCCAATTTATTACACATGGTACAATCTTAGGTATCATACAAAATTGAAAAAATAAAAATAAAAAAATGCTTCTTCAAATGTGGCATCATGATTATGTGAGCATGATGTGTATTCTATTCAAGATATGTTGCGATCAGATTGTATTTTAATCATGCACCACAACTGTGTATTATCCATACTCTTAAGAGGATTGACTCTATATACCTTATGTGCCTACTTTGCTATAATGGATGTCGTTTAGTATGGTGTGACTAGGTGCCATGCATTTTGAGTCTCATTTGAGACTAGCTGCAAGAGTTAACAAAAATATTTTTTGAGAAATGAATACAAGAAATGCACTTACCAAATAGGAGTACAATAATAGAAAAGACATTCCTGAAGCCTCAAAAATTATTTGTAAAAAAATTGTAAAACCCAGGTAGAATCAATGCAATCCAAATAGTGGTAATGTTTATTTGCAATGGTAAATATACACATCGCTTTATCATGCATAGCGGTAATGTTTATTTTTCATGACTTCTATTTGTTCAAAGTTTAGGATTTTTTTTTTTTTTTTTTTGTTTTGTTTTGGCCAGAAGGAGATGATTGTTGAGAGATTGAATACATACTGGATTGCTTTCAGATATGCTTTGTTAGTTTTATGTGTATTTCTGTTAAAATAAAAATATATGGGAAAAGTTGTGTGCTTCATATTTACTTAAGTTGGTATAAGTCTTGATGGTGATAAATGTTTGTTTGTCAAGGTTTAGCAAAGGTGAGTGCGTGGTGTGGAGTCTAATATGAGTGTACACTCTTTCTAATTCAATCTATTTTGTTTCCTTTCTTTTTTATATACAACCCTATATATACATCAAATCCCAAATTTCATCTTCCCACCCTGTTACGGTTTTCAGCAAGTTAATTTTGATTTTGTTTGTTCTGTAATGAATATATGTTTCATTCTGTTATGCGTGTTTGTTACCAGTGTTCTTAAAGAGTTCTATTACATATAACTAATTGGCAATTTCAATTGTTAACAACATTCTATGTAATTTTTTTCTATTTAGATTGGTACATCAATCTTGGGCATCCACATCCAATTGAGGGCTTCTCTAGCAAGTGTGAAAGTGATTCTGCTGATCACTGCTAAGTATATAAAAGATCTTATACTCCACTTATAAGTACATTAAAGTTCGTTTGAGCCATCAGCGATGCTTTCTCTTATTAACCAGTAACTCTATTAGTGTCATTTACATTCCTTGAGACCATTTTAAACCTGGCAGATTTAAGGTGTTGTTAGTTTCATTAAGGTTTGTAATATGCCATTACTAAAATTTAATTGTATTGTATAAACTACATACCTATAATTGTAATAATTCTACAACTAGAATTTTATTGTATTGCATAAATAACAAATATAACTGACATATTTCTTGCAAAAAAGAATATTTCACAGCTAGCTACTAGAAGCTCTCTCAATGTTCAACTAGATTGGATGTCTCTGCACATTTCAATGGGATCTATGACAATGCAATTGGTGAGCCTGTCATTTGAATTAAGCTTTTAATACAAAGTTAAAATTATTATTTACATTTTTTCTTTTCTTTTTACTTTATTGTTTCTTTAATGTTTGATAGATTGTGCTAAGAAACTTTTTTTTTTTTTTTTTTGATAGTGCTGAGAAACTTAAAAAAAAGCCATATTCATGGTTGGAGAAATTGGAGGGAATGAAATAGATGTTGTTACTATAAGTATTATTAGAAAAAAAAAATCTTTTTTATTTTCCTTGTAAAAAGAATTGTTATGATTATTGATTCCTAATTCTCTATTATTGTTCCATAGGGTCATTGGTTATGGTGATACCCAAGTAGTTGTCACAGAAATTTTCCCAATAGGCTGTTTACCAATCTAGCTTACAGCAGTATACACTAACACTTCTTCTGCTTATGAAAAATTTTGGCTAGTCTCTCTACTTCTAAAAGAAAGCATAAAAAATAGAACATGACATGAAGGAGATTTAGTAATGAATTTTGTAATTTTTCAAGGTACAAGATTTGATGATGCAACTGTGCAAAAACTTGTTGTGTGTTGAAATAGAGCATAGAATTATTTTTTAGTGTTATTGAACTTGAGTTTGGCTTTAGCAAATGCTCAATTTTCTTGCTGTTTATTTCAAGTAAATCTGCCATGTTTTTCCATGGATTTTAGATAATTAGAGTTAATTACCTACCATGCAACACATGTTTTATAGGATCTCAGTTTTTAGAGATTCATTTACATTGCCGTTTGTTACTAATTTTGCATTTTCAATGACAATTTTTTACTCAAGTGCTAATGTAGATTTATCATTTCTGCTTTGGCTTATAAAACTGTTGGTAACTATACAAGAAAAGCTCCTAGATTGAGTTGAAAGGTCAGGACAACTTAATTTCCCTTTTTTACTTTTATTTAAATTTGTCTCTTTATCATTTGTTAATGTTTGATTAAAAAAACGTTGAACAAAAAAGTTTAATAAGATTATTTAATATGTACTTTTTGACTCTCAAATCAGATGCTAAATTTTTTTTCCCTTTTGTTGGTTAAAATATGGTTTTGTATCTCATACAAAACACACAGCGGAAGCAACAAATAAGGATCTATTTCATTCATGATTGATAACATGCACTCTGTAAATTTCATAATTTAAGAACAAGATAGCGTACCTTTGTGTGGAGAATTTCAAAACAAAGATTAGAAGCACTTGGGAAAAATTTTAATCTTCACTTCAATTCCACTTTACGCCCAAGATGTGTGGTCTCTCAATCAGTTTCCAAAGGGAGAATAAAAGTGTGTCTCACACTCTTTCTTTTTCTCTACGAAAAATCGCGTTAAGAGACTATGAGGCACTAGCTCCAATTGATTGAGAGACCACACTCTTTCTTTAGTGTGTGGCTTGGAATGGGACCAAAAGGGACCAATAAGGCACTAGCTCCAATGGGCCTTGGGCTTTTCCGTCAACTCTTGACAAGTCCAAAGTTACCATTAATTATATTTAATACCACTATATAAATATAATTGCACTCTAGGCCTTATTAATAAATTATATCTCAAGACTTTATTTTACACGCAACCCCTTCATAAAATATTCGTAGTAATACAAAGTCATAAATATAGACTGCCACTTTGAAAATTACTACATCTTATCCTTGAGTACCCGGTTTAATCCTTTAAAGTTATTCATCATATATCTATGAAATCCAATTTCATAAATATATACTTTAGTAATTTCTTACCAAAATGGTTAGGCCTAACTCTCTGAATAACCAAACCCATTAAACTTATCTCAAGGGAATATTTTATATCTCCGTTAAGAGACTATGAATTCCATCTTGAGAATATATGTTCTATCAACACTAAATGTGGCTGCCCAACACATTGAGGTTTTGAACGTTACTTTAGATCTCACTCCTGATATATCAAAGCAATCTACATCTCATGATCAGGTCCATTATTCTCTCAGGATTAAGAGTTCATGCAAATAGAAGTCGTGAGATTTATTATTCATTTGACAGTCGTTAGGAGAATAATAAATCTCACAGCGGTCTAGTTCAATATGTCTTAACTCTTAAAACATATCAACATATCAACATATCAACTAGAAGTCACCACTTCCATGATCAAGACAAATCATCTTAGTTGATACGTTATAGCCTTCGCAGATGAAATGCCCAATTTCATCACCAACTACGAACTATAAATTTTGAGTTTACAAAGAACTTGTGATTTACATCTTCTGTGACTTTTCACATAAATCACATATTATGCATCTCATGGACTATATGATAATGTCCAAATATTCATGTTACTATTATTTTAGATAAAAATAAACAACTTTATTAAACACAACATTAAGTCATACATAATGCCATACATAGCATCATACAATAGGATTTAAGGGCATATATCCTAACACCTTTACCATGTCTAGGATTCTTCTTTCACCCCTATTGAAAAATAGATAGTTGTAGTATTTTAATTTGGATACTTTGTTCTCAAATTAACATCTCTACTTTTTTGTTTTGATAGCATTGGGAGTACTGCCCAAGCTTAGAGTGTAGACTTATTGACAATTTTTTTTCAGAGTGAAATTGGAAGTTGGAGCAAACAAAGAAATAACAAAGATTTGTTAAAAAACTGTGTTACTTCATATCAAGGGATCATTCATTTAATATGGTTGTATGATTATTTCCTGCCATTTTAAAAAACCTACTTACCCTTTCACTTTTTGTTGAAATTCAGATTTGCTAAGTTTTCCCTGTCAAGTATGGAATTTAATAATTCATGAATATGCCAAATTTCAACTTGGATGGTTTAAAATCTGAAAGTTTAGCCTGTATAGTTATGGGTTTATCCACTTTCTATTGATGTTACGGTCTGAGATTATTATTTTTGGTAGTTACTTTGCGTTGCTAGAATTTTGCTCATGAAGAACAGGAAAAGGCATATATTTTAGAAGATGATTCAGGTATTGTTGCTTTGTTTTATGAATAAAAATAATTAATTATTGAATGAGTTTCGAATTTTTTTATTTACATATTCTGGAATATTTAATTAAACCCAATTTCTGGATATGTTAATTTAAGTGCTATTCGGGAAGAATAGAAAGTAGTTTGTACGACCTGAGAAATTTCTTTTTAATGTTGTTTGTTCAGAAATGGATATGTGTTCTTTCTACTATGCATTCAAAATTTTTTATTTTTTGTGGGAAAGGGTCAAAAAGAAAGAAATAAACTGAAGAATAGAGGACATGGTGTGTCTACAGTGTCTTAGGTAAATTTGGAGAACTATGCTAAATTGTTCATACGCTAAGAAGTTTTTTTCCCTGGCAAAAAAAAAAAAAAAAAAAAAAAAAAAAGAACCAAGAAATTAAACCAGAAATAATAGTTTATCTAAGTGAAGGAAATGTCTATACTTGGTGAAAAGAAGGAATTTTACCTATGTTCTCTGATGTAAAAAGTTAAGAAAACATAAAATATCCAAACCACTTGATGTGTTTAAATTTGTTAAAGATGAGATTTTAGATGCAATTCCTCCAGCATGTATGTGCTTCAACTTTGGACATCAGTTTAGTAAAAGTTTTCTTGACACTATAGTGCTTAGGACCATTACACACTTGAAACTTCCATGGAGGAAATTTGGTGGCTAGGATTATAAGATGCATTCTTAGAATTCAGACTATAAATGATTGAGCAAAGTGTATGATAGGCCACAAACGCATTGACTCCTAGTGATGAATTAAGTTGATTAATTAGCCAAGTTATTAATTAATCAAATTATTATGCAAATAGCGTGGTAGCACAAATAAATCACCAATAAACTAAAGTATGCAGCGGAAAATAAATTGACATGGTGATTTGTTTACGAATGGGGAAAACCTACATGGCAAAAACTCCACCGGGTGATTTTAAGGTCACCACTCTCGAAACTCCACTATTATCACAACAAGTGGTTACAAGTAAAAGAATCCCAAGTACCTTACCAACCTACAGTTGAACCCTTACCCCAATACCCGATTAGACTTGTTCTGTAGTGACAGTTTCTCCTTTTGATGCACGGCTCCCAAGTACTTGACTAACCAAATGCGCGAATCCCAGTACACGACTTCAATCACCAACTAGAGAAAGTTGTTGGCGGCAAAGTTCTTCAATTCATCCTTACGATGAAGATCAAGAAGATGCTTGGTTACAAAACCCTACGGTGCACATTACACAGCAACTTCTTCACAAGAGATGAACTAGGAAAACAATTTTTGAAAACAATTTTACTAAGAAACGTGGAGCTCTAAATGTTGTATTAGCTTCTATCATTTCAAAGGTTACTTTTAAACGTGGACAACAATCATCCATTTAGCACACCAAAGAATCCATTTTGTTCTTATTGTGAATACCTTTGTAGTTGGCATGTTCAAGATGGACAAAATAAAAAAAATAATGCATGTGAGAAGATATGTATTTGTCATCATTTTTTTTTTCCAAGTGCTATCGTGCTATAATTTTTACAGGTGAATGATGATGGCCCAATTCATCCAAGTGAAATAGAGTTGGCACTTATAGTTCATCAGGGCTGGAATATGGCTTAGCAGCTCACTAAATGTTTTTTGGGTTAATGAGTTCTTAGACTTTGTTTTTTGCTATGGGGAATTTTGGACTTTTGACAATGTTATTAAACCTAACTCTATATCCCACAATTGTCATTTTTGTTTTTTGAATTGATTGGCATTATTAAAACAAAGCCTCTAATAAACATATTAATTGTTGTATTTATTGTATGTCAAATTGATGGTATTTTAAATGTGTACAATGTTCTCCACGCATTGCGTGGGTTAAATGCTAGCTATATATAATAGCAGAAGCTGAAAGAAAGTTGGTTCCTACATTTAAGGAGGTGTTGACAAATAGGAAAAAAGACACCTTAAAATGCTGCCACGAATACAACTTTTAAGTAAAACAGCTGCACGTTACAACGTTTGGCCTTTCAAAATTCTGCCACGCATGCAATTAAAAAAGCATAAATTAAATAACTAGTTAAAAAAAAGTTGCAATTAAAAAACCCTACCAATTCCTTTTCATCGAACCGCTTAACATGTTCTCTCTCTACACAAAAAAAAAAAAACAAGCAATATTGCGTTATAGACAAAGGGAAGGAGAAAAAAAAGAAATAGAAGAAGCTTGCAATCCAATGGAGAATCATGCGATCAATCGTTCATCCTACAAGTATTGAGATACAAAGATAGGGATTGGTCGTTAGAGTCTTCGGCCATATGTTCTGTTTTTTGTTTTAGAAAGTGGGGTTTTTGTTGGGAGATTCATTTGGGTATTATTTATGATTCAGGGATTTTTTTTTTTTTTTTTTTTTTTGGTTATGATTTAGGTATTTTGGTTAGGAGTAGTTTTGTTTAATTTATGTAAATCGACAGGTTAGCTTTGGTTTAATCTCTTACCTTATTGTCTTCTTTAGGGTTGCTATCAATTTAGGGATTTGAGATACGGAGATAGAGATTGGCGCATCTCTGTGGCCAACATAATCGGAACTCACATAGACCAACGAAAGGTATGTATCAATTCTCTGAGTTCGAATTTGAATTGAAATTTGAATGTTCACTCTCTTTCTTTAGATGCTTTGTTGTGAATATTAATTCCTACGGCATGGACAAGAATGGCAGAACCTTAGAATTGTGAATTGTATTCTTTCATTATTTATTGCCTTCTTTAAAATAGAAATTTAGAAATAATACTAAACAAAAGTGAACAATGTCATCAAGGACAACCTAAGCCATTAGATGACTTTTCAAGCCCTTTGAATTGCTGCCTCTCCTCTCTCTTTACTGTTTTCTCTCCACTAACAAAAAAATGAAGAACCCATTTGCTCTTTGATATCTAAAATTTCAAATACAATTACAAATCATTTTGGAAACTATTAATAAATTTTTTTAACAACTTAAACTGTTTCACACCACTTAATGAAAGCCCTAAATTGCTACATCCTAAAACAAATGGCACCACTTTGTTTTGCTTCTTTTTCTGTTGCACCTATACTCTAGGTCAACATTTTGTTACTTGATGTGTTATATTCTTTACTTTGAATCCAATTTTTTTTAGGGTGGCATCAAGAGGTTTAGCCCTTGAAAATGTATAGGAAAAAACATGTTTGCCATTCAATAATGGTTGATTGCTCAATGTTGCTGCTCTGGACATCTATTACCTGAAACTAGAAAGTGTAAGACCTTTTTAATGTTTGTGCTAAATATCATGTTCCCTGTTTGATTGTATATTTGTTTTAAAGAATCAATGAATTTTTTTTTACAGTAAATTATGTTTTTTTTTCCCCTTATTGAATTTGATAAAATAGCCAACATATTGCTTAAAATTATGTGGTTGAATATTTAGGGATTAATTGCTACTATTCTTCTATTTTGAACAGAATTTCAGTAACTATTACATTCAACTCTATTCTTCACTTCCAACCTAATCATTTTGACCATAGCCTCTTTAGAAGGTAGTCTTCCTTGATTAATACTAGCATTCCTCTGAAACCAAATATGATACATAGTAGAGCAGAATGCTAATCTAGACTGACAGGCCACAAACGCGTTGACCCCTTGTGATAAATTAGATTGATTAATTAGCCTAGTTATTAATTAATCAAATTAACATGCAATATCACGTGGCAGCACAAACAAATCACCAAAACTAAGTTATGCAGCGAAAAATAAATGACACGGTGATTTGTTTACGAATGGGAAAAACCTTATGGCAAAAACCCCACCGGGTGATTTAAGGTCACCACTCCCAAAACTCCACTATTATCACAGCAAGCGATTATAAGCAAGGAATCCCAAGTACCTTACCAACCTACAATTGAACCCTTATCCCAATACCTAATTGGACTTGCTCTGTAGTGACAGTTTCTCCTTTCAATGCACGGCTCCCAAGTACGTGACTAACCAGATATGCGGATCCCAGTACGTGACTTCAAACACCAACTGGAGAGAGAGAGTTGTTGGCTGCAAAGTTCTTCAAATTGTCAAAGATGAACTAGGGCACTAACTTTTTCTTTCAGATCACAAATTGCATGAACAAGAAGTTCTCAATGCTTGTGCAACTTGCATCATCTTTTACGGCCCTTAAAACAATCCTTTTATATGTCTAGGGTTATGAGAAAAGAAGTCCCAAAGACACATTCACGGATTAGACTTGAAACAGAACTGAAAATCTGTTTTCTTTAATTCTCGACAGATGGAGGTGTCGAGGATCTGTCGAGAAGCTGTCGAGGCTCGGGGCAAAACAGCTCCTTAAAGCTCGATAGATGCATGTGTCGAGGTAGGTGTCGAGCTTTGGTAACTTGCACTTCCTTGCTTGTTTCTTGGACAGACTTTGATGGCTTCAACACTGAATCTTGAAACACTGTTTCTTAAGGTGTTAAGAATAAGCCAATTACATAAAATAGCGACATATGTTCACAAACTTGAACTACATATGTCCTAACATAGACACAATTCTTATCCTTGATCATAATCTCTTGCCAACAGAACTTTGGGATTTTTTTAAGGCACCAGCTTATTATGGTTCACCATATATTTATCAAGAATGAACAGTCACAAAACAAGTGATGCCTACTTTCAATTATCTTTTTATGAAGAACACACTAAGTATCAAGATTAGCACCCCATCACTACACATTTAATCTGTTGTGGACATTCTGTTGTGAACTGTTAGCCTTAACCAGCCTATAAACACATGCTTTGGAATTACTTTGGAAAACCAGATGATGATCTTCATGATTTAAACTTGGGGAATTTCTTCCTAATACAGTTTCATGCACCTGCACAAGAATATGTCATTGTTTTCTCAGTAATCCAAATTAGCATATTTTCCCTTCCATATTAGTTTGTAGTTGATATACCATAGCTGTCTAGTAAAAGCTGCAAGTACCATCTAAATGCTTCAGATTTTGTGGCAATTAGAAGCTACTATAACATACAAAATTATTGGGAAAGCCTCAAGAACCCTTTAATATGCATGAACTTGCCATAATCTGAATGAGAGTTTCTAATTTTTTTTTTATTTGTATTTATCTATTTAATGATTCATTATAGTAAATATATATAAAATGAAGTGGGGCAGTTATACATTCAGATTAAAACTGTAGTAGGCCCAATTTTTTTAGGCAATATAGCATTTGTTTTTGCATTTGTCCAAGATTCCAAACTAACCTAAATTAAGTCAAGTGCTTAAATAATTAAACATATTAAATGGAATCTAGCAAAACCTGAAGAATATAAAGATGAAAAAAAAAAAAAAAAATCCACGTACTTCTATTGATCCACTAATTCACTAATTGTCTTCAATTAATGTTTTCTATTTGTCCATGGATCTTTATTATTAAAGTTTGCTTGATTGCTGATTTCTTTTTACTTATCTCATACTTCGTTCACTTAGAGTAAGATAAGTCATTGAAGTGGGATGATGTAAACTGAATAATGAATTAAGCAATTATGTTAGTGTAAATTTCTTTGTTTAATTAAAGCAGTTCACATGCAATTTTGTATTGTTTGTTCAACTGCCTTTTGTTTATTTATTGTTAAAATACTTTCTTTGTTTTCATAATTATGATTGTTTGTTCAATGTTGTTCAAGATCATCTTTTGTAAGAGCTGAATCTATCTTCACTAGAATGTATAAATATTGTCTAAATTTGTTGGATTCTTCTTCATATGCAAAGTTTATGGTTCTTTGTTTTGATGTTTTGGTGCATTTCTTTCCCAATTGTTGAATTGCACATTTGTTAGTAGAATAGTGACTACATTTATCTGTAAGTTCATGGAATTAAGTTAAAGCACCAAAGTCTCAAAAATGGAATAGACATAGTCAAATCATATTTTATGTAATTGCATGTGTTATGATACTGGATTTAAAACTTAGAAGTTGGAATATACAATTTACCTTTGCCTATTGGTTATTGCTGTGATTTAGAATAAGTGAAAATATATACTAAGTTTACTTATTCATAAAAGTCATTGGTCATATGACATTGAACTATTATGTTTTATTTACAAAATATTTGAAGGTAAAAGCATTATCATACAAAATTGGTTGAGAACTTATTAGCACTTTTGAGTCTGCACTGCTTGGTTGTGGCCAAAGATAATCAGATTTACGCCCAGGCTTACTGATTGACATTGGGAAAGAAAGAAGGGAAAATTGATGATTTTGTGATTGTAATCTTTTCTGGTAATGAGATTAACCCCCTTTGAGAGAGTTAGAAAGAGAAGAAAAAAAAGGACACCATTAGAGAACTCTAAGACACTAGAGAAGAAAACATAGGCAATGGTTTTTTGCTGGCTATCTATTGGTCTTCCTTAGCCCATGCCAAAAAGTCGTATGTTTAGCCCCTTTCTTCATTTCAATCAATTTGCTTTCCTTCTCTTTATGTTTACATTTTTGTTCCTCTTCACTTTTAAATTTTATTTTCCTATGCTAGAAATTTGCATATTTATTTAATATATTTTTTGAACAACTTTTTTTTATTCAAGTTTAATCTTCTCTACTCATGCAACATAGTAAATTCTCTGTATCCTCCACTACCAACTGAATTTGATATTGTTCTATATTATTGCTTTAGTTAATGTTTCCATTGCTACATTGGAATTTGGAACATGATCTAATCAAGGTGAATAAAGGTGTGATGGGGTTGAAATAAGTTGTATATACTTAATATGTACATGCATGGTATTTGGTGGTTGAGTTGCATTGCTTTATTGTGTCTTTTCTCTTATTGCATATATGGCAATTGGGAACGAATTTGTAATGAAGTCTTTGATCATTTGTCCTCTGGTTCATACAAAACATTTTTATATTCTAGGAGTGACGTAACTTTTGTTTTCATGGATTTATAAAATATAAGATTCAGTTATATTTGCATTATGGTACAAAGTAACATAACAATGTAGCAAGTGAGTTTCACCAATTAGATTCTCCTGTTGCTATTTAAATGATTCCTTAGCCTATAAATTATTATGTGTCAATTAGTAGTGGTGCCATAAAAGTTTTGTCATGAAAAAGTGCTAAGCTTAACTACTATATTCTCAGAGCTGGGACTCAAGTAATTTTCTCTACAGGTAGGTTGTTTGTTTCAATACTTCAATTTCAAGTAGTTTCTTCAATACTTCAAAAAAAGATGCACAGTTTCAATGATAAATTATAATTTGTTATGGCTGTTTCTAATTCCATGAATAAACTTCATTTGTGTTAAGAAGCAACGTAAGCACAAAGTTTATTTGAAGAAATTGTTAATTTTACAATATCATTAGTTGCTTAAAAAAAAGGTCCCTCTTTCCCCATAACTTATAACATTCTACTGTAATGGTGGCTATCACAATTAGATTACAAAACTAATTTATTACCAATGCTAGGTATGAGTAGATGGAATCCACCACCTGCTATATGATTTAACGTATATTGGGCTATTCATTTTCTGCAAAATACTAATGTTGTTGGTTTAGGAATTGTTATAAAGGGTAGCTTTGTGCACATAATTGCAGGTCATTCTAAAAAAATTAGGGTTGTTTGTTGTGTCTTGATTTGATCTTAATGTTGGTATTTTTTATGTTATTTTCGAAACAGAGGTTTAGCAAGTGATCTTTGCTATGCAATCTTCTAATTCCAAATTTCAAAGCTATGGACTTTTAGTTGTTGCTATTTTAATATTTTATACTCTATTGCTAGGATTTCATTAGGGGAAATTCAATTTCATTCTAGCCAAGCTAAATACGGTTGTAATTTTATCTAATTATGTAGGGTGAGGCTATCTTCATTCTCATAATTTCTCTTTTCTATACATTTTTACAACATTATGTTCAAAATCCTAAATTCCTTGATGTGAGACTAGAACCTTTTCATATGAAATTCAAGGAATCTTAGAATTTTTAAATTAACAAAAAACATGCAGCCCAAACAAGATGTTTAAATTTACATTCCATCCCATCTCTCTCTTTTTGTGTCATTGCTTTGGTTTTTAAATTTTTTTTTATATAATAATAATGATTTTATTTTCCCTTCCATATTAGTTTGTAGTTTATATACCATAGTTGTCCAGTAAAAGCTGCAAGTACCATCTAAATGCTTTAGATTTTGTGGCAATTAGAAGCTACTATAACATACAAAATTATTGTGAAAGCCTTAAGAACCCTTTAAAATGCATGAACCTACCATCATCTGAATGAGAGTTTCTAATTTTTTTTATTTTTGTATTTATCTGTTTAATGATTTGTTATAGTAAATATATATAAAATGAAGTGGGGCAGTTATACATTCAGATTAAAACTATAGCATGCCCAATTATTTTAGGCAATATAGCATTTGTTTTTGCATTTGTCCAAGATTCCAAACTTACTTAAATTAAGTCAAGTGCTTAAATAATTAGACAAATTAAATGGAATCTAGCAAAACCTGAAGGATATAAAGATGAAAAAAAATAATCCACGTACTTCTATTGATCCACAAATTCACTAATTATCTTCAATTAATGTTTTCTATTTGTCCATGGATCTTTATTATTATAGTTTGCTTGTATGCTAATTTTCTATTTGTTTATAGCTACGTTTCTTAGAAACGGGCTCTTCATCTTACATTTTGTTCATTTACTCTATCTTTGCTTCAATTGGCTTGATTTGCATGTTTTAGCCAGCTTCTATTTTTACAAATTGATTTCTTAAGCCAATTTTCCCTTTTACTTATTTCACATCCTTATCGCTACTTTTTGTTATTCAAATTTGAATTAAAATCCGGATGTTTATTCTCTCTCTTTCAATTTTTTGGCCTCAAATTATAATCTTTGTTTTTCCTACTTTACTAACATTAAAATCTTTGTAAATTTGGAATTATTATATTCTTTGATTATTTACTGCCTTCTATGTAGTGGGCTGATTTTCTATTGATGAGTAATTGAATCTTAGGGATGTGCTTTAGCAATACAACATTTTGAATCAAAAGAAGGGGTCACATATTAGGTTTTACTTTCTTTGCTAATAGAGGTTATATTTATTATATGTGTCCATTAAGGGTTAAGGTTTGGCTACCTTTTTCCCTAATTTCCTTTTTTTTCCCAATTTCTTGAGTTCTGTTTTGTTTAGTTTTCTTGAACGAATTATGTTTTGTCGATGGCGACATGCTAAGGGATTACTAAATCAAAGTTTTTTTTTTTTTTTTTTTTTTTTTTTTTTTTTTTTTCAGTTTATTTAAAGTCTTGAACTTCTCATTTCTAACTACTTAATGCTACATATTTTGCTAATTGTATGATACTTTGTTCATACAAATTTTGAATTTAGATGAGAATATTTTACCAAAAGAGATTCAAAAAATAATTGGCAACAAATATTTGTTCTAATTGCATCTTGATGAATATAATTTGAAGTATGGAAAAGAAAATTACACGGTTTTGAAGATTTTGGAGATGGAAATTTCACATAAGCAAGATCACTCACGTAAAGTTGAAGAACATCAAATAATTGAAGCATACTTATCTCACCTTGCTTACACATAATTTACTATACATATCTAACTGATACATAAGAATGCAAATTATTGCAGGACACAATGGAGGAAATTGTAAGAAAATAATAAAGGACAAGTACATAGCCAGTCAAAATATAGAAATAGCCGAAACATCTGTTCAAAGACCTAAAATAACTACTCCTACAACTACTAAAGATGGAAGAACTGGTCATAAAAGAATGCCACTCCAAATGCTTCAAAAACGTCAAAAGAGTACTAACCAAATTGCATCAAAGACGAAAAAAATATGAACTTTAATGTATATACTACCTTACTCCATGAGTGTTTATGTATTTCATCGTATTGTTAACTTTTTTTTTTTTTTTTTTCTTTAGAAGAGTAAACTGAATGTACTGTTAAGTTACAGCGACTGCCATATTTCCCTTACATACCATCCATCCTGGCTTCTCTCACATTTGCTTTAGAACTATGTAAGGTAGTACACTTCCAAAGTTTCTTATTGAGTTAAAATAAAGGAAAACATTACCCGCCCTGATTCGATCAAAACTTGCCATTTTAGGATCTTAAGGGAATCTATTACCTCTACAAGCAGCATTTTGTTCAATTGAAATTGAATGTTACATTTTTTTTTCCCCTTTGATTTGGTTATGAACTAAGAAATATGAGTTAGTTTTGATTTAAGCTTTTCAGTTGGGTTAGTGGTATAGTGAAAAGGAAGAAGCATGAACACAAAGTAATTTGCCAATCTCTTCTGTAAATACCACCAAAGTTCAAAATGTGAAGTTGTATATCTATTGTACAAATATACAATATTTTTCTTTGATACTTAATTTGCTGTCATTTTTAATAGCATGATCAAATGATTAAAATAAATACATTTTCCCCTTGTGATGTTGCTGAAAAGTGAGAAGTATGATGTGTTGAGCTTTGTGAAAAAGAAAAAGATAGATCATCTATCTCAGCATTTATCTAGAGATTGTGTTTGTGTAATGTGTAATGAGCATTGACTTTACTGTGTGTTTGTTGAGTTTGCATAATCTTTACATGTTTGATAAAATAAGTTTGGTCCTGCATTTTATTATTGTCATGTTTTTCCCCCCTCCCAAATGAAAGGCTTTGGAGTGCTATTTGTTGAGTCTAAATTGCTGAATTATTTGATTGGTTGCACTTGATGTCATATGAGCTGGTTGTTCTTTTTTGTAGAATATTTGTGTGGACCGCATAACAATAGATTGTATAGATTAGGGGTAGCTATTCGTGATAGTGCAAGCCAATGTATATGAGCAATGTGTGTAAAATTAGAAGTAGGAAATGACCATATTGAAGTGCTGGCTATAAGATTACAAAGTGTAGTGCTTTGTGAATTTGGGGCTTCAAGAAGTTGAAGTATAGTGTGTAGTAAAAAATTTGATAGATAAACTAAAGTCAGTTGGTCCACTAATTTGCAGATTGCCCAAATCTTTAATGATAGTAGTGGGCTTGACTCTTCTATCAAGAATATATGTTTCTCTTATCATCTTCCTCGAAGCAGCATATGAAGCAAAGAATTATATTGATGTAATATATTGGCTAGAGGAGTCCCTTCCATGTATTATGAGTCTAATAGATAGTGATGTACCTCTTACTTAATGATAATATTATTAATAAAGTATACACTATAGTTTTATTCACACACACAAAAAAAAAAAAGAAGGTGTCTCTATTAAGCAATTTCTAAATATTGTTATTTTTCCAACAATCTTGAAACATTTTTAGGCATGTATGATTAGAGATTCCAAACATGTAGATACCTTCATACAAATGTATTTTTAGTGTAGTTACTCCTTTGTTTGATATTCTGTGTGTACTTAGATACATTTTTGTAAAGATTGTTGTTTAAAAAAAAAAAAAAAAGAAAGTCATTTTATCCATTTCAAAACCATAGTACCTCCTTCCATATTTTATCATCACATTAAGTATAATATATTAAGTTGATTGTTTTCTAATTCATAAAATGATCTTGCACATTGCGCGGGTTAAATGCTAGTAATAACTAATAGTTGAAACATTTGACTTTTTGTTGACCATTCTTTATTGCGCCACGTGGCTATATAAATTTGTGACATGTTTACATTTTAAAACACTGAAAAATTGTGTCTTTTCATTTGATGGATTAAACAAACCATTTCAATACAATTTTACTACCGTTACTATATCTTTTGACTGTCTCTTTGTGTATTTACATCACTTCTTATTTCTCCCTCTTTCTTTTCTACCAGAGGAGTATAGAAATTAGAAAACAACATTATTGGCACTATGTACCCTTGATGAAAAGGTCAGAAAATAATTCAATGATCATGGTGTTATACTATTCTTTTTTTTTTAGAAGATGGTGTTATACCATTCAGTTACATACTTTTTGCCTAAAAGTTTGTGTGCCAATGTTACGTAACATATTGTAATTTGGGCACCATTTGACTTTGTAAAATGAGTTTAAATTCGCATTTTTTTTTGGGCTTAATGGCTTTGATTATTTGTTTAAGCATATTTGGTTATTGGAGTTATTGTTTTGGATTTCCTCATCTCCATTCGAATTTTAACATTTGGGTTTGAATCTAGTAGTTGCAATGGAGATTTGCTTTAAAGCAATATTATTGGTTGTTTAAATATTTTCTTATGGCCATAAAATAGAGCGAGATTGTATTATAATTTATGAAATGGCCATGACTTTGACACTATAATCAAGAAGTAGATATCTCTTTATATTGATACATTAATTGTCAGTCATTTTAAAAAATTGAATCCTGCACATTTGCTTTATGTTAATATTTTCCTCGAAGAATGGTTTTGTGTGTTGTGATTGGTTGAAACGTTGTCTTCATTATTTATATATATACCCTGTTAACTATTCTGTTTTGTTGGCAAGTTTATTACTTGTGCTCTAATTTGTATAGGATTGTATTATCATGCTTGGAATGGCTAGACTTTAGTGGTAAAATCAAAGTATAATAGTAATTAAAATCAAACATGTGGCATTCAATTTGTGTTATGGCATATTTGCACTTCAAAATTTATTCTTCTTATTTATTTTTTTTTTTTTGAGAAACACACACACACGCGTATATTGGGGAAGGGAGATGAGATAAGGGAATACACTCACATCTCAACACCAAAACTGCATACGGCAGTTAGTGACATTGTTAACTATTGTAATAAAAATATTTTATGTATTAGATGAAATTTATTTTGAGTTTGAATGAGATTTTTGCACCATATAAATTTACAGTTTTATATATAACTGGCTCTTAGTCCAATTATATTTTTTGGCTTTTTATGTGCAATAGTGTACAGGCACAAAATTTTCCCCATGACACAACCAAGTTTATTGAGTTCTTTAAATAGCAATTTCGGAGAAAACTCACAGGTTTCTTGTGTTTCTAAGAATGATGAAAAAGAAGAAGTTGAGAAGAAGTTTCCAAATGAAGATGAACCACTATCCATACCCAAATGATTATGACTCTTCAATATGCACATTTTCAGTCAATAAGCACATTTTTATTCAATAGGCACATTTTTATTCAATACGCACATTTTCGTTAAATATGCACATTTTCATTCAATAAGCAACTTTTCGGTTAATAGGTACATTTTCATTCAATAGACACCTTTAATATATATCAAATATAAAGAGTTATGACCTTTTAATAGACACATTTCGGTATATCTAATATGAAGGGTTATGAACTTTTTTTTTCCCTAAATTCATCCGGTAGTTATTCTCGTGCATCTCATGGGTTAACGACTAGTTTTCATAATGGTCCAACATGTGATTTATTTTCATATTCCATGTTCTGCATAGCACACAAGGTATCTTGACCATTCGCACTCTAAAAATTCATCATCGATATGTGACACATTGATGAAGGACATGCACAAGAATGGTGGTGCAAAAGAATAAACCTCCACTCACCATATTGATTTAAAATATAACGAATAATCAAGATAGAAGGTTGGTTTCCTTTAAATCGTAAAGGAACACGACCTTCAAAGACAAAAAAGAAAAGTGAGAAAGTAAATAAAAAGGAAATTAAATGACAAGTAATGTAAAGAATAAGAATGTAAAAGGCTTAAAGTAAGTGTGAGTTTGGATGGTGCTGCAATGATTTTCTTAGTGCGTTTGGCATTTTTTAGTAGGTCTTGTGCACTATTCATGAAACCTGCAATTACTTTTTTCAACAAAAACAACTTTAAAACTGGGTCCCATGGCACTATTTACCTATTTAAAAATTATTTTGCTACAGTATTTTTAGTTTTCAGTTTTCAGCAATAAGCGGTATTCAGATAGACCCTAAAAAGTATGAAACTATATACAAAAATTTAAAGACCAAACAAATAAAAGAACATTGAAAGCTCGGATTTGTGCAAAATCACAAGACCTTCAATTAAAAATTACGGCTAGATAGCTTTTACTTTAACTTATACTAGGTGCAGAACAAGAGTTAATAAGCGCAAAGAACCATTATCACTACCCTAAGCCATATTCATCCATTATCAACAATAAAAAGAAAGCTTAAAGAGTAAGGAAGAGAGATACAAACACAAGATAACACTGAGACGTGTTATCGAAGAGGAAACTAAAGAACTCGACAAAAAACCTTTCCATGACCCTCCAAGTCAAAATTGATCCACTAGAGAATAAAGTTGTAAACATATAACAAAAGACTCTCCAAATCTAGTCTACCCCATGTACTTGAGCCTTCCAAGCTTCTGCTATTAACTGACTTCTCGAAGCCTTGTCCTCTCTAGCTTTCTGGATCCCGTAATTCAGGCCGATTACATCCGCCAATGAATGGTTCCTTCTAATGCTTCCTAGTAGCACCGAAATCTCAATTTACACTCAAAATGGGTGTGGTAAGTATTTGGGCTAGCAACCTTTCAAAATATAGAGATGGAGATGTGGGAGTTGAGGAAACCCACAAGGAAATATGTAGATGATTGCGGATATAACAATCTCTAACTCTCAAATCTATTTTCTAGGGTTTTCTCTTTGAAAAACACTCTTTACAATTTATGGGTAATAAGGGTATATATAGCGTGGGTAAATACATGGTAAAGCAAAAAATAATTATTTGCCAAACAGAAACTTTCGCGGGTCCTTCGTAGGTTGACCTTACCCGTGAGACACTTGTGTAAAATCCAGCCTAGCACGACTCTTCACTTTCTAGTCATGTGCTCTACACGTGGATCTTTTTATGGGTAAGCTTCTCGTGAGACAAACGCGAGCCAGTTGCGAAATCCACTTGTTCATCCTTAGAGCTTGAATCTTTACAGATATCTCACACTCATCTCTTACAATTAAACCCACATACATACAGGGAAAACGATTGAAGAAATTAAAATCAAATTTGGCATGGAATTAAAGCCAACACAATTGTAAAGTTGTTATTTACAACTATTTTGTGTTGGCTTTAATTCCGTGCCAAATTTGATTTTAATTTTGTTTAATCATGTTTACCCTGTATTCTATGTGGGATTTCATTGTATGGGTTGTGTATGAGAGAGAGTGTGGGGACTCAAGCTTTTATTGAAGACCAAGCGGATTTGACGAGAAGTTTCACGAGAAGACTTACCGCGAAGTGAGCCACATGTAGAGCACATGACTGGAATGCAAAGAGTCATGACAGCTAGTTTTCATGAGTAATTTGCGAGTAAGGCCTTCTCACGAAA
Source organism: Castanopsis chinensis (assembly GCA_032878915.1). Classification (NCBI taxonomy): domain Eukaryota; kingdom Viridiplantae; phylum Streptophyta; class Magnoliopsida; order Fagales; family Fagaceae; genus Castanopsis; species Castanopsis chinensis. The sequence continues at coordinate 16,643,620 of JAVQMG010000130.1, forward strand.
TACCCATGAAACATTCTATTTTACTATTTTAGCATATCTGCTACACCATGTCTTCACCCACACTATATATACCCTCATTACCCACATAGTATGGAGTGCTTTTCAGAGAGAAAACCCTAGCATACACAGTTGAGAGTTAGAGATTTTTATACCCACAATCCTCTACACGATCCTTTGTGCTTTTCCTTAAACTCTTACCTCTCCATATCCATATCCTTTAGAGGTTGATAGCCTAAACACTTACCACAACCATTCTAAGTGTAAAGTGAGGTTTTGGAGTTGCTGGGAAGCATTGGAAGAAGCTAAGCATTGGCGAATGCAATCGGGCTGAATTGCGGGATCTGGAAAGCTAGACAAGACATGGTTCCGAGAAGCATTGTTGGAGTAGGATCTTGGAGGGCTTAGGTGCTTTGGATAGATTAGGCTTGGAGGGTCTCTTGCTATTCGTGTATTCCAACTTATTTTTTAGTGAATCGATTTACCGCTTGGAAGGCGAGGGAGAAGTTTTTTGCCTAGTTCTTCGGTTTCCTCTTCGATAACACATCTCGGTGTTATTCTGTGTTTGCATCTTTCTTCCCTACTCTTTTAGCTTTCATTTTATTGTTGATAAATGATGAATATGGCTTAGAGTAGTTTTATTATTTGTCTGCTCGCATTTACTCTATTCTGCACTTAGTTAAGTTAGAGTAAAATCAACTGAGCTTTAATTTTTTAATTTGGGAGTCTAAACAGCTCTTGTGTTTTCACTCATATTCGAGCTTTCAATTGGTATCAGAGCGGGTTCACTTGTTGTGGTTTCATTACCTTAGTGTGATCCTAGATCCCTTTTGTGATGGATCAATCACAATCGCTTAATGCTCCACCATTCTTTAATGGGAGCAATTATTTGTTTTGGAAAGTCCGTATGAGGGCATTCTGTTGTGCTATTGATGAGACGATATGGGATGCCATCGAGAATAGGTATGTTAAACCTATGACAGCTAAATCCAAATGGGATAAGGTAGCTCTTGCTTTGGCAAATGCCAATAGCAAAGCAATTAACGTTATTTTTTATGGTATGTCTACTGATAAATTTCACAGGATATCTCATGTGAAGACCGCAAAGGAAGCTTGGAAAATTCTTAAGACTACCTATAAAGGTACTAAGAAAGTCAAGAACATAAAGCTCCAAATGCTTACTACCCGATTTGAAGAGCTCAAGATGAGTAACGATGAGTCATTTGATTCATTCTATGGGAAGCTCAATGAGATAGTGATCGCCAAGCTCAATCTTGGTAAGACAATTGACGATGCTAAGGTGGTAAGAAATATTTTGAGGTCCTTATCAAAGAGCTTCTGTTCAAAAGTCACAGCTATAGAAGAGAGCAAAGATTTGGATGAGATCAAGATTCAAGAACTCATTGGATCTTTCCAAACATAAAAGCTCGGACTGCCTTCCCACAAGCCAAGCAAATCACTTGCTCTCAAAACCTTCAATGAGAGAATGGATGACTCCTCTGAAGAAGATGATGTAGAGAAGGAGGACCCGTTCCTTACAAAGAACTTCTGGAAATTTCTTAAGATGAAATACAATGGGAAGTCTTTGAGCAAAGGAAAGTTCTCATCCTCCAAAGGTGATAGGAAGGAATTCAAGTAGAAAGATGGGAAGGATTCTCAATCCCCTCAAGGATTCGTGTGCTATGAATGCAACGGTTATGGACATCTCAAGAAGAAATGTCTCAACTAGTTGAAAGGGAAGGGTAAAATGTTTGCCACTACCCTTAGTGATTCCGAAAGCTCAAATTCCGATGTGAAAGGAGAGTGTGATAGTGACAAAAATTATATGGCTTTCATGGCAATTACCTTTGTTGATTCTAAGGATGATTTAAGCAATTTGGTTGATGATCTTGGTATGCATTCGGATAGTGAAGAAGTTGAAGGTTCGGATGATGAGGATGTGTGCCTCAATGAAGGTGAGAAGAACCTTCAAGAAGTCTATGATTCTTTGCTAGAAGATTGTGGCAAATATGCCAAGGTGGCGAATAATGCCGTGAAAAGGATGAAGAAAATTGAAGAAGATCATATGTGCACCCTTGTGCAACTTAAGGAAGCAAAGTGTGAAGTAAAAGGGCTTAAAGGAGAATTGGTGGAAGCCTATTCTAAAATTCACAAAAATCTTCACATGATAAGACCGATTTAGGCTATACCGATGAAGCAAGCTCAAGCAGCGAACTCAAGAAGGAAGTGAGGTTCGTATCGGCAAAGAATGTAGAGAAACTCAAAGAGGTGAAGCCTGAGATTAAGACCCCTGTTGTTGCAAAGAGAACCATTGGTGCAAAACCAAAGGATAAAGGGAAGTCATTACCCAAAAATCAAAGGGGACCTCAAGTGAAGCATTGTTGTCATCATTGTGGCGTGTAAGGGCACAGAAGGCCAAATTTTTTTAAGTTTCATGCAATTAAGAAGGCTGGTTCTATTTGTGGCCAAGAAAGTTCAAGAAGAATACCAAAGGGAGCACAAGCTAAGGGAGAAATTAAGGGACAACTCATTGGAGATGTTATGGAAATGTTGAAGAACATCTCACTATGTCTTGCTAGCTTCATCCCAAGGTTTGAAAGTTATGTTAGTCGTACCCCTCCATCTAAGGATCTCACCCAAAACACTCGTAAAGTGTGGGTGAAGAAGGGTACTTATGCATAAACACTAACTATGTCCATGCATCAATACTTCCAACGTATTAGGGTTTTAGTTTCATGCATCATGACATATGCAATATTCTTATGTCATTGCTTTCAGTTATAGCATGTTTCTTTTACAAGTTTGTTTTTGTACTTGTTGTGTTTGTTGATCTTACTTTACATGATCTAATTTTGAGTGTGTTGAAAAATTCAAAAACCCATTAAAATTTAAAAATCTCCAAAAATTTTGATCGCTTGTGTTGTGTTTATCACATATGAGTTTGGTCTAGTACCTTTGTACTAAAGGCGTAGTGCATTTACAAGCTTAGATTGTTATGTATGCACATCTTCTTTGAGGGAAAAATCTTAACATCTATGTGTGATTGTTGTAAATAGATCTTCAAGCTTGTCATGAATGATTAGTCAATAGTCTTGATGATTTTGATACATGCATAGACTTATACCTATATATCTTCCTACTTTTTATGTTTTTGCTTTATATCTCAACCAATGTCTAATCTCGAAAAGAGATAATGAGCTGCAAAAGCCATCACACATACTAGTATTTGACTATGAAAAAGGCAACTAATTTGTATTGAAATGTATGGTGCCTAAAAAGCCAAAGGCATACTCTCAAAATTGAAATATCAAAAATTTTAGGCATTGATCTCAAAATAAAATGTATTGTTCGTAAATGATAAAAAATTATGAGTTAATAGAAGCCAAAAAGAAAATCTTCAAAAATTTGTAATCATTTTCTTGTGGGAGGTCATATATGTCCATATCTATAATTGAGATAGACTACTTGACTTAGTACTAGTTATGTATGACTTGAATGAATAGATCATTGAAGCTTCACTCTAGACTAAAGACTTTTCCACAGTTGATACACACACACAGCACACAAGCCTATTGTTCAATGAATGCATATTTCATTTGTGTGATTATACATTTTCAAATGTGATGTGTATACTCAATTGCTTGTCGATCAAACCCAAAAATATTTTTGAGTATTTTATATGTTTTTTAAAGTTTTTTATGCTTTCGTGTTTTGAGTTTTTGTTCATATTGCATTTTTCATGTTTTTCATCAAAAACTCCTCCAGAGGCATTTTCGCTAGAAGCTCACGAGTAAGCTCTTCTTGCGAAAATGAGATAGGCAAAACATGAAAACACAAAATTTTAGACAGAAACTTTTGTGATTTTCTCGCGAGAAAATCTTACCTGCAAAATTTTTTGTGCTTCAATGGCATTTTTTGTGAGTAACTTTGCAAGAAGCAAACCCGCGAAAAATGTGTGTTTTCAGTTTTTAAGGGTTGATCATGATAGTTTTTCAAACATAAAAACTTTGCCTCCCTCTAGCCTTTCTCAACCCTAAACCTAATTTCTCTCAAAAACCCAACCAAAGCTTAAGAGAAATCTTCTCAAAGTCATCGCTAAGGTATGACTCTTTTCTCTTTATTTCCTTAGATTAAGCATTAGATTCTAGGTTTTGCTTGAGTTGGGTGTATTTTTAAAAAAGGGTTGGGAAACTTCATGTTTGTGCAAAATTTTTTCAATTTCTTGAATGGCACTATCCCATTTGCTTTGTTTGTGTTTGTGTTGGCCCCTTGTGGCATTTTAACATGTATTTAGGCAAGATTTTCATATGTTCATGCATTGTTTACATGTTAGTTGTGTTGGTGCATACCAAGTGTTTGGTAAAATGTCCAAATGACATTTTGGTATTGTTTTGGACTCCGATAAGTACCAAACTTTGGGGATTACCATGATTATACATGTTTATCATGTTGTGATCATTGGTTATGTGCTTTATACACTTTGACCCAACTGTGCTTAGTCATGCATGGACCATGCATCACATATGCACACCACATGTACACTTGTTCACTTGTCATGTTTTGCATATCACTTATGCTAGATAAATGTTGTTATATGTTTAGCACTCATAACATGATCTTGTGACATTGTTTATCTTCTATTTAGGACTTTGTGTTAATTTTATGAACTAACTTGGTACTAATCAAGTTTGTGTTCTTGTTTTGTGTTTTTACACTTGTGTCTTTGTGTTTTGTGACTGTTTTTGCAGATGTCTCCCTTCAAGAAATCAGCTGTGAAAGGGGGTAGTAGAAAAGGGAAAGAACCCATGATTGATCTTGATAATCTCACTCCAAAGTCAAAGAAGGCCCGTTCATCAACAAGGTTCTATGATACTAAAAAGTTTAGATCATACGTTGCATTTCAAGCCTACGAGAGCTATTTCAAAGATGCCTCACTGTTGGTTGAAAGGGCGGTTGAGCAAGTGTCTCCCCTTGAAACAAACATTCCAAAATGGTTTGCCTCTAAGGATTGGAACTACCTTCTAACCAGTTTTGATGAAACATACGAAAAAATGGTGAAGGAATTCTATGCAAATGCCATTTTTAAAGGGGATGAATTGAAATGTTGGGTTAGAGGAAAGAACTTTGCAGTGACACCTTCCTATCTTGCTAACATTTTGTGCATCAACCGGCCCATGTTTCTAAAGCCACCAGTGTATGATGACTTGAATCCGAAGGAGGATGTGCTTCAGGAAACTTTAGGAGAAAACTTGGAATTCTCTTCCAATGGGAAATCAGTAAGTGTTACATCCCTATCTCCTGAACTTAGGCTACTCACAACGATCATGTTCCACAACCTCTATCCTCTCTCAAGCATAGGGTACATGAATCTTGGTCGGGCTTTATTCCTTCACGATCTGATCAATGATGAAGAGATCGACATTTGCTCTCATATCTTCCAAATCTTAAGCAAAAATGCTAAGAGAACTGCCTCAAGGAACTAACTTCCCTTCTGTTGCCTTATCTTAAAAATTTTAAAGCTCAAAGGCGTTCATCCATTGGAAGATGAGTACCCGTACCCACAACAAAGTCCAATCAACGTCCACACTTTCAATGCTAGCATCGGTCATACCCAAAAGGGAGCTAAGCAAGAGAGTCATGCTCCTATGATGAGGAGTTAGACAACATTATGTCATCTATCCAAGACATCAGCACTAAGCTATCCAGACTTGCAACTATCGTGCACTCCCAACATATCCGTATTGACACAAAGTTCACGTCTCTCCAAACTCAATTAGACCAAATTCAAAGGAAGCTAAAGGAAGATAAGGACTAGCTATTCCATGACAAATGGGGGAGATGGTTCATAATAGGGAGAGAAAGAGCTAGATTGAAGGGGGAGCATTGGAGATCAAGATCAAAAGAGCAAGAAAAGCCTACATTTGATATTTTGTTTTTTGTTTATATTTACATTGCTTTCTATTAAAGCTTTAAAGTACTGTAGTTTAACATTTCAGTTTATTTTTTAGCACTTTGTTTTTGTATCCTTGCTTTGTAGCTTTCAAAGTACTTTTAGACTATCTATGCATTATCTTTAGTACTACACACTTGTGCCCTTGTTAGATCTTGTATCTTTGATGCAAATACCTTTTGTGTTTTGCATTGGTTATGTGTTGGACATGTGATTTTTGCATTGCTCTTAATTGCATTGCATGCCCAAATGATCATTTACTAGTTAAATGTTCATTGTAGTCATTCTTTAATGACTGTTCATGTTTGATCAAGTTATGCTTCATAGTTTATATCTTATTTAATTCCTTGATCGCATTTTACTTGTTCCTATTCGTACCTTGTATTTAACTTGTCATAAGTTTAATGAAAGTTTAATGAAAGTTTTCTTTTGTGTGTGTTTCGAGATACAAGTATATACGTGCAAGTGCTCCACAGCTTCTAGATTAGGTGTGAGTGAGTTTTACCACTATTCCCAAACTCACGTTTAAGTCTAGAGTTTGTTTTAGTAGTTTTGTCACGGAATAGCCAAAGGGGGAGATTGTAAAGTTGTTATTTACAACTATTTTGTGTTGGTTTTAATTTCGTGCCAAATTTGATTGTAATTATGTTCAATCATGTTTACCTTGTATTCTATGTGGGATTTCATTGTGTGGGTTGTGTGTGAGAGAGAGTGTGAAGACTCAAGCTTTTATTGAAGACCAAGTGGATTTTACGAGAAGTTTCGCGAGAAGCCTTCCTGCGAAATGAGCCACGTGCAGATCACATGACTGGAATGTGAAGAGTCATGACAACTAGTTTTCGAGAGTAATTCGCAGGTTAGGCCTTCAGAGAAATACCCGCTCCTTACTCGCGAAACATTTTATTTTGCTATTTTGGCATATCTACTACACCATGTCTTCACTCACACTATATATATCCTCATTACTCACATATTATATGGAGTGCTTTTCAGAGAGAAAGCCCTAGCATACATACTTGAGAATAAGAGATTATTATACCCATAATCCTCAACACAATCCTTTGTGGTTTTTATTAGGACATATGTGATTCATGTTAGGAACATATCTCATTTAGAATTGGCTAATCCTTCGACAAAACGTACTTTACTTATAATTGGGTAAATCTAAGATGTGTTTAATACTTCAAGGAACAAGGTTTCAAGATCAAGTGTTAAAACCAAGAAAATCTATCCAAGAAACAAGTGAAGAAGTGTTGGTTTTTAAATCTCAACAACTAGTATCTATCGAGATTTAAAAAGTTGTTTTAGCCCGATGCTCGACAACTGCTCGATAGATACCCTATCTATCGAGATTTATGAAAAATAGATTTTCAGTTCTGATTTTCATTCAATTCTTGAATAGATGTTTGGACTTTCTTTTCTCATAACCCTAAACATATATAAGGATTGTTTTAAAAGTCGTAAAAGGTTGCACAATTGCATGAGTGTGAAGCAAAGTTGTGTTCATGCAAATTGTGACCGGAAACTTAATTTGCCCTAGTTCATCTTTCTCTTGAAGAAGCTACTGCATTTGTACGCCATTGGGTTTTGTGACTAAGCAGCTTTGTGATCTTCATCATGTTGATGAACTGAAGAACTTTGCAGCCAACATCTATCTCAAGTTGGTGATTAAGTTGCGTATTGGGATCCGTGCATCTATTGGTTAGTCATGTACTGAGAGCCGTGCATTAAAAGAAAAGATTGTTATTACAAAACAAGTCCAATTGTGTATTGGGGTAAGGGTTCAACTGTAAGTTGGTATAAGGTACTGGAATTCCTTTACTTGTAACCACTTATTGTGATAATAGTGCATTCTCAGAAGTGATGACTTTAAATTCACTCGGTGGAGGTTTTTGCCTTAGAGATTTTCCCCATTCGTAAACAAACCACCATGTCAACTTTATTTTCCATTGCATTTTATTTTAGTTGGTGATTTTTTGTGCTACCATGCATATTGTATGTTAATCTAATTAATTAATCAACTTGGCTAATTAATTGGTTAATTCATCACAAGGGGTCAATACATTCTTGGCCTATCAAGTGATATCAGAGCAAGATGCATCGGAATGAAGAGGATTTCGAGATGGAGTGCATTTACTCTTAGGTTCCATGATGCAAACTAAAAGAAGGAGAGAAAGGGAGACAAGTAGAAGAGCACTAGACAATTAAATATAAGAATATAAAGAAATGAAGGTACATATGCATGAAAAATTCATGAACATGTGACATGCAAACTTAAAAGTATCATGAGCTCAACCCAATCCAAACCTACCAGCACACAAGTTTGCAACAAAGTAAACACACATCTAAAATACATGAATCTTTGTTAAAATGCAAATGTGATGCAATGCATGATCCTTTAGGATCATTTATACAAAACCCATTCCAAAATTTTGCAAAAACCTCATCAATTTTGAAAAACCCCAAAAAATTTTCAAAAACCCAAAAACTTAGGTCTAATGCATGAAATGCATGAAGAATTAAGGATTAAAGACCCTTACCAGAGAAGAAAAGCTTGATCTAAACTGAAAATCTACTAGGAAAGAAGTTTAGAGTGAGAGAGAGGTGTTTGGGAAGGTGAGAAGTCAGAAAGGATTGAGAGAGATCAAGAAAAATGAAGGAGAAATTGCGCTAACCCTTTATATAGAAATCCATAATTCTCAATAGATTGAGAGGTGTTGAGGTTTAAAGTTCAATAGATACATCTATCGAGAAACTATCCAGAGGTTTCCACAGCAAAAGGGGTTCGATGGATCGAGAAGCTGTCAAGAAGCTATAGAGACAAATTCTTAAAAGCTTCAATGGATTGAAATTGTGATAGCAGCTGTTGAGAAAAGAAGCTGAACAGCTCGATAGATAGCCTAGCTATCGAAAGGTATCGAGAAGCTTTCAAGATTGCTTAAAACAATTTTCAAAGAAGAGAAAAACACATATATGAATGAAACAAGCATACTACTCAATCAAAGATCCAAACAACATTTTAAGCTCTCAAAAATATCTCTCAATCAAGAAAAATGTGAAGCATTTAGATCCAAAACACACACACACATTAAACAAGGCTAACTAATTTTATATTTCAAAAAACAAGTCAAGACAGTTTAATGGGTATACATTAACACATATATTCCTTGTGATGGCCAAATCACATTGTACTCGCACATGTATTAAAAGTAGCAAAGAATATTGCGTGTTGTGTATGAAAAACATCGCAAGATTGCATAAGTGTCTCCATGTTATGACGATTTGGGATATGAGCAAATCAATTGAACTCACACGTGATCGTAACTGCTTGATGGGGACAATCACTTTTGAGATACATTTTATAACTCTAACATCTCCTAGAAGGCACGCTTGCAATCATTTACAAAGCATTTTGATTCTTTTTGCTTTTAATTTTCTTTGCATATTTTTTTAAACATATCATGCATAGGCATTTAAGAGAGAGAAAAGAAATACCCAATTATGTTAAGTTTTTGACATTGCACTTTTGCTATGCTGAAACATATAGATGTCATTTCATGATTGGCAGACAACATTGGTGAGATGGTTATTTCTGCCTTTCTCTTAAGATTTTCTAGTCCTTCCCGTCAAAAAGAGTGATTCGAGTGTTAAATACAAGAGATTACTTAATCTTACTCATCACAAACATGAGCCATAAAACTTGCTTGCTTGCTTAGTTGTGCATAGAGATGCTCATCTAAGCTACAAGAGATCTAAAGTTTAGAAAACTTTGTTTCAATAGCCATCTAAGGTACACAAGTACCAATGTACACAAACGCACATTGTTTTTGTATTTTTTTGATTTTTCAATTTTTTTTATTTTTATGAAAAAAAAACAAAATAAATCAAAACTAAAAACAAACGAACAAAAATAGGTTAAGAAAAGCAATGTATAAAAACTAGACTGACTCAAAACAATAAAGCAAAACACACAAGTAATGCAAACACAAAAGTAGAGGGAGAGAGAGAAAAGTGACTAAATCACTTAGAGCCTTTTTCCTTCCACACCTTTGGAGAACCTTTCTTTTTAGCAAACCCTTGAACTGGCGGAGAGGTGGAAGAATTGCAACCTTTCATGTTTGAAAGGAACATGAGGGCCTTGATTAGATCTCCAAGAGGAGCAAGAAAGGATGGAAACTGATTCTAGTTTCCCGATGAGATCATATTGTTGCTCTGTTGAGTGGCTAACCACTTATTGCAATTATGTCGAATATGTTTGATTGCTCCACAGTGATGACAGAGATGCTATTTCTTCTGTTTAGGCTTTTAAGTATTACCTTTCTTAGCACTAGGGTCTTTAATTTCTTTCTTAGCAAGCTTAGGGGGTGCTCCTAAAATAAATTTACCTTTGTCTATGTTCTCACTAGTTAATACTATTTTGCATCATTGTATTCAGATTCAACATTATTAGCAGGAGAAGCAAAAATAGTAGTACTAAAGGAAGCAGTATTAGAAGAAGAGAAATCATACCCTAAACCAGCTCGATCAGAAGAAGATTTTTGAAGGCTGAGCATCTCATCAAGCTTTGCACTTGAAGTCCTCTCGAGCGGGGCTCTGACTTGGAACAGCTCTGCCTCAAGCTTCTTGGTCTTCTCAGCCAAGAAATTATTCTCAAATCTCAGTACTCCAATAGTCTGATTAGCTTCATCAAACTTTGTGGATGTTAGGACATATGTAATTTGATATTAGGAACATATGTCAACATTTTATGTAATTGGCTAATCCTTTGACAAAACTCACTTTACTTGTAATTAGGTAGATTTAGGATTTATTTAATACTTCAAAAAACAAGGTTTCAAGTTCAAGTGTAAAAGCTATGTAAGTTTGTCCAAGAATCAAGTAAGGAAGTGTTGGATTTTAAATCTCAATAACTAGCTCGACAACTAGTATCTATTGAGGTTTAAAAACTGCTAAAGCCCGTGGCTCGACAGCTAGCTCGATAGATGGATATCTATCGAGGCTTATAAAACTCAGTTTTTCAGAGCTGTTTTTCATCCAATCCGTGAGTATGTGTTTAGGCTTTCTTTTCTCACAATCCTAAACATATATAAGGATTATTTTAAGAGCTGTCTAGGGTTGTGCAAGTATTAAGCAAAGTCTTGTTCATGCAAATTATGACCAGAGACAATATTTGCCCTAGTTCATCTTGAAGAAGCTGCTGTGTTTGTACACTGCAGGTTTTGTGAACAGAAGAATTTTCCAGCCAACATCCTTCTTAAGTTGGTGATCAAGTTGTGTACTGGGATCCGCACATCTTTTGGTTAGTCATGTACTCGGAGTTGTGCAATACAAGGAGAGATTGTCATTACAGAACAAGTCTAATTAGGTATTGGAATGAAGGTTCAACTGTAGGTTTGTATAAGCTACTAGGATTCCTTTACTTGTAACTGCTTATTTTGATAATAGTGGATTCTCAGGAGTGGTGACCTTAAAATCACCCGGTGAGGTTTTTACCGTGTAGGTTTTCCCCATTCATAAAAAAATCACAATGTCATTTAATTTCTGATGCATATTTAGTTATTTGTTGGTTTGTATGTTCTACCATGCTCATTGCATGTAATTGAACCTAATTAAGTCACTTGGCTAATTAATTGGTTAATTCATCACAAGGGGTCAATACATTTTTGTCCTGCCAAGTGGTATCAGAATGGGCACACTCTAATGACTGTTCAATCTTTGCTGTGAGATCCATTGATCCCAATTGTCATGGCTGCCATTGACAAGAAAAGATCTCTTATTTCAAATACATCTTATTTTTCTAATCTTTATTTAATTGAGTGTTTCAGAAAATACAAGTCTAAAAGTTATTTGAAAGCCATCGTGATGATGATTGAAAAAGATCTTAACATAACAAGGAAGAAACTAGACTACCTCAGAATGAGAATGTGCAGAGGAGTTCATTTGAGAAGGGTGAAGGTTAAAGGCTTTGGTTGTAAATGGCAGATGAAAGAGAACAATATTCCTACGGATCTGTCATCAAAGCATGAAGTGTGCTTTATGATGAAGTCTGTGTTCAAGGTAATGGATACATGCTTATGGTACCTTGATTGTAAATGCTCACGACACATGACTAGAGATCACTCTTTCTTTAAGGTCTTCGAGTCTAAGAAAGGTGGTAATGTCACTTTCGATGATGGGAGCAAATCATAGATTAAAGGAAAGGGAATCATTTCTTTACTTGTACTGTCAGATATTGCAAATGTGCTATACGTAGAAGGTTTGAGAGTGAGCATGTTAAGTATAAGTCAGATATGTGATCAAGACTTTCTAGTGTTGTTCTCTAAAGGAAAATGTCTTGTGCTGGATGAATTTGGAAAGAAGCTTATAAGTGGTGTTCGTGTTGGATAAAAATTTGGTTTTGTATCTCATACAAAACACACAGCGGAAGCAACAAACAATGATCTATTTCATTCATGATTAACAACATGCACTATGTAAATTTCAGAATTTAAGAACAAGATATCATACCTTGGTGTGGAGAAATTCAAAACAAAGATTAAAAGCACTTGGGAACACTTTTAATCTTCACTCCAATTCCACTTTATGCCCAAGATGTGTGGTCTCTCAATCAGTTTGCAAAGGGAGAATGAAAGTGTGTCTCACACTCTCTCTTTTTCTTTTTCTCTACGCTTCTTTTTTTCTTAAAGAAAAAATTTTGTATGTTTCTCCCTTTATAACTAACTGATTATCTAATTGGGCCGGCCTATTAGGATTTTCCAATTGGGTTTTATAGTGTGGCTTGGAGTGGGACCAAAAGGGACCAATAAGACACTAGCTCCAATGGGCCTTGGGCTTTTCTGTCAACTCTTGACAATTCCAAAGTTACCATTAATTATATTTAATACCACTATATAAATATAATTGCACTCTAGGTCTTATTAATAAATTATATCCCAAGACTTTATTATACACGCAACCCCTTCATAAAATATTCGTAGTAACACAAAGTCATGAATATAGACTATCACTTTGTAAATTACTACATCTTATCCTTAAGTACCCGGTTTAATCCTTTAAGTTATTTATTATATATTTATGAAATTCAATTTCATAAATATATACTTTAGTAATTTCTTACCAAAGTGGTTAGGCCTAACTCTCTGAATAACTGAACCCATTAAACTTATCTCAAGGGAATATTTTATATTTCCATCAAGAGACTATGAATTCTATCTTGAGAATATATGTTCCATCAACACTAAATGTGGCTACCCAACATACTGAGATTTTGATCGTTATTTTAGATCTCACTCCTGATATATCAAAACAACCTACACGTCATGATCAGGTCCATTATTCTCTCAGGATTAAGAGTTCATGCAAATAAAAGTCGTGAGATTTATTATTCATTTGACAGTCGTTAGAAGAATAATAAATCTCATAGCAGTCCAGTTCAATATATCTTAATTCTTAAAACATATCAACTAGAAGTCACCACTTCCATGATCAAGATAAATCATCTTAATTGATACGTTATAGTCTTCACAGATGAAATGCCCAATTTCATCACCGACTACGAACTATAAATTCTGAGTTTACAAAGAACTTGTGATTTATATCTTCTGTGACTTTTCACATAAATCACATACTATACATCTCATGGACTATATGATAATGTCCGAATATTCATGTTACCATTATTTTAGATAAAAAGAAATAACTTTATCAAACACAACATTAAGTCATACATAATGCCATACATAGCATCATACAATAGGATTTAATGGCACATATCCTAACAGTTCGCACTTTATACAATTGTTATGGTCTGGTACCTAATGCTGATATTGTGTGCAATAGTATTCGTATACCAAATGAAGATCTATGGCACCAAAGGATGGGACATACTAATTACAAATATCTCTCAATTGTATCTAAGCATGAATCAGTGTTGGGGATGCCAAAACTCAGTAGAGTGGATAATGTTGCATGTGGACCGAGCCAGATTGAGAAATAGACAAAAGCTAAACATCTAGACCATTAGAGCTACTGCATGTGGATCTCATGGGTCCAACTCAAATCAAGTCACTTGGAGGGGAAGACATTTATCATGGTTGTGGTAGATGACTTCATTAGATACTCTTGGGTCATTCTTCTAAGATTCAAGTCAGATGCTCTTAAGCACATCAAAGCCTTGTGCACAAGATTGCAAAATGAGAAGAGTTTAAAGGTTGAATGAATTTGAAGTGATCATGGCAAAGAATTCGAAAACTCATACATGAAGTCCTTGTGCACTAGATTGGGTATATCTCAAGAATTCTTTGCTCTTATTACTCTTTAGCAAAATGGTGTAGTAGAAATGAAGAACAGGGTTATTCAGGAGATGGCTAGGGCCATGTTGCATAACAAGGGTGTGGCTAGAAACTTGTGGGGAGAAGCCATCAACATTGCATGTCATACGGTTAACAGGGTATATTTCAGACCCGATACCAAAAAAACTCCCTATGAGCTGTGGAAGGAAAGGAAGCTGAATGTTAAGTATTTCAAAAACTTTGGAAGTACTTGCTTCATTCTCAAGGATAGAGAGAATGTGAGAAAATTTGACTCCTAAAACGATGAAGGAATATTTTTGGGATACTTCTCCATAAGCAAGGCTTATCGAGTATACAACAAGAGAACCAAGAAAGTGATGGAAACTGTAAATGTTGTAATTGATGAAGCTTCGGAGTCTTGTTCTAACTATGTTAGTGAGGAAATCCCCAAAGAAATTCTTCCTCCCAAGCCCAAGGACATTCAAGAACCTGTTGATCAAAAACTTGCCTCTCCAAGTACTCTCAGTACTCCAAGTGTTGCAGAAGGTTTAGCCAACAAATTTGCCTCACCTGATTCTGAATCTCATAAAGAGAAAGGACCTTCCTCCAAAATTCAATTGAATCATCCTTCTAAAACTATTGTGGGAAATATGAATGAACTTACACTAAGGAAAGACACAGTTGATAAATGTGTTGCTAAATTTATGTCTTATTCTTGCTATTTGATGCAGGTTGAACCTATTAAGGTTGAGGAAGAACTTCTAGATGAAAGCTAAGTGGAGGCTATGCATGATGAACTACTTCAATTTCAAAGAAATGGTGTCTAGACATTAGTGCCTAGACCAAAGTGTGAGCACATCATTGGCACAAAGTGGATTTTCCGCAATAAGATTGATGAGGAGGGCAATGTGATCCACAATAAGGCTTGTCTTATGGCTCTAAGATACTCATAAATGGAAGGAGTGGACTATGTTGAGACATTTACTCCAGTAGCCCGCATGGAGTCCATCAGGATTCTTCTAGCCCTAACATGCCATTTGAGGTTCAAGCTTTACCAAATGGATGTCAATACTGCCTTCTTAAATGGGTTCCTTAAAGAAGATGTCTATGTGGCTCAACTAAGAGGATTCATTGATCCCCATTTTTCGGATCATGTGTTGTACCTTAAAAAGGCACTCTATGGTTTGAAGAAAGCCCCCAGAGCTTGGTATGATCAACTCACACAATACTTGGTGTCACATGGGTTCACAAGAGGAAAGGCTAATCAAACTCTCTTCATTAAAAGGGAAGACGGCGAGTTGATAGTTGCTCAAGTTTATGTTGATGATATCATCTTTGGGTCAACAAAGGATGAACTTGCTCATGGTTTCTCTAAACTCATGCAGGCTGAGTTTAAGATGAGCATGATTGGAGAGTTAAATCACTTCCTTGGATTGCAAATCCGTCAACAAGAGACAGGTATATTCATATTTCAATCTAAATATGCTAGAAATCTTATGAAAAAGTTTGGTTTGGAATCTGCTAGTTCTATTCGAACCCCTATGAGTCCTAATGTAAAACTCACTGTTGATGTCTTGGGAAAGAGTTTTGATCCATCTCTCTATAGAAGCATGATAGGTAGTCTTCTTTACCTTACTACTAGTAAACTTGACATAAGTTATAGTGTGGAAGTGTGTGCTAGATATTAGGCTAATTCCAAAGAGTCCCATATGACTGCTTTGAAGAGAATCACAAAGTATTTCAAAACCACTGCCAACTTTGGTGTGTGGTACAGCAAAGACACAAATGATGTCTTGGCCGAGTATTCGGATGCTGATTGGGCTAGGAATGCTGATGGTAGGAAGAGTACTTCCGGAGGTTGTTTTTATGTGGGTAATAATCTTGTCTCCTAGATGAGCAAAAAGCAGAATTCCATCTCTTTATCCATTATAGAGGCTGAATACATTGCTGCCAGTAGCTGTTGCACCCAACTTCTATGGATGCAAAAACTTCTCCATGACTATGGTATTCGTCAAGAACACCTCACTGTCTATTGTGACAATACCAGTGCCATCAACCTCTTTAAGAATCCGGTTCAACATTCTTGAACCAAACACATAGAGATTCGACATCACTTCATTCGTGAGTTTGTTGAAGATTGTACACTTACTCTTGAGTTCATTCACATTGATGATCAGAAGGTTGATTTGTCCACCAAACCTCTTGATAGCAAATGGTTTGAATTCCTTTGTCAAAACATTGGTGATATCTCCGTGGAATGATCTCATTTTCTCCTCCTCCTTCCTCTTGCATTTGCATCTAGTTTTTATGCATTGCTTTATTTGACATGTTTTTGTTTGGTTGTTTTTCAGTTTTGTTTTTATTTTGTTTTTCTTTCATAAAAATAAAAAAAAAATTGAAAAATAAAAAAAATACAAAAATAGTGTGTGTTTGTGTACATTGGTACTTGTGTACCTTGAATGGCTAATGAAACAGAGTTTTCTAAATTTTGTATTTTTTGTAGCTTAGATGAGCAAATCTATGCATAACTAAGCAAGTGAGCTTTGTGGCTCGTGTTTGTGATGAGTAAGGTTAAGTGATCTCCTGTACTTAACACTCGTATAACTCTTTTTTATGGGAAAGACTAAAAAATCCTAAGAGAAAGGCATAAATAACCATCTCACCACTGTTACCCGCCAATCATGAAATGACATTAGTATGCTTCAGCATAACAAAAGTGCAATGTCAAAAAACTTAACATAACTGGGTATTTTTTTTCTCTCTCTTATATGCACATACATGATATGCTTAATAAAAGAAAAATATGCAAAGAAAAATAAAAGCAAAAAGATCAAATTGCTTTATATATGATTGCAAGCGTGTATTCTAAGAGATGTTGGAGTTATAGGATGTAACTCAAAGGTAATATTCCCCATCAAACAGTTATGATCGTTTGTGAGTAAAATTGATTTACTCATACCTCAAATCGTCATAACACAGAGACACTTATGCAATCTTGCGATATTTTCACACATAACACGCAATATTCTTTGCTACTTTTGATGCATGTGCTGGTACAATGTAATTTGGCCATCACAAGATTTACTTGTGTTAATGTATGCTCACTAAACTGTCTTAACTTGTTTTTGAAATATAAAATTAGTTAGACTTGTTTAGTGTGTGTGTGTGTGTGTGTGTGTGTGTGTGTGTGTTTTGGATCTAAATGCATGACAGTTATCTTGGTTGAGAAATGATTTTGAGAGCTTAAAATGCTGTTTGGATTTTTGGTTGAGTAGTATGCTTGATTGCATTCATATCTATGTTTTTCTTTTCCTTGAAAAACTATTTTTAAGGAATCTTCAATAGCTTCTCGATAGCTCATGACAGCTAGGCTATCTATCGAGCCCCTTCAACTTTTCTTTTTCGCAATCTCGATAGCTCTCGATAGCAAGCTCGATCAATCAAGAAACTTTCTGTCTCCTCGATAGTTGCTCGTAGCTACCTTGATCCATCGAGCTTCTTTGTTAAGAAAACCTCTCGTTAGATCCTCGATAGCTAGTTCAATAGATGAAAAAGCCTTTTTAAAGCTCGATAGCTCTCAATAGCTCTCAATCGATTGAGCTTTATGAAGTTTTTATATAAAGAGGCATCGCGATTTTAGATCTCATTCCCTCGATCTCTCTTAATACTTTCAGCCTCTTCACCTCCCAAAACACTTCTCAAGCACTCCAAACTTCTTCCACACTTCATTTTTGGTCTCAAGATCTTTGTTCCTCATCTAGTATGATACTTTCTTCATCTTTATTATGCATTTTCATGATCTTTGACCTAACTTTTGTTTTTGAAATTGTTTGAGATTTTTCAAAACTTTTAAGTTTTTGTTAAAATTTTGGGATGGGTTTTTGTTAAAATGATCTTTAAACTTCATGCATTGCATCACATTTGCATTATAACAATGTTTCATGCATTTTAGATGTGTGTTTACTTTGTTCATGTTTTGTGTGCTGGTAGGTTTGGATTGGGTTGAGTCCATGATGAATTTATATTAGCATGTCACGTTTTCATGCATTCTCATTCATACATACCTTTAATTCTATATATCTCGATATAGTTGTTGATTGGTACTTTTTCTGATTGTCTCCCTTTATCTCTCTCTCTCTCTCTCTCTCTCTCTCTCTCTCTCTCTCTCTCTTATGTTAGTTGCATCATGGCACCTAAACGTTAATCCACTCCATCTCGAAACCCTCTTCATTCTGGGGCATCTTCTTTTTCTTCTTCTTCTTCTTCTTCTCCTTCTAACCCCACTCCTTTTCGCTTTTGGTTCTGTGATAAGAAGGCCAAATCAAACTTCTTTGAGAACTTTTCACAACGAGGGATTCATTTGGAATGACAAGTCATTCTGTTAGACTTTTTTGACACTGACCTACCCACTGTCATCTACAGTAGGGGTTGGGAGTCATTATGTGACATCTCGGTCACGTGCCCTTCCATGATCATACAAGAGTTCTAATCCAATATGCACAGATTTGACTATTCTATACTCCAGTTTGTCACTCGCATTCGGGGTATACGCATGTTAGTTACTCCGGGTATTGTATTCAAGGTTCTACACGTTCCTAGGGTAGCGCATCCTGACTACCCTAGTTGTGAGCTTCTGAGGATAGTGTCCAAAGATAAACTCTAGTCTTAATTTTGTGAGACATTTTCTTCTTGAGGTGACCTTCAGTACACCCATTGCTCAGCCTTTGCTAAAGGTCCTAGGTTTATTAACACGGTGATGACCTTTGTTCTCCATCCTTTGTCTCACTATAACACTATCACTAGGCCTCCTGCTCGCTTTTTGCTTTCCCTCATTGAGGATCTTACCATAAATTTCCCTTCTCACTTCATACTCTCCCTTATAGATGTATATAAGGATACAATGACCCGTAATAAGCTCACCTTCCCTTCAGCTATCACACGACTCTTTTACCATTTTTCTATCTCTTATCCTAAGTCTCCCCACTTCATGTTCATGTATGCCATTGATGTCGCTACTGTTAAGCAGAGTTTTGCACAGCTTCGCTCGAGACGGACTTAGACATAAACGGCTGCTTCTCCAGCTTCTACAGCTCCATCCACCTCTGCTTCTTCATCTTCAGCAGGTGGAGTGACACTTGAGGCCATCATGGCACAGCTTGTATGCATGGATGCTCACCTTGACACACTTAGTGATAAGTTGTGTCAAGTGAAAACCTGTGTTGGTCATATTACACGACGGCTATCTATCATAGGTGGTTTCACGGTTGTTTCTTCTCTCTCTCCATCGGCATTCGAGGATGAGAGTGACGATGGCTCCGGCAGTGATGATGTTGATGAGGATGATGATGTTGGCTCGCCTAGTGATGTGAGATGTCTACTTGATGTATTTACCCCTTTGTCACTCGTGACAAAAAGGGAAAGTAGTTTTAAGATGAGAGTAGTCATACTTATAGGGGGAGGGATAGTTTAGGAGATAGGGGGTGTGTTCATATTTTTTAGGGATGTAGCGAGGATTTTATGTATCTATTTCTTTTCTTTTCTTTCTAGTTTAGATACATTATCTCTTGTACACGGGTCTTGTAACCATTTGACATATATGGTACTTATATTTGGTTATATATATTTTGATGTATGTTATTTCACCTATCTCTTCATGTGTTGTTTCTTTTCTCTCTTTATACACATGTTTCTTATATTTTGTATGCAATCTTTTATTTCTGTCTCACACTAAGATACCTTAATGAGTTTTGTAAAGTGTTTTAGATATATAGGTTGTCAAAGTCTACTTGCCATGAACTCTCTTCTTGCAAAGTTTTCAAGAGTTTGTGTTAGGATAGATTTTATTGTACTTAAAAAGTGAATATTAGTTGAGTGATTTATGACTTCTCTCATGTGTTCATTTGTTTATTGTGGTTTTGTCACGGATTGCCGAAGAGGGAGATTGTTAAGACATATGTGATTTGATATTTGGAACATATATCAACATTTTATGTAATTAGCTAATCCTTTGACAAAACACACTTTACTTGTAATTAGGTAGATCTAGGATGTGTTTAATACTTCAAGAAATAAGGTTTCAAGTTCAAGTGTTAAAGCCATCTAAGTCTATCCAAGAATCAAGTAAGGAAGTGTTAGATTTTAAATCTCGATAGCTAGTATCTATCGAGGTTTAAAAGCTGCTGAAGCCCGTGGCTTGACAGCTAGCTCGATAGATGGCTATCTATCAAGGTTTATGAAACTCAATTTTTCAGAGTTGTATTTCATCCAATCCGTGAGTATGTGTTTGGGCTTTCTTTTCTCACAATCCTAAACATATATAAGGATTATTTTAAGGGCCGTCTAGGGTTGCACAAGTATTGAGCAAAGTATTGTTTATGTAAATTATGACCAGAGACAATATTTGTCCTAGTTCATCTTGAAGAAGCTGCTGTGTTTGTACACCGTAGAGTTTTGTGACCAAGCAATTTCATGATCTTCATCGTGTGATGAACTAAAGAACTTTGCAGCCAACATCTTTCTCAAGTTGATGATCAAGTCGCGTACTGGGATCTGTGCATCTTTTGCTTAGTTATGTACTGGGAGCCGTGCAATACAAGGAGAGTTTGTCACTACAGAACAAGTCCAATTAAGTATTGGGGTAAGGGTTCAAGTGTAGGTTGGAATAAGGTACTGAGATTTCTTTACTTGTAACCGCTTGTTTTGATAATAGTGGATTCTCAAGAGTGGTGACCTTAAAATCACCCGATGGGGTTTTTGTGTGTAGGTTTTCCCTATTCTTAAACAAATCACCATGTCATTTAATTTCCGCTGCATATTTAATTATTTGGTGATTTGTTTGTGCTACCACGCTCATTGCATGTAATTGAACCTAATTAATTCACTTGGCTAATTAATTGGTTAATTTTATCATAAGGGGTCAATACATATTTGGCCTGTCAGTGGAGATTTCTTCTCGTTCAAGCTCCACATCACTGAGCTTCTTGGTGGCCAACTTATACAACTTCTCATACTTCTCATACTATCATACTTGGCTAATTTTTCGAAGACCTTGTACAATTTAATCCTCAGTAGGTTTGATAGTGGCAATGAAGGCATTTAGGATCCATCATCCTCATTTTCAGAATCATCATTAGGTTCAGTGTCACTCAATGTAGCAGTAAGTGTCTTGCTTTTCCCAATGATCTTAAGATATGTAGGGCACTCCTACTTCATGTGTCTAAAGCTTTGACACCCGAAACACTTAGGTCCTAAGGGAACAGTGTATAGTCGTCATACAATATGACTGACACGGCTGTTCACTTATCTCTTCATGTGCTGTTTCTTTTCTCTTTTTATGCACATGCTTCTTATTAGTTTTATGCAATCTTTTATTCTTGTTTCACACTAAGATGCCGTGATGAGTTTTGTTTAAAGTATTTTTGAAATACAAGTTGTCAAAGTCTTCCTTGCCATGAACTCTCTTCTTGTAAAGTTTTTCAAGAGTTTATGTTAGGATAGATTTTATTGTATTCAACAAGTAAGTATGAGTTGAGTGATTTATGACTTCTTTCATATGTTCATTTATTTTTTGTGGTTTTGTCACGGATTACCAAAGGGGGAAATTGTTAGGAGACATGTGATTCACGTTAGGAACATATGTCATTTAGAATTGGCTAATCCTTTGACAAAATGCACTTTACTTGTAATTGGGTAGATCTAGGATGTGTTTAATACTTCAAGGAATAAGGTTTCAAAATCAAGTGTTAAAACCATGCAAATCTGTCCATGAAACAAGTGAAGAAGTGCTGGTTTTTAAATCTCGATAGCTAGCTCGACAACTAGTATCTATAAAAAGCTGTTTTAGCTCGATGCTTGACAACTACTTGATAGATACCCTATCTATCAAGATTTATGAAAAACAAATTTTCAGTTATAATTTTCATCCAATCTGAGAATAATTGTTTGGGCTTTATTTTCTCACAACCCTAAACATATATAAGGATTATTTTAAGGGGTCATAAAAGGTTGCACAGTTGCATGAGTGTGAAGCAAAGTTGTGTTCATACAAATTGTGACTGAAAAGTTAATTTGCCCTAGTTCATCTTTCTCTTGAATAGACTACTACGTTTGTACGCCGTTGGGTTTTGTGACCAAGCAGCTTAATGATCTTCATCGTGTTGATGAGCTGAAGAACTTTGCAGCATCTATCTCAAGTTGGTGATTAAGTCGCGTACTGGGATTTGCGTATCTATTGGTTAGTCACGTACTGGGAGTCGTGCATTAAAAGGAGAGATTGTCACTACAGAACAAGCCCAGTTGTGTATTGGGGTATGGGTTCAACTGTAGGTTGATATAAGGTACTAGGATTCTTTTATTTGTAACCGCTTATTGTGATAATAGTGGATTCTCGATAGTGGGGACCTTAAAATCACCCGGTAGAGTTTTTGCCTAGGAGGTTTTCCCCATTCGTAAACAAATCATTGTGTCAACTTTATTTTTTGCTGCATTTTATTTTAGTTAGTGAGTTGTTTGTGCTACCATGCATATTGTATGTTAATCTGATTAATTAATCAACTTATTAATTAATTGGTTAATTCATCACAATGGGTCAATACATTCTTGGTCTATCAGTTTTCCTCAATCTCCTACCTCTCCATATCCATATCCTTGAGAGGTTGATAGCCCAAACACTTACCACACTCATTCTGAGTGTACAGTGAGGTTTTGGTGCTGTTGAGAAGTATTAGAAGAAGCCAAGCGTTAGCAGATGTAATCGGGCTAAATTATGGGATCCGAAAAGCTAGACAAGACACGGTTCCGAGAAGCCTTGTTGGAGTAGGAGTTTGGAGGTCTTAGGTGTAGTGGGTAGATTAGGCTTAGGAGGGTCTCTTGCTATTCGTGTATCCTAACTTATTGTTTAGTGGATTGATTTACCACTTGGAGGGCGGCGGAAAGGTTTTTGGCCGAGTTCTTCGATTTCCTCTTCGATAACACGTCTCGGTATTATCTTGTGTTTTCATCTTTCTTCCCTACTATTTAAGCTCGCATTTACTCTATTCCACACTTAGTTAAGTTATAGTAAAATCAACCAAGCTGTAATTTTTTAATTTAGGGGTCTAAACAGCTCTTGTGTTTTCACACATATTCGAGCTTTCAAAAACCTAGTTGGAAATCACAAATTTACAACCTCCCTCTTTGGCTATTCCGTGACAAAACCCTTAAACAAACTCTAGACTTAAACCTGAATTTGGGAACATAGGCAAAAACCACTCACACCTAATTCTAGAAGTTGTGAAGCACTTGCACCATATACACCTGTATCCTAAAAAGCTTGCACATAACAACAAAACTTCATCAAGCTCAAGACGAGTAGAACACAAGGTATGTATAAGGAACAAATAAAATGCGATCAAGATACCAAATGAAATATATAACATGAAGCATAACTTGATCAAACATAAATAGTCATCAGGAAATTACTACAATGAACATTTATCAAGTAAATGATCATCCAGACAGGCATTGTAATTAAGAGCAATGCTAAAATCAATGGCATGTCCAAAACACATTACGCATTTAAGAAACTAAAACTAGGAGCATTAGAAAGCAATAAGCATTAAAACGGCTATAAAAACCAAGATACAAAACAATACTAAAGAAAACTAAGTTTTAAACTAAAGTACTTGAAAGTTTTAAACAAAAGCATTGTGAATATCCAAAAGTTATAAAAACTTAAAGTAAATTAGAAACCACTAAAATAAACCAATCTATACTAAATTTTACTACTTTGCTACTTCCCCTCAAGCTGTACTCCCCCTCAATCTACTCCCCTTTTTTGATCAGATTGGCCAAAGAGACTAAAATGCATCGGACTCCGAATTTGACTCTGACTTTGATTTCCTCATCATGTCATCAATTTGAGACTAGAGGGCAATGATTTGGCCTCTAAGGTATGTGAATTGAGACGTGGAATGGTTGATATGTGAAGCTAGCATTACATGCAACTCTTCAACCCTTCCGATTAGATGATCAAGGAGATCGAGTGCTCTTGCGTGTGCTTAGGAAGAAGGTTATACAGTGTCCTCTGAAACTGAAGTGAAATGCTCGATTTCCTCTTCAGTGTCTCCTCTTTCTTCATCAGCATCATCTCTTAGAATTTGAGAGACACCAACAGTTGGTCCAAGGATATGAGCTTTGCTTCGGATGATGAATTACTCACTAATAGGATCTTCTCTTTGCATCACTTGAAGTCCACTTGGAATCTTCACCCTTGCCCTTAAAATAAGAGACATGACAAGGCTTGAGAATGGTAGTGTTAGCCTTGAATTCCTTTTTGTGATGCTTTTAATGAAGAGGTAATAAATGTTACTGCAGATGTCGATCTCCTTGTGAGTGAAGAGATCAAATAGGAATATGGTCCTCGGTCTTGACAAATTCGTCAAGTTCTTCACTGGATAGAGGTTGAAGATCATGATGTAGGCCAAAGCTCAGATTTTCGGGGTGAACGTAATGGTGTGAAAGGCCTTCTTCTTAAGTTGTCCACCAAGGATTTCCATCATATTGTAGAAATGTGTGCGGAGTCGTCGGACGAATCTCCAAAATCTCTTAAATCAATTCCCTTGAGATTGAGAACTCTCTCCCTCTTAGCCAACAATTGATGTGATCACCTTCCACAATGGCATTGGTGAAGAATTCTCGAATGATATCTTCATATACATTGCCCATCGGATTCAGCAGTGACAGGCCACAAACCCGTTGACCCCTTATGATAACTTAGATTAATTAATTAGCCCAGTTATTAATTAATCAAATTAACATGAAATATCACGTGGCAGCACAAAAAAATCACCAAAACTAAGTTATGCAGCGGAAAATAAATGACACGGTGATTTGTTCACGAATGGGGAAAACCTGACGGCAAAAACCCCACCGGGTGATTTAAGGTCACACTCCCGAAACTCCACTATTATCACAACAAACAGTTACAAGCAAGGAATCCCAGTACCTTACCAACCTACAGTTGAACTCTTACCCCAATACCCAATTGGACTTGTTCTGTAGTGACAGCTTCTCCTTTCAATGCACGGCTCCCAAGTACGTGACTAACCAGATGCGCGGATCCCAATACGCGACTTCAAACACCAACTAGAGAGAGAAAATTGTTGGCTGCAAAGTTCTTCAAATCATCAAAGATGAACTAGGGCACGAACTTTGTCTTTCAGATCACAAATTGCATAAACAAGAAGTTCTAAATGAATGTGCAACTTGCATCATCTCGACGGCCCTTAAAATAATCCTTTTATATGTCTAGGGTTAGGAGAAAAGAAGTCCCAAAGACACATTCACGGATTGGACTTGAAACAGAACTGAAAATCTGTTTTCTTTAATTCTCGACAGATGGAGGTGTCGAGAATCTGTCGAGAAGCTGTCGAGGCTCGGGGCAAAACAGCTTCTTAAAGCTCAATAGATGCATGTGTCGAGGTAGGTGTCGAGGTAGGTGTCGAGCTTTAGTAACTTGTACTTCCTTGCTTGTTTCTTGGACATACTTTGATGGCTTCAACACTGGATCTTGAAACATTGTTTCTTAAAGTGTTAAACACATCCTAGATCTACCCAATTACAAGTAAAGTGCGTTTTGTCTAAGGATAAGCCAATTACATAAAATAGCGACATATGGTAACAACCACTTGAACTACATATGTCCTAACAAGCAGCTTCGTCCATGTCCTTTCTTTGAACACATCCAAAATGAGAGTACCCTTTAGGGACTCTAAGTCCACAGTCCTCTCTAGAATGATTAGGGCCCGTTTGTAGTGATTAGTGAAGGCCATATCAGCATCGTCATTTCGGAATGAATAAGAGAAGGTTCGGGGACACTTTGAAGGCTTCTTTGTGGCCTTTATCTTAATAGGATACATCTGCAAAACAAACACAAACAAAAAGAAAAAAAAGACAAATACAAACAAGAAAATAGACTTGATTAGGCACAAGTTAGTCTATAAAAACGAACAAAAAAATCCTAAAAAGCATAAAGACAAACAAGCAAATTCACAAGATCATGTTTCAAGTGCTAAAAGTAACAAGACTTACCTAGCATGAGTGAAATACAAAACATGTCAAGTGATCAAGTGTGTGCATGTGGTGTGCATGACAAAGCACTCATGGGGAAAATGTGTGAAACACACAACAAATATTTGAAACATGTTGAGCATGTAAAAACATGGAAATCCCCAAAATTTGGTACTCATTGGAGTCCACAATGAGAAAATGCCATTTGGGCATTTCATCAAACACTTAGAGTACATACAAACCACTAACATGTAAAACAATGCATGAACATGTTGAAATCTTGCCTAAATACATGTTAAAAATGCCACTTAGGGCCAACACAAACATAAACAAACACAATGGGACACAGCCCAATCAAGAAAAAATAAATAAAAAATAAAAAAATTGCAAGAAAAATAAGTTTTTCCCAACCCTTTTCAAAAATAACTCAACCCTAGAAATCCAAGAATCTAAGACTTAATCTAAGGAATCAAGAGTGCAAAAGTGTTAAAACATACCTTAGATTTGTTTTAGGAATGATTGTTCTAGAGTTTTGGGTGAGATTTGAGTGAAAGAGTGTTTTGAGTTAAGAGAAGCACGGAGGAGGCAAAAGAGAGTGATTTGAAAAACTATTACTATTTGGCTTTTAAAAACTGAAAAAACGCTCATTTCACGAGTAAGCTTCTTGGGAAGTTACTCGTGAAGCTTACCCGTGAAATGGCCTTTGTAGCACCTTAACAGATTTCGCAGTAAGCTTCTTCTCGCGAAACAATCGCAAAACACTCTGTGTAAATTTCAGGAAACACTAAAATTGGTTTCCTCATTTTTGTGGGTAGGTTCTTACTCACGACTTACTTGAAAAAATGCTTTGAAAGAGCTTTTCAACAAAAATAAAATGGACTGTTTGGAAAAAAATCTAAACACACAAAATACATAAAAACACTTTCAAAAATATATTAAAAAAAAAAACTTAAAAATCTTTTTGTGTTTGATCATCTAGCAATTGAGTATACACATTACATTTGAATTCCTACAATCACACAAATGGAATAAGCATTTATTGAACATTAGACTTGTGTGTGGATCAAGTATGAACAAGTCCATAGTCTAGTATGAAGCTTCAATCATTAATTCAATCAAATCATACACAACTAGTACAAAGTCAAGCGACCTATCTCACTTGTAGAAATGAACATATATGAACCTTCACCAATGTGTTTACATTTGATTGAAAGCTTTTCTTTTGGATTCCATTTTTCATACTTTTGATCAAATACAACTCAAATTCTTGAGAAATGATACCATGAACTTTTTGATATATCCTTGACAAATAAGCCTTTGGCTTTAGCACTATACATTTTAATACAAATTTGCTCCACTTTTTCCTAGTCAAACTAGTTTTCGAAGTAAAGATTTTTTTAGCTCTTTCTCTTTTTAAAAATTTACATTTGAAGAGCTCTTTTGAAAAAGAAAAAAAAAATGTGAGGAGATATATAGGCATAAATCTATGCATGTATCAAGATTAAGAAAGACTATTGACCAATTATTCATGACAAGCTTGAAGATCTATTTACAACAATCAAATGTAGATTTCTAGATTTTGCTCACACTTAAATAATGTGCATACATAACAAGCTAAGCTCTTAAATGTACTACACCTTTAGTATGGAGGTACTAGGCCAAACTCACATGTGATATACACAACACAAGTAATCAAACTTTTCGAGATTTTTCACTTTTTATGAGTTTTGAATTTTTCAACATACTCAAAAACAAAAAAAATAAAGTAAGATCAATAAAAACAAGAAAAACAAACAAAGACTTGAAAAAGAAACATGCATAAAACGGAAGCAATGACATAAGAAGATTGCATATGTCATGATGCATGAAACTATAACCCTAATACATTGAAAGAATTAATGCATAGGCATAGTGAGTGATCATGCATAAGTATCCTTCTTTACCCACACTATATGAGTGTTTTTGGTGAAATCCTTGGAAGGAGGGGTATGACCGACATAACTCTCAAACCTTGGGGTGAAGCTAGCAAGACATGATGAAATGTTCTTCAACATCTCCGTAACATCTTCAATGAGTTTTCTCTCATTTTCTCATTTAGCTTGAATTCCCTTTGGCATTCTTCTTGAGTTGTCTTGGCCACGCAAAGAATCAGCCCCCCTGAATGCCTGAAGCTTGAAGCAATTTGGCCTTGTCTGCCCTTGCACTCCACAATGATGACAAAATTGCTTCACTTGAGGTCCCTTTTAACTTTTGGATAATGACTTTCCTTTTTCCTTTGGTTTTGGACCAATGGTTCTCTTTGCAACAGTAGGGGTCTCAATCTCAAGCTTCTCCACTTTAGGTTTCTTTACCTTCTTTGTGAAGACAAACTTCACTTCCTTTGTAGGCCTGCTGCTTGTGCTTCCTTCACCAGTATAGCCTAAATCGGTCTTGTCATTTGAAGGTTTTTTAGAAGAGAGCATACTGTCAAGCTTCTTGGTAGAAATGCGCTCCACTTTGACATTTGCTTAGATTATTTCAAGTTCAAGGAACTTGATTTTAGAATACTCATTCAACAACTCTTCCTTTAGCTTTTCAACTTCACATTTAGCCTCCTTAAGTTGCACAGGTGTGGATTTATACTTTTCTTCAATTTTCTTCATCTTTCTAACCGCATTCTTTGCAACTTTTGCATATTTGCCACAATATATAAATAGCGTCATATACTTTTTGAAGGTTCTTCTCACCTTTGTTAAGGTACACATCCTCATCTTCCGAATCATCAACTTCTTCACCTTCGAAATGTACACCTAGCTCATCAACCAAGTCACTTAACTCATCTCTAGAGTCAACTACAGTAATTGCCATGAAAGCTAAATAGTTTCCCTCACTATCACATTCTCCTTCCGCATTGGAATTTGTGCTTTCTAAATCACTAAGGGTAGTTGCAAACACTTTACCCTTTCCTCTCAAATAATTCGGACATTCTTTCTTAAGATGTCCATGCCCATTACATTCATAGCACATGATTCCTTGAGTTGATGACGAGTCTTTCCCATCCTTCTTCTTGAACTCCCTCTTGTCAATTTTTGAGAATGAGAACTTTCCTTTGCAAAACAACTTCCCATTATTCTTCATCTTGAGAAATTTCTGGAAGTTCTTCGCAAGAAATGCCACCTCCTTTTTTACATCTTCTTCATCGGAGGAATCACCCACTCTCTCATTTATAGTTTTAGGAGCAAGTGATTTCCTAGACTTGTGAGAGGGCAGTTTGAGCTCATAGATTTAGAGAGATCCAATAAGTTCTTGAATCTTTATCTCATCCAAATCTTTAATCTCTTCTATGGTTGTGGCTTTAGCCTGGAAGCTTTTGGGTAAGGATCTTAAGATCTTCCTCACCACTTTGGCATCTTCAATCTTCTCCCCAAGATTGAGCTTAGTAATCACTATCTCGTTGAATCTCCCATAAAAGGAATCAAACGACTCATCGTTGTTCATCTTTACTTCTTCAAACCAAATAGTAATCATTTGAAGCTTGGCGTCCTTAACCTTTTTGGTACCTTCGTAGGTTGTCTCAAGAATGGTTTGTGCCTCTTTAGCGGTCTTCACATGCGAAATTCTGTGAAACTCATCAGTGGAAACAGCACAGAAAATAGTGTTAATTGATTTGCTATTGGCATTTGCCAAAGCAAGAGCAACCTTATCCCATTCAGATTTGGCAATAGTGGGTCTTACATATCCATTCTCAATAGAATCCCACACCATCTCATCAATGACATAAAGAAAAGCACGCATACATACTTTCCAAAAAGCATAGTTACTCCCATCAAAGTAGGGAGGAGCATTAAGTGACTGAGATCTATTCATCTCACTTGGGGTCTAGGATCACACTAGGATAATGAAATTTGATAAATGTACCCGCCTTAATACCAATCAAAAGCTTCAATTTGTGCAGAAACACAAGAGCTTGTTCAAACTCCCAATTAAAAATTACGGCTGGATAGCTTTTACTCTAACTCACACTAAGTGCAAAATAAGAGCAAATAAGCATAAAGAATTGTTATCACTACCCTAAGCCATATTCATCCATTATCAACAATAAAAAGAAAGCTTAAAGAGTAAGGAAGAGAGATGCAAACACAAAATAACATTGAGACGTGTTATCGAAGAGGAAACTGAAGAACTCGGCAAAAACCTCTCCGCGACCTTCCAAGTCAAAATTGATCTACTAGAGAATAAAGTTGGAGTACATGAAAAACTTCCAACTCCAAGCCTAGTCTACCCCATGTACTTGAGCCCTCTAAGCTCTTGCTACCATCTGACTTCTCGGAGCCTTGTCTTCTTCAGCTTTTTGAATCCCACAATTTAACCCGATTGCATCAGCGATTTAGCCCATGAATGGCTCCTTTCAATGCTTCCTAGTAACACCAAAATCTCACTTTACACTCAGAATGGGTGTGGTAAGTGTCTAGGCTAGCAACCTCTTAAAGATATAGATATGGAGAGGTAGGAGTTGAGGAAAACCACAAGGAAATGTGTAGATAATTGTGGATATAACAATCTCTAACTCTCAAGTGGATTTTCTAGATTTTCTCTCTGAAAAATACTCCATACAAGTTGTGGGTAATGAGAGTATATATAGTGTAGGTAAAGACATGGTAAAATAAAACATAAATTTTTGCCAAATAGAAACTTTCGCAAGTCCTTCGCATGCTGGCCTTATTTGCTAGACACTCGCGAAAAATCCAGCCTGACATGACTCTTCATCTTCTAGTCATGTGCTCTACACGTGGCTCTTTTTGCAGGTAGTCGCGAGCCAATCACGAAATCCACTTGTTCATCCTTTGAAGCTTAAATCTTCACCAACTTCTCATACTCATCCCTTACAATTAAACCCACATACATACAGAGAAAATGATTGAAGAAATTACAATCAAATTTGGCATGGAATTAAAGCCAACACAATATAGTTGGAAATCACAACTTTACAAACATGATGATAGGCCACAAATGTGTTGACCCCTTGTGATTAATTAAGTTGATTAATTAGCCAAGTTTTAATTAATCAAGATAACATGCAAATTGCGTGGTAGCACAAAAAAATCACCAATAAACTAAAGTATGCAACGGAAAATAAATTGACACGGTGATTTGTTTACGAATGGGGAAAACCTACACGGCAAAAACCCCACCGGGTGATTTAAGGTCACCACTCCCGAAACTCCACTATTATCACAACAAGCGGTTACAAGTAAAGGAATCTCAGTACCTTACCAACCTACAGTTGAACTCTTACCCCAATACCTAATTGGACTTGTTCTGTAGTGAAAGTTTCTCCTTTTGATGCACGGCTCCCAGAACGTGACTAACCAATTGCGCGGATCCCAGTACGCGACTTCAATTCACCAACTAGAGAGAGTTGTTGGCTGCAAAGTTCTTCAATTCATCCACACGATGAAGATCAAGAAGATGCTTGGTTACAAAACCCTACGGTGCACATTACACAGCAACTTCTTCACAAGAGAGATGAACTAGGGCATGAACTTTGTCTCGAATCACAAATTGCTTGAACAAGGATTTCTCAATGCTTGTGCAACTTGTGTACTTGCGCTTCCTTCGACGGCCCTTAAAATAATCCTTTTATATGTTTAGGGTTAGAAGAAAAGAAATCACAAAGACACATTCACGGATTGGAATCAAAACAGAATTTAGAATCTGTTTTCCATAAATCTCGACAGATAGAGGTGTCGAGAAGCTGTCGAGCTTTGGGATTGAAACAACTTCTTAAGGCTCGATAGATGCATGTGTCAAGACTAGGTGTTGAGCTTTAATAGTTTGCACTTTTCAGCTTGTTTCTTGGACAGACTTGATGACTTCAACACTTGATCTTGAAACACAGTTTCTTGAAGCGTTAAATACATCCTAATTCTACCTAATTACAAGTAAAGTGTGTTTTGTCAAATGATAAGCCAATTACATAAAATAATGATATATGTTCAAAACAACTTGAACCACATATGTCCTAACACATGAAAAATAAATGAACCTTGTTATAGATTTAAAATGTATATACAAAGAAAAATAAAAAGGAAGAGGTAGTTAAGGTAGTAGCTACACTCATAGTTATTAGTATTGTACGATACATAATACGTATATCATAGGAAATGTATCATATCATATACAAAAAGTTCTGTATCAAAATGACATATCGTAATTGCTCATGAATCGTCTATTATATAGGTGTGTACCGTATGAATCGTACGCATTGTATGATACATAAACATGTGGCCTTAAAATTAGTTTTTTTTTTTTTTTTTGCTAAAATTTGTGGTTTTATTTTATTTAATTAAGTCCAATAAAATATCCATGATTTCCCCCCCCCTTCTCTTTCTCTTTCAAAATTTGCTACACACTTAACACTTCACTTTCATATTTGCAAATTTATTTTCTATGCCATGAATAATGTATTAAATGAAAATATAATTATTTTTTATTTTGTTATTATTGTTATAAATCTAAGAAGCTAGAATGCCAAGAAGAAATATAAAGAAAAACAAAGTACTAGAATAAAATAACAAGAAAAGAGTTAGTAAATGTTGACGAAGATGAAGAAATAATTTTGCAAAGATGATGAACATAATGACAAAATTAACTTAGATGGAGTTGATTAAGTAAGAAAATAACATATGTTTATAACATACACATTCAAATTAATTAAATTCAAAAGTTA
Source organism: Castanopsis chinensis (assembly GCA_032878915.1). Lineage (NCBI taxonomy): Eukaryota > Viridiplantae > Streptophyta > Magnoliopsida > Fagales > Fagaceae > Castanopsis > Castanopsis chinensis. The sequence continues at coordinate 16,676,615 of JAVQMG010000130.1, forward strand.
TATACAAGAAATATGAGCTAAAATAACTTTTGAGTTTAATCAATTTGAATGTGTATGTTATAAACATATGTTAATTTGATTTATTTAGTTAGGTCTACTAAATATTATTGCATAAGTAATGACTAAATTGGTCTTTAGTTGAATATATTCCAAATTTATAACAAATATAACTTTTATATATGTATATTTGTAATATATTCTGATTCATGATACTATTTACATTTTGACAACTATGGCTACACTACCCACCCTCTAGCAAAGAAATTAGAAGCTTACCTATGAGGTTTTAGAGGTGGAAATGAAGAAAAGGGGCTGCTGAATTTTCTGGGTTTAAGGGGTTTTAGATCTATCATAGAGAGAGGCAAAGAAAGTAGTGAGATCTAGAGAGAATCCTAAAGTGGTTGGGTAGAGATGATGATATTTTGTGTGTACAACTATGTAGGAGAGTGAGTGTTTATACAAAATTTTTGGGCATCCCCATAAGGGAGGATGCCTACAGGGTGACCACCTCATCATTTTTTCTAGAATGCCCCCTATTCTTCTTTTCTCGGTTTCGCCCTTTTTAATCATATTTTTGTGCTGTTTCTTGGAGGTTTTTTGCAACTTGTATTTTTTCAATCTAGGAATTGTTAAAGAGGTTTGGATCTCTAGTTTCCATAATTTTCCAGAATCATGCAATTTGGAGTTACGGTTGCTAAGATGTTGTGCTTAGAATGGAGATGACGCAGTGTAGAAACTTGTGTAGCTTGCACCTTTTCTGGAAAATTAATTCCTCCTAATTTGAAGGGGATATCATCAAGCCTTTATTTTTGCAGAGTATCTAATCCATCATACTTTAATGTGATTTTGGCCTTCCACACCCATTATGGTTGAATTCATACAATTTATTACGCGAAAACACCCCAAAAAAAAAAAAACTTTTATCCTCAAAAATAATTATATAGTATTTTTAATTAGGATTTTGATATTTTTATGATATCCTTTCCATTTTAACTCTGATTTTAGCCTGTGAACTATCATTTTAAAGGTAATTTCATGATGTTTAAGATGGAAAAAAAATTATCTTGTTTGAGTGGTCAGAGTTTTGTTCAATATTTTTTCTAGTCCTAATTAGGGTTAGTCGACGTTGCTCATGCATAATGTCGTAGGTGCTAAGTTCCTACAAGGTAAGTCAAGTAAGTCATGCATTGGTATGAACATGCATTTTAATGATGTAATGTGTTTGTTTGGTGTTTGATTTCATGCTTAAGATTTTGGAATACATGTGATGATTTATGTTTGTTTGTCATGCCTATCTTTTTGCCTTGTTTTTTTGCTATATGATGTAATATGTTAAGAGATGCCATGATTAGATATATACTAGGGTTTGTGATGTGATAATGTGCCATGCTAGATGAATTTTAGGCTGTTTGCTAGATGTATGTTAGGGTATGCCATGACTATATGAATTTTAAGCGTTGTTTAATTGCCATGATAGATATATGGTTAGGGATGATTGATGTCATGATGTGTGCTTAGATGCATGCTAGTGTGTGTGTGTGTGTGTGTGTGTGTGTGTGTGTGTGAGAGTATAGATACAATGTTGAGTATGCCTTTAATAGGCTTGAAAAAAAAGACACGATGAACAAAAGCCAACCTTAGGGTTGGGTGGTTTTGGGTGCTTAACACTTACCGAGGACCGTACCTTAACTCTAAACCTATATCTCTGACAGTAAGATCAAAAGGTCATTCCGTGAGATATATTTATTTTGTTAACTCTTTAAAAAAAAAATTGTAAGGTATTAGGTATAAAATGTAAATTGCATTTTTTAAAAAAAAATTATTTTTGTGAAGAGGATGCTATATACATGGTTCCTAGACCATAGCAAAAACTCGGTGGCGACTCCCCGTTGTGTCCACAAGTCCCCACATAAATTTCGACACATGGTGCAAAATTGGATTCAAATTTCAAATTTTAATTGAACTTTCTCTAAACTTTACCTATTATTATATACTAGTGTATAATCCATGCATATGCACCATACAATTAAAAACAACACAATTATACATATATGGATTCAAATTATACCTTGCTTAAGTCATAAATATATACATGGGTTTTTTACTCTTTCTTTCTTCTTTATTATTATATTATATTTTTTGGATATACACATGAGTTTACTCTTTTTTATTGAGTTTTTTTTTTCATGGTTTATTTATTTTAGACTCTTTGTCTTTTACACAACATTAGCTTGTAACTCCATACATATGCATGAATGCACTTAACGATATACAATAAGATGCATAATATATTTCTTATATATATAATTTAAATAGTATTGATAGTCATTTTTATATTTTGTTAACTCTTTAAAAAAAAAATTGTAAAGATATTATTAGGTATAAAATGTAAGTTGTCCTTTTTTTTAATTATTGTGAAACACTTTTTTTTTTTTTTTACGATTCATTTATTCTAGACTCTTTGGTTTTTGTACATAATAACTCACTTGAATGAATATTTATGATGAGTCCCACATTTGATTCTAAAATTAAGAAATAAAACTCTTTAAGAATAAATAATTTCGGATACATGGCGCAAAATTGGAACTCTAATTTAGAATTTTAATTTGAGTTTTTCTCAGTTTTAATTATTATTATATATATAGATTAACTCACCTATAAATTAAAAAATATATATAGATAGGACACATGATGCAAAATTAGACTACAATTATAATACAATTTGAAATCTAATTGGATTTCTCGTAGCTTTTCCTATATATATATATATATATATATATATATATATATATATATATATAGGAACTAGCCTGTAGTCCTTATTTGTGGATTTTAATTCGATCACTCCGTCCACTTTGTGGACTTCGTATCAAAGTCATCCATTATTTTTTGAACTCCAAGTCCAGCATGCATATGCATGGATACACTTAAAGATATACAATAAGATGCATAATATAATTTCTATATATATATATATATAATTTAAATACTATTGATAGTCATTTTATATTTTGTTAACTCTTTAAAAAAAATTGTAAGGATATTATTAGGTATAAAATGTAAATTGTCCATTTTTTAAAAAAAATTATTGTGAAGAACTTTTTTTTTTTTTTACAATTCATTTATTCTAAACTCTTTGGTGTATGTACTTAATAACTCGCTCAGATGAATACTTATGATGTGGTCCCATAGTTGATTCTAAAATTAAGAAATAAAACTCTTTAAAAGTAAATAATTTATGGCACATGACACAAAATTGGAACTCTAATTTGAAATTATAATTTAAGCTTCTCTCAGCTTCACCTATTATTTTATATATAGATTTGTGAATTTGATTGTTCATTTGAGAAACTGCTCAATAACTATAATTTTTGTAAATATCACAATTCTAACTTCCACCTTCGCCTTCCACCCTTAGGTAGGAGAAACTTAGAATTTTGACCAAGCGATGCCTCGTGGGCATTATGATATATCAATACTCACATAAAAGTAACTGCATTGAATAAATCTTAAGTATATGTGATATTTCAATTTTTGTAAGAATTATTAAGCGCTTATTAAATTCAAATTCTCATTTTGTTTCTTCATAAAACAAACTACATTGAATAAAATTTGTTAGAAAACAAATTATTTATCTTTCATCCATTAGATGTATCAATGTCATTGTCCGCTGATATTTTGTTAACTAAGAAAATTATCCAAAATGGTTAAACTATAGTTATTTGATTACTAAATGAGTTTGTCTATGATTGAATCTAATAAATTAATTAAAATTCCAATTCTGAAAAATATAATAATATCTAAAATATAATATAAATTCAAATTCTAAAGAATCCAAACATATCCAAATAACAAAAATATCATATTTCATTAATTCCAATTTTCATGATCTTTAAAATCTCTCTATAAGATCGGGAATTGTAACTGAAATCCTCAACAACTGAATAAATTTGAGCATTTGGATTTATTTTTCCACTTCTTGCCTATGATGAGAAACCACAAAAATCTCATGGACTGGTAGTATAGTAAATTAAACTTGGTACCTCCGGGTTTATATCATGTCTCAAACCGATAAGCGGTCCACCACCCAGGTACAACTTGGGGGTAGATTACTTATTTATAAGCATTTTTTTTTTGAATACTTATTAATAAGTATTTTAATAAACTAGCTGACCTTTTAGCCTTTTGCAATTGCATTCTATCATTTATATATAAATGCTAAAAGCCAAATTAAGAGGCTAGTTGTGTGTTATCTATACTTTAGCTTGCAAAAAAACCCCGTCTTGACTTATCTGTGAGTTGAAAAAGTATTAATAATTTAGTGGTATTAGAAATAGAAAATATATATATTGATTGCGCTTCAGTGCATTATACAATTTTTCACATAGCATGAGCACCTCACATGTAGGTTCTGTACATGGGACATAGATTTATGTGAGAGAGAAATGTAATATATACCAATTATACGAAATATGTTAGACTCTTCCTCAAGACTATGCATTGAGATTTAACGTCATTAAAGTTCTCCATACTAGCCATGGATCCAATTCAAAAGTCTAAGTATATATTATTTTACATCAATTTTTTTACAATTATTCACAGGTTTATTGCGATTATCTGTCACATAATCTAATTTGAAATTCTAGGAACAAATATTTTTTACAACTTTCTATAACAATTGATATGACTTATCGTGATTAGTGTAAATAAATGGTATAATGGTGGACTAAGACAAAAAAAAAAACGTTACTCTAATCACAACAGGATATATCAACAGTTGCCAAAAATGTTTTATCATTAGCCCTACTCAATGGAATTACAACAGTATTCCTCTTAGAATAGCAAAATAGATTCCTTTTTATGTGACCGACATTGTGAATACAATTTTCATTACTATTAAGGGTATCTGCATTGTCGCATTTTCAAATGTGATCTGGCAATAACAACCCAATGCATCCATTGGCTAAAACAACACAGCAAAACCAAACAATCAATTAAAAGTGACAGATTACTTTGGCTAGATCATCAGTACATTAATAGCGTTGTTGTAATATTGAAAGGAAATTGAATAAACAACCACATTATTTACTTCAAGTCATTACTTTTTTGTCGTGGGTCAGGAATAGAGAGCAAATAAACCTTGTAGAAGAACGAAAGATGATTTGAAGGGCATTCATAGGAGCATAAAAGGTCAATACATATTGGATGCATGGGTCTTTGTTTCTAAAGGGAGCTCGTTAGTAACCTTTGCTTCATAAGTTTTGGTTGCTAGCCAATTGAGCTATCCCCTAGTATTAAAGCTGCAAATGGAAGTATAATTATTGAAAAACATACACATAAACCATTGAAAATAAGAAAGGAAACTGTTAATCGAGTTACTACAAATACCATCTGTTAATCGCTTAATAACTTCAGGTCATGCATTACTGCATGAAAGTTCTCATGCATATTTGTGATAGAAACTACTAAATTTACACGTGCAGAGACTGTGTGCAACTATACATCCTGCAGCAGATCGTGAACTAAAACAAACATAATTGAAATTTAAACTTTTGCTAATGCATGTGTTGCCAATTAATATCGATCCCTCTGAACAATGAACAAGAGGTTATTTCTTGGTGAAGTGAAACTGCGTGCTGTAGAATTGCCGGGCAAATCGCCCTTGGCAGAAGGCACACTAGAAGAATGCATGGCTGAGCTACATGCCTTAGTTGCTGCCTGCCAATGGTGATTTTGCCCTGTAATGCAACTGCACCTAAACTTGCAGAGTTATGACCAATAGACCGATTATTTATAGCAAACTATAAGAAGAATATCCTGTGGCACAATGCCTCTTCTGTGTAATTAAAGGCTTTCCATCACTTTATAGAATAAAGCTTTACTACTTTACACATTCAAATTTAAAGAATTCCATCCGAAGATTTTATTCTTAAACACCAACGATCTGGAATAACAATTACCATTACTTTGTGAACGGCCCTCTGTTATATAACTGGCAATTGCTATTTCTTTTTTCTTTTCCTTTTCCTTTTTGTTTTTAGCTTTTTTTGGGGGTGGGTGGGAGATTTGTAAAGGAGATCATGTACTATAGAAGACTAGAAGTTGGAATAAATATTTCTTCAAATAAAAATGTTTTTTTTTTTTTTCCTTTAAAGAAAAGCATGCTATTTGAGAAAGAAATATGGCTTTTTTTTAAGAACTAAATGATAAATATTAAAAGTTCATACAAATATATACATATATATATATATATATATATATTGTTGGGAAATTTAGACCCCAGTTGATAAAATTAACAAGTTTTAAATCCAAGTTGTTAATTAGATTTATTATGAATAAACCTTGTTAAAACAAACTAACATCAATATCATGCCAATATCATACACAGCGGAAAAGTAAATATGACAAGATATGATAATCTAGGAAAACTAATAAAATGAACTAGTCTCACAGTAAAAAACCTGGGGGAAAACCTTTCCAAAAAGCAATTCACTATAATAAAGAGAAATTTCAGATCTAGTACAAAATCTTTGTCCCTAAACTCTACAATCCTTATAAATGAATTTACAGTAAAAACCGTCTACCACTTTAGAGCCTTCGAACTCTTCAATATATGAACGCTACCCTTTTGCACAGATCCCAGTACGTGACTAACCAATAATGCACGGCTCCTAGTATGTGACTAACTCACCAACTTGAAGAAGATTATTGTTTGCAAAGTTCTTCACTTCATCAACAATGAATATCAAGAAGCACTTGGTTACAAAACCCTAAGGCACAAAGACGCAGTAGCTTCCTTCAGAGAGAATAAGGAACTCGGTCACTTTTTGCACGTGTTCTCCTTGTGTTCTCTTATGTGACAGTCTTTAAAATAAACCTTATATTTGTCTAGGGTTGTGAGAAAATAAACCTTTCACATACATGTCAGCATGGGCCGAGAATCAGATTTAGAAATTTTGATTTCGTAGATCTCGATAGATATTTATTTCGAGCAGCTGTTGAGACCTCGATAGATATATATGTCGAGATATCTGCCAAGTTTTAATGAAAAACACTTCTTCACTTGTTTCTTGGATAAATTTGCATGGCTTTATACTAGACTTGAACTCTTGTTCCTTGAAATATTAAACATATCCTAGATCTACCCAATTACAAGTAAAGTGCATTTTATCAAAGGATTAGCCAATTCTACACGACATATGTTCTAACAAGTTCCACATATGTCCTAACAATCTCCCCGTTTAGCAATCTATGACAAAACCACAACAAACAAATGAAATATGAGAGAAATCATAAATCACTAAACTCATAATCACTTGTTGAATTCAATAAAATCTAATCCTAACACAAACTCTTGAAAAATTTTGTAAGAAGAGAGTTCATGGCATGATAGATTTTGAAAACTTGTCTTTCTAAAACACTTTAAACAAAACTCATTAAGGCATCTTAGTGTGAAAGAAAAATAAAAGATTGCATACATAAAGAAACATGAATATAAAGAGAGAAAAGAAACAACACTTGTAGAAGAAGGTGAAGAAGACATATATCAACATATATATATATCAAAGATAAGCATAATGTATGTAAAAATGGTCACAAGACTGGTGTACAAGAAGTTTAAAGAAGCTCCTAAAACAACGAGGTAAACACTCCCCCTATCAAGATGAAACACAACTCCCCCTTACAAATATATGTATTTCTCCCCCTAACATGTAGAAACTTAAAAAGAAACCACATTTTCTCCCCCTTTTTGTCATGATTGACAAAAGGTACAAGAAGCTATAAAGCCTCACTGAAGAAAAATAAAGATAATCAAAGATGATCAAGAGGGCACAAGGAATCCATATAAATGCATGAATATAATGAAACAAGATGGTATGGAAGATAAGATAATAGAAAGATACAAAACATGTGAAAAACAATGCATGCAAGAAGGTCATTGACAGATCGAGAAGCTGTCAAGCTGCTATCAAGCAGAAGCCAACCTTGATGGATCGAGAATCTGATGAGGATCTATCGGCCAGACAGAAAGTTTCTTGATGGATCAAGAAGCTATCGAGAAGAACTCCAGATATCTCGATGGATCGAAATTGCGTTAACTTCTATAGAGAGAAGAAGAAAAAAAAGGCTCGATAGATGCGAATCTGTCGAGGATTTGTCGAGAAGCTGTCGAGCTTGATAAAAACAGTTTTTCAAAAAGAGGAAAAAAATACACAAAAATGAATGTAATCAAGCAAGCTACTCAACCAAAGATCCAAATAATATGTTAAGCTCTCAAAAACATCTTTCAACAAGATAATGCAAATCATTCATAGATCCAAAGCACACACACACACTAAACAAGTTTAACCAATTTTATATTACAAAAACAAGTCAAGACAGTTTAGTAAGCATATATCAACACATGTATTCCTTGTGATTTCCATATCACATTGTACGTGCACATATATCAAAAGTAGCAAAGAATTTGCGTGTTGTGTGTGAAAACATCACAAGATTGCATGAGTGTCTCATGTTATGACGATTTGAGATATGAGAAAATCAATTTAACTTACACACAATCATAACTGCTTGATAGGGACAATCATCTTCGAGTTACATCATATAACTTCCACATCTCCTAGAAACATGTTTGCAACCATATTTAAAAGCATTTTGATTCTTGTTATTTTTATTTTCTTTGCATAATTTTTTCTTTTGAGCATATCATGCGTGGGCATATTAGAGAAAGAAGAAATATCCAATTATGTTAAGCTTAAACATCACAATTTTGCTATGCCGAAGCATACTGATGTTATTCATGATTGGCAGGCTTTAGTAGTGAGATGGTTATTTATGCCTTTCTCTTAAGATTTTTTAGTCATTCCCATCAAAAAGAGTGATATGAGTGTTAAGTACAAGAGATTACTTAATCATACTCATCATAAACATGAGCCACAAAACTCACTTACTTAGTTGTGTATTGAGATACTCACCTAAGCTACAAAAGATACAAAGTTTTAGAAAACTTTATTTCAATGGCCATCAAAGGTATACAAGTACCAATGTACACAAAATATACACTGTTTTTGTTTTATTTTTTTTCAAAATTTTTTTTTTTAAAAACAAAATAAAGCAAAATTGAAAACAAACAAACAAAAATGTGTTAAACAAATAAAGAGAAAGCATAAATCAAGATGCATATGCGTGAAAGTATGATTCCAAAAGCAAATAAGAAATCAAGCAAAGAGAGTCCTACTTTAAATAGAAAGAATTAAAGTAGAGGACAAACAGAAAAGACAATTAAGTCTTAAACTCCTTTCTCACCCACACAACACAAGTCTTTAGCCGTGAAGATGAAAAGGCACGTGTCCTAGTATGTCTTCTAAAAGACATAGAAGAATTAGAATTTCCTTGAAATTTAGTTAAAAAACTCAAAGCTTTTAATAACTCTCCAAACAAAGGAGTAGGTCTTTGAGAGGAAACCTGAGACCGTTTGGACACTTGCTTGTGAGGATACAACTTAAAGCAATTACAACGAATGTGTCCATAAACACTACAATGGTGACAAACATGAGATCTTACAAAGGATTTAGAATTAGCCAAATCAGTTTTGGATTTCATACCTTTATCACCTTTCTCATATTGGGGCACAAAGACAGTCTTTGATCTAGAAGCTGTGGAAGAGGAGGGGCCGAAGGAAACAACATATCCTAAGCCAATTTTATCAAAACTAGGCTTTTAAGCACTCAAGACTTCATCAAGTTTTGCACTAGACATCATCTCTATTTGAGTTCTAGCTTGACTAAGCTCAACCTTGAGATTCTTGACATTCTCTTCTAATGTAGTGTTCTCCACAACAAGAGTCTCAACCAACCTTGTAGTCTCATCTAGTTTGTCTAGTAGTTCAGCTTTTTCAGTTTTTACCTCATTAAGCTCTTTTCTACAAAGATGATAAGTCTTTTTAGATTTTGTAAATTCAATGGATAGCTTATCATAGATTTCCTGAATGGTCATCTTCTTGGGTACTTCATCATCAGAAGAATCCTCACTGTCACTAGCACTCTCCACAATCACCTTATTAGTTATTGCAGCAAAAGCCATAAAGTGATCACATTCATCCACATACTCATCAAAAGAGTCATTCTCAGTATCACTTTAGGTAGCAACCAACTCTTTATCTTTTGACTTTTTGGTCTTTTCCTTCATAAGGTAATTTGGGCACGATATTCTCATATGACCAAAACATTTACACTCATGGCACTTGATAAGGGGTTTCACACTCTTACCCTTCCTAAAGGATTTAGATTTCTTAGAAGGTTTGTCCTTATCCTTTTTCCTATATTGAAGAACCTTGATAATCTCATTAGCTATGAAGGTTAGATCCCCATCCTCATTCTCATCAACATCTTCATCTTCGCTTTCATCTTCACATTCAAAGTTATCAATCTCTTCCTCTATACCCTTAAGAGCCAAGTTTCTACTATTTCCACATTTTCCCATTAAATCTATCCCATCTCATAGGTTTGAAGGTTCCCTACAAGCTCAGTTAATCAAATTTGATCAATGTCCTTTACTTCTTCAATGATAGAGATCTTGGCATGGAATCTTTCAAGTAAGGACCTAAGGATTTTCCTCAAAATTTTGAATTCTACTATAGATTCTCCAAGGTTGAAGGCAGAATTCACAATCCTTGAGTTTAGCATAGAACTTATAAAACGTTTCATCCTCCTCCATCCTTACTTCTTCAAAGCTACTAGTGAGTCTTTGAAGCTTTACAGTCTTTACTGCCTCAGTACCTTCATAGGTGGTCTCAAGAATGGTCCATGCTTCCTTGGCAACTCCCATGGATGATATTTTCTTGAATTCCTCATTGGTCACCCCATTAAACTCAAGGCCCTACTGATGAAATCTTCCGCTTTAATTATTACTTCATCCCAATCTACTAGCGCTTCCATTGGCTTAGTCCAGCCAACTTAAACAACTTTCCATACTTTTTCACCTAGAGCTTGCAAAAAAACTTTCATACAAACTTTCTAGTACGCATAATTAGTGTCATCAAATAAAGAAGGAATCAAAAGAGATTGGTCATGATCCATGATAACAGGGGTCAAGGATCATACTCAAAAAGTTAATCCAATCAGAGTGTACCCGCTCTGATACCACTTGTTGGGGAATGTAGACCCCAGTTGATAGAATTAACAAGTTTTAAATCCAAGTTGTTAATTAGATTTATTATGAATAAACCTTGTTAAAACAAACTGACATAAAAATCAAGTACAACAGAAAAGAAAATAGGAAAAGAAAATAAGACAAGATATGATAACTTAGAAAAACTAATGAAACGAACTAATTTCATAGTAAAAAACCTGGAGGGAAACCTTCCTGAAAAGCAATTCATTGTAATAAAGAGAAGTTTCAGATCTAGCACAAAACCTTTATCCCTAGACTCTACAATCCCTGTAGATGAACTTACAGTAGAAACCTTCTACCGCTTCAAAACCTTTGAACTCTTCAATATATGAATGCCATCCTTTTACATGGATCCTAGTTCTTTGCCTTTTTTTTTCTTCAGATACTTCAATTGTCGCGCGTGTGGACAATCAACTCACTGACGATTTTGTGCATTATCATTTATAAAAACTCAAACACTTCACTCATCTAAATCAAGTCTCAACATCAAGTGAGCTAGAACTTGCATTACAACATCCTTTGTTCATTAGCATCCACAAATCCCTCTATCAATCAAGTAGAAGATCATGAATTGAGATATCTAGCAAATTGAAGAATATATCATATTCATTTAAAAATCTGACATCAAGGCTTTGAAGTACGTAGTGTGTGTAGGTAAAAGAACCAACCCTATTAGTTTTAATATGAAAAATATGTTGATTGATAAAAGATGGATTGATCAATATTGTTCACTCTCTCTCTCTCTCTCATGCTTAGGTTTATTTTAACATTTGTAAATATCATGATATAGCATCCAAGCATGCAATGCATTATTGTTGAGCGAGTCCAACGCATAACAAGAGCATTACCATCAATCTCCTAAAGACTAATATATGGATTGGGTAAAATAGGTGCATAACACATTCTCATTTCTATAATCTAGCATTCAAATTTGAATCTCTAGTTTGAAGAATATTTCCCTATATATATATATATATATATTTCTAAAAAGTTTTAGACCCCTTAACACAATATGATTAACCTAATTATTAAGCCAAGTTTATTAACAAGTTTGTTAATTAGCACAAGGTTAAACCAATATGTGTAAAACAAATATAAAGTGGAAAATATAAAAAACACAAAGATATGATGACCTAGGAAAACCAAACTAATAAACAATTAGGGGAGGATTTAACCTAGCTATCCTCAAGATAAAACAGATCCACTATGAAAGAATTGAAGTTTATACAATAGAACTTAGGCCACTAACTTCCTATTGCTACCTCAAGTATAAAATTTACTAAATGTTCAAAAAGTGTGTAAAACACCTATGAACGTTTAGATCCCCAAATTACAAATTGCCAACACAAGCTTATTATTAAACAATATATGTGCGGAATATGAAAATAAGCTAAATCAGAATTAGTAAAACAATCTAAATTGAAATTAATCACAACCACAACAGCAATTAAAAGGTAAAGATTAAGGGAAGAGAGATGTAAAAAAAAAAAAAAAAGACAACACAACAATGTTTTATCGAAGAGGGAACCGAAGTCCTCGGTGTAAAACCTCTCTGCCACCCTCCAAGTGGTTAATAATCCACTAGAGAATAAAGTTGGGATACATAAACAACAAAAGACCCTCCAAGCCTAATCTACCCAGTGTACCGAAGCCCTCCAAGCTTCTTGCTCCAACGAAGTTACGTCGAACCTTTATCTTCTCTAGCTTACCGAATTCCGCTATAGCCCATAACATCAACCAATACCAATTGGTCCCTTCCTAACTGCTTTCCAAGTACCAAGTAGCCTTCTCACAGATATAGGTATGGTGAGAAAAGGATTTGGCTAAATGTACCTCTCAATGATGTAACAATGGAGAGGATGAGAGTAGAAGAATTTGGAGAATCAAAGGATGAAGATTGTGGATGAGTCAATCTTGTTTTCCTCTAAGGTTTCTCTCTCAAAATTCTCTCTGGAGGCTCTTTACAATACGTGGGTATAAGGAGTATTTATACTGGTATGTGTTTGGAATGCGAAAGGTCAGTTTTTCCCAAACAGAGTGGTTTGGCAACTTGACCTTGCGACTTGACTGAGTCACAAGTCTGAGTTGCGAGCTAACTGCCTAGCTAGACTAGAAGTTATGTCCTATAGTGCTACAACTGGTGTAACTCTTTAACTCCTCTACATGCTTCACACGTGTGCCTCATTCGGCATCCTGCCAGTCGCAATCCAGTCGCGAGGCCCTTCTTGAGTGCACATTCTTGAGCTTTTCTTCATACTCTCTCATACACTACCCTTACATGATTCCCACTTAAATACAGGGTTTCTAAATGCTAAATTATAAGCAAATTGGCACGGAATAAAGCTAATAAAATGATTGGATAAATTCAATCTTACAATCTCCCCTATGGCTATTCCATGACAAAACCCTAAAACAAACTATAAACTTAACATGTGAGTTGGGAACAGTTGAACAAAACTCACTCACACCTAACTCTAGAATCTGTGAAGCTCTTGAACCATACGAACAAGTAATTCCTAAAAACAACAACACAATACGATCATTGTAGGCAGAAAACTTGAAATGTATACAGAGTAAGCACAATGCGATCAAGCAAAATAGATTAAGGCAATAAAGCATGGCTTAACCAAAAAAAAAATCACTATAAATAGTGACCATAATGATCATTCTCACAAGGAATGAACACCCGGACATGAAAGCAAATAAGCTTAATGCAAAGTATCATTTGCATGTCCAACACTCAACCGATACAACAACACAAGGTAATTGCACCAAGGATATAAAATCCAACGAGGGCACAAGAGTGATGTACTAAAAGAAATGCATAACATTAACTAAAAGTACTGAGCTACAAAGCTAAGGTACAAAAATAAAGTATTGTTTTAAATAGCTAAGCATTATCATGAACTATGAGCAAAGCAAAAACAAAGTTAATATAACACAAAGCTCTTTCTCTCTTTCTCATATCACTCCCCTTATCATGAATCATAGGAGCTGTGATGAACTTGAAACATATATACCTGTAACTTGAAACACTTGCATAAAACACATTAGACCCTCAAGGTAAAGCAAGTAATATAAGGACAAGTATAATGTAACAAGTAAATTGCGATCAAGTAAACATGATGTGAAACATGTGAGCAACTTCATCATACACCAAAATAGTTATATAGAAATGACTACAATGATCACATAGTAAAACAAATGATCATCCGAACGTGCATTCAATGAAGCATAATAGCATAAGGATGTATGCATGTTCGACACACAAACACGATGCAATGAGAACAACAAAACATAGATACTAAACATAACTCAAAGCACCAAAAAGCAAACAAGAAAACAACCATAAAGAAAAAAAAATTAAAACAAAGTTTTTTTATTAACTCAATGTCTTCTTCCCCTTGGTATATGCATCTCCCCTATGGAATATATCTCCCCCTACAAATGTGCATGGGAAATAGAATTTCTCCCCAGAAGAATGTGAACAAAACTCTCTGGTATACTCTCTAGAGTGTACTCTCCCCCTTTTTGTCATAAATAGACAAAGGGTCAAGGAGAAACGAGGGCAAGAGATAAAGGTACGAACAATGATAATGATGCATGAGGGATGCAAGATGAATGAGAAAATGAAGCTCAAACCTAAGAAAAAACAAAATGCTACAAAGCAAAAGGTAAACATGACATGCTAGGATGAAAAAACAAGGTATAGACCAATGCATGACAAGGGTAGCAAAGGTGTGTGCAAGAGGTGGCTATGTGCAATGCATGACCTATGCATGAAAAATGCACATGTAAGGCAAGGTGTGTTAAATACACAACCAATGAACCAAACATGCTCCTAATGAGGAATCATGAGAAACCCCAAAGTTTGGTACTCATCGGAGTCCAAACAAGCGAGAAAATTCCAAAGAGGCATGTGATCAAGCACCTAGTGTGCACACTATGAACAACAATGTGAAATAATGCATGAACATCATGAAATCCACCCTTAATACATGTTCTTTTTGCCACAAGGGACCAACATCCAAAGCAAATCATCAAAAGAAACCAATCCCATACAAAACATTTGACAAAAATTAAATTTCCCCAACCCATATAATGAAAATCCCAACCAAGAGCACAAAATCTCCAAAATATAATCTAAGGATCCAAATCAATGAAAAGTGTTTAAAATTACCTTAGAGATGTTAATGGAATGAAAAACCATTCAAGATGATTGGGTTTTTGATGTAAAAATATTGAAAGAGGGGTTTTAGAGAGAATGAGAAAGGTTTAAAAACAGCTGGCGTGACTCTTCAGCTACTCTGCATGCTTCACACGTGTGCCTCCTTTGGCTTCTTGTCAACTGGGAGCCAGTCGCAAAGCCCTACTTAAAGGCACACTCTTAAGTTTTTCTTCACATTCTCTCACACACTACCCTTACATGATTCCCACCTAAATACAAGGTTTCTAAATGCTGAATTACAAGCAAATTGGCATGGAATAAAGCCAACAAAATAATTGAATAAATTCAATCTTACACTTACTACCATGACCGCGTAACAACTCCGAGTCCATAGGCTACTTCTTTTATTTAATCCATTCCAACCACAAGTTCTCCTACTTGTGAATCTCGATCTTCTTGAATGCCCTTTATACAGCAACTGAGACGATCACCAAGCTCTTGACATCAATCTTGATCTTGATAACCCTAAGTGTGTATGAAGGTAAACACCTCTAGATCTCACAAGAGATTCAAATACACAGCATATCAAAAGCTTCTAAAATGTAGCTAGGGTTTTTCTTTTTATATAAGAAGTAAAAAATAAAACCCTACAAGTCAAACGGGCTTTGGTTGAGTTGGAAATTTTTCAGAAAAAAATAATCTACACGATTCTTAATCAATTGAATCTAATTTTCGATCGATCGAGCTTTGCAAAATTTGCCCACTAATTTTTGAAATCACTCGATTCCAACTATACAATAAAACATACTTTGAGCGAGTTTAAACCTAGACTCTATGTTTTGATCATGGTTTGCCAACACAATACACATTGAAGTTCTAATACATTAGTTTCTAAGGTCTTAGAACCTAACAATCTCCCCTTATGCCAATCCGTGACAAAACACATCACAAACATGAAATGCTCAAAGTTACAAAACAGCCCATTTAAAATTAAAATGCCTTAAACACAATTCAACCTAACTACTATCTATTAGTTGCCAATGTAGACAGCAGCCACCACTGAATTAACCTGTATATTCTTGAAACACTTCAACAAACACATAAACACGTGTGTGGAAAATGTAAGTAAACCAAAATAAATTCTTGATTTCACAAAACATAAAATAAAAGACATATACCATGAATAACCTCATAATATAAATCAATAACCAATGTAGCATATGTAAAACAAGAAACAATAAAAGAAACAAAGCCATTAGGTCCAGTCTATGGGCTCTTAGCCCAAGGATAGAGACAGGGCTAATGCTTCGGTCATACTAGATGACGAGGCTTACCGAACTACCTTTGCCGTAACTCAGAGAGAGAAGGCCGCTCAAGCAGAATCCGAATACGACTTTCAGATAGATGTAACTAACTTGCTTTCCTTCCTTCCCCAGCATCCATTCCTATCGTCTCGGAAGTAGGAGCATAAAACATAATGTCTCCCCCTAACATATACAACTCATAAAAAACAAATACATTATGAGCTAAAAAATAAAAATACATCATAAAGCTCCTAGATACAATCTAAAAAAAAACTCCCCCTATTTCTAAACATATGTACTCCCCCTTTTTGTGACAAATTGCCAAAGAACAATCAGGACTCATCATCAAAAGGAGGTGGTGAAGAAGACTATCGAGCACCAGCCAAATCCGCACACAAAGTCTGAAGCTCCATGAGCACATCCAACAAAATCTATCCATGCGCCGCCTGAACGTTCATGATAGTATCCAACATACTCTGAATGGATGAATCACTCGAAGAAGATGGTAGAGGATCAACAGCTATGGTGGGATTGACAAACTCCTCAACAAAAGGATCGCCTGAAGAAGGAGGCCGAGATGCATCATGTGTAGAAGACTCTACTCTAGGCCGTTTAGAGCTAACTTTCATCTGAGCCTCTCTTTGCCTAAGGAAGGTGGCCCTAGGGGAGCAATAATATGGGCAAGCTCGGATGCAAGATAATCCTCTAAACCTAAGTCTAACAAAATCCTATGAATGAAAATAGGAAAGAAAAGAACATGAGATTTAGCACCACTCCTATGTACCTCAACTAGAGATCAAATGAAAAGAGTAGAAAAACTTATAGGAGCATCAGTGACAAAAGCATACAAAAACACAAATCTCTCAAGAGGGATAGTGTGTAAGTGAGAGATAAGTCAAATGGAATGACAAGAAATCTAGAAAAACAAATATTTAAGCTCAGTAATCTCATGAGAGGTGATTGATCAGTACCCCATCTAATGGTAGTACCGGTGAGTAATGACATGATATCATCAAGAGGAAAGGTCTCAGTGTAAGGATACACAAGCTGTCGTACCAAAGGTAAACCAAGAGCAGAGACCACTACTTGGGGTGTAGTGACATACTCCTCACCCCTTATCCAACTTCTCACAATTTGAGTGTTAGAATCATTAGAGTAGACAGAGAGGTTCAAATAGAACTCTCTAATCAAGACGGCTGGAGGAGGATGCTCCACATCTAAGAGAGGTAACCAATCCCGACTCTTAAAGTTCCTCCTAATCTTCAGATCTAACTCATCTAGAATCACCCCATGCTCAGCCCAAACCGACCTATAGATGTTAAGCTTCTCATAGGTTTCTTGGTTTTTCTCGGTTCTAAACCTATCACTCTCAAAAATAGGGGTAGAGGTGGTGGAGGTTTTCTTGTTTGCTTTAGTTTTGTTAACCATGATGCTAAGAGAGTAGACAAAAAGGAAAACAGAAACAAAAAGAATACACAAGGGCAAACTACATTAGACAATGTTAGAGCACAAAAATCTCAATAAATAACCATTTATATGATGCATGTGATGAATGCACATTTGATGCATGCTCTAATGTAGTGCCATTGTTCAATTTTACTTCAAAAACCACCAATTGACTTGAGCATAGAGTTTTATTCTAAAAGCCCCAAATTTTGAAAAACTCAATTCAAAAACTTAACCCAATTGATCAATTAACCATTATACTAGTTAGGAAACATCATATAATGACATAATTAATCAATAAAACAAGTCAATTTCATCAATTTTAGCCCAATTGAACAAAATCCCCAATTTCACAAAGTTTCAAGCCCTAGAAATTTCAATTGATCTCAAATCACCAAATTAATCAAATTAATGCATGGAAACATTTTTACAACATCTAAGAACAAAAACCCATTGATCAATATTGATTAAAAACAACTCTAAAATCAAAAATCCCAAAGAATGTATGGTTCGAAATTTTTGAAAAAAATGCATGAGAATGCATGAAAAATGTGATTTTATTGAAAAATAAAGGGTAAAAGAGACTTACATATGCTTGAAGACAAAAACCCTTGAGAAATTTGAGGAAGAAAACGACAAAAAAGGCTTAGATTGGATCAACCGAAGAGGAATAGTGAGAAAGTGTTTGAAAAGTTTGAAAAAGTATGAAGAACACGTAAGAAAAGACTTTTTGAAACACCTTCTGACTAGATTTCAATCGGTCGAAAATAAGCTTCGATCTATTGAAAAATAGATTCGATCAATCGAGCATCAATCGAGCACCAATCGAGCTAGGCAGATTCAAACCAACATTTCTATCGCATTTTCAATCAGTCGAGCAATAGCTTTAATCGATCAAAAATCTTGAAAAATCAAATTTTTTAAAAACAAGGCATCTTTATGCAGAACCTTCTCAAAACACAATATTTCATGAATGAAATGCATGAGAATGAGATAAAAAGTTTTTCAAAAATACTTGAATTTAACCCAGATCTTCCCAAAAAAATTTCGCACAACATGTCCCCAAAACTCAAACATTAAACACATTTTGCATTAACATCAGGGAAAAAATAATCTTGGATGGCCAAAACACATACACACACACACTATCATGTACTAAATATAGTAAGGAATAACTTGTGTAGTGTGTGCAACTAGCAAAAGCATGAGATACATGTGAGGTGATAAGTAGATTGTAATCAATCACATTTTCTACATAATTCATCACATAAGTTTGAAAGTAACTATCACCTAAACAGTTACATCATATAAATCTCACATCTCCTAGAAAACAAACTTGCAATCATGGAAGTTTCTTATAATGCCTCATAACGTACACACCAGTTTTATTTTAGTTGAATTTATTATAGCTCAATAATGTAAACACCAATTTCATTTTATTTGAATTTATTATATCTGATGCTACACCTTATGTTCTTTTTGTGCATGTGCTACACTTTCTCGAGCACAAAATCTTATGATATGCACTAAGGTATTTATGATTGGCTAGTAAATAGTGCTGAGATAGTTATTTATGTCTTTCTCTTAGGAATTTTTAGTCCTTACAATCAAAAGCATGTAACTGCAAAATTAAGATCATGTGATCAAAAACTATAAACAAGTCCCACTCAACATGTACTACATAACCAAAACTAGCAAAGTGCAATAAAATTAAGCTCATCCAGGCTAAACAAGGTACACAAGCATGTTATGTAAAAATACTATGGCCAACCTTGATTACAAGATCCAAGATATATAATGCAAAACTCATTTTTCCCTTTCTTCCTTTTTTTTTTTATATATGAAATACAAAAAACAACCTATCATGAAATGCATGAATGTAATGCAATGTAATTCCTAAAAGCAAAAAGGAAAACAAATAGCAAAAGAAAATGGTCACAAGGAATATAGAGATGAAGCATAAGGACCACGTCAGAAGGACTAAGTTAAATTGAGCCTTTTGCATCCAAAACTTTTTAGATGCAACACTAGCATTGGAGTTATTATTCACATGAGAATTCTGAGCAATTCCAAGATTGGTATAAAGGTTTAAATCCTTTACCAATTCACCAATAAGTACCATAGGATCTTGTGCTTAAAGCAGTGGTACTTTTGGCTTATTTGCTCGTTTTACAGCTTGAAACTTGAAACAATTTGGACGAATATGTCTAGTCTTTCCACAAAAATGACAAACTCACACAGTTCTATCATGCAACTTATCCTTAGAGAGGTTAGGATTTTTAGGTTTAGTCTTTTTAAGATCAACCCTAATCTTCCTAGGAGGTGGTGTAACTTTTACTGCTTTGACAATCTCACTCTTAGGAAGCTCACAAGAAGGAACAAAATTTGTGAAATGATTTTTAGACATTGAGATGCTTTCTACAAAACCTAGACCAGTTTTATCTAAAGGAAACTTCTGAACACTCAACATGTGATCAAGTTTAGAACTAGCAAACCTATTAGTTTGTTCTCTAGCGATAGATAATTCTAGTTCCAATTTCTTAATCTTATCATGTAATATCATGTTCTCAGTCTTCACTTTATCAATTAAAGTACTAGCATCAAGCAATTTCAACAACAAATCTTTCTTATTAAGTTCAAGAGAAGCAATTTTCTTTAAACCTAAATCAACATTCATAGCATATTTTGCAACAACTTTGCATAGCTTATTGTAAGATTCTTACAAATCAGTACATTCAGAGAGTTCCCCATCAAAAGGGTTCTCTTCAACCACAACACTTTCATCAACTACAGCTGTAGCTGTGAAAGTAATGAAGTTTCCATCTTTATCACTAGCAGACTCGTGATCAGAAACTTCATCATCACTAAAGATTACAACCATTGCTTTACATTTTAATCTCAAGAATGCAAGACATTCTGATTTTACATGACCATACCTGTCACGCCCCAAACCCCAAAGGGTCCAAAGCGTGAGAAAGACGCCTCAAGTACCTGTAAATTTTTACTTTCTAACAATCTAATCCAAATAAAATCCTATCAAGTACCCACATGAAGAATTATCATAATAATTCCATTGAATATACTCTTAAAGTAAGTCAGAGCTCTAAGCATTAATTACAAGGACCATTGGCCACAAAAGAATAGAGGTCTGAATAAATGATTACATATCAACAACTTGTCCCATTAGTGGAAATACAGTCACAACCACCACAATATACAAAAGAATGAGTCAAGCCTAAACTAAGACGTACATCATCTAGTAACTCCATTACAAAAGATCAGCCTCCATCAGTAGTTAGTCTAACTACTATAAGCCACCAAAAAGCTGTCTCAAAAAGGTGTTGCCTACTCTGAAAAGTTTATAAAAATAATGGGATGAGACAAAGCCCAGTAAGTAGCATAATTAATGGGGGTGGGGGAAATGCAAGTTTCATCTTCTATAAAAGTTATATGACAAGAATGATTAGATAATGAAATACACAATTTCTCTAAGTAACTACTTTGAAACTATATACTATAATCTGTGGGCATCAACAATATAATTTCCAAAATCATAATATCTAACAAAAGATAAATTATCACAAATATACTACACAACCACATAGACCGGTCAGGGGATCCACCCATTCACAACTGGCATGATATTGTCCTCTCTGGTATGCAGACTCTTGGCCCCATGGACAGCAGCCTCACCCATACCCTCAAGGTTTTTCTCTCCCCCCATGGGCAGCAGAGAGAGCGCGTCAAATAGGCCCTCTCTTGCATGTGGTCTCTTGGCCCCATGGACAGCAGCCTCACCCACACACAATCAAGGAACCTCTTCCCCCCATGGGCAGCAGGGAAGAACGCGTCATCCAAAGTGAAAAGGCACTGACCTGGATTTGATTCCGTTGTCACAAAGACTACGAAAACCAAATCGGGTGATCACCGGGAAATCACACATGACTTGGTGTTAAAACTACATAAAGCTCACAGTATACATTTCCTTTCAAATACAGTTTATATCCAGATAGTTTTAGAAAACCTTAAATAATCTCACTTCCATAAAGTTTGTAAGGTTTTCAACTTCATTGTTGTCAAAAAGATTTCTATCAATTTCCCAATATCAAGACAAGATAAGCATCTTTAGATTTTCTAATAAACTATAGAATTCATAATTTCCTTATCAAAGATTAAATAAAAGATGCTCATATTTTTCATGTCAACACTTCATGCATTTCCCCAAATGCAATATCAAATATAACGCATTTTCATATATATAATCATATATATATATATATATATATATATATATATTAAGGTTACGACACAATAGCTTTTAGTAAAATATAGTTTCCATAGATAGTTTCCAAAAATGTGTCTAACCCAAAAACAACATTTATGCAATGTAATTATTTTCTAAAAATCCCATTAAAAAGCTACTTACCTTGCAACCGCAAAATCCTAATTCTCCAAGCTCCAAGGAGATTAGCTAGAACCTAAACAATATCAAATAAACCTATCTCAATAAGTATAGAACTTGAAATTGTATCTAGCCACAATTTATAAATTGCCAAATAAACACTTAATTTGACAAGCCTACTATTTCACCTCATAAATTTTAACATATTCCACTTCCAAAGTTTCTCAACAAATTTATTTACTCATTTACCATCATCTCCAAATTATAACTAACTTCCATAAATTCATACTACATCATCAAGAGACCCATGAAAGCAAAAATCACAATATCCTCCAAGACAAGAAATTTAGAATTTCAACTAACTCCAAATAAACCCAATGGCAATGGAAAAATTATATTTACCGACCATCACACATTATAACTTAAAACCCCTAAATTTTTCCACCATACATAAACCTTAAGTAGCTATTTTTGGCACAAAATATATACCCACTCATCAAATAATCCTACCAACACAAAACCCATACATAAAAACACATAAATATCACTTCTAATGCTCATAAATCACATGGGTATAATTATTCAAGCTTATATAAAAATAACCTTAAATAAAAGTGTGAAACCTACAAAAAGATTAGAAATTTTTACCTCAAAAGAAGGATGTGAAGGTGTTTATGGGTTCACAAAAATTTTCCGGTGATCTTGCCGGAAAATGATGGTGGAAATGGTGGTGGTGGTGGTGTGGAAATACGGTAGAGAAGATATGAGAGTAGAGAGAGTGTATGAGAGAACAAAAAAAAAATGAAAAGAAAGGAAGAGTGAACCGGCCAAAAGAGAGAAAAGGTAAAAGAAAAATGAATGGTGGAGAATGATGGGTAGTGGGGGTAGGTGGGGTGCATGTGGGAACCATAAAAGCCTTATTTTTTTTTTTTTTTTTTTTAAACTGGCAGGGACGTGACAATACCCTTGACAACCAAAACATTGTTGACCTAAAGAGTTACTAGAGGTTTGACCAACTTTCTCTTTTGATTTTTCATTATTGTTATTAAGCTTAGATGGTTCATTCCTCTTAAAGTTTCTAGGTTCAACATTGTTTTTACCTCCTGCCCTTCTATTTTATTCCTAAGAAAATTTCTAAAGTTCTTGGCAAGCTTGGCAATCTTTGTAAAAGAAAGTTCATCATCAAATCCATTCCCATCAATATCATCAACTGACTTAAGAGCCATTGATTTGGATTTGTTCGTCTTGGGTAGGTCTAGCTCATAGGACTGGAGAGATTCTACAAGCTCATTAATAGATATGCAGTCTACATCCTTGCTTTTAGTGATGACAGTCACTTTGAATCTAAAGTCCTCAATCAAGGATCTAAGAATCTTCCTAACAATCTTAGGTTGATGATGAATTTCACCCAAATTATAAGCAAAGTTAACAATATCATTCAGTTTAGCATAGAATTCATCAAAACATTCATCTTCAGACATTCTAATATTTTCAAATCTAGTAGTTAACAGCTACAATTTATTTATCTTATCTGCGTTTGTGCCTTCATGCACAGTTTGGAGAATATTCCATGCAGTATGAGCAATCTCAACATTAGATATTCTCTTGAATTCCTCCATAGAAACACCATTAAAAAAAGCATTCATGGTTTTGCTATTAAAAAAATCTGCTTCTTTTTGAGAAGTTGACCACTTGCTCATAAGAGTAATCGGTTTCTCCCATCTGTATTCTACGAAATTCCAAACTCTCTCATCAATAGATTTTAGGAATGCTTTCATCCTTACTTTCTAATAGGCATAATTGTTCTCATCAAAGTGTGGTGGGATCACTAGAGAATACTGTGTTTCATGACAGTAAGGGTCAAGGATCAACTCTTATATTAAAGGATTTAAACACTAGAGCCAACCTGCTCTGATACCACTTGTAAAGTTTTAGACCCTTAATACAATATGATTAACCTAATTATTAAGCCAATTTGATCAACAAGTTTGTTAATTAACATAAGGCTAAACCAATATGTGTAAAACAAATATAAAGTGGAAAATATAAAGAACACAACGATCTGTAACTCACAAAAACCAAACCAATAAAAAACTTGGGGAGAATTTAATCTAGCTATCCTTAAGATAGAATAAATCCACTATGAAAAAATTGAAGTTTATACAATAGAACTTAGACCATTAACATCTTATTGCTACCTCAAGTAGAAAACTTACTACCACGACCATGTGATAGCTCCAATTCCATGGACTACCTCTTTCCTTTGATCCACTGCAGCCACAAATTCTCCTACTTGTGAATCTCAATCTTCTTGAATGTTCTTTGTGCAGCAACTGAAAAGATCACTAAGCTTTTGGCATCAATCTTGATCTTGATAACCCTAAGTGTGTATGAAAGTAAACACCTCTAAATCTCATAAGAGATTCAAACACACAGCATATCAAAAGCTTATAAAACGTAGTTAGGGTTTTTCTTTTTATATAAGAAGTAAAACATAAAACCATACACGTTAAACGGGTTTGGGCTGAGTTAGAAATTTTGCAAAAAAAAAAAAAAAACAATCTGCACAATTCTCGATCAATCGAATCTAATTTTCCATCAATCGAGCCTTGTAGAATTTGCCCACTAATTTCTGCAATAACTCGATTCCAATTATACAATAAAACATACTTTGGACAAGTCTAAACCTAGACTCTATGTTTTGATCATGGTTTACCAACACAATACACATTGAAGTTCTAATACATACTAAGGTCTTAGAACCTAACAATTTCTTTTCGAAATTGTAACTAGGAAACAAATTAAACAATGTATTTTTTTTTTTTCATAGGATGTATCTAGAATCAAAAGCATTGCAATTATTTAGCCAAAAAAAAAAACCTTGCAATTTTCAATTTCATTATATTGTACATAAGACCAAAGCCATGAAATTTATTCATTCTTGATCCATCAATATAGTTTATTCAAGCATTAATAAAGAGGTATATTCATAAATGGTTTTCTTTTTTTTTATAAAAAATTTTCCCTTAATAAAGTAAATGTTGACTCTACGTAAATATAAGTTTAGCTTATCTCTAGTACTTTTTTAACTGAACATGTTCTTTTGTTTTAAATATTTAATAATAGCAAATGGTCAAGAGTTTTAATTTCTACCTTTATTTAGTTAATGAGTAATGTGACAATTTTTTATTAAAATAAAAAAATATTCCAATTAAAAAAGTACTGGAAATAAGTCAAACCCCCACAAATATACAAACGATAGATCCCTCAAGGATTTCCAAGACTTTAGATTTAGTCTTAAAACTTGGATTCTCACAAGTTGCTTATTAAATCCACAAGGTCCTATACCAATTGCTGCCTCAAGTTTCTGCATATACAAAGTACTTGCGGGGCGAATTTTGATGGCTCTTGACAGCCACAAGCAGGAGCTTTACTTGTATGACATAAAGGCATCGAGAACATGCTTCAGGATCTTCCATCTTGAAGCATCTACCATGGCCTATTCTTTTTATTTTTTCGATTCTTTTTTTTTTTTTAAACTGTCTTGTAACTTAGCAAGCATGTTTCTGTGAAACCAGAGAGCTAAGAGCTTCAAGTGGATTCTTTGTGAAAGTCACGCTTTGAATGACCTTAGAGGTTTAGGTTGGGCCATTAAAAAAAATTTGAGGGGTTGCTAATCATGCATTGACGGAACAAAGTTGATATATATAAGAATCATGTGAGGATTTTGTTCTGAAAGATGCCCACATTAGTGTGATATATACTGCCATGCTATTATATTGACATGACAACAGTAATACTTGTTTTGACCCCATGGAGTCTAATACAGTCAAATTCTATGAATGGAATTCATTCTCATTCCTTTTTATCTACTTTCTCACTTATCTTTTTCGTCTTTTGTGTTCCTTTACGATTTAAAGGAAACCAACCTTCTATCTTGATAATTCCTTATATTTTAAATCAATATGGTGAGTGGAGGTTTATTCTTTTGCACCACAATTTTTTATTTTGTATAAGGATTTAATCAAATGGACAAGTTGGGAGTTTTTTTCGTATTGCTGATATTTATGAAATCTTGATCTTGATAGATCGAGCATGAATCAGGCAGGAGTCGAAGAAATAAAAACTTCACTTTTGAAGCTCATTCAATCGAGACTCGAGAGGAATCGAGGTTAGAGTCGAGCCTATAGAAACTCTACTTTGTTTGAGTTATTCTTGAGCAATCTTTGGATCTTCAACTAGATCTTCAATTGTCACTTTAAGACATATCAAAACTTATGACTAGACTCACAATCTGACACACTTGTTAATATATGGACTTAACAGAATGAATTCTCGATGGGTGCGCACACTCTATTGCTTGAAGCCACATTTTGTGCATGTCCTTCATCAATGTGTCACATATCATTGATGAATTGTGATAGTGCGAATGGTCAAGATACCTTGCATGCTATGCAGAACATAGAATAATGAAAATAAATCACATGTTGGACCATTATGAAAATGCAGACTCGAGTTTTGGCAGGCACAAAACAACTCTTAAGCTGTTTGCTAATGTCGATAGGCATATACCGGAAGAGGATGTGTAGAAGAAGAAGACATTTAAGAACATGCTCTGGATCTTCCATCTTTAAGCATCCATCATTACTTCTTTATTCTTTTTTTGTTGTCTTTCTTGGTTTATTGAACCACTTTCATTTTTCAGATGTTATAGTGAATATACATATTTATATTGCTCCCTCTTCATTTCCGTACATATTGAAGTACTACATGCATGAGGAAAGAGAAAGAATTAGGTTTGATATCCCGCAGTGGCTACAGGATCAGAATATGTATTGCGATTTGCGAATTTGCTTTCCAAAATCCTTTTACAGAAAAAAGAAGGAACATATATATTGGTAGCCAAAGTAAAAAGTCGAAATAATATATGTACCTCACTTGGATATGATACAAGCATATTGGACCACTAGCCTATGATAATGCAGCCTCGAGTACACAAAAACAACTTTAATAGGTCCATTTGGAAAGCGAGTCAAGCGACATTTCTAGGAGGAAGAGATGTAGTGAGAACATGCTACAGGATCTTCCATGTTCTAAGCAGCTGTAACATTTATTTGTCTTAAGAAAATGGAGTCTTTTCACATTTTCTCAGTCCTACTCTATTTTAGTTGATTTCTTCCACTCTTCCTCAGTTAAAGATTAAAGTAGTTGAGGTACAAAGGTGGATAAAAGCGTTAGCATTGAACTGCCAAAGCTGATTTAAATAGATTTGTCGAATCTCCATATTTTTAGATCAAGCATTCTTCCCAGTAAGGAAAAAAAAAACATGCATTAATATATATATATATATATATATATACATGTTTCTGCCATTATAAATTAATAACCAATTATCTGCAGTCACGGAGCTAGGTTGAGGTAAAAAAAATCATGTCCCACAATTTTTTTTTTTAACAAAAAAAATGTTAAACCAATTATCTACATTTCCTGGTATTGAAAAACATACCCAGACAACATACAGTTTGGCCCTCTAGATACAATCACTTAAATTGTGTGTGTTTATTCTTTCAGAAATATAGGTTATATTTCTTATTAATCAAGCATAAGTTCCTTTTTTTTTTTTTTTTGTGTGGCCAACTGAAGGAATATAGGTTATATTTCTCTTTTTTATGAGAATGATGGAACTTACCAAAGGAATAAAAAAAATAACTAACATTAGGAAGGGATAATGAATGCAATATATATATATATATGTTATACATATAGTTGGAAATTGAACACTCTATAAATGTCTCTATTGAAAATATTAAAAGATATTAACCCGAATGAGTGCACAATTAAAGATATACAATAAGATGCATAATATAATTCCTATATATATACTTTAAATACCATTGATAGTCATTTTTATATTTTGTTAACTCTTTAAAAAAATTTGTAAGGATATTATTAGGTATAAAATGTAAATTGTCCATTTTTTTATTGTGAAATTTTTTTTTTTTTTTTTTTTTACGATTTATGTATTCTAGATTCTTTGGTTTTTATACTTAATAATTTACTAGGATGAATATTTATGATGTGGTCTCACATTTTATTCTAAAATTAAGAAATAAAACTCTTTAAGAATAAATAATTTAAGACACATGTTGCAAAATTGAAACATTAATTTGAAATTTTAATTTTAGTTTCTTTCAGCTTCACCTATTATTATATATATAGATATCTTCAAAATATTATTGACAATACTTTAATTTATTTAGTATTTTCTAAAAATAATTCCTGTCCATTTATCTTAATTAAATGAGTAGATACAAATGTCAAAACCATCCATAAGTGACACTTGATGAAAAAAAATTATTTAATTTTGTATAAACTTGTAATGTTTATCTCATTTAGTTCTTAAAAAACCATATTTCTTTCTCAAAAATAGCATGCTTTTCTTTTAAAAAAAGAAAAACATTTGTATTAGCACAAATATTTATTCCAACTTCTAGTCTTCTATAGTACATGACCTCCTTGACAAATCTCCCACCCACCCCCAAAAAAAGCTAAAAACAAAATGGAAATGGAAATGGAAAAGAAAAGAAAAATTAGCTATTGCCAGTTATATAAAATTAGTTATAGTAATTATTATTCCTGATAAATGGTGTTTAAGAATAAAATCTTCAGAAAGAATTCTTTAAATTTGAATGTGTACCTTAAAGTAGTAAAGCTTTATTCTATAAAGTGATGGAAAGCCCTTTAATTACACAGAAGAGGCATTGTGCCACAGGATATTCTTCTTATAATTTGCTATAAATAATCGGTCTATTGGTCATAACTCTGCAAGTTTAGGTGCAGTTGCATTACAGGGCAAAATCACCTTTGGCAGCCAGCAACTAAGACATGCAGCTCAGCCATGCATTCTTCTAGTGTGCCTTCTGCCAAGGGCGATTTGCCCGGCAATTCTACAGCACGCAGTTTCACTTCACCAAAATGCTTATAAATAAGTAATCTACCCCCAAGGGGTACCTGGGTGGTGGACTGCTTATTGGTGTGGGACATGATATAAACCTGAAGGTACCAAGTTTAATTTACTATAGCATCAGTTCATGAGATTTTTGTGGTGTCTCATCATGGGTAAGAAGTGGAAAAATAAACCCAAACGCTCATATTTATTCAGTTGTTGAGGATTTCAGTTACAATTTCTGACCTTGTAGAGAGATTTTAAAGATCATGAAAATTGGAATTCATGAAAATTGATATTTATGTTATTTGGATCTGTTTAGATTCTTTAGAATTTGAATTTATATTGCATTTTAGATATTATTATATTTTTCAAAATTAAAACTTTAATTATTTTAAGATTCAGTCATAGAAAAACTCATTTAGTAATCAAATAACTATAGTTTAACCATTTTGGATAATTTTTTTAGTTAAAAAATATCAGCGGACAATGACATTGATACATTTAGTGGATGAAAGATAAATATTTCGTTTTCTGAAAAAAAAAAATATTCAATGTAGTTAGTTTTATGAAGAGAAAAAAAAAATAGAATAAGCGCTTAGTAATTCTTACAAAAATTGATATATCATATATACTTAAGATTTTATTCAATGCCGTTACTTTTATGTGAGTATTGATATATCATACTTAAAAGGTGGAAGTTAGAATTGTGATATTTACAAAAAATTGTAGTTATTGAGCAGTTTCTCAAATGAACAATCAAATTCACGAATTCATTTACAAAAGCTTGAAGAAGATTGTTGGCTACAAAATTCTTCACTTCATCAACAATGAAGATCAAGAAGCACTTAATTACGAAATTCTAAGGCGCAAAAACACAGTAGCTTCCTTCAGAGAGAATAAGGCACTCGGTCACTTTTTGCACATGTTCTCCTTGTATTCTCCTATGTGACGGCCTTTGAAATAAGTCTTATATATGTCTAGGGTTGTGAGAAAAGAAACCTTACACATATATGTCAGCATAGGCCAAAAATCATATTTGGAAATCCTAATTTCGTAGATCTCAATAGATATTTCTGTCGAGCAGTTGTTGAGACTTCGATAGATATATCTGTCGAGCTTTAATGAACAGCACTCTTTCACTTGTTTCTTAGATAGATTTGCATGGCTTCAATACTAGACTTGAACTCTTGTTCCTTGAATTATTAAATACATCCTAAATCTACCCAATTACAAGTAAAGTGCGTTTTGTCAAATGATTAATCAATTCTACATGACATATGTTCTAACAAGTTGCAATATGTCCTAACATATATATTGCATTCATTATTCCTTCTTAATGTTTAGTTATTTTTTTATTCCTTTGGTAAGTTCCATCTTTACTCATAAAAAAGAGAAAAATGAATAATTAAGTAAAATTTCTTCAGTTGGCCACCAAAAAAAAAAAGATCTTGTGCTAGATTAATAAGAAAAATAAACTATATTTTATAAAGAATAAACTCACACAATTTAAGTGATTGTATCTAGAGGGCCAAATTGTATGTTGTCTGGCTAGATTTTTCAATACCATGAAATGTAGAAGGGGAATATTAACAATTGTTTTATTAAAAAAAAAAAAAGAATTGCGGGACATGGTCATTTTTACTACAACCTGCTAGCTCCGTGACCTCAGATAATTGGTTATTGATTTATTGTCGCATAAACATATATATTAATGCATGTTTATTTTTTCTTACTGGGAAGAACGCTCGATCTATAAATATGGAGATTCGACAAATCTATTTAAATCAACCTTGGCAGTTCAATGCTAACGCTTTTATCCACCTTTGTACCTCAACTAGTTTAATGTTTAACTGAGGAAATCAACTAAAATAGAGTAGGACTGAGAAAATGTAAAAACACTCCATTTGCTAAGGACAAATAAATGTTACAGCTGCTTAGAAAATGGAAGATCGTGTAGCATGTTCTCACCACATCACTTCCTCCTAGAAATGTTGCTAGACTCGCTTTCCATGGCTGAGAGGCCAGGCCAGCCAAATGGACCTATTAAAAATTTTTTTTTTTTTTTTATGGACCTATATTAAAGTTTTTTTTGTGTACGCAAAAAGTCGAGGCTGATACTCCTGCCCGATTCAGGCTCAATCTATCGAGATCAAGATTTCAGAAATATCAGCAATATGAAAAAAACTCACAACTCGTCCATTTGATTAAATTTTTATACCAAATCAAAAATTGTGGTGCAAAAGAATAAACCTCCACTCACCATATTGATTTATAATATAAGGAATAATCAAGATAGAAGGTGAAATTAAATGACAAGTAATGTAAAGAATAAGAATGTAAAAGGCTTACAGTAAGAAGCATGAAACTAAATACATAAATTTAAAGAGCAAAGAAATAAAAGAACATGAAAAATAAGTTAAATTTATTATAGATTTAAAATGTATATACAATGAAAAATAGAAAGGAAGAGGTAGGTAGGATAGTAGCTACACTCATATTAGTAATGTACAATACATGATATGTATATCATACAAAATGTATTGTACCATATACCAAAAGTTCTGTATCAAAGGGACATATCATAATTGCTCGTGAATCGTTTGATATATCGGTGTGTACAGTATGAATCGTACATATTGTACAATACATAAACATGTGGCCTTAAAATTAGTTTTTTTTTTTTGGTTAAAATTTGTGGTCTTATTTTATTTAATTAAGTCCAATAAAATATCTATGATTTTTTTTTCCCCACTTCTCTTTCTCCTTCAAAATTTGGTACACACTTAACACTTCACTTTCATATTAGCAAATTTATTTTCTATGCCATGAATAATGCTTTAAATGAAAATATAATTATTTTTTATTTACTTATTATTGTTATAAGTCTAAGAAGCTAGAATGCCAAGTAGAAATATAAAGGAAAAAAATATTATAATAAAAGAACAAAAAAAGAGAATAAATGTTGATGAAGATGAAGAAATAATTTTGCAAGATGATGAACATAATGATAAAATTAACTTATATGGAGTTGATTAAGTAAGATAATGAAATATATATATATATAAAATTTATTTTAGCACATATTTCTTATATATAAATTTTGAGTTAAATCAATTTGAATGTGTATGTTATAAACATATGTTAATTTGATTTATTTAGTTAGTTTTGTTAAATAGTATTACATAAGTAATGTCTATATTGGTCTTTAGTTGAATATACTCCAACTGTATAACAAATATAACTTTTATAGATGTATATCTATAATATATTCTAATTCATGATACTATATATGTTTTGACAACTATGGCTACACTACCCAGGCTCTAGCAAAGAAATTAGAAGCTTACCTTTGAGGTTTTAGAGGTGGAAATGAAGGAAAGGGGCTACTGAATATTTTGGGTTTGAGGGGTTTTAGATCTATCCTCGAGAGAGGGAAAGAAAGAAGTGAGATCTAGAGAGAATCCTAAAGAGGTTGGCTAGAGATGATAATTTTTTTTGTGTACAACTATGGAGGAGAGTGAGTGTTTATACAAAATTGTGGGGCATCCCCATGAGGGGGGATGCCTACGGTGGTGGACGGCTTCCTCAATGGGATCCTGCAGCCACCTCCTCGTTTCTTCTAGAATGCCCCATGTTCTTCCTTTCTCGGTTTTGCCATTTTCTGATCATATTCATGTGCTGCTGTTTGGAGGTTATTGGAACCTTGTATTTTTTTCAATCAAGACATTGTTAGAGAGGTCTATATCTCTAGTTTCCATATTTTTTGGAATCATGTAATTTGGAGTTACAGTTGCTAAGATATTATGCTCAGAATGGAGATAACGCAGTGTAGAAACTTATGTAGCACCTTTTTTGGGAAATTAATTCCTCCTAATTCAAAGGGGATATCGTCAAGCCTTTATTTTTGTAGTGTATCTAATCCATCATACTTTAATGTGATTTAGGCCTTTCACACCCATTATGGCTGAATTTGGAAAATTTATCGCGTGAAAACACCCCAAACATACCTTTTAGCCTAAAAAATAATTAAATAGTACTTTTAATTAAGATTTTGATATTTTTATGATATCCTATCCATTTTAACTTCTATTTTATCCTGTGAACTATCATTTTAAATGTAATTTCATGATATTTAAGATGGAAAAAAATTATCTCAGTTGAGTGTTCAGAGTTTTGGTCAATATTTATACTAGTCCTAATTAGGGTTAGTCAACATTGGTCAAACTTTGCCGAAATAGGCAAATTTGAGATTTTCAACTTGTTAATTTTTCAAAAGCAACACTTCTATTTTTCATAAGATAAACGTATGAATATTTTGAAAAATCATCTATAAAATTTATAAAATACCGAACACTGAATACACTGCATTTTGTACCTGCTAATAAATTTTCGTCCCTGGCCTCAATGATGAGCTTGACATATGTCAACCAAGGATAATTAAAGAATTCACGATAATTTGGAAGTAATCGCAACTCAAAAGTGTTCAAATCATTTTGAAATCAATACTAAATAATGACATTTGCTCACTGTTTTAACCATACCTTTTGACCTACAAAGTATTTTTGAGTGAAGTTTATTCCATTGGAAATTAGACATCCTAAGCTTTAATTTGAACACAAATTTTGCCTGATTTGGACTTATATTGAGTAGCTATGACCATTTGAAGTTGCACCAACTAGGCAATCCAATTTTCTTGGTTTTAGTTCTATTTTTGGAAAATAAAGGCTACAAGACAGGCAAGTTTTCTGCATTAAAAACTAAGACTTGGAATGAATCCCACATTGTCTGGGACCCATTCCAAACCTCCATTTTCACAATATAAATAGCCATACCTGGTACCTTTCAAAAACACATAAAAAAAATCCACAAGAAAATACTAAGATTCATTAGAAATAGTAAATCAAAAAAATGAGTTTTTCACAAAACATCCACAAGTCAATTTTATTTGATTAGGGCCTTAATCTTTGAATTTTAAGATTACTAATCGCATTCTTATTAATTTGTAATAGATTTGACTAAGGAAAACGATCAATTTGTAATAGTAGTATCATTGACAATGATACTACTAACCCAGTAACAAGAATACACTTGTCAATGATACTACTAACCCAGTAACAAGAACACACACAAGTGACACAACAACAATAAGTCAAAGCAGCAACAAAAACAACAATAAAGTAACAGACAGACAACAAGAAGTGAAAAGAGAAACAAGTGGGCATATTGTGAATTCGGCATGCTCAATGTTAAACTAAAATAACATCACATATATACCTTCAAAAATTAAAGTAATAGTTCAATACCGAAAAAACATTAACTGATATACCTTCATAGTAATAAGTTATGTAATTTGCATGTGTATGAATCCATATATATGATTTGCATGTGTATGAATCCATATATATGATTGACAGGCCACAAATGCGTTGACCCCTAGTGATAAATTAAATTGATTAATTAGCCAAGTTATTAATTAATCAAGTTAACATGCAAAATCACGTGGCAGCACAAACAAATCACCAAAACTAAAGTATGCAGCGGAAAAATAAAAGACACGGTAATTTGTTTACAAATGGGGAAAACCTGACGGCAAAAACCCCACCGGGTGATTTAAGGTCACCACTCCTGAAAGTCCACTATTATCACCGCAAGCGATTACAAGCAAGGAATACCAAGTACCTTACCAACCTACAGTTGAATTCTTACCCCAATACCCAATTGGACTTGCTCTGTAGTGACAGTTTCTTCTTTCAATGCACGGCTCCCAAGTACGTGACTAACCAATTGCGCGGATCCCAGTACGCGACTTCAATTCACCAACTAGAGAGAGAGTTGTTGTCTGCAAAGTTCTTCAGATCATCTACACGATGAAGATCAAGAAGATGCTTGGTTACAAAACCCTATGGTACACAATACACAACAATCTTCTTCACAAGAGATGAACTAGGACACGAACTTTGTCTTTTTTATCACAAATTGCATGAATAAGGATTGCTCAATACTTGTGCAACTTGCATCTCTTTGACGGCCCATAAAACAATCCTTTTATATGTCTAGGGTTAAGAGAAAAGAAGTCTCAAAGACATATTCACGGATTGGAATTAAAACAGAACTGAAAATCTGTTTTCTTTAAATCTCGACAGATAGAGGTGTCGAGGATCTGTCGAGAAGCTGTCGAGGTTCAGGCTAAAACAGCTTCTTAAAGCTCGATAGATGTATGTGTCGAGACAGGTGTCGAGCTTTAGTAACTTGCACTATCTTGCTTGTTTCTTGGACAGACTTGATGACTTCAACACTTAATCTTGAAACACTGTTTCTTGAAGCGTTAAACACATCCTAAATCTACCCAATTACAAGTAAAGTGCGTTTTATCAAAGGATAAGCCAATTACATAAAATAGTGACATATTTCAACAAATTGAACTACATATGTCCTAACAATGATAATATATAAAAGGATTCCAAGAATCCAAGAAACACTACACGTCAAAGCATGAATAAAAAAGCATGAACAAAAAAGCATAAACCAAAACTTTAGTATTAACTTAGTATTGAAAGCATGAACCATAACTTAGCATTAACTTTAGTATAAAAGCATGAACCATAACAGGCAGTTGTAATCTTGATGCATACTCATCCGTTATAAACTTATCTCAAAAAACCCAACTAGTAATTAAGTAGTAGATGGTGTTCTACACAAATACAAACACCAAATAAAAGCACACATGGCACAACAAGAATATAACCGTGAATCCGTGATACCAAAAGGGTAAAAACAAAGAAGCAAATCAAGCAATTATAAGGATGAAATTATAAATAAATTTACTTGAGACCAACAACCAGATTACGCCGGATTGACAGATTTATGGATTCTCTAGAAAAAAAACAAAAAACAAAATATTAGAGAGATATACATAAATAGGGTTGATCCGTGAGCTAAGAAAACCAAAAAATCATATTCCCAAATAAAGAAAAAGATAGCTGAGAAAAAGAAAGAAAATATACCTGAGAGTCTTGAGACTATGAACTGATCTGTGAGCTAGAGAAGGCTTAACCCATGGTGGAAAGTGAGGTGAAGTCATGAGTGTGGTGATGAGGCGGCGGCGGCAACAGCTAGGGTTTGGATTGTGAAGGGTATGGAGTGAACTCACTGAAGGGTTGAGACTTGAGACTAGAGAGACTTGAGATTGGGAATAGAGAGAATGGAGACTTCTGAGATTGAGAGTGAAATTTTGATTTAATATGAGAAGTGAGAACAGATCTGAGATGGGATTGAACTCATTGGAGACCAAGGCTTGCGTGTGGATTTTGTGGAATAGTGTTTGAGATGGGATTTGCATATTAATTTTAGCTGTTCTGACTCTTCTGAGCTTCTCTCTTCTGCTAATTTTGTTGATTTGATCTTTGCTTTTGCAAAGAACACTCTAGAGGCGTGTAGACTGTGTAGTGGGAGTGGGAGTGGTGATTTGATTTTTGCTCTTGCAAAGAGGCATGTAGGTGTATTTACCCAAACTCCAGATGCGTGTAAGCGTGTAGCAGTGTAGGTGTAGTCTTGTCAAACTCAGTTTCACGTGCTTACCTCCTCAAGAACTGGGATTTTTTTTTTCCTTTTACTCTTAAATATTCAGTCGAGTCGGGTTATACGGGTTTTCAAACTCTTAACCCGCTACCCGAACCGAATATTCGAGTTTGCTTAGAGTAGGAACCGAATCCGACTGATCAGGGGCTTCGGGTTGACCCGCTGGGCTTCGGGTCGGTCGGATTCAGTCGGGTTGGTCGGGTCGTGGACCCGTTGGACAGCCCTACCTAGCATGAAGTGGCTGAAAAGGACTCACTAGATGGAGTTCTAGACCTACGATGATATGAACGGTCCCTGCTTCCCCTAGAACCATCGCTTGGTAGGGAGGATGGACTTCTCCTATCACATTCCTTACACCTCAGCCTACTACATAGGCGATCTATTTCCTGCTACAACTTCTGTGTCTCTTGATCATGTGATGCATGACTCCTAATCCCTAAGTGACTCCGCTCAGTACACTCAGTATGGTAAGACTCCATCATAACGCTTGGAGTGTGTTGCCTATCCCTCCTTTGCTCCAAGTTAACGAATTGGTTCTCCCTTTGCAAGCCAACTGATTCCTCCCTATCCTGGCCTATGTTAGCCATAAATATTCGAGACGAATCCACAACACCTTGTTGTTTCCCACAGACAACACCAATTGTAAGGACCAAGAAATCTATCAGCCCAAACCCACTTAGAACAGTGAGTTTGTGCAGCTCAACTTAGGCCCAAATCAATAAATTTGTAAGAGAGGGAAACAAATAACAAGAGGGGGCTTAGCACGAGGATGAGAATACGGAAGGAAGATTTCATATTACAGAATATGTAGGTAAATGTCTTAATACAAGCTTGCCCGAGGAGGCTAATATTACACAGAAAAATACATTGTTCACAATCTTCTCTCAATGTTCTTGCTTTTACTCTTCTTCTTTTTTTATTTTTCTTTTTTTGATACTTCTCTCTAGATCCTTTTTTCTAGAAAAATTTCTTTTTCTTATATACTCTCCCCTACTTCACATCTTGACCCCCCATTTTTACCTAACCAAATTCTCATCATGACACTTGCCCTTGATGAAGGCAATAGAAGAAGCTGCTTAGTTGCAAATTACACTATTCAGGTCACTTCTTCATCAATGCAGCTGATAAATCTGTTACCCACCATTTAATGTGAAGGCAACAGGCTACTCCAAACTAGAAATTTCCCCTATGATTTCTGATTCTCTCTCATCAGATCCCTCCTCCCACTTGGAACACCTCGAGTCCTTTTGACTCATCCCTTCCTCTCCCCTAGCAACCTTCCTCCTTGGGCCCGTGGCATCCCCCCACCAATACTGCAATTCCTCAACTTCGTCGTCAATCCTCGGGCTCCCACATTATGTATAATTAAAAAAAAAAAAAAAAAAATCAACTATATTCTTAAAGAATAAACACACACAATTTAAGTGATTGTATCTAGAGGGCCAAACTGTATGTTGTCTGGGTAGATTTTTCAATACCATGAAATGTAGAAGGGGAATATTAACAATTGTTTTATTAAAAAAAAAAAAAAATTGTGGGACATGGTCTTTTTTACCTCAACCTAGCTCCGTGAGTGCAGATAATTGGTCATTAATTTATTATGGCAGAAACATGTATATTTGTTCTTACTGGGAAGAATGACCTATAAATGGAGATTCGACAAATCTATTTAAATCAACTTTGGCAGTTCAATGCTTTTATCCACCTTTGTACCTCAACTAGTTTAATATTTAACTGAGGAAATGTGGAAGAAATCAACTAAAATATCTACTTTCACTCCAACATTAAGAAAAATAGAGTAGGACTGAGGAAATGTGAAAAGACTCCATTTGCCTAAGACAAATAAATGTTACAGCTGCTTAGGAAATGGAAGATCCTGTAGCATTTTCTCACTACATCTCGTCCTCCTAGAAATGTCGCTTGACTCGCTTTTCATGGCTGAGAGGCCAGGCCAGCCATTGGACCTATTAAATTGTTTTTTTTTTTTTTCTTTGATGGACCTATTAAAGTTGTTTTGTGTATTTGCAAAAACTCGAGGCTGCATTATCACAGGCTAGCGGTGCAATATGCTTGTATCATATCCAAGTGAGGCACATATATTATTTCTACTTTTTACTTTGGCTACCAATATATATGTTCCTTCTTCTTTTTTCTGTAAAAGAATTTTGGAAAGCAAATTCGCAAATTGCAATACATATTCTGATCCTGTAGCCACAATGTGATATCAAACCTAAATTCTTTATCTTTCCTCATCCATGTAGTACTTCAATATGTACGGAAATGGAGAGGGAGCAATATAAATATGTATTTTCACTACAACATTTGAAAAATGAAAGTGGTTCAGTAAACCAAGAAAGACAACAAGAAAAGAATAAAGAAGTAATGATGGTTGCTTAAAGATGGAAGATCCAGAGCATGTTCTTAAATGTCTTTTTCATCTACGCATCCTCTTTCGATGTATGCTTACCGAAATTGGCAAACAGCTTAAAAGTTGTTTTTTGCCTGCCAAAACTCGAGGCTGCATCTTCATAATGGTTCAACATATGATTTATTTTCATTATCCTATGTTCTGCGTAGCACGCAAGGTATTTTGACCATTCGCACTCTCAAAATTCATCAACGATATGCGACACATTGATGAAGGACATGCACTAAATATGGCTTCAAGCGATAGAGTGTGCGCACCCATCGAGAATTCAT
Source organism: Castanopsis chinensis (assembly GCA_032878915.1). Taxonomy (NCBI): domain Eukaryota; kingdom Viridiplantae; phylum Streptophyta; class Magnoliopsida; order Fagales; family Fagaceae; genus Castanopsis; species Castanopsis chinensis. The sequence continues at coordinate 16,716,334 of JAVQMG010000130.1, forward strand.
TCTGTTAGGTCCATATATCAACAAATGTGTCAGATTGTGAGTTTATTCATGGGTTTTGATGTCTTAAAGTGGCAATTGAAGATCCAAAGATTGCTCCTGAATAACTCAAGAAAAGTAGAATTTCTATAAGCTCAACTCTAACCTCGATTCCTCTCGAGTCTCAATCGAATGAGCCTCAAAAGTGAAGCGCTTTTAGTTTTTCAACTCCTGCTCGACTCCTGCCCAATTCATGTTCAATCTATCGAGATCAAGATTTCAGAAATATCAGCAATACGAGGAAAAAAAATCACAACTTGTCCATTTGATTAAATCCTTATACCAAATCAAAAATTGTGGTGCAAAAGAATAAACCTCCACTTGCCATATTGATTTAAAATATAAGGAATAATCAAGATGGAAGGTTGATTTCCTTTAAATAACAAAGGAACACAACCTTCAAACACAAAAAAAGAAAAGTGAGAAAGTAAATATAAAGGAAATTAAATTACAAGTAATCTAAAGAATAAGAATGTAAAAGGCTTAATGTAAAAAGCATGAAACTATATACATAAATTTAAAGAGCAAAGAAATAAATGAACTTTATAGATTTAAAATGTATATACAAAGAAAAATAGAAAGGAAGAGGTAGTTAGGGTAATAGCTACACTCATAGTTACCAGTATTGTATGATATATAGGTGTGTGCTGTTTGAATTGTGCGTATTGTATGATATATAAACATGTGGCTTTAAAATTTTTTTTTTTTTAATTTGTGGTTTTATTTGATTTAATTAAGTCCAATAAAATATCCCAAGGCTTTTTTTCCCCTCTTCTCTTTCTCCTATAAAATTTGGACTACACACTTAATACTTCACTTTCATATTTGCAAATTTATTTTCTATATATACCATGAATAATGTATTAAAGGAAAATATAATTCTTTTTTATTTTGTTATTAATTATTGTTATAAGTCTAAGATGCCAGAATGCCAAGATGAAATATAAAGAAAAAAAAAATATTAGAATAAAAGAACAAGAAAAGAGATAGTAAATGTTGATGAAAATGAAGAAATAATTTTGCAAGATGATGAACACAATGATAAAATTAACTTAGATGGAGTTGATTAAGTAAGATAATGAAAAATAAATATATTATTTTATCTCATGTGTCTTGTATTATCACTTTTGAGTTTAATCAATTTTGTTAGGGTCATATTTTATTGTAATTGGCTAATCCTTTGACAAAATACACTTTACTTGTAATTGAGTAAATCTAAAATGAGTTTAGTACTTCAAGAAACATATTGTTCAAGTCAAGTATTAAAGACATGAAGATTGGTCCAAGAAACAAATGAAAAAAAGTTTTTCATTAAGTCTCAACAGATACCTCAACAGATACCTACTATCAAGACTTAATGTGAAACTCAATAGACAGCACGACAGCAGCTTGATCTATCGAGACTTACGATTTCATAATTTCCAAATTTAAAATTCAGTCCAGTTTTGAGTATTTATTCAGGGTTTATTTTCTCACAACCTTAGACATGTATAAGGCTTATTTTAAGAGTCGTCACACATAGATACAAAGACCAAGAGACTTATTTTCTTTGTGTAAAGTTATTGCTTTTTTACACCATAAGGTTTCATAACCAATTGCTTCATGATCTTCATTGTTGATGAAGTAAAGAAATTTGCAGTCAACAACATCTGTTCAAGTTGCTAAAGTTAGTCACGTATTGGAATCCGTGCAAGGATTAGTCACAAATTGTAGGTTTGTGCATCAAAGGAAAAAAGGCTACTATAAGATTGAGTCTAATTGGATATTGGAATAAAGGTTCAACTGTAAGTTAGTATTTCGTGATAGGCCAGAGTAATTGGTAAGATTCTTTATACTTATAACCACTTTATTGTTGATTACTGGATTCTTGGGAGTGGTGGCCTTAAAATCACTTGATGGAGTTTTTGCTTTGCGAGGTTTTCCCCATTTGTCAACAAATTATCATGTCAAAATTATTTTCCGCTGCATTTAGTATTTTTGGTGATTTGTTAGTGCCTCCACAATTTGCATGCAATTGAACCTAATTAATCAATTTCGGTAATTGAATTACTTAACTGGGGTCAATCTATCTTAACCCAACAAATTTGAATGTGTATGTCATAAACATATGTTAATTTGATTTATTTAATTAGTTTTGTTTAGTATTATTACATAAGTAATGACTAAATTGGTCTTTAGTTGAATATATTCCAAATTTATAACAAATATAACTTTATATATATATATATATATATATTTATAATATATTCTGATTCATGATACTATTTATGTTTTGACAACTATTGCTACACTACCCAAGCTCTAGCAAAGAAATTAGAAGCTAACCTATGAGGTTTTGGAGGTGGAAATGAAGAAAAGAGGCTGCTGAATTTTCCAGGTTTGAGGGGTTTTAGATCCATCCTAGAGAGATGGAAAGAGAGAAGCGAGATTTAGAGAGAATCCTAGAGAGGTTGGGTAGAGACGATAATTTTTCGTGCATACAACTATGAAGGAGGGGGAGTGTTTATAAAAAATTGCGGGGCATCCCCATGAGGGAGGGGGTCTCTATGGGGGTGGACGGCTCCCTTAGTGGGATCCTGTAGCCACCTCATCGTTTCTTCTAGAATGCCCTATGTTTTTCCTTTCTCGGTTTTGCCATTTTTTATCAGATTTTCGTGCTGCCATTTGAAGGTTTTTGGAAGCTTGTATTTTTTTCAATCTAGACATCGTTAGAGAGGTCTAGATCTCTAGTTTCCATAATTTCTTGAATAATGCAATTTGGAGTTACGGTTACTAAGATATTGTGCTCAGAATGGAGATGGTGCAATGTAGAAACTTGTGTAGCACCTTTTTTGGAAAATTAATTCCTCCTAATTCAAAGGGGATATCGTCAAGCCTTTATTTTTGTAGCGTAGCTAATCCATCATACTTTAATGCGATTTAGGCCTTTCGCACCCATTATGGCTGAACTTGTACAATTTATTGCGCGAAAGCACCCCAAAAAACCTTTTAGCCTAAAAAATAATTAAATAATATTTTTAATTAGGATTTTGATATTTTTATGATATCCTATCCATTTTAACTTCAATTTTAGCCTATGAACTATCATTATAAAGGCAATTTCATGATATTTAAGATGGAAAAAAAATTTATCTCAATTGACCGATCAGAGCTTTGGTCAATATTTTTACTAGTTCTAATTAGGGTTAGAAACTTAGCCAAAATTGGCAAATCTGGGATTTTGAACTTTTAAAACATTAAAATTATTTATCCAACATCCAATTAGGATAAATAGAAATTTTTCATGTAATTCCTTTCTTTTTTACGTTTAAAAGTGTAGTCTTTGGCGTTTTAGGGCTTAAACAGATATTTTGTCATGCTAATCTAGACCAAACAAAATATAGTATCAACAGGTATCCTTCCTATGTTTATATTTCTAGTAAAGACAGAACAAAGCCGAATTCAAAATCAAAAAAGTGTATTTTTCTTGAGTTTGAGAAAGGGGTAAAAGGCTACAAGATTTGCAATCCAATAGCATATATATAGTAGGTAGTAATTAGCATGGATGGGGTATTTGATGAGAAGTCTATAACAAGAGCCTTTAGAAAGGAAGAGAAATCTCAAGCAAAGGGTAGCAATAGTGAAAATAGTAGCTTTGCTATTGTCGAATTGGTGCATGTCGCAATATTGAGAGACAGGCAGCCTCTTGTAGAGGGAAAAAAAAAAAATGCTAAATTTTTGGCATTGTCTTTGTAAGAAAAAACTATTTGGGCGCATTTGAAATTTGGGTTTTTATAAAATTGCCCTTGTATTACTGTTGTAATCTCCATAGTTTATAATGAAACTTTATCCCTATCGTCGCCTTGTGAACATATAAGTACTACTGAACCGTGTAAATTCTCTGTGTCGATTACTCTTTCTTTATTTTAATCTTCTGTAATTAGATTATTGCACAATAGTGAAGCTGTCCAACCACAAAATTCAACTACTTGCACAACCCATGGAATTAGATTATCACTATTAAAAAAAGATTTCTCAAGCTTGGAGTACGTGTTCAATTTATATATCCCCAACTACAATATATCATGTGTTCGAACTTTTCTTTTAGTTATTTAATTTTTTTTTAAAATGACGTGTCACACTGTGGTTTATCTGAGAGTAAAGCATTTTGAACACCCACAGAAAATTTGTATACATTCAACAGTTGTGAGTTGTGCAGTTGGAAGCTCTTGATGTCCATTCGAAAGAAAAGAGCTTATTATAGTATAATCTAGTCATTGGGCTGGCCGGGTAACAAATAAATGATAATATGATTCCCAAATAATGAAGCATATGAATTTCTGCTTTCTCTTGACCTTCTTTCATTATTAAATTTCGTTAGTGCTATGTCACTTGTCCTAATGATACTTCTTTGCAAAAGAGCCCATATGTATCAATTCATTGTGAAAGCCCCAGGTCCTCGGCTTTCTCATTGATTTTTATCCCAACACCATAGACTTTCATTGTAAATTGGCTCCCATACTCGTATATTCGCATGTATTCCCTGAGGTGCTCCAAAATGAAAAATTCTTAGTCCTTCGTTACGCTTTGATCTACCCTCAGCGTCCAAATGAAGCTAGCTGGGAGATCTTGAAATGCATCATTGATAGACTGTAAGGTTGAATTTATTCAACCATGTGTTAGCTTTATTTTGTGCCAAATTAGCTTGTATTTCAGCAATTAGATACCCTGTATTTAGGTAGGAATTATGTAAGGGTTGTGTGTGAGAGAGTGTAAAGAATTCAAGTATGTGAGCATTCAGAGAGGTTCTCGCGACTGGATCTTGCGAGTAACTTGCGACTAGATCTTGCGAGTAACTTGCGACTAGTGACTCGCCAAAATGTCACACGTGTAAAGCATGTAAGAAGCTAAACACGACAATTGGAGCACTACAGGAAAAAAAAAAAAAAAAAAGGCAGTTAGGCCTAGCAATTATTTCGCGACTCAAACTCGCAACTCATCCCAGTCACGAATGAGTCGCCAGAATATCCTATTTTGCAGAAAAATAACTTTTCACATTTCTTACGTACCCTATTATAAATACATTTATACCCACGAAATATAGAGAGCTTCCAAAGAGAATTTTGAGAGAGAAACCCTAGAGAAAACCAAGATTGACTCATCCACAATCTTAGACATTTGATCTTCAAATTCCTCTACTCTCACCCTCTCTATCAACATATTATTGAGAGGTTCATTAGTCAAATCCTTATTTCACCATACCCATGTCAATGAGAAGGTAATTTGGTACTTGGGAAGTAGTTTAGAGATGAGTCATTTATTGGTTAATGCAATGAGCTTATTGTGAGATCTGGAAAGTTAAAGAAGATACGGTTAGACTTAACCTTGTTAGAGCAAGAAACTTGGAGGGCTTAGGTGCATTGGATAGATTAAGCTTAGAGGGTCTATTGTTATTCATGTATCCCAACTTTATTCTTTAGTAGACCATTTCACCGCTTGGAGGGCAGCAGAAAGGTTTTTCTCCGAGTTCTTCGATTTCCTCTTTAATAACACGTACCGGTATTATCTTTGTGTTTGCATCTCTCTAACCCTTACTCTTGCCTTTTAATTGCTGTTGTGATTAATTATGGTTTAAAATTGTTTATCTATTTGGGTGTTGCTTGTACTTATCATTCCGCACATCTATTGTTTGAGTATAAGCTTGTGTTGGTTAATTTGAAATTGGGAATCTAAACATTCATTAGTGTTTTACACACTACGTGAGCTTTCATAGACTATTCTATATTGCTAGTAAGCATTGTAGAGATGAAACTAACACTTCAAGATTGATAACGTGGGAATTAGGATCTTCTAGAGTTCTTAGGATAATTCCACTGTATAATTCTTAAAATTCTATTACTTTATTTTGAAATAAGTGTATTTTACCACATCATTAATAATTTAAATAAATTCCAAAAAGATGATATTCAACACTTTGATGACATGTTAAAATCCAATTATATCTACCTATTTTAAAATGGATTGATAGAATTTTAAAAACTTCATGGTAGAATTACTCTAAGAACTTTAGAAAATTTTAATCCAAAAGGTTAAAGAGAAAAATAAACTAAATACAACATGAATCCATATTGTAAAATGAAATTTATATATACAAGTTGAAAAAAAAATGAAGTATTTAATTTTATTGCATAGTTTGTACAATACATCAAAGCAACAAGCTAGAATTTAATTCGATGGGCCTTGTTTCACAAATAAAAAATTTAATGGGCCTTGTGCCTTGAGTCTTAGAAAATAGGCTTTCTATAGTGCCATTCATAAATTATACATATTGGTTTTGTTCTTTCTTTCAATGAAGGAGTTAACATATATAAGTGATGCCAATAAAAAATAAATCATTGGAAAGAAGTTGGCATTAAGAGATGTAATTATTGGTTTTGTGAGCATGCACACATAAAGTCGAGTCTTGCATAAATAGATGAAAATTTAGAAGCACGTTAGTTACCAGTATATGTGCTTACCCTGCTATTCCAAGTGCCCAAGTCATGTTCCTAGCAGAAAAAAAAGATATTCCACAATCTTATAAATATGGAAGATTAGACATTGATAAATGAGGCATATTGGCTTAGCTCTTTCTTTGAATGAGTTAAGGAGGTAACACAAGTGATTCCAATAAAAATTAAAATTAAAAATGAAAAGAAGTTGACAGTAAGTGATGTAATCAATTGGTTATGTAAGCAAACACGAGGTTGAGTCATGCATGGATAGATGAAGATTTAGGAGCACGTTAGATGCTAGTATATGTGCTTACCCTGCTATTCCAAGTGCCCAAATCATGCTCCTAGCAGACAAAAGATACACCTCAATCATACAAATCCGGAACATTAATTAACCGTTCGGCATTCTAGACAAGAGTTACAGATGAATTGAGGGGCAAATCTCCTTGGCGATGTGGCATGAACACAATAGAGAGAGTGTTGCTTGATCTTACATGAGAATGCAACAAAAATGACCGCATGCCAACTCGCCGAAGAGATGTACCCCGTAATACACCTACAACAGAAGCTCATGGGGGAAATGGTTTATGTTTCTATGTATATATAATTCCTAGACAATGGATATGCTTTCTCATTAGAAGTATCTCCACTTAGAAAAATGCTCTCTCTGTGGGGTTAAAAGGCTTACCCTAGCTTTATTCTGTCAATCTTGACCACTTGAAAAGAAACTTTTATCTACGTTTACTAGTGTGTGTGTGTCTATATATATATATATATATATATATATATATATATATATATCCCACCATTAAAACATTAAGTGATTCCTTCACTATACATACCTTGCACTAATAATCTTGACATTGATTAAGATGAATTGGAAAGCATGCACCCAATCCTTTACTTGGAGAGCAATAATTTTTCCTCATATCATCGAAAAAGTGGATTTCATTATGATTTAATCAATGAAGCTTTCTGTTATGTATGAGAAAGGAATACTACTTTTAAAATAGTGAATATTATTATTCAAACTTATCCTCAGTTAGCGTCTCGATTGAGAGACGAGGAGAAAACTCAAATTGCCAGAGCAAATGTTCTCAATGTCTCTTCTCAGCTTCCTATATTCTTATTCTATCGAAGATATTTTTTTTTTCCATGGAATGTAGGATCCTTAAAGGTAGTAATAGACCCGAAAAATATGATTAAATTTATGCAGAAGCTCAAGATAGTAACTCTTTTACGTATATTTTGGTGTTATTCTCTATTTGTGTATTCATGGCAATCACTATGCATCTCTTTAATTAATGTGACTGTTACTTGACAATTATAAGTAATTTTTGTGAGATGCGAGAACAAAATTGAGATTCAAGTCTCTAAAATTAAGATTTACACATATACAATTAAATTATAATAGAGTTGTATTTCTATCTCATATTAAAAATAAATAATAAATAAATAAAACCTTAGCTGCAAAATTATATGTTGACATATTTCGACATGGATAGCATATTGTCAATTAATAAACCAATTGGCATATTTCACGAAGTCAATTGGACATCAATTAAAGTTTTTCCCACTTAATTGAGCGATACCGTTGCTAGGGGCACAATCCGAGCTCAATTGTCAGTAGACCGAATATCAAACCATTGTTCCATATTAATACATGCACTGATGCACAAGTGGCACGTGTTCCACTTCATTTAATGTTCGGCGGTGGGAGAAGATTTAAGTTATATATAGAGTTGTTGTATTCGTAGATTCTCGAATAATATTATCAACAATATTAACAATTTAAAATAACAATCACATACAGGAATATAAAATTTACGTGGAAAATCTTTTTTCTTTGAAGTAAAAAACTACGGAACAAATTCTGAATAATTTTACTAATATCAAATCAATTATAATAATTCTACTATTCTAGTGTATGTCTTACGGTTAAAGAAAAATCGCTCTTATTTTCTTTGATATCACACACACTAATTATCTTTCTTGAAGGTGAAAACATTTTGCTCTCTCTGTCTTCTATTTTCTTCTCCTCCCACAGCTTTCTTTCGTGGCTATCTTCTTTCTCTAAGCGGCTCCCTCTTGGCTGCTCTCTTTTTTTCTCTTGTGCGGCACCTTTTTCTTTTCTTCTTCACTATCCGGCACTATTTTTCAGCTTGTGTGTATTCTTCATTTTAGCACACACATGCCTTACACTCATAGTAGCACATAAACTCTAATTCTTTTCCTATTAACACTTGGATTACTTAATCAACTTCAACTAGAATTCTTGTCATGCATTAATTATTCAACACACTAACACCTAAATACAATAGGAGTAGCTTAGCTCATTAAAGAGCTTTCACATTGGCTAGACCTTGGTGCCAACTTGCACCCAACAATCTCCCCCCTCCAACCCACCAATAGGCAGAAATTTTCAATCTATCTCTTCAATTCAATTCCATGTCAATCAAGCCAATTCCAAGCTTGACCTTCTTAATTATCTTCACCAACACTGAAAACACCTTATCAATGTCAATACCTTTCATTCTCAAAGAATTCATCTCATCTTGGATTTCCTTAATCCAATCCATTGGTTCCCCCTCATTAGAAGCCCAATTATTCTTGAAGCTAACAATATAATGTTCTCCAGTAGTCCTCTTCCCACGAGGTTCAACAATCTCTAATAGAGGATATTGCTCCCCCTGCTCAAGACCTCTAAGATCTTTCACTTCATCATCATCCCATGTAGCCTTATTATGTTCATATTCTTCATCACCTACCACTTCTGCTTCTGAAGCACTATCAGGCAATGAGAATTTTACCCTTTTGGTATCAACATCATTAATTCCAACTCTCAATTGTGGAGTCTTCTCAAAAATTTTAATCTCATTGAACTTCTTCTTATAGGTCTTCACATGAGTCCTGTACATACCGCAACATGCCTGTCCTCTTGCAACAACCAATGGCCGCTTAGTAAGTTTCTATCTTCCATTACCAAGGTAGTTACAATAACCAACTCGATCCATAACTAATGTAGAAAACTGATTCATCCTTAAATCTAGAACATGTCGCACATCCTTCAATATCATAATGCTACCAACATTAGTTTCAATGCACATACCACTAATTCCAACAATTTTTGAGTAACTAGAATTATCCATCTTCACTGTACCAAAGTCTCCAGCTTTGTAGGTGGTAAACAACCCTTTCGTAGGGATAACATGGTGGGAGGATACAAAATCAACAACCCCCTCAACTTCATTATTAGCAACATGCTCGCACTTTTACTCTTCAATAGAGAACACCACAACAGCCTTAGCAATCACAACAGCTGTAGTATTTTTCTCACTATCATTTTTTTCATATTTTCCTTTATTTTGTTCTTTATTCCAATACCAAAAATCTCTTATTAAGTGACCCTTTTTTCCCACAATGAAAGAATTCTCTAGTTTCCTTGAACTGAGATCTATCTCTTGACTGTGACCTACCATTGAATTTTCGATCATTAGGTCATCTACTTCTACCTCTGCTCTTGTTCTGCGTGATAAAAGCTTGATTTTGTGCATTGTCTATATTTGCATATATCCTACGAACCTCTTCACTTAAAATAAAATCTCAAATATCATCATATTTTAGTTTTCTTTTCCCCGCAGAATTACTCATCGCCATTCTCATGGATTCCCAACTGTTTGGTAAAGAAACCAAAAGAATCAATACATGAACCTCATCATCAAATTCAATTTCCACCGTGGATAATTGATTTGTAATTGTATTGAACTCATTTAAATGATATGCTACAAAAGTGCCTTCTGCCTTTTTCAAATTAAATAACTTCTTCATCAAATACACCTTGTTATTAGCCGACGGCTTTTCATACATGCTAGACAAAGCCTTCATCAAATTCACTGTTGTCTTTTCTTTCACAACATTGTACGCAACTGATCTTGACAGAGTTAATCGAATAACTCCTAATACCCGTCTATCAAGAAGGTTTCAATCTTCATCCTTCATAGTTTCAGGTTTCATCCCTAAAAGAGGCAGATGCAATTTCTTCCCATAGAGATAATCTTCAATCTACATCCTCCAATACCCAAAGTCTATTCCACCAAACTTTTCAACTCCTGAAACCTTGCCTTCTTCTCCGGCCATCGCTTCCACTCCAACCTTAGCTTTGATACCACTTGTTGATTCTCAAATAATATAATCAACAATATTAGCAATTCAAAATAACAATCATACACAAGAATACAAAATTTATGTGGAAAACCCTTTCTCTTTGAAGGGAAAAACCATGGGACAAATTCCGAATAATTTCACTATTATCAAATCAATTACAATAATTCTAGTGTGTGTCTTACAGCTAAAAAAAAAATCTCTCTTATTTTCTTTGCTCTCACACACACTAATTATCTTTCTCAAAGGCAAAAACACTTTTCTCTCTCCCTTCTATTTTTTTCTTCACATACAGCTCTCTCTCTTGGTTGTCTTCTTTCTCTAAATAGTTCCCTCTTGGCTGCTCTCTTTTTTTCTCTTGTATGGCACCTTTTTCTTTTTTTTCTTCACTATCCGGCACTCTTTTTTAACTTTTGTGTATTCTTCTTTTTAACACACGCATGCCTTTTATATACAAAAGAAACTTTAGCTGCCTCACACTCTTAGTAGCACATAAACTCTAATTCTTTTCCTAGGAACACTTGGATTCCTTAATCAACTTCAACTAAAATTCTTGCCGTGTGATAGGCCACAAAGGTGTTGACCCCTTGTGATAAATTAAGTTGATTAATTAGCCAAGTTTTTAATTAATCAAGTTAACATGCAAATCGCGTGGTAGCACAAACAAATCACCAATAAACTAAAGTATGCAGCCGAAATTAAATGACATGGTGATTTGTTTACGAATGGGAAAAACCTACACGGCAAAAATCCCACCGGGCAATTTAAGGTCACCACTCCCGAAACTCCACTATTATCACAACAAACGGTTACAAGTAAAAGAATCCCAGTACCTTACCAACCTACAGTTGAACCCTTACCGCAATACCCAATTGGACTTGTTCTGTAGTGACAGTTTCTCCTTTTGATGCACGGCTCCCAGTACGTGACTAACCAATTCTGCGGATCCCAGTACACGACTTCAATTCACCAACTAGAGAGAGTTGTTGGCTGCAAAGTTTTTCAATTCATCCACATGATGAAGATCAAGAAGATGCTTGATTACAAAACCCTACAGTGCACATTACACAGCAACTTCTTCACAAAAAAAGATGAACTAGGGCATGAACTTTGTCTCAGATCACAAATTGCTTGAACAAGAATTTCTCAGTACTTGAGCAACTTGGGTACTTGTGCATTCTTCGACGACCCTTAAAATAATCCTTTTATATGTCTAGGGTTAGGAGAAAAGAAGTCTCAAAGACATAAGAATGGATTAGGATCAAAACAGAACTTAGAATCTGTTTTCCATAAATCTCGACAGATAGAGATGTCGAGGATCTGTCGAGAAGCTGTCGAGCCTGGGGGCTGAAACAGCTTCTCAAAGCTCGATAGATGCATATGTCGAGACTAAGTGTCGAGTTTTAATAACTTGCACTTTCCAGCTTGTTTCTTAGACAGACTTAATGACTTCAACACTTGATCTTGAAACATAGTTTCTTGAAGCGTTAAACACATCCTAAATCTACCCAAATACAAGTAAAGCGCGTTTTGTCAAAGAATAAGCCAATTACATAAAATAATGACATATGTTCAAAACAACTTGAACCACATATGTCCTAACAATCTTCCCATTTGGCAATCCGTGACAAAACCACAAAAAACAAATGAAGATATTAGAGAAGTCATAATCACTCAACTCATATTCACTTGTTAGATACAATAAAATCTATCCTAATACAAACTCTTGAAAAACTTTGCAAGAAGAGAGTTTATGCCAAGTAGACTTTGACAACCTGCATTTCTAAAATACTTTTAAACAAAGCACATCAAGGCATCTTTGTGTGAAGCAGAAATAATAGATTACATACAAATAAAGAAACATGTGTATAAAGATAGAAAATAAACAACACATGTAGAGGTAGGTAAAAGAAACATACATCAACATATATATATATATATATATCAAGAAATAAGCACAATGTATGTCAATAAATGGTCATAAGACTGGTCAATGAACCATGCATCTCTATAAGAAGGAAAGAAAAGAAATACATGTAATCCTCACTACATCCCTCATAGCAACACTCCCCCTATCAAAAATGTACTCCCCCTAACAAAAATGTCCTATACAAGTTCTCCCCCTCATAACCCAAAACTACTCCCCCTTTTGGTCACGAGTGACAAAGGGTAAAGTATCAAGTAGACATCTCATCAGAAGAGCTAGCATCTCCATCATCATCATTCGAAGCATCATCGTCATCACCATCATCATCCTCAGTCTCAGAAGCCACATGAGGAGGTGGAGGAGTAGCCTCAGAAGCAAAGCTGCCCAAGGTCGCCTGTCACCTGGCAATGCGACCAACACAAACGTTCACCTGATACAACTCTGTAGAGAGCGTATCGAGGTGAGCATCCATGCGCTAAAGCTGCGCCACGATGTCTCCAAGTGACACATCTCTCGAGGAAGATGAGGGAGCAGATGTGGCTCTAGCAGATCTGGATGGAGCCAGACGAGAGGAAAGAGCTACTGAATCTGTATGTCTCGACCTAAGCTGCGCCTCACTACATTTTACGATAGTGGCGTCTATGGCAGCCATGACATGGAAGGGGTCGAACCAAGGAACGGGACGAAGAAACGGCAAAGAATCCTCGTGATAGCAGAAGGAAAGATGAGCTTATCATGGGTAGCCGTATTACTATAGAAATCTATGATGAAGAAAATGAAGTGTGAAGGAAAGTCTATAGTGAGGTGCTCTAAAAGAGACAACAAAAACCGAGCACGAGACTCTGTGATGGAGTTGTAGTGAGAGAGAAGGTGCAAAACAAATGTCATCACCATATTTAGGAAACGAGGACCTTTAGCAAAAGGCCTACATGGTGTGTATTAATGCTCACCCCAATTAGAGGGGCACTCACAGAAAGCAGAAATCATCTCTTCTTTGGACACAGTCCATAAATACTCACAACCAGGGTAATCAAGATGATCAACCCTCGGAAAATGAAGCACCTCAGAGACCAACTCTAAAGTGACTGCAAAGCGCGTACCTCGAACGCGAGTATGAAAGAGAGGTACTGAAGAATCAATACCATGGATGTTGGAGTAAAACTCCTGGATCAGCACGGAAGGACAAGTGACCGGGACGTCACACAGTGACTCCCAACCCCGACTGTGAATGACATCGGCTAGGTTGGTGTCGGCAAAGTCTGCCACAATAACTTGGCGCTCCGAATGAACACCTCGTTTAGAAAAGTTATCCGAGAAGTTCTGTTGGGCTTTCTCATCACGGAACCAAACAGAAAGAGGAGTAGGATCATAAGATGAAGAGCCCCTAGAACGAAGAGGGTTCTAGGACGGAATGGATTTATGTTTGGGTGTCATAGACACTACTAACGCAAACAGAAAGAGAGAGAGACATAGAAAAACAAACAGAAAAGTTTCAAAATAGTTCAATATATGACAAGTATATTGAAAAGAAAGAACGTATGTATGGAAAATGTATGAACATGTGACATGCAACATAAAAAGCATCATGGGCTCAGCCCAATCCAATCCTACTAGCACACAATAAGTTTGCACACATCTAAATACATGAAAACATTGTTAGAATGCTAACGTGATGCAATGCATAGATTTTGAAAGATCAAATCTATAAAACCAACCCAAAAATTGCGATAAATACTCATCAATTTGAAAAACCCCAAAATTTTTCAAAAACCCCAAAACCTAGGTTTTAAAACATGAAATGCATGAAGAATGAGAGATAAGAAGCTTACTAAGTGAAGAAAAACTTGAAGAAAGCTTGAAGAAACCTTAAGAAGAGGTTTAGAGTGAGTGAGAGAGGTTTTGGGAAAGAAAACACAGAGGTATCGAGAAAGAGATCGAGAGAAATGAGATCAAAATCGCGCTGAACATATATATAGAAGTTCAGTAATTCTCGACAGATGCAGATATCGAGAGGTGTCGAGACAACTGTCGAGGTAGGTGTCGAGAAGAACAATGTCGACAAATACAGCTATCGAGGAGATGTCGAGACTGAAGGATTAAACACCAAAAGAATCTCGATCGATCCATCAGCTGTCGAGAAGCTATTGAGAGGACAGAAAGTTTCTCGATCGATCCACCAGGTGTCGAGAAGCTGTCGAGATTGCGATAAGAAAAAACTAAGAAGCTCGACAGACAACCAAGTATCGAGGATATGTCGAGGAGGTGTCAAGCTGGCTTCAAAAAGCAGGTTTTCAAGACAAGAAAAATACAGACATGAATGCAATCACGCATGCAACTCAACCAACGATCCAAACAACACATTAAGCTCTCAAAATCATCTCTCAACAACAATTTTAAGCATATGAATCCCAAAACACACACACACACTAAACAGGTCTAACCAATTTTATATTTAAAAAAATAAGTCAAGACAGTTTAGTGAGCATACATTAACACATGTAAACCTTGTGATGGCCAAATCACATTGTACCTGCACATGTATCAAAAATAGCAAAGAATATTGCGTGTTGTATATGAAAAATATCGTAAGATTGCATAAGTGTCTCAAAGTTATGACAATTTGAGATATGAGAAAATCACTTTAACTCACACGCAATCATAACTGTTTGATAGGGACTATCACCTTCGAGGTACATCTTATAACTCCCACATCTCCTAGAAAACACGCTTGCAATCTTATTTTAAAGTATTTTGTTCTTTTTGATTTTATTTTCTTTGCATATTTTTCTTTCATTAAGCATATCATGCATGGGCATATAATGAGAGAAAAGAAACACCCAATTATATTAAGCTTTTTGGCATTGCACTTTTGCTATGCCGAAGCATACAGATGTCATTTCATGATTGGCGGGCAACAGTAGTGAGATGGTTATTTATGCCTTTCTCTTAGGATTTTCTAGTCCTACCCGTCAAAAAGAGTGATACGAGTGTTAAGTACAAGAGATCACTTAGCCTTACTCATCACAAATAAAGAGCCACAAAACTCACTTGTTTAGTTGTGCATAAGGATGCTTATCTAAGCTACAAGAGATACAAAGTTTAGAAAACTCTGTTTCAATGGCCATTTTAAGGTTCACAAGAACCAATATATGCAAACACACACTGTTTTTGTATTTTTCAATTTTTCAATTTTTTTTATTTTTATCAGAAAAGCAAAAAATAAAACACAAAACTGAAAACAAACACACAAAAGCATGTTAAAGAAAGCAAAAAAATGCATAAAACAAGATTGACTCAAAACAATAAAGGAACACATAAAAGTAATGCAACAACAAAAACAAAAAGACGGGGAGAGAGAGAAGAAGTGAACAAAATCACTTAGAGCCCTTTTTCTTCCACACTTTGGAAGAACCTTTCCTTTTTGCCAAACCTTGAACTAGTGAAGAGGGAGAAGGATTAAAACTGTTCAAGTTCGAAAGGAACATAAGGGCTTTGAGAATATCTCCAAGTGGAGCAAAAGAGGTTTAAAGCTGATTCTGGTTTCCAGATGCTATCATGCCATTGCTTTGTTGAGTGGCTAACCACTTTTAGCAATTTAGTAGAGTATGACCGACAACACCATAATGACAACAGAGATGCTGCTTCTTCTGTTTAGCCTTTTGAGAGATAGCCTTCTTAGTCCTAGGGTTTTTAGTTTCTCTCTTCTCAAGCTTAAGGGGTGCTCCTAAGATGGACTTACCCTTGTCTAAGTTCTCATTTGCTAATTCAGTTTTAACATCATTGTTCTCAATTTTAATGTTATTAGCAGGAGGAACAAAAACAGTAGTACTAGCAGAATGAGTACTAGAGAGAGAGAATTCATACCCCAATCCTGTTCGATCTGAAGCAGATTTCTGAATGCTGAGAATCTCATCCAACTTTGCAATTGACGTTCTCTCTAATTGCACTCTAACTTGAAATAACTCCGCTTCAAGCTTCTTGGTCTTCTCAACCAAGAAATTGGTCTCGAATCTCAGTGCCCCAATAGTCTGATTTGCTTCATCAAACTTAGTGGAAAGCTTCTCACGGTCAAGTTCCACATCACTGAGCTTCTTGATGGCCAACCTATAAAGTTTCTCATGCTTCTCAAAAAACTTGTATAATTTCTCATAGGCAGTATGGATATCATCTTGGTTATCCATAGTTTCAAACTTAGCATCCACCAATTCTTTTTCTTCATATACTTCTTCAATAATCCCTTCAGTAGGATTAACAATGGCAATGAAGGCATTCAAAATTCTGTCACCTTCATTATCGGAATCATCCTCAGGCTCAATGTCGCTCAAGGTAGCAGCGAATGCCTTGCTCTTCCCAATGCTCTTGAGATATATGGGACACTCTTGTTTCATGTGTCCGAATCCTTGACACTCGAAGCACTTAAGTCCAATGGGAACATCGTACTGACCGCCATCCTTGATATCCTTCTTCCCTTTATTTGGGCTCTTGAATTGAGAGGAACTGGATTGCCTACTGTCCTTGTTGAAATCTTTTCCATTTGCATTTTTCATGAATTTCTTGAATTGCCTGGTAATGTAGGACTTCATCTTAGAATCTTCATCGTCGGAGGACTCATCTGTGTCACTACTCTTAGCCTTTAGTGTCATGCTCTTGCCTTTACTCGACTTGCCAATCCTTGTCAACCCTAGCTCGTAGGTTTGAAGATTACCAACCATCTTAGTCAGAGAAATCTTGTTAATATCCTTTGATTCTCTATCGCTGTGATCTTGGCATGGAATCTCTCGGGCAGAGATCTGAGCACTTTTCTTACTATCTTAGATTCAGGAATGATTTCCCCAAGATTGAAAACTGAGTTCATTATGTCTTTGAGCTTTGCATAGAACTCATCGAATGGCTCATCCTCCTCCATCTTAATTTCTTCAAAACTTGTAGTGAACCTCTGTAACTTCGAATCCTTGACAGTCTTTGTTCCCTCATAGGTTGTCTAAAGAATGGTCCGTGCTTCCTTAGAAGTTTCCGTGGAGGAAATCTTCTTAAACTCCTCATTGGTGATCGCACTAAATAGGGCATTCAATGCTCTGCTGTTGAAATTGGCCGCTTTGATCTTGGCATCATCCCAATCGGCCGACGCTTCTGTAGGCTTCGTCCAGCCTATCTCCACAGCTTGCCACACCTTCTCATCTAGTGACTGCAAGAAAGCTCTCATGTGTACTTTCCAATATGCATAGTTAGTACCATCAAACAATGGAGGTATAATAAGAGACTGACCTCTATCCATGACAAACAGGAGTCAATGGATCACACACAATGATTAAAACCTAATCAGAGTGTGTCTGCTCTAATACCACTTGATAGGCCACAAATGCGTTGATCCCTTGTGATAAATTAAGTTAATTAATTAGCCAAGTTTTTAATTAATCAAGTTAACATGCAAATCGTGTGGTAGCACAAACAAATCACCAATAAACTAAAGTATGCAACGGAAATTAAATGACATAGTGATTTGTTTACGAATGGGGAAAACCTACACGGCAAAAACTCCACTGGGTGATAATAACCCTTAAGATAATTGCCCTTCAATTCGCAAAGAGAATTTCAGAATTCACCAGAAAATAAGGGAGAGAATTTTCTAAAATTTTATTAATCTGAAAAATAAAATGTCTTGAAGAATATAATGCTCTTAACTAGATAAAATAACCCTAAAGCTACCAATTGCATTCCTAAGGAGGATAGGAAACACCTATGAAAGCTCGAATTTGTGTTAAAAATACAAAAACTGTTTAGACCCTAAATTAATAAATTACGGCTCAGTTGATTTTACTTTAACTTAAACTAAGTGTGGAATAGAGTAAATGCGAGCGAATAAACAATACAACTACTCTAAGTCATATTCACCA
Source organism: Castanopsis chinensis (assembly GCA_032878915.1). NCBI lineage: Eukaryota > Viridiplantae > Streptophyta > Magnoliopsida > Fagales > Fagaceae > Castanopsis > Castanopsis chinensis. The sequence continues at coordinate 16,734,825 of JAVQMG010000130.1, forward strand.
AATAACAGCAGTAAAATGAAAGTTAAAAGAGTAGGGAAGAGAAATGTAAACACAAGATAACATGCTGATGTGTTATCGAAGAAGAAACCGAAGAACTCGATGAAAAACCTCTTCACCGCCCTCCAAGCAGTAAATCGATCCACTAGATAATAAATTGAGATACACGAATAGCAAGAAACCCTCCAAGCCTAATCTACCCAGTGCACTTAAGCCCTCCAAGCTCCTACTCCAACAAGGCTTCTCGGAACCGTATCTTGTCTAGCTTTCCGGATCCTACAATGCGCCCGATTACATTTGCCAAAGTTTGGCTTCTTCCAATACTTTCCAGCAACACCAAAACCTTACTTGACACTCAATATGGGTGTGGTAAGTGTTTAGGCTATCTACCTCTCAAAGATTTGGATATGGAGAGGTAGGGGTTGAGGAAAACCACAATAGATGGTGAGAGGATTATGGATATGACAATCTCTAACTCTCAAGGGTTTGTGGCTAGGGTTTTCTCTCTGAAAAGAACTCTTTTCAATATGTGGGTAATGATGGTATATATAGTGTGTATGAGGATGTAGTGGAGCAGATATGACAAAATAGCAAAACAAACTGTTTCGCAGGTATCTCACGGGAAGGCCTTACCCGCAAGACACTCATGAAAACTAGCTGTCACCATCTGTCCTGACTATTTTCATTCTAATCATGTGCTGAGCACATGCTTCACTTCGCAGGAAGGCTACCTGTGAGCTACCTGCAAAAACTTCTTTAGTCTTCAATGTTGTCTTAAATCTTCACACTCTCTCCTACACACAACCCTTACAAATAAATCCCACATAAAATACAGGGTACAAAAGATTGAACAAAATTACAATCAAATTTGACACAGAATTAAAGTCAGCACAAAATAGTTGTAAATCACAATTTTACAACCTAAAAACCCTAATTCACATTAAGCACGAAATTAAGTTAGAAAGTAGGAAAAATTATCCAAAAATACAAATTTGAGAAAATGGTAAAAGCAAACTCTAAGATCTCTAGCAGGCATCCCAAAATAGATGGGATACTAGTTTGCCTTTTAAATTAAAAATTTTAACAAGAAGAAAGCTTGCTATAAATAGCAAAAGAGATTATTCAAAGGCCTAAACGATGGAATTTTCCTAAAAAGCAAAGTGGGTCGTAGGCAAAAGGCAATGAGTTTAATTTGATCCTTGCAACAATTCGTCAATTCCCTTCAAGTCACCGAGTTTCACACAATTTCGTCGTTGGTTCCCATAATTTCTACTAGTACTTTTAAACTTCCTAAATTTTTTGCATGTTGACTTCTAACGGTCTCTTTACTCTGGAAAAGTTTATGTTATCCATTCTACATCATATTGTCCCAATAGAAATTGTGTCCAATATGATCAAAATAATTGTTTTCCAAGTTTTTAATCTTAATTGTTGTTTATATTCATGAACAAATTGGTGAAATTAAATTACTTGCAAATATGTAGTTATAATTGAAACAAAAATCATATTGTCAAGAGTTCAACAAATAAAGAGATACTATAAAATTTTCTAGCTTATATATATGCAGTGTCGGTCCTGTATTAAATGCAGTTGATGCGGTCGCCTAAAGCCCCAAATAGAAAAAAGGCCCCCAAATTTTAACCAATAGGATTATTTTTTAATTAATTATGCCCAAATATTAGCTAACAAATAAAATAATTTATTTATCAAATGAAAAAAAAAAAAAAAAAAAAAAAGAGAGAGAAAAATGTTACTTCCACAACATCTTTCAAAACATTTTTATAAAAAAATTCTAAGTAGCAAGTTATTACAAACCGTTATTAATTACAAAAAAAAAATAATAATAATTCTATTAGTAGGTTAAAATTAGAATCAGTAACAATTTAACACCTAAAATTTGTTATGAAAATATTGTGAATATAGTACTTCTCAAAAAATAAAAATAAAAAAGAGTACTACACCAAAAAAAAAAAAATGTTCACAAGATTTTTCACAATAGATGAGTTGGAAAATTTTTACTAATTCTCACTTAGGTCTACCGCTAACATCATTCTTTTACTTACCATTATTAATTTACGACATCAATAGATATAAAAAGTTTTGTCAAATTTTTTGTCTATAGACTTTCTTAAAAAAAAAAAAAAAAAATTTACACGATTCATGTTAATTAATAATAATTTTGCATATAAAAAAATAATAGAGTTCAAGTAATAATTAATTTTTTTTAAGTCATATATATATATATTAAGCCTCAATGTTAGTTTTCGCCTTAAGTCTCCAAATGCATCAAGTTGCCTCTACCTATATGAAGAGTAATGAAGTTTGAGGATGAATAGTTTAGATTTCAAATCACCTAATTATATGCAATTTATGAATATTCACACACAAAATAAAAGAAAAATAATAATATGACAAAGTAAGTAAACAATAATAATGAATTAAATTAAGCCTAATATATATCCCAATTAACATATGTAATATTTTCCCCTCTAACCCTACATATACCTTAAAGGATACATAAACCTGTAAATTTTTCTTGCTAGCATAAAATCGTAGACCCATCACTCTCCCAGCCGTGTTGTTGCAGAGAATTGTTGAAAAACAACAAAGTTCAATTCAAAATATTAAGTAACATTCAAAATATCATAATTGGTTTATTTTATTTTTGCAATATGGTGTGTGATTGTTTAACTACAACTTCATCATTAAGCATTTAATTAATCAAGTCGGTTTTAAAAGTGGTAAATTGGCAATTAACAACCGAGATCTAAGTCTGTCCCAGAAAGATTAATGAACAAGTTATTCTTTGAATTTAAAGTTTACTGATATCTTTTCCTTGGAAAAGAAGATTCCTGATATATTTATCCTCCGAAAAAAAAAAAGGGATTAACTTGATCCCACTTGAAAATAAAATTGGCTGTGCCATTTAAATATATATAATCTTCGTTATCAAGCTCAAACTCCAATAAATCCATTCCTACGACATGGTCTTTTTTAAAAGAGAAAATCTTTTTCAATATAACTTAGAGATATTCTCTTCAGGTGCGAGTTTACTCATGTGAATGCGGATTCCATGGACGAGCAAATGATAAACAAAAAACCTTTAACAATCAGCCAAAACTTTAGATAGAAAGTTGAGCCACCACTCAGGCACTCCCCATTCGAGAGAGAGAGATATGTCACACACAAGTAGACAAAGAAAACAGAATGAAGGACAATCCAGAAAAGTAACCCCTAAATGGCTCTCAAAAGACAGTCTAGCTATATATATATATATATATACACAACAAAGAAAGCTGGTAAGAGTAATTTAAGGCATGCATGCAACTATTAAAATACAAAATGTCTCTGCCTTTTTATGCTAGTGCAGTAGTGCTTGCCTGTGACGAATGATAAATTATTGGAACTTGTCTGGTAATAAGGCGTGCCACATTATTGGCATTTTCTAGATTTTTAAGAGAGTTTATAATGAAAGAGCACAAAAGGCAAAGGATGAAATAATTCGTGTGGAATAGAATAACATGAAATGGATATGGTTATATCGCTCACTTTTGTTTAGAAGTTTAAGATAAGGAAAAAGATTGAAAAGAAACTATTGTTCCATATCTTTCTCTCTCTTTTTTTCTTTTCTTTTATTTCTTTTTTTGTTCAAGTGAAAAAAGATGTTTCATGTTCGTTTTGGCAAAATAATTCCGTAATTTTCAGCGTTTGATATAATTTTCATAGTTAAAAAAACTAAGATCGAATTGAACAGAAAATGATTTTCATTTTTAACATACAAAAATATTTTTCTAAATACTGCATACTATTGAACAGACTAACACAAATAAATTCCCCATTACAATACTTTTTCCAATAAAATAAAATAAAAAATCTCTCACCTTCTCTCTTATGAGTTCTACCAAAAATGCATATAGGAGAAATTTATTTCTTATGAGTTCTTTTTTTTTAAATCTCGATAAAAAGGAATCCTTATTTCACATTAAATCAATTCATAATCCTTTAGCTTCATAATGAAATCCTAATGATGAACTAAAGCCCCGTGATAATGGATTCTATTATTATGTTTTCAGTTTTTAATATGTTGTTTCAATTTGATATTTTTTGTGTTTTTTCCGAGTATTATGTAACTTTTTTTGGGGTTCAATTTAAAAGGACTCCTTTTAGTATAGGTCATTATCAAACACACCAATAGGTAAAAATATATTAATTAATACTCACTCATTACTGCTTACATTAAAATAAATGTTGCAATCACTAGTCATAGAAAACCCGTGAAATTTTAAGAGAGCAGAGCACTTTGCAGCACAAGGAGTGGACTAAGCTGAGAACCTTTTTCTTTTGGTTTAGAATCTAATTTTGGACTAGCAGTCAAAGTTACGTCGTAAATAGTAGTTGCCATGAAAATGTATTTATGCTTGCTCGTTACAACTTGCATTAAAATAAGCATTGAAATCACAATAATCATAGAATGAATAATTAGATCTATTTTGAATTGCTTTGAATGTAGCATAGGAAGGCTCCATCTACCAAATATAAGTTTTAGAACTCTATAATATTTAAAATAATGCAATTAATATTACTATTACACATCCATCGCTTTTTCTTTTTTCTTTTTATGGAAATGATCACGTGAACATATGTGTTAGACGAAAATCTATTACTTTACACTTTTTCGACTCATGTGAAGGCCACAGTCATTTTGAGTCCAATAAAAGTAAAGAGAAATGATGAATTGCATTATTTTAAACTCCACAAGGTTTAAAAATACAATTTTGTAACAGAAGAATTTGTTTAATACTGACTCATACCAAGAGGTCTCTATCTGTTAATTAACGCTGAATTCAGTGAACAAACTATCTGCTTCTTGTAAGTTCTAGTTAGATTAATTGATAAAATCTCATTTCATTGAATAATTAGGTTAAAACAATTTCCAAAAAAAATAAAAACTACATGCTTCCTTTCTGGTGTGTATATATATATTTCTTTTCTTTTCTTTTCTTTTCTTTTTTTTCATTTTCTTTATTTTGGGTGAACTTAGCTTTAAAGATGAATATCTATAGAATTATCCCAAGGAAAGTGAAAAAAGAATGGAAGAAAATGAGCCCATATGGTATCAAAAGTCTATCCTGAAGTTGGGTGGAAAAGGATTATTTGATATCTTCAATTGAGCTGTCCACAACAAAAAGAATACCCCCACTTTCCCTGAATTCGGACACGTACATCGAGAATAAACATAAATGGATAGATTGTATTATTATTTTATCATTCCCTGGTACTTTTCTGCTTGTTGCATATTCCCTGATGCGGATCTCTTTTTTGCCTAAATATCAGCAATTTTGGTAGAGAACTGAGAATGGAATGAAACAATTTACCGTAATTTTAGGTACGTATAAAAATAAATAATTTTGTATTATAATTTGTCAAGTTGTGAGTTGTGGAGACGTGTCTCTACATGACCTACCATCACACATCTACTAATTACAACTCACCACATAACAAGTTGTAGCACAAAATTGTGCATTTTTATATGTCCATAACGTTACTCATCAACATAACATGGCATGTCAATTTTAGAGAGAGAGAGAGAGAGAGAGTAGAAAGCCATTTTTTTTCTTTTTTAAACATGTACAATACATTTTTCTTTTTGTTAGAAAATTTAGACCCAGTTTAACAGAATTAATAAGTTTTAAACTCAAGTTATTAATTAGATTTATTATGAATAAACCTTGTTAAAACAAACACATCAATATCATGCACAAGAGAATAATAAATAAGATAAGATATGATAACTTAGAAAAACCAATAAAACAAACTAGTTTTATAATAAAAAAAACCTAGGGGAAAACCTTTCCGAAAAGCAATTCACTTTAGTAAAGTGAAGTTTCAGATCTAGTACAAAACCTTTATCCCTAAACTCTATAATCCACGTAAATGAACTTACAGCAGAAACTTTCTACCGCTTCAGAACCTCTGAACTCTTTAATATATGAACACCACTATTTTGCATGAATTCTAATACGTAACTAACCAATGATGCACAGCTTCTAATACGTAACTAACTCCAGCAACTTGAAGATGTTGTTGGCTACAAAGTTCTTCACTTCATCAACAATAAAGATCAAAAAGTACTTGATTACAAAACCCTAAGGCACAAAAGACACAACAACTTTTTACAGAAAGAATAAAACACTTGGTCATTTATTCAAATGTTCTCTATGTGCATACGCATTATGATGGCCTTTAAAAATAAGCCTTATATATGTCTATGGTTGTGAGAAAAAAAACCCTACACAAATATTTCAATATGAGCCAAAAATCAAATCTCAAAATTCTAATTTCGTAAGTCTCGATAGATTCTCAATCTGTCGAGCTTCAGTTAAGCTTCATTCATTAAATCTCGATAAAAACTGATCCTGTCAAGCTTCTGTCCAGTTTTAACGAACAGCTTTTATTTACCTGTTTCTTGGTCCAATCTTCATGGATTTAACACTTGACTTGAACAACATGTTTATTGAAGTCTTAAACCATCCTAGATCTAACCAAATACAAGTAAAGTGTATTTTGTCAAACAATTAGCAAATTACATAAAATATGTCCTAAACACTTTTGATCGTGGAATGTGAAGACTAAAATTAAAGCGAACAGGTCAGGTTAATCAATACCGATCAAAATGTGTTGCAAACTCTATGATTCTTATTCGGTCTTTTTAAGGGTACATTCAATTCAATATAACTCATATTTTTTACACATCAAAAAATAATTATATATATAAGGGACTTTATCCTACATTCTTTGTCTTTCTTTCAATACAAGGGAATGAATAGATAAAAACACTTAAAAATAAATTTAAATAATATATACATTCTTAAATTTACATGGTACAAGGTTCATTAATCTTGTGGGTAAAGTGTCTTGTTGTCAAATAAAAATCTGAAAATCAAAGCTACACCAAAAACTAATCAGTGTCTTCGCCTAATAATAAAAGCCAATCATCATAGAGCAAACCCCATAGGTTTGCAAATATACAATTATATTCTATAAATAAAATTTAAAAAAGAAAGAGTTCATTAATCTTATTATTGCCACACACACGCATACACATACACACAAAAATAACATGGATCATATCAAGCTATCAACCTCATAGGTGCATCTCTGGCATATAAAATATTAAATAAATGTTTTTTTTTATTGGAAATACAGTAAATTTATTAAAAAGAAGATAAATACATAGTATCTTAAATCACTAAGAATTAAAGTATGGATGAATTTTCCTCAATCCAAATTACAAAAGAGTCAATTCCTTTAGCATATTTTGCCGTATGTGCTGGTTTATTTCCTAGGTGCTTTACATGCGCAATCTGAAGAGATCTAAACTCCTGCATCCCTTGGTGGGTATTTGAGATGATGTTGACAATAAAGCTCGCTGGGGAATCAGAGCCAAAGAGAGCATAGGAGACAATGCATGAATCATCTTCACAGATAGCATCGCGGACCCCCATATCCCATGCAAAAAGCACTGCTTCATCCACAGCTTTGGCCTCTACTTCCAATGGACCCAGGGGCAACGGCCGGTGCTTACTCATAGCTGCTATCACCAAGCCTTCATGATCACGAATCACTACACCAATACCCACTGATTTTGACTGAGAGAATATGGCAGCATCAGTGTTCACCTTGTACCTTGAAGAGGTTAGGGGCACCCAGCGGTTGTCTGATGCATCGTTGCGTGTGGACGATTTGAGGTGTGCGAGCTGGAATTCCTCAAGCAGGAAACGGGCTTTTTAATGAAACAAATGTTAAATTGCCTACAATGATAAATAAATATATAAAACTTTAAGAACAAAAAATAACATGGTATGTAAGAAAAAGCATGTAAATAACTAAATATGAATTGCACCTCAATGTTAGTACGTAGTAGAGCGAATCTGGGAAATGTTCATACTTGAGAATTGTATTTTGTCAATAATATAGAATTTTAATATAACTTTAGTATACAATGAAAATTTTTCAATTAAGAAAAAAAATTTTGTAAATATGACTATTTATAAATGGATTAAATATTACCTTTATATTCATAAAAACAACTGCTTCAAGTGCAAATCAAAACTTCCACATTCTCTAAAAAATGACAGGCTCAATAATAAGTAAGAATTTTACCTCCAATGCTTAAAGTTGATTAAGAAGCAAAACCATAGTTATACAAATGCTTAAGAGATAGGTTGCCATTAAAGAGAGCTTAGAAAATCGCCTGTAATTTTCTTTTCACTAGGAGAGAACATCAAATGTTGTATGCTATTTTCGGTTAAGTCTAGGCTCTAATACATTTCCAATTTAGGGTTTTTTTTTTTTTTTTTTTTTTGGTTGCTCTATGTGAACTTTCAGAATAGCCTATCTCCTAAGACAATTACACAAAAACAAAAGGCCAAAAAAAAATAAATAATAATAATAATAATAATAATAATAATAATAATAATAATAATAATAATAATAATAATAATAATAATAATAATAATGATGATGATGATGCGTCAAATGTGGGATGACCCCTTTTGTTCATGAGTCCAGAACTCACCATCCATACCTATATTTTTCCTACTGAATTCAACAAGTTAACGAGTTTAGGTCCAATTTTAATAAGTCTAAATTAAAATTGAAGTGTATAAAGCATTAATAGTTTTAAAATTCTTCTCTTCTATACATGATAACTAAGTAATAATATTGTTGGTAAGGACACTCAAACTAGAAAAGTCACAAATATTGCTTTTAGAGATAGAGAAGTTTAATAAACCAAAAAAAAAAAATCCAAAGTTAGTGCATCTGTACGTAGTGAAGTTTCAACTAAGTCCTGATAGATGCATGTTACATGGAAAAAAAATTATACCAGGAAGTCAACAATCAAAGTATTGATCAACGAAGGATATCAATCATGAAGTTAAAAATTATGTTTTAAACCTACAAAAAAATTATGTTTTAAGAAAAGTTTGATAATCAAAAGTCAGAGTAAGTCGGACACAGCCGTGTTGTAGCAAATAGCCAAATTGTAAGGCTAATGATAGTGTTGATGTTCTTATTATTACAAAAGGTACGGATTTGAGATAAAATAAAATAAAATAATTTTAAAAAATCATAGATAGTAGATTTTTAATATTCCTCATTTGTGTTGAAATAGAGATTAGTTTAACAAATATAAAACTAAATATAAGGATTATGTTCTGTTTATTTTTTTATGAAATAAAAATGGGTACATAGGAGGTGACTTATGTTGGCATCTTCTATCTAAACGTGATCATAGTAACATTTTACTTACTGATTGTTTATATTATATTAGCTTGTAATATTGAGTATAAAAATATAAAAATAGAACACCTAGTCTAACTTATGAAAATATCTTTTAATTAAGATACGTTTTCCTCTAAACATGTGTGAGGTGTACAGTTTTTGTGGGTAATAAGTGAGTTGAAAAGAAAAAACTTTTATCCTTGTAACAGTACTTTTTGCTTTGTAGTGAGATTTTGGGTGAATGAATGATAATTTGAAGTTCATGATCCTTTCCATTGATCATGGATTTGATACGTAGATCAAAGACAAAATTACGTTAAATTTTATATTTTGTAATGCATCCTATTTTATTTTATTTTATTGTTTTATGTTTACAATAAACAAATCTAGAGTGACTAGCAATGAATGGAAGTTTTCAAAATCACGTCTAGAAAGAAAAGAAAGAACGATAACGAATAAAACAATAGGTTTTACTGTCAGAGCATGTGACTCTGGGGGCCAGTAGAAAGCAGTAGCCAGCGGGGTTTGGTACAGGAGACAAAGGGAAACCAAACAAGAGGCCCGTGAAAGACTGCGAATGCCGTCTTGACTGCCTCACTTCACTGATGTGTATCTGACTGAAAGTGATACCATGCCTCACTGATTCGTTTCCCACATCCCTTCCTATGTAAATTTTTTAACAGACTGCGAATATATATATGTGACAAGCATATCATCCCCCCTTTTCATCTCAATTATATGCTTTTGTCTTTTGGCATGGCTTGTTTATCCCCACCTGCCTCGTACAATGTACAACCCTCCTTTCGATTCCATGAGAGACACCTTTGTCTATTCATGTTCTACTTTTGTTTCATTACCAATGTTTATCTTTGTAAAAAGCCTACTACATTAAATTGTAGTTTTTACTTTCAAATCAAGTTAAGTAGTGAACCGACGTTTGAGCGGCCAAGTTGATAAAATACCAAGTCAAAAAGTCTCAGAATTTAGATTCGAGCACCAACAAAGCTTCAACAACTAACTGTATATTGGTACTTCTTATATCACATATTTATTCTAAACGGTTGACTTAAAAAATAAGTGAATTCCTCACACAGACCGGGAGTATAAGTCTCACCCGGGAGCTATGGTCATACCCAACTAAGAAAGCCACACTAATCACCCTCCTCCATCCATTTTTTTCTACCCAAAAAAAGGTTAAGTAGTGATCACAACATCAAAATATTCACCATGATCATGAATCCAAATTAGGGAGAGATAGTTTTGAAGGAACGTTAATTTATAACCTCCAAGTTTTATTGAAACTCTAGATTTTACAAAAATGTTACAAATACTACAAATTTTATCATATAACATTTACTAACTAATGTGATAATGAATATAAATAATAGATTTCAAAATATTATAAATAAATATCAGAATTATTTTTTTTGTTATTAATGATACATCGGTCTATAAAAGTAGTATAGTAACATAGTAGTGGCCCCACCAATCCTATTGCTTTAGCCAGTATGAAAAAATGCATGCTGCAAAATATATAAGACGCTTACTCTTTTCGGCACATGAGGGCTTACTCGAAATCCTTATTAATTGTTAATTTATCAATAATGTCACTCATTATATGCAAGATTCCTTTGAAATGCATTAATGCAAGAAAATCCAAAGCAATTGCTAAATTTGAAAATTTCCATCTACGTTCAATTTTTCACCTCAATTGTGGTTGATGAAAATAGCTCCTATTTTCATGTAACATTCCCGTGGACAAGCACCTCTGCAACAGTGATGTTTTCTATCACTACATGAAAAAAAGTGACTATTGTACTTTAGTTGTACAGTTTTTACCAAGAATACTGAGCGAAACCATTCAATTTTAATAAGAGCAAATGTACACAATGAAGCATTAATTTTAAAATGAGAAAGGGGACCCCAACTCTGAAAGGGTTAGGAGTAGATTTATTTTTTGGTTGGTTAGCTTTTAGGAAACTTTATAGAAATATTCATTTTTTAAAAATTAGCAAGAGTCATGGAATTGCTATTTTCTTACACTTTTTTATTTTCAAATTCCAAATATCTTATTAAGGGATAGAAATCTTTTGAGTTTTACTCCAATCATATTTGCTACATATCCTACTTAATTAGCACCATTACAATAGTAGATAATAATTAAGGGATATGTTAGAAATTATTTATTATGATAACAGCAATTTTACTACAACGCATCACTTTTCATTTCTTTTCTATATCATTTTAAAAAATAATAATGCTATATATATAAACTATTTTATAATATTTTCACAAAATATTAATATAGCAAACCTCTTATTGATTTTATCTAAACTCACCATTAATATCATTTTTTCATTTACCAATAATCATTCACCATTATAAAATATTTTGTAAAAATATTTATATTTTTAGCATTATTTTTTAAAAAATACAGTAAATAAATAAGGAATGAAGTGCGTATTTATAATACATCTGGTTTTCCCAGTTTCCAATTTCAGAAAAGACAAATGGATAGTAGCTTGCTTGGCAATCTGAGATCCCAAGACAAATATACTTCATCAATACCCTCACTTTTCACGCTATAAAAGCCAGGACACGATAATCAACCTTTGCTTTAAACATTCGAGAGAGAGAGAGATATGGCTTCCAAGCTGCAAAAGAAGATAGCTATGCGCAGAAAGATTCATATCCTTCGAGCCCAAACCAAGTGCTCCAAATCTGTAATGTGCAACTAGAGATTACGTTATCTGCTTTTACTTTATTACTAGCAAAAAGGGATAGCATTGCACAGAACGATTCACATCTTTTAAAATTGTGACTCTTTCTTTCACAAACTTTTCGAGAACACATACTATTACTGACCATTTTCTTGTTTGTTTACTAAGGTTAAAAGGAGCTTCATCAACACGGCTGCTCTTTCATACATTCACAAGCTAATACTCAAGTTGGAGGCTATCAAAAGAGAGTACTTGAACCTAATGGCTACTAAAAGAGAATACCTAAAGCTAATGAAGAATATGCAGGTGCCCGAGGTCTCTCTCTCTCTCTCTCTCTCTCTCTCTCTCTAAGACTCATAATTTGCTCAAAACAAGATTATTATATCAAACTATTGTGCGTGTAATGAACAGGATGTAGAAGTGCAGAAGCTAAGGGAGGGATTTCTAGTAAAGGTGAACTGTGAGAAAGGAGAAGATAGGCTAGTTAGAATCTTGGAGGCCCTTGATGAGATGGGTCTTAATGTTCAGCAAGCTAGAGTTTCATGCAACAAACGTTTTGAAATGGAAGCAACTGTTGTAGCACAAGACCAACCTCTAGATGTAAAAGAAGTAACTGAAGCTCTCTTAGGAGCATTGAGAAGAAAGTTGGAGATGCTACACTAGACTCAAGAAGCTTGGAAGATCCCGTAGCTAATGAGTCAAAGTAATCTTATAGTTGAACATGGTATTTTATCTCACCAGTTCCCAGCTCAAACTTTCTGTTTTGTGATGTTCTTCAGAGACATTGTCACAATCGTTTTAGATGTAGCAGAAATGGGTTTGGAATTGGTACCAGTAATTAAAATGAATTGTTTGTACGTGAGAATGTTGCCTAGCTAACTCGTATCTTTTATATCCGGAAAAGTCTGCCAAACACACAAAGCTTTATCGATTTTTACATACCCTCTCTGTGTTTTTGTGTTGTGGTAAATCCAGTTGAGTGCTATCTTGAATACAATGGAAAAAAATTTTGAACACCAGTGTTTACGGACACATAAGGTGTGCAACAAACACTACCCTAAATACAATGTGAAAATAATCAAAATATCAGTAAAAAATTTGATGTCTCTAACAAAGTGGTTTAAATTTTTCACAAACTATCTTATAGGAAAATGTTATTTCCACTAGTAAAATTTACAACACTACAATTTTTTACCAAAAATATACAGTTGATTTTGATGTAAAATTAACAATATAATATTTGAATATGATATTATAGGCATGTCCTTTTTTCTTTTCATTTTTTGCCTGAGTACTAATCATGCCGATCAGAGAATAAGCAAAAGAATAAACACATAATTTAATCAATTTATATGTATACACACACACTTAAAGTGTACCGAAAAAAAATTCCATACATAACTCTATCACAGTTAATTATATTGATTTGAAGAGTTTCAAGCCATAATCATATTACCAAATGTGCCAGACCTCTCATGGATGGCCTCCTCCCCATCGATATTGTGACATTGGACTGAGTCTTCAAAATCACTTACATCGCCATAATAAAGATAAAGAAGAGGGCCATTACGTTAATAATATTGCCCCATGAAATCAACAAATTGACGGACTTTCTGTAGTCAGTCCATAATACCCCTCTCCCTCTTTCAAAAATCCAAAACAATAAACAAAAATGTAAAGAGTTTCTCAATATGCCATATCTGTGGATGTAATATTCTTTGATTGATCTTTTTTGTGCACGACCATATGTTAATTGAAAAATAACTGATGTTATTAGATTTGGGTTTGTTTCTGGGAGTCAAGCTCGAAACTCAATATGGGTCCAAAGAAAATTAATGACTTTTAACGAATTTTTAGAAATTAAAAAAAAATTAAAAGAAAAAAAAAAAAAAAAAAAAGCAAAGACTAAAATCTAAGATAGAAAGTATGGACAATAAAGTGAGAGCAAAATAATATAGACCTTACATTGAAATGAAAACAGAATAATATATGCCCAACGGTAAGTTAAAACAGTATAATGCATGTTCAGGCAGTTCAGCGATGAGATATAATGGAATAATAATATGTCCACTAGTTGAAAAATAAAAATAAAAAACAGTTGCAGCGCATTTAGCATAGTTCTGTAGAAAATTAATAAAGTGTAAAGTTTTAGACCTCTTAACGTAATATATTTAACCTAATATTAAACTAAGTTGATTAACAAATTTATTAATTAAAACTAGGTTAACAAAATGTGTAAAATAAATACAATGTAGAAAGTAAAGAACACAAAGATCTGATAACTTAAAAAAATCTAACCGGTAAAAAACTTGGGAAAAATTTAACCTAACTATCTTCAAGGTAAAAAACAGATCCACTAAGAAAAAATTGAAGTTTGTACAATAAAACTTAGACCACTAACATCCTATTGCTACCTCATATAAAAGACTTACTACTACGACCATATGACAGCTCCGAGTCCACAAACTACTTCTTTTCTTGATCTGTTGCAACCACAAGTTCTCCTACTTGTGACTTTGAGTTTCCACTCAAAGATTTCAGATTTTTTTTAAGTTCTTTAAGCAACAACTAAAGCGATCATCAAGCTCTTGACATGAATTTTGATCTTGATAACCCTATGTATATGTATGAAGGTAAACACATTTAGATCTTATAAAAGATTCACCACAACACTCAAAAGACATAGTTAGGGTTTTTCTGTTTATACTTGGAGTAAACTATAAAACCCTACACGTCAAACGGGCTTAGGCTGAATTGGAAAACCTACATGAGATTCAGTTGATCAAGTTTAATTTTTGATCGATCAAACCTTGCAAATTTTGTTCAATAATTTTTGCAATCACTCGATTCCAATTTTACATTTAAACACACTTTGAGTAAGCCTAAACTTAGACTCTATATTTTTATCATGGTTTACCAACACAATACATATTAAAGTTCTAATACGTTAGTCCATAAAGTCTTATAACATAACATAAAGTATGCCTTTAGTGATAAAGTATTAATGAAGCAATACACGTAACAATAAAATATAATTAAATAAAGCAACTTGCATCCAACTGTAAAATAATAGTAAATTAGTAGGCATTAATTTATTGGTTAAACATTTGCAAATTTTGAGGTAGAAGAACAATGACTCATCATGAATTCAAAGGTAAAACAGTTCATAAGTCTAGCATATGATATCAATAAAATAATACAAGTCCATCAATAACGAAAGCTACGGATAAAGCAGTAGAGAATCAATAAAGTAAAATAGTTTCTTCCAAAATGGTTTTAAATTAAAGGAAAAAAATTGTATTGGACATATGTCCATATCTTAACGCATGTGTTTAGTGAATCTAGACATTACACACAAGCCGTGCCATTAAATTAAAAGAGTCATTAAATTAAAAGACTAATTGAATGTAATTGAAGGGAGAAAGTGTAACCACCTGTGCACGAAGATTAATTGACCAAGTCCCGTTTGATGATCATTAGCTTGGAAAGAAATAGATTTCCTTACTAAGATCTATTTTTCTTCCTTGAAAAGGGTTTTTGATGAAGTGGAGTGTTTAAATTATTTCTTTGTGATGTGTTTAGGCTACAGGCAGCATATAGTGGCATCTATTTTTCCAAGTATAGTTGGTGATGATAACAGTTGGTTCTTAGTTCTTAATTTGTTCTATTGCTTCTCTTGATCCACTTAAATAGAACTAATTTTTTGAAAGTGAAAGCAAGAAAGTAGGAAGGAAAGTCTAGAGTTTATGAGTGGCCTTTCTTCTCCTTGGGTAGTGGGTTTTGATAGCCGACTTGGTCTATGCAAAACAAAAAAGGCATGTGAGAAAGTTTGAACCATTTAGTCTAAGTTCCCAAAATGTGTATTTTATGCCAATTGAAAAGGCAAATGTGTATACTCTCAATTTTGAATCAAATGTTGATTAAACTAGAAAGAAAGATTGAAGATCTATATTTCTAAGATCTAGTTGAGTGAGTGGGGTATATCGGCTAACGAAACCCTATTGTGCACTAGTTGTTTCAAAGCCCAGAAAGCTGCTAGCTAGTTGCATGCCAAGTCTCATGCACAATCAACTTTTAGGACTACTAGAGCTTCTTTTCCCTCTAATTAAAGCACAAATTCTCAAGTTTTTCCTATGGAAACTCATGGGGCTAGGACTATGAATCAAAGAGCTAGTGGAGTGAGGAATTTTGTTTATTTGTTATGGGTGAAGAGATTTCCTCAAATATCTACTACCATGGAGATGCTATTGTCTTTGATTGAAATTAAATTGCTCTTCCTTGACTACAACCTCACTCTCTCTTTCAGAAATATGTCATGGGCGATGAGAAGTCTTCTTCTTCCATGAGTTTCAGTCATGATTTTCTGAGGTTGATGTGGCAAAAGGGGAAAGTCGCACGTAGTTAGGTAATTAAATACGAGATTATGACAATGTTGGTCATTAGGTGTTCGCTACACGTACATTTGATGTCAATAACATTACATCAATGGCTGACTTAGTGAGTTAGCCGTGAAGTTAGAGTGAAAATGAGAGTTAGATATACATGAACACGATGGTTTACGTAAAAATAAAAATAAATATATATAACCCATAAAATATGGGTTTTTTTTTTACGTAAACAATCGTGTTTTTTTTTTTTTTGGTTGATTTTCAAAAAAAAAAAAAAAAACCCATAAAATAAGGTGAAAAAACTACAATTGAAGCAAAACAATTCTCTACTCCCAGATATTATATATTAGACAAATTTTAGCTAGAAAATTTATTGTAATCTAAGGCTACAACCTTACTTAAAACATTACAATATATTTTGAAAATTTAACCGTTGAACTGTATGCTCTTTATGCTCTTAATATGCATGTCAAATTTTGAATCAATTAGATATTATTTACTATATAATCTATAAACTTGTACTTTATGTATAATTTTAAACTACAAAAACTTGAAATTTTAACAATTTATTGATGACATTGCTATTAATATTCAATTTTTTAGAAATTTTATAAGCATGAAGTATATAAGAAATAGATGTAATCCAATAGTAGATTTGTCAAAATTAACCTCCAATACAAAGATATTAAGCAAGGTTGTAACCTTAAACTACAACTAATTTTGTAACTAAATTTTGTCCTTCTATGTCTTATATTTAATTAAAATCTTTTGGAAACTAAATGCTCATATGCTTTCCTTCTCTCTCACTACCCACTTCCTCCTTTCTAGTGTCTTACCTTCGTACCCTTGGAAAAGGCTAGTCCTTCTTTTATAGGCCAAGGGAGGCGTTGGTCCTTGCCAAGGTAGTCAAAATCAGAATCCTACGTAAGATCATGGGAGGTAGGTGGGATCGTAGATCGTAGGATCGGATCGTAAATCATAAGATCCTACATTATTTGAAAAAAAAAAAAACAAAAAATATACATTGGTATATGTTAAATAATCACATAAATTATACATTCATTGATATTACCATACATCACTACATCCATTTGTAAACATCATTTAAAGAGGTCAAAAACCTCAAAATGTGACACTCTATTGGGATTTTTTTATTTGGGTCCAAATGATACTTTCTCTACATTAAAGTAGAAAAACTTGGTTTATTGGGATTTTACTTTTCATTTAGGTCCAACTAAGCCTTCTATCAAGTTAAATAAGATTACAAAAAAAAAGGTCATTCGGGATCGTCAGAATCGTACGATCCTACTAATCCTAAATAATAACAAAGATCCTTGAAAGATCCGGATCGTTTTAGGCAGTGAGATCGTAAAATCGTACGATCGTAAGATCTAGATTGGGATTTTGACAACCATGGTCCTTGCTCAGGTGCTAAATGCCTATTGGTTGCTACTATATATATTACAAAAATTAGGTACAACATTTTGTGTGTGCACGTAGAGAAGGGAGGATTATTTTTTCTCACCAAAATGGTGAGTTATAACTAACCAGTACTTTTCAAAACACCAACAACAAATTCCCTATTCTATACTCTATTCATTAAAATACCATTTATTTTTATTATTTCTCAGACATTTCAAAACGCTAATTTCTCTTTATTCAGTTACCAAGACAAATAAATAAATAAATAAAAATTTGGGAAATGAAAATTGCTTCTCCAAATTTAGGGAAGCACTATATTATTGTCTTATTTTAAGGTATGGGTTGGAGCCCAATGTGGGGCTTTATTCGCCTTTCCTCCCTAAATTGGGGAGTGGACTGGCCCAAGATAATTTTAGACCTAAGGCAAAAATTTTAAAAGGATATTTTTACATCTAAATATCATTTGAATAATGTAGTGCCCATGGGCCCAAAGCACGTATTGGGCCAACCCAAAGGCTCTCGCAAAGAGGAAAGTCCAAACCGACAACATGAAATGGTCCGAGGACATAATAACTCTAGCCTACGATGCCACGTGACAAAGGAAGGTACCATACATGAGCAGAACGCCACGAGACATGACGTCCGAGGATGATCTTGTCCTCGACAGCATGCTGCCGAGGACAGTATTACTGATCTGGCAGTTCAAGGACTCTTGTACTAAGGACCTTATATACAATAACTAAGAGAACGAGGATAAGGGATAAAGGAAGTTGATAGACAAATATCAGAGAAAAAGCTGCTACCACCGCATTGAAGGCATTATACCTACCTCTCTGGCCACATTAATGAAGAAGTGACGCCTGAACATTGGAATTCAACCTTATCCTAACTGCCAGAGGCCTTAGTAAGAAGAAGTGATGGGACAAGTATCCAAGAGGGGAAGATCAAGACTACACGTGGAGGAAGGGAGGAGGGAGGCAGGCCTATAAAGGGTGAAGAGAGAAGAAATAGAGGAGGGGGGGAAAAAACTTGTAAGGAAAAACCAAGGATTGTCCTCGGCATCCATGTAAACAGAGGATTATTACATCCATGTATGAGATTTATATATGAACTCCATGATTTAGCCCAACTTCTGTGTTATCTACCGTCTTAAAAACCTAGATTAGAAGCCCACTCTCTATAAATTCATTGTTTAGGCTCATCGGGCTGGACTGAAGGGTCAACTCTGGTCTAGTTTGATTTGTGTCCTTACAAATAAAATTTAGTTTATTTTTTAGTATACTTTTTAATTTCAAATCTATTATAAATTCTTTTTTTTTTTTTTCGAGAAACCAAATCTATTATAAATTCTTACTTATTAATATGACTAATTCACTTAAAGTAAGTTAATAATACATACTATATAGGTTTTACAAATTTTCATATCACCAATAAAATAAAATAAAATAAGTTTTCAAACATTTATTTATTATATTGTTTAAGTAGCACCAATCATATTTGATAGGCCAAAAACATATTGACCTCTTAACAAATTAATTAATTAATTATCTAAGTTAATTAATTAAGTCAATTTAACATGCAATAGCGTAGTAGCACAAACAAATCACCAATTAGATTAAATGCAGCAGAAAATAAATTTGACACGGTGATTTGTTAACGAATTGAGAAAACATCCGAGGCAAAACCCCACCAAATGAATTCAAGGTCACCACTCCCGAGAATGCACTATTATAAAAAAAATAATAAAAAAAAACGGTTACAAGTAAAAAGAATCTCAATACCAAATATCAACCTAAAGTTGAACCCTTACCCCCAATTCCCAGTTAGACTTGCATTGTAGCGGCAATCTCTCCTTTCAATGCACGAATCCTAGTACGTAACTAACCAATGATACACAAATCCCAGTACGTGACTAACACACCAACTTAAGTAAGATGTTGGCTTCAAAGTTTTTCAGTTCATTAACATGATGATTAAGAAACTCCTTGGTCACAAAACCCTTGGTGTAAAAAAACAATAGCTTCTATAGAGAGAAAGATGAACTAAAGTAATTTTTGTCTCTAGTCACAATATGCATCTATGGATTCCCAAAAGACCTTTTAGACAGTTCTTAAAATAATCATTATATATGTCTAGGGTTGTGAGAAAATAAACTGTACATAAATAAACTTGGATATGAGTGTAATTAGATCTAGAAATTCTGATTTCGTAATTCTCGATAGATACAGCATGTGTCGAGCTTCTGTCGAGTTTCAACATTAAATCTCAATAGATAGACTTCTGTCGAGACATCTGTCGAATTTTAATGAACAGCACTTCTTCACTTATTTCTTATACATATTTCAATGGTTTTAACACTTGACTTGAACAACATGTTTCTTGAAGTCTTAAACCATCCTAAATCTACCCAATTACAAGTAAAATGTGTTTTGTTAAAAGATTAGCCAATTACATCAGTAATGTCCCTAGCAATCTCCCCATTTAGCAATTTGTGACAAAACCACAACAAACAAATGAATCGTGAGAGAATTCTTAAATCACTAAACTCATAATCACTTGTTGAATTACAAAACAAATCTAACCCTAACATAAACTCTTGAAAAACTTTTCAAGAAAAGAGTTCATGGCAAGATAAATTTTCACAATCTGGTTTTCTGAAACACTTAAACAAAACTTATTAGAGCATCTTGTGTGAAATTGAAATAAAAGATTGCATACATAAAATAAAATAAAATAAAATAAAATAAAAAGAAAAAAAAAACATGTGTATAAAGTAGACATGGCAAAATGGGTTAGAATTTTCTGACCCGACCTGACCCAACCCGACCCGACCCGCTCAACCCGAAAAATACTTGACCCGTGACCCGACCTGATTTTTTTACGGGTCAACCCGACCCAACCCGAATAACCCGTAACTTGACCTGTTAAAAAAAAATTGCTAAAAAATATTTAAACTACATCCTGATACTAGGTGCATAAAGCACAAAGCACCAAAACCAAAGCAATAGTTAATAAATTACAAGACAAGACAATAGCTTCAGCCTTCACATGCAATTTAACTATTTAAGGGCTTCATGAATCACAACCAATAAAGCTTCAGCTCCACTGCCTCCATAGACATGACTTGAGGGAATGAGACAACTAGACAAGACCACAAGTTACACAACACAACCATTAAAAAAAAAATCTAATTCAATTGACTAGCTTAGTTGTAGTCCAAACTTCCAATGCCAAAGGCACAATTCAGTCACAAACATGAAAGAGTGAAACACTAAAACATGACAACCACATCCACAAGGGCCAAAGCGTCAAAGCTTCCTCAGTGACAGTGAGTCAGTTCCTCACTTCCTCTACTCGTCTCTTGCGCTACACCTCTGGCCCTTTGCCTTTCTTTTTACACTTCCACACTTTTTCAGTTTCAAGCTTGGGCCTCTCTGCCCCTACACTTTCAGCTTTTCTTCCCCTCTGCCCTCTACTCTTTTCTTCTTAGTTCTTCCAATCCTTAAATCTTCATACCAATTTTTCTCTTTCTCCGCATATATGCTTGGATGCTCCACACACCACAGGCCACACAGCCTAGATCTCGCCACCTGTTGACCCATTTAAGAGGAGCACAACCACAAATCATCAACTATGGTAAAGGTAAGTTAAATCTTTTTCATCATTCTCTTAAATCCATAAATGTTCTTAGCTTTTGGATTTATTTTTTAATATCATGATTTAGCAATAGTAATATTGTATACTGTTCTGTTAACATTATATTTAATTGTTTGTATGTTTGATTGTTGAAAAATTTGAATATGTCATTGACTCATTGTCATTTGGATGAATGTCTTATGTAGTTATGTTCACAGTTTCTTTAGATGTTTTAAATTTACAGCAGCTTCTCCTGCTGTAAATTTGGAAAGTGATGATGATGCTGTAATTATGGATACTACTATTAATCCCTCACCATCTTTAAGAGTTAATTCAAAATCAAAGGTTAACAAAACCAAAAAGAGTTTTAGGGATAAAAAAAAATTATAAAAAAAAAGGGAAAACAACACATTTCTTCAGTTAAGACTGAATTTGTGAAATTGCCTATTGATGAAGAAGGGTTAAGTAAAGCTATTTGTCAATGGTGTGGGAAAACATTTTTGGTGGATAGTCATAATGGAACATCAAACTTGCATCACCATCTTCTCAAATGCTTAAAATGAAATGAAGTAAAACAAGATGTTGAAGACGAGGGTAGGGTGTTACAAAACAAGATAACTCAAGAAGAGTTTCGTGAGATGTTAGCGGAGGCTATTATTAAACATAATTAGCATTTAGCTTTGTTAAGTATGAGGGCATTAGAAAAGTTTTTAGCTATCTAAATTCAGATGTTAAACATATATCTAGGAATACTTCAAAAGCTGATGTTCTAAAACTTTACAAGAAAGAGAAGGATGACGTTAAAAATAAGTTGAAATCAATTCCTGGTAGAATATGTTTGACTTCAGATTTATGGACCTCTATTACAAGTGAGAAATATATTTGTCTTACAGCACATTATGTGGATGAGAATTAGGAATTGAAAAACATTATCTAAAAGTTTTGTCATATGCCACCTCCACACACAGGAATTCTTTTATCAGAGAAAATTTTAAGTTTCTTGGAAGAATGGGGTATTGAGAATAAAATATTTTCCATTACTTTAGATAATGCATTTAATAATGATAATTGCCAAGATTTCATAAAGAAAAAGCTTAATGAGGGGGATTTATTGTTATGTGATGGTATCTTTTTTCATGTGCATTGTGGTGCTCATATATTGAATCTTATTGTTCAAGAATGATTGAAAGTAATAGATGACTCAATGATTAAGATCCAAGAAACTATGAAATATCTTAAATGATAAGAGAGTAGAATGTGCATGTAATACCCCACATAATTTTATTTAAGAGTTTTCTTTAAAATAAAATTAATGGGCCATAGGTTTTCTTTTATTTATAACTGCAGCCCACTACCCATTAAGCCCACATCTTATAAAACAAACTACAGAGTAGAGGAAGAGATAGTCAAGGTTTTATCTAAGGAGGCTAGGAGGTGTATTCTTTCCTTGGAGTTAATCGAAGAGGCAACCAAAGAATTCCAGTTATGATTTCTCATTTGTTAGAATCAAAGAATTTAAAAAAAATAAATAAATTTGGAACCTTAATATATGTATAGGATTTTCACGATTTTCATTAGGGTTAATAGGTATTAAACCCCCAGTTGCCCACTATATGCATTCTAGTACAAGCTGTGAATTGAGGAAGGTTATGTACATGGCTTTACATCTCCTTTTGGTTATAAGTATTTTAAATTGTATGTAGCCACTTGGGGTACTGTAGAACAAAGCCACGAATCATGGAACCCATTTCATTTTTAAAGCTTTACATCTTCATTGGTTTATATATATATCCATGAACAAGTCACAGATCATACCTTCAGTCAAGAGGCTTTCACCTTTTCAATTGTGGTTATATATATATATATATATATATATATATATATATATATTTATATTTATATATTAGGATAGTTGTAAGGTTTTCAATTGTGGTTATATATTATATATATATATATATATATATATTAGCATAGCTGTAATATTAGGATAGCTGTAAGGTTTTCAATTGTGGTTATATATATATATTTGGTGGCTTTAATGTGCTTGGGGTTATGTATATCAACTTAAACCCTAAACTATTAGCTGCTGCCTTTGAGTTTTGATTAATTCAAGGAAAAACATTTTAGGTAGAGATACTTTGCATTAGTGCTATCATTTAGTTCAACAAAGTATTTTACTAGTGAGTCAGTTTGTATAGTTTAGTTAAATTTTTATTTTGTGGAGGATATTAAGTAATTTCCATGATTGATTAGAGGTCCTATTTAAGAGTATTTTGAGACTTTTTGGAGGTTTTTTCGGCTGGACTTTCAGAGTGATTCAAGTGCTGTAAGTAATTATGCATAATATGCACAAGTTTTGTTCTTTAGGTTCTTAGAAGTTAAAGGTTTTCAAAAGTTTTTTTTTTTTTTTTAGCTCATGTTTTAAAAGTTTATCAAAAAGCATTTTTACACTATTGAAAGAGAAATTTTAATCAGCTTTTAAACAATGTTTTGAGAGAATTTTCGAATGTCCAAATCCCATTTAAAAGATGATTTTTAAACTAAACTATTTTCCGAAAATAATTGAGTTTCAAAGTAAGTTTTCTAAAAAGATTCTTGTTCTTTAAATTTGTTTCAAACCAAGTGATTTCAAAGTCATATTCTTATTTTTCAAATGGTATTTTAAGACGTGTCTTTTAGCAATTGGATTTTCAAACTTACTCAAGAATTTTAAAAATATATATATAAACTCTTCAGTTTCTATTCATTCCTTAGGAGAGTCAAGCATCTTCTTATGTTTCAATATGTTATTATGAAATTCAATATGCTTTTATTGTTGGAATAATTGTTATTATTGAGAAAATTATTTTATGTTGTATAAACTTTGTTTTTTTTTTTGTGATATGTGACTCAAAAAGAGTGTTTTTAGAATTGATCAGATATATGTATAAATCCACTCACAAGATTGTATGTGAGAATATGTGTTGATCCCTCACCAGCAGGGGTTAAATGTTGGTATCCGCTCACAGGATTGTATGTGAGAATAAGTGATGTGTATATGTGACACCGTGCTCTGATCAATTATTTGTATGTGTTTTCGAAATACTTTAAAATTTGATTACATATGTATTAAGTGATGCATTATATGTTTTAGAATAATTATTTTTGATATCATTGAATGAGTTTGTGAAAAATCAAAATACTCGTGCCTTGCTTGACTCTACTCTATTGTGTATTCTGTATAATTACTTACTAGATGTATGGCTCATCCCATCAATTACTATTTTCAGATTAAAGTGTAGTTGGGAATATAGAACCCTTGGACCGCTTTGTGAGGTGCGAGGTAGAGTGTGGAAGTTGTAGGTGACTACAGTATTACTTAAAGACTCATAGAATTTTAGTTATCTTTGTTTTGGTAATTCACGTTTTACATAGTGGAGATTGTTTCCAACTTGTGGAGTTTTTTATTTAAAAGATTATTAGTTATTTTTGTATTTCTGCTTTAGACTTCACAGTATTTTGGAGATTATTATAAGTTGTGGATTTTAGTTATTGTAAGAGATTTATCAATAGCATTGTTTATTTGGAGATTTATGGAACTATGTTTAAATAAATTATATTTTTTGAGCTAGGTAAGGTTAGCAAGTTAGTCATGCATCTAAATTCATGTTTCATAGATTTGGGTTATGACAGTGCAGATTTGATAAATGTGCCCAGACAGTTGGTATGAATAGAACAAAGGGTTTACGTTTAGATATGTGTACAAGATGGAATGCAACATATGACATGATTGGCAGTGCTACAAGATATCGTTTGTGTTGAACCATTTAGCAGAAGAAGATGCTAATTTCAAGCATTGTCCATCAAGGGATGAATGGAATAGAGTTGAAAGGATAACTCGGTTTTTGAAACCTTTCAATGACATTACAACTCTATTTTCTAGAACTGATTACCCTATAGCAAATCTATATTTTCAAGGAGTGTCTCAAATTGAATTGCTCTTACTAGAAGAAATGGAGAGCTAAGATTCATTTATCAGTAATATGGCAGAACAAATGAAAGGTAAATTTGACAAATATTGGGATTGTTATAGTGTGGTACTAGCTTGTGCCATTGTTCTTAATCCAAGGTATAAGTTGGATTATGTGGACTTTACTTTCAAGAAAATAAAGCCAATTGAACACATTGCTGAAATGAAGGTGGAAGATATTCAAACCATATTGTATAAGCTTTTTTCAGAATATGAATGCCCTAAGCCTAAAGCCACTAAAAATGTTTCGTCTTGTGTTGGGAGTTCTAGTCATACTAGTGATGTTGTGGATGATCCTAATGATGAAGATGTGGAAGATGATGTAAGTGAATTGCATTTTGTTTGGTATATGTTGTGCTATGTTTTTTTAATAATAAAGATTGTAATGTTGTGTGGTATTATTTTTCATTGCAATTTTTTTATGATTAGGAATTTGAGTATTATGGAAGTGGTTCTGGTGCCAAAACAAAAAATAAAAATAAAAATCTCAGTTGGACTTGTATTTGGAAGAGCCTAGACTTAGCAAGAAGAAAAATTCAAAGTTGAAAGTTCTCTCTTGGTGGAAAGAGAATTACAATCGGTTTCAGAGCTCTCTTTAATGGCAAGGAATCTCATGAGCATTCCAATAACCACTGTTGCTTCTGAATCAAGTTTTAGCACTGGGAAAAAAATTCTTACTCCATATCGATCACGTCTTTTGCCTGAGAATGTAGAAACTACGTTGTGTATTAAAAGTTGGCTATATAGATTTGAAGGTAATTTAATTTATTTATAGTCATAATTATACAATTTTAATTCTTTATTAATTTGCTTTCATGGTACCTTAAGTTATATTAAAATATTATATTGTAGATGAAGATGTTGATGAAATTGGCCAACTTGAGCTACAATTTGCAAGTATGAATATTTATAGTGTTGAATCTACTACCAATGTTGAGTAGATTAAGATTGGGGTGTAATTCTTATAAAATATTTACTTATTCTTCTTTACTTAATATGTTATGTTTATTTTTAAATATTTTATGTTCAGTTTATCTTTCTAAGTAATCTAATTTAACTCTTATTTTAAATGCAACAGGAACGTGTACACTTAAGAAGGTCGATAACTTGATATGGTCCATGACATGTAGGTTTTTTTTTTTTTCTTTTGTGGGAATGATATTATTAGTAATGTAAACTTAAAATATACTTTATACAAGTTTACAAGTTTTCTATCATTTGTGTGAATGTGGAAGGAATCTCTAGCTTGCTATCATGTGTGTGAATGAATTGTACAGTCGTAAATCAAAATGAATGAATGGAGGATCTAGAGACTAAGCGCACAAATTATGCTTTTGATGAGTTCACATCAGCACCATAGTGTCCTTTGGCTTTGGTGAGAGCAAGGGAAATCTCAATTCTTTAATATAGTGTACAATGCACGTGCATGTTATACGTGTTGGTAAATTACTAAATTGGATTTATACATTAGCTAGTTGTACTCCATTATAATTTGTCATTCTTTACTTGCCACCTTCATTTTCTCTTTCTACTTTAAACAAATCGAAAATTATACCAAGATTAGCTTCTAGAAAGCTGGAACAAGAGTTGCACCAAATTTGGGTATTAAGTGTTTAGTGGTAATTGGTAACAGTATCACCAATGAGAATCTAATCACAGTTGAAGAACTCATAAGTGATTGACAGATTGCATCTATTTCCAAAAAAAAAAAAAAACTTGTTTGAAAAATACGAGTCAACCCAACCTAACCCGTGACCCGATTGTCTTGTTTAAAAATGACCCATTTTGACTCGCGACTCGATTGACCCGACCTAACCACCCGTTTTGCCACATCTAATATAAAGAGAAAAAAGAAACAACATATAGAGAGATAAGTAAAGAACAACATACATCATATATATATATATATATATATATATATCAAAAAATAAGTACAATGTATATCATAAATGGTCACAAGACCAGTATACATGAGGTAAAGGTAAAGAAAAGAAAAACTTAATAACCTCACTACATCCCTAAAAAAAATGTATAGACACTCCCCTAGCAAAAATATCCTATACTAACTCTCCCCCTAAGTACAAGACTACTCTCAACCAAAACTACTCTTCCTTTTTGTCACAAATGACAAAGGGCAAGTCACTGAGAGAACATCATTTCATCATCACTAGAAGAGTTAGCATCCTCATCACTATCATCACTATTCTTATTTTTCGAAGCCTCTAGAGAAGGAGAAGTGGTAAAGCAACCAAGGCAAGCCTGTCGTCGTGCTATACAACTGACACGGATGTTCACTTGACACAACTCATCAAAGAGAGTGTCAAGGCGAACATCCATGCGCTAAAGCTACGCCATGATAGCCTTCAGTATCACATCACCAATCGAGGAGGAAGGAGCAGAGGTGGAAGGAACAACAGAAGCTGCAAGACTTATAAACTCCACACGTGGCCACTTCGGTTAAAGTTAAGCCTCACTCCGCCGAACAAAACCAGCATCGATAGCACCCATGGTAGTGAAGGAGAAACAAGAATGGGAATGGAAAAGTGGCGAAGGATTCGTGTGATAGCCGAAGGAAAGATGAGCTTATCACAGGTCGTATCTTGATAAACATCAAGGATAAAAGTGATGAAGTGGAAGGGGAATTCTATAGAGAGGTCCTAAAGAAGAGATAAGAGAAAACGAGCATGAGGCTCTGTGATAAAGTTATAGTGTGACAACGGAGTACGAATAAATCTCATCACCATGTTAAGGAACCTCGAGCCTTTGGCAAAACCCAATCATGGGGTGTTTAGCTTACCACCCCAAATGGAAGGTGTCTCACAAAAGTGAGACAGAAGCTCGTCTCTGGACATAGTCCTAAGACGCTTACAACCAGGGTAGTCAAGATGTGCTATCCTAGGTATGTGTAGTACCTTGGATATAAAATACGAGGTAACTACGATATGTGTACCTCGAATAAACGTAGCAAACTGAGGTACAAAGGTATCGATACCGTGTATATTGGAGTAAAACTCCTGTATAATCACAACGGGACACATCAGCAGACTCTCACAAAGAGAAGCCCAATCCCGAGTTCAGATGACAGCGGGGAGAAGAGTGTCGAAAAAGTCCGACAAAATGACTTGGTGTTCCGAATGGACGCCACGTCGCTAAAAGTTCTCCGAGAAGTCCTTTTGGGCATTCTCAGCACGAAACCGAACGTGAAGAGGGGGAAGATCAGAGGAAGAAGAACACCCAGAACATCGAAGTGGGTTCTGAGCTGGAGTAGATTTGCATCCTTTGGGTGCCATGACGTAGTCTATCCGTCAGAAAGAGAGAGAGACAATATCACAACCAGAAAAAGAAGGGAAACAAAAGGTACGGCTGCAAGAAATATGCATGGACATGTGATGTGCAAAAGTGAATGCATTATGGGCAAAACCCAATCCAAGTCTATTAGCACACAAACCACATTTAAACAAACACACACCTAAAATGCATGAAACATGGTTATAATGCAATGAGAATGCAATGCATGATCATATAGCATTAAAACAACAACACCCAACCCAAAAATTTCACAAAAATCTCAAAAACCTCAAAAATTTTGAAAAAGCCCAAAACCTAAGTCTAAATGCGTGAAATGCATAAGAAATAGATGATTTAGAACTCATACTAGAGGATTAAGGCTTGATCTAGGCCAAAAATCACATGGATAAAGAGATTTGAGTGAGAGAGATAGTGTTTGGGAGAGTAAAAAGTGTTTTTTTTTGGTCAAGAGAGAAATGAAATTTGATACATGCCTTAGCTATATAAGGAAATCGCATCTCGATGGATCGAAATATCTATCAAGATCTGTCGAGCACTAAATCTTGACAGAAATGAATCTGTCGAGGTGCTGTTGACGGAAAACATACCTCGATAGATCGAGAAGCTGTCGAGTATCTATCGGCCAAACAGAAAGTTACTCGATAAGTTGAAGAAACTGTCGAGAATCTATAGAGAAGAAACTCAGAAACCTCAATGGATCAAGATTACGTTAAGATCTGTCGAGACAAGAAGACAAAGGACTCGATAGAAGAGAATCTGTCGAGGATTTGTCGAGAAGCTGTTGAGCTTGAAGAAAAGAGTTTTTCAAAGAGAGGAAAAACACATGAAGATGAATGCAACCAACAAGCTACTCAAACATAGATCTAAACAACACATTAAGCTCTCACAACATATATGCAAAGCATTTAGAGATCCAAAAACACACACACTAAACAAGTCTAACCAATTTTATATTTCAAAAACAAATTAAGACAGTTTAGTGAGCATATATTAGCACATGTATTCCTTGTGATGGCCAAATCACATTGTACCTGCATATATCAAAAGTAGTAAAGAATTTTTGCGTGTTGTGTATGAAGAACATAACAAGTTTGCACAAGTTTCTCATATTATGATGATTTGAGATATGAGAGAATTAAAAACACTCACACACAATCACAACTATTTGATGGGGACTATCACCTTCAAAGTACATCCTATAATTCTCACATCTTCTAGAAACACGCTTACAACCATATTTACTTTTATATTCTTTGCATATTTTCTTTTTGAACATATCATGCATAGGCATATATATATATATATATATATAGAGAGAGAGAGAGAGAGAGAGAGAGAGAGAGAGAGAGAGAGAGCGAGAGCGAGAAGAAATACCCAATTATTAAACCAAAAACGTCACAATTTTGCTATGCCGAAGCACACAGATGTTATATATGATTGGCGGACTTTAGTGATGAGATGGTTATTTATATCTTTCTCTTAGAATTTTTTTAGTCATTCTTGTCAAAAAGAGTGATTTAAATGTTAAGTATAAAATAGACAAACTTAATCATACTCATTACAAATACGAGCCACAAAACTCATTTGGTCAATTGTGCATTAAATTGCTCATCTAAGCTACAAGAGCTACAAAGTTTAAAAAACATTGTTTCTATAACCATCTAAGGTACACAAGTACCAATATACACAAGCACACACTGTTTTTGTATTTTTTTAATTTTTCAATTTTTTTATTTTGAGAAACAAATAAAGCAAAACTGAAAACAATCAAACAAAAATATGTTAAAAAAAAAAGCATAAAACTAGGTTAACTCAAAAACAAGAAAGCAAAACAAACAAGTAACATAACCATAAAGGGGGGGGGGAGAGAGAGAGAGAGAGAGAGTGACTAAATCACTTTGATCCTTTTTTTCCTTCCACACCTTGGAAGAACCTTTCCTTTGAGTGAACCTGCAATCTGGTGGTGAGGGGGAAGAATTGAAACCGTTCAAGTTCGAAAGGATCGTGAAGGCCTTGAGAAGATCTCCAAGAGGGGCTAAAGAGAATGGAAACTGATTCTGGATTCTAGACGAGAGCATACTATTGCTTTGTTGAGTGGCTAACCACTTGTAGCAATTTAGACGAGTATGCCCTTAAGCTCCACAGTGATGACAGAAATGCGGCTTCTTAGGTTGAGACTTCTTGTTTTTAGCCTTATTGTCTTTCTTAGTTCTAGGGTTTCTAGTCTCTTTCTTCTCTATCTTAGGGGGGCTCCTAGAATAGATTTACCCTTGTATATGTTCTCACTAGCTATATCAGTTTTAGATTCATTGTTCTCAGAATTAACATTATTAGAAGGTGAGACAAAAACAATTCTACTAGAAGAGACAGTATTAGAAGAGTTAGAAAGTTCATACCCCAAGCTAGTTCTATCAGAAGCTGATTTCTAGAGGTTCAGTATTTCCTCTAGCTTTGTACTAGAAGTCCTCTCCAATTGAGCTCGAACTTGGAATAACTCTGTTTCAAGCTTCTTGGTTCTTTTAGCTAAGAAATTGTTATCAAAACTCAGTGCTCCAATGACTTGGTTGGCTTCATCAACCTTGTTAGAGAGCTCCCCTCATTCCAACTTCACTTCATTAAGCTTCTTAGTGGATAGCCAATACAATTTCTCATGCTTTTCAAACACCTTGTATAGCTTTGTATAGGCTATATGGATATCATCTTGATCATCCATCTTCTCGAACTTGGATTCCACTAAGTCCTCTTCTTCATCCACTTCTTCTATGATCCCCTCAATAGAACCAACTACAACAGTGAAGGAATTTAAAATTTCCTCATCATCACTGTCATCTGACTCAGTATCAGGTTCTATGTCACTCAAGGTAGCAACAAGAACCTTACTTTTCCCAACTGACTTGAGACATGTTGGACATTCTTGTTTCATGTGTCCAAAACCTCGACATCTGAAGCACTTTGGTCCGAAGGAAATAGTATACTGATCGTCATCCTTAGCATCCTTCTTTTCTCTATCTTGGCTCCTAAACTGAGAAGAACTAGGTTGCTTACAGTCCTTATCAAATCCTTTTGCATTGTTATTCTTCATGAACTTTTTGAATTGCCTAGTGATGTAGGATTTCATCTTGGAATCTTCGTCATCTGAAGACTCATCAGTCTCATTACTCTTAGCCTTCAATGTCATGCTCTTGCCTTTGCTTCCTTTCCTGAATCTAGTCAAACCCAATTCATAAGTTTGCAAGTTGCCAACCAGCTCCGTTAAAGGAATAGAATCAATATCCTCTTATTCAATGGCAATAATCTTAGCATGAAATCTCTCAGGCAAAGACCTTAGCACCTTTCTTACAACCTTGAGTTTGGGAATGGTTTCCCCAAAATTAAAGGCTGAGTTGATTATGTCCTTTAGCTTAGCATAGAACTCATCAAACAACTTATCCCCCTCCATTTTTATCTCCTCAAGGCTAGTAGTGAGCCTTTGGAGTTTTGAATCCTTGACAGCCTTAGTCCCTTTATAGGTTGTCTGGAGGATGATCCAAGCTTCCTTAGCAGTTTCAGTTGAAGATATCTTCTTGAACTCCTCATTGGTCACCGCACTGAATAGTGCATTCAATGTTTTGTTGTTGAAGTTTGCCACTTTGATCTTGGCATCATCCCAATCAGCCGGTGCTTCCTTTGGCTTAGTCCAGCCAATCTCCACAGCTTGCCACACATTTTCATCTAAAGACTACAAGAAAGCTCTTATGCGTACTTTTCAGTATGAATAGTTAGTGCCATCAAATAAATGAAGTATAATAAGCCTATCCATGACAGACAGGGGTCAATGAATCACATAGCAAAGATTAACCCTAATCAGAGTGTGCCCGCTCTGATACCACTTAATAGGCCAAAAATGTATTAAACCCTTGGCAAATTAATTAATTAATTAATTAAGTCAATTTAACATGCAATAGCGTGGTAGCACAAATAAATCACCAATTAAATTAAATGCAGCGAAAAATAAATTTGACACGGTGATTTGTTTACGAATGGGGAAAACCTCCCAGGCAAAACCGCACTGGGTGAATTTAAGATCACTACTCCTGAAAATTCATTATTATCAAAACAAATGGTTACAAGTAAAAAGAATCTCAATACCTAATACAGTTGAACCCTTACCCCAATACCCAATTGAATTTGTATTGTAACGGCAATCTCTCTTTTCAATGCACGAATCTCAGTACATGACTAACCAATGATGCACAGATCGCAACACGTGACTAACACACCAACTTGAGTAAGATGTTGGCTGCAAAGTTCTTTAATTCATCAACATGAAAATCAAGATGCTCCTTGGTCACAAAACCCTTGGCGTAAAGACGCAGTAACTTCTACAGAGAAAAAGATGAATTAGAGCAATTTATGTCTTCGTTCACAATATGTGTGTATAGATTTCCGAAAGACCTTTTAGACAGCTCTTAAAATAATCTTTATATATGTCTAGGGTTGTGAGAAAAGAAACCCTACACAAATACACTTGGATATGAGTGTAATCAAATTTGGAAATTCTGATTTCATGATTCTCGACAGATACAGCATGTGTCAAGCTTCAACATTAAATCTCAATAGATAGGCTTCTGTCTAGACATCTGTCGAGTTTTAATGAACAGCACTTCTTCACTTGTTTCTTGTACAGATTTGCATGGCTTTAACACTTGACTTGAACAATATGTTTCTTGAAATCTTAAACCATCCTAGATCTAGCCAATTACAAGTAAAGTACGTTTTGTCAAAAGATTAACCAATTACATCAATAATGTCCCTGACAATATTCATGTCACATTAGTTTATAAGTTTTTTGTCATAAAAATTGTATTATCTTTAGCATTTTTCATTCACTTAATGGTGATTGGGTTGTATTTTTATTAATTCTTTTCTTTTCTTTTTTTGAGAAAATGCTAAATTTACTTCAAATCACTTACAAAGTGAAGTGGCAAATGAGGTGACTTCAACAAAAGAATAAATGAGTATTGGATTATTTTTTGTGATTAGTGAAATATCAATTTATAGAATATATGTAATAAAACTTGTAATATGCTAACATAACTCTAATATTTTATGCCTTCTTAAGATTGGGAAAAATGTACACCCAACTCACATTTTTTTTCTTTAATTATAAAAATAAATAAAAAACTTAATTACCACCCTATTTAGGGGGGCCTTTTTATGTTAGGAGGGCCTTAGGCCATGGCCTAGGGCCGGCCCTGTTAGGGAGTCCAATGTGATTGCTCCTCACGGAGCAAATTATACCCACTATCAAAACTCCCTACTCCCACTTTAAGCTTAAATATGGATACGGTGTTGTGCAGTTTTGTGTCAATTTTTTAACATAGAACTGCACATCACAGTGCACCGTGCGGTGCAATGTGATTACTCAATTTTACAAGCAGTTTTGCTCTGTTTAAGTGTCTATTGAATACCCCTAGTTTCAGCCATGTCATCCTCGTTCAAACATGGACATGCACACACATATATAGGTGTGTATATTTATGCATGCATGATGTATTAGATATATATTTTACATATGTAAATTACCCGAGAAATCAAACGGTCACTTTTTGGACTTGTTTTAAGGTCTTTGTTTAGGTTGTGACCTATTCTGCCAGGTGTGGCAAAGGAACTACTTGGGGCACCTCATCCACTAGGCTTTATCTTCTTAGCCCATTGCCCATGTCCATTGGGCTCATGGGCCAAGAATGTTAAATAAATGCTTGGATTTAACTATGTTTTTTTGTGTCTATTTTGCATGTTTGCTGAGAAATAAATTGCATGGGCATTTATCACTAATTGTTCCACTTTGGAATTCCCGTCCAAATTAGCCTCATTAGTCTTGTTAAATTCATGTATTTGATTTTCTCCAAAAAAAAAAATGCTCATGCGTGTGTGTGTGTATATATATATGTCTGTATTTAAATTCTAGCACATGTCAGGTTTAAATTTCTTGTACATTATATATTCCAGTGGTGTGGAGCATGCTTTAATCTCATAGTTTTAATTCGGTTCCCAAAAATAAATTGTTTCAACCTAATGGGTATCATATCTACTCATCAGTACTTATTATACCTAATATACAAAAAAGAATGAAAAAAAAAAAAAAAGATTTAGTCATATAGTTTTAATTTGGTTTCCTAAAATAAAATTTTAAAAAACCCTTAAACTCATTAGTTAATGGATCTCTTATCTACTCTTATATTTTGTCTAGTTATTTTAGTAAGAATTACATTAGACATCGATATTATCTGACCTTCCACTACTAGTTTAACGCAGAGATGTGACCCATCCAATGACGAAATGCTTGAGTGTCTTTCTTTTTTCTTTCTTCCTTTTTTTTTATATATATTTTTGGGGTAAAATTAGAGTAGTTTTCTATGAGGAACAGAAACAGTACCATGTCAAGTTTTCATCGGCGTCATCATCATTCATTGTAAATCAACTCTTGATTGATGATTTTGTAAATCATTGGTATTTTCTTAAACTTCAAAAGAACCCCATCTGTCACTTTCAACAAGCGGTGGAAATTAGGTAAATTCCATTTTTAGTTCCTTTTAACCAAACAATCACTGCCCAAAATCTGATCCATATTCATCTAACTCCTATCATTTACGCTTTGTACGCTTTGTTTGTTTCAGCATTAACGTTTTTTAAAAAACTAGCTATTTTTCAGAAAGTATTTTCTGAAAAATTATCTCATTTTTCAGTATTTGATAATAATCTTGAGAATGAGCTTGATAATGTTTTTTATTATAAAATTTCTTGTTAAATTTAAAATATGTATAACATGTGTATTGTTTAAACTCAACTAAGGTATGTAGTCAATATAAGTGCCTTCATGAACATCTGGTGATGAGCTAATTGAATTTGAAGAACGGACAGCCTAGAAATCAAAAGTTTAATTGTTAAAAAATTGTGAATTTAATAATTTAATCCAATATGTCTCATGGGTAGAGAATGAAATAATTTGGCCAAAAGAGTAAGACGGCACTTCTTTATATAAATAGCAGGGGAAAATGAGAAGATGACTGATATAAAACACCAGAAAATATGTCATTATTTTTTAATGGAAAATTTTATGTGAAAATAGTTTTTCATATTTTCTTGTATTTGTAAGTATAGGGAAAAAAAAAAGGAGAAATTTTAGCTACAAAATTTGTTGTAGTTTAAGACTACAGCCTCATTTAATATCCTTTTGTTGGAGATGAATTTTGATAAATCAATCATAGAATTATATCTTCTTTTTATATACACCATGCTTGCAAAATTTTTAGAAAATTAAAAATCAATTGCTATGTCATCAATAAATTATTTAAATTACAAATTTTTGTAATTTAAAATTATGCATAAAATATATGCTTATAGATCATATGATAAATAATATCTGATTGACACGAAATTTGACATGTGTATTAAGAACATAAAAAACATGTAATTCAACGGTTAGATATTCAAAATATGTAATAATGTTTATTTTATTGAGTAGAATTATAATCTAATGCTACAACCAATTTTGTAGCCTTAGCCTATAACCTTTCTATATTTAACATAGCAATAGAGAGTTTTTTACCACTAAATTTTTTTAAAACAACTCTATTTCATGCGAAACTAAACTAGAAAAATGATTCTATTTTACGCAAAATTAAATAAGGAAAATCAATAGATAGTTCTTTAACTCATTTTAAACTCACTACTAAATATATAAAAAGTGAGATAGTTTTCTATAAAATAGTTTTTGAAACACAGTTCATTTTCTAAAAAATCTTAATGCAGAAACAAAGAAAGTGTAATTTGTTTGTTTATTTGGTAGTAACTAGTGAGTTTTATCTACTTCCCACATCATAAATATTTGGTAATTTGGTAGTAACTAGTGAGATTTTTCCTATTTTTGGAACAATATATGGCTAGAAGCTCAAAATTTCAACGGAAAAGTTGGAATGCTAGGCCCAAGGAAAAGTTGGAATGCTAGGCCCAAGGGAATTGACCAATGTAGTCGATACTGCACCGGTACCGGTCATACCAGCCGGTATGTACCATATTGGTACGTCTACTAGTATCAAAACACTAAAGTTTCGTACCGATTTAAATACCGGCCGATTTCGAGCAATACCAGCCAGTACCGGATGTACCGGCCGGTACCCAAAAAAAAAACCTTTTTTTTCTTTTTCTTTTTTTTAGTTTTGTAATTTTTGAATTTTTATAAAGGCAGAATGATAATTTATTTGTATTAACTTCTTAGTATTATTTGTTTTCTTAATATGCAATAAACAATTAAGCTTTCTATTTTTTATGTGGGGGCATAAAGGTCAAAATGGCTATATGGGCCTTGGGCCTAGTCTGAGGACACGAGTTCACCTGAAACACCACGAATAAGTATGGGTCCGCCAAAGCATGAGGGCCCAGAGGCCTGCCAGATAGGTCATGGCTCATTGGGAAAATCCGAGGAGAGCATGTCCTCGGACAACGGAAGCAGGGGCCGAGGGACGAAATCCAATGCCAACGGAGGAGCTCCAGAAGCCTAGCAAGTCATACGAGGTCTCAATGGGACGCCGAGAAGGGGGGACAAGCGGGACGCGTCCTGCACAAGGTTACTGCCTCCGCATTAAAGGCTTCCACCTACCCGCTTGACCGCATTAATGAGGAGATGACTTCTGAAGGGACGGCGGTCAGCTTTATAGTCTTGGGGAGCGTTTTCAGGGACAAGACGGGTGGTAACCAGAGAAGGAGAGTATAAATAGAACAGGGGATGCCACAAGAAAGGGATCGGGACTTGAGGGCTAAAGAGGAAGAGGAAGGTTCTCTCTTTTTCTCTCTCTCCCTTGAAGAATAGAACGTCATTCAGCACAGAAGCTCCTCGGCCCATGTTCGAGAAGGGAATTGGGTCACTCCATCAGCCAGCCGTCTCACAGAAGTGGACTTGGACCTCACACCACATCCTTCCAAAGCACCAGGAGGTCTAGGTTTTAAGCCCATTCTCTACAAATTCTATTGTAAAGGCCACTTGGGCCGGCCCAATCACCCATTTGGGCCCAAGGCACCTTGTGTCCCTACATTTTATATTTTATTTTTTTTTTTCTTTTAATTGATGCTAAAATCTAAAACCACGAATAATTTATCTTAAATTGAGGTAATGTTTTATGGTAAATTTTTATATTTATTTTAATATATATATATATATATATATAAACACACACACATACATACATATATATATATATATATATATATATATAAAATAATGGTAAACTCGAAACGGTACATCGGTATTGACCGATATCAAAATATATCGTTCCATTTATCAAACCAGTGCAACATCCGGTACGAGATTGACTCCCTTAGTTTTGACAGAGCCAAAGTTAGGAGTACTAGGAATGAGAAATTGAGAAGGGCCTGGTCCCGACCCCTCTAACCATTAATGTGATTGAGATTGTTTTTCACTATTCTAAATTAAAATTGGGATCAAGGATTTAAATCATCATCCAAAAAAATTAAAGATAATGAGAAGGGGGGACAAAATTCAAACCAATGGGACTATGCATTGAGTATTGACAGCTACCTTCGTATTGCTCACCTTCTGACCCCATTCCATTAAATTAAAATAATAATAATAATTTATTTTTAAAAAATAAATAATAAATAATAAAATGAAAAACCTTCTAACCCCGTATAACACGGATCGGGACAACATGTGAAATACATTCCATTGGTTAATAGTGAGCGTTGGGATCATAAAGCTCTTTAATGTTGATGCTACTAGCACCATTAGATAGTGTTTGATTTTGATACTTCAATTTTTATTTTTATTTTAGGATAACTATTTTAAGATTTAAAGTTATTGTGCTTGCCCTATAATACTGTTATTTGTAGTATGTACTAAGATTACATTGGATTTCTATTTTCATGAAGGCTACATTTGAACCCAAGTTCCTTAATGAGATTTCACACCAATTGAATCAACTAAAGTTCATTCTTAATTTATGAAGTATATTTGTTAAGATTGGGATTAAGTTACATCTGATAAAACTTTTTTTTTATCTTACATTAATTCATAATTTTTTTATTGAAATATTTTAAAAATCTCACTATTGATTTTTTTTTTTTTAATTATTCCTAATATGCACAACAAATTTTATTTTAACCAAATATTCTTTATTATTTGATCCACAAACTCATGTTATGATTTTAAAGTTCAAAACAATTGAAAATTAAATTTTTTATGATAAGTGAGTTCCAGTTAGCTCAATTAGTAAAGTCTCCGATAATTAAATAAGAGATCTGGGATTCAATTCCCGCATATACTAGAAACTAATTGGTGTCTTGGTCTGATAATAAAGAGTTATCATTAGAAACGGACACCATAGGTTGAAACTCTCTGAAAAAAAAAATTTATAATAAGATAGTTATTCTCTGATTATATGTTGTAATTTTACTGGGTATGGAAAGATAATATTATATAACGTTATTCATTTTAAAAGAAGAAAAGTTATCAAGGAAATAAAAGTTATTAAGCCTGTCGTATTGCAAAAGTATATGTTGGGAGTTCCAAGAGATATTAAAATGTGATTATCAAAAAAGAGATATTAAAATGTATTCAGAAGAAATATTTATATATTAAATGTGAAAGGGGAAACCATTAGGAAGTTTCTGTTCCTTGAAAACGTAGTTGTGACTTTGTGAGATTCTGAGAGAATTGACTAAACAATCACTAAAAAGAACAAAAATAAAAGATGAAAACAAAGAAGTATAGCGCACCAAAGATGCCGTGGGTTAAGGAAGTCAGAGATGGAAACAATAAAATTATTTAACATTAGAAGTAATTCAAAAATACTCAGAATAAAATATTTGCCTTGTTGGAAAAATATATATATTATAGTGACATTGCTTCACGCATTCGCCATACTCTAGAAGCTTATTTTGTTGATATTTTTTAGGGTGAGCAAATTGCCCAATTGGCTCTTCTTTCCATTCTTCTCCTACTAGAGGACATAGAGCAACGACTGACATAGTCAAGGTATCAAGTATTTCACTATCAATGGTTAGTGTCACTCCAATTATGAATTGTGGAACGGATTGAGGTCGGGTGCACTTGATGCAATAGCTCTCAATGGTTGAGATGGAGATTTGGAAAAAATATATATTATAAAGATGGAGGTAATTGCACTGGTGCAACGCCTTAGGTAATTGCACCCGATCTAAATCCTTGTGGAACAACACACTGATTCTCAATAATTTAATATTAACCCCTAGGGTTTACCTTATCATTTAGTTTCTTAGGTAATAATTTTATCATAAATATATGAAGCCTAAATTATTGTTAGCGCAAAGTTATTTTTTTAGTGATTATTATCCTAATGGTGTTATTTTATGTTACCATATCAATAAGGATAAGCAAAAAAGTGAAAGTTAGATGAGAGTTCAGAACATTGCTCTAAGACTACGTAAAAATTGCCATAAATAAAGGCCTAGATTTCCTTAGGCGGCATGGCATAGTGGACCACTATCAAGGTGAACTTAGTGGAAGTTATATAAAGAGAAAAAATTTAGATGGACCATCCCTTATATAAGAGCTTGGAGCATTACCCTAAGACTATGTAGGAATTGCACTATAGGCCTAGATTTTCTTAGGCAGCATAGTGGACCAATACCAAGGTGAGCTCAGCCACTTATAGGGTTACCTTTATCTATTTTTCATCCATTTATATATGCATCCCTCTCCTTCTTTAATTAATCAGTGAAACAAAAAGAGTAGCATATATGGTTTCTCAAAAAAAAAAAAAAAGAGTAGCATATATCACCTAGAGTAAACTTCATGCGCTAGTGTGACATATTGTTGGAAAAGTAACCGGAAGAGCAATAATATTGGAACTGAAAAGAAAAAGGGCTTCCTATCAAAAAAAGAGGGGGCTAAAGTTTTTTTTTTTTTTTTTGAGGGGAAAAGGGGGCTAAAGTTGGTCGAAGTTTTTTAGGCAGTTTCATGAGCGATATATACAATACAGCACTTTTGACCCTTAAAAAAAATGAAGAATAGTAACTCTTGGTGATTAAATCATAGTTTTTTTTTTCCGAGGGGGATGATTAAATCATAGTTGATAATTTAAATAGCACTAAACACTATTTGACTTTTCTTAATAATTAAGAATATGAATTTTAAAGATAAGATCAGTTGGGATGGCAATTGGCAAGTTCTATTGAATTATGGAAAGGAATAAGGACGTAGTTGATGATATCATCGACTATAGAAAATTGCCATAAAACAAATAATTGAATACATTATTAACGTTGTGATGTACCTTAATTGAAAGGACCATATGAATGTGAGCGACATTAAAGTGGACTCAGCCCTCCATTGAAGTGAAGGGATAACAGTTTAGTTTGGTTTGGCCACGGGAAAACATATTGTTTTCCAGCACTCTTAATTGTAGCTTAATGGTCTAATTGGATGGAGGAAGAGAAAGAAAGCATAAGGCTAGTTTTGCATAGAATTTCAAACAATTAGGACAAGTGAGATTTGAACCCAAGTTAGTGCCAGTGACCCACAAAACTCATAAGAAAATAACAGTTTGAGACATAATTTTAGTTGAATTAAATGGATATATGACATGATTTAGCTCTAGTATTTCAATATATTAGAATTGACACAATATAGAATTGTATTTAATTTTTGCCACGTGTCTACATTGAGGTACAACTCAATAATTCTCCAAACTAAACCTCATTATTATCCAATCATTTAAAGATAAAATGGCCCAAATTTCATAGAAATTAGATTCTCTTAATCGAACGATTCCTAAGGATTACAGCCTCACTTAATCAAGTAGGATACATTAAAGCCATTTTTTTTTTCTTGACTTTCTATTGCTTTATATATGTTAGGCCAACTGGATTTTGGGTCTATTTGGAGTACACAATATTGAACAACTTTTCTCATCTTTTGAATCCGTCTTCCGTTTCAACTTCTCTTATATCCATAAGAAAGTGAGAGGAAAAAACCCTCTTTATTTAAAATAAAAGAAAACCAAATAAATATACTTTTCTCCTAATAATTGTATGGGACAAATAAAATACACACATTCACACACATTAGTTGTGCTTGCCTAAAGGAGTGCCCAAAGAAAAAAAAATCTGGGAGCATCAAAATCAATGGGCTTCTAGGATAATAGAAAAATCTATAGAGTAGGACGTTGCTTTCAAATTGCAAATAGAAATATAAGTTTTGGGGGATTATGTCACATTTGTTTGCACGTTCTATATTAAAGTAATAGACTAATACCAAAGGCTACCGTGACGGTTCATTTTTAAAGGACCACCTCTTCTGTCTTCACCTTCCCCAGTTTTCTTTTCTTCCCATCTCTCTCTCTCTCTGCGGCAGCCACTTTCTATGTCTTAAATTAAAACAACATCCTCAGCTTCAACGGTAAAGCAATAAAAACCATATATAGATAGAAATAGATATAGTTTTTTTTATTTTTTATAAAGCATCTCAAGGTTTTAGCCATGGAGGGCAGGTTCATCAACAACCCATTTATGAGTAGTGAGCAAGAAGAGAATGACAGCATCCCAGAAAACGCTGCTGAATCCCCTCCTTCTACTTACTTCAACGACATGATGAAGATCACTAATTCCTCTTCTTCCTCGTCCCCCAGAAAGAGGTCAGTCTCTCTTATTGATTATTAATTGCTTTCTATAAAGCTTCAATTCTCTATCACTACTTAATTAGTTTGGTTTCAGAACTCTAGTGCACCGAACCCAACACAATATAAATAATTGTTCAAAGTGGATCGTATCCCGGCCAAATAGTGTTAAACTAGAGCATATATATACTAAAGTTTCTTAGGTAGAAATGGATTTTGTATTCTTAAGTCTGAGGAAAACGTAATGGGATTTGTTACAGCAAGCGAGCAATTCAGAAAAGAGTGGTGTCAGTGCCCATCAAAGACGTTGAAGGGTCCCGCCAGAAGAGTGAGAGCAATACTCCACCGTCTGATTCTTGGGCTTGGAGGAAGTACGGTCAGAAACCCATCAAAGGTTCTCCATATCCTAGGTAACTAAATACATTCCTCCTCTTCAATTACAGCAACATTTCACGATTTTTAAGGTGGGAACGTGAAATTAAAGATTAATCAAACAGTGTGCGAATAATGAGAGTTTTGATTTTGCAGGGGTTACTATAGGTGCAGTAGTTCAAAGGGCTGCCCAGCTAGAAAACAAGTAGAGAGAAGTCGGGCGGACCCGACTATGCTAGTAGTCACATACTCTTCCGAACACAACCACCCTTGGCCAGCTCCTAGAAACCATCATAACAACCATAGCAACAACCCCACAACGGTCAAGACCGAAAAGCGCGAAATTGTAACGAGTCAGCCCGACCCGGAACCCGTACACCAAGAAAGATTCGCGGATCTAGGCGACGACGACACGTCGTCGTTAATCACAACGAGCGACGAGTTCAAGTGGTTCAGCGACATGGAAACGACGTCGTCTACAATACTCGAGAGCCCAATTTTCGCGGAGAGAAGTGCGGGGGATTCTGACGTGGCGATGTTTTTCCCGATGAGAGAGGAGGACGAATCGCTATACGCTGACCTCGGCGAGTTGCCGGAGTGCTCCGTTGTTTTCCGCGGCATGGGACCTAGAGTCGAGATTTGTTGACTTGTCCTCTTCGGCGGCTCGGATAGTTTGTCAACTGTATGTGCATATCGTGCGCATCAAGATAACATTTTTTTCTTTTTCTTTTTCTTTTTCTTTTTTCTCTCTCTTTCCCTCTTTTTTTTTAATTTTTTTTTTTTTTTTTTTTTAAAAAAATTGCCTTGAATTCAGCGTAGTAAATGAATAAAGTCTAGTTTTGGTTCTGTCCTGATCTTGATTTATTTAGCAATTAGCATCATTGCCGTCCGTTTCCAAACCAGTGGCTGAATAGATTATGGATATTTAAGACCCAGCAATCATGAACCATCCAATTTGAATAGGACAAGACGAAGTTATTGTAAGGCCATAATGCAACCCAAAAGAAAAAAAAATTCCTTGGAGTTTTAGTCCGTTGCAAACTGATCCCTTGTATTATTGATTGATGATGTTTTAGGATTGTCTAAATTGTCTCTTTCATCTCCATTTTATTAAGAACGATACTGAAGATATAAACTACTTTACAAACTGCTGATGTGATGAGTAATTATTAGTAAATCAAAAAATGATATTAATAGTGGGCCTAAATGATAACTAATAAAAAGTTAGTTACATCAATAGTTTGTAAAAATATTGTAAAATAATTTATGATTGTATCATTACTCTTTTATGAACTATAATTGACATTAAATGGTCATATATATATATATATATATATATATATATGGGTTGGGTTTAAGTTACACCTGGTGTAACTCTACCACTCAATATTTTTTAATTAGATGCGAATATTGACAAATCTACCGTTAGATTACATTATCTTTGTATATTCTTTATACTTGCAAAATTTCAAGGTAATCAAAAATTAATATCCATATTATCAACCAATTGTTAAAATTCAAATTTTTGTAGTTTAAAATAATGCATAAAATATGAGTTTTTGGATTAAATGGTAAATAGCATCCAATTGATATGAAAATTGGTATGCATGTTAAG
Source organism: Castanopsis chinensis (assembly GCA_032878915.1). NCBI lineage: Eukaryota > Viridiplantae > Streptophyta > Magnoliopsida > Fagales > Fagaceae > Castanopsis > Castanopsis chinensis. The sequence goes on from JAVQMG010000130.1 coordinate 16,779,230, forward strand.
AACATGTAGAATATGTAATTCAACGGTTGGATTTTCAAAATATCAATTCAATAACAAATTATTGAGTGGTGTAATATTACTTAAAGTTACACCAAGTGTAACTTTAACCCAACTCTCTCTCTCTCTCTCTCTCTCTCTCTCTCTCTCTCTATATATATATATATATATATATATATATTATGCACAAATTATTATTAAATATTTTTTTTAAGTGGTCATGTACATAATATATGTCCATTTAATATTAGTAATAATTTTTTTTAATCTGATATAAAGATTTACTATAACCTAATCTAATAGACCGTTTGAATTGAGGGGGAGGGAGATGGAATAAAATAGATTTAGTCCAAAATTAGCCTATTTTTAGTTAACTTTATTCTAATCCTCTCCACTTCCCCTTCTTCCTCCCTCCATCTAAACGGGCCTTAAGTGTATATGTGTGTATGACTCTTTCCAAAATACTTAAATTCTGACCCTTATCCTCCATCCTCACAAAAATTTGTACTTGTGGAATAACTATCGTGCCAATGATACGTATAAGTCAAATTAGTTATAGTTAACGGAATTAAAATAGAATAACTAATTAGACAATCTTTAAACTAATTTTTTGAGGGGAAGACAATCCTTAAATTTTAGTGCTCAAGAATACCCAAAAAAAAAATTGACATTACAATGGTTAATTTGCAGTTGATTCAAACCTTTAGTGGGTCTTTTTGCATTTTAGCTAATTATTAACCCAAAAAAAGATACCAAAGCTATGCTATTTTGGTATCCCTTCACTAGATAAGATTTGATGCAATTGTTGCCAAATGCCAAGCTTCCGGTTTTGAATCAAAATATAAAAATTTAGGAAAAGACAATAGAACAATTTACCTCATGATAACTACAAGAAATGTGGATTTGTATAGTTTTAATTTATAGGACCGCCTTTTGTTTTATTTGACCATGATTGCTAAGGTTAAAAATCAATAGAATAGTACCAAACCACACAAAAATAAAATTGAATGTCAAAACTGATGCTTTTTGTTGTTTTTTTGAATGATGAATACTATTTTGTAATGATTGTTGAATAGTGAAACCAACTTTTTTGTTCATCAAAAAAAGTGAAACCAACGGTTTCAAAAAAAAAAAAGTGAAACCAACTTTGATTGGCGAGTTCATATCTATAAAGCCTGTACTCTCTACAATTGTATGCAGCCCACCAAGACAACTGGGGTATTCGGGAACCAGAGAAGATTTTGGTAGTTTGATTAGTTGGAAAAATTGAATTTGTGCAGCTGTCCAAACCTTAAAGTCTTAACATGAAAAAAGTTGACTTTTAGGTGATGTAATAGTAGGCTATATAGCTGGATTGGATATTCCTTTGAGTTGCACCAACAATTGGGTTGTTTAAATAGAATACAGCTTTAAATTATGCCATAGTCACCCTCGCACATGTTAGATAAAACCTGTTTAGCAGGGTTAGCTTGTTTGACCAGCAACGAGAAACTCAATGAGAGAAAGAGAGAGATCCAAATTATATATATATATATATATATATATATATATGGGGGAGAGAGAGAGAGAGAGAGAGAGGTTGGATTCAAGTTACACATATTAACTAATATTACACTAAATATTTTATAATTAGATCTGAATTTTGATAAATCTACTATTGGGTTACATTATCTTTGTATATTCTTCATACTTATAAAATTAAAAAATTATCAAAGATTAATAACAATGTCATCAAACAATTGTTTAAATTCAAGTTTTTGTAATTTAAAATAATGCATAAAAGACAAGTTTATAGATTGAATAGTAAATCATATCCAATTGGCATGAAAATTGACATACATGTTAAGAATATATAGAACATATAATTTAACAGTTGCTTTTTCAAAATATGAATTCAATAACAAATTATTGGGTTGTGTAATATTACTTAGAATTATATAAGGTATAACTTAAATCCAATCCTCTATATATATATAGAGAGAGAGAGAGAGAGAGAGAGAGAGAGAGAGAGAGAGAGAGAGATCCAAACTATGTATATATTTTTATCATATGGGGGAGTGGTTGAGGAGGATAAGGGATCCATCACCTAATTGTACATTATAGTTCGATACCCCCAAAATTTATATAATCACAACCCTTGTCTTGTTCCATAATGACAGCAAGAAGTCAGCCAATTAATGGAACCCTTTAAACCATATGCGATAGTTTAGTTTACATTTTGCATAAATAGCAAACAGGGTTTTGCCGTACTTGATGGCAAAGTGTCATATGACGAGTTGAGATAACGTCACCCAAGATTTTCTTGCTCTTTCTTATTATCCTCTTCCTTATCCATTTTGGCACAGAAATACATTAATTAACACATAATGACAGCTTAACCATTTGGATTTACCGTTAATCAAAGCAAATAGTCGTCTGCTGCGTATAACATGGTTTAGTTTAATGGTTTTGTCTATATCCATAGACATTGGGTTCAAAACTTAAATTTGCATGAGTTTAAAGATAACATTAAAAACAATTTAGGTTGAGATCTGTGAAGAGATTTTCATTTCACACTGTTTACACTAGATTTGATCTCACTCAAACAAAACATAGTTTAATCGGATGTATTTGACAGAAAGCAGCCAAATCCAATGAATCAGATGCAGAACAATCCGTAGGAAAGGGCACAAAAATGTCTAAGATAACATGGTAACCTTAACCTCCACGGTTGAGAGAAGGATGAAAAAGACACTTGCATTGAGTGAGCTAGTAAATTGAGTTGAAGCCATTTTCTATTTACTTCACAGGAACTGACAAAGGGCATGGCTTGCCAGATAGAGAAATTTTGATTATAAGTCTTAACTCTTAACTCGGAGCAAGAATGTCAACATACAAACATTGGCTGCAAATTTTGGGCCAACTAAGCCCGTTTGAAAGCGATAAATCCCGATTCCTAAACAAGTTCTTAGCTAAAAATTTCAGACTTCACCAAAAAAAAAATGGAAGTAAAAACAAAACACATCTGGCCTATCTCCTACTGTAGGCATCTGAAAAAATTTTACACAAATTATAGTGTACATAGAAACAGATGCAGCAAAACAAACCAACCGCATCCCACGCAGATTAAAACCCTAGGTGGAACAGCATCCAGCTCTCTTCACAGCGGAAACATCTTTACTAACATCTATTTTCTCTCCTTTGGAAGGAACAGCCGAAGCAGCTGCATCATCTCCAGTCTCCATGGCCTTCTTGCTCACTATATGGTAGATCTGAGTAAGAACTTCTGCAAAAGCATTGTCCACATTAGTTGCTTCCAGAGCAGAAGTTTCCATGAAGAAAAGGGACTCCCTCTCGGCAAAAGATTTCCCATCCTCAGTTGAGACTGCCACAAGGTGACGAAGATCCGATTTGTTACCAATGAGCATGACCACGATGTTTGGATCTGTGTGATCCCTCAACTCCCTTAACCACCTTTCAACATTTTCAAATGTGGAATGCCGAGTGACATCATAAACAAGCAGTGCACCAACGGCCCCACGGTAGTAAGCACTAGTTATGGCCCGGTACCTACAATAAGGCAATATCTAATAGGTATAAAAACCTCAAAGCTTAGGAATATAACTTAATTGCACTAAAACAAAGAAATATCCAAAGAATTATGCTTTAAACACAAAGAGAATCATCATACATCTAATTAACTGATAAATTAATTCACCATCCAACTTTCATTTTAAAGCATTGACTATCATCCTGATGGAAGCACAGGAATTTAAATTTGCCAACACACTATCTAGAGTTGTGTAGTGAATTTAGACATAAAAACATCTAATTCCATAAAGAAAATAAATTGATTGGATCTATTTCATAATGTTACCATCCAAAACACAAGTCTAGGGACAACATTTTTCACAACATTTTTCATACCCCCATACATGGCCTGTTGTGATGCATGATAAAAGTGGTGTCAGTAGTGGACCTAGGTAAAAGTAATATTGCTTCCACCACAATAGGACATGTTAGCAGTTGTGGAAAAATATTGTGTCCTTAGCATTATTCTATCCAAAATAATATCCCTTTGATAGATGTGAGAAGCTTTCTTAACTGCCTCACTGTCACAAACATATATAGTACCTAGCCAGCTATACGTCCAACTTCTTCAAAAATGCACGACCAGGGGCCTTTTTCCCTTTCCTCTTGCAGTGCAGAACAGAACCTAGTGTACTGCAGTGCAGAACACAACAGACACTGAACAGTTTTTGTTGTTTGTTTCGCTAAACACCAAATTCTTTGATTCAATTCTTGATTTTTGAGGTTTGTGTTCATCGGTTTTTGTTGTAGCATTTTTTGTTGATGTAGTCTTTGAAGGTAAGTAAGGAAATGTTAGCATACTATAATGTCTTTGATAGTGCTAATTGGGATTTAATGTGAGGTTTTCACATGTAAAATATATTTTTCTATCACTTCTTCCGTTGTAATGCTAGTACGCTGAAATATGCAAAAATATGGTACTCGACTACATCACTCTGCCACAATAAGGCAGAAACAATACAGAAGTCAATATTACCATCCTTTTGTGGCACTACGCATACAGGCTCAAATCCAAAAGCCCAACCCAGCAGGCTAACATTACACCTCTATCAAGCACACAACTACTGATTTTCTATCAAATTTCACATTATCCACAATGTAATAGTATACTACTTTTTCTTTTTTTTGCTAACTGTCAAAATTAACTTCTCCCTCCTCTCAGAGGTCTGTGGGGGCAAAACCAATTGAAATGAGACTCCGATCTGCCCACAGACACTTTCTTGGAACAAACTGACACACTCGATGCAATAACTAATAACTATATGGACAGATATAGCAAGCATGCAATGTATGTGAACATTTCAACCGAGAAATTTGCATGCATCCCAACAGGTACCAGCTAAAGTTAATCCTCTATTATATCTCATTCTTTCTCATGTAGGATTTATATGCAGGTGATACTCTTACCTATGTTATCAACATCAAATAGGCCTGATACCAACAAGCTGCAACAAAGTAATCCAGAGAACACATTAGAGATTGTCCATCTAACATAAGACCTAGGTAGTTCTTATTGGTAAATTGCACACACCCAATGGGTTTTCAATCCATCACGTCACCCTCCACCAATTCTTGTAGGAGGAAGAAGTGCCATTTGAACTAGAGATCATTGGCCATAGAAGGTATTTAAAGTACTGAAAACTTTAGTTCAAATTTTTCCCAAATATAGACTTGGCTTCCTAGACTCCTAGTTTATTTATTACTTGAATTTTCAAAAGTGTCTGAAGGAAGCATAACAAGGAGGAGAGAAAGAAGGATTTACATTTATTGAACTAAACTACAGAAGGCTTATCCCTAAAGACCAAGCTTGTCATACTTATCAAAAAAAAAAAAACCAAGTTTGTCATACATGCATACCAGGATATGAACCACGAGGGCAATGGAGTTCTCAAGATTGAACATTTTTCTCTGGGTCTATGAAAGCAAGAGTTTAGAAGCATGGGTTAGGATCTACTTCCCACTTAAAGGTCCCTCCCAATGATTTTAAGGTAGCATGAGATGTAGCTAAAAACCTATACATGTTTGTATCAAACTGAGATCGCAACCTAATCACCAAGTGGAAAGTGCAAGTTTTCAGCAGAAAGTTGAAATCAAGAATTGAAGATTACGCCACCGAGGACCTCATTTTGGATAGAGCATTCATGAAAGATACATAGCATAGATTCAGGTAGATACAAGTTATCATAGGATGATGGTAAATTCTAATTCTAATAGTAAGGAAACTTTTTTTTTTCAAATAAGTTTGTTTTTGTCCCAAGGGGAAGGGGGGAGAAAGATTCAAACTAGTAACCTCCACTTCATGAGGCGCAGTCCCCAACTGATTTTACTTGAAGTTGGTCACAAGAAGGAAAAGACAAGATTCGAACAAGTTACCTCCACTTCATAAAGATGTGGTCCCCAAATGATTGCATTACCTAGGGGTGTGCATGGGTCTAGTTGGGTCGGGTTGAAGGGATTTTTCAACCCAACCCACCATGGTGGGTTAAAAAAAATTCAACCCAACCTAACCCATCACAGGAGTCCAACCCAACCCACATGGATCGGGTTGGGTCTGGTTGAGCCCATGGGTTGGACAGTTTTTTTATTTATTTCATTACTATTATTATTAAATTAAGCATACAAAAATATATCCCACCTAAGTTGATAAACAAAATATACATGAACTAGTGTCCCAACTCAGTTATAAACAAATAGGAGTGGAGTGGGACAACGGGAGTAGGAGGCAGCAGGGAGAGAAATAAGATTGTTAAGGTTTTTGAGATAATTGAGTTTTATATAGGAAGAAAAAATAGGGAAAAAAACTTAAATAAAAAATTTATTAAATATAATATATTTTTAAATATATAATTTAAAATTTAAATGTAGAGGTGAGTCGGGTCAAGTCAGGTTAGGCGGGTTTGTAATTGTTATAACTCGAATCCAACCCAACCCACTATGAAAAAAAATTTCATAACCCAACCCAACCCAACCTACCAACCCCTAAAAACTGACCCACCCTGGCGGGTTGGATTGAGTTGGTTTTGGCAGGTTGGCTGCACACCTCCAGTACCCCTTGAAGTTTACCAGCTAGGATACTTATTCTATCCTGCTAATTTTTACCAACAAAAAATTGCTACATATTTAGTATGGAATTTGTTGTTTCTACCAATCAATTCTATTTGGAATAGAATGATGGAGAACAGGCCAGTTCCACACAATCTAGCTCAAATAACCAACACTATATTGTTTTTTTTTTAAATAAGTAATAACCAACACTGTATTGTTTAAATATAAATAAAATAAAAAAACCTTTTGAAGACCAGAACAGTCATACAGTTCATTTGATTATACATCATAGTAGAATAAGCATATCAAAGAGCCCAATTAAACAACCCGTGCTGACTGGATTTCCAAACAACCCCTCATTAAATAATTGTGTGTTTATTCAAGAGCAAGCATGACAATACAACTGTACTCACATGCATAGTACATAAAATGCTTTGCGCACTGATACTTTTAGCGTACAAAGAACATACAATGAAAGGCCATTGGCATTAAAGATGTGGATGTAGTAGGTAGTGGTGGTAATATTTATGCTGCATTCAAGATCTCTATAATGCTATGCTACAGTAATATTTTTAATTGATTCCTGTTACATTTTAAGTCACAAGAATTTACTGAAAACTCTCAAGTACTGATCTATAGAAGTTGATATCAATAAGGACAACGATCATAAGACCAATAATTATCTAAATTGCTGCCAACAGTGGTATGCAGGAAGTGAGGTAAATTTTTTTTTTTTTTTTTACCCGTAAGAGTGTCCTGTTGAAATAACTCGTGGGAACATCCATATTTCAGTCTTGAACAACTAGAAATGATGTACTTTTCAAGATCATGGACACCACCATATTGAAACAAAGATATATGCATATACAGAAACATGTAACATATAATTCTAAAAGGAGGGAGCCTTGAATCTATAGTTCATACTTTCTTTCCAACAGTGCTCATATCCGAAATTAGACCTTCCAAATTTCAAATGTGTCACAACAATGATGACATAATACCAACTCTAATAATTCTAACCAACATATGCAACTTCACACGAGAAATCAACAAAACCTAACTTATGCTAGTGTTACTGACCCCAATCACCACCACTCCTTAAAAGTACAACCACTACACCCCAAGTGAAGTAACCATTGCCATCACAATCTTTCTGTAAATAAAACCAAATAATTGCTACATGCACAATGCCACAGCATATTCGCTGCTATAACCCCACCCTCAAATGTCACCAGAACTGCCATGTGTAGCATATGGACTGCATGTCACTTCCCAAAAATTACTAAAGGAATTATGCATGCTCAGAATCATAGTGCATTGCAATGACAAGAAACAATACATTAGAACATAGTAACAGTGACATAGCACTAAATCAGACAGCTTATAAAAACAAAAAAACAACCAAATAAATTTTAGCAACCTCTTCTAAGGTTCATACTTAGTTCAATTTCGTATACATATCATTGGTGAGATTTACAAAATATAAAAACTAATAAAAACAACAACAACAACAAAGCCTCAGTTCCAAATTTTTAGGGTCAGCTATGGATCTTTAACAGATTAGTTAGGGTAAGCCACATGCATTCTTTGCCCTCATTCTATTCTATCTAAAATCATACTCTCTATTACCTAATTGACAATATATATATATATATATATATATTTAAAAAAAAAAACTAACATGATGTCTATATGACACAATGAGGTAATGAGGAGACCACAAGGGATGGACCTACATGTGGGCTTGGGGGGGGGGGGGGGGGGGGGTTGTGGGTGAAAAACTTTACTAGTATGTACATCTACACAAGTTTAGAATTTTGTCCCTGAAATTTATATTCCCCCCCCCCCCCCCCCTCAAAATACTTTTCAAATTGACCCAAGAAATCAAAACATAAAACTTATTTGCTATTGATTTCCTGCATTCCATTTGCCCAAGAAAAACAAAAACCTTAAGACAATTCATTGGACAATTCACAAAACCAGATAACAAAAGAACCTTTAGACAAGGTTTGGTCTCACAGATCTCTCTTCCTTCCTTGATCTGATCTTTTCTCCTCTCTCTTTCTCTCTACATTGTAGTGTGTCACTTGTGAGGCTGGGCTGCTGCTTTGCCTTTCTAACTTTAAGTGATAAAGGTGGAAATTGGAAACTTTTATTCTAAAACTATTAGTGAAAGTGATTACAAGTAGCCATGATATCATGGGGCTACTGACAGTCCAATAATAGGGGTAAACCATACAATTATAGCTTCTTCTTCTTTTTATAAAGAGCACACCTATTGTTATTTATTAGAACTTAGAACAAGGGGAAATGTTAACATGTACTGTAGTTATTAATATAGATTAATGGAAAACGTTGCTATAATTAGTATTAAAAAAAAAGGGTACATGTTAACCTTTAGTTATTAATATATCATTATAAAGATATAAGGAATAGAATAATGTAAAAATATTAAATAAATTTATTTTTAAACAAAAATTGTAACGTGAATAGATTAAAGAATCAGTCCAACTCAAATCAAACCAAAGAACCTACAAGTTTAGAACCACTCATTTTTTTCGGTTCTCTTTGCAATCATATTTTTAAAACCATGATAAAATTCTATGATTTTTTATTTTTAATAATTTGATACGTCTTCGATGGGCACACTAAGAAGTATCAGTTGAGATATAAAACTATTGATTATAAATCCCTATGATTAATACGACTATTACTTTATTCAACTACAATGTTTGATTTTTTTTATAAGAAAAAAAAAACAAATAATTCAAGAACCAATACTGATGATGCACCTTTGCCAACCTCTAGTAGTGACATACCAATTTCTAAAACTTTTTTCAATTAAAGAATTGTGGCCTTCCTTAAGTTCAAATCTTGGTTCCGTCCCTAGTGACCACCCAGGGAACCCATTAAGATAGTCCACTTAATTACAAGAGTGTGCCACTCAAAAACAAGCTTGTGCCTAGTAATATTTATTGGGACAAGAACAGGTAGAAAAGACAACTAGTGTTTTTGTTTGATTCTTTCGTTTGCTTGTTAGTGGTTTAGTAAGCTTGATGGTATGCAAGCTCCTAAGAAGTCTCAAATCTTGGTTCTGTCCCTAGTGACCACCCAGGGAACCCATAAATCCAAACATCCTGAAGATAGTCCACTTAATTACAACAGTGTGCCACTCATAAAAACAAGCTTGTGCCTAGTAATCTTTACTGGGACAAGAACAGGTAGAAGAGACAACTAGTGTTTTTGTTTGATTCTTTCGTTTGCTTGTTAGTGGTTTAGTAAGCTTGATGGTATGCAAGCTCCTAAGAAGTCTCAACCCCAGGTCTGGCATATCCACTAGACTTTACCAACAGACTAGTTGGCATCTTCGAAGGCAGATCAATAGGAAGGAACAACATTTTCTATGGAAATTATCGACATACTTAAGGATACATACTGGTGACAAACCATATCATAGATGGGGCCTAAATCATATTTGAAGCAACAAGAATTTCAGGAAACTTATACCTTTTTGCTTATAGGTCTTCAGGCAGGAATTTAAAACACTCAACTATATAATTAAATCAAACAAATAAAAAAAGACCAGATATAAATAATAATAATAATTTTTTTTTTCTCCTGTATAAAAATAATAATAACAAGGGATATTTATCTGCCATATCCCAATGCTGCAACTAAAAAACTCCATAATAATTGACTTCCAATTCACAACACAACCATGCCAGAATATAGAAATACAGGTATCTACACTATTAGCATGCAAACTTTGCTCCATGCTGGAAACAAAGGGTATAACAAAACTTGAATTAACATGGGAACTCTAAATACACAACACAAGCAACCAAGCAAAGGGTGGTACACTTGAACCTTCCTGTTTTAGTGGTAAGTTACAGAGATGCCTGGTGGGACTTGAACCCACAACCTCAGCCTCCACCTTGCTCTAACAAGGGGAATTAGTGCCATTTGAGCTAGACCTCATTGGCATAGTATTCTTAAACATTAAATGCTATTAAGAAGAATGCTCTCAAATAAGAAAAAAGTAGCACAGCTTGACGCCACATTATTAGCTTATTATGTTAATAAGAATGACGATTTAACACAATTAATCTATTCAAGTACATTTCTAATTATTGGAGTGGGTTATTACATAGGAGATGCAACTTCCAAAGAACAATAGGAATAAAAATTGATACCATCCCAACCATAACAAGCGATTATCATAACAAATGTTTAATGCATGTTGTCAAGAAGACCATATATAATTGGAGTAAGATGCAGAGAGTATAGACAAGGAATGAGTTCAACTAATGGACATGAGGCAACTGGATTACATGCGCAGTAACATGCATGTGCATGTGTGTGCTCTTATGATAGATAACATCAAGAGAACATAAATGGTCCAATTGTTATGCCCACACACACAGATGAGCAAGTGGACCACAAAATTAGGGCAATAATAATATAGAGCAGTGCTTCAAGAGTACTATGTCATTAACACATTTGATAAAATGATACAATTGATGAGGAATTTTAAGATACTATAAGCATAGCCATAGTTAGCAAATTAGGATGAGGTACACAAAATCAGCATTCTTATACCAAACACCAATCCTCGGATTGTTAGAGGGAGAAGAAAACAAAGAAATTGACAATAAATTAGGGACAACATCAATAGAGACAATATGGGTAAAGACAATAGATATGGTTTATTTTTATATAAAGAAGTACAATGGTTACACTAGTAAAATTGTTTAGCATCAGGCAAATTGAACAAAACAAACTGCCAAGAAAACAAAAGGAAACAGAAAAAAAACAACCCAAAAACAAAAAAGATTGCAAAACAAGATAAAAAGATATTATAATCATTCAAACTTTTCATTCCATGACAATTTAAATAAATTATTGACTACAAATCATATCTAACATATGACCAGCCTGCACAATGGAAAATACAAAAGCTTCACCAAATACAATCCAGCTTTTACATTAATTGAACCACATCTAATTCAAACTTCAAAGCGAAATCACACCAACCCAATTACAAGCCAGAACATCTTGCCTCATTTCTAATTCATTCTCATGTTTCTAACTCATTCTCATGTTTCAGATGCATATTGCATAATTCGGACGTAAATTCAGATAACAAGCAGCAGAATATCAAGATCTACTATTCCAAATCAAAAATCTAACTTTGATCTGCCATGCAGCCTAATTACTAGGAAAGAAAACTTTTTTTTTACTGTTATTGGTAAGTAAAATTAAATAGGATATACGTTTAGACTCAGATCTAGTAAAAACAGACCCGTCTTAGTATCCAATTAAACCACAATATCTATGCTGGAACTCAAATAAACTAAACCCATTACTCAACCAAGCTTGATATAGTAGTTTTCAGATTGGCATGATAATTCACGTCCTAAGAATCAAAACAACAAAAACCAGGAGACATTAAACTAGAATTTCCTTTCTTTTCCCACGTTTTCTCAGCAACCAAACAGCCAAAAACACACAATAACTTTGAAAAACGAGAAATGCCCCAGATCATAAAAAAACAAGAATTACAGACCCAAAAACGCAAAAAAACACAAAAAGAAGGCGCACCTTTCTTGGCCAGCGGTGTCCCAAATCTGGGCCTTGATGACCTTGCTATCGACATTCAAGCTCCGAGTGGCGAACTCGACCCCGATGGTGGACTTGGACTCGAGGCTGAACTCGTTGCGAGTGAACCTGGACAGCAAGTTGGACTTGCCCACACCCGAGTCACCGATCAGCACCACCTTGAACAGGTAGTCATAGTCATCTTCAGCTCTGTAACCAGCCATTTTTTTTTCCAAAACAAAATACCAAAACTTTCGCTCCCAAAATAAGCAGAGGGAGTTTTCAGTTTAGTTTAGAGAGAGAGAATTGTGTGTGTTTTTACTTTTTTTTTTTTTTTTTGAGATCTCTCTCACTCTACTCTCTCTCTCTCTCTAAAAATTTTAGTACTTTTGTTTGTGTTTTTTTTTTGGTGACTTTTTTGGGTTTGTGAGTTGGAAATGTTCGAGAGACCAGAGGCAGAGTCTGGTTGGGCTGGAGTCCAAAGCAAGGCAGAGGGATGTGTCTGTTTTTGAATGCTGAGCTTTGTTTGTTTGGTTGGGTTCGATGAGGAATAAATGGAATGGCATTGATGTCGCTTCAGTTCCCAAACTCGACTAGTCTAGTCTAAGTCCACTTCATTCTTCAATGATTTCAATCAGGTTTTATAGTACCTTGTTTGTTGTGAGGATATTCTTGTCCAACAAATTCTAGCAGCACAAAATAAAAATGCACAAATTTTGCCACAATTCTTATCACGACTTATTGTAATTAGTAAAGAAACGGTTGTAGGTCTATATAAAAGCGACAAATAACTAATCACAATCTTGCGAAAGTTGTGGAAAAATGTAATTAATTTGCACATTTTGGATGCTCTTTGGGAGTTGAAGGAAGGTTGATCATGGGGAAGTTATGTTGGACAATACTGTATTCTTAAACAAACACTAAATTTAGAGAGGTCTGTTAATAGAAATGTATAGTCATAGGGCCTTAATATACATATTTTATGTTGTCATAGTGAATCATTCACCAACATGCCTAAGGATAGGGGCTCAGAATAGTTATATAAAAAAAAAAAGAGTAAAAATAAAGGAAATTAGACAATTGATCCTTGCTGCATGAATAATGCAATGGAAGGTTCCTTGAGGCAATAACAATTAACAAATTATGTTGCCTCATTGTGTTGCATGACTACAAGAGTTGGCTTAGAGGCAATATGTCAATGGCTTTGCAAAGTTGATGAACTTGTGGTCATAGTTTTGTAGGTTGGCAAGTCATACATGCGTTATGGACAAAAAGTGCAGTGCTATGAGACATGGGAAAAATGTAGTGAGCAAACTAAATGAGGACAAGGTAGGCTAGGCTGCTTGATCGTGTTGGCATGTTGGTGTAGTGTAAGTAGTGTCGAATTGGTTATGACTTGCATGGTCAAGTGGGACTAGTTGCATATGGATGGTGATGTGTTGTGTGGATTGTGCGGCCATACTTGGAACTAGCATTGGTACGGGCAAGCCCTCCAAATGGTAATGCATGGTCCAAACAATTTGCATGATGTTGACAGGGCCGGCTCAATAGTTGATACAATCGCCTAAGTCCCCCAAATAAAAGAAGTCCCCTACTTGTAAAAAAAAAAATTTATATATATAAAACATATTTATCTTTATATTTTAATTTTAAAAAAAATTAAGTACTTTTATTAGTCAATAAAATGCATTAAAAATGCCCCATTGTATCCTAAAATGCACAAGATTAAAAAGGGAAAAAACAAAAGAAAGTCAAACTTTAGCTAACAAAATTAAATTTTAGGAGACAAATTTATTAACTCATTCTTGAAATATGCTAAAAAAAAAATTAATACCAAACAAATTCATTAATAATACAATGTAATTGTCTTGAAATATGCTAAAATAGAGATTATAAATTTCAAAAACAAAAGAAAAAATCTCTCATTTCTCTATCTCTCTGCCTCTCCATCTATATTCTTACCTTTCTTTTCTTGATCTTGATTCTTGATCTTTTTCTATAAACTCAGTCTAGCTTGAAATCTTTCTTTGTTGATTCCCTTCAAATAACAGTAAATTCAAAATTGAAAAGGCGTAACGTGGGCCATGGGCATACCAGAGGTAATCTTCTCAGACTTCTCTTCCTCTCTATCTTTCCGAAAATTAAAATGGAGGAGTCTGCTATTTATTCAATTTAAATTATATTTTTTTTTAAGTTTATGTCACTGCTTGATTGATTGATAGAAGTCATAGTACAGGCAGTACAACACTTTTTTTGCACATAAGACAGCACGTTTTATGCACAGTTGCACATTGCATAGCCCACAACATTGTACAGTGCACATTATGGGTTGTGCGGACAAGACTCACAGTGCACACAGCACTGCACAGTTTGCCCATGGGCCACACCACTCAGCACATCATAGTTGGCTTGCCACACACTATAATTTATCATTTTTTTAATGCATACTCTTATTTTATCAATTATTATATATTATCACACCAATTAATAATTTGATGTGTATCATATCAACTCATTTGTATTATAGTGATACTAATTTATTGAACCGTGTAATAAATTAATTTTTATTTGTAAAATCCAAATAACTCCAAACTTTATAAAGAAAAATAAATATTAGAGGAACCTAAATACAAAAACTTAATTAGTAATTTTGCATCTCAAAAAGTAAGAAAAATAGATTTTAAATAAAAAAAAATTCAATACGTATTATTTAATTAATATTTAAATATAAAAAAGTCTCCACTTAAAACTTTCATCTAAGGCCCCCAAAGTTGTTGAGCCGGCCCTGAATGATGGACAATGCGTTAGGATTAACATCATTAAACTACAAGATTCTTGGGGAGTCAAGTCACTTGTCAAAACCCTTGTTATTAAGCATTCACATTAGTTTATATAGAAATTCATGTCTATTTTAGCATAAGAACTTACTTTTTCTATTTTACATAATCACTTTTAAAAAACAAAAAACACCAACATTAAATTATCTATTCTACACTTTTTTTTTGTTAGAAACTTTCTATTCTGCACTTTGTTTAATTTAAATAATTATTTTTATTCTTTTTAATAATTTATGGGAATATAAAAAGTTGAAGAAAAAAAATCAATTATTTTTTCCCCATTAAAAATTTCTAGAAATATTTTTTAAAACAATGTCTTTAGTCATCTGTTAACTTTTCTCTTATTATTATCATTTCATCTTCTTCTTTTTTTGTTCTCTCTCTCGTATCGCATCTCTCAACGCACTCATCTTCTCAAACGTTTCGCTCCTCTCAACTCTCTCTCTCATTAATGTCATCCTCTCTCTCTCTCTCTCTCTCTCTCTCTCTCTCAATTTGACCTACCATCACACCCACAATCATCCTCTACCCTCTTTTTCAATCTGACCTAGCTAGCTAAGATCTAACATGTTTCTTTTGATCTAATAGGCAACGCCTCTAAGGACTCAAACTTTGTAGCCCTGTATGTTGTATGTCTCTCATCTCAAACATTCCACCACCACTGGGTTGTCATGTTACGAACTAGGTTTGAGTTTGGGTTATGGGCTTTGATTTTGATTTCATATGGGTATTTGGTTGATTTTTTGCTTGGAGGGTAGTTTATGTGGTGAAAAAGTAAAATTTGGGGAGGTTCTCTCTTGTTAATTTCATCTGGATTTTAGTTAATTTTGAATTTGCACTCTGTTTGTTTCACTAAAAAACCTTCTATAAAAATAGTTTTCCACATTTTCTTGTGTTTGGTAGCATATAAAAATTGGTCAACCGAAAACTATCTTTTAGTCAACGAAAAAACCCTAAAAAAAAAATAAGGCTTATTTTCTTTAGGTTGTTTTCCACAAAAAAAAAAGTTGGAAAACAATCTCTCTCTTTCTCACCATGCCTTTGCTTATTTCTTCTCACACCCTCACTGCCACTCCCTCTGCCTCTTATCTTTCCATAGATTTATCTATCTATTTGTCTCTCTTCTCTCTTTTCTCTTGGTATCTCTACCCCTCTGTAAAACCGTTTATGATAAGTTTTTTTTCCTTTTCTTACAGATCGGCCAACAATTCCTCCTTGCAAAGATGAACAAACCTATAGCAGTAATTATTTCATTCCTTTCTACCAAAATCCCAATTTTATTAGATAATCTGTGTTCTTATTTAGTGGTTTTTGCTTCAACAAATTAATATGTTGTATGCAGACTGCAGAGGTTCTATCAGTGGTTTTTGATTGTTTAGTTGTGTTCAACTCTTCTAGTGTTTATTTGATTTCTATTTGTACATGTTGGCTATGTATGGGTTGTGTTTACAGATACATTATGCAAAATATCTTTTGAGTTATATTTGGCTGTGTAAGGGCTAGTATTTCTGTAACAAAAAATTAGTATCGTCAAAATATATTGATTAGGAGTTGTCAACATATATTGTTTAGGATGTTGCTATACGTGAGAAGCTGCCACCAAAATATTAAGATTAGCTTATACTGATTGTAAAGATACAAATAAGACTTGATTTGAGTTTTTAGCCTAACTATAATGCAATGAAAGCTCTACATTTATATATGAATGTATAGATGGTCATATACAAAGTATTTGAGATACAATGAGATTGAAATACAAAGAAGTTTGAAATACAAATAAATCTTCTTGTTTTATCACAATCTACATATTTGGTTGAGTTTCTATTTTGTATTGTAGTAATCGCTTAATCACAAACACTTGAAATCTTGGACTCTGTGAGTTGACTCTTATAGTCTTATCCTTAACATTGATTAGGAGTAGCTAGTATTTTGAAATATGAGAAGTATGGATATTTTGAATTATGAGCTTATGGAGCTTATATGTATAAGAAATATATATATATATATATATATATATTGTATGTAACTTTCTATATCTATTGTGAAAATTTTAGTTTGATTAAATTAGCTAGGTGTACATAAATTTCATATTATACATGTTTTAAAGTATACAAGAAATGTTATAAAAAATTTGTGCATACCAAACACCAGAAAATATTTTCAAGGTCATTACCAAATACCGGAATATGAGATAGTTTTCCAAAAAAGTGTTTTCTAGTAAATGACTAATTTTCCAGAAAACGTTAATGCTTAAACAAACAAAGTGTTGGAGATTAGTCCTAGGGGTTTTTTTCTTATTAATTTCATCTAGGTTTATGTTAATTTTGGATTTTTTACTTTGATTCTAAGCTTTTTCTTTCTTTCTTAATCTATAAGGGGTTGTTGCTAATTTTAGTTTTAAAGTTTTTGTATTTTGGTGATACTGCTTTGACCAGTAGTTGAGGTTGAGTTAAGCGGAGAATTTGTGGTTGAGTTGGAGTGGCAGTTTTGTACAAAGAGAGGAAGAAGACGAAGAGGAAGGGGAAGATGAAGGAAAGGAAAATAAAGAAGAAAAGGAGGCCTGGTACAAAAAGAGAGAAATAATAATGATAAAACCATTTTCATGTGAATAGTGACCATGTATATTTCTAGGATTATTGTAACAACAATAGAAGTTTGCACAATTTTAACTTAATTGATGTGGGTGATTTTTGGGGTCAGATTGGCAAAATTGACACATTTTTCTATTTTACATTAATTGATTCTAATGCTCTAAGTACTTGTTTATCAAAAAAGAAATTCATATAAGTAATTTGAATTTTGATAAGTACTAAAGAATTTTAACATATAATGTTTACTTTATGATGATTGCTCTTTATTATCAGGCCAAGACACTAGTTGGTTGGTTTTTTTTTTTTTTGTGAAATTTAAACCTTAGCTTGTTATTCGATGATAAGAGATTTTACCAATTGAGTTAACAAGTAACATGAATTTATTTGTCTAAAAATTTACTCCATTTGGGGAAGCCACATAAATAGTATGACTTTGCTAGTCCAATATTTTTGTCCATTTTGTTAGGGCTCAACTCCCCTTCTGGTGGCAGCTTTAGGAATTTTTTATTGGGTTGTCATTAAAAAACTTAAGTTAAAAAAAAAATCTAATATAAAAAAAGCTTGATTATATTGAAAGAAAAAAAATAAAAACACACACACCGAAATATATGAAGTTTTAAAATTTCCTTCTATTGAAATGAAAATTCAACTCAGCTTTAACTTTTTTTTGTTACAATATTTTTATTGCGATCATGGCTTACTCTATCGAAAATAATTTTTCTTAATACTTTAATTTTTATTATGTCTATAGCATTACTCTATTAACAATATAATTAAACTCAATTTTTGTTTCTGTTTCAACATCATTACTTTGGTTGTTACTTAACATATTGGTCTTTGTAACTGTGTTTACATTTATTAGTCTTTGTAATTGTTAAATTGCCTTTACTCTTTTATTTATTAACTAGCCATAACATTTTTGAAGTGCTACATGACTTTGTCTTTTAAAACTCTTGCTCTCTTTATTTAATTGGAAAAATTTTTATTTTTCTTTTAATTAGTAAATTTGTTGTTGTACTTTAAAAAAAAAATTAAGGTCACCAAACCATTTATGTTGTTAGGCTTGCATCTTTTGTTATTTTCTTTTATTTTCTAGACTTCAGATAAATAGAATTTGTTGTTGGGCCTTTTCATTTTGTTTACGAAGGCCAATAATATTATTAAAGGATGCCAAGTTTTAATTTTTTTTTACTTAATTTCCAAAATCTAGGGTTGTAAACGAACCAAACTATTCATAAACAACTCAGACTTGGCTCGATAAAAAGCTCGTTTACATTCATTGTTTACAAATAAGCCAAGCTTGAGCCTTAGTTTTAGGCTTGTTTGATAAACAAGCCGAGCTCAAGCAAAAAAATTGTTCGTGAACAATAGGGCTCAATATAAAACATGCCGAGCTTAACCTCATTTATAGCTTAGTATATGTTTACTAGATAAACTTATTATTATGACATTACACATATTTTGGAATGTTAATTTATAGCTTGTTTATTCATATATATTTTGGAATGTTAATTTATTTAGATTTGTGAAGATTATAGTTGTACGACTAACAAATGTGGATGTAAAAATTGTATTTTGAACAATTACTCAAGCTATAGATAATAAATGATGATGGATGGTTTTAATTATGTAAAGTTGTAATTTGAATAAATTCTAATTACGAGTGTTAGAAGCATGATAAAATGAGTATATTATATATATATATATATATATGTATGTGTAAGGGCACAAATCAAACTAATCCGAGTTTGGACAGTGGACCAGCTCAATGAGCACTCAACAATGAATTTGTAGAGAGTGGGTGTTTAATCTAGGTTTTTGAGATGATAGATAATACAAAAGTTTGATTCGGCTTTGTGATTCATGCACTGCACTAGTATGAGTATGTAACATGGAGTTGAATACATTGATGCCGAGAACGATAGTTTTTGGTTCTCTTACAAATTCTTTCTCTTCTATTTCTCTCCCTCTCTTTCTCCCCCTTTCTCTATTATCTTCCTTTTCCTTTTATAGGCCTCACCTTTTTTCCCCCAGGTGCAATCCAGGTGTTTCCTTTTTAGATACTTGTCCCATCACCCCTTTTTGCTCAGGTCTCTGGCGGTGAAGATAAGGTTGAAACCTAATGTTCAGGCGTCACTTCTTCATTAATGCGGCCAGAGAAGCAGGTGTAGAGCATTAAATGCGGTGATGGCAGCTTTTCCTTTGGCCATAGTCAATCCTTTCCCTTTATTCTTTATTCTAATTTCCTTAACTCCAGCATCAAAAAGAAAAACCTTCGTCATGGGCGTTATCCAACTACAAGAACATTCACATAGTCCTCGGCGACGCCTTGCCAAGGACTGGATTGTCCTCGGACGTTATGTTTCTTGGTGTTTGGACATGCATGATACTTCTTTTTCTCACGTGATCTTGTAGGTCGGACTGATTATGTCCTCGGATCATCTCAAGATGTAGAGTTGGGCTTCTTTTATTGTGAGGGCCTTTGGGCCGACCAGATACGCGATTTGGGCCCATGGGTACCACAATAGCCCCTCGAAATCCTTATTTCTATTCTATTGGAGAGGAATGAGGGTTTCGATATATGCGCACGCAAGGCGATACGCTTCTGACGCTTCGATCTCCTGGACGCACTTCAATTAAATATTGGCGGCGCTATGTTCCTTGTTTCCAACCGCATGATGCTCATCTAACGGATAGGCGCCTTTTGAGGAGGCAGGCGGGAGACTTCCCGCTTTACGTTTTTCCATGAAATAAATATCGCCACTTTAAAGATCTTCTGTTCATTTCAGACTTCGCGCATTGAACCTAACCTTTTCTGTAACCTGCACGCGTCTTCATACCCCTCATCTCTAAGCCAAGGTGACGTAATTGTTTAAAAGTAAGTTCTTCAACCTTCTGCTTTCATTATTGTTTTTTACTCTTTCGATTGTCCCCTTTCTTTGGTCCTCGGCTGTTTAAATCTTCCCATTTCGTTATAGTGTTTACTCCCTAGTTTTAGGAAATGGGTAGGTTCGCATCCCTGGTGGATACCCCTGAGAAAATAGAAGCCTTTAAAGCCAAATACGAGATCCCACCCGGAGTATCCGTTAGGTACTGTGGGACGGGGGAGTGGCTCACTAAGAGAGAGACCGGTGAGGTGGTGATTCCTATGATAGCGTTTATAGAGGGAGGGATGAGAATCCCTATGATGCCTATTACCATGAACTATCTTAGAACTGCTAGGTTGTCCCCTACACAGTGCGCTCCCAATATGTTTAGGATCTTGGGTGCGGTAGACGTTCTGAACGAAAGGTTAGGGTTAGGTCTCACTCACCATGAAGTGAATTGGGTATATACCCTTCACCATTTGAGAGGGCATACCTACTATCTGAAATCTAGGCACCCAGAAGTCAGATTGATCCAATGCCTTCCCCACTCCAACAAGGGTTTGGACAAGGACTTCCTTATATTGTCCGGGGAGTGGCATGACGGTCTCCACTGTCCGACGACGGAAGGGGAGCCTGGTGAGTCCTCGCGTAGCGTCACACTTAATCAATGATAAATGCAGTGTTTCTTTTGTTGATGGTGTTTTTCCTTAATTTGTTTGTACTAACCCGTTTTTTGGACGTATGCGCAGATCGTCGTGCGCTTGCACCCCGTGCCAATCTCGTCAACTTTGATCGTCTCGACAAGATCTTGAAGGCTGAAGTGTTTGTGCACTCAGACGGTCAACTTCGCGCCGCCCACCGCATCCTCGGATACACACCCATATCCTCCGCCTTTCAAGAAACCAAGTGTGTCATCAAGGAGAAAGATCCGAGGCTTCCGAGGATAAGTGTAGCAGTCAAGGGCTTTCTGTTACCGCCTGGCGCTCCAGTTCCTCAAGGCGTTCTGATTACTGAGCCTGTCAGAGTTGTTCCGAGAGCTTCTAATTTGGCTACGCCCTCGGCCCGACCTGGATTTGGCGAAGGTTCTACCTCTCAGCTACTCACCGAGGTAGAAGAGGAAGAAGTAGAAGAAGAAGAAAACGAGAAAGTAGTTGAGCTCTCGGATTCCGAGGAAGAGTTCGAAGCTTTAGATCCGCTTTTTCCGCCCAGGCATCCCTCTCCGATTGCCAGATCTCCTTCTTTTACATCTTCGGACGACGACGACCAACCTTTGATGAGGATGGGAATCCATCGTAGACCCAAGCCCAGCTTGAAGGATGTGCTAGAAAGGCAAACTGGAGCACAAGGTCCTTCAAAAGTGCCTCCGGAGAAGGCCAAGGATAAGGGTGTCGACAAGCTTCCGCCCGTGAGGGTTATTCTACCGCCTTCCCCTAGAACTCAACATCCAGATCCGGCTGACCATAAAAGGAAAAGGGACCAGCAAAAGGGAAAAGAGATAGCCGAGGGGGGGAAGGACGTCCCTGGTAGGGAGATGGAGCAAGAGAGGGGAGGTAAACATGCTCGTCATGTCCACCCGAGGACGGAAAGATGAAATGACCCTCCTGTAGCCTTCCATGCGCCTATTTGGGCCCCTCAGATGCAAGTAGATGATCAGGCGATCACCGCCGATGCATCCATCAGGGGATCCGACGAGGGCACAGCTGCCTGCATCGCCGATGCTTTGGAGCAGGCACTGCTATTGCCTGAGGACATGGGAGAGCTGCGTAGAATGAGAGATCATAATGTCTTCATGACTCTCAAAAAGGAGCTAGCCATGGTAAGGATTCAAATTGGCCAATCCTCGGCACTTATGTTTTTCTTTATGCTTCTTCTTTCTCTACCCTCTCTTCTTTTTTTATGTAGTGTGTACTTTACTGACAATGCTTATACGTAGGCTGTCCAATCTGCCCATAGGGCAGAGGAGATCGCTGCCAGCTCCTACAGAGCACTAAGGGATGAAGTGGTTAGGCTGGACCACACTAAAAAGATAATGGAGCTTAAAGAGAAGAAGCTCCAAGAGGTGACCGCCAGCCTGACCAAGGCGGCAAGTGAGCGGTCAGGTCTGGAGGCCGAACTGAGGAGTACCACCCGACAGGCCAAGGATCAGAGGCTAGAACTCAAACGAGCTAATGAAGACCTCGCCTCGGCCAGATCGCTGGCAGAAGGCCTCGCCAAGGACCTTACAGCATCTGAGGAGGCAAAGGAGGAAGCACTCAAGGCCACGGAAGAGGCTCTTGCCAAGGCACAAGCAGCCGAGGCAATGGTTGACGAGGCTGAGCAGAGCGGGTATGACATGGGCGTGGCCGAAACCACAGAAACATTCAAAGCCCAAGTGCCGGAGGTCTGTAGGGACTACTGCCTCCAGGTGTGGAAGGAAGCTCTTTCCCAAGCCGGGGTTGATGCTTCCTCTCCTCTATGGAAGGAGGAGAACGCCTACATTCCTCCTGCAATTCGCGTGGCTGCCTCTAGCTCAGCCAAGGAAGATTCCCACCCTTCCTCGGCTGGGATTCAAGTAGACGAGGATGCTGCCGAAGATACTGCTCCTACTGCTCCTCCTGCCCCCAAGGAGGCCACCCCCAACCTTGAGATTGGTGGGACTGTAGAGCCCAAAGAGAAGGCTGGCGAGTCCTCGGCCTTGGTGGTTTCTCCTGCTGACCCAAAAGACCAGACCCAACCCGAGCCATAATCACCCGTGGCTTGGCTACTTGCTCTTCTTCTCTTTTCTCCTTCGTTGCTTTTGGCCTTGTATTTTTATTTCTTAGTCCCAGTTTTTACTTTATTTCCCTTGTACTTTGACAGTTCAGTTATAAATGTATTGACAAATCTTTCAGTTAATGAAAAGGGGTTCCCAATTTAGATTGCTGTTTTATATTACGTTTGGTGTTGATATCTTGTTTCCTTGCTATGCATGTGATATTGCTATACTATCGGCTTGTCTCTATAGCATGTACTTATACCTCTTTGCCCTTGGGCAAGGAAATTTTAGCCAACTTACATATGTGCAAATGCTTTAAGTAATGACTGCTACCTTTTGCTTATGCTTAAGGACAAGCGACACACTAAAAAAGGAAATACACTAACGGGGAATCTGTGTGCTTGGAACTTGCTTAAAAGTTACTTCCATGATAACATGTTGAAAAGAGAACTTAACAACATATTTTGCATTTGGACTAACAGTACTTTAAGCTTTGGGCTTAGTACTTAACATCAGTTTAAGACCCGTTCGCTTAATGACTCCACTGCTGTTTCCATATCAAGGGGAAAGATCTGAGGTAACCTTATTTCTCTATTCTAAATTAAGATAGAGGATCTGTTGATCCGACATAACCTCAATAAGAATTGAAGTAAGGTAGAGGATACGAGGACCCGACATAACCTTGATTAAACTTGGACTAAGGTAGAGGATCCGAGGATCCGGCGTAACCTTAGTTTTATTGTTTTTCAATTAAGATAGAGGATCTGGCGACCCGGCGTAACCTTAATTAAATTTGGACTAGGGTAGAAGATCCGAGGACCCGGCGTAACCTTAGTTTTCTTGTTTTTAAATTAAGATAGAGGATTTGATGACCCGGCGTAACCTTAATTAAATTTGGACTAGGGTAGAGGATCCGAGGACCCGGCGTAACCTTAGTTTTCTTGTTTTTAAATTAAGATAGAGGATCTGATGACCCGGCGTAACCTTAATTAAATTTGGACTAGGGTAGAGGATCCGAGGACCCGGCGTAACCTTAGTTTTATTGTTTTTAAATTAAGATAGAGGATCTGATGACCCGGCGTAACCTTAATTAACTTTGGACTAAGGTAGAGGATCCGAGGACCCGGCGTAACCTTAGTTTTATTGTTTTTAAATTAAGATAGAGGATCTGATGACCCGGCGTAAACTTAATTAAATTTGGACTAAGGTAGAGGATCCGAGGACCCGGCGTAACCTTAGTTTTCTTGTTTTTAAATTAAGATAGAGGATCTGATGACCCGGCGTAACCTTAATTAAATTTGGACTAGGGTAGAGGATCCAAGGACCCGGCGTAACCTTAGTTTTATTGTTTTTAAATTAAGATAGA
This sequence comes from Castanopsis chinensis, assembly GCA_032878915.1. Lineage (NCBI taxonomy): Eukaryota > Viridiplantae > Streptophyta > Magnoliopsida > Fagales > Fagaceae > Castanopsis > Castanopsis chinensis. The sequence goes on from JAVQMG010000130.1 coordinate 16,803,835, forward strand.
GGATCTGATGACCCGGCGTAACCTTAATTAACTTTGGACTAAGGTAGAGGATCCGAGGACCCGGCGTAACCTTAGTTTTATTGTTTTTAAATTAAGATAGAGGATCTGATGACCCGGCGTAACCTTAATTAAATTTGGACTAAGGTAGAGGATCCGAGGACCCGGCGTAACCTTAGTTTTATTGTTTTTAAATTAAGATAGAGGATCTGATGACCCGGCGTAACCTTAATTAAATTTGGACTAGGGTAGAGGATCCGAGGACCCGGCGTAACCTTAGTTTTATTGTTTTTAAATTAAGATAGAGGATCTGATGACCCGGCGTAACCTTAATTAACTTTGGACTAAGGTAGAGGATCCGAGGACCCGGCGTAACCTTAGTTTTATTGTTTTTAAATTAAGATAGAGGATCTGATGACCCGGCGTAGCCTTAATTAAATTTGGACTAAGGTAGAGGATCCGAGGACCCGGCGTAACCTTAGTTTTCTTGTTTTTAAATTAAGATAGAGGATCTGATGACCCGGCGTAACCTTAATTAAATTTGGACTAGGGTAGAGGATCCGAGGACCCGGCGTAACCTTAGGCACGACAGAATTAATGGCACAAAAATGATAAGAGTAGAATGACAAAAACACTTTTCCTTAATAATAATATCGTCTCAAATTACTTACATTCCAGGGATGGGGTACAGCTTTTTCATCTAAGTCGGTCAAGTAGTAAGCTCCTATTCCAGCTATCGCCGTGATGCGATACGGTCCTTCCCAATTAGGTCCAAGCTTTCCCCATGCTGGATTTTTGGTGTTCCCCACTACTTTCCTCAGCACCAAGTCCCCAAGAAGAAGAGGTCTCGAATTTACATTGGAATCATATCCCTGCTTCAGTTTTTGTTGGTAGTAGGCTAAGTGAATCATGGCAACCTCCCTCCTTTCTTCAATTAGGTCGAGGCCTTTTTCTAGCAGTCTGTCATTGCTTTCCGGAGTGAAGGAGCTTATCCTCATCGTTGGAAAACCAGTCTCCAAGGGAATAACAGCCTCGGCGCCATAAGTCATCGAGAATGGCGTCTCTCCCGTTGATCGGCGGGGTGTGGTTCGGTACGTCCACAGAACGTGGGGCAGCTCCTCCACCCACCTCCCTTTAGCGTCCTCCAACCTCTTCTTCAGTCCATTCACTATAACTTTGTTAATAGCTTCGGCCTGCCCATTCCCTTGCGGATAAGCCGGAGTGGAGTATCTATTGATTATGCCGAGGCCACAACAATATCGTCTGAACGCCTTGCTGTCAAACTGCAAACCATTATCGGAGATGAGGGTATGAGGGATACCGAATCGAGTGACAATATTCTTCCATACAAATTTCTTCACATCAACATCCCTGATATTTGCCAGGGGCTCGGCCTCTACCCACTTAGTAAAATAGTCAGTGCTGACAACCAAATATCTTCGGTTCTCAGGCGCCTTTGGGAAAGGACCCACAATGTCTAGACCCCATTGTGCAAAAGGCCAGGGACTCGTCAGAGGATTAAGCACACCCCCGGGCTGGTGGATGTTTGGTGCGAATCTTTGACATTGGTCGCACTTCTGCACATAACTTTGAGCTTCTCGCTGCATGTTCGGCCACCAATACCCCTGTGTTAGGGCCCTGTGAGCCAAAGATCTTCCTCCTGTATGGCTTCCACAGATTCCTTCATGTAACTCTTCCAAAAGTAGCTCTGTCGCTTCAGGGTGCACGCATAACAGGTACGGGCCGGAGAAAGATCGTCTATAGAGCTTATGATCCCCGGCCAACCAAAATCGGGAGGCTTTTCTTCGTATCTTGTTCGCTTCGACTTTATCCTCGGGTATGACATCATCTTTTAAGAAGGACATAATGGGGTCCATCCAGCTAGGCCCCACTCTAATCTGGTGCACACGGATAACACTTCCCATTATTTTCGAGGGTTTAGGTAAGTCTTCAACCAAGACAATCCGAGGTAGTCCCTGTGCTGATGATGTGGCAAGAGTTGCTAGGGAATCAGCATGCGTGTTGCCGCTTCTAAGGACATGGGACAAAGTAAAGGATTCGAACTTGCGTTGTGTAGTTTTGACTTGATTCAAATAATCCTGCATCCTCGGATCTCTGGCCTCTACCTTTCCATCTACTTGACCCACAACTAGCTGAGAGTCTGAGAACATTTGCACGATCTTTCCCCCCAACTTGTGGACCATATCCATTCCTTTCAGCAAGGCTTCATACTCGGCCTCATTGTTAGTAGCCGAGAATCCCAGTCTTAAGGACTTTTCCAGTGTGAGACCTTCTGGGGTCGTAATTACCACCCCCACTCCGGATCCTCTTTGATTAGCAGCCCCATCAACATAAACAGTCCACACCGCGAGACCTTTACACGCAACCATGCCAACTGATTTTTCATCAATGTCCTTGTTGATTACACTATCTTCTATTATGGGTTCAGCAAATTCCGCAACGAGATCAGCCAACACCTGACCCTTTATTGCTGTGCGGGGCATGTACTTAATATCAAAAGAGCCCAAGATGGTTCCCCATTTTGCAATCCTGCTAGTATAATCCGCACTCCGGAGTATAGCCCTTAGTGGAAGCTGAGTCAAAATAACCACCGTATGGGACTGGAAGTAATGGGGGAGCTTACGTGTGCCATGCACCACGGCAAGGATAGCCTTCTCTAATGGTGGGTAACGTACCTCGGCTTCATGCAGAGACTTGCTCACATAGTAAACTGGCCTTTGTATGTCCCCGTCAACCCTTATTAGCACCAGACTAACGGCGTGGGTTGCCACCGCGATATATGCGAATAGGACCTCGTCGGCCTCGGGCCGAGACATGATAGGAGGGTGGGCAAGATATTCTTTAAGCTGCTGGAAGGCAACAACACACTCTTCTGTCCATTCAAACCCCTTCCATTTGTTTAGCAGTTGGAAGAACGGCCTACACCGATCAGCAGATCTCGAGATAAATCGATTGAGAGCAGCCGTCATTCCAGTTAACCTCTGCACTTCCTTCGGATTCCGAGGCGGCTGTAAGTTGTTGATGGCCTTGACCTGAGCGGGGTTGACCTCAATCCCTCTATGCGTCACCATGTAACCCAAAAATTTGCCAAACCCTACACCAAAGGAACATTTGGATGCGTTGAGGCGTAACTTGTGCTTTCTCAGCGTTTGAAAGGTGTCGTCGAGGTCGGGTATGTGAGCCGAGATAGTCTTACTTTTAACTACCATGTCATCTACGTACACCTCAATCGTTTTTCCCAGTTGTGGTTCGAACATTCGCGTCATCATTCTTTGATAGGTAGCCCCATCATTTTTCAAGCCAAAGGGCATCACCTTATAGTGGTAGTTCCCTATGGGTGTGACAAAGGCGGTCTTTTCCTGGTCTGCTGGAGCTAAGGGTATTTGATGATAACCTTGGAAAGCATCCAGAAAGCTCATCCGAGGATGCCCTACAGTAGCGTCCACCAACTGATCTATGCGAGGCATTGGGAATGAATCTTTTGGGCAAGCCTTATTCAAGTCTGTAAAGTCCACGCATACCCTCCATTTTCCATTCTTCTTTTTTACCACTACCGTATGGGCTAACCACTCTGGATAAAACACTTCCTTAATGGCCCCTGCTTTCTTGAGTTTTGCTACTTCTTCTTTAACGGCCTCGGCGTGCTCTCTAGATGAACGCCGAGGTGGTTGCCTTCGTGGCACAGCGTCCGGGTTAACATTGAGGTGGTGACAAATAAACTCCGAATTCACTCCTAGTGCTTCATAAGCATCCCACGCAAACACATCGATGTTTCGCTTCAAAAATGTGACCAGATCTTCTTTCTCTCGTGGGGGTAATTGACTTCCTATTTGGAAAAATCTCTCTGCATCATCTGCGATAACCACTTTCTCCAAATCCTCACAGCCTGGTCCTTCAGTCTCGGCTTCACTTGGCTCGGCCGGGGATATTAATTGCTACAAGTCCTTCTCGGCTGGGGTTTGTGACTCTTGCCTCGCCTGATGTGTAATAGCTGCTGTTATACATTGTCTCGCCATGGACTGGCTGCCCAGTATTTCCTCAACCCCATCCTCATACGGGAATTTTAACTTGACGTGCAGAGTTGATGACACGGCACCTAAGGCATGCAGCCATGGTCTGGCCATTATGGCTGTGTAAGGGGAATAAGCATCTACTACGATGAAATCCACGTCCACTACCACTGGTCCTGACTGTACGGGTAATCTAATTAGCCCTTTTGGAATAACAGCCTTCCCTTCAAAGGTTATTAACGGGGAGTCATAAGCCATGAGATCTTCGAACCTCAAATTGAGACCCTTAAACAGATCTGGGTACATGATGTCAGCCCCACTCCCTTGGTCAACCATTACTCTCTTCACATCGTAACCCCCTATCCTTAACGTAATGACCAGCGCATCGTCGTGCGGTTGAATAGTGCCAATCTTGTCTTCGTCAGAAAATCCCAGTATAGGCAGAGGATTCCTCTTGATCCTCTTCGACTCGGAATTGAGGTCCTCGGCGGTGGGACGTAGTACTGACATTATTCTGGTAGGGCAAGACCCCATCCGACCTGGCGCCGCAAAGATGACATTGATTGTGCCCAACGGAGGTCTTACATTGTTACTGCCTTGGTTCATGGAGCCAGATTGGGTACCTGGTTCATCAGGTCGATTCACGAATTGTCTTAATTTCCCTTCTTTGACCAGCTGATCCAAGTAATTCCACAAGTTCCTGCAGTTCTCTGTGGTGTGGCCTTTATCCTGATGGTAATTACAGTAGAGGTTCTGGTTACGCTTTGTAGGGTCTCCGATCATCTTACTGGGCCATCTAAAATAAGGTTCTCGGCAGATCCTTTCCAACACCTGCTGTACCGGCTCACGAAATACGGCATTCACTGTCTGGGGCGGGGCCGACCTAGTCTGGCTAGTGAAATCTCTCCTCGGCCACTTGCTACCGTGTCTCTCCGTCTTGAAATCCCTACTCTCCTGGGGGATACTTTTTATCTTTCCTTTACTCTGCTGTTGATCCTCCTCAACCCTCTTATACTCATCGATACGGTCCATGAGCCGACGAACAGTTTTTACCGGCTTCTTGGTCAAAGACTTCCTTAAATCATGCTCAACTGGGAGACCAACCTTAAAGGTGTTGACCGCCACCTCATCGAAATCACCATCTATTTCGTTAAACGCTTCCCAGTATCTGTCCGAGTAGGTTTTCAACGTCTCGCGCTCTCCCATGGCCATGGACAATAACGAGTCTAGAGGCCGAGGTACTCTACTGCACGTAACAAAGCGGGACCCGAATGCCATCGTAAGTTCCATGTATGAATCAATGGAGTTCACCTTTAAGCCGTTGAACCATCTCATTGCAACGGGCCCTAGACTTGAGGGAAAGACTTTACACATCAAGGTCTCGTTCTGAGAATAAACCGCCATGCGTTGATTGAAATGGCTTACGTGCTCCACCGGGTCTGTTTTGCCATTATAAATGGTGAAGTTTGGCTGCGTGAACCGACGGGGTAGTTTTCCCCTTTCAATACGATGTGTGAAGGGTGATTTGGAGAGCTGGAGCAATGCCTTTCCCATGGCATCGCTACCCGAGCCCCTGTGACTCGTCCCTCTACTTCCTCTGTTGCGAACACTTTCTTCTTGGTACGAGAAAGTTTCTGTGGGGGGGGTTCTTGACCTCGGCCTATAGCCACTGTCCTGAGAATCATCTGATGAAGGGCCAGATATGGAGGGAGTCCTTTTCCGCTCTGCTCGACGCAGCTTCCTCTTCAGCTGGTCAATTTCTCTCTGCATGGCCCTGGTGTTATTTTCCCCAGAGCCCCTGCTTCTACCCCGTGAGCGGTTATCAGCTGTTCGCCCCGAGTGTACACTGCCCTCTCGATCTTCCATTTGCTCTACCTGTTGTAGTGGATCTTCGTGCTGAGATCCTAGAGACTCTGCATGGGCTGGATTCAAATCTGTCATCACGTTATCTGTCACCTAAACGCAAGATCCCCACAGACGGCGCCAATTGTAAGGGCACAAATCAAACTAATCCGAGTTTGGACAGTGGACCAGCTCAATGAGCACTCAACAATGAATTTGTAGAGAGTGGGTGTTTAATCTAGGTTTTTGAGATGATAGATAATACAAAAGTTTGATTCGGCTTTGTGATTCATGCACTGCACTAGTATGAGTATGTAACATGGAGTTGAATACATTGATGCCGAGAACGATAGTTTTTGGTTCTCTTACAAATTCTTTCTCTTCTATTTCTCTCCCTCTCTTTCTCCCCCTTTCTCTATTATCTTCCTTTTCCTTTTATAGGCCTCACCTTTTTTCCCCCAGGTGCAATCTAGGTGTTTCCTTTTTAGATACTTGTCCCATCACCCCTTTTTGCTCAGGTCTCTGGTGGTGAAGATAAGGTTGAAACCTAATGTTCAGGCGTCACTTCTTCATTAATGCGGCCAGAGAAGCAGGTGTAGAGCATTAAATGCGGTGATGGCAGCTTTTCCTTTGGCCATAGTCAATCCTTTCCCTTTATTCTTTATTCTCATTTCCTTAACTCCAGCATCAAAAAGAAAAACCTTTGTCATGGGCGTTATCCAACTACAAGAACATTCACATAGTCCTCGGCGACGCCTTGCCGAGGACTGGATTGTCCTCGGACGTTATGTTTCTTGGTGTTTGGACATGCATGATACTTCTTTTTCTCACGTGATCTTGTAGGTCGGACTGATTATGTCCTCGGATCATCTCAAGATGTAGAGTTGGGCTTCTTTTATTGTGAGGGCCTTTGGGCCGACCAGATACGCGATTTGGGCCCATGGGTACCACAGTATGTATATTTGTTTACTTGATTTTTGGTGGTATAAGCATTTGATAATACAATTTTTTTGGATCCTAAGCTAAAAAGCTTGACTTGAACTTGAGTTTGAGCATGATATTAAACTCGAGCTTGGCTTGACTAATTAATCAAGCTAAGCTGAGTTCAAGCTTTTTAACATTCTCACAAGCTCGAGTTCAAATATTATTTTTAGACTTATTTCAAGCTCAAGCCAAGTTTAAGTATTTGATTTTTATTGACAAACCAAACACAAGCACAAACTACTTATTTATGAAAACATTAAGGGTCCGTTTGGATAGAGCTTATTTTTGCTGAACTGAAAACTGAAACTGAAAACACTGTAGCAAAATAAATTTTTAATGTGTAAATAGTACCGCGGGACCCATTTTTAATAAAAAATTGCTAAAAAAGTATGTGAACAGTGCGCGCACAGTGCTGCACAGTACGCGCACAGTGCGCGCACAGTGCAGCACAGTGCGCGCACAGTAACTCCTGCCCTCCTTGTCCCCCGCGGCAGAACCGAAAAAAAAAAAAAAAAAAAAAAGAAGCCAAACGTGAAACGTAAACGTTGAAAAAGCTGTATCCAAACTCTCACTAAGAAGTAGCTCTTCTCCTTATTTATGTTGCTTTTCTTCTTATATTAAAATAGGGCCCATCCTATTAAAAAAAAAAAGAAGACCCATTTTGTTATATTTGTACCCAAACCACAGCCCAATGATCCTAAAAGCTAAGAAAGTTAGGCCCAACCCACTCAGTACCTGACTAAACCCACAATATCTCATCTCACACACGCGTTGATTAACCATTAGCCAAGCCTGGTAATGAAGTGGTCACCTCACCTAGCTGCACGCTTGGCCGGCCCGACCCAGCCAAGTGTAGTTTTATTGACGTTTTCTCGTTTTCACACACGACTCCGTCTCCTATTTCTATACAACAAACACGCATTGCGCTTCTCTATCTATCTCTCTCTCTGGTTTCAGATCTGGAGCTCTCTCTCTCTGTAGCCGTAAGCCCTCTCTCTCTTTCTCTTCCTCTCTCTCAATTTCCACATTTCGATCTATGTGTTATACTCGTTTTCACATTGCACGATTTACTTTCCTTCTCCTTCTCCTTCGATCATGGATCTGCCAGAATTTACGATTTTCCAATTCCTCGATTAATTTGTTTTCCTTGGGAAAAATATTTCGCGTAATTTGAATTTTACTGTTATAGTGTATTTGATCTATAAAATTTTATAATTAAAAAAAAAATCCTAAATTTTGAATTAATACCGAGCTTTTTTTTTTTTTTTTTTTTCAGATCCAATGCGTTAGCAATTATTATGCATGGATCGGTTTTTTCAAGAATTGCTTTAGGTTATAGATCCTGTGATTGTTTGTTTGTTTGTTAAATTATTTCTTTGATATTAACGTTAAAACGGTGCGTTTTTGCCTGCAATATGAATTTGTAGGTTTTTTCTAGCAGATTCAATTCAATTCGTGCACTGAATTCACAATTGACTCTGTTTGATTTGGTGTGAAACAAATTTTTGGTTCGGGAAAATCCTTTTTACTGTTAGATCAGTTTTAAATTTAAGTACTTTTAAAAAAAAAAAAATTATTATTTTATTTTCCTGGCGTTGTGAGCTATAGCTTTAATTAATAATGTATGAATTGTATAGAATTCTCTGAAATTAATGCGATCTCATTTGTGGCTGATGGTGGGATAGCAACATTTTGCATTTTGAATATGTAGAGATATTAGTTGGTTTGGTTGATTTTGAATTACTCTCGGGCTTCGGTAATGTATTGCGTGATTGTATGGTTTGTGCTGATGATGCGTTGACTCAAATGGGGTCTCAAAGTTCCAAGAGGTTTTATGGTGTAGGACTGGATAAAAATGTTAGGTGATGGATTGCGAACATGACAATCAAGAAGTGAATTAACTTAATTAGTGTGTCATTGTCCATGAGTGCTTTGTTGATAATCCTAAGAGATGTAACCGAATTGGTGTCACGGTTTGAGATTGTTTGGGACAATTGAGTTCCAATTATTATGCCGTGTGTTCTTGGGCATGAGCATAAACTGCTTAGCCTGTCAAGGGTGAAAGCCCATGGACAACTGATTTTGACGAGTGGGGTCAATTGCTCATAGCCAGAGGCAATTTCAAAGGGCTCTTCTTTAGAAAGATTCCCTACGTTATTAAAAAAAAAAAAAAAAAAAAAAAAACAAATTCCAATTGTTATGCCCATATTCCCATTTCGGTCGCCTGTAATTGACATTTTAGTATTTCTTTATTTTCCCTTTGTTGTGTGTGACATCACTTTGTCTCTCATTAATCTGATCGTGCTTATTCTCTCCTTGTGGAAACCGACCCAGTATGAGTGTAGGATAAATCTGCATCTATAAAACCATTTGGCATTAATAATTGAGCATAATCTCATTGTTTTGATGCTTATAGGGTGTCTAATAATCAATTTATATGATGAACCACTATTATGCAATGCACATGGATTACAAGATATAGACTAGAATGTTATAGGCATTCTTATATAGACGATTTCATGGTAGTGATCAATAAGCATATTGCATGCTTTAGTAAGATTTTTTTTTATGGTCCTTCCAGTGTGGTCAAAGGTGAGCCGGCCGCTTGCCTAAGCGCCTGGGCGAGGCGCCCTTAGTGAGGAGCTCGCCTTTAGAGCCTAGGCGAGCAAGGCGACCGCCTTAAGCCATGAAAAAGGCGCTATGGCGAGCGCCTCAAGTTTTTTTTTTTTTTTTTTTTTTTTTTTTTAATTTTATTTTATAAGAGTTTGTTGTGAAACCTATTTTTAGACTATTAATTTCAAAAGGCATGTTATAAAACTATTGTTAGTTAAATTAATTTGCAAATTTGTTTTGTAAGACTTATTGTTATATAGAAAGAAGCTTATTGTAAAATGTATTGTTAGAACTAACTAATAGAGCCTAAACCATGTTAATCCTATTTTGAAATAATTTGATAGACCTAATTTCTTCATGCTACACATTGAAAAACACTTCATTATAATATTATAATACACTAGTTACATATGATTGAAGTTCTATATGTAAAATAAATATATTAAGAATTTGGTGCCTCGCTTTACTCGAGCTAGCGCTTTTTGTCGCCTCACGCCTCGGGCGATACAAGGCCTTGGCGCCTCAAGGTCGCCTTTCGCCTTTGACTACCTTGGGTCCTTCCCCATTTAATTTGATAATCTTTATTCAACAGTTTCACCTCATACTCTATGAAATCCTTTTATAGTTACTAATAAACTCGAATCTTATCTTTACGATCGTTCTTAAACAATTTACTTGGCACGTATATTGTTGATATACTGATGATAAAAGTGTAAACTTTGGAAGCAGGTGCTTGGTTTAGTTTTCGCCGTTAAAGATGGGAGGAGGATTTAGAGTGTTGCATCTGGTCAGACCATTTCTCTCATTTTTGCCAGAAGTTCAGAGTGCTGACAGGAAAATTCCCTTCAGAGAGAAGGTCATTTACACTGTCATTTCGCTTTTCATCTTTCTCGTTTGCAGCCAGCTTCCTCTTTATGGAATTCACTCAACAACGGGTGCCGATCCATTCTATTGGATGCGTGTTATTCTTGCATCAAACCGTGGGACTGTGATGGAGCTTGGAATTACACCTATTGTGACTTCTGGGCTAGTGATGCAACTCTTGGCTGGGTCCAAGATCATTGAAGTGGACAACAGTGTCCGCGAGGATCGTGCCCTCTTGTAAGTTTTGAGAAATTTTTGTGAGATAATTACATGAAAACCCCCGAAGTTTGACCTTGCTGTTTAAACCTTAAATTTTCAATTGCACCAATTCCTTCCTTATGCTTTTAAATTATTGCAATCTGGACCATTAGTATGTCTCATTAAACTAAGAATAAAAGAAATTCATGTAATGTGTTTACAACCTATTTAGACTTCTTCATATGAATATTTGACTGTATTCTATGATCAAAATATGTATCAAAACAACTTAAAAACCCTTAATAAAGAGACACATTTTAATGAAGAAACCGTTTTCTTATGAGTGGTTTTGTGGCACTAAAATACTTTTGCCTTTTGGCGTTTATGTTTCAGATTTTTTAGTGTGCTGATAAGTTTCAAGGCGTTCACTTGAGTTTCCATTACATTTAGTTAATAGTGACTCACTGAGGAGGCAAAGTGAAACAATTTAGAAAGTTTTGGGTTGTAATTAAGATTTTTTAAAATTTAGTATTTACTTGGAATCCAGCCCTAAACTATGAGGGACCCCCCCTCTCCCTCCTTCCCTCTTTCTCTCTTTCTCTCTCATTGTAAGCTGTTTCGTCTGCATGAACTTGTAGCAGTCAATGAAAACTTTGCTCTAAGAGCTTTATGTTTCCCTATTTTTTGAGGATTACTATATTAAATATAAATTGGAACCCTTTACTAATCCACTATACTTAGTTTCAATGTACCTGAAACAATTGTAAAAATTTAGTTGCTTGATTGTCAATTTAAAGCCTGAGGGGGTCAATTGTGTTGCCTTGATTTAGTTAAAGAAATAATGGATCTTTGCTCTTCTTAAGGAAAATGAGATTTGTATTCAGATTTAGATGCTGTAGCCACCAAGAAATTAATGTCACAAATTTCAACTCTTGGTGGATTCTGTATTTGGAATGTAAATGTATGTACATAAAATTATAAGCTGCACATCCTTGCCTTGTTACTTTTTAAAATTCAACTATCTTTCAATTGTGATTTGGCTCTGTAGCTTCTAGTGTAATGAATCCTGCTTTCTTTGGCACGTGTTTTTGCAGAAATGGGGCACAAAAGTTGTTAGGCATCCTGATTGCCGTTGGTGAAGCAGTTGCCTATGTCCTATCTGGGATGTATGGCAGTGTTGGTCAACTCGGTGTGGGCAATGCTATTCTTATAATTATTCAACTTTGCTTTGCCGGAATTATTGTTATATGCCTAGATGAACTTCTCCAGAAGGGATATGGTCTGGGGTCTGGGATCTCTCTCTTCATAGCAACCAACATCTGGTAGGCTACAGATGTGATTTTCATCTTGGTGTTTAGAATGGTACGATCTATGGTGTTTTAATCCTCAATTTTTGGTTGACTGTGCAGTGAAAACATTATTTGGAAAGCCTTTAGCCCCACAACCATTAACAGTGGCCGGGGGGCTGAATTTGAAGGCGCTGTTATTGCTTTGTTCCATCTACTGATCACTAGGAGTGACAAAGTTCGTGCTCTTCGAGAGGCTTTTTACCGGCAAAACCTGCCAAATGTTACTAATTTGCTTGCTACAGTCTTGATCTTCCTTATTGTCATCTACTTCCAAGGTTTCCGTGTAGTTCTGCCAGTCAGATCAAAGAACGCTCGTGGACAACAGGGCTCATATCCAATTAAGCTTTTCTACACCTCCAACATGCCTATCATTCTCCAATCTGCCCTTGTGTCAAATCTCTATTTCATCTCCCAGGTACTAAAGTTAATTATGCAGTTGTGAATATCAAACACCTTGCTTTACATTGTAATTGAAATGACACCATTTTTTTTTAATAAAAAAAAATCCATCCAGTTGCTATACAGGAAGTACAGTGGAAATTTCATCGTAAATCTGTTGGGAAAGTGGAAGGAATCTGAATATTCAGGTGGCCAGTATATTCCAGTTGGTGGTCTTGCTTACTATGTCACTGCACCAGCGAGGTGATGCAGTAGTTTCCTTTATCATATATTATCGTATTATCATATTAAAGTGCAAAAGCGTGTGCCACCAGGAGTAGGTAGTCATTGTGTTTTTTTCCATTGCTCTGATGCCTTTTTTTTTTTTTTTTTCCTGGTTGATTTTTTGATTTTGCAGTTTGGCAGATATGGCAGCCAATCCATTCCATGCTCTTTTCTATTTGGTGTTTATGCTTTCAGCTTGTGCCCTATTCTCTAAAACCTGGATTGAAGTATCTGGGTCTTCTGCCCGAGATGTTGCTAAACAGCTCAAGGTATTCCAAGATGAAACTTACATCACACTTCAAAAAACATACAAATATTTATTTTTACTTTTTCCCATTTGAAGAGCAATCTCTTTGATCAATAATGTAGATTGCTAGTGCTATTGACCAGCAATGACGCCTCATGTAACATTAATTAAGTAGGCATGAGATGCCTCTAGTTTTCTTAGTTTTGTGATCATATGAAGACACCTATGCTCTGTTTTTTGCAGTAACTTCATAAAATGTTTCTATATCTATAGAGTTCCTTGTTTGATTTTCCATGCTTATAGACAATATGCCTTTTGCACTGCTGCTGCTTTATGATCATGAGCATTACATTGTAGACGATATATGTAGGATTAAGATATGGTGCTCCAAAAATGTTATAATTATGAATTATTATGCATTTGGATGATGTTAAACACTCCATGCTGGTTCTGCAGGAACAACAAATGGTGATGCCTGGACATCGTGATTCAAACTTACAGAAGGAGCTGAATCGCTACATACCTACTGCAGCCGCATTTGGTGGAATATGCATTGGTGCACTTACAGTGCTGGCAGATTTCATGGGGGCAATTGGCTCAGGAACTGGAATATTACTTGCTGTTACAATCATCTATCAGTACTTTGAGACATTTGAGAAGGAAAGAGCCAGTGAACTTGGCTTCTTTGGCTTTTAAGTGCTAGACGTCTGTTTTAGGGAAATCTTAGGTGGTGCTAATGTGCTCCCTGACAGTTTTGGTGAAGTTATAGATTCAACTAGGCTCCACCCTTGTTGACACACACCATGGATAGAGATTGAAATCAATATGTAGTTTGGTAATGGTTAGTGACTTTTGCTTTTTCTATTTGTATGGTAATCACGTTAGCATGCTGAGGCACAGACAAAACAACTACCCGTGAAATCAGAGATCTTAAACGTTTCCTTTATTGGTGTTACCTCTCTCTATGTTGCATGCATTTGTTTGTATCTTGTTCTATGATATTCTTGGTTGCATGCCACTTGACCCATGATTTGGGTGTTATGATTGGAGACACACAGATACGTCCATTGAATAAAGTTACCTTCAAACATGCTCTAGTGCTCTGGTGAATTTATTTTTTATTTTATTTTTTTCAGTTAGAAAAGAGGGGATTTGAACTGAAATAGCAATAATATAAAATGAATTGAGCCGGATGGTAACTCGAATGCATGGAGAATCCGGGGGCCTCGGTTTGCAACCTGGGGTGGGATATTTATGTAAGTAATGTCTCTAATTTTAACCATACAATGGCAATAGGCACTCACCAAAACTCTAAAATGAGCAGGGGCCTTGTAAGGAAGAGAAACAAAACAACGACCTTACTATGAGGAGGGCCCATTTACCCTGAGAATTAACAGCACTATATGCTTTCCTATTAACCTAACAATGTGAAACATAAAAGGAATCATTCTTTTACTAAATTTTGTTTAGGATGATAAACTAGCAGCCTTTATCGTATAAAGTTTCCCAATGATATGGACTGGTTTGTTTATAAATATAGTTAGCAATGATGGTGCATACGTGCAGCTGATGACTGCTAACCTCAGTCTGATTCCATTATTTGGAACTTTAGTAGCTTTTGGCTTTCTTTTTTGCGTATTAGCTGAAAAGATTGACTCAGAGATCCCATGCGTACTGTCCTAAAATCTAAAGAATTAGACTAGATGAGACTGAATTGGGCAAATTTGATTTTAGCCGAAAAAGCAGCTTGACGAATACACACCTTTCATATATACCTTGCCACATTCGAGGGCAAGGAATGAGCTTTGTTTGGAGGTCTTTAAGTCTATAAAAGCAAAGCAAACTAGTAAAAAAAAAAAAAAAGAAGCAAAGTAAACTAGTAAAAAAAAGCTCGAGGGCAAATAATGATTTACAGAATAAAATTTGTCTCCTCGAGCGTCAAAGCATTGCAACATCTTATAAGAAGAACCATGCTTGCTCAATTGCTCCAAGCAAACACATGGACATTAGACACAGTTCATCTTTTCTTTTCTTTTTTTGTTTTTTGGGGGGGGGGGGGGGGGGGGGGGGGGGGGGGGTGTGGATTATCATGGCTTTTTTTTTTTTTCTTTTTAATGCATGGCAGCATACGTTCAGAGTATAGAGCTGTAACAGCTACATATGTATTACATGTTCGATCAATTCCGGTTTACAATGGTAACTTAGTAATATATATATATGGGTCCGGTTAATATGTGCCCTTAACCATTTATTTTTGGAAACATTTTTTCAGAAATTGAAAAACTGTCAATACTTTTTCAATTTTCGAAAAAATATTTTTAAAAATAATTAATTATTGTGTGCCCTAAAGGTACATATTAACAAAATCCTATATATATATATAATGTATATATTCAAGCTAATAGGTGTGCAGACATTTATCTTCTTGAACTTGATGGAGAGCAACCGCATTAGAGGGTGTATAATTTTTGTCTATTTTGCACAAAAAAAAAAAAAAAAAATTCTATTTTACACACTCGCTTTTACAAAATACCCACATTATTTTATCTATTCTAAATATTTATTTAATAAAATATTCATTCTTTTACATTTTTTTATTATTTTCTTCAATGATGCAAAAGAGAGAGTGAGGCGAAGGAGAGAGAAACAAATAGTAAAATATTATATGCAAAACTACAGTAGTCATGTGTATATGCACAATTTTGCAAGTTCTAATGTGGGTGTTTTTTTGGTTAAAATTTTTTGTATTTTGCACAATTTTGCAACCTTTGATGGGGTTATAATGTTCTAGTTTTTTTAATGCATCGTCTTTTAACCAATATATATATATATATATATGTATGTATGTATGTATGTATGTAGCCTATATAGTGTAGGGTTAAGTGTACATGGATTTCACAAATACAATTGGTCTTTTGGACTAATTAATACATATTTAACTCATAAACCTAATAGTCTAACACCTTTAACTACTCAGTAAAAAAGAAAAAAAAAAAAGAAAAAGAAAAAAAAAGGGAAATAATCCAAGCCTACTTTCTATAACGTAGAAGGGTTCTTTTATTTGGGTGCTGCTCGATAAATTTGGATGACTTTTTCAACTGGCTTGCTCACCTCCATATCAAAACAAAACAGAAGGGACTGCTTGCACTGCACCAACGGTAAGTAGAATTAAAAACTTTTAGCAAACATTCTTGGCACTTTCTATGGTTATTTCAAATCTTGCCTAATCTATTTTGTTTTTTTCTTTAGCTGTAGTGCTGTCCAACATTGCCATTGATCTCCAGTCCAACTTATTAATATTTTAGGATGAAAAATAGGCAGACTCATACGTGTTTTTTTCGTGCTACAGACTTGGTTAAGAGAATTAGATCGAGGAGTTAGGTTTGAGTTGTAGATTGCTGACTCATTGGTAGCTTATATTATCCATGAACACGTTTGATTCTTTGAATATCAATATAGTACATGAATTTCAGCTCATTTATCAAAAAAATTTGGCCACTCGAGGGACAACACAGCCACTCAATGGGGCCTACAAACTCCTCTCCATCATAGCCGTTGGATTCCAGACCCATTAGGTCAGTGGATTAGACCTTCGTGCATTGCCAAGCCAGAAAAGCTGGAGGTACCACCAAAAGTAGTACTAGATGGTCCTCTTGATCCTCAATTGCAAAACTGAGAGGCTTCATTTATAGCAATAGTTGTGCTTGTGTCCCATTTTATGGCTGTTGGTGTTGGACCCTTTGGAAGGCCCTGTAGTATAAGGTCCCACTTGAGTCTTGGATACTGTCCTTTTTATCATCTTTTTTGAATATGGTTAATGAGAATGCTACACTGCTTGAGTTCATAGCTCCACTTTGAGAATTTTGGCAGGGCTCAGTGTGATTAGATGGTACATTTATGTCATACACTCGGGAAGAAAGTGAAAGGGTTACAGCTCACCCCGGAGAATGATTCTTTTTTTAAAATTCTGCTAAAAGGCTCTCTATTTATTCCTCCTCCCAAAAGATAAAATTTTTAAAATTTTTCTTTAGGATCTATGTATATTCCATTCCACTAAAAGGTTTGATGCTGATCGTGGTGGAAAATGTTGAAATTAAAAAGTGAAATAGGAACCATGAGTAGAAAGAGAGAGAGAAGAAAAATACATAGAGAATTGTGCATTTCGAATTAATGGTATGTGTTCAGTTGTTCACATAAAAAGCTTTAAAATGCTACATTATTATTATTATTAGGGTTCGTTAATGGTGAAATGTTACACATTAAGTTATTTATTTATGGTAAAATTTTTTCAAAATTTGAAAAAATTGTCAATACTTTTTAATTTTTCAAATTTTTTTTTTACACGTTAACAAAATCCTTATTATTATCATTGTGTTACAAAGAATGTAAAACACATAGATGCTACAAAGTTTTGAATTAGGTGTAAATGGACTTTATGCTAAACTAGGCCAATTGGGTTATTACTCATAATAATAATACTAGACATAAATTCAATATCAATGTGAACTTTAACAGAAGATAATTTCAAAATTTTCTTATAACCTTTTTTTTTTTTTGAATACTTGATTATTTTTTCTGAGCATGTTTAATATTTTATCCCATGCATGCTGAATAATTATAATGAAAAATAACTATAATTAGCAGTTTCGAACTCAACCTTCGTAAATTTTAATTTTATGAGCTCCTAACAATTAGAGTTATACTAATGTTTGTTTTTCTATTTTGAGAAGAGTTGTATAATGCGGAATTTGGGTAATAGAATGTTGCTATTTGTCAATGTTATTTATGAGCAGAAGACAAGAGCGTGAATAGAAATAAACAGCTGCTTCTATAGTCTCAGTTATCGAGATGCCACTGATTGCCAATAAAATATGGAAGGAGGGAAACTATATGTCATGTCAAATAATCAATGTGGGTAATGATGGTAATTCAAACTTCAAAGACCGATTTCCTCAAAAAAAAAAAAAAAAAAAAATCAAAGACCGATAAAGCTAGTTTCTCATGCTTCTTTTGTTTTGTTTTGTTTTTCTTTTTCCTACAATGCTCTATGCAATTTCGAAAAAAAAATAAAGATAGTCCTACACAAAGTTACAAACTCACGTGACATCATTTTTATTCATAATTTAATCAAAGAACAAAAGTGAAGTACTGAAGTGTGAAAATCAAGAACAATAATCGACTCTATCTAATCTAAATTTCACGGGCAACTTGTGGGATTTTTCGTATGTGAAGTACTGAAGTTTTTTCCTCATATTTTGATTATTGTTCATTTTGTGCTTAATTCTTCTCAAACACAACTCTTGGGCCATCGCTGGCAACGAATATTTTTTAAATTGTTTAAAACTTCAAATATTTTTTACCAGAAATTTATATATAGTTTTCAATTTATTTAAAGAAATTGTGTTTTATGTTTTATATTTATAAAATAAACCAATAAAAATCAATTCAGCCAAATAAAATTGATGGTCCACTTCGTTTTTTATTTTCCTCTTGCGCACAAAGAAAAATCATTTTAAATGTGGTACTATGTATTGCACACATATTGTTTTACATGAACAATTTTAGTTGTTTTTTTGAGTTGTGTATAAAATTGTGTAAAACAATTTTTGTATAATAAATACAATCCTAATATAGGTGGCATTGGGTATGAGACATGATTCGCTTGTAAGATCTGTTCCCCTCCCCTCTTTTCACCAACAAAAAGAAGAGAAAATCATTTAGTGGGTGTTTGGGTATTTTAGTTATAGGATATACCCTATACGTCCCATTTTAATAAGTCAACGGTTAAATTTGGATATTTTTGGGATAGTTGAGTCTGAAATTCATGTCAATGGATCATCCGTTAATTTCTATTGTTGAACTTCTCTTTATGTACTTAAGTAATATAATTGTAAAGTCGTAATTTGCACCTAAATCCAAGATTAAGATTGAGATAGGCCTAAAAAGCCCAATACAATGAATTTGTAGAAAGTGGGCTTGAAACTTAAGTTCTAGCGATTCTGAAAAACAACGATGATGAGCTCGATTACCACATCATACACATGGAGTAATTTATATAATGAAAATCATTCTCGGACTCAAGCTGAGAATACTGGATCTTATATTTCACTTTTCTTAAGTACAGATTACAACTATTGATTTTTTCGATCCCCTCCCCCCCCCCCCCCCCTTTTTCTCTAGGACCTCTCCCCTTCTTATACATCCTCTTTTTTCCCATTCTCGCTCTCCACGTGTAGCTTTAGGTAGCTCCCCTAGATACTTCTCCTATTAGCACCTTCCTATAGTTTTTAGGTAATAGCTGTAAGGCTGACGATCACTATTTAGATATTACTTTCTCATTAATGCAGCTAAAGACTTAGGTACAGAACATTCAATGCAGTGGTAGTAGCTTCTTTCAAGATATTTCCTATCCATTCTTCCTCTCTGTTCCCTTGTGAAACATATCTTCATCTATAAGACCTTCCAAAATATCATTCTAATCAACATGGCGTACCATCCGATCTTCGCTTCACTGAGCCGAGGAGATACCCCTTCTCGGACTACTTCTAAAAACCTACGACACAATAATCTGCTCATGTGCCTTCAAGCTTGACATCCTTACTACCATAAATCTGTCCTCGGATAGATATGTGTCCTCAGATTAAGCCCATGGCCCAAAAATACACCTTGGGCCTTTTATCCTCACAATAATAAAGGGTAATATTAATGGATATCCTAAGAAAATTTATTTAAGAATTATTTTTAGAAATATTTTATAGGAATGTAATAAAGTAATTAATTTTTTTTACTACTTTTATGTTTTCCATAAAAGTGTTGTCAAAACTTTCTTAATATGATTTATTAACATTTGCCCTAAGGACATCTGTTAACATGATCCTATAATAAATGGGAAAAATAAAAAAAATAATGGAAATAATATATATTATTCTTTCTTGAAAATAATAAGACCATAATACATATGAATAAAATTAAACAAATATGCGAGCCTATATTAATAAGGCCAAAAATATATATTTAAGAGTGCATGAATACGAGGAAAGTAGAAAAATAATGGAAATAATATATAATATTCTTTCTTGAAAATAATTAGACCATAAAACATATAAATAAAATTGAACAAAATACGTGAGCCTATATTAGTAAGGCCAAACAAATATATTTAACACTAGTCGCAAACCCGTACAATGCATGAGATAGTTTTAAATCAAATGTTAACATGTTCAGGTTTAAACATCTCTCTAATTTCAATTATTGATAGCTAAGTTGGCTCTAATATAAGATGGAACATGTAATATTATGAAGTAATATTAAAAATGAGATAAATACAAATATTATGAAGTAATATATTGCAATAATCATAATATGCTCTTACATTTGGTTTAATAAGTATTACAAAAGAACACATGCGATGCACGGGAATGCTACTAATACTTTTAATTAAAAATAAATAAAAATTATATCCATAATTGAAAGACATGAAATATGATTACTGTCCCAAAAGATGACACATACACCATAGAATCATTTGGTTGCTTGTTTAGCCAATTAAACAGCAAGCCATTCTTGGACAAGTTACCTGATTGTGTTACTATTGGACCAACTGGGTATACTGGTCTTTTTAATACATAACCAAATAGTTTATCATCTCTTTAAGCTGCAACTATTTCAGGCTGAAGCTCCTCCCAACAGTTTTTAATTTTCACATATTGGGCAAATGTCCCAATACCATGTATTTTTGCTATTGCTTTTATTTTTCAATTTCATTTATTTCATGACTTGCACTAAATATTCAATGTACTCATTATATTTAAAAGACATTGAAGTAAAGCTGTACCCTCAAATAACTAAATATAAGAGTTTAATTCCTCTCTGTTTCAATTTAAAACCAAATTGTGCATAAAAGCAAAAAAAATTTCCTTTGTTCTAATATGTCTTTAGTACCAAAATCACAAATCCATTAAAACCAAATTGTGATTAGAAAATCTTAGGGATTGAAAGACAACTTTAAAGTGTTTTTTTTTGTATCTTCTTCCTTTGTTGATTTGTAGTAGTCCCTAAATATGCCCTTTTGTTTTCCTTGAGTACAGATGTTGGTGTAAGTTGCACATTGCTTTGAACATCAAGTTTTTGAAATTTTGTACAATCACCATCTTCTTCAGTTGATAAGTTGTTACTACATTCATTTGTTACTACATTCATTTGAAGTATCATTAATGTAAGCCTGGCAATAAAACAAGTTGAGGAATATATTACAACATATACATCTTAAATATAATAGTTGTAATTTTGCTAAATTAAAGAATATGTACTTCTATCATTTTATCAAGCTGAATTTCTTGTCAGTTTCTTCAAAAGAGTAAAGAGTCAAAAGTTTCTTGACTGTGTAGAGTTCCCATCCATACTTGAGATTATAGTCATTTAGTTGTATTTGGAAAACAAATTATTTTCCTTTCAGATTTTCTATTTGCATAGGAAGGATGACTTCATAGGGCTCCTGACAAAAGTAACATTTTTCAAATTGTATACTCAAGTAGAGTTTAGTAAATATTAAATACTAATTTTTTCTTCCACATTCTCACCTCTAAAGATTTGTTCAAAAGGTCTTTCGCTGATCTGCTGAGTATTTTTTCTACTTTTGAATCAAATAAAATGAATGTGGCCATTCTTGAGCTATCTTCAACTTTTAATTGATTTCTATACCTGAAAACAGAAATGGCATATATAATGTTAATATCATATTAGTTATTGTGTATTTTGATATAAAAAGTAAACATTTCATTTTGTGTACCTTGGAATTGGGAAGCATGCCTTTTTTATTGCAATTGTTGCACTATAAAATTTATTTCTTGACTTTACCTTTTTACGATATACTTCGCAAGAGATAAAGTACCAACCAAAATTATCTATGTTAATGTTTATAATCTTTCCTTGACAGGTAAAGATAGTTTCCTAGGAATTGAATTTAATATCAATCAATTCATAATTTTGTAGTTAAATTTTGTAAAAGCAGCTCTTTAGTACAGAAAGCAATGTTAAGGACACAATGCTATTGTTGAAGGTATTTTTTTTTTTTTTGGTGAAAAACCCATTTTAGTCCCTATATTTTCATGCAATTTTCACTTTGGTCCCTAACTTTTTTCTTTACCAATTTTAGTCTCTATCCTGGAAAACACGACTCGTTTTAGTCCCTGATGTTACATCAGAAACAGAACTTGCACAGCTGACAAACGGCATGCATTGTTGGTCTTACGTGGCCATTAAAGTAATAATAAAAAATGTCAAGTCAGCATTTAAGTTAAAAAAATTAATTTATTAATTTTAACTAAAAAAAATTATAAACGGAATTAAAAACTAAAAATTGTATGAATTGAGATCTAACCGACCCAGAAATTAAAAAAAAAAAAAAAAAACCAAACCCTGAAATCAATAACGACAAGAACACAATTCAAGATCTAAGAACAAAGAAAGAAAAATCACCCACATACACACACTTTCTTTCCATCAGCAACAATGGAGTCCAAAAACTCCTGCAACGCAATCGCCCTCTTGATCACACTCTTCCGGCAATCCCTAACCCCCAAATTGACCCCTTTCACTGAATCCAACCTGAAGAGCAAGCTCATCAGTGTCTCGTTCACCCTCAGCCTCTCCTTTGGGTCCTTCTTCATCGATTCCAGTGCCTCCTCCCTCGAGATCCGCCTCTCCACCTCATCGACTTCTCTCCTGATCGCCGCAATCTTCTTCACACTCTTCCTCACTAGAAACCCTCGAAACACCTTTTGGATCTTCAACGCCAACGAGTCGGACTGTGCCTCGCCCCAACACGCCGTGGGTGGGTTCAGATCGTCGTGGGTTGGCGTGGGGCTATTGGCGCTCATGGGTGGCCATGGTTTTGCTCACCGTTGGCCGCTTAAAGTCTTGGGTTTGGTGGTTATGGAAGAAATAATATCTGATTTGGTTTTTTTTTTTTTTAATTTTATGTTTGGGTTTGTGGGTATGAATTTGGCAGTGGTGAATGTTGATGGTGGTGGTGGTGGAAGTGGTGTTGTTGGTTGTGACTGGTTGTGACTGTTTGTGTTCTTATCTGGGTTTGGTCTGTGTAGAACATGAATATTAAGAAAATAAAATTTTAATTAAAATTTTAAATTAATTAGATTTAAGGTTTTTCTTTAAATTTAAATTTTTTATAAAAAAAATTTCTGACGTGGCTTTAAAAAAATTAAAATGCTGACGTGGCATATTTTTTTAATAATATTCAATTGCCACATCAGACCAACAGTGCATGTTGTTTGCTAGCTGTGCAATTTCTGTCTCTGATGTAACGTCAGGGACTAAAACGAGACGCGTTTTTCAGGATAGGGACTAAAATCGATGGGAAAAAAAGTTATGGACCAAAGTAGAGATCGCATGAAAATGTAGGGACTAAAATGGGGTTTTCGCCTTTTTTTTTTCTTACCTCATTATCAAAGTCTCACATAATTTTTGTTATTTCACTTATGGTTCTTCTGTTGATGTTCATCTCTTTTGAATTGTCACTTATGGTTTGAATTGCTTTGGCATTTGTACTATTGGTTGGTTGTTTTCCACCAGGCTGTTATATTACATAAAGATATTACACATAGTCTTGTAGAGACTGTAAATATATTAAAAATGTGAATCCAAAATAAATCACTTACTGATCTTTGAATTTAACAGTCTTAGGAATGTCCAAATCAATATAAACTCTTGTTTCACTTGTTGACAATAAGTTATACTCTATTGCAATGCACGAGATTCATTAGAAAAAAAGTACATTGCAATTTCAATGGAATCATCACAATAACAGAGAGAGGTCCAAATCAAAGGGCATAGTATCTTGCAGACATGTACAATATAAAGGTAAATAATCCAACTTTGTTATGCTAGATATTGATGCTAAAGATAATGACATTTGAGTAAAGGTTTGTCTAGTTTAATCTTTACGTGATCATGAGTTGTAAACATTAGTGTATTTGTATGCTATACTATATGTACCAAAAAGAAAACTGTAATTTACTAATGAGATATTTATGATTTATTGTACAATACATAACTAGAGAAGTCCTCCAATTACTGCGAAGATTGCGTAATGCAATGTGTGTGTATATCACAGGAGAGTAGTTTTATGATTGGTTCTCTATATTTTGAACTCCCTTTAAACAATATTTTTCCATTTGGAGAACTTTGGGACTCTTTAAGTTAGGGACTAAATAGATTGATGTATAAAAGGGATACAAATCACCCATTCACTCTTGCTTAGGTGGTAAATTGAATGGTATCATTAGAAAGTCAGAATTGGTAGAGATTTATTGGAAATTTAGAATTTAATTTAGAAAAATCACCCGAGAAGGAACGTGAAAAACATCTAACTACTTCTCAATAGAGCACTAATTGGAAATGTAGCATTCTAATTTGTAAGCATGTGAAACAAAATCAGTCTCTAAGCCATTGATTCCAATCATATAGCAAAATCTGGTAAAAATGACATAAAGTTCTGGAGAAGTATTGGCCTTCTTTAAGTTTTGTCTCACCATCAACTTGCTATGGTAGAAAAGGGTCATTCTGGGAACATGAGGTCCTCATCTTATGTTCACTTAGTTTTTTTGTTTAAGCAATGCAATATGGAATACTTCATAATAATTTCTGCCCTTAAGTGTCTTGTGATGCGAAAATTTCACCATTATCCTCCCAAGGTGCAGCAATAGTATAGAAGGTATCTTATGCAGTTTTTATATGCATCTAGTCTCTCACATGTTGCACTGAACATCATAGGTTATGAGAGGCCTTTCATAGTTATCCACAATATAGGTGTCTTCCTAAGCAGTTGGTGTATAGCCGGTCACAGAAATGTTATGAATTAGAGATATGGCATTGGAGATGACATCCTTTTTCTATGCGACTCTTGTAGAGGGTGGTATGTGAAATTTGGATAAGTGTCACCTATGGTTTTTGTGATAGATTTTCTGTAAATTGTACTCACTGTCATACCAATTACTTGCAAGTTGTTGGTTTATTGATGTGCATTCTTATATGATCACAAAACCATGCAAAATCTTTAAGCATGAAAATTTCCAAGTAAAGTTTCAGGCTTTGAGGGTAAGCAGTTGTTATTTTCTCAGACTCCTTATGACTCCTAATAATAATGAAAAAAAAAAAGTTGAATCTTCTAGTACATGTTCTTCCTATGGATAAAGTAGTTGTTGCAACTACAACTAATCAATAAAGATCAGTAGATATTGTTGCCAAACGGGTAACTAAAGAATTTGGTGACCATAATGCAATTTTGAATGAGTGAACAATCATCATTAGTATCTCATTGTCATTGTTAGGAAATTGTGGTTGGTGTTGTGCTAGTAAAACAATCATCATCAGTTTCTATTTCTCCTGAGAAAAATAGATGGAATACATCTGTCACTTACCTAAAATCTAAGGATATTTAATAAATCATGTCACATAATATAAGCATACAAATTTTGTATACCAATTAATTGGTACCCGCCAACAACACACTGCTCCATTTTTCTCCTTCCCACTAACACCATCCCTCTCTATCTCCTCCAGATTTCTACTAAAAGTTCAACATCCCTCTCTATACCATACCATATTTTGTTCTCTTTCCTTTCATTAATTTTTTAAAATAGGAAGATCCTGGATAGGCAACCACCCGTATTATTTTCCTTTGAAAAATTTGTTTGGTTTGGATATGATTGAAGAAACAATATGCTTATCTCTTCCAAAGAAGTCACTTGCTAAAAGTGGAGTTCTTTTTTGAGGATTTGTGTTCAATTATTTTAAATGATCTCCATGGAAAAGGAATTGCCCCATACCAGCTCCCACTCCAAAATTTTCAAATTCACAAATAATAATAAAAATTTTCGACCAAATTCAAAATTATAAAATTTACAAGGCATTCAATAATCAAACAGAAAATAACAAACTAAATATGAGTTTCCAGCCAGTTTTACAACTTCTTAATTGGATGTTTACATAATAATTTAGCCAAAATACTTTGTATTTCAAACAATTGGATGATTTATTCAGTAGTTCAAAAGATGGTTATAAAGAGGAATAGAAAAGAGAAACGAACTTGCCTTTAAAATTCTTGACAGTTAAACATGTAGCTATTATGATAAATGGGCCTTGATTTTCAGTAAAGAAGTTCTCCTTAACTTGATTTGCAACTAATCCCCAAAGTGTAAGCTTTATTTCATTTCCTCTGTTCAAATTTTCCAATGTTACAGTGTAATTTCATATAGTATAAGTGCATGTATCAGCTTATCAAAAAAAAAAAAATGCGCATGTATTCAAAATATATATTTTTTTAAATAGTCATGACATTTATGTTTCTCATCGGGACATTTGATCCTTTGATGCAAGGTTGCTCAATCGGTCCAACACCAATCACATTTGCAATGATATCTAGGCATTACAAAGATGTGTATGTAATTATTTCCATATATAACAATAATATAAAGCATAATTATTAAAAAATTTAATATAACACATGATATATATAGAGATACCTGATAGCTGGGCATGTTTATTATTGTGTTCATGTATTTTATTATAGTCAACAAATTCAAATTTATGACATGGTATGTCAACATTTGTCTCCTTTATTTCCTTAATGCTAGTTTTCAATGTGAACTTGATCTTGTAGTCATTGCCTCTAGTCTATACAATGCATTGCCATCAATCACTTGAAAATAAGAGAGTTCATACAATTTTTTTCTTGCAGAAGAGGCTTGAACTTTTTGGCAATATTATTTCAAATGATTGTATGTATTGCATTATTCTGCAAGTAAAGTGCATCAATTTTATATTGATAGAGTTCATGGTTTGTATAATGATCGAACAATATTAAAAGCTATAGAAGAAAAACAAACCTGCTCATCGATTAAAATCATATCTAAACTAATAATACCATTATTTTTTGAGTTGATTGCATTCCACATCCTTGATATTCTGATATTGACTTTCCAATTTTCTTTGTGTTTGTCTATACAAAGCTGATTAAGGAGAGAATATTGAATCATCTTGGCTCCCTACCTGTATAGATTAATAAATTTGAAAGTTAATAAAAATTCAATCTTTCATTTAGATACTTCATAGAAAAACACAAAACAAAGCAATATAACAAAGGCACCAAAAAGTAATTAGCTTGTTAAAGATAGAAAATAGTAATTATCTTGTATTCAATTATCTTATAGACATGAAATTTAACAAAATAGTAAGCATATACGAAGTGGCTAAATCAATTTGGACGAGATAAACAGAAAAATAAATAATATATAAAATTAAGTTACCTCTAGTAGTTGGTTTCTTGAGTCAAAGATTGGTAAAAACTTCTTTATACACAATATTTTTTGTTTTAGACTTTTTTTCAATATCATCATTAATGATGAGAATTTTAGTCCATTTCTGCTTGTCACTCTAGACACTGCAACGTACAATCATGGTTTTAAAAACCGAACCGAGCATCGAACTGTTTTTTTCAAAATTTTCGGTTCAACTCCGATTTTCTTGATTTTTGATCGGTTATTGACCGATTTTAGGGCTTTTAACCGGACTGGACTGGACCGATTTTTCCAATTGAACCGGTCGGATCGGCCTGGTTTTTAAAACAATGTGTACAATTGCCCATGACTAAAAACAGGTTTTGGCAAATACATTCCAACATGTTGCAATGATTGTCCCTGGCTTTTATTTATAGTCATTGCAAAGCATATTGAAATTGCAAATTGTCATCTCTTTAAAATGAATGGCCATTTTGAATCACCTGGAGATAATGTTATTCTTGTAATGAACACATATTTGCCTATATTAGTGCTAGTTATGATTTTTGCTTCTATCACCCATGTAGCTAATCTTGTTATAATAAGTCTTGTTCCATTACAAAGACCTTCATTCTGATTTAGATTTTTAAGCAGCATTACAGGCAAACCTATTTTTAATGCTAGTTTATGGTTTGGCAATCCTGGAAATCTTAACGTGTTCAAAAATTCGACAGTATACATGATATCTTGGCCAGGAACATTTAAAGAAGCCTTGCATATAGAATCTGAACTTAGATATTCATGAACTTCTCCATTTTAAGGATGACACAATGTAGCCATTTAGTTCTTCTACAACTTCATTTGTAGGGGCGAGAATTGCCCTATCCTGTAGGTAACTTGGATCTGTATATTTATTTTTCAAACCTGAATATGTGTTGTCAATAATATCTTGCATTGGATTCTCTGAAGGTTGGATAATCAAATCACTTGGAATTGAAATGTTGTCATCCCTATCTCCTTCTCCCAATTCACCATTACCTATTTTAAGAATCAACTCACTAAAGTCCTTAATAAATGATGTTTCTATTCCACTCATATTGTTATGTAGAAGCCTTATATTTGTTTGGAGTTTAAAGATATGACAATCATTCCATAGATATGACTTGCTAATTGAGGATTGGACTATATCTTCTCGTTTTCCCTTTCTTACAACTAGAAGTATTTGTCGAAAATCACCACCCAGAACTACAACTTTACCACCAAAAGGTTTTTCACCATTTTGAGGATCTTCAATTTTTAGTATATCTCATAACATACGGTCAACAGTTTCAAAACAATTCCCATGTGCCATAAGTACTTCATCCCAAAGTATAATACTTGTTTTTGAGAGAAGTTCCGCTGCTTGTGTTCTTTGCTTTATGTCATAAGTAGAGTCATCATTTACATTAATTGGGATATGAAATCTTGAGTGAGAAGCCCTTCCATTAGGAAGCAACAAAGCAACAATTCCTAAAGATGCAACAACAAGGGCAGTTTTGCCTTTTGATCTTATACCAGACAAGATGGTTCTATAAGGATACGTTTTACCCGTTCCACCATGTCCATAGACAAAAAGCATTCCCCCTCTTTCAATAGCAACAGTTTCCATTATAGAATTGTAGATTATTCTCTGTTCATTGTTTATGCCAGAAATTAGGCTCTCATGTTCTCTTTTCAAACTTGATACATCATACGACATTTCTTCTTGAATAAGTCTATTTCCATTTTGAATAAGATCCATATTTGGCTGGGGCATTTGTGGAAAATCTCTAAGTGATCTTCCATATTGTTGGAGGATTTGTTCAATTTCATATAATCCCTAATTTCTCAATTGGTCATTTGATAAGATTAGCTTTTGGAATTGGAGGATACGCCTTTGCTTATTTAGTATATCTTCTGTAATTAGTTTCCAGATGGATTCCCAAAGACTTAATGGATCATCTACTTCACAGAACAATAGCATTGTAACAAATAGTTAACTCAATTGTTGCCCACTAGCCCAACTTGAAGCTTCAATTAGAGAATCATGCCATTCTTTGTCATCATCAAGAAGTTCAAGTGCATAACAAGCTTCCTTATAAGTTGGATAAGTAACATCATTTATAATCCTTAATTCTTTAAAGTTTCTTGGACCTTTGACAATGTTAAGCAACATTCTCAAATAAAATCTTTCTCCACTTGAAGAATGTGCGTAATACACTCTTCCAATACAATATTTAGATTTCCTTCTTTGCCATTGCTTGCCATTACTATGCCATACCCATTTTGTAGGAAATTCAGCATAAGTCAACTCTTGAGCATTTTCAAAAGCCTTATTTGTTTTCATCCATTTTGTAAACTTTGTTTCTTCAATACCAGGTATGTTTAAAACACTATCCAAGCTTGTATTTTCTGGATAAATGATGGGATGTTCGTCTTCCAAATGAAAATTTAATCTTTCAATAGGTGGATATCGAAATTGAATTGGAAATTCAAATATTCTCCAACATGCTTCAGAAACTGAAATATATCTACAATCCAAGTATGCTTTTGTCTCATCAACAACAATGTTGGTCTCTTGTTCATCACTTCCAATATTTGGCAAATTCTCTTCTACAACAACTGTTGCTCTATTTGATCCCTTATTTATATATTTAAACAAATATATAATCGATTGAGATCTATTACACCATTCTACATTCAAATGGGATTGGTACTTCACCAAAAGATCTACATTATGAGGTACAACATATCGATTTTCCAAAAGAATCTTCTCTATTATTTTTCCATCATTTCTCCTTCTATATACTGGGAAGCCTTCTTCATCAATTATTGTTTCTTCATAAAATCTTTTTGGAAAATGTTTTGTACATTTACCATTTATCATGCACAGTGATTTCGGTTTTGCAGATCCACATGACCCATGCATCATAAATTATTTTACAGCTTCATTAGCAACAAGATCCTCATCTGGATCTAGTATCTCAGCCATAATAATACCATCAATGTCTGTTGGACATGGACACTTATCCTTTGGATCCAAGAATAGAAGAATATGTGCATGTCGGAGTCCTCTTTTTTGGAATTCAGTTGTATACATAATTGCAATAACTCTTCCAAAATGAGATTTATGCCTCAAATCATGTAATAGTTCATCCAATTTTATCTTAAAAACCCTTGCTACAATATCTGGCCGATGCTCATATTTCAGGCCTTCTATAAATTCCAAAGTATGATTGATTTCTGTCCATTTTGGATTGCAAGTAAATGTAAGAAATAAATCTGGGTAACATGCCCATCTACATATTGCCATTACATCTTGATAATTTTGAACCATGTACCTTGGACTTCCAGTAAATGAGGATGATAGAACTATTCGTTTACCTACAGTAATGGGATATGTATCACCACGAAGAACGACATCTTTCAAACCATAGTATAACTCTGACATCAATTTTTTTTTTTTTTTTATTGAATCTAACCCATTGTAGTCTTTCTTCTTCGATAGAAGTGTATGCATCCATTTTAAATGGTTGAAAAAGCCTTCTACCAAGCAACAATGTCTTGCCCTCATGAAAGCGTTGTTGAAGCCTACAAACATAGTATTCCCTCATTGTTATTGATTCCCTTTTTCTAGAATTGCTCCCATTCAAATTCCTATAAGGTATACCAAGAATATACCCATCTTCACCATAAGGAAAAAGTAATGGATATTGCAATGCCATAAAGCTTGGATGAGTCCCATTTATACGTTGCAATCCTAAACTTCGATTCTCAACAATAATATCTCTATCAGTACTTTGAATATTAAAATCTCCAACAATAAGAGCAGCTATCTTAGATGTTACAAGTAAGTCATATTGCCTTTTACCAGAATTGTGACTTCAAATTAAATGAATTCGGACATTATGTATATCTGATTCATCTAATCTATCCTTGATCATTTTAAAATATTTAACCAATTGGTTGCACTGGTTGAACATTTCCATCAACCCGGTAACAATATCTGGATCCACATAATATCTATCATCTTCATATATAACTGCATCAATTCTATTTTAAACTTCATTACTAGTTTCATAAATATAAAGTTGTGCATATGTAGGTTTTTGGCCATGGATAGGAAGAAGTGATCCAATTCTATGATGAGTTTGACCATTTACACGAAACACATATGGACCAGAACCATTATTCACTGATCTATCAACATCCCCCCCTAAAGAAGTGAAAGCAAAGAGAGAGTTGTAGATTCTTATCCCTAGTTGAAAGTTTATTGATCTCTGATCACTATTAATATTGAGTAAGCTTCCAAGAAAGGGTGGAGGTTTTTTCAATAGAGGAAGTTCAACTCTTCCTTCAGAACAGCACAAACTAAACTTTGGTTTTGTAGGCATTTTTGACTTTATAGTTCTCTTTTCATACCAAAGTTGAGCTCCACAATGTTCACATACTATTGTTGGAGGTCCTAAATCCAATGGTTCTGTAAATTTTCCTATGACAACAAAAACAAAAATTCTCTTTTTCTTCCTAATTTTAGAACTTTTTTGGGAGAACTAAAAAATATAGTACTTACGTTGTTTTCTGCTTTCATCATTAGTGCTATATTGTCTACATCAAATATTCCTTTCAAATGGCTCGTCATCTCTTGTCCTTGTTTGGCTTAGGTTACATACTAATTATGAGTTTTTTAAAGAAAAATATTTTTTTTAATATCTCCATGCTTGGGGAATAAACTAAAAGCAAAGCATTCACAAAATTTTAATTCATAAATATAACTATATAGCAACGTGTATTACAAATTAATAGTTATATGTTATAGAAAGGGGAAAAATTGAAGAAAAATATAGCATTCACATACTAACTTTAGAATTTAAAAAAAAAATCATAAAAACATGATTATTTGATAAAATACAAATTGTACATAGAAGTAATTAAAACAATGGAAATCTTGAGATGAAACAATTAAACTAAACATAAAACCAAGTTTGAGATAACCAAGAAACTTAAATATGCAATCATATTCCAATTTCAAATTCTTTCTGCAAACATATTACCAATAAATATGCAATAAACAGTTCAAAATAAAGGAAAGACTGGTAAATACCTGACTTTCCTCGTCTTGTAGTTGTATTTTCAAATAAGCCAGATATCAAAATGCTAAATTCCTACTTGCAAAACAGTAAGAATCCAATTTTCAGCCAAAAAACATTAATAGAAGAGAAATAGTGCAGTGCAGAAAGTTTGAAACAGTGTGATGTAGTGCAGATTTAATGAAACAATGTAGTGTAGTGCAAATTTTTCTTAGATCAATGGATCTAAACACTAGAGCTAACCCGCTCTGATACCACTTGTAAGTTTTTAGACCTCTTAAAATACAAGTTGTTTAACCTAGTTATTTAGCCAAGTGATTTACTTAGGTAAATTATTCAAATCTAAGTTAACACAAGTAAATCCTATCATGCAAAGTAATGCGGAAAAATAAATAACACACGATATGATAACCTAGGAAAATCAAACTGGTAAAAAACTTGGAGATGATTTAACCTAACTATTCTCAAGATAAAACAGATTCACTATGAAAGAATTGAAGTTTTACAATAGCGACTTAGACCACTAACATCCTATTGCTACCTTGAGTAGAAAACTTACTACCACGACCACGTGACAGTTCCGAGTCCACGAATTACTTCTTTCTCAGATCCACAGCATCCACAAGTATACCACTTGTATTTCTTTAAGCTCTTTATGTAGCAACTGAACCAATCACCAAGTTTTCGACATCAATCTCGATCTTGATAACCCTAAGTGTGCATGAAGGCAAACATCTCTAGATCTCACAAGATTCGCACACACAACATAAAACAAAAAGACTCTAGAGTGCTTTTGGGTACAAAACCCTAGATCTACAAAAGAGGAACACTATTCTCTCTCTGAAAAGCCTCCTTAAAAACGTGTTCAAGGTTTCATTTATATACTAGAAGAAGTAGACTTGAAACCCTAATAGTTAATGGGCTTGAACTGCTGTTTAGGCCTTAATTAAAATTCTGTAGATACAACTCTTGATCGATCGAGCCTGTCTCTCGATCGGTCGAACCAGGCAAATTCTGACTTCTTCTTTCTGCAGCTTGCTTGTTCTTGAATCTTGACTTGTATCATCTTGAGCATTGTCTAATAATACCTATAGACTCTAGGATCTATATCTAGATAAGTTTGTGTTCACGATTTGCCAATTGTTCTAAGCATTTAGAACCTAACAAATATAGTTACCAATGTCAAATTC
This sequence comes from Castanopsis chinensis, assembly GCA_032878915.1. NCBI lineage: Eukaryota > Viridiplantae > Streptophyta > Magnoliopsida > Fagales > Fagaceae > Castanopsis > Castanopsis chinensis. Next base: position 16,837,215 of record JAVQMG010000130.1, read on the forward strand.
TTTTGCTATGACTCAAAAAGAGTAGAGAACATAATACAACACATCTGCATTATATAAAAGAGTACATCATATATTTATTCAACATTAAACATTGAGTTCTATAAATTGTTATTAATCTGTATTTCAAATATCTTGTTAAATAAATTAAAGACACAACCATTAAGTCCATTAACACATATTTGGTAGCTATGTAAATGCAATAACAAAACTCAAAACAATAGAAGAGACATCTTCATGGGCAGTGTCCTACACATCCCCTTATTAAGTGCATCCCTTTTTAGAGGATCCAAAAGTCTCATAAAAAAAAAATTGAGAACTCTTCCTATATATGTTATACGTGAGCCTATATTAATAAGGTCAACCAAATATATTTAACATGAGTACATGAATATGTTTGACAATGTCCAAATTAGTATGTTTTAATTTAGGAGTAGGTTCAAGCCAAGGAAAAAAATATATAGCAATATCATACAAAGCTCGGGGCCCAGTCAGTATGCCCCCTCCTAGCCAAATAAAATTTAGCAAAATTAATGGCCATGGGAAATAAATGTTTGAATTTAATTTGAGAATGCCTAAGGTATTATACTTAAATTTTGCCATTTCCCAAAACTCTTACAATATCCTTCCACTATATAGCCACCAAAAAGAGTCTCCTCATCGTTGGATGCTTTCTTTTAAATTTTCTCTTCATGAGCTCTTCCTTACAATACTCTCACGCAGTCGCATTTTCATTAGTTTCTTCCTCTTCCTTAATAAATAGTTTTCTTATTTAAATAGCTAAGGGAATCTTGAGAGGCACAATTTTTTTTTATTACTATTTTAGTTCAATTTCAATTTATTTATCTTATGATTTATGATTTTTCTGCTTTAGTTCAATTCTATTTAGATGAGAGGTACAAAAGTGATTTTGAATTTATATATATTTGGCCATATTAGTTTATTTTATTTTATTTTATTTTATGATTGCTTATAATATTTTTTGTATTTAATTTCTATGAATATTGTTTCTTGTGAATGCAATAATATTTTTTTTATATACTTATATTTAACTTATATGAATGTTATGGACTAACAATTGTTAAAAAAGAAATTAAAAGGAGAAACTTGGGGGGGGGGGGGGGGGGGGGTGGGGTCTTAAGATGCTCAATTGGTCGTTAAGTTTTTAGTATTTTCAATTTAAAGTGCTAATAAGAATTACATTAATTAAAAATTTCTAACAATATTCTTGCACCAGTGTGTGTGTATGTGTGTGTGTGTGTGTGTGTATATATACGCATATGAGTTATATACTTTGGATCGAAGTTTTTTTTTTTTTTTTTGAAACTAATACACGAAGACATGTATGTATGTATTTATTTATGTCACACATTAAGTTTTGCTTGAATTGCAAATCAATATGATAGTTTTACCTCTATCCCCAAACCAAAATTCTTGGTTCTACCCTTGCTTATGGTCCATGTGTTTGAGTTTTGAATAATTTTTTTTATATAGGAAATATTGTAATAGATCCATGTAATATAAAGCATTCAAAAGTGTCGTTTACACCACTCAATCGGTATTTTTTGGTATTTCCAACCTAGACCTTTAGGATTAAAATCCCTCCACTTCCTTGTGTGTGTGTGTGTGTGTGTGGGAGTGAGAAACAAGAAACAATGATAAATGACATTATGTGCCTAGTAGAAGTCATGAACTTGTATAGGTCAAGGCAATATAATGTTAATTGGAAAGCGTAATGATTTTGCAAGCAATGATATTTTCTAATTTGCTTGACACAAGCAAAATTATTCCCTACGGCAAATAATTTCTACATACCTAATCCATACAGTGAATATATTTATTCACATATTGAATTTCTGGCCCCTAAACCTCCTAGTACTTTATGCATGAAAAATGTGTCAATTTAGCTACAACTCTCTTGACTCCACACAACGTAATTAAACCGGCTTTAATTCCTTCAAGTGGACGTTTAATTTATGCCACTGTAATGACTAATGATAGTGTCTTAATGTCGTCATTATCTCTTCAGTGAAGCTTATTGCAAGCTCTTCTTTGCTAAATGAAGCTCATTGCATTTTTTTTTTTTTTTTTTATCATGAAGATGATTGCACGTTATGAGTACCTGTTTCAAATCATTATCACACAAAGACGTAAAGATACAAGGTGATGCATCATTTTTTTGGCTACATATAATGCATGCAAAGCAAATGATTTTTAATTTCTCGACTCTCTTCCTCCGGAGAAAGAATATTTTGTGGTCATATATAATTCTTAATCTACAGTATTTTTAGCAGAAGACAGAAGTGCTTATATTCCATTATAATGTCCCTATGACTGTTGAATATTAATTATATAATACAAACATCAAAATCTATAATTGAGTTCAACAAATTGTCTATGTAATGTTGGGTCCTCGAGATTACATCTTTAAGTAATTGCATGCCTAAAAAGAAAGTAAGAATAGGTTTAGTTTATAGGTATAGGAATAAGTTTCTTGGTGTATAATATATGTTAATTTATGATGTATATTCAAAAAACAAGCAACATTGTCCGCCATGCAAGATAGAGCTACAAATCCTAATCAATTTTGCTGTCATTTAGGTTGGAAACTTGGAGTATATGTGATTGTGGTCCCAATAAATTCAATAAGTAGCGGAGACAGGGCCCTTAATGAAGCTTCGTCATACACTCATTTAAATACATTGCCATAATTTTGATAGTGCACATTATCTTATAGTTAATACATTATCATAATTTTATGTCGGACGTGACAAAGAGCTTCTTATCCACAAACAGTGAAAGTAACTAATATAGATTAAAAAATAATCTCATTAGCTCAAGGGTCAGTATCATTGTGCACTCTTGATGTGGTGTTCAATGGTCATTTCATAAGTTTAAGTTCTTGTGGGATGAGGAAACTTTACACATATATACATTTAAATTAGGTTAGAGTAGAATTTTATCTAAAAGCAAAAAGTTCAAGTCTTTAGTTAATAGGGGTGCTCTTATGAGATTTGATAATAGATAATTTTAAGAAAGTTTTAATACCACTTTTAATGAAATATAAAAACGCCACAAATGTTAATTATTTTTTTCACATAAAAATTTTCTAAACCAATATATTTAAGGCATCCGTTAACTTTTCTCTTAATTCAATGTGACACCATGTTTGTTTTATTTGGATGTTCAATTCCTAAGAAAATAGTAAGAGAGATTGCCCTACATGCAACATATAGATGCCATTAACTGATCAAAAGATAGAAGCTTCTCGGTTGATCAACAAACCTTTCGATAACCATGAACGCAATTTAATGCAATCTTGGGCATTTGAATGTGAAAGTGCAACGTCTATATATGCCTTATCCCCACAATAATAGACCATAATTTTCACATGCCAAAACCATGCATGAATTTTAGAAGCTTGATGAAATTACAACTACCATTCAAGAACCTGTTTGTTAGGGACTGGAAGACGGAGGTAAGGTATTATGGACAGAAGAAAAACAATTTTTTATGGAAAGAATTGGAGGATAGAGATAGAAGAAATCACAGAAAATCTTTGTGACGTCTCCGGCTCTTGTGTTTCATATGTTTTTTGTGGGACGCCATGAAATCTCTATGTTGCACATAAACTTGGGTTTGTAAGATATTATTAATATTTGAAGAATAAAAGCTTTCCTTTTATGAGGGGAAATCAGAAACAACTAAAATTTATGTGGAAAAGTAGCTAGACAAATAACTAGGGTAACATTTTACTATGCTCGCTTGCAATTTCTTTGCTAGGTTTATAGACATATGGAAAATACTAAAAATATTACCAATTTTACTATATAAAATTTACAAATGGATGTAATATAGGTTGCTGAAACCAACCAATCACAATCAATATTGATTGTGATTGGTTGGTTTCAGCAAATTTTTCACTAATTAATGAATGATTGAATTGTTTTGTTGTAATCGATATCACATCAGTTTCAATTTTCTCACTAATATATATATATTGCCATTGAAATATTTTTCAATAAATAATAGAATCTCAAAAATTTCAGGCTTGGCATCAACAGAATATGCTACAATCTTTAGGAACTAACCAAAATAATTTAATCCTTAAATGTATTTTATTGATTAATTTGCTTATAGGTCACATCTTCTGATTTCAATAATTAATCTGCCTTTAAGACTGGTGTGACCAGGGTTTTAACCTAACATTGATTACAAACTTTTCTGTGTGTCTTATTGTCTACTAGTGATTTAATCAATATAAATAATAGTGAAACATATATACCACTTATTTTGGTACATACTTGGCCCCCTTATTTTTTAAAATTGGGTGATATTCAACCAGGGTTTGTGGGGCATGGTCAAGGTTAACTTCTACTAGAATGGACCTCATAATTAGAAGGATTATTTGTTTCAAAAGTTGTAACCTTATTGGTCCCGCTTGCGATTGCAGGGGAAACGCATGCAATGTTGATCGAATGACAACCTTCTAATGAAATCCTTTTTTTCTTGATAATTTAATGAAGCCTAATTCTTACTTTTCGAACTATAATGTTTCATGAACGTCTTAACTTAGTTTTGAGCATATATATTAAAGTACTTGATACTGTACCGGTATATATACTGGTATCGAAATGCCAACGTTTCATACCTATTTAAATATCGGCTAGTACAAATTTTTCTTTTTTTTAGTTTTGTAATTTTTGAATTTTTGTAAGGACAGAATGGTAATTTATTTGCATTAGCTTATTAATATTATTTGTTTTCTTACTCAATAATGAACAAAACTAGCTTTCTATTTTTTATATTGTGTTTTTTTTTAATCTTTTTAATTGATGCTAAAGTCTAAAATCATGAATAATTTGTTCTGAATTGAGGTAATGTTTTATAGTAAACTTTTATATTTATTATAATACACACACACACACACACACACACATATATATATATAAATATAAAAAATAAAGGTAAATCCGAAATGGTACACCGGTATCGACTGGTACCGAATATATTATTATGTATGAGTTGGGCTTGTTTAATAGTTTAACTTAAACCTAAGCTCAAGTTTGATTTGTTTGCTAAACAAAAAAACATAAGTGCAAGCTTTTCCATGAGTCAATTTGTAGAAAAACAAAGAATGAAGAAGAAAACAGAGAATGAAGATTGGAACTAAACTTTCATTCACTAAAGAAAAATACAGAATTAACTAACTCATAAAATTAACACCTAAAACTACTTATATACAACAAGAGAGCTTCAGCTCTGTACAACCACGAAGCAAGGAGGAATAACTGAAATTCAACTAACAACCAACAACCAAATCACAGCTGTAACCCATAACAAAAACTTGGAACTTCCCGCACGTGCGTCTCGTGTGTCTTATACAAACCAAAACTCTCCGTTTCATTAATCCTTCTTTCTTCTGTTTCTTGCCTTTGCCGTTTTGCCCCTTTTGTCTTTCTTCTCTTCTGTCATTTTAGTTTGTGAACTATAGGCCTTTATTTTACTTCTGTCATTTTTGATCTGTGATTTACAAGAAGTCTCATTGTCTTCAACACAATTCAAGCTATTCATAAACAACTTAATTCATTTATAACCCTACTATTGAGTTTTTATTAACAATAATAAAAAAGGATTTGCTTCAATTAAAAAGCATTGCAATTTCAGCACCAAGTGACTTTAAAATTTCAATCTTTTTTTATTAACCTTTTTCCATTGTTTGGCAGGTTAATATGTTCTTGATTCAATTTCAAAATAGATTTGAAAACTTCTTTCTTTCAAACAAAAGTTAACTTGTTGATGCAGTACAAATCTAATTATCTTGCAGGGCATGCCTTTATGGCATGTGTCGAACCAAACAATAAATTGCAATAAATCTATAAACATAATTTTTTTTCACAATTATTGATATAGAAAGTTGTTATTAGTCCATTAAAAAGTGACATTAATAATGGACTCAAATGAAAATCAATAAATATTTGTTAACTTAATTCTTGTAAGACTTATTGTCTATACTCTGCATTGTAGTATTACTAAAAAAAAAATGTTTATTCTTTCCCACCATATTTTTTTTCTATAAATAGGGGGAGAAATTCTTGTAACTTTTTAAACTTAAAAAGAGTAAAATTACTATCAACTTTACTAAAAAGTTTTACAAAGTAAAATAATAATAGTTAGTACAACTACAACATCAACAATATAATAAATAAATTCTAATAAACAATGTTAAACCTATTATTATTAATATCCTTTTTGTGCTATTAAATTTTTTATCAATTAAGACGAATGTTGTACATGCATGCTTTTACTTACAAACGTAGTTGTTAAGAAAAATGTGGACTCCCTGCCTAATGAGACTTTAATTGGATTGAATTCTTTATCGTTCCAAACAAAAATAGTTCTATTGTTGAATAATTTCTGTCTATTTCTACTCCATATTTCAATTCACATTGCGGGAAAGTTTGTGTTCCTTTATTTTACCAACCCCACCCCCAAAAAAAAAGTGCGGGTGACACTGAATAGTGTTAAATGCTGCAAAAGTAAAAAACAAATGTCAGAAAAAAAAAATTTGTTTAATTAGTAAATTCAAGCATCAAATATATATCCCTAGTTTTTTCTATTTTTTTCCCTAGACTCTCTATTATTTTTGCTTGGGGTATACCTAGATAATTGTAGTGTCCTACATGTATGAAATCTGGAACTGTGTTTCAGTCACCATCTTCTTTCGGTTATGTATACATGCAACAACCCCTTTCTGAGATTTCTTTCCCATGTCCCATCTCATCTTCTATTCTTAAGATTCGTTACAGTGCAATGAAGAGATTCTTGTATAAAACAGCCAAAACTGAGGGAATATATAAATAAATTGACACACACTTTCATATTTAAGAAATATATATATATATATATATATATATATATATATATAGACACACAATTAATAGTTACTCCATTATTAGATGCAAGTGATCATATCGTGCAGTCAAAGAAAACGAAGGACGAGGAGTGTACTCTTCTTGTTTAAGAAATTTCCTAGCAGGGGAAAAATAATAATGATAAACCTTTTTTCAATGAATATTCAGTCCTAACTAACTTCTTGGAAGCTTCTCTTCAAAAGATATATTTTTTTTAAAGTACGAGAAAAATTCCAGCTACTCGATGCCTTTGAAAGCATATAAATTTTTGGTAACGAGTTCAGAGAATTATGATTTTTATAAAATAAAAATGCTTAATCAATATTTTGAACGCCAAAAAAGGAAAAAATAAATTCTATATATAGTTCTCCTCAGAAAATTTTTCATAATTAACACCATTTAATATGACAACAATATTAATGTGGCTCGATCTTTTGTTAGAGTCTGTCACATTTTGTTGTTGCCCATCCTCTAGTTGAAAAAAACTTTATATTGTGTGGCCATGGGGGTGCTATTCGGAGACCCTTTTATACTATTGGTTTGTAACAAGGGCAACATTGATATATATATATATATATATATATATATATATATATATATATTTATATATCCCCACCAGTTGATGATAATTATATTAAGGGTTTTAAGCGAGTTGAATTTTGTCGAGTAATGAATGTTTGAGTTTAGTTCAACAACAAAAATAAAATGTTTACGCTTGGTTTAGGCTCAAACCAAGCTTACAAATAATGTCGAGCTTAAGCTCGTAAAAAACAAATTAAAAGCTTGACCTTAGCTTGGTTTTATTTGATTCATTAATCAAATCAAATTCAAGCTCAATATCAAGATCAAACTTATGCTCAATATCAAGTTTTTAAGTTTGAGATCCAACATAATACATTATCAAGCTCATATTAAGCTTATTTTCAAGTCTATTTGGTTTGGACAAGTGGTTCCAACTCCCAAATAATTAAAGTCCTAAGAAGATATGAATTTACTTGTCAAGCTCATATGAAGCTTATATATTACCAAGCCTATAAATGAGTCTAAGTTGAACTTGTTTTGTATCAAATTAAGTCTAATGTTCATGAACCTATTCATAAACAAATTTTTTAACTTTAACTTGGCTTATTTATTAAACAAGCCTTAGATCAAAGCTCAAGTTTGGCTCGTTCATAAACACATACATACATACATACATATATATATATATATAAACAAACTTTTTATTGAATCAAGTTTAAGTTGTTTATTTACAATCCTAACTACATTAATAACTCTTATTAGCAATTCCCAACCTAACACATACCCGATAGTTATTTACAGGTGGTTATACTTGACATGTTTATTGGAAGCAAGTGAGATTATCACACATACACACAACAAGATCGGTTCAAGTGATCGGTTGACCCTAACCTGAATCCAACCAAACTTGTGATTACCCATTAATAAGAGCTTGAGGCATGATTCTCAAGAGAAGTAGAACCAAACGAGGACTAAGGGTGGGAGGAAAACTCCAAGGGAGGAAGACTTATTTCCCCGGATTCTTCGCCTGAATGGACATTCGAATTCGCTCCAGAACAAGAAACATTCAAAATCAAAGTGAATTATAAGGCTGTCGTCACTCCTAAAAAAGCTACAATCTTTTCATTGCAATCTAGCCAAATGGTTTTTTATTTTATTTTTTTTTATTTGTAATTCTATGAACAGAATATATAAGGCATAGAATTAGTACGTGGAGCCTAAAGTCACGGGAAGCCATGATGTTAGAGCCCACAGCCAAATTCCAAACAGTGGTATGAAGAAGGAAGAATGGTTTTTAGTTTTATTGTGGCCCACCCACAATGAAATTCACTGACCATTTTTCTTTCAAGATTCATGCCATCTGATTTTTGGGGATACATAGATTATAGCTGTCTTCACTCTTTTAGATGCCCCTATTCATTTAACAAGTGTATTTTTTTTTTATTATATAGTTATTAATACGATATTATTTAGGTTTCTTGGACAGAAAAATACATTTTTAGATGGGTCAATACATTTTTCACACATCATTGAGAACAATAATATTCAACATCATTGAAATTTTTTACCTTTTATAATATCAGCTCATAAATTTTTGAAAGCCTACATTTATCTAGGTTATTATTCTCACTAGTTAGTAACTCATGCAATGCAATTAAAATGTCAACAAATAATGTGATCTTTTATCATTGTTTTATTTTCTTTTATTAGATATAAAATTTGATGATTATAACAATTATTAATATGCATTTATTATGATTTAGTTTATAAACTACTCCTTTAGGCTTATAAGGCAGCAAGTGGGAGGAGTCCTCTTCGACGTGGAATTGCTAAAAAGTTTCCTAGGGAGTATGCAATAAGAGGGTGTTTGGTGATTGTTTTCAAACAACTATTTTCAATTTTTAAACAACATTTCACGTAGTTTTACACATTTTTTCATCCACACGTATTTCTATAAGTTTTTTTAAATAACGATTTTCAATTTTTAAACATATATACCAAATGGACCTTAAATTTCCCTAGGAGTACAAAATAGTAGTCCACAGTACGTATTATGAATTAAGTTTTATAATGAAATTTTACTTGTATTGTACGTACTATGAATCAAGTTTTTTTATAATGAAATTTTACTTGGATTGTACGTATTATATATATGTAAAAATAAAAGATTTTCAAAAGGGTACAAAAATAGAAGGTGTGGGTATTTAAAATATGAAAGAATTTTTATGCAGCAACTTTAAAATTATTTGGTACTCGCAAGTAAATTGCTGCACCAACCCTGTCCCACCAGAGTTATTTAGATTCCTAGTTATTGCATCAGGGTCGTTAATCATCTAGTCCAACAGTCAAAGTGTCAAACACTGATCTCTCTGGCATGCCATATGGCCGTATGGTTGCCAGAAACGTAGGCCCCACGATTAGATGATAGCTATCAATCACCCTGCGAAGTAGGTCCCACATCTCATCATGTCTCTGTATACCAATATCTCTCTGTATACCAATATCAATAGCTATAACATAACATTATTTATATCGAAAATGTTAAATTACCTACTCTTCGTTTAACCTATCGGAAGATGGTTGAATTTATTCATTTAATTTAAGAGTCTCGCTCTTTATACGCAGGCACTAAGCTACTATTGAATAAGCGTGTACTACATTAAAATTTAAATAAAAGGTGGGGTAGTGATAAGAGGGGGAAAAAAAATATAGGATCACACCCTCCTCACAATTATAGTGTGATAGGGTATGAGTAGTGGAAATTTTTTTAAGTAAATAGTATTATTTATTAGTACCCATATAAAAATAATAATAATATTTTAAAACTGAATTTATAATATATTATATAACTATTAAAAATAATTCATATAAAATTGATAAAAAATCAATCACAATTTACCATTAAAAATAATTATAAAAAATAGTATTCCATCATATCATGGACTATTTTACAACACTTGTAAACAACTTTTTTTTAGTAAATCCCCTTTTTAAAAAATAGTTTTGTGGCAAATTGTGGTTGTACAATTATTGTTATTTGGCGACTGTAAATACAATTAATTAGTTGTACAATAAAGTGAGTAAACATTAAATTTTGCCATGGTTTTTTCAACCTTCATGTGCTTTCTACCTGTACTTTTCTTCAGTGACTTCAACAATTCACACTTTTTAATCTTTTTTGTTATTTTTTTTTTTGCTAATTACTTTTTTTTTTTTTTATCGTTCCTTCCCGCGCTTTAAATCCCACTTTACACACCTCCATCTCCGGCTTCAATTCTGATAGTCAAAGTTTTGTGCCTCCTTTTTCAACTCAAAATCTCTATCTTTCAAGCACTTTACCTCCCAAAACCAAAAGGGCCAAAACCCTTTTCTTCAGACTTCAATTTCCTTGGTATTGAAGCTCACTAATATTCTTCACTACAATTCCTCCAAATTTTCATGCCCCAAACCACACTTCCCATTGCTCTCTTCTATTTCTTTTAATTAAAAACATGGATACAATGAAACCCAAATCAGCCCTCAACAACAAGAGCAAACTAGCTAGGACTTTCCAAAAGGTCATAAACCTCAGAACAGCCACAAAAATTGCATCAAACAATGGCATTTGCTTACTCACTTCACAACCCAAAGTCAAGGAAGATTATTTCACAGATGGTAATAATAAGAAGAAGTCCCAGCAATTCGACAAGCATAATGAAGAAACCAAAGCTAAACAGAGAGCAGTGTTTGAAGCTTTGGTGGCTAAGCTTTTCGCTGGCATTACTTCGATCAAAGCTGCTTATGCTGAACTACAAATGGCTCAGAGTCCTTACAACAGTGAAGGCATTCAGGCCGCGGACCAGGCCGTGGTTGATGAGCTGAAAGCGATTTCTGAGCTCAAGAGAAGCTTTTTCAAGAAAGAACTTGATCTTTCACCCCAAGTCACTCTCATGCTCGCTGAGATTCAAGAGCAACAGAGCTTGATGAGAACTTACCAAATCACCATCAAGAAGCTCCAGAATGAGGCAGACCACAAAGACTCTGACATTGCTTCGCTTCAAAACCAGCTCGACGACTCGGTTTCATTCAACAAGTCCTTAGAGAAGAGGCTAAACGCAACTGGGCCTCTGTCAATGTTCGATAATCTTAAGCTTAACAAGCTCAATGTCACGCATTTTGTTCAGTTCCTCCACCACACACTAAGATCCACTCGTAGTTTCGTGAAGTTAATGATTCGTGAAATGGAATCAGCGAACTGGGATCTCGACGAAGCTGCGAAATTCATCGAGCCAGACGCTGTTTTCACAAACCCAAATCACCGATCCTTCGTTTTCGAATCCTTCGTTTGCAAAACCATGCTCGAAGGTTTCAACTTCCCTCACTTTTCACCGAGCGACACTCACAATCATCATCATCATCAACAACAACAACAACAGCAGCAGCAACAAGAACAACAAGACAAACATCGCAACCGCCTCTGTTTCGACAAGTTTAAGAAGCTCACAAACGTTAATCCGAGGCGCTATCTCTTTGAGAACCCAAACTCTTCCTTCGGGAAGTTCTGTCGGGCCAAGTACTTAAACCTCGTACACGCGAAAATGGAATGCTCTCTGTTCGGTAACTTGAATCAGCGAAAACTCATAACCTCTGGGGGTGTCCCCGATTCAACTTTCTTCGTAGCGTTTGCTGAAATGGCAAAGCGCGTGTGGCTTTTGCACTGCTTGGCTTTCTCTTTTGGTGAAGAGGTAACCATTTTTCAGGTAAGGAAGAACTGTAGATTCTCTGAGGTCTACATGGAATGTGTGGCTGAGGATTCTATGTTCTTGTCCGGTGAAATTGATAGTGGTGGTGATGGTAGTTGCAGTAACAATGGCGAGCTTCGAGTGTGTTTCACAGTTGTGCCAGGGTTTAAGCTCGGAAAAACTGTGATACAAAGTCAGGTTTATATGTTTCCGGCTATTACTAGCAACTAGCTAGTAGTCTTAGTATTTCCGGCGAGCGAGTTGCTAAAAGTTTTGTATAATGTCAAAGTTATTACGGTGGTCACGCGCTTAATCACACGCTGCAATATCAGATTGGGGTAAAACATCTAAAAATGTTTTAATGGCCAATTATGGGTCGTATTAGATGCATAATATCATATGGTAATGTGTATATTGTTTTTTTTTTTTCGAGGGCCCATGTAACGAAAATTGAACAAAGTGGGTTGCTGGCTTTTGGACTTTTGGTGTGCATAAAATCTTTAGATAGTGTTACATTTTTTTGTGCAAGATGTATAATTGTTGTTTTTGATTCGAAGTTAAAAAAACAGAGATAAATGTATGCATAAGAGATATATGCAGTAAATGAATGTACAAATAAACATTTTCTTTATGTTTGCATGTAATTTAAAGGATAGTGTCAAAATACAAGATGTGATGGGTGGCGCGTGGGTTTTTTAACTTTTAAGCATATGACATGTTTGGTTTAGAGCATCCACAATGGGAGAGGCCAAATGCTAAATGCAAGCCCATTTGGCATTTAAGCCCATTTGGCATTTAAGCCCATAAAATGCCAGCAATGGAAGAGGCCAAATGCCAAATGCCAATTTTTTTTTGGCATAATGCTACAGTACCATCTCATCTTTGAGATGGTACTGTAGCAGTATCTCAAAACTGAAAAACCATATTTTAATAACATCAGCTTCTCTCTCTCTCTCTCTCTCTCTCTCTCTCTCTCTCTCTCCCGGCTTTCTCTCCATCGCCTCTCTCTCTCTCCCGGCTTTCTCTCCATCGCCTCTCTCTCTCTCTCTCGCCACTGTCAAGCTTCTCTCATCCCCTCTCTCTCTTGATCTGGGCATGGTGGTGGGTTGGGATCGGTTGATGGTGGGTTTGGATCGGCGAGGTCTGGGTTTGGGTTCGTCGATCGGCGAGGTCTGGGTTCGGCGAGGTCTGGGTTTGGATCGGCGAGGTCTGGGTTCGTCGATCGGCGTTCGGCGTTTTGGTCTGGGTTCGGCGTTCGGCGAGGTCTGGGTTTCCGGCGTGGGTTGATCATGGTTTTGGCCGTGGGTTGATCTGGGTGAGATCGGCGTGATCAAGGTGGTCGTCGTCGTCTCGCTCTCTCCGTCGTCGTCTCGCTCTCTCGGTGGTCGTCGTCGTCGTCGTTGATCATGGTTTGCTATTTGTGATGGTTTGCTATTTGTGGTGGTAGATTTGTGACTGATGTGGTGGCGGTGGCGGTGGCGGTGGATTTGTGACTGGTTTTGGCCGTGGGTTGATCTGGTTTTGGCCGTGGATTTGTGACTGGTTTTGGCCGTGGGTTGATCTGGTTTTGGCCGTGGGTTGGTCTGGGTTTACTATTTTTTTTTTTTTTTTTCTCTGGTGGTGGTGGATTTGTGACTGATGTGGTGGTGATGGCGGTGGCGGTGGTGGTGATTTTTGGTGGCCGGGTGATGTTCACGGGAATAGGGGGGTGTATTGTAAATGATGTTAATTGATGATATATTATTTTATTGTATAGAAATATTATTTTAATGAGTAGGATAGGAAAATAGAAGTTGGGTTGTTGGAGGTATTGTAAAATGGGATTGTATAAGTAGTAAAGTAACTTTTTGGGATGGTATAATAGGATGAGATTTAGCATCCAGCTGTGGATGCTCTTAGTGGATGGTTGAGTGGGAACAGTCATGGAAATGGCATATGGACCCAGACGTGAAAGTGATTCAGAGGGCATATGATCTAGATTTGGATCATAGTGGGAGAGAGCTGAGACTTGAGAGAGGGGTGATCAGGTTGAGGAGACCCGAACTTTTGTTATGTTTTGTGAAAGTAAATTTCTTTGTTTACATTGCAGTACGGAACATTTGCGTAAAAGTATACAATGTTATACACATTTGTTTTGTCCACAACGTAAATTTGACGTTGACAGTATAACGCAAAGATATAATTATCCGGAAGGAAACACTGAAGGCCGGCTGGTTTGGTAAGAGAGTTGAAACTTGAAACATCAGGTTTAAATACTGAAAATTGTGACCTCAAAAATGTTAATGTTTTGTTCAGTTCTACGATTCTGTATTTGTAAATATTGATTGTAAAAGAGAAGATAGCAAAGTGCAAGTTGCACTTATTATAAATGCATTATTGTTATACATAATAATTGCAAGAACTGTTAAGTGTAAGTGCCAACTGCTCTGCATTTAGCTTTCTTAGTAGTTGTATGAGTGGACTCATTATGTTGCAGATTTTTAATATTTCGACTTGTCTCTATTAGCAATCTGAGAAGGCCAGTTTCGATTCTAGCCGTGCGTAGTAGTAATCCGTGGTCATTAATTGAACTTACTATGGCCACATAATGTCATATTTGGTTCAGCGATGCTTGGACTTCAAGTGGAACCATGAGTCGGTGTTCACGGGCACACGTCTGAGCCAATTACCCTTTAGTTAGTGTCTTTACTCTGTGTTCCCACCAAACAAATTACAAGAAATTTCTCTACCATATACTTCTTACCCCCTTGGGAGTTGGGACAAGCCAATGTTTTAACATAGTGACTAAAATAATGGTCTTGTTTTTTTTTTTTTTTTTTTTTTTTTTTTTTTTTTTTTTTTTGAGAAACAATGGTCTTGTTTTAATACTAGGAATTATAGATTAAGGAATATTAAACGTTCAATTATCAGCTATGATTTACATTTCTTTTAAAAAACTATCAATGATTTAGTGGTTGCGGACATTCTATTCATATATAAATCCAAGGTCGATGCATGTGTTTTTACTATTTTTATATATATTTGTTTTTGTATTTAAAAAGATAAAATATTAAATAATCACATGTCAAGTACTCCTACATCTTAACAAATTATTTGATTGAGAGTTCAATTTCATCTTAAACAACCTTTTAAAAGCATTATTTTTTTAAAGTATAACTTTACTTTTGATAGGAATGATCCCTTCACACAATTACGACTAAGACTCCATAGCGCCACATAGTTGTCATTCAACACAGACCTTAATCTGATGTTCACATCACCGGTTCCATAATGAATCCTCTAGCCCATACTCACCACTCGTCCAACTTAAGTGTTTAGTTGTCAAAAGTTTCATCGCTTGGCATTGAAGGCCCTTCCAATTGAGACATGCCACCCGTACAACAAAAATGTTATGTTGTCCGATAAGTATTGTGGGCGACCTTGAACATAAGTTGTCTAAACCTCTATCCACTCGTCTAACCATTTAGACGAATACACTCCAATTAAAGTAGTTATTGAAATATTTGATATCCACCCACCAACTTACATTCCCAAGTTACGGGACACAAACTCCAATGATCTCGTTGTCGTTAACTCCACAGTAACCATACCTTCTTTCACACCTCCACTAAGAAATGTAGCTAAAATCATAGAAGGTTGTCAAAGCCCTTTTATAAGCACCAAACCCTCTCCATTCCAAGGTATGAGTGAAAAACCTTGACTCTTCCATTGTTAGAGTTCATTTAGGTTTCTTAAGAGTTTATGACTTAAGCATTGGAGGAGCTTTGGATTGCCCTATACCATTGCTCTCCAATAATGTGATTCTTTTTGCAGGCTTTATGGTGCCCTTTGTTTGGACGATTGGCTCATTAATTATTCGTTCATCATCAACTTTTCCATACTAATTAAACAAAACGAACAAATAAAAATAAGTTCATCCAAAGCATATACTTAGAATACTTGTTAATAAAGTACTTAAAGAAAAATAAAACTATTAATTTCATAATTTTTACTGCTTTGTTTACTACAAATTTCTTAGTCATTATATTTTATATATTTGGTGTCCATGTTGTTATTGTTTTAAAGTTCTATTGTATTTGAGAAAAAAGAAAAAGAGCAATAATATACACACGATCAACTTTTCACAACTTTTTTCACACTTTGTTAAATTGGTAGAGTATAATTCATAGCAACATTGTTATTATATGAGATCACTACTACCGTCACGACACATGAAAGTCACATCAATCGATGTGAAATTTATTTGTTAAATTCCTCGCATACTTATACTTTTTCAAAGGAAAATTATTAAAAAGCATCATTTTCCCAGCTTTCGGCGGTCTGCAGTGGCATTTAGAAAGAGAATAGGAATGAGGCAACGTATCAGTCCGATGGAGTCCTGATACGCGTGTAGTGAAACTAAACCAGTGGTGATGGTGTCTAATCTATAACTAACATCAAGGAATTATAGACGCTACATAATAACAAGTAAACGATCTTTTGAGACTAATCACTCACATGTAGTGCACATGGGAGAATAAATATAAGGGAGCTAGGTGTAGATTAATGAGACAAGGTTGAGTGATACTTGAGTGTGGAACAAATACAAATTTTTTTTTTTTTTTTTTTTGATAACCAAACATAACCAAATTCAATAAATGGGGCCTAAGCCCATAGATAAAACATCCATACAGATTTGATCAGTAATCATGGGTGGGGTATCCTCCACCCATACAATACAATCATCAATATTACAAGCATTTCTAGCAAGCAAATGTGCTGCAATATTGCAGCATCTTCGCACATGGATGGTTTCCCACTTCTTGAAGGCCTTCAACCGCGTTCTAGAGCTCTCCACCAATTTCTTGATTGAGCTTGCGGATTGATCAGGGTTCACAAGAGCAGACATAACTATTGAAGCATCCCCTTCAATCACTACTTCTCCAAGTCCCAGGTCTCTTGCCAATGCAATTCCTTCTTCCACTGCTGTTGCTTCTACCTCCAACGCCCCAAGTGGGAAAGGAATTTTCTTACACATTGCTCCCATCAGCTCTCCTTCCTCGTTTCTGATTACCACACCCACTCCTGACTGCCCTGCCTCTTTAAACACAGCCCCGTCAATGTTGACTTTGAACCATCCACGCTTTGGGGGGCGCCATGTTGGTCTACTCTGCCCCCCTGTTCTGTGGTTGGTGTTATTTTGAGAATTGCTATGCCGAAACTCCTCTATGTGGTTGGCTGCCTCCTTTGCTATTGTTTTGGCCAGTTTGCATCTGCCTTCATGCTTTACCAGGTTTCTGTTCTTCCAAATTCCCCAGGCTGTGGTCGCAAAAAGTTCCCAATCCACCTCAATTGCGTACTCCTTCATCAACCAGATAATGTCAATGAATTCTTCCTGCTGTGAAACTCTAGAAGGAAACTTAATACCTGATTCTTTCCACACCTCTGAAGCCATCGAGCAATTCCATAAGGTATGACCTGATGTCTCTCTTTCACCACAAAGCATGCAACTGTCCAAAGTCCCTATTTTTCTTCTGACTAGACCGTGGTTTGTGGGCAGAATGTTTTTGCAAGCCCTCCACACAAAATGTTTGATTTTGTTTGGACATTTCAGCTGCCAAATGGACTTCCATATATTAGTCATCTTCGAATTATCCGAGCTAGTCCCTTTGTCACTATTCAGATGGCCTTCTTTGAGGGCTTCCAGAGCAACCCCATACGCACTTCGGACAGTAAAAATCCCATTATTTGACCAAGCCCAAACTAAAGAATCCTCAATACAAAATTGATCTATGTAAAGGCAGAGATATCTAATCTAGACACTACCTGTCGTTTTAAAGACAAGGGCATCAGGATTCTCAAAAAAGAAAAAAAGACGAGGGCATCTATCATGTAGACAAGAATAGCTGTGGTCACACCCTGCGAGATTGAGAAATAAATGGGTTGGTACTTGGCTCTGTCAAAAAGGCCGGCATAGAACCAAAAACCATATGGACTTGTTTCGGCACTTCCAATGTGACTTTTTTCTTTATGGGTGCGGTGGCTGTTAACATTTTTCTTAATGAGTTGTGTTAATAAAATAGATAAAAAGTTATTAAAAATGTTACCCAAAAGGATATAAATAAAATTATATAAAAATTGTTAAAAAGAATAAAAAATTGCAAAAAGTAAATTAATGCTATAAAAAATTGTTGTTAACGGGTACTTTATGGTGCCCATTAACACAACCTTTTATTTATTTATTGGGAAGTGGTTTGGTTGTTATTTTTAGCTGGTCCGGTTGGCCCAGTTTTTCACTTCCTAATTTTCTAGATTTTTTTTTTTAAAGAGTTTCAACTTATGATATTCGTTCCTGATGATAACTCTTTATCATCTGACTAAGACACCAATTAGTTTTTAATATAGGCGGGGATTGAACTTTAGATCTCTTATACAACCATCAGAGACTTTACCAGTTGAGCTAACTAGAACTCACAATTTTTTTAATTTAAAAAAAAAAAGTTTGGAGTGGGAGGTATTTTACTTATTTGAAGGGAAGATGGTTTGAATTGTGGGATTATGATATTACTGTAAGTTGTAATTATTTCAAAAAAATAATAATAATTGAGATTGAGATTTGATGCAATTGTTATGAATGATTGAGATTTAAATCCCAACCATTGAAAAAAAATAAAAATAGTAAAAAAAATTTGTGAGAGAGACGGGAGTTAATTGCCAGGTGCAATTGCATATTATACCGAATCTCAATTCTAACAATTGAATTACAAGGTTTTTAACATTAATTGCCAATTTAAGAGGCCACTTTCTTGCACCATTTTTTTGTTTGCTTTAATTATCTACTTTTTTTCAAAAACAATATCTAAACAAAAATTTTATAATTTTTACTTTATTTAAATAATTTTCATTCTTTTTTTAACTTTTTATATTATTCTATTTTTGCTGATGCTAAAGTGACTGTCATATCTGGCTTGTTATTAAATTTGTTATTATGAAATGGCTAGTTGAAGGAGAGTTTTGGGAAAAGACTTGTTATATGCTATAAAAATTGGTAATAAGAGCAATTATCACTAGCACAATTTGGAGTCTAGCTACCAATTCTTTTGATTTTGTGAGTTAAACCTCTATCCTCAAATTGGGACATCTAATTAATGGCATTTTGCTAAGAGTCTTGTAATTTAATAATATTACCTACTCTCTTTTATGATGAGAATTGAGGTCAAATTCCCCCTTCTCCAAAAGTTGTAATTATCGAATTATAAAATAATAATAATGAGCAATTTATTATTGTTATAATTAGGTCAAAGACATACCCTCTTTGGTTTTTTGCACACAATGTTTTTTTCCTCCGTTTTCACTTTTCCCTTTCCTATAAAAATAGAAGCCATATGGGTGCCATACCTCATGAAATAATACTTGTCAGAATTTTTCATTTAAGTTGGATTCCATTAATTATATTTTTAATTTATAAAAATAAGTTAAATTGAAGTATAATTGATATACCTTTAGACTTCAACAGAGGTTTGGTCATATTGTGTCAACTGTCTTGGATGTTAAAGCTTGGAAAGAAAAATCTGTCTTGTCGTGTGTCGACTGTGTGCAAGCAACCATTTTTTTTTTTTTTTCCACAGAAAATTTATCAAAGTTTAATTAATGACTACTGGTGAGGAAGATATCATCATCTAACAAGATGTTCACTGAGAAGGTTTGGTTTGGACAAGTTTATTATGAATGAACGATCCCCTCATTTTTGAACACTAGACTCCTTGAATGTGTACGACCATGATCTATTATTTGTGTCTTAAAAAGAAAGAGTGACATATGGGACATAAGAGCAACATTCATAGAGAATAACTAGAAACCGAGATTATTTTTTTCCAAGATCATGGTGATTCCCCCAATCCCATCCATGAATATCAACTCCCATTTTGGCCATGAAGAAGATAACAGCTACAATTAAAAGAGAATTTTGTTTTAATTATAAGGTCGCTAACTTAAGCATCAAAGATCGCAAGGCTAATACCACATCAATGTTTTCAAGATTGTCTATCTTGTGTTTTGTAGGTATTCGATCATCATGTGTATGTTGTTAGGTTAACCATGTGATCACTTATTCATTGTCAACTATTAAAAAAAATTGGCACTAACAATAACAAGTAATCACTTTTTTTCTTTTTCACTGGTGTCATCAAACAGTAACATGGTTATTTTTTAAAGGATTTGTTAGAGAGTACTATAAGTGTAGTGGATAAGGTGCATTTTAAAGCTCTATTAAATAATGTTTTTACACATTTTTCAAAAAATAAAGTCAAAAATTGTATACATATATCCAAAGAAGTTCACACAAACATAAAAAATTTGTGCAAATCAACTAATAAATCATTAACAAGTGTATAATCTTCTTTGAAATATATGTACTATAGTTTATAATTGAGTATTTATTAGTCATTAATTCGTTGCTCTTACTTACGTAGCCCATAAACCAACTATTTGATTTCTCAAAAAAAAAAAAAAAAAAAAAAAACCTATCTGCAGCACTGGCTGCAAAATGCAAATATTTCGTTCCAAGCCACCCCAACTTTATAATCATGGGTCAAACACAGGCTGAACTCTTTCTTCTTCTTTTTTTTGATGTAATGGGCTGAACTCTTTATTGGCACCTAAATGGAAAGAACAAATAATCTGATTAGAATCAATTGATAGCGGAGTCCACATATCTACCAAAATCTCTTTAATTATAAGCACTAAGCAGTTTACCTATCCTATGCTATCCTGCTAAAGTGGCTCTTTGAGTTGAGGTGAAATGATTTCATTTGCATGGCATGGCCTATATCTTTTTTTTTCGCTGGTTGAACTTGGTCCATACAAATTTATTACTAATAAGTAATGATTACCATTATTATTATTTTTTTGTGTCCAGAATCTAGATAATATATTTAATTTTCTGTCTTTGTTTGTGGTCTTTTAATATATCAATTTTCAGAAAGAATCTTTTATCAAAAAAAAAAAAAATCGAATCACAAGTGCTTTCTCACATGGGCTGGCCTGTTAATTCTTTGGTGGGCTTTATTGGGCTCCAACATCAAATCCTTCAAATGCGTGGAAAGGTATCAGTTGGACGCAGGTGATAGTTTCTACCACTTCTAGCTATCAAAGCCTACATGCTATTGCATTTACTTAAGAAGATGAGAATCAAGCTTGGGTTGGGCCTGCGCAATATCTGTTGTTTCCTCCGAAATTCAAAAGGCGTCCCCGTTGGCCTTTGCATTCATTCCCATAGCATTGCTCAGAGAACTCTTAAATCTAAAAAAACAGAGCGCACACAGAATAATGAAGATGGTGATGATGAGATCTTCAATCACTTCTTCTCCAGTCCCTCTATTTCTTCTCCGCTCTTTATTAATCCCTAAATCTTATTAGGTGCACGTGACACCTTTGGTTCCAGCCCACTTGCTTGCCATTTTTGTCAAAGCTCATTTAAGAGCTTGTTTCCAAAAGTCAGCCATGCCTCTTAATGAGACTTGACTTAGGCGTGTCTAACATGCTGAAGGAAGAAAGAAAATTGGGTGAAGCAAAAAGCAAGAAAAGATTTTCGGCCTTGAGAGAGAGCTGACGCAGAGAGAGAGCTGAAGAAACAAAAAAGCCACATTCGGCTATTGTGTGAGAGTTCCAAAGAGAGCAAGAAACACAAAAGGAGAGAGTTTCAGCCATTTTGAGAGGTGCAGTCCGTGTGAAGAAATAGAGAGAAACATAGTGAGAGTGTGAGAGAGTGAAAAAGAAAAAGGGAGACATTTTTTCTTTGCTTAAGTTACACACAAGGAAGATAAATTGGTGGAATTTTTATGGAGTTCTTGAGTGCTACAACTATAAAAAGTTGGAGTATTTAGAGGAAGATTTTGCTACTGGTTTTGTGGTGAGATTGTATTTACTCCTTGAGATTTATTTATTGTATATCCAATTTATTGTGGACTTAAGTTTAGCATAAACTTGATAGTTGTAATCTCTATTTTATAGTAGATATTTTTTGGAGTTGTCCTATGGTTTTTCCCTTTACATCAGAGTGTTTTTCACGTAAGATTTGGTGTTCTTGTGTGATTGTGTTTATGCGATGCTTGCTGAAATTTTTTGTTTCCATAATATTGCTATTACTTGGTAGTCATTAATTTTAATTCACACATAGATATAGAGGGGATTAGAATTTTTCCCCAACAAGTGATATCAGAGTTTTTTGGTTGCTTGGGTTTGACTGTCTTGTGTTGGATTAAATGGAGAATATGACTATGAATACTATGGTTAAACTCTCGACATCGAATTATTCGATATGGAGGCCGATGATGGAGGATGTCCTCTATTGCAAGGATTTGCATGATCCTATTGAGGGTGATAGTGCCAAGCCTAGTAATATGTCAGAGAAAGACTGGGAGAAATTAAATAGAAAAATTATCGGGTGTATTAGACAAGGCATCGACATTAGTGTTTTTCACCATGTGTCTCAGGAAACAAATGCAGAGGCTCTTTGGGAAAAATTAAGAAGTCTTTATGAAAGAAAGACAACTCAAAGTAAAGCTTTTATTGCTAGAAAACTTGTGAATTTGAAGCTTAAGGAGGGTAAGTCCATTGTCGAGCACCTTAGTGAGTTCCAAGACTTGGTTAATCAGATGGTTACAATGAAGCTAGTACTAGAGGATGAGTCGCAAGCTTTATTGCTTCTGAGTTCCTTACCTGATAGTTGGTAGACTTTGGTAGTGTCACTTAGTAATTCTACTCCAAATGGTGTGTTACAACTTGCTATGGTTAAAGATAGTTTGCTTAATCAAGAAACTAGAAGAAAGGATATGGGCAAGAATATTGCACATGCTCTTGTCACAGAAAACAGGGGGAGAAGTAAGAGTAGAAATTCTAAAGGGCGAGGTAAATCCAGAAGTCAGTCAGAATCAAAAGGAAAATTTAAGTGTTTTTACTGTGATAAAGAAGATCACATAAAAAGGAATTGCAAGGCTTGGAAGAACAAACAGAAAGAGGACAAAAATCAGAAAAAGGCGGATGATGAGAACACTACTGCTGTTATAGTGTTGGAAGATGAGGTCCTAGCTATAGGACAAGATGATTGTTGTACAGTTTCAGATCCTTATGTTGAATGGGTGATTGATTCAGCTGCTTCCTGCCATGTCACTCCTAGAAAGGAGTTATTCACTTCATACAAAGTGGGAAATTTTGGGAGAGTGAAGATGAGAAATGATAGTTATGCTGACATTGTGGGAATTGGTGATATTTGTGTTAAAGTTAACACTAGATACACTCTGACTTTGAAGGATGTGAGACATGTTCCGGATATTCATCTGAATTTGATTTCTACTCATGTTCTTGATAAAGAAGGTTATGGCAATTAATTTCATGATGGAAAATGGAGGCTTAGCAAAGGATCATTAGTGTTTGCTAGAGGGAAAATTTGTTGTACACTTTACAAGACTCAAGTAAAGTTGTGTAAGGATGTTGTTAGTGCAGCTCAGGAAGACTCTTCGCCTAACTTGTGGCATAGGCGGCTAGCTCACATGAGTGAAAAAGGGTTGCAGATTTTGGCAAAGAAGTCTCTCATTCCCTTTGCCAAAAGTACGTCACTAAATTCTTGTGACATTTGTTTATTTGGTAAACAACATAGAGTTTCATTTAATATACCGTTAACTAGAAACTCAATGTATTAGATCTTGTTTATTCTGATGTATGTGGTCCCATTGATGTTGAGACTTTAGGTGGCAATAAATATTTTGTTACATTTATTGATGATGCTTCACGAAAGGTGTGGGTTGTCTTGAAAACAAAAGACCAAGTATTTGAGCACTTCAAGAAATTTCATGCCATGGTAGAAAGAGAGAAAGGGAAGCCTTTGAAGTGTCTCCGTAGTGATAACGGAGGTGAATACACATTTAATGAATTTAAGAGTTACTGCTCCGAGAAAGGCATTAGACATGAGAAGACAGTTCCTGGTACCCCATAACAAAATGGTGTGGCAGAAAGGATGAACCGCATTATTATTGAGAAGATCAGATATATGTTGAGAATGACTAATCTGCCTAAGTCATTCTAGGGTGAAGCTGTTGTGACTGCATGCTACATAATTAATAGATATTCATCAGTTCCTTTGGGTTTTAATATTCCAGAAAGAGTATGGACAGGAAAAGATGTTTCCTACTCTCACTTGAAGGTTTTTGGGTGCAAGACATTTGTTCATGTGCCTAAGGAACAAAGGTCGAAACTTGATAGCAAATTCACTCCTTGTATATTTGTTAGATATGGAGATGCAGAATTTGGCTACAAGTTATGGGATCCTAAGGAAAAGAAGATGATCAGAAGTCGAGATGTAATTTTTCATGAGAATGAAAACTTGGCAGACATTGAGAAAACAGAGAAGCCTAAAGCTACAGTTGAAGGTGTTCCTGATCTTACACCTACATCTTCTTCCTCAAATAATGCCACAAATAGGGAAGAGGTTCAAGATGAGAATTATGGTGATGAACCAACTGAATTTGATGTTGATGAGCCAGCAGGTGTTGATGGTGATGATGTGACAGATACAGATGGTGTTGAGCAGGAAGAGCAGCCTCCTCCACTAGAGATAGTAGAACCTCAGGTGAGAAGGTCTATTAGAGAGTATCGTCCATCGACTAAATACCCTACTTCTGAGTATACTGTGATTACTGAAGAGGGGGAGCTAGAAAGTTTTCAGGAAGTATAGTCTCATAAGGATAAGCAAAGTTGGTTGAAGGCTATGCATAAAGAGATGAATTCTTTAAATAAGAATAAGACTTATGACTTAGTGGAACTTCCTAAAGGCAAGAAGGTACTAAGAAACAAATGGGTGTTCAAGTTGAAGAAAGATGGTGACAAGTTAGTGAAGTATAAAGCTCGATTGGTAGTCAAGGGTTTCAGTTAGAAACAAGGGATTGATTTTGATGAGATATTCTCTCCAGTAGTCAAGATGAGTTCCATTCGGGTAGCTCTAGGATTAGTAGCTAGCTTGGATCTTGAGCTTGAGCAACTTGATGTGAAGACAGCTTTTCTTCATGGTGATTTGAAAGAAGAAATTTACATGGATCAGCCAGAGGGATTCAAAGTGAAAGGAAAAGAACACATGGTTTGCAAGTTAAAGAAGAGTTTGTATGGCTTGAAGCAAGCTCCAAGACAATGGTACAAGAAGTTTGACTCATTCATGGTAAGTCACGAGTATACGAGAACAAATGCAGATCATTGTGTGTATGTCAGAAAATTTCCAAATGGTAAATTTGTTATTCTTCTGCTATATGTAGATGATATGTTGATAGTAGAACAAGATGTAGGTGTGATTGGAAATTTGAAGAAGGACTTGTTCAAGTCATTTGATATGAAAGACTTGGGTTCTGTAAGACAAATTTTGGGAATGCAAATTCTTCGTGACAAGAAAGCTAAGAAGCTATGGTTATCACAAGAGAAATATATTGAGCGGATTCTTGCAAGATTCAATATGAAGCATGCCAAGCCAGTCAGTACACCACTTGGTTCCCATTTCAAGTTAAGAAAAAGATCTTGTTCTTCATCAAAGAAAGAGAAGGGAAACATAACATCAACTATTTATTCCTCAGCAGTTGGGAGTTTGATGTATGCTATGGTTTGCACACGACTAGATATTGCTCATGCAGTTGGTGTTGTCAGCAGGTTCATGGTTAATCCTGGTAAAGATCACTGGGAAGCAGTGAAGTGGATTTTCAGGTATTTGAGAGGTAGCTCTAAATTGTGCTTGACTTTTGGTGATACTAAACCAATTTTGGAGGTTTATGTAGATGCAGATTGGGCAGGTGACCTTGACGGTAGGAAATCTACATCGGGGTATTTATTTACTTTTGCAGGGGGAGCTGTGTCATGGCAGTCAAGATTGCAAAAGTGTGTTGCCTTATTTACAACTGAGGCTGAGTATATTGCAGCTAATAAAGCAGGGAAAGAGATGCTTTGGTTGAAACGGTTTCTCCAAGAATTAGGTTTGAAGGAAGATGGGTATGTAGTTAATTGTGATAGTCAAAGTGCTATAGACTTGAGCAAGAATTCTATGTACCATTCATGCTCAAAACACATTGAGGTGAGATACAATTGGTTGAGACTAGTTGTTGAACAACAGTCGTTTGAATTAGAGAAGATTCACACAGATAAAAATCTAGCTGACATGTTTACCAAGGTTGTGTCTAGAAAGAAGCTGAAGTTTTGTGTCGGGTTGGCCGGCATGAATTCTAACTGAAGATTTGGGTTGAAGATCTCCTCCGTAGTGTGCTTGAGGGGAAGATTATTAGGTGCACGTGACACCTTTGGTTACAGCCCACTTGTTTGCCATTTTTGTCAAAGCTCATTTAAGAGCTTGTTTCCAAAAGTCTTCAAGTCAGCCATGCCTCTTAATGAGACTTGACTTAGGCGTGTCTAACATGCTGAAGGAAGAAAGAAAATTGGGTGAAGCAAAAAGCAAGAAAAGATATTCGGCCTTGAGAGAGAGCTGACGCAGAGAGAGAGCTGAAGAAACAAAAAAGCCATATTCGGCTATTGTGTGAGAGTTCCAGAGAGAGTAAGAAACACAAAATGAGAGAGCTTCAGCCATTTTGAGAGGTGCAGTCCGTGTGAAGAAATAGAGAGAAACACAGTGAGAGTGTGAGAGAGTGAAAAAGAAAAAATGAGACATTTTTTCTTTGCTCAAGTTACACACAAGGAAGATAAATTGGTGGAGTTCTCATGGAGTTCTTGAGTGCTACAACCATAGAGAGTTGGAGTATTCAGAGGAAGATTTTGCTACTGGTTTTGTGGTGAGATTGTATTTACTCCTTGAGATTTATTTGTTGTATATTCAATTTATTGTGGACTTAAGTCTAGCATAAACTTGATAGTTGTAATCTCTATTTTATAGTGGATATTCTTCGGAGCTGCCCCGTGGTTTTTCCTTCTACATCAGAGGGTTTTCCACGTAAGATTTGGTGTTTTTGTGTGATTGTGTTTATGTGGTGCTTGCTGAAATTTTTATTTCCATAATATTGCTATTGCTTGGTAGTCATTAATTTTAATTCACACGTAGACATAGAGGGGATTAGGATTTTTCCCCCCAACAAATCTCTCTGCTCACACCCACAATTTCTCAATAAACCTCAATTTCCCGAGAATCCCAACCCTGAGAAAATCACTTCAGAATTCGAATCCGAACCCGAAAACGCAGATTTCACCGAACCCATTTCTCAAAACTCAGTTTTGACTCAAACCCATGTCATAAACACCCTCCTCACCCATAAGAACGACCCAAGGTCGGCTTTGAATCACTTCAAATAGGTTGAGAGAAAGCGAGGCTTTGTTAAAGCCGTGGATGCTTTCTGTGTTTTGCTTCACATTTTGGTGGGCTTCCCGGAGACTCAAAACCTTGCTTGCTGAGTGTGTTTTTGGGGATTCAGCTCCTGCTCCGGCTGTTTTTGTCGATCACTTAGTCGAATGCGCCAACAGGTTTGGTTTCGTGTTGGATTCGCGGGTTTTTAATTATCTGTTGAATAGTTATGTTAGAGCTAATAGAATTGAAGATGCTGTGCTTTGTTATAATAGAATGATTGAGAGTGATATAGTTCCTTGGGTACCGTTTATCAATATTCTTTTGGCTGCATTGGTTAGGAGAAACATGTTTGGTGAAATACATGAATTGCACAATAAGATGGTATGTAGAGGAATTAGTGGCGATTGCTATACTGTACATGTGATGATGCGTGCGTGCTTAAAGGACGGGAAGCTTGGGAAGGCAGAGGAGTATTTTAGAGAGGCCAAGGCTAAAGGGATAGAACTTGATGTAGAAGTGTATAGTGTTGTTATTCTGGCTATTTGTAGGAAACCCAATTTGAGTTTGGCTTTTGTGTTATTGAAGGAGATGAAAGAAATGGGATGGGTTCCTTCGAAGGGTACGTATACTTGTGTTATAGGAACTTGTGTGAAGCATGAGAATATGGTAGAGGCATTGAGGCTTAGGGTGTGTCCGTTTGGAGAGAAAATAGGGAGGATGGAAAACTAAGGGAAGAAAATAAACATTTTTCACTGTTTGTTTGGAGAGAAAATGAAGGGAGGATGGAAAACTGGGAGGAAAATTTTCCTCCCGGGCCCACAAAAATTTTCCTCCCAAATTGGGGGGAAAATGGAGGAGAAAAAACAATGGGATGGGAGCATTTACTAAAATGCCCCCATCCCACCTGAAGGTTTGGTTTTTTTTTTTTTTTTTTCATTTCAACATTACTATTAACAAGGGTATATTAGTCAATTTATACCCTCTCACTTTTCCACCCTCTCACTTTTCCACCCCTTCAATCGGACACACAAGAGGGAAAACTAAATATTTTCCATCCTCCCACTTTTCCATCCTCTCACAATTTTCCATCCTCTCACTTTTCCATTCCTCCAACCGAACAGACCCTTAAGGATGAGATGGTTAGTTGTGGGAAGTCAATGAATTTGGTTGTGGCGACGAATTTGATGAAGGGGTATTGCGTGCAAGGGAATTTGGATAGTGCTTTGGATTTGTTCAATAAGATTGGTGAGGATGGAATTTCACCAAACAAGGTTACTTACTCAGTTTTGATTGAATGGTGCAGTAAGAATGGGAGCATGGAAAAGGCCTATGAACTTTACACCCAAATGAAAGAAAAGGGTATCCAGCCTAGCCTAGGGTCCATTTGGATTGAGCTAAAAACTGAAAATTGAAACTGAAAAATACTGTAGTAAAATAATTTTTTAATATGTAAATAGTACCGTAAGACTCATTTTTAATAAAAAAGTTGTTAAAAAGTGAAATTTATAGGTTCGTACAAAAAAAGTCAAACTTTTCGACTCAAAAAAAAAAAAAAAAAACTCTTAAACGCAGAACGTGCGTTTGGGAGTGCAAAACGCGCTTCCCAAACGCACACCTAGTGTCTTCAATATGAATTCCTTAATACTTGGGTTCTTGAAATCTCGGTCACTGGAAAATGCATTTAAGCTGTTTGATGAGGCAGTCGAATGTGGAATTGCAAATGTTTTTACATATAATAATCTTTTGTCATGGCTCTCTGAAAAAGGTAAGGTAAATAGCAAGGGTGTGGAACCTAACGTAGTGTCTTACAACAACATGATACTTGGCCACTGCAGAAAGGGGCATATGGATGTTGCAAATAGTTTATTTTTGGAGATGATAGAAAAGGGCTTAAAACCTAATGTGATAACATATTCTGTTTTAATGGATGGATATTTTAAGAAAGGTGACACTGAAGGTGGCTTTTATGTGTTTGACCAAATGGTGGTTGTAAATATTGTTCCCACAGACTTCGTATTTAACACTGTTATCAATGGTTTGTGCAAAGTTGGCCGCACATCTGTGTGAACACGACACGAACATGGATATGGGAATTCCGCAATTTTTGAGAAATAAAAGCACGACACAGCGTGAACAAGATAATTAAATAATTAATTAAATTTTATATTTAAATATATTTTTTAATATTTTTAAACATAAAATATATTTATGTCTAGAATTTAAATTATGTAAGGGCTACACAACAACAAAAATCACTAAATCCTTAATAAACATTATAATTTATAAGGAAAAATAAAAGGCTTGAGTGAAGAAACAAAAAAAATTTAAAAAAAAATTCATAATAATAAGTATAACACAGTAAATTATACGTGGGATTAAAAAAAAAAAAAAAAAACCCCACAAAAGGCGTTATAAGTTATAACACAAATATCTGAAAGAAAGGAAAAAAAAAAAAAAAGAGAGAGAGAGAGAGAGAGAGAGAGAGAAGAGAAGTGGTCGGACCTGTTGTCCACGCCGTGAGAGAGAGAGATCGGAAGGGACAGGGGCGGCGTCGACATCTATGGAGCGCGCCGATCTGCCCGATCTAGCTCCAGCGAGGGACAGAGGGCAGCGGTAGCGGCAGCGGGCAGAGGTCAGAGGGAGGGTGGGTTGAGAATTTGAGATGTGGGTTTCAAAATCTGTGATTTTCTTCTTCTTTTTTTCTTTTTTTTTTCATTGCTGGCGTGTCGGACGTGTCGGAGATGCGAAAAAAAAAAGAGACACTGCTCGGACACCGGAGTCCGGCGAGTCGTACCGGTTCCGGTGTCCGACACGTGTCGGACATCGACACGTCGCCAAAAATGGCGTGTCGGTGCAACCTAGCGCACATCTGAGGCAAAGGAGATGTTGAAGAACTTTGTTGAGAGGGGTTTCATTCCCATCTGTTTGACTTACAATAGCATTATAGATGGATTCGTCAAGGAGGGTGCCATCAATTCTGCATTGTCTGTTTATAGAGGGACGTGTGAAAGTGGAATTTCCCCCAATGTGGTCACTTACACCAGCTTGATTAATGGGTTTTGCAAAAGCAATAATATTGATCTTGCTCTGAAAATGCTGAATGAGATGAAAAGCAAGGGTCTTGAATTGGACGTCATGTCATATTGCGCTCTAATTGATGGGTTTTGCAAAAGGCGAGACATGGAAAGTGCATGTGAACTTTTATCTGCACTTTGTGAAGTCGGTTTGTCTCCAAATATAGTTGTGTACAATAGCATGATTAGTGGCTTTAGGAATCTAGATAACATGGAAGCTGCCCTTGACTTGCACAAGAAAATGATAAATGAGGGAATTGTGTGTGATTTGCAAACGTACACTACATTGATCGATGGATTGTTAAAAGATGGGAAATTACCACTTGCATCAGATCTTTACTCGGAGATGCTTCCAAGGGTAATTGTGCCAGACATCATTACATATACTGTTCTAATAAATGGCCTATGTAACAATGGACAGCTAGAAAATGCACGCAAGATTTTGGAAGACATGGATGGGAAGAGCATGACTCCTAGTTTTCTTATTTATAATACCTTGATTGCTGGACACTTCAAGGATGGGAATCTGCAAGATGCTTTTAGACTACATGACAGAGGTCTTGTACCTGATGAGATCACTTATGATATTCTTGTAAATGGGAAAGCGAGTCTTGTGAGTGTAAATAACTGATTGGAACCTCAACTGGAATTGTTGGGGCAACTTAGGGATCTTCAATTTATTTTTCACTGAAAGGAGCCCACTCGTTTGGTCCTGGAAGCTCAACATCTGCCTTGGGTGCTTCTTCAGCTCCTGCATTTGGAGGCTCTTCTTCATCTTCTTCTGGTTAGAGTTCAAGTCTGAGTTTTTTTCCCCTTTTCTTATTTGCATTACTTATAATTGTGCCCTGTTTTATGATCCCTATTTTACGGGGAGCCAATTATTAGCAGCAAGCTTCACTAATTCCATATTTAAGTGGTCTCAAGCATGGGGCTTTACAAATAGTATTCCATTGCATGGTTCATAGAATTGTTGTATTTTTGTATATAATTCCTTTTGATGTAATTCTATATGCTTCCTCGTTTTCTTTATACATAAAGTAGAATTTTTTTAATAAAATATTTCTTACCTATCAAAAGATGTCCTTTTTTTTGTTGGTGCTGAAATGATCCATTAGTTTAGATGGGCAAAGATGTTTTGCACATGAATATAATTGGACTTCATTTCTACTTTACTTTTCTATTCCAAAATGCATATCCACTGGCTTCCTTCTTGAAAGATGAAAAAGACTGCTGCATTTAACTGGATATCTGCAATAGAGTAATACATTATTTTATTTAAATAAAAGTTTAGCTGAAGCTTGATTTGCATCAAAATGTAACTAACTTCTTTGCAGCACTAAATGTTATTAGAAAGGAATTTGTGAGGTACATAAGTTGATTGTGACATGCTGATGTGTTTAGTGGCTTTTCTTATGGCTGGAAAAGGCTTTGGACGTGAATGACAGGGAGCAAG
The DNA here is from genome assembly GCA_032878915.1 of Castanopsis chinensis. NCBI lineage: Eukaryota > Viridiplantae > Streptophyta > Magnoliopsida > Fagales > Fagaceae > Castanopsis > Castanopsis chinensis. The sequence continues at coordinate 16,869,194 of JAVQMG010000130.1, forward strand.
AGGCATGTTTTGGACCATCCCAGAGAATTTCCTGACTACATTGTGTTACATGCTGCTTTTGAACTTAAAAATCCATCTTCGAAAACGTGATCCTTAAGTAAGATCAGATACAGTATCTGAATTTGGGGATGCAAAGTTAGTTTTAGGATTTCCTAAACTGCCATGTTTTAGAAATATCACCTTTTCTTGGGGCAGGTCTACCATTTGTTTTGATGTTCCTGCAATGAAGATGAATATTCTTGTAAAAATTGTATAAAATACATGAGGGCAATTCAACTTTCACAGTACGTCAACATTCCTACTGATCTGATATACATAAATAATGTGAAATGGCAGGAGGTTGTTGTAATTTCTTTTTCTGATGGGCTCCAGATAACATGGATGAGATAATTTCCCATCACACTAGAAGATTCCATAACGTTATAAGATCTCCTACTATATGAATGAGTTTTGATAGCATAGCTTAACCATTCGTTTTATGAGATATTATGTAAGTCGCAGACAATATTCTCATCTATTAATTTATTGGAGTCTTCTGTTGTGAGTGGAAGGAGAGGCAAACTTATTTTTTACATAATATTCGTGTTGCTATGTGCACAATGCCGTCCTGCTAATAGGAGGGTATTGATCAGAACTCCATAAACCCTTGCAAATTCAACCTGATTTGAAAAATTTTTTGGATGAGGAAAATACTTTTTTCTGTTAGATCAGTTTTAAATTTAAATACTTTTTTTTTTAATTATCTATTTTATTTTCCTTGCGTTGTGAGCTATAACTTTAATTGACGTGTCTGTATCATAATAATGTATGAATTATATAGCATTCACTGAAATTAATGTGATCTCATTTGTGGCTGATGTGGGATAGCAACATTTTGCATTTTGAATATGTACCCATATTAGTTGGTTTGATTGGTTTTGAATTACTCTCGGGCTTCGCTAATGCATTGCATTGTTGTATGGTTTTGTGCTGATGATGTGTTGACTCCAATGGGGTCTCAAAGTTCCAAGAGGTTTTATGGTGTAGGACTGGATAAAATGCTAGTTGATGGATTGCGAACATGACAATCAGGAAGAGAATTAACTAAATTAGTGTCATTGTCCGTGAGTGCTTTGTTGATAATCCTAAGAGATGTAACAGAATTGGTGTCACTGTTTGAGATTGTTTGGGACCATTAGTTCCATTTATTATGCCATGTGTTCTTGGGCAAGAACATAAACTGCTTAGCCTGTCTAAAATGATTGCTCATGGATTCCCTGGCAACTGGATTTGACGAGTGGAGTCAGTTGCTCATAGCTAGAGGCAATTTCAAAAGGCTCTTCTTTAGTATGATGAACCACTATCATGCACTGCACATGGATTACAAGATATAGACTGGAATGTTATAAGCATTTTTATATAGATGATTTCATGGTAGTGATCAATAAGCATTGTGCATGCTTTAGTAAGATATATATACATATATATATATATATATATATTTTTTATGGTCCTTCCCCATTTAATTTGATAAACTTTATTCAACAGTTATACCTCATACTTTTTTTTTGATAAGTAAGAATTTCACCTCATACTAAAATCCTTTTATAGATACTAATAAACTTGAACCTTATCTTTATAATTGTTCTTACACAATTTACTCGGCACATATATTGTTGATCTATTGATGATAAAAGTGTAAACATTGGAAGCAGGTGCTTGGTTTAGTTTTCACTGTTAAAAATGGGAGGAGGATTTAGAGTGTTGCATCTGGTCAGACCGTTTCTCTCATTTTTGCCAGAAGTTCAGAGTGCTGACAGGAAAATTCCCTTCAGAGAGAAGGTCATTTACACTGTCATTTCACTTTTCATCTTTCTCGATTGCAGTCAGTTTCCTCTTTATGGCGTACACCCAACAACGGGTGCCAATCCTCTATTGGATGCGTGTTATTCTTGCATCAAACCGTGGGACTGTGATGGAGCTTGGAAATACACCTATTGTGACTTCTGGGTATCCAAGCAACTTAAAAAAACCTTAATAAAGAGACACATTTTAATAAAGAAACCATTTTCTTGTGAGTGGTTTTCTGGCACTAAAATACTTTTGCCTATCGATTTTTATGTTTCAGATTTTTTAGTGTCCTGATAATTCTCAAGGCTAGTTCACTTGAGTTTCCATTACTTTTAGTTAATAGTGACTCACTAAGGAGGCAAAGTGAAACAATTTAGGAAATTTAGGGTTGTAATTAAATTTTTTTTAAATTCAGTATTTACTTAGAATCCAGCCCTAAACTATGAGGGACCCACTCTCTCCCCCCTTCCCTCTTTCTCTCTTTCTCTCTCATTGTAAGCAGTTTTTTCTGCACGAAGTTGTAGCAGTCAATTAAAATTTTGCTCTAAGAGCTTTATGTTCCCTATTTTTGAGGATTACTATATTAACTTTAAATTGGAACCCTTTACTAATCAACTATACTTAGTTTCAATGTACCTGAAACAATTGTAAAAATTTAGTTGCTATAATGTTTCTTTATGCCAATTACCACTTCAACATTTTAGTATCCACCATTAATGGGCAAGTCTTAAAGTCTAATGATGTTCCCTAGCAAGCAAAAATTATTGCAGATTAGGGCTGTTTCTGTCCAGTCTTTGTTTAATTTTTAGATTTACTGAGTGACATTAGTCAAAATGCTTGTGGTCTTGTGTTCCCTTGATTCTTTTGGGACCATTGTCTTCTTAGTTAAAGAAATAGTGGATCTTTGCTCTTCGCAAGGAAAATGAGATTTGTATTCAGATTTAGATGCTGTCTCCACCGGGAAATTAATGTCGCAAATTTCAACTCTTGTTGGATTCTGTATTTGAAATGTGAATGTACGTACATAAAATTATAAGCTGCACATCCTTGCCTTGTTACTTTCTAAAAATCAACTATCCTTCAATTTTCTAGTGTAATGAATCCTGCTTTCTTTGGCACATGTTTTTGCAGAAATGGGGCACAAAAGTTGTTAGGCATCCTGATTGCTGTTGGTGAAGCAGTTGCCTATGTCCTATCTGGGATGTACGGCAGTGTTGGTCAACTATGTGTGGGCAATGCTATTCTTATAATTATTCAACTTTGCTTTGCCGGAATTATTGTGATATGCCTAGATGAACTTCTCCAGAAGGGATATGGTCTGGGGTCTGGGATCTCTCTCTTCATAGCGACCAACATCTGGTATGCTACAAATGTGATTTTCATCATGGTGTTTAGAATGGTATGATCTGTGGTGTTTTAATCCTCTATTTTCGGTTGACTGTGCAGTGAAAACATTATTTGGAAAGCCTTTAGCCCCACAACCATTAACAGTGGCTGGGGGGCTGAATTTGAAGTTGCTGTTATTGATTTGTTCCATCTACTGATCACTAGGAGTGACAAAGTTTGTGCTCTTCGAGAGGCTTTTTACTGGCAAAACCTGCCTAATGTTACTAATTTGCTTGCCACGGTCTTGATCTTCCTTATTGTCATCTACTTCCAAGGTTTCCGTGTAGTTCTGCCCGTCAGATCAAAGAACGCTCGTGGACAACAGGGCTCGTATCCAATTAAGCTTTTCTACTCCTCCAACATGCCTATCATTCTCCAATCTGCTCGTGTCAAATCTCTATTTCATCTCCCAGGTACTAAAGTTAATTATGCAGTGGTGAATATCAAATGCCTTGCTTTACATTGTAATTGAAATGATGCCATTTTTTTTTAATTAAAAAAAAAATCCATCCAGTTGCTGTACAGGAAGTACAGTGATAATTTCATCGTAAATCTGTTGGGAAAGTGGAAGGAATCTGAATATTCAGGTGGCCAGTATATTCCAGTCGGTGGTCTTGCTTACTATGTCACTGCACCAGCAAGGTGATGAGTATTGACCAGTAATGACACCTCATGTAACATTAATTAAGTAGGCATGAGATGCCCCTAGTTTTCTTAGTTTTGTGATCATATGAAGACACCTATGCTCTGATTTTTGCAGTAACTTTATAAAAATGTTTGTATATCTACAAGTTCCTTTTTGATTTTCCATGCTTATAGATGATATGCCTTTTGCACTGCTGCTGTTTTATGATCATGAGCATTACATTGTAGACGAGATATGTAGGATTAAGGTATGGTGCTCCAAAAATGTTATAATTTTGAATTATTATGCATTTGGATGATGTTAAACACCCCATGCTGGTTCTGTAACAACAAGTGGTGATGCCTGGACATTGTGATTCAAACTTACAGAAGGAGCTGAATTGCTACATACCTATTGCAGCCGCATTTGGTGGAATATGCATTGGTGCACTTACAGTGCTGGCAGATTTCATCGGGGCAATTGGCTCAGGAACTGAAATATTACTTGCGGTTGCAATCATCTATCAGTACTTTGAGACATTTGAGAAAGAGAGAGCCAGTGAACTTGGCTTCTTTGGGTTTTAAGTGCTAGACGTCTGCTTTAGGGAAATCTTAGGTGGTGCTAATGAGCTTCCTGACAGTTTTGGTGAAGTTATAGAAGCAACTAGGTTCCACCCTTGTTGACACACACCATGGATAGAGACTGAAATCAATATGTAGTTTGGTAATGGTTAGTGACTTGCTTTTCTATTTGTATGCTAATCATGTTAGCATGCGGAGGCACGGACAAAACAACTGCCCATGAAAACAGAGATCTTAAAACTTTTCCTTTATTGGTGTTGCCTTTCTCTATGTTGCATGCATTTGTTTGTATCTGTTTCTATGATATGCTTGGTTGCATGCCACTTGACCCATGATTTGGGTGTTATGATTGGAGACACACAGATACGTCCCTTGAATAAAGTTGCCTTCAAATTAGGACTGAGCAAGGGACCTGACACCCCCCCCCCGCGAGACAACCCAACCTGACAGGTTTTGGGCGGGTCTGAGAATATTCGGGTCGGGTTTCGGGCCTTAATGTCGGGTTATTTTCGGGTTTGGGTCGGGGTTGGGTCTTATAAATAAACTTCTGGACCCGGGTTTTTTTTAAAAAAAACCCTACTCTTTGTTGGTCTCTCTCCGCCTGCCTCAGCTCTCCAGCCTCTCTCAGCTCTGTGAATCTTACTCAAGCTTTTGTCCCAAGTCTCAATCTCACCCAGTTCTATCTCTACGTGTGTAAGTCATCCCTCTCTTTGTTGGGTTTTTTTCCCCTTAATTTAGTTGAGTTTTTAGTACTTTCAGATTTTGGGTTTTATCCTATGTGAGTATGTTTTTTGGGTTTGATTTTCATGCGTTTTGTGATGTGGGTTTGGCTTGAATTGTACTCACAGGCAGCAAAACTAGTTTTTTTAAGGACCCATTTCGATTTTTTTTCAGGTTTTTAACTAAAGAGTTGTGTTTTTTTGTTAACTAAATGGCTGTGTATTTTTAAGGACCCATTTTGATTTTGTTCAGGTTTTTGTATTTCAAGGTTCCTGAAAGTGTTGGTAGTAAGAGGTTTCAGAGGTACTATTTTGGATGGGGGCTTGCTGAAGCAATGGGATTAAGGCTTTGACTCCATCCCTCACAGGTACCTTTCGATTTGTTCTTTTTTAGTTTTTTTTTTTTTTTTTTTTTTAATATTTATAACTGTATGTAAATGCTTGATTGAGTCTCAAATTGTTAGAAACAGTCTGGTGGGTATCTCTAAAATCTTCATGTCAATCATTCCATCTTGTTGCTGTTAAAGGAATAGTTTTAATTTTGTGGTAGCTGTTCTACTTGTGATCTTTGGATATTAGTTGAAATTAATTTTTTGAATTCAATGAATAGTTTTGCTGTGAGAGGAATCCCCTTAGCCATTGTATGCTTTGAAATTGCAGACTGCCTTTGCTTGTGGAATGCATGTCTAACAAAATGCCCTGGTCCATATGAAAATTTGGAATTGAGACCTTGTTTTTATGCTTGTGGATGCTTTGCCTTCATTGTCTTTAAACAAGGCCTCAGGTGTAACCCTAACATGTATAGTAGAACTTTGGTTGCTACACATAATTTTTATACTATTATTCTTTTCCCTATCACATCTTCAAGAATGTGTCACAATAGATCATTCTGTCTTGAGATAGCATATCTCATGGAATAGAACATTAATTGCTAGACATTCTTTGTGGTTTTAACAATTTCCCTGTCACAGTTTCAGGAACTAATGTCACTATAAATTTCTTATGTCTTCCTGCGCGCGTGTACCCAACCACCTGAAATTTCTAATCAGATCAGTTGTTTGCAGGTACTAACGTGAAGATAGCTGCAATTCCATCCAATGTAGTGGTGCTCACGACTGATAATTTTGGTGAGGTTGATTTGGATGAAACCAAAGATGTTTTGGTTGAGTTCTATGCACTGTGGTAAGCATTCTTATCTCTCTCTCTCTCTCTCTCTCTCTCTCTTAATGTCTAGTTTTTATAGATAGTGTTGATCTTGCTTTCTCCATGGGCAGTGAATTTTGAAATTAATTTATTTTTCTTCTTAATTTTGTTCTCTGTTAATGGATAGTTCCTAATGAATTGTGATTTTGCCAGATATGGTCATTGCAAGAACCTTGCTCCTGTATGTCTGCCTCTTTTCTTTTATGCTTGTGGATGGAGCCATAACTTATATACTTTGTAATGATTTGGGTTTTCTTTTGCTTCTTTAGACCTATGAAAAGTTCTTGTAAATCCTCCTCAAGACCTTAATTTTGATATTTAACATATAGAATCCAGGTTGATGAATTCAGGTTGTTTTGTTATTGATTTTTTTGATAATATTGGATGATTTGGGTTTTCTTTGAAGATGTGAATGATGTTTCTGTTACGGAAACTGTACATCATTTTCCTGACCTTAATTACATTTTTTTTTTGTTAAGATAAAAGGCCATATCCATCAAATCTGGTCTGCTTTAGAATTAAAAAAAAAAAAAAAAAATGGTCGGCTTTATTATACTTGATCTGTCAAAGTGATCTCATCAAATGGTGAGTTCTGTTCCTTTTGCTCATGTTGAAAGGGCACACTTGTTTGGAATTTCAATATATCAATACATAAAATGTTTAAGTGAAACCTATTTGGAACATGTTTCTTGGAGTCATTATGTCTTTTGAAAGCAATAATTTTCGTTTATGTACTTCAGCGTTAAGGAATTGTGCTTCTTGAGATTGGTGAAGGAATATGAACAACTAGCAATATATATATATATATATATATATATATATATATATATATATATTAAAAATTGTCCAACCCAAGACTTGGAAAACCGACCCAATTACAGACTTGATTTTTGGATCGGGTCGGATTTTAGGCAGTCCCATGCAATTTCTATCGGGTTGGGTTTTTGGATCAGTGAACCCAACCTGACCCAATATCACTCCTACTTTAAATATGCTCTAGTGATCTAGATTTTTTTTCCCTTCCTGTTAGAAAAGTAGGGTTCTAAATTAAATGGGTTCGAATTAGGTCCAGTGCTTCTAGTGCACTGGACCCAGTTGGATGGTGACACGTGTCACCATCTTAATGGGTTCAGTGTCACTTGACACTAGATCCAATCTGCCCCCAAACTAAACTCCCAATATACAATAAATTGACCTCCGGGTGAGTTGAGCCGAATGGTTCTTCCACATGTCTTAAGTGCATGAGGGGAATGTGGCAGCCTCCGATTGCACCCTTGGGGGAATGTATTAGAGTCTTCTGTTGTGAGTGGAAGGAGTGGCAACTTATTTTTTACGTAGTATATCTGATGTAATGTGCACAATGCCATCTTGCTAATAGGAGGGTATTGATCATAGCTCCATAAACCCTTGCAAATTTGACCTTCTGCAGCCATTAATTTGGGGGATAACATGATCTAAGAAGGGAAATGCAATGAAATGAACTTTGATTTAATGAATCATGTGATTTTATACACTTTGTTAGTCATTTAAACAAGTCACATTACTATTAAGTAGATCATTGTGAGGTGACTAAAATGCGCATGGATAGTCTTTTGAGTTGCCATGTAGTGGGTTGAAGGAACTCTCTGCCAAACCATTTCGGAGGAAAACTCTTTCCAAGGAGATTTTCTATCACTTAGATTTATTTTATCGTTTTGAAATGTCCTATTATTTATCACTAGTTGTTAACTTGTGCGATGCATGGGAAAAATACTAAAAATGAAACCTAATGAATGCAAAACAATTATGCAAATTATTGTTTAAATTAAAAGACAAATATTAGTGAATGTTGTTATCCTTAGCTGTTTGTGTTACATCTAGAGTTTCATATTTAAGTTACTACAATACTACTTGTAGCAATTGAAGCTCACAATATAAATATATTATATGAGGCCAAAACTTATATTAATTTCAAGCTCCCCTTAGCCGTATAGAGTCCCTAACAAAATTTCTTTTGTATTGAATTTGATTTCAGAGGACTTATTCAAAATTATTTGAATGAAACCTCTTAAATTAGAAAGAAAAAATTAATAACATTACAACATTGTAACTGATTAATATACAAATAAACTACCAGTAGCAGATTGTAGAATCATAGGATTATAATTATCTTGGCTACATTATGGGTGGTGTTCATAGTTTTTTTATTGAATCTAAACTTTTTCAGCTGGTGGTAGAGGAAGGGGGATGGTATTTTTCTTTAAGGATTTTTGAGCGGAGTAGGTACTTCATGAAGTCGGTCTTCATGGGTAAGACAGTGGCACAATGACTGATGAAGAGTATAGAACAGATAGTCGTTGGGATCAGTCCGAAGTATTTTTTTTTCGTTCAGGGAAGGTGATTTCGCTTACACCCTCCAACGGAGCTCCAATTCTTTTGGCTTGTTCTTACTGTTGACTGAACTTAAGGGTCCGTTTGGTTGGGAGGATAAAAAAGTGAGAGGATAGAAAATAGAGGGAGGATGGAAAAGTGGAAGGATAGAAAAGTTTTTAGTTTTCCTCATTTGTGTTTGGTTGAGAGAGTGGAAAAGGGGAAGGATGGAAAACTTTTTGGTTTAGTTGAAAATAAGGTTTGTATAAATTTACCATCATGTCCCTCCTAAATAAAACAAAAAAGTAATACATTATAATTTTTTTAAAAATTGTGTATAGATGAAAATGGACATTTTCAAAAATAATATAAAAAATCATCCAAAAGTGTTTTCTTAAAAAAAAAAAAAAAAAAAGGAAAAGAAGAAGAACCCACACTTGACAAAACCAAAAAAAAAAAAAAAAAAGCCAACGTTACATGAAAAAGAAAGAAAAAAAGAATATCAAATTGCAAAGCCAATGTTACTTGGCTTACGAAGGAAACTGAAAAAAAAAAAGTCAAAAAAAGAGCATCAAACTACAAAGAAAACTAGAAAAGTGTTAAAAAAAAAAAAACAAGCCAATGTTAGGAAACTGAAAAAAAAAAAAAAAAAAATTCAGTAATGTGCATTAGAGATGAGGGCAGTTTTGTCCAAATATTTCTTCCACTTTTCACTCCTATTTTCTCTCCAATCTGGAGAGATTATATTTTGAAGAGAGAGGAGAGAAAACTGGTGGGTCCCACCACTTTTCTCTCCCCCTCTCCCTCTCAACCAAATAATGGAAAATATCATTTTCCACCCTATTTTCCTCTCTCTATTTTCCATCCTCCCTGTTTTCATCCCAACCAAACATACCCTAAAGTTGGAGGGTCTAAGAGGTCGATTATTATTCCAGTAGGCAGAGCAAAGAATGGATGGACGATTTTTGGGTTAGAGTTAAGGAAGATATTGGAACCTGAAAACTACGCGAAAGGTGGTATTGAGCAGTCGAAATTTGTGGCTCAGCCTCACAAGGATAACTTAGGGATTCAACTTTTTAAATCCTTTGCTGATATGGTACGTGGGAATGAGGTGCAGGTCAGAGGTAGAAAACAGTCAGAGAAGCAAAACCTAATAATTAAACAAAAAATGTTAACAGAAGCGCTGGTGAGCTTGCCAGGTCCAATGATTCTAGAAGGTGGAGTTTTGGGTTCTTGGTGCAGTATAGAGGAGTTTAACTTTGGAAACCCAAATCCGGTAGGAAGTAGAAATTCAAATCAAATGGGTTTGTACATGCTTTTGGAAAAAAATGGGAACTGGGATATTCTGATTGGGCAGGAAGCTTAACAGTAGTAGTGAATGGAGAAGGAAAAAGGAGGGTGGTGTGGAATAACTGAGGTCTGAGGAGTTCTTTATGGGTATTAAGGGATCAGAGGGAGCACATGCCTAGTGGTTCACGGGTTCACATAGCTCCTGTGGTGGGCTCAGACCATATTGGTGCTCAAGTGGGCATTCTAGAGCCCACCGGCCCAAGTAGGTTGGAAATGGGTGAAAGCCCAACATCTGGGGACCTGATACCTTTAAGTTAGGAAGCCCACACCTTGGTGATGTCCAAAGCACCTCTCGAAGCCTCGGTTGCTTAGGACATCACAAGGGCTGAGCTTGATCTCACTGAGGAGTCATTGGCACTACCGGAGTAGGCCGGCACAGCGCAACAACAAGCCCCGATGACAGCGGCATGCTCGGTGACCCAAACCGAGATGTTTTGTTCTTCGGCGAAGGCATCGGTGTTGGAAGGTGGTTCTTTCCCTGATGGGTTTCACGTTGGGGCTTTATCGGCAAATCTGGAGAGGGCCGTTATAGCTCCATTCCACACCCTAAGTGCTGATTTGGTGTCTATTCCTCCATCTGAGCATATGGGCTGCCTTACAGAGACATCGGCGGAGGTCAAGAGTTTTTTTTTTCTGGTGGGCTTTGCGCCGATGAGCCTTCGTACACATTGGGTAAAGTAGAAACAAAGGGTGACTGGGCTTTTAAAGGTCTTGAGCCATCCAATCTAGTTCTGAGTCCTTCGAGAGTTGGGTTTGAGGTTTGGGGTGCTCCGGGTGGTGATGAAGATGATCAGGTTGTGGGTGCAAGTGATATTATAGGGATAGACACCTCCCACGAGGCCAACCAGCCGGTGTTGGCACTGACTGAGGTCGAAACGGCTCATGCTGTTTAGGTACTGGGTGATGTGGAGAGTTCTTCCCCATTGATATCTATTAATCCTCTAGGGGTGGTTGTGACGACTGAAGTGAATAGTATTACTGAGGTGAGGAGGTTCGATAACACTTTGATGGTATCTAATTGGGCGAAACATAGACTCCCCGATTTTTGTAAGTTGATGGGGCTTTCTTTGGGTCGACATGAGGAAAGGTGTATTATGCTATTACAAAGACTTGAGGCGGAGATTGAGGCAGCCAAGCTGGTGCACAGTGAAGATCCTGCTCACCGAAAAGCTATCTCCAAGGACAAAGGGAAGAGGGAGTTGAGGAATTTGATTTCCTTGGTTAATTATGATGGGAGATAGTTTTCTTTTCTTTGTCTGCTTGACTGAGGTAGTTGTAGGGAGTTTATAGTTTCAATGAAGATAAGAATGGTGTCATGGAATGTTCACGGTTTGAATGATTCGCAGAAACGTTTGGAAGTTAGAAATTTATTACGGGAATGGAATTATGATGTAGTTTGCCTTCAAGAAACTAAGCTTGCAAGCATGGATAGACAGTTGATTTGCAACTTGTGGAGTTGTCCCTATGTAGATTGGGCAGCCTTGGATGCTGATCAAACAGTTGATGGGATTTTGATGATGTGGGATAAGAGGGTGTTAGAAAAGTTGGAGGTAGTGGTGGGTCAATTTTTGGTATCAGTTCAGTGGCAGGGCTTGGGGGATGGTTTTATTTGGGCGTGTTCTGAGGTTTATGGCCCGAATGACAATAACTTGAGGGGGCTGATGTGGGATGAGCTGATTGGAATTCAGCAACTTTAAGAAGTTCCATGGTGTTACATAAGGGATTTCAACATTGTTCGATTCCCAAGTGAACGGTTAGGGGGTTCACGACTTACCCTGGCTATGGAGAATTTTTCTGAGTTCATTGAGGAGCTTAGCTTGATAGACTTGCCTTTGGAAGGAGGGAGTTATACATGGTCGAGTGGTTCAGATTAGCCCTCGATGTCTAGGATAGATAGGGCTCTGATCTCTCATGATTGGGAGGATCACTATCCGGACGTGACCCAACGGGTTTTACCTAGTCCTATTTCAGGCCATTTCTCTATTTTAGTGAAGGCATGAGGGATTTTAAGGGGGAAGAGTCCTTTTAGGTTTGAGAACGTGTGGCTAAAGTTGGATGGATTCAAAGATAGAGTTCATTCTTGGTGGAATTGATATTCTTTCTCAGGTACTCCCAGTTTTGTACTTGCCAAAAAACTAAAGGCATTGAAGGAAGATATTAATCAGTGGAACCGGAGTGAGTTTGGTGACGTAGAGCGTCAGAAAAAAGAATCGTTGGAGGCTTTAAAATTATTGGATGTTAAGGAAGGGGAGCATGGCTTGTCTGAAGTGGAGTTAGGTGAGAGGGTTGCATTGAGATCTCAAATAGAGAACCTTCTCTTATTGGAAGAAGTCTCGTGGAGATAGAAATCGAGAATGCTTTGTATTAAGGAAGGAGACAAAAATACCAAATTTTTCCATAAGATGGCCAACTCTCAGAGAAGGTATAACCATATTAGTATGTTGGAGGTGAATGGGGTTATCTATGAGGACAAATCCAAGATGGCAAACCAAGCTGTACAGTTTTATAATGAATTGTACAAGGAGACAGAGGTGTGGAGGCCTTTTGTGGAAGGTTTGGAGTTCGATCAGATAGAGGGGTTGGAGAGGGACTGGCTTGAACAGAGGTTTGAACAAGAAGAGGTTATTTGGGTTGTCAAAGAGATAGAAGGAGACAGAGTTCTAAGTCCTGATGGTTTCTCTTTGGCTTTCTATCACCATTGTTGAAGAGTTGTGGAAAGAGATGTCTTAGCCGTGTTTGAAGAGTTCTATTAACATAGTAAGTCTGAAAAATCTCTTAATGCAACCTTCATAGCCTTAATCCCTAAGAAGAATGGTACTTCCAATATTCGAGATTTTAGACCTATTAGCTTGGTGGGGAGTGTTTACAAGATTTTGGCCAAGGTGTTGGTAAACAGCCTGAAAGTGGTTTTGGATTAGCTGATATCTGAGTCTCAGAACAGTTTTGTGGGTGGTAGACAAATTCTTGATTCAGTTCTCATTGCTAATGAGTATGTTGATAGTGGGGTGAAGAGTAAGCTTTCGGGGTTATTTGTAAATTAGATATTAAGAAAGCTTATGATCATGTGAATTAGGAGGCTCTGCTTGATTTGTTGAAGATAATGGGATTTGGGGCGAGGTGGTGTAGGTGGATCCGCACATACATATCTACAGCCCGATTCTCTGTCTTGTTTAATGGGTCTCCAGCTGATTTTTTTGGGAGCTCGAGGGGATTGAGACAAGGGGACCCGCTTTCCCCCATGTTGTTTTTGGTTATGATGAAGGTCCTTAGTAAGATGATGAAAAGAACTGAAGGGGCTGGCTTGTTTCGATGCTTTAAGGCTGATGGTAGACCGGGGGGGGGGGTGGGGTTTGTGTATCGCATCTTTTGTTCGCGGATGATATGATTCTGTTTTGCGATGCTGATGAGGAGCCGATTCTGTAGACATGCTTCTTCTTTGTTTCCAGGCAGTGACAGGTTTAAAGGTTAATTCGCTGAAAAGTGAGATGGTTCCCATTGGGGAGGTTCCTAAATATCCATATCCTGGTAGAGATTTTGGGATGCCGGATTGGGTCTTTGCCTATGACCTATCTTGGTATGCCATTGGGGGCGTCCTACAAGTCCCCTATTGTTTGGAATCCTATTTTGGAGAAAATTGAGTGTAAGCTGGCCGGCTGGAAGTGGAAGAAGTTATTTTTGTCAAAAGGTGGAAGACTAACGTTGCTTAAAAGCACATTATCTAGTCTCCCCACTTATTATTTGTCTCTTTTTACAATCCCTATGCATGTGGCCAATAAAATTGAGAGGTTGCAAAGGAATTTCTTGTGGGATGACTCTAAGTTTCATTTGGTGGGATGGGACAAGGTGTGTGCATCTTTAAAATATGGTGGGTTAGGAGTAAGGAAATTAACTACTATTAATAAAGCCTTACTAGAGAAGTGGTTATGGCAGTTTGGGATTGAGGAGACAAGGCTTTGGAGAAGGGTGGTAGCCCTTATGTTTGGGGAAGAATGGGGGGGTTGGACATCCAAGCTAGGTAGAGGGGTGCATAGGTGTGGCTGGTGGAGAAGTATCCGTATGGGATGAGAGGATTTTAGCAAAAAATATTCGCTTTGAGGAAGGGGCGGGGGATAGAGTGAAGCTATGGATGGATCAATGGTGTGGGGATTCTCTTCTTCATTTGACTTTTCCAAGTGTGTATGGGATTGCATCCAATAAAGAGGCATCGGTGACCTCTTCTCTTGAACGGTTGGGGATAGAGGAGCGAAGAAATTGGAATGTTCACTTTACTTGGAGACTAAATGATTGGGAAATGGGTGGCGTGGATGATTTTCTCCGTACCTTGAGCTCTAATCTTCCTCCTATTGAGAACGGAGATCGTATGCGATGGAAGTGGATAAAGAATGGGGACTTCGATATTCGTTCGTTTTACAATAAGTTGAGAAACCCCTTTCCCATTATGTTTCCTTGGAAAGGTGTTTGGAAGGTTAAGGCTCCTCGGTGTATTTCCTTCTTCATGTGAACTGCTATATGGGATAGGATCCTTACAGGTGATAATTTAAGGGGTAGAGGGTTGGATTTTGTAGACTGGTGTATCATGTGTTATAGTGTTAGGACATATGTAGTTCAAGTGGTTGTTACCAAATGTCGCTATTTTATGTAATTGGCTTATCCTTAGATAAAACGCACTTTACTTGTATTTGGGTAGATCTAGGATGTGTTTAACACCTCAAGAAATAGTGTTTCACGATTTAGTGTTGAAGCCATCAAAGTTTGTCCAAGAAACAAGCAAGGAAGTGCAAGTTACTAAAGCTCGACATTTACCTCGACACATGCATCTATCGAGCTTTAAGAAGCTGTTTTGCCCTGAGTCTCGACAGCTTCTCGACAGATCCTCGACACCTCTATCTGTTGAGAATTAAAGAAAACAGATTTTCAGTTCTGTTTCAAGTCCAATCCGTGAATGTGTCTTTGGGACTTCTTTTCTCCTAACCTTAGATATATAAAAGGATTGTTTTAAGGGCCGTCAAGTAGATGCAAGTTGCACATTCATTGAGAACTTCTTGTTCATGCAATTTGTGATCTGAAAGACAAAGTTCGTGCCCTAGTTCATCTCTAATGATTTGAAGAACTTTGCAGCCAACAATTCTCTTTCTAGTTGGTGTTTGAAGTCGCGTACTGGGATCCACGCATCTGGTTAGTCATGTACTTGAGAGCCGTGCATTGAAAGGAGAAACTGTTACTACAGAACAAGTCCAATTGGGTATTAGGGAAAGAGTTCAACTGTAGGTTGGTAAGGTACTGTGATTCCTTGCTTGTAACTGCTTGTTGTGATAATAGTGGAGTTTCGGGAGTGGTGACCTTAAATCACCTGGTGGGGTTTTTGCCGTAAGATTTTCCCCATTCGTGAACAAATCACCGTGTTATTTATTTTCCGCTGCATAACTTAGTTTCGGTGATTTGTTTGTGCTGCCACGTGATATTGCGTGTTAATCTGATTAATTAAAAACTAGACTAATTAATTAATCTAAATTATCACAAGGGGTCAACGCGTTTGTGGCCTGACAAGTGGTATCAAAGCGAGCACACTCTGATTAGGGTTTAATCTTTTGTGTGTGATCCATTTAACCCTTGCTGTCATGGATAGAGGACAATCTCTAATTATACCTCCTTTATTTGATGACACTAACTATGCATACTGGAAAGTACGCATGAGAGCTTTCTTGCAGTCTTTAGATGAGAAAGTGTGGCAAGCTGTAGAGATAGGCTGGACCAAGCCTACAGAAGCGCCGGCCGACTGGGATGATGCCAAGATCAAGGCGGTAAACTTCAACAGCAGGGCATTGAATGCCTTATTCAGTGCAGTCACCAATGAGGAGTTCAAGAAAATTTCCTCAATTGAAACTGCTAAGGAAGCATGGACTATCCTCCAGACAACCTATGAGGGCACCAAGGCTGTCAAAAATTTAAAGCTACAGAGGCTCACCACACGCTTTGAAGAAATTAAGATGGAGGAGGATGAGTCGTTTGATGAGTTCTATGCTAAGCTTAAGGACATAGTAAACTCAGCCTTCAATCTTGGGGAAACCATCCCTAAACCCAAGATAGTGAAGAAAGTGCTCAGATCGCTGCCCGAGAGATTCCATCCTAAGATCACGGCGATCAAGGAATCAAAGGATATTGACAGAATTCCTCTGACTGAGCTGGTTGGAAACTTGCAAACCTATGAGTTAGGGCTGACTAGGTTAGGTAAGTCTAGTAAGGGCAAGAGCTTGGCATTAAAGGCCAAGAGCAGTGATACAGATGATTCTTCAGATGATGAAGATTCCAAGATGAAAACCTACATCACAAGGCAATTTAAGAAATTCATGAAGAATGCAAATGGAAAGGGCTTCAACAAAGATCGTAGACAATCCAGTTCTTCACAATTCAAGAATTCAGATAAAGGGAAGAAGGATGTCAAGGATGGCGGTCAGTACACTGTTCCCGCTGGGCCAAAATGCTTTGGGTGTCAAGGCTTCGGACACATGAAACAAGAGTGTCCTACGTACCTTAAGAGCATAGGGAAGAGCAAGGCACTGGCTATTACCTTAAGCGACACAGAGCCCGAGGACGATTCCGAAGATGAAGACGACAGAATCTTGAATGCCTTCACTGCCACTGTTAATCCTACTGATGAGATTACTAAAGAAGTGGATGAAGAGAAGGAATTGGTGGATTCCAAGTGTGAGATTATGGATGATCAAGATGATATCCACACCGCCTATGAGAAACTGTACATGCTTTCTAAGAAGCATGAGAAACTCTATAGGCTAGCCACCAAGAAGTTCAGTGATATGGAACTCAACCGTGAGGAGCTGTCCACAAAGGTTGATGAAGCGAATCAAACCATTGGAGCACTGAGGTTCGAAAACAATTTCTTGGTTGAGAGGACCAAGAAGCTTGAAGCGGAGCTATTTCAAGTCAGAGCACAATTGGAGAGGATGTCAAGTGCAAAGCTGGACGAGATGCTAAGTGCTCAGAGATCTTCTTCAGACCGTACTGGATTGGGGTATGAATTCTCTCTCTCTAATACTCCTACTGCTAGTACTACTGTGTTTGTTCCACTTGCTAATAACATTGAAAATGAAGATAAGAATGTTAAAACTGAATTAGATAGTGAGAACGTAGACAAGGGCAAGTCCATCCTAGGAGCACCGCCTAAAATTGAGGAAAGGGAAACTAGAAACCCTAGGACTAAGAAGGCTATCTCTCAAAAGCCCAAACAAAAGAAGCCACATCTCTGTTATCATTGTGGTGCTGCCGGTCACACTCGACCAAATTGCTACAAGTGGCTTACCACTTAACAGAGCAATGGCATGATAGCATCTGGGAGCCAGAATCAGCTTCAGTCTTCTCTCGCTCCTCTTGGAGACATTCTTAAAGCTCTCATGTTCCTTTCGAACTTGAACGGTTCAATTTCTTCTCACTCTTCACCGGTTCAAGGGACAACAAAAAGGAAAGGTACTTCCAAAGTGTGGAAGGCAAAGGGATCTAAGTGATTCTAGTCACTTCTTCTTCTCTCCCTTATTTTTTGTGTTGCATTACTTGTGTGTTTCTTTACTGTTTTGAGTCAGTCTAGTTTTATGCATTGTTTTGCTTTCTTTAGCTTGTTTTTGTTTGTGGGTTTTCAGTTTTGTGGTTTTATTTTTGCTTTTCTGAAAAATAAAAAAAATTAAAAAATTGAAAAAGACAAAAACAGTGTGTGTTTGTGTGCATTAGTTCATGTGAACGTTTGAAATGGCCATTGAAACAGAGTTTTCCAAACTTTGTATCACCTGTAGCTTAAATGAGCATTCTTCTGCACAACTAAGCAAGTGAGCTTTGTAGCTCTGTGTTTGTGATGAGTAAGGTTAAGTGATCTCTTCTTCTTAACACTCGTATCACTCTTTTTGACGGGTTGAACTAGAAAATCCCACGAGAAAGGCATAAATAACCATCTCACCACTGTTACTCGCCAATCATTATATGACATTTGTATACTTCGGCATAGCAAAAGTGCAATGTCAATGACATCTTGTATGCTTCGGCATAGCAAAAGTGCAATGTCAAAAGCTTAACAAAATTGGGTATTTCTTTTCTTTCTTTTGTATGCCCATGCATGATATGCTTAATAAAAGAAAATATGCAAATAAATAAAATGCAAAGAAATAAAAAGCAAAAATATCAAATATGCTTTAAATATGATTGCAAACGTGTTTTCTAGGATATGTGGGAGTTATAGGATGTATCTTAAAGGTGATAGTCCCCATCAAGCAGTTATGATTGTGTGTGAGTTAAAGTGATTTTTTCATATCTCAAATCATCATAGCATTGAGACACTTATGCAATCTTGCGATGTTTTCACACACAACACGCAATACTCTTTGCTATTCTTGATACATGTGCAGGTACAATGTGATTTGGCCATCACAAGGTTTACATGCGTTAATATATGTTCATTAAACTGTCTTAACTTAGTTTTGAGATATAAAATTGGTTAGACCTGTTTAGTGAGTGTGTGCGTGTTTTGGGATACGTGTGCATCAAAATTCTTGTTGAGAGATGTTTTTGAGAGCTTAATGTGTTGCTTGGATCTTTGGTTGAGTTGCATTCATGACTGCATTCATGTCTGTGTTTTTTTTTCTTCTTTTGAAAAAACTTTTTTAAAGGCATCTCGACACCTTCTCGATACCTCTCGACACATAGCTGTCTGTCGAGCTTCTTAGAATTTTTCTTATCGCAGTCTCGACACATATCTCGACACCTGGTGGATCGATCGAGAAACTTTCTGTCTGCTCGATAGCTTCTCGATAGCTTCTCGATCGATCGAGGTTCCTTCATGGTTGATTCTTCCTTCTCGACACATGACCTTGATAGCTTCATCTGTCGAAGTGCTTTTTCTCGATAGTTGGCTCGATAGCAGTCTCGACACCTCTCGATACTTGCAGTTGTCGAGAATTACTGAAGGTCTATATATTGATTCCTCGCGATTTTTCAGTCACTTCGCTCGACCTCTCTCACTCGGAAGCACCTATTTTCTCTTCCAAAACACTTTTCTCTCCCTCCAAACCTCTTCCCAAGGCTTTCTCAAGTGTTTTTCTCGATTCTCATCACTTGGTAAGCGTCTTATCTCTCATTTTCATGCATTTCATGTTTTCTAAAACCCTAGGTTTTGTGTTTTTGAAAATGTTTGGAATTTTTCAAAATTGTTGAGGTTTTCATAAAATTTTTGGGTTGGTGTATAGTTTTGATCTTCAAAACCACATACATTGCATCACATTAGCATTCTAATTGTATGTTCATGCATTTAGATGTGTGCAAATCTGATGTGTGCTGTTAGGTTTGGATTGGGCTGAGCCCATGATGTTTTTATGTTGCATGTCACATGTTCATGCATTCCCCATGCATACGTTCTTTCTTTTCAGTATATTCTTCTTATATTGAAACTGTTTGGAACTTTTCTGTGTGTCTCTTCTTCTCTCCCCTCTCTATATTTGCGTTAGTAGTGTCTATGGCACCTAAACGTAAGTCCATTCCATCTTAGAACCCTCTGCGTTCTAAGGGATCGTCTTCTTCTGATTCTACTCCTCTTTCTATCCGGTTCCGTGATGAGAAAGCCCATAAGGACTTCTCGGAGAACTTCTCTAAACGAGGTGTTCATTCGGAACGCCACGTTGTCCTGACAGACTTTGCTGACATCGACCTTCCCGATGTCATACACAGTCGGGCTTGGGAGTCACTGTGTGACGTCCCGGTCACATGTCCACTCGTGCTGATACAGGAGTTTTACTCCAATATCCACGGGATCGATTCTTCAGTACCTCTTTTCTACTCTTGCATTTGAGGTACGCGCTTTGCTGTCACTCCGGAGTTAGTCTCCGAAGTACTTCATGTCCCTAGGGTAGATCATCCTGATTACCCTAGCTGTGAGCGTCTATGGATTGTGTCCAAAGACGAGATGATCTTGGCGTTCTGTGAGCATCCTTCCTTTTGGGGAGATCATATGTATACACCATGTCGACCTTTTGCTAAAGGTCCTCGTTTCCTTAACATGGTGATGACTTTTGTGTTGCACCCACTTTCTCACTACAACTCTATCACAGAGCCTCGTGCTCGGTTTTTGTTGTCCCTCCTAGAGGATCTCTCTATAGACTTTCCTTCACACTTTATCTTTTCCATCATAGATGTCTATAGAGATATGGCCACCCGTGATAAGCTCATTTTCCCTTCTGCTATCACGAGGATTCTTCACCGTTTTTCCGTCCCTTTCCCTTCGTCCGATCCTTACCATGTCATATCTGCCATAGACGTCGCTACTGTAAAACGTAGCGAGGCACAGTTTAGATCGAGATAGTCTGACGGTGCCACTCCTTCCTCCCGTCCGGCTACCTCAAGATCAGCTCGAGCGTCTGCTCCTTCTTCTTCGAGCGACGTCACATTAGGAGACATCATGGTGCAACTTCAGCGCATGGATGCTCGCCTTGATACACTCTCCACGGAGTTGTATCAGGTGAACGTTCGTGTTGGTCGCATCGCCAGGCGTCAGGCGACCATGGGCGGTTTTGCATCAGAGGCTTCTCCTCCGCCACCTCATGTGTCGACTGAGACTGAGGCTGATGATGATGGTGATGACGATGATGCTTCTACGGATGATGCTGATGGAGATGCGAGCTCTTCTGCTGAGATGTCTACATGACACTCTACCCTTTGTCACTCGTGACAAAAAGGGGGAGTAGTTTTAGTATGAGAGTAGTCATGCTTAGGGGGAGTGTTAGTATAGGACATTTTTGTTAGGGGGAGTGTGGATTGAGGGATGTAGTAAGGTGATCATATGTATCTTTTTCTTTTCCATCTTTTTAGAGATACTTTGATCATGTATTGACATACATTGTATTTACTTTCTGATATATATGATGATGTATGTTTCTTTCACCTATCTTTACATGTGTTGTTTCTTTTCTGTCTTTATACACATGTTTCTTTACTTGTACGCAATCTATTATTTCTATTTCACACAAAGATGCCTTGATGTGTTTTGTTTGTAAGTGTTTCAGAAATACAGGTTGTCAAAGTCTTCTTGCCATAAACTCTCTTCTTGCAAAGTTTTTCAAGAGTTTGTGTTAGGATAGATTTTACTGTATGTAACAAGTGAATATGAGTTGAGTGATTTATGACTTCTCTCATATCTTCATTTGTTTGTTATGGTTTTGTCACGGATTGCCAAATGGGGAGATTGTTAGGACATATGTAGTTCAAGTGGTTGTTACCATATGTCGCTGTTTTATGTAATTGGCTTATCCTTAGACAAAACGCACTTTACTTGTATTTGGGTAGATCTAGGATGTGTTTAACACCTTAAGAAACAGTGTTTCACGATTTAGTGTTGAAGCCATCAAAGTCTGTCCAAGAAACAAGCAAGGCAGTGCAAGTTACTAAAGCTCGACACCTACCTCGACACATGCATCTATCGAGTTTTAAGAAGCTGTTTTGCCCCGAGCCTCGACAGCTTCTCGACAGATCCTCGACACCTCTATCTGTTGAGAATTAAAGAAAACAGATTTTCAGTTATGTTTCAAGTCCAATCCGTGAATGTGTCTTTGGGACTTCTTTTCTCCTAACCCTAGACATATAAAAGGATTGTTTTAAGGGCCGTCAAGTAGATGCAAGTTGCACATTCATTGAGAACTTCTTGTTCATGCAATTTGTAATCTGAAAGACAAAGTTCGTGCCCTAGTTTATCTCTGATGATTTGAAGAACTTTGCAGCCAACAATTCTCTTTCTAGTTGGCGTTTGAAGTTGCGTACTGGGATCTGCGCATCTGGTTAGTCACGTACTTGGGAGCCGTGCATTGAAAGGAGAAACTGTCACTACAGAACAAGTCCAATTGGGTATTGGGGTAAGAGTTCAACTGTAGGTTGGTAAGGTAGTGGGATTCCTTGCTTGTAACTGCATATTGTGATAATAGTAGAGTTTCGGGAGTGGTGACCTTAAATCACCCGGTGGCGTTTTTGCCGTAAGGTTTTCCCCATTCGTGAACAAATCACCGTGTTATTTATTTTCCGCTGCATAACTTAGTTTCGGTGATTTGTTTGTGCTGCCACGTGATATTGCATGTTAATCTGATTAATTAAAAACTAGGCTAATTAATTAATCTAAATTATCACAAGGGGTCAACGCGTTTGTGGCCTGACATACAGTAATGGGGAAACGGCAGATCATTTGTTACTACATTGTGGGAAGGCTCATAGGCTGTGGAGTTTGGTGTTCAGATCTTTTAGGCTTTGTTGGGTCTTGTTTGGTTCGATTGCGGATACTCTATTCGGTTGGTGGAATTGGCCTGGAAAGCATTTGTCTAGCATTCGGAATTTAGCTCCATTATGCTTGATGTGGTGTCTTTGGAGGGAGCGAAATAGGAGGACGTTTGAGGACATAAAAATGTCAAATAGCCAGCTTTTGGCCTCTTTTAGTGGCATTTTGTTTGACTGGTCTAGGGTTTAGGGACTCATCTCTAGTGATTCTCTCCCTATGTTCCTTGGCTCTCTCCTGTGTACTTAGTTTCATTTTCTTTTCTTAATCTTTTTTCTTTCGCTCTTCCTTTTGTATTTTTCTCTCTACCTTATGTTTTTCTGCATAAGGTAATGTTCTTGACTATATATCTTTATTACCTATCAAAAAAAAAAAAAAAAAAAAAAACTACCAGTTTAACATGATTAATCACTATTAGTAATTTAGAAAGCAATAATTAACAAAATTAAAGTTGTTACCCATTCAACCTAAAACTTTTCATATTCTAAAGTTGTCAAACACCAATTAACAAATAACTATTAATATAAAATTTTCAATAATTACTTCAATACCGCAAGTTGTTCATGCTGTTAAAAATTTGAGAGAATAACACAGCAAGCATCTTAAACTCTTTTTTGCTTGGATCTTTTATATATATATATATATATATATAGAGAGAGAGAGAGAGAGAGAGAGAGAGAGAGAGAGAGAGAGAGAGAGAGAGAGAGAGAGAGAACATGCCAATAAAGAGACAAACAATTACAATAGTATTGGAGGCAAAGTAAAAGATTAAAAAAAAACTGAAAAAGCAAGCGGTTTGGCTAGTAAACCAGCTAGTTAATTTATATCAAAAGACATAAAAATCTTACAATACAATAGAATCCATAAGTAAATAAATACATGTGGGGGCAATAAGATAAATAAAGGTTTCTCAAGATGATCAAGTTGGGCAAATAAAGAAGACGCAGCAGCTATTGATGAGGGTAATCTCTATATATATTTTTTTGATACAAGATAGAAATTCTATTCTAGCCTAATTTAAGTGTATATATGTGTGAAACTCCTTCCTGGAAATTTGAACCACGATCTTTGCCCCTTACACCCCCACAGACATTTATACTTGTGGATAGGGTTGTCCAGCGGGTAAAAGACCCGACCAAACCGCCTAGGTTTGACCGACCTGAGGCCCAACGGGTGGACCCAAAGTCCATGGTGGTTTGAATTTGGGTCCCCATCTAATAAAACTCGAAGAATCAGTTCAGGTGGCGGGTTAATGGCTTAAAAACCCACAGAGTCCGACCTTACTGATGGTTAAATAAAAAAAAAAATATACATGCGGTACAACTTGTGAAGTCTAAAACTTGGGGAAGTGGAGTGATTGGACTAAACACTAAAGGTTTACTTGTTTAGAGCTACACGACCAAACTGTAAGGGTGATAGGACTAAAAGCTAAACCACTGAGTGGTATCCATCCCTAAAACCACTTGTTCCCATGGTTTCAATGCATAGAAAAGCTCCTATCCACACAATTGACCTTACCTTCAAAGAAATCTTCTGCTAAAATCTGAAGATATGGAACAGGCGAATTGCTACACTTCAAATCAGGGGGAAAATTTTCACTTCCCCATGCCTTTACTCTTAGGGCTTCAAGACTCTACCATGTCCATGGTCATGAATCACTTCCCCATGCCCGAGTCTCGGCTACACTTCAAATCAAAAACCAAATCAGAGTTCTCATTTGTCTCAAGTTAGACCCTAACTCGGCTAAATCAAAAACCAAATCAGACCCTTACTCGGCTAACTCTCAAGTCTCAACCCTCAACCCTCATCTCTCTCTTTTATAAATTGGTCATCTCCGATTTCTCATCTTTCTCTCTGCTCTCTAGTCTCTAGTGATTTCAAAATCAGTCTTTTTTATTTTGAAACAAACCAAGTCTTTTACTCCTTTACATTGAAGATTCAAAATCTTTCTAGTTTCTTCACTCCATGGGTCTTTTCAGCCTCTTTGTCTTGGCTTCCTAGTCTCAGATCAGGTAATTTTTTTTCCCTTTTCATCCCTCTTTTTCTGTATTTTGTGTTTGTGAATTTGTGATATGGGTTTATCATTTTGTTCAAATGATTTTATTTTTTGATATGTAATAAGAATTATATGAAAAGTAACTGAAGGGATCTTGTTGAAATAATTTAAAACTTAAAGATTAGGGAATTTGATGTGTTAGTTCAGTTGGATAATTGTTACTTTCTTTGTTTTTTTTTTTTTATTTGTTATAAATTTTTAATCTCTCAATTACTAGGGATGTGAGTTTTAATTACCTTGCTTTGTGTTGTTATGAACCCAGTTGGAAAATTGATGTGTTAGTTCAGTTGATGTTTGTTACTGTGTTTGGTTGTTGCTTTTTTATGAAACTGAGTATATTTACGGATTTTTAAATACTTTTCTTTTTGTTGGTATGAAACCTATTGGGGATTTAAGGTGTTAGTACAGATGGATGTTTTATTAATTTGTCACTAATTTATTGTTAATTCTTTGATTTTTATTTATATTTTGTGGGTTTTGATAGCAAAACAACTTTTAACATTGTATTGATTGGAACTTGGAAGTCTAGATTTTTTTAGTTTGCTTTTATGTTAAAAGGTTAATGGGCACTTGAGGCTGAGGTTGTCCTGCTTTTGCATTGCTAGGCATTCATTTTTTTAATTAAAAAAAAATGTTCTTAGAATCTAATTTCATCAAAGATGCTTTTGTACAACCTTAACATTGTATTCAGTTGTATGCAACTCCCTTGGAGTAGTTCGTGTAGTATAGTTCCAGGAAAGGTTTCATAAGTACAACAACATTGGGAAGAATGCTAATTGTGTGTAAGATAATTATTATTTATTGTTGTGGACTCCTGCTTTGCTTTCTGTGTAAATGTAACTTCGAATTGATTGATCACTTGATTCTTCAATTAATCGTTACTTAAGACCTTTGGTGATTTGTTATAGCTAGTTAAAATTAATGTTTGTTTGTTGATTTGTTATAACTTTGAGAGTTGAAGGTGTGGATTATGTGTTGAACAAGTGTTTCATGTGCTTTGTGTTATAGGGGTTATGGCAGAGAAAGCTTAATTGAGGTAATTTTTTTTTTTTTTTGCTTTAGAGGACAAGCTAAGAAGGAGTTTAAGGTTGAAGTTGAAGCAATTGGACATGTTCGGCATAAGAATTTAGTGAGGTTGCTTGGTCATTGTGTTGAAGGAGCTCATAGGTATTTCAATCTTTAGTTACATCCTGTCCCTATTATCTTTATTGTTTATGGATATAAGAACTTTTGCCAAGGACAATTTCTTTCAAATGCTTATATTTATATCAGTTCTTAGTTTGGTCTTGACTCTTAAACATACATACTTGTAATTTAAATGAAATCATGAAGTGCTATGTAATTTACCTTGATACAGAACATTGAGTGTTAAATGAAATCAGTACTTGTGAAGTCAATACTTATGCATAATAATATTTCTTATTCTACAAAGGTCCAGTGTATGTGACTTTGCCCTTTAAGAGGTTAACTACAATGATCTTTCTTAGGATTAGGTTTTTTATTTTATTTTATTTTATTTTATTTTTTTATTATTATTTTTTTTTATGGTTGTTTGCTAATGATTAAATTTGACGTCTTTAGGTTATGGAAACCTTTAGTGATGCACCCCCTTCCCAAACAACACCCGTTGCCTAAGCTGAACCCACTGTCCAAGCTGAACCTGTGGCCACTCCAACTAATACTAAGGCACTTCCACCTAAACCTAATGATAAAACCAAGGTGAGGGAGGTAGCTGCTGATTGTGATAATAATAGGAAAAAGTCTACTGCTTGGGATCATTTTGAAAAAAATAAAGATTAGTAAGGGTCAATTTAAGGCTGTTTGCTATTATTGCCAAAAAACTTATTGTGTTAATAGTAAAGGTCATGATACTACTAATTTATTGAATCATACACCAAATTGTGTTAAGAACCATAATAGATTTTAACTTAAAGGGTAACAAACCTTAGCATTTGAACCTAGGGAGGGAGGGTTTCAGTTTGTACCAACAGCCTTTACTGTTGAGGCTTTTAGGAAGGCACTCGCTGAAATGATTATAATAGATGAGTTGCCTTTTAGGTTTGTTGAAGGGTATAGTTTTCAAAGATATTTAACAACCTTACAACCTAAGTTGCAAATTAGGGAAATCTCATCTCGTTAAATTGTAGTTAGGGATGTTATTGAAATTTATGGTGTTGAGAGAGAGAAACTAAGGGAAGCCTTGAAAGGTCGCAGGGTGTGCCTTACTACAGACACATGGATTAGTATTCAAAATTTGAATTACATGTCTCTCCCATGTCATTTTATTGATGATGATTGGAACTTGCATAAGAGAATTTTGAATTTTGGTCAAGTGAAAGACCATAAGGGGGAGACTATAGGTGGAAAGATTGAGATGTGTTTGTGTGAGTGGGGTGTTAATGGCATATTCATCTTGACAGTGGATAATGCTTCCTCAAATGGCACTATCATTAAATTTTTACAAACAGAAACTAAAGATTGGAAGGGGACTGTTTTAGAACATGAGTTCTTGCATATGAGGTGTTGTGCACATATCCTAAATTTGATTGTGGGAGATGGTTTGAAAGAAATTGATGCATCCATTGCTAGAGTGCATGAGTGGTGAGGTATGTGAAGTCCTTACTAAATAGAAATCAAACTTTTAGGAGTCTTATGGAGAGATTAGGTATTGAGTCCAAGTGTTTACTAAGTCTTGATGTACCTACTAGGTAGAACTCTACCTATCTCATGTTAGATATTGCTGAAAAATTTGAGAAAGTGTTCCTAAGAATGGACTTTGAGGATGATAGCTATTGTTTATAATTTTTGAACAAGGAAAATAGTGGTGGTTTGGGATCCCCCTATGGGGTTGATTTTCAAAATTGTAGGACATTTGTGGGTTTCTTGAAACTTTTTTTACAATGCAACAAAAAAGTTCTCCAGTTTATTGTATGTGACTTTAAATACCTTCTTTGATGAGATGTTTGTGATTCAAGAGAATATTGCTCATTTAATTAAATATGAAAATCATCTCTTGAAAATCATGACAACTAAAATAGAAGCTAAATTTGAAAAGTACTGGGGGAAAGGGGATAAAATTAATCGGCTTTTCTAAGTGGCTGTGGTTCTTGATCCAAGGAAGAAAATGACGCTTTTGAAGTTTGTTTGTTTGTTTTTTTCTTTTTTTTTGGTTTTGTTTTGTTTTGTTTTTTTTTTTTTTTTTTTTTTCTCTGAAATTTATGGGGATTTAGTGGCTGATGATATGGTTGATTTAGTGAGGAAGTCATGGATAGGTTGTATGATGTTTACTCTAGGGTTGATTCACCAAATGTGGTAATACCAAGTGAGAATGAGAGGACACACATGAAAGGTGATACAATTGGTGGTAGTGATCCCTATGCGATGGTTAATTCATGATATGAGCGGTTTTTAGAGGTTGAGAAGTCTATAGGGTGTAGCAATGAGATTGAAAAATATTTGGTTGAAAATTGTGAGAGTAGAAAGGATATGAGGTTTGAGATTTTGGGGTGGTGGAAAGCTAATTCAGATAGGTACTAAGTGCTGTCCAAAATGGCTAGGGATGTGCTGGCTGTACCTATTTCTACGGTTGCTTTTGAATCGGCATTTAGTACCGAAGGGCGTATACTTGATCCATTTCGAAGTTCACTCTCCCCTCACATGGTTCAAAATCTTGTTTGTGCTCAAAATTGGCTGCAGGCCCGTGTCCCAATTTCTTTTTGCAAGTCAAAGGACGAGATTGAGGCTTTGGAGGATGAATTTCATGAATTAGGTAATATGTTTAACTTCCAAGCTTCTTGTCTATTAAGTGTTATTAAATGTGTCATATACTTGAGCAAAATTTAATCTATTGTCTCAATTTTTTCTTTTCTAGTTTTAAATCAAGCAATAACAATAGCAAGTTTTAGTTCCTGCTCAAGTAAAGGTGGGACACGTACCACCATTAGTATTGATGAATGATCATCGATTGGGTATGTTTTTGCCATTATAATTTTTGTTCATATTGGTCACTTCCCTTTTGGTGATTCTATAGCTATTGTTCTTTGTCATTATATATTATTGATAAATATTTTTTCCCCTTGTATTGTAGGAGGACAGAAGGTCGCATTTTGTAAGGAGTTAGTTTTTTTGGATATATTTTGAAGCTTTTTTGGAGAGATGTGTAGCTTTTCTAATTATACATGAACTCTTGTCTTGCTTATAGGAAGGAAAACTTAGCATTTGTGTAGGCTTTCCTTTCTATAAGTTATGGACTTGTTAACTATAGATAATAGAGTAGTTCTTTACTGCTTTAGGAAAACTATTTTTTGGAAATACTTAATAGTATTTCATAATTATAACTAATTATATATACTGCTAAGAATATTGCCTACTGCATTGGTAGTTTACTGCCTTGTGCAGTAACTGCCTTCTATGCTGCCTTTATGGCTTTATATATATATATATATATATATAGAATTATGAAGATGGAGTATTTTTAGTAATGCTTGTTGCTGTGTGATTCTGGATATTTATTTGATGTGTGGAATGGTTGGTAAGTATGTGTTCAGATTGACAGATTGAAGAATGTGGAAACAAAATGGTATTGCCCACTACCCAGGCCTTAAGGCTTAGGCAATTTGGAAAATTTTTGTTATAATGTGTGGATGATTAACAGGTGGTAACAAAATAGTATTGTGTTTTTATTTGTTTGATTAATGCCTAGGTTTTAGATGCTATTGATGTTTAACAGTTCCTAGGTTTTACTTTGTATTTTTTTGTTCCCAAATGTCAATACTTAATATGTGGATTCTGGCCAAATTCATAAAGAGTTGTAGGGAGTATGAATTCATACTCAATATCTGGGAAGTATGAATTTGGAGTTTTGGACAAATTCAAGTAGAGCTGAAGGCCCAATTTAAAAGAAATTAAGTAAAAAATAGGTCCAATCTGATATGTCAAGATTCAAAATCTATTAATTCCTTGAATAGTACAATAAGTTCGGCCAAAAAGTCCCAAAAAAAAAAAATTAAATCCAATAAAAAGGCTAGAAGTGGTCCAATCCGCCAACTCGTTGAATCCGACCCATTCCAACCGGTGATCCGACCCGGTGGGTTTAACCCATGTTTCGGTTGATTGCGGCTAGTTTTCCAGTGACCCAACCCGGGCAGACTCGACCCGTGGACAGCTCTACTTGTGGTGTGACCATCGCAATAAGGGTGTGCGGTGGGTAGGGTAATCTTTATCTTAAACTTGTGATAATGATGAAGATGTAACAACTACTAATTATGCAGATCTAGCATAATCTTATTTTGATTCAACTACAATAAAAATGACGATAATTACCATAAAAAGATTATATCAACAACCCGTCTTTTATGATATAACCAAGAGTACAATCAAAGCTAATAGAAGGAATTTTAAATCGATTTCAATGATGGAGTGATTCACTTAAATGAGGAGACCAAGAAAAAAAAGGAGAAGTATCATGTTTTGAGTATAGTACTGAATTTTAAACTTTATAATCCAAATTCCTAACTACTAAAATACCTTAGGAAATTGAATTTCTGTGCGCATGGATTACATCATTCAATTGAATTTCTACAGGCATGGATATTACTAAAACTCTATCACATGGATTGCACGAGATAAACCAATAATGTTACTGTCTTGAACATTAAAAAAAAAAAAAAACCAAATCAATTTTAAACATAGAAATAAACAATCATATATAAGTACAAATACGCAACCTAAATATTTAAAAACTCATATATGACCCACAACACGAAAGAGGTAGTAACAAAATTAAAAAAAAAAAAAAAAACAGCAATAAAGAAGAATGACACTATTAATCTAATCCTTACATTGAACTATTATGCAGGTAGCCACAAGAATAGAGGTTAAGAGCAACTGGGATTTAGAGATACTTAAACTGAATCATTCAACTTTTTAGTATTAATATTGTGTGAGGAGAGGAAAAGATGAAGGAGTTAGAAAGCCAAAGTCTGGTGTTAGGAAGTTGAAGGGTTGTCGTTTGAGATTGTAATTGTGGAACACAAAGGGTTGTTGTTTAAAATTGTAACCATGGAACACAAAGGGTTGCCATTTGTGGTGGGCCTTTTTGTGTTTCTGGGCTGGACTGCCTCTTATCGCATTAGGCCCGAGTATTCTGGATAAGAGAGTCAGGACCGGCCCAATTGCAACTCACTTTGGTCCGGTTTGTGCACAAACTATGCCTTCGTTTGCATAAACTATTGTCACTTGCCCACGGCAAGTGAAATTACCACAGAAGAAAGTTGTGGCAGAATGGGTGCGACAAAACAATGATAAACAGGATACGTTATTGTTAGGCAAACTAAATAAACAATCTTTTAATAAAAGAAGGGAACGAGTTGTAAGAATAATAATAAAGGCTCGAGGAGAAAATATAACAATAATCAGTAAAGTCATAGGAGAATATGACTAGTTTGCCACATCTAGCTTAGTTACAGGGCTGTAGCCAAGGAAGGAACCATTTCCTTAGTGTAGGTAACCTTGTATGAGCATCTGTAGTGAAAATTACACACTTTGAGGGAGCGGACCTAAATGGCTTGTGCCCAAGAGTATTCCTTAGCAAAGGATAGGCTTTAAGAGGGAGAGAAGGAGAAAACCCATTGGTGCATGCCTGCCATCTAATCTCTCTTACTCTTTTTCTTTTTAACTCTCTATTTCCTTCCCTTGTTTTACTATTTCAATTCTCCGTAACTCTTTTTGTTTTTTTTGTTTTTGTTTTCTCTCTTTTCTTTTAGTGCTCTCTTGTGTAGCGTGATGGTGATCACTCTCGTGGTGATTGCTACTGCTCCCCCCCCTTTTTCCTACTGTGCACGGTAAAGACTCTTTATATATTGCCTGCCGCGATTGTTTCTTTACCATTTTACCCTTGAACAACCTTTGTATGGTCTGGGTGTCCTTGTCGACCACCACTGGTCTGTTAGTGCCCTAGCCACCACCACTTACCTGTGTTGGCTATGACACTTCCCATTACCAAACAAAGAAGGTTATTTTGTTTGTTTGCCCACCGTGGCCTTCTCATCAGCTATGGTGTAGGTGTTTTCCCCTCTTATCCCTCATGGCATGCACCTAGCGGTTCCAGCTCATTCTCTCTCTTTTGGGTGGTATGGCATCCTAGCAAGACATTTCCCCCAAAAGAACTTGAGTAAGAACCTCAGAATAGGCGTCCCCTTCTCCCTACTGCCAGACCATACCCTTTCTTACCTTTGGCGCATGACCCACCACTTCTATATTGGTTGGGTATAGGCGGTAGAGCCTGGGACTTGCGTGTGCTCCACTTCTTGTTTACGTCTAAACCTGTTTGCTGGTCATGCGTTTGCCATGGTCTGGGGCTCATCTTTGCATTCTACCGCCCACCCTTGACCTCTTATGGCGTGAATCTTCTGGTCCCTCATTCTTTATTGGTTTGTTTCTTTCTAAGGATTGGGCCTTGCTTGGGTTTCTCCTTTTAGTCCGTTTCTTGCCTTACCCGTAGTCTTGTTACTGCTCCTGCCACACCATTCTGCTATTCTTGCCATGGTGTTATTGGACTCGTGTTTGCTAGGCCTCTTTGGGCTTGCTGCCTAGCCTTCTTTCAATGACTCTGTATGGTTATTCATGTTACATTGCTTTCCCAATCCGTTACATTGCTTATGGGCTCTTTTGTCCCATTTCTTTCTTGTTGGGCATCCTCAGCCCATTTCCTAATTCTGCATTCCCATGGATGCCTTGCTAACACTTTTGGGCTTCCCTGGTCCAATTACTTTATCCTTCATCCTTGCGGCTCATGGGCCAATGTAATTCTTACTTTATTACATTGGGCCTGCTGTGGCCTATTCTTGCTTTTCTTCATTACATAATACCCATGGGTTTACTACTTCCTCTTTTGGGCTTCTCTAGGCCCCTTTGCTTTTTCTCAAGACCCATTTATTTATTTTATGGGCCTATGATCTATTATTCCTACCGTTAATGGCTCCTTCCTATCAATCTGCTAAATCTCTTCTTGCCCATATTGTTGGGCTTCTTCTTGTTGGTGGGCTTTTGCAAAAGCATGAGCCTTAACACCATCTAAAATTGTAACTGTGAAACACAAAAGGTTGGGAATTATTTTCTTTTTATTAGTATTTTTAAATTTAAGAAAACTAATTTTAAATTGTAGGACAAATGCAGGAAAAAGAATGGCAATGACATGGTAGCTAATGTAGCTTAACTTGAGCGTAGCAACATTTTTTTTTGGGAGAAAAAAATCATTCATTCATTCAAATTAATAAAGTACCTTGATACAAGGCTTCCATTGCTGGTGGAGGAGAATCCTCCATCCAATACAAATCCTCATCTAATGTATCCCGAGCATATTGTGCTAACGCATGTGCAACCTTATTTCCACCTCTCCTTATGCAGCAAATACTAGCCCACTGTAAACCATGAATCAAATGGCGAATGTCAACCACATTACCTAACTGTGAATTGTTTGCCAATGGAGATGAAATGGCTTGGATTACATTGACATTATCACCCTCAATGATCAGCTTTGAGAAACCTGTGTCCACAGCAAATTCAATAGCTCTTTTGCATGCAAGCATTTCAGCTTCATCACTTATACTCACCTTTGGTCCACTAGCAGTCATAGCAGCCATGACCTTTCCCTTATTGTTATGGATTATTGCTCCAAATCCCTGTCCAAACCTGAGAATACCACCGCATCAAAGTTTAGTTTGTATGCCTTTTGTGGAGGTGGTTGCCAGACCTCCCTACTGAGTTGTTGCATCGGCTGAACTGTCAAATGTGTTTAGGCTTGTTTGTACTCTTCAACATACTCCATTGCTCTCTTATTTAAGCTATTCAGATCCTTTAATTTATCTTCATGCACTACACTGTTACGCTGATTCCATATAAACCAAGCTTGGGTTCAGAACAAATCCATCTCATCCGAAGCCAGTCGCTCCAACAGGTCCTCCATCAGTGGCATCATATCTAATTGCCCATGCCGACCTTTCTGCAATTTTCTAATACTCCCTGCCCAAATATCTTGAGTCGCTACGCAATCCCACAATGCATGTATTGTTGATTCTAATTCTCTAGTGCATATGGGACATTTATTTTCATAAATAACCTTCCTTCTAGTCAGATTCACTGAAGTTGGTAATATATCATGACATGTCCTCCACTCAAATACTTTGATTTTATTTGGGAGTCGAAGCTTCCATATTGCAGCCCAAATATTTTTCCCAGCACAACCCCTTGATGTTTTCGCCTGATTACCATTTGTCTATAGTTTCCTAGCAACATGGTAAGCCGATTTAACTGTAAAAGTCCACTTTGTACTATAAAGCCAGATTATAGAATCAGTGACATTCCTTCGGCCTAGTGGGATTCTGCATATTGCTTCGGCATCCACCCTGTGGAATGTAGACATAATTTCCTCCCTTCTCCATGCATGTAGCTCCGGGTTGATCAAGTCTGAAACCAACATCTCATCCAAATTCTCATGAACCGAATGTAGAATTTTGTTTGTTGGATAGTTGGGGATCCACCTATCCTTTAGTGCACTGATTGAAGAACCATTTCCAACCCTCCAACAGTGACTAGATTTGAGAATAGGTTGTGCTGCCATCAAGCTTCTCCACACATCTGAACAATTTGGTGATTCTTTAGCATCAAGGAAAGATGAATGTGGGAAATACCTTGTTTTGAAGCATTGGTAAAGCAATGAGTCCTTGTATTGAACCATTCTCCAACGTTGCTTGGCCAACATAGCTAAAGTAAAAGCTCGTAGCAACATTAAATGTTATGCTTTAGTTTTTAGTAAGATATAAATATAGATGAGAAGTGTAATTAAATTAAAAATCAGTCATCTATCTTGTGCTCTGTAGAAACTATAAACTCATTGACTAGCCTGCTATGCTCTGACCCTGCTCTCTCTAAATTTATAAATTCATTTGGGTTTAACTTATTGTCTTCTTGATGCAGTACAGAATTCTCAAAGAATTTTAGAAAAACACAAGAACAGAAAAATAAAAATAAAAATAAAAATAAACCTTGGAATCAACATATAGACTTGCTTGGAATTGACACCAAGCAAGAGAAAATCGAACCTAGGAATTAGCACCAAACTATCAAAGGAGAAATGCCAACAATAAATTTTATTACTCAAGCAAATTGTAAACAATTCTATAGTACCGAGCCATAGGTTCTTCAAATAGAGTTTCAACCTTATTATCTTAATAAGGAAAGGAACATTTCTAACCAATGATATTAAATCTACTAAACTAGTAAGAAAACGAATTAAATCCTTAAGAATTTTTTTTTAGCTAGGTAAAAGGGGGTTAGGGGGGCTGGTGGGACTAAAACCCTGGTGCCCAGCCTACATAAGAGGTACTGAAGCCACTGGGGCATCCCTCGAAATTAATTGACCAAGCCTTAGGCACAAGTGGTAGTAGGCTCATCAATAATTCACTGATTAGGCTGTCTTCTTTCGTCGTTAAGTATGTGTAATTGAAGGCCAGTATCTTGTGTTCATACCACCTTCTCCTTTCAGGCTTCAAATACCATAAAGAGTTTTGCCTAATTTTTGAGAAAAAAAAAGGGGTTTTCTTCTGTATTATTCATTGATTGATAGTGAATGGACATGGCACAAAATTGGCAGTCTACCGTTTTGTTTACCTTCCAAATTTCTGGATGAATGTGCAATATGCTCCTGTATGAAATGCTTGGGTACATTCTTTTGTTTATTCTATGAAACAATGTCGTAAACCTTGAACAACCTTTTAGTAAAATCATTTGTAATTAGGGCTATTATTTTAATCATTAATTAAACCCAATTTACATTATCGTTTATTAGGTTCTAATTGGGGAGTCTAAATCTTCTATACCACTTTTTGTGTATCACTCCGTGTTTCACTAATCATTATTTACCATGTGTATGATTACTTTCAATTTTAAACTTCAGTTATTTTATAAGGAAAGTAAAATAAAAACATGGCAAGTAGTGATTGGTAGAACATAAAATGGTACACAAAAAGTGGTACAGAAGATTTGGTCTTTTAATTGGGTACCCAGTTAGACCCAATTACCCAATTATGATCCAAGAATCATTTCTACAAATCATCCCACTTTAAAATACCCCAAAACTACTAAAAATTACCAAAATACCCCCTAAACCTAAAAAATAACCAAAATACCGCCAAAACCCAAAAAATGACTAAAATACCCCCTAAAACCTAGAAAATGACCAAAATACCCTCAAAACTTAAAAATTGACCAAAATACTCCCAAAACCTATAAAATGACCAAAATAACATTGAAACTCATAAGATGACCAAAATACCCCTAAAACCTAAAAATTACTTGAGTACCCCCCCCAAAACCTAAAAATTACCAAAATATTCCTAAAACCTGAGAATGACCAAAATACCTTGAAAACCCCAAAAATGAAAAAAATATCCATGAAAAGCTGTTAGAAAATGAATTTATAGTATGAAACCTTTAACCCCACTCTTTTTGTGTAACGACTGAATATATAATGGCCACTAGTCAAAACGCCTAATCTTTTGTAATATCAATATATCATATACGGTTACCGGGTTTATTAACTTGCATTTATGTGTATGCAATTAAAAATATAAAATAACTTGCATTTATGTAATGGTATAAATCCGAACCTCACATCATACGTATCGAAAAACGCAAAATTAAAACAATAAGGAGGAAAGGGAAGATAAAGTGCAGTGGATTAAGAGCAAAAAGACATTGGAAAGAAACACTGGTAAGGTGAAAGTTTATTTTTATTTCATTTGTCTGGTTTAGCTTAAGTCCGTAAGGGTGTTGGGGATATGCAGTAGATGGGTGTTTGTTGTTTCAATTCTGCTCTAGTACGCATTAAAAATTAAAAAAAATAAAATAAAAAAAAAGCCTGCTCTAGTTAAGGTGTTTTGGCTTCTATGGGGTCCTGTTCAAAGGGAGGGGCTGTGTTAGCCTTGGAATAGATTAGGATTGGTTTGTATATGTGGCATTTGTATTAGTATGTAAATATGTTTTTTCATGTTAAAAAAGTTCATCTTGATTATAAAAATATAAATAAGAATAAAAAATCGGTCGTGAGAATAATAATTTTTTTTTTGGAGAAATAAATAAATAAATTATTATTATTATTATTATTTGACAAAGGTGGAGAAACAAATAAAGAGAGGATCGGCTTATTGTTTCTTGGGGATATGAAATCACATAATCCAATTATCACAAAACTACCACGCGATATTCTGAGTGATGAATTCATTGATCTAGGACAGAGATGTAAATCCAAAATATTTCAAGGTTCAATTCACCGTAGAATTAGCCCAATTATATTTAGGATGTTTTAGGATGTCTTATAGATAGAGAATGAAATAGTCTAATATAAACCTAAAATACCACTTACATACTTATATTAAAATAAATATTCATACTTATGTAAATAGATGACTTTATAATAACTGAAATGAATAATCGGGATCATGATACCCAAAAGTCATAGAGGTAGTATAGAATTTTATCTTAAAGGGAGTTGTCAAGTTTGGTATCATGTTTTGGTTTAACAAAAATATCCTAATAGACTCCATTTCAAATATATATATATCTATACTACTATTTAAGGGGCTTTCCCTGTTTGGATTCCTATTTTTTTAGTTCAAAAATGCCCTTACAGTTCTATGTTTAAGTAGAGACAAAATTAAAGGACAATCCGGTAAAATCTTATTTTTTAGTTCAAAAATGCCCCTACTGTCCTATGTTTAAGTAGAGACAAAACTAAAGGACAATCCGGTAAAAATGCAATTCCAACTCCCACTAAAATATTGCCTAAAAAATAGGACCACTCTCCTATTAATTTTTAAATTAATTTATTCACTTATAAATTAGATTTTTTAAAATAAAATCATATATATATATATAAAATAATTAAATACAATTTTTTTTTACAAAATAGGACTTCTTAAAAAAAAAAAAAGTCTCATCGCACGCGTGAAGCGCGTGTGATGAGACTAGTATATATATATATATATATAATATTTTTTTATAGATACAATAAAATTTCAATATATGACAACTACTTTATAATAATTGCTTTTTATCATCATGTTAAGATACTCATTGGTTCTTGACATAAGCAAAATTTAAACTCCAAATTTTTATTTAAAGACGAAAAACACTTTACCAATTAAACTATACCCTCTCTAAAACTATATTCCCCTAAACTATTTTTTCTTTTACACTTACTCCTTAATTTATGAAAATGCACATTTTACTTCCTAAAGCTATACCTCATAAATTATGAGAATACACACTTATTTCTCAAACTATTACCCATGAGATGTGGTACAAAATATTACATTGGTAATTTTTTAGAGGGTACAATGTAATTTCATAATTTAAGAAGGGTAAATATTGCACAGGCAATAATTTTTGGGAGTAAGTCTGCATTATAATTTAAGGGTAAAATGTAATTTTTCTTGAAAATAGATTTTCAAACGGTTAAGTAGACAAGTATCTTCACACGCAGTCCAATACTCCATGCGTGATCACTTTTTTCCTACGGTGTTTTAAGGTTTTTTTTTTTTTTTTTTTTTTTAAATTTAAATTTAAATTTTCTAATTAAATTTCTAGAGCCTAAACTCACAAATACTTTGATTTGTTGTAGATAGCCATGAACATCTTTCAAATAAAATAGGGTCAAACATCAAACTTATGATATGCGTGTTATATGTCATTGATAATTACGAACTCCTCCACCCTAAATATTGCCTATTACATATTGTGAAAACCATGCACTCCATGCGTGATCACTTTTTTCCCTACGGTGTTTTAAGATGTTTTTTTTTTTTTTTTTTTTTTTTTTTTTAATTTTATTTTTAATTTTTTTAAAAATTTAATTTCTAAAGCCTAAACTTACAAATACTTTTGATTTGTTGTAGATAGACATGAACATATTTCAAATAAAATAGGCTTAAACATCAAACTTGTGAATCTTACTTATTAGTGGGGTTATAATAAAATAGGCTTAAATAAGACAATCTTACTTATTTGTGGGGTTATAATAATTTATAACATCCTAAGGTGGTCTAATTGCCAACTTCTTATTTTTGGATTGAAACAGTTTTAATTTATAATATTAAAACTGAGTCACTCATAATCCCCATACCCCAAGTAAGATTTATGTAATATGGGGAGAAAATTGGCATTTGCCCCTTTCGCGTAAAAAATCCAGCATTTTGGCCCATTTTCCAAGCTAATTACAGAAACGTCCTTTTTTTAAAATTTGATTTTCTCAAAATCCAGTTAAGTTTATAATAGTGTTTTAAGGAGCCTATAGTGAGGTTTTAAGGAGCATATAGTGGCCTTTTCGAACTTGAGCTTTATGAACTCGAGTTATAGGTAAAAAAAGAAAAGAAAAACTTGCATTGAACTCAAGTTCCAAAACGCCACTATCGGTCTTTAAAATGTCACTATAGGCTTCTTAAAACGTCAATATAGGGTTCCATAATTTTTTTTTTTTAAATTTGATTTTGAAAAAATCGAGTTCAAAAGAGGAGTATTTTCCTAATTAGTTTGGAAAAATAGACAACATGTTGATTTTTTTTGCACGAAATGGGCAAAAGCCCATTTTCGCCTGTAATATTGTTACCATTACCAATTATGAGGATGGTCGTACTACATACATGGCATATCTTCTTTTTGATTTTGATTGTGTGTGTGTGTGTGAAGACATGACATATATTTTTCCTAAGCAAAATTATCCCTTCCCTCTACAGTTCGGCTATGGACAAAAGAACGGCGTGTTCAGTTTTGCTGCTTTGCTTATTACTCGGAACGTTTGTCGGCCAATCTACATCAAAATTGAATATGACATTTTCCGAGTGCTATACTAATTGTCTCGATGTTTGTTATGGTTCTTCACGTGGTGATTATCGCGTCGTGTTTGCATGCATGAGGTGCGACGCATTATGCCGCAAGCACCTTTATGGCCAAGTTTGCCTTTTCAAATGGTGCTGGAAAGTGAAGAAGTGAGGTTGGAAATTGTTTTTCTTTTCTTTTTTCCTTTTTTGTTTTAGTGACAAGTGAGAATATTGGTCTAGTCTAGAGACCATGCTGGTAATAAGAACCAGTCCTCACCTATGAAGAATTATGATATTAATCAATAAAAGGGAATAAAAGTTGAAGAATTTTGCGATGTATCTTTCTTCCCATAAATCAATGAGGAAGACTATAAATTTTGGTATTCAAAGCTTAAACCTCGAATTGTATGTTATTTTGAAAATTTTTTATGCTACTTAGTAGGCTTTACTTTCATTATTCAGAGACCAGGTGAAATATTACAAGTGTCAATGAATAGAAATTACAACAAATACTTAAGAGCTAATTGCAGGTTAACATGTGTAGGTATTTTAGTTTGAAGTGATATAAGTAGTCCAATTAAATGTTAGTGTTATAATAAACTAGTGTGTAATCCCGTGCATATGCACGTGTACAATTAAAAACAATTACAGTTATACAGTTCGAATTTGTGGTACCCAAA
Source organism: Castanopsis chinensis (assembly GCA_032878915.1). Taxonomy (NCBI): domain Eukaryota; kingdom Viridiplantae; phylum Streptophyta; class Magnoliopsida; order Fagales; family Fagaceae; genus Castanopsis; species Castanopsis chinensis. The sequence continues at coordinate 16,909,153 of JAVQMG010000130.1, forward strand.
TCTGGTGGTACTTCCTATAGGGGTGAATTTGGGCTCCCAATTTATTTGTTGGTGGGTTTCCTTACACTCCTACTAAGTATCGCTTCAAACACTTCCTTGACAGTCCAATTCTCTAACCCTTGCTCCTCTCCTCTCTAGTCCTTGCACTTCCCTGATTCCTATTCTCTCTCTCTCTCTCTCTCTCTCTCTCGGTTTTATATCTCCCTGTGTTTTCCCACCCCTTTACAGGTTGTTGATGCCTACTTTTGACAAAAGGCCCAATGGCAGAAGAAGCCCAACAATATGAAGATAGGAAGAGAAAATAGTGAAGTAAAGACTAGCAGCACGAAACAGCAGGAATAATGGTAAACAGACCCACAAAAAATAATAAGTGTCAAAGAAGAAGCAAATGGGTCAAGGAAGCCCAAGGAATGAAGTAGTAAACCCATGAGAATAATAAGAGTCAAAGAAAAAGTTAATGGGTCGAGGTAGCCCAAGAAATGAGTTGGTAAATTCATGCGATTGGCATAAAGGCCAATAAGTCCGAAAGGTAATAAGAGGTAAGGATGTGGTAATTGGGCCAGAAAAGCACAAAGGATTTAGCATAAGCCCATGAGAGTAAAAAAGGTGAAGAAGAAGAAAATGGGACGAGGAAGCTCGAGGAATGGAATGGACTGGCACAGAAGGAATGTGGCCCAATAAAGCTTAAAAGAGGTAAAGATGTGGAAAGTGGGCTGGCCTAGCAGGAATGTTTGCTAGTGAAGCCTAAAAGAGGAAAGGATGTAGAAAATGGGCTGGTAGGAGCCTCAGCCCATAAGCCTAGGAATAACAACGAAATACAAGAGAAGTGATATCATAGCAGAAGCAGTGCAGTGGCATGGCAGGATCATTAGCCAAGAAGCCCACGGACATAGGAAAGAAGGGGACATAGGCTAGGCGGGGGAGGGGCCTACACCCAAGCGATGCCCAGTCCAAAGAGGAGATAGAAAGTAGAGAATGTAAGCCCAAAGACCCTTATATCTTTCACACCGCAAGGGTTAAATAGTTACCAAAACATATAGCAAAATTAGATAAATGTAGATGCAATGGCAAATGCATGAGGGCCAGAAAAGTAATAGATTAAGATAGAAGTGGAGCATACACATAGGACCTAAGCACCACCTATTTGTACCTAGCCAATACAAGGGAGGTGGGCCACGGGTCAAGGGTATGAGAGAGTATAGTCTAGCAGTGGGAAAAAGGGGGAGCCTATTTTGGGGTTTTGCTCAAACTTCTTTGGGGAGAAATGTCTTGTTGGGATGACCTAAAAGACATATATATGAGCTGGAACTATTAGATGCATGCCATAAACGTAGGTGGGGGAGATGTTTAACCCTTATTCGGATGAGAGTATTGAAAACAAAGAGAGGTAAGAGACAAGATAAAAACCACTTTTTTCTGGGAATGACACGTGGTGCATTCAACACAATGTAATGGTAGTGGCTAGACAGCCGATTGGCTAGTGGGCAGTCTTGGAAGGATGCCTAGAACGAGCCAAAAACGGTTAAAGGATGAAAATGGTAAATCCTGTCATGGCAGGCAATATAAAAGGCCTTAGTCATGAACAACGAAAGGAGGGGAAAAAAAATGGCAAGGAATAGAGGTAGAAGGAAGAAAAGGAAGAGCAAAGGGGAAAAAAAAAAAAAAAAAAAAGGAAAGACACAGAAATCCAAAAAAAAAAAAAAAAAAAAAAGAGTGATAGGAATAGAGGCATGCATCAATAGGCTACTTATTTCTCTCCCTTTCAATAGACCCACTCTTTGATAAGCTAAGAATTCAAGTTTAAACCATCTAGGTCATTTTTCCAAAGTGTGTAATCTTTATGGCAGGAGCCTCCTCTGAGGTTACCTACATTGGAGATCGACTCCCTTTTTGGACTTGTGCTTGTTGAAAAGTTAATCCCTTTTCTTTGGCAAATGAATCTTGTTTTTGGTTGACAAATGACTAACTTGTAACCTTATTACTAAACTGTTTGCTGCAATTTTGTTATTCATGATTGTATTACTCTGCCATGAACTCGTTATTCTCCCTTATTGTGTTATTTACACGTTATTATCTTTTAGAGATGCATTAGCTATCTTGCCATATTGTGTTTCCTGCTGTGATATCTGTAATAGTCATTCTTGCTGTGAGCACATTGTACATTTAAGGTTCCTGTCAAGGCACGTCTACCTAGGGATGGCTCAACTTGCGCACAAGTTGGCCTAAGATGTGTTTTAGTTAGGCTAGTCCCAACTCTCCTTCCTCACAATCATGAGCTATCGTACAACAGGAGAAATCAAGCCCAAAACACAAAAAGGCCCACCACATTTAAATTAGCGACTCCATTATGGAGTTGGGAAGAAGACATGGAAAGCAGATAAAGTCCTTGTAAGTTATACCTCCAAGATTAAAGACGAAACGAAACATGAGTACCATGCCATCATAGGTAGAATCAAGGCAAGCCACATTGCACCAACCCAATTAGGCAGAAGGTACTAATGGAGTGGGGGCTGGGCCGTAGCAGCAGTAACAAAGAATTCCTGCTGAAAATAAAAACTTCTTTATTGAAGTACTATAGTTTGTGCAGCATTCCTAATAGTAGTTGATTGAATAGATTTTCCAGCTGAAAGTGGACAACACTAAAGAGAAAGGAACCCAACATGACCCTAAGCATGTGGCAGACAGGAAGAAACCTCTATGGTGGTGGCACGCAGAACAACGTTTCATTACTATGACCGAAGTCGTAGCTATTGCAAAAAGCAAGAAAGTACCTAACTTGAGAGAGCTGCTAATGCGAAAAAAGAAAAAGAAAGAAGTGCCCACTTTGGAATTAAGTGGTACGCCATGATGTGTTAGGATTCGAACACTTGACGGTCAGATAGTTTAAAAGTTATGATGGTACACAGGACTCACTTGCAGTATGCGAAGGGGTCTTGGACGAAGGTCACAACATAAGAGTTTAATATGCTGTGTGGCCTAGGAAAGTTTAGAGGAAGAAAGTGACAACAAAAAAAGATGTGCAAGTGACGGCAGAAGAAAGGTTAGAAGAGATTGACTTGGGCACGGACCCACAAAAGCCAAGACCAATTTCAATAGTTCAAAGTTGTCAAAAGAAGAAAAGGCAGAGCTGATCCTGCTATTGAAAGAACTCAGAGGTGTCTTTGCATTGGACTACAGTGAGATGTCTAGGCTAGAACCAGGGTTGGTGGTACATATGCTCAACGTAGATCCTGAGGCTGGCGAGTGGCTCGGCCTGCCAAAGTATTTCACACCAAAATAAAAGAGCAGATAGTGAAAGAAGTGCAAAAGTTGCTAGTGACTAGCTTCATCAAACCCATCCAACATCCACAATGGTTGTCTAACATTGTACCAGTGAAGAAGAAAAATGGGCAGACACAATGCTGCGGTGATTTCAGAAACCTTAACTAGGTTTGCCCCAAAGAAGAGTCCCACTACCCAACATGGACCTGTTGATAGACTTTGTCATAGGAAATGCCATGTTTTCCATCATAGATGGGTTTAGCAGGTACAACCAGATTCAAATGACACCAAAGAATGCAGGGAAAACTACTTTCAAGACACCCATAGGAAATTTCTACTACACTATAATGCCATTTGGGTTGAAAAATGCAGGTGCAACGTACCAGGGCACTATGACCGCTATATTTCATGACATGATGCATTGGGAACTAGAAGACTATGTGGATGACATAATGGTGAAATCAAGAAGGCGAAAAGATCATGTCAAAGTATTAAAAAAGGTATTTGAAAGGTGCAGACTTTTTAAGCTGAGAATGAACCCACTAAAGTGCACTTTAGGATTGTCTATCAAGAAATTCCTGGGGTTTTCGGTCCACAGTAAAGGGATAGATGCAGACCTAGCTAAAGTAGTGGCAATAGCGACCATGAAGCCACCAGCCACGGTTAAGGAATTAAAGAGTTTTCTAGGAAAAGTTTCCTACATTAGGAGGTTCATCCCTAGTTTAACATCAATCACTTTGACTTTTACGAGATTACTAAAGAAAGGACAAGGCTTTGAGTGGGGAGAAGTACAGAAAGCAGATTTTGGGAAGTTGCAGCAGATCATGATGAAGCTCCCCATAGTACAAGCTCCAGTTTGCAGGAAACCATTATTGCTTTACCTGGCCTTAAGCCTGTCTGCCATTGGAGCTTTGATAGCCTAAGACGACTTAGGTGGTGTTGAGTAGCCAGTATATAACATAAGCCATGGCTTAAGGGATACAGAGACTTGGTACCCCAAAGCAGAAAAGGCATGTTTGGCAATAGCCTATGCATCACAAAGATTACGCCATTATTTCCTGGCCTACGAGATACACTTAATGATGAAATCCCATGCAATTAAAGCTCTTCTTTGGCAACCCATTATTTTTGGTATAATATCTTAGTGGTTGTTACAATTTTCGCAATATGACTTGAAGGCGAGAACACCCAAGGCAGTGAAAAGCTAGGCCATAGCAGGCTTGCTGGCCCAATTTCCAGGAGAAAGGGAATTCCCACTAGGTGATAAGGTACTAAGAGAAGTGGCTACAATAGAAGTGACTGAAGAACAGTAGGTCATAAAGTTTGATGGCTCTTCTACAGTAAACTCGGTAGGAGCAAGAATGGTCCTTTATCACAAAGGGGAAGAGATCATGGCGCTCTCATTCAAGCTGGAGTTTTTGTGTGCAAACAATACTGTAGAATACGAGGCCTAATTGTAAAGGTTGGCAACAACCCTCGAAATGGGGATTAAAAATTTGAAGGTGATAGGTAACTCCAATCTAGTGGTCTACCAAGCAAAGGGGAGTTTCTCTTTAAAGGAACCATGTTTGGCCCCGTACAGAACACTAGCCTAGAGAATGGAAGAAAAGTTTTCCACGTTTGAAATAGAACACATTTAGAGGAGTGAGAATCGATATGCAGATGCGCTGGCCACATTGGGCTCACAGATAGTCTTCGAAGGGAGTAGTGCCAGAGTTTATATCAACAAGTGAGGAGAATCCATCATTGAAATACTTCAAGTAAGGTTTCAAGAGAAGTAAGGATGTGAAGAGGATTAGAGGGTTCCCATCAAAGAAGCCTTGTTAAAGGAGGGAGGAGTTATGGAATTAAAGATATTAAAGGACTATGTCCTGATGAAAAGGGAATTGTATTGCAGAATGCCAGGTGGAATTTTGTCAAGGTGCGTGGGGCATGAAGAGGCCTAAAGAAAACTGAGGGAAGTGCATGGCAGAACTTGTGTGTTCTACGGTGAGATCAACCTATATTCTAGGCTACAAAAAGTAGGTTTTTATTGGCCAAACATAAGCAAGGATGTAGACCTGGTCCAAACCTAGTGCAAGGCCTACTACTTGACTGTAGATAGGGAAGAGAGCTATATCGTGTTTACCACTGAGGATTGGGGAAGTACATTCATACAACACCTGACAGAAGATGTCCTGCCATAGAAGCATAGCGAAGGTATAAACACAAGAAGCTAGCAACCTGCTACTTCTTACATGAGGGAATTCTTTTCAAGAAGTGATATGATTGGGAGCCACTATGATGTTTGGGTCTAGAAGAGGCCAGAGAGATGTTAAAGGTGGTGCACGTAGGAGAATGCAGAGAACACCAACGAAAGAAGAAGTTATATCGATGCATACTGGAGATGGGCTAATAACCTTCATAAGCAATAACTAGAATTGTAATGCCTTGGGCGCAGATTTCATTCTAAATCAAAACCTAGCATAAAGTCTACAAGATCATAACCTAAGTTCTGATACCATTAAAATTGTCACGCCCTGAACCCAACTATAAAGATAGGCACGTGACAACCACCGCACACATATAAAGTAAGCACCCTTCAAGTGTGCAAGACCTTCTTAGTAACTAAAATTTATTCTCAAAATTTAAATCAAATAAATCCAAAATACCTTAAATTTATTTCTTTATGAATAGATCTCCAATAATTTAATAGGAGCAAAATCCAAACCTCATACACATAATGCCAATTGACCAATAAATATTAAACTATTAGAAGACCATCCAATCCTAAAATCACTAAGCTTCTTTTCCTGCTCAAAACACAACATCAAAGTTCCTAAAACTTGTTATTCTTCATAATCTGAAACTGGAGGGGAAAAAGGGGTGAGTTAACAACTTAATAAGTAACCAAAATCTTAATAAGTTTTATCAAGCGATAGATTTGTTAAGTAATAAGATGTAATATGAGTCTTCAAAAGTTATGATATACTATGAGTTTTCAAAAATAGCTAAAGAAGTTTCATAGTCTTAAAATAATAAGTTGCAAATAGATCACATACTTTAATCTTACAAATATATCATAGATGGTTTAGAAAATAGTCAATTTTTCAAAAACCAAACATAGGTAAGAGACAAGACAAAAATAGCTTTTGTCTGGGAATGTGGCATGGTACAGCCAACACAATGTAATAGTGGTGGCTAGGCAGCCAGTAGGCCAGTGGGCAGTTTTGGAAGGATGCCCAAAATAAGCCAAAAGTGGTTAAAGGTTAGAAATGGTAAATCCTATCACGACAAGCAGTATAAAAGCCCATAGTCGTGAACTGTGAAAGGAGAGGAAAAACAATGGCAAGGAATAGAGGTAGAAGGAAGAAGAGGAAGAGCAAAGAAAAAAAAAGGAAAGACACAAAAATTCCAGAAAAACATGAGTGATAGCAATAGATGCATGCATTAATAGGCTACTCATTTCTCTCCTTCTCAATAGAACTATTCTCTGATAAGCTAAGAATTCATGTTTAAACCATCTAGGTCCATTTCCCAAAGCATGTACTCTCTGCAGCAGGAGCCTCCTCTTAGGTTACCCACATTGGTGATCGGCTCCCTTTTTGGACTTGTGCTTACTGTAAAGCTAAGCCCTTTTCTTTGGTAAACGAATCTTGTTTATGGCTGATAAATGACTAACTTGTAACCTTATTATTGAACTGTTTGCCACAATTTTGTTATTTATGACTGTATTATTCTGCCACGACCTCGTTATTCTCCCTTATTGTGTTATTTATGCATTATTATGATTTAGAGATGTTTTAGCTATTTTACTGTATTGTGTTGCCTACTGTAATATCTGTAAAAATCGCTCCTACTATGAGAACACTGTACATTTAAGGTTCCTACCATGGCGTGTCTATGTGGGGATGGCCCAACTTCTGCATAAACTGGCCTAAGATGTGTTTCAGTTAGGCCAATCCCAACTCTCCTACCTCAAAATCACAGGCCATTGTACAACAAGAGAAATCAAGCCCAAAATATAAAAGGCCCTCCACACCTATTCATCCTTTCTTCCATTTTATAGTTTCACCTTAGTGGCGACCAAAATGATTACCTTTCCATCAGTTCCCATGTTGCCCTAACTTTTGCTCAAAATCCTTAAAAATTTGGTCCAATTTAAGGATTTTTTTGAAACTTGCACTTGATGCCAAATAGAACTCAGCAGCGGATTTCCCCATGGCACTAACTACGCTCAAGGACCGACCCGAGTATTGACTACTCCCCTTTCCAGCCATCCTCAACCTGTTCATTGATATTGGGGCTAGCCCAGCCCAATTATGGTTGGCCACTCTAAGTGCCGATCCTATGTCCTTATACTATTGCCATGGAGCTGGGCCTACCCTAACAATGCTGGGCCAGTACTGTTCACCAAACCCAGGTCCTTACAATAGCCCCTCATGATCCCATTTTCATGAAGTAGAGATGGGATCAGGGTCCTTTCACATTAGGGGTCGGTAAAATTTTTCAAAACTACTGTTACACCTTAGGAAGATTAATCATCAGACAATTAATGCAATTAGTTGAGGACCTTAGAGATGGTAGGATTTTGAAAGTAAATGGACAAAGGTTAAACCCATTCTTAGGGGGAGTTATACTGAAGAAGGAGACTATGTCATTGGAGATCCCTGCCTATTAAGATGCTACGTGAACTTTGAAAGAGCCTTATGAAGTTGTACCATATTTGTTTTAATTTTCTTTTCTTTCAGTTTTTTTTTTCTTTTTGCCTTTTGTTTTTTTTTTTTGTTTTGTTATTATTTTTCTTTTGTGAGCTAACATTTTCAGGCATGAAAGAAATTAAAAAAAAAAAAAAAAAACAATTTAAATGCTTAAGGTAACTTCTTCCCTTTATACTTGAATTTATTTTGGCTTTGATACATTGAGGACAATGAAATATTTTAGTTGGGGGGAGAGGTCTACACATTTTGTTGCACCTTGCATGATTATTTTTTTCTATGATTTTTTTCCTTTCTTTTTGGTTGCAACTTTTCAATTCTTAAAAAAAAAAACCTTGAATTTGAATGCTGAAGAGTTATAAGCTTTATTTTTATATCATGTGATGGAATGAATAATGCTGAGTTGGTTATACTATATGCTATATTAAGACTCTTTCATGAAGAGCACAATTGGAAACTTTTGAGCATAATAGCCAGGTTAGTGGACGGTAGGATGTTGGATATGCATGGATCAGGAACAAGCTAGATATAAGCTAAAACTCAACCCATATAGAGATTTCTTGAGCCTTACTTTTCTTTGTGAGAGTATGTCTTTGTTTGAACTCTTAAATTTCTCTAATATGCTTCAATTTTTGTAAAAGATCTCTATATTATTTGGTTGATTACTGGAAACATTATGGGGAGATATACCATGATCCTACTTATTTTTATCCTTAGGCATGTTGGTTTATGTGGAATTTTAGGAGATAAGAGCTTAAAGCCATCAATTTTTTGTCACTAGCTAAACAAATATTCAACCTACCTTGACATTAACCATTGTCACCATCATTTGAGCCATGAGAAATGTAAAGTTGTGATTTACAACTATGTTTTATGTTGGCTTTATTCCATGACAAAAAGTGTTGTATTTGCTTTAATTTTGTTCCTTGTATTTTGTGAGATTTTATTGTATTGGGTTTAGTATTAAGTTGGTGAAGAATCAAGCTTGAAATGAAGAATCAGTGCATTTTCGTGATTGGCTCGCGAGAAGAGTATCCTGCGAAAAGGGCACGTGAGAAGCATATGCTCGAACTTGAAGAGTCGTGCCAGCCTAAAGGATTTCGCGAGTGTCTCGCTGGTAAGGCCTTCCTGCAAGATACTCGCGAAACTCTCTGCCTAGAGGTTTTTTAAGTGTGACTTTCTTACCCTTCACCCATACTATATATACCCTCACTACCCACAAATGTGTAAAGAGGCCATTCAAAGAGAAAAATCCCAAATAGGTTTTCTACAAAACACACCCATCTTTTAGAGAGAGAGAGCTACCCATCGTTAGTGAGAAATCATTGTAGCCTTTTCTCTTACCCTTTCCCATTGTCATATCTTGAGAGGATATTTGTACCCAAACACAACTCACACTTTTTCAGAGTGTAGAGAGTGTTTTGGAGATTGAGAAGCTTTGAGGATTTGCCAAAAGAAGTCGGTGAGGCTTGGCAGATGCAATCACGCGTATTGCAAGATTCCGAAAGCTAGACAAGACACGGTTTCGAGAAGCCTTGTTGGAGTAGGAGCTTGAAGGGCTTAGGTACATTGAGTAGATTAGGCTTGGAGGGTCTCTTGCTATTCGTGTATCCCAACTTATTGTCTAGTGGATCGATTTACCGCTTGGAGGGCGGTGGAGAGGTTTTTGGCCAAGTTCTTTGGTTTCCTCTCCAATAACACATTGGAGTGTTATCTTGTGTTTACTTCTCTCGTTCCCTACCTTTTTAGCTTTCTTTTTACTGCTATGCTTTAATGAATATCGCTTAGAGTAGTTGTATTGTTTGTTCACTCGCATTTATTCTATTCCGCACTTAGTTTAAGTTAGAGTAAAATCAACTGAGCCGTAGTTTTTAATTTGGGGTTTAAACAGCTCTTGTGTTTTTAACACAAATCCAAACTTTCAATTGGTATCAGAGTGGGTACACTTGTTTTGGTTTCATTACCTAAGTGTGATCTTTAACCCCTTGTGTGTTCTGCCATGAATAATGCTTTGTATGCTTCTATGGATGTTGTTGATTGTAGCATGCCATGTGTTTGTGAAAATGCCTCTATGAGTGTTAATCTTTAAAATTGTGATGACATATTACATGAATCTTTGGTTGTTGTTGATATTCCAAATGACAAACTCTTGAAGAAAAAGTTTAAAAAGTTTTTTGAGAATTTGAGCAAGTTCACTAGTAAAAAGGATGATTTGATTGCTAAGCTTAATATATTCAACAAATTAGTTGAAAAGTATAAGAAACTTGTTGAAAATTCTTGTGGAAAGTTGAAAGAGTTTGAATGTTTGAATATAGACTTGGATGCTAAACTTGTTTTGTCTAACAAACTTGTTGATGAGCTAAAATGTGAAAATGAATCTCTTAAAATGCATGCCAAGTGTTTGATTGCTGAATCTATTGCTAAAAATAATGAAAATATTTGTTGCAATCATGTTGTGGTACCCAATTTTGTGCCTATTATGTATTCTACCTCAAAAGACAAATCGGTGTACATTCCTCCACACAAAAGAAATGAAAAAGTGGAGAGAAAGAGTCTTAAGCCAAAGCCTCCATTTAGGTCTCAATCTAAGGTTTTGGATGGATCTAAGTTTGTTCCAACTTACCACCATTGTGGTGTAATCGGTCATATAAGACCACAATGTCCCAAGTTGAAGAGAGAACAAAACCTTGTTGCTAGATCCCTCCCCAAAAAGCCTAGTGGACCTAAACACGTTGTTTGTCACTATTGTGGTGCCTTTGGTCATCTTAGACCCCATTTCTCTAAGTTTCAATCTCTTAAAAGAATCAAAAGAAAATAGAAACTTAAACTTCTTGGAAGTTGTGCTATGAAAGCTAAACCGGTTTTGGAGGAAAATGGTAAGTTGTTGAAGAAAGCTTTTAATGTTCTTATCTCCTTGTCTATGTGCATCTTCAGTTCTCATTCTTCCAACCCTCATCTCACTTCTCTTGAGACACTCATGTCAAACAATTGTTTCGTTTGGATGATAAAGGGTTCTTATGGTTGAGCTTTTGCTCTTTTGGTCCTTGATTTAATTCTTTCGATCTTTGTAGGACCTTTTATGCATTAGATGCTTCATTACCATGCATTTGTGCATCATGCATCTCTTTATATGCATTGTTTTTGTTGTTTTTGCATTTGATCTTACTTTATTGCTTTTGTTTTGTATGACTAAAAATCCAAAACACATAAAAAGTGGAAAATTCAAAAAGTTTGATCATATATGTTTGAGCACATATCACATGTGAGTTTGGCCAAGTACTTTCGTACTAATGGCATAGTGCATTTACAAGCTTAGCTTGTTTTATATGCACATCTATCTTTGTGAGAAAAATCTTGAAATCTATATGTGATTGTTGTAAATTGATCTTCAATCTTGTCATGAATGATTAGTCAATAGTCTTGTTGGTCTTGATATATGCATAGACTTGTGCCTATATCTTTTCTCACGTTTTTATGTTTTTACTTAAAGAGCTCATCAAATGTAAATCTCAAAATGAAAAGAGATATTGAGCTGCAAAAGCCATCACACATACTAGTATTTGACTAGGAAAAAGGAAAAGCGACTTGTATTGAAATGTATGGTGCATCAAAAAGACAAAGGCTCACTCACAAAGTTGAAATATCAAAAATTTCAAGTATCGATCTCAAAATGAGATGTTTTGTTCAAAATTGAACAATGTTCTGATCTGTAAAGAAGCCAAATAAAAAGCTTCAAGGAAATGTAATCATTTTCTTGTGAGAGATCATATATGTTCATTTCTATAATTGAGATAGTCCACTTGTCTTAGTACTAGTTGTGTATGACTTGATTGAATTGATCATTGAAGCTTTACTCTAGTCTAAGGACTATTCCACATTTGATACACACACATAACACACAAGTCTATTGTTCAATGAATGCTTATTTCATTTGTGTGATTGTATGTGTTTAAATGTGATGTGTGTGTGCTCAACCTTATGTGGATCAAACCAAAAAGATTTTTGTTATTTTTGTTTGCTTTTGGAAGTGATTTGTATCACCCATGTTTTTCAAAGTTTTTCAAGTTGTTTTTGTGTGAAAAACATGGCTCAACCTTATGTGGATCAAACCAAAAAGATTTTTGTTCTTTTTGTTTACTTTTGGAAGTGATTTGTATCACCCATGTTTTTCAAAGTTTTTCAAGTTGTTTTTATGTGAAAAACATATTTTCTTGGTGTTTTCATGTGTAAGATCAGTCGCAAGTTAAAGGGTCCAATTCTCAAGTTTTTCAGCTTTGGACAGAGAGTTTCGTGATTGCTTCGCGAGTAAAGCTTATTAGCGAAATACCAGCGAGGTACCAATGAAATTTCATGGGTATGTAACCAATAAAACTTCCCATGAAAATTTCCAGATCAGCTTTTAAAGGGCATTTTGTGGGCCATTTGTTTTAAACTTCTCTCATCTTCTTCCAAACCCTTGTTTTAATGTTTTCACATCATAACCCAACTAAATTCATGTGTTTTTCATTCCATTAGCATCTCTAAGGTAATCTTTAACTCTTTTCATTAATTTTGATCCTTAGATTATGTTTTTGGGGGTTTTATGTTCATAGTTGGGATTTTCTCAAATGGGAGTTGGAAAACATATTTTTTGTCAATCTTTTTGATTGGGCTTTGTTTTAAATGATGATTTGCTTTGGATGTTGGCCGCTTGTGGCAAAAATAGCATGTATTTTAGGCAAGATTTTCATATGTTCATGCATTGTCTAACATACATGTGTAGTGTGTGCACTCTATGTGTTTGATAAAATGCCCAAATGACATTTTTCTCGCTGTTTTGAACTCTGATGAGTACCAAACTTTGGACATCACCATAATTATTCATATTTATCATGTTTTGATCATTAGTGGTGTGTTTTATACACTTTGTCCCGTGAATGCTTATTCATGCATTGGTTATGCATCTTACATGCACACTAGATGCACACTAGATGCACATTTGCTGCACACATTCTAACACTTGACATGTTTTACATTCACTCATGCTATTTGAGTATTTTTAGACATTTTAGCATATATAACATGTTCTTGTGTCTATGTCATGCCTAGGTCTATATCATGTTCCATCATCCTTAGCATGTCATGTTTACTTTATGCAAATGTAGCATTGTATCTTTATGATGTTTTATCTTTTGTTTGAGCTTCACTTTCTCATTCATCTTGTAACCCTCATGCATCATCTTTTACCCTTGTTCATATCTTCTTTTCTTTCACTCTTTTCTCTTGATTCATTTGTCTATTTGTGACAAAAAGGGGGAAAGTATACCGATGTGTTTCGTCATTTCTGTATGACTTATGTGTACATTCTTAGGGGGAAGAAATTCTACCTCGTGCACATTCGTAGGGGGAGAAAGCCATAGGGGATATGCATATACTAAAGGGGAGAAGACACAACTTTTATGAGAAAACACAACTTTTATGAGAAAACCTTGTTTTGTCTTTGTTTTACTTTATGCTTGTTTTCTCGTTGCTTTATGGTGCTTTGAGTTACATTTAGTATTTATGCTTTGTTGCTCTCATTGTATCGTGTTTATGTGTTGGAACACACTTGTGCCCTTGTTAGATATTGTATCCTTGATGCAAATACATTTTGTGTTTTGCATTGGTTGTGTGTTAGACATGCATACATCTTTATATTATTGTGCTTTATTGGTTGCATGTTCGGATGATCATTTGCTTTGCTATATGATCATTGTAGTCATTTCTATATGATTGTTTTGGTGTATGATCAAGTTACTCATATGTTTCACATCATGTTTACTTGATCACTTTTTACTTGTTACATTATACTTGTCTTTTTATCACCTGATTTACCTTGAGGGTCTAATAGGTTTTGTACAAGTGTTTTAGGTTACAGGTATATATGTTCCAAGTACTTCATAGCTTCTAGATTTAGGTGTGAGTGAGTTTTGCCATTGTTCCCAAACTCACGTTTAAATCTAAAGTCTGTTATAGGGTGTTTTGTCACAGAATAGCCAAAGGGAAAGATTGTAAAGTTGGGATTTACAATTATATTTTATTTTAGTTTTATTTTAGTTTTATTCCATGACAAAAAGTGTTGTATATGCTTTAATTTTAGTCATTGTATTTTGTGGAATTTTATTATATTGGGTTTAGTATTAAGTTGGTGAAGAATCAAACTTGAAATGAAGAATCAGTGAATTTTCGCGATTGGCTCGCGAGTAGCTCACGAGAAGAGTATCCCGCAAAAAGGGCATGTGAGAAGCACATGCTAGAAGCTGAAGAGGCGTGCCAGCCTAGAGGATTTTGCGAGTGTTTCACGGGTAAAGCCTTCCTGTGAGATACCCGCGAAACTTTCTGCCTAAAGGTATTTTAAGTGTGACTTTCTTACCCTTCACCCATACTATATATACTCTCATTACCCACAAATGTGTCAGGAGGTCATTTAGAGAGAAAAGCCCCAGATAGGTTTTCTACAACACACACCCCCATCTTTTAGAGAGAAAGCTACCCATCCTTAGTGAGAAATCATTGTAGCCTCTTCTCCTTCCCTCTCACATTGTCATATCCACACATTTTTAGAGTGTAGACTGTTTTGGAGATTGGGAAGTTTTAGGGATTTGTCAAAAAAAGTCGGTGAGGCTTGGCAGATGCAATCAAGCGTATTGCGGGATCCAGAAAGCTAGACAAGACACGGTTCCGAGAAGCCTTGTTGGAGTAGGAGCTTGGAGGGCTTAGGTACATTGGGTAGATTAGGCTTGAAGGGTTTCTAGCTATTCGTATATCCCAACTTATTGTCTAGTGGATCGATTTACCGCTTAGAGGGCAGCGGGGAGGTTTTTCGCTGAGTTCTTCGGTTTCCTCTTCGATAACACATCGAAGTGTTATCTTGTGTGTCCATCTCTCTTCCCTACTCTTTTAGCTTTCTTTTTACTGTTGTGCTTTAATAAATATGGCTTAGAGTAGTTGTATTATTTGTTCACTCGCATTTACTCTATTCCACACTTAGTTTAAGTTAGAGTAAAATCAACCGAGCCGTAATTTTTAATTTAGGGTCTAAACAACTCTTGTGTTTTTAACACAAATCCGAGCTTTCAAGAAATATTTCCACAATACTAAAAAAAAAAAAAAAACATTTTTGTTTATGGGTGTTCTCTTGGGGGTTCAAGTTTTGAGCTATTGAAGCATTTAGACACCACCATTGTCTCTCTTTTCCTCCAAAAAAAAGAAAAAAAAAAAAAAAAGAAAACAAGAAAAAGAAAAAGAAAAAGAAAGAGAAGACATATATAATCAATCAATAAATCATTGATGTCTTACACATCTTTCATGTATTTCAAAAGGATTATATGGTTGAATAAATGTTATTTTAATTCAAGTTGGTTGTTACTACTATGAGTTGGATTTGACTTGAGTTTTCTGTATCTGATTCCTATACTTCATATTTCAAAGGGAGCGGTTTGCCTTGACCTAGCCATAAGATTATACTACCACTGAGCTTAAAGTCCTAATTGATCCTAAAGGAGCATGGCTAGTATGTGTTTGGGATAAAAACTAGGGATGAGAATGGTATTCATCTCATGTTTCTAGGAATTCAACATCCTTTCCAAGAGATCTTTTTCCATTATTTTAGTGGCTGTTTTTGTATACACGTGATATTCTTAATACTTCTTCTTTCCTTTTTGTTCACGTTTGATTTGAAGAGAGAGAAAAAAAAGCCATTACTTCTATGTGTGTTCTTTTAGAGTGTTGATGACTTAAGAGAGGTTTTGGAGTAGAGGCTCTAACCTAGATTATTCTTGGTCTATGCATATTTGGAAAAGCTGGTTTGATTGGATGGGTTATGCACACACACACTCCAAAAGTGAAACTAGTGAAAATTCTTTAATATGATGAATAGTATCCTAACTCAAAAATTGAAAGTTCATTTATATGATATAATAATAAAGTAGACTAACATTTGCTATAGGAATTTTTAGTATACCCTTGAATTTTATGGGTAGAGTCACTGCAAACCCTCACAAGAGTAAACTTGTCCACTAGGGGTGACCTAGGGGTTCAAACGGCACATGGGGAGTGCAGTCGTGTAGCCTACAAAGTGGCTTGTATTTTAGTTTTAATTTTTCACTTTTAGTAGACATGGGTGCTTTGTGGATTGCTAGGGACTAGCAAGATTTAAGTTGGGGGGGGGGGGGGTGTGATAATGCCTTAAAATGTATACTTTTTATATATTTATGTGGGTGTTATCTCCTTATTACTATGCTTAATTTGTATAACTAAATCATAATTTGCATTAGTCCCTATTATTTATCTTTACATAATTTCTTGAATAAGTTGTTATTCATTGTGTGTAAATTTCTACTTTCAGAAAATCATGTGAGAAAGATGAGTTTACAGGAATTTGTGAGAGAATGGAGGCCAAACTAGAATTAAAGTGGAGCTAAAGGACCGTGCTTAAACATCTAAGGAAGTGTAGCTGGAGTGCTTGGGTCATTTACCATGTTTGGAAGCTTCAAGTAAGGAAAGAAATCAAAGAGGCAGAATCTGAAAAGGAAAAATCTGATTTAAGCACTGATCAGTATTTTGGGCATATTTCTGTCCTCAAAAATCCAATTGACACAAGGCCAAATGGGTTGGAACCGTAATAAATATCTATAACTTTCTAGTTTCAAAATTCATAATTTTTGAGGCCGAAATTAACTCACAAGTTACTACTGTAAATCTGAATAAAAAATTAAAATAGTAAAAGTTTTATTTTCTTTGGACACTTTTATGTGAGGGTTTTGAAGGGAGGCTGTGAAGAATGAATTTTGGAGAAAAAAACCTTGTATTTTCCTTTCTCTAATGACAGCCTGAACTCTTTGCTAGGGTTAGGGTTAGGGTTAGGGTTATGTTTCTTCTATACGATATGAATATTCAATGTGATTCTTTCTAGGATTTTATCAACAACATATTTGATTGTTCAATTAAATTTCTTTTGATGTATTAGTTCTTCCACACTTTCAATAAGTTCAATCACGTTTTTCTTATTGTTTAGATGAATTTATAATAGTTTCTAATAGAAATTAGGTTTTAAAGTGAATTTGTTTTTTCTTAAAACTTTTCTAATTACATTATTATTCTAGGTTATCATGCATTCTTGAATTGTCTCAGTTCAATCGAATCATAAGTATTTAATTATATAAGAACAATCAATTACAAAATATATAATTTCTTAGATCACAAAGAATTTCATATCGATATAGGGAAATACCTCGATGCCCTAGTATTTACATTATTGACATAAATCAATTATCACTATTATCCTTGTTACAATTACTAGACAAAAATTATTCTTCATCTTCACCAAAAGTTTTTTTTTTTTTTAACTACATTGTCTTTGAATTTACCTCACCCCTTGTGGTTCGACCTCGGTACTCTAAGAATTATATTGCTACGATCTCCTGCACTTGAGAGTGAACAAGCAGTGTGGTTGTCTTCCAAGTTTGGAGGCTTGGGTTCTCAGAGGATTAGATGGCAGCTATGAATGCTATTGGTCTTCCCTACTATGGCGGAGTTGGCCAAGCAATTCGACTCTCACGTGGTGGTGATTGACGTGGACAACCTGGCAACCAACGCCATTCCTGAGGGCCAGGGCACCCCTACAATGAACCTAGGACCAACCCCTCCAATAGCCAATGAAGTTTCCTTGGCCACTCCCGCTGTGACCTAGGGCCCGATCCCTTGAAGACACCGACTCGCCTAATTATTTTTTGTCTCTTTTATGTTTCAAATTTGCAAAACTTTATGTACGCATTTAAGTTGTTTGCTAATATGTTTGCTTAATATGGAGATTGAATTCTTTAGGTATTTATGTTTGGTTAAATTCTTTTCTTACAATTTAGACTATTACAGAATTTTGATTGGTATGTAAGTATGTAACCAATCCCTTTAGTCGGAAAAACGCACTATTACAACCTTTGGATGATATCGTGCAAATGAATTTCACAAATTGTTCTAAGTATTTATGGTCATGACCTGAATGTTGTATAATGGAGCCCTTTAGTCTAAATGTTGCGTTATTACGACCTTTGATTAATGTCGTGAAACTTCGTTAGCAACTGTTGTAGATGCATGAGAAACGTCCAGAACCAAAGGACTTGTAGTTTAATTTATATAGTTGAGATCTTCAGTTAGTCGGTTATTAACCCAGGCTTGATCCTTTGTCTTTAGAATCAAAGATCTGGTAAGGTTTCCACCTAGTTAGTGGCCAGGGTCAAGCCATGGCTAGGTTTCTATCCTTAGAAATAATTCGTTAAGGTTTCCACCTAGTCGGTGACTGGGGTCAGGTTGAGGCGAAGTTTCTGTCCTTAGAAATTATTCATTAAGGTTTCCACCTAGTTGGTGATCAGTGTCAGGCCGAGGCTAGGCCTCTGTCCTTAACAATATTGACGAACATTGCATAAAATAACTAAAAAACTTTTAACAGTATTGTGATGAAAAACAATTGAATCCATTCCGCGTTCTTTATTCAAACCTTCTTACAACTTTGGAAATTTCTTACAATAATTACAATCAAGGATAATATTTCTTTAAATTGCTAATGTTCCAAGGTCAGGGTAAGGGTCTCTCTTCTATATCCTCTAGATAGTAAGCTCTCGCTCCAACCATGGATGTCACTCGGTAAGGCCCTTCCTAATTCGAGGCGAGCTTTCTCGCATTCTGGTCTTTCATACTTCCCGCTGCTCTTCGTAGAACTAGATCTCCTACAACAAACACTCTAGGCTTCACATTCTTGTTGTACCCCCAAGACAGTTTCTGCTGGTAATTAGTAAGCTGAATGGACGCCATGTCCTGTCTCTCTTCCAAGAAGTCCAAATTCTCTGTCATTTGTGCATCATTAGTACCTGGAGAGAAACTAGCAACTCTTATACTTGACATGCTTATCTCCAATGGGATGACTGCTTCTTCCCCATATGTCATGGAAAAATGGGTTTCACCAGTTGACCTCCTTCTGGTGACCTCCTTGATGTGGTTCGGTATACCTACAACACGCTCGGTAGCTCCTCGGCCCAATTCCCTTTCACCCCCCCTAGTCTCTTCTTCAAACCATTGACAATTGTTTGTTCATAGCTTTTGCCTATCCATTACGCTAGGGGTATGCCAGGGATGAGTACTTGTTGATGATCCCTAGATTGTTGCAATACTTCCGGACTGTGTTGCTGTCAAAATACAATCCATTTGTTGAAATTGGTGTCTGGAGTACGTTGAACCTCATGACAATATTCTACCACACAAACCACTTTATGTTAACATCCCTGATGTTCGCCAAAGCTTCAGCTTTTACCCATTTCATAAAATAATTGGTAGCAACCAAAACAAACTCTCTATTCCCAGTGGCCTGAGGAAATGGCCTAATGATGTCCAGGCCCCACTAAGCAAAGGGCCAAGGGCTTGTGATCGGGTTCAAGTTTTCACCAGGTTGATGTATGTTCGGGGTTTGTTTCTAGCATTGATCACACTTCTTGACATACTCAGCAGTAACCTTTTGTATGTTTGGCCACCAGAACCCCTATGTTATAGCTTGATGGGACAATGACCTTCCCCTTAAATGGCCACCACAAATTCCTTCATGTAACTCAGCTAGGAGTCCAGCAACATCATTTGGGTAAAGACATAACAAATATAGGCCTCCGAATGATTACCAACACAGCTTCTTATCCTCAAATAACCAGAAAGGAGAGGATGTTCTCCATCAACCAAAAAGGAAACAAAGGGGTCCATCCAACTCGGCTCAAATGCCGAGGCTAATGCTACACCTATGTGATGCTCTATACTTGGGTGCTCCAACAACTCCATAGAAATCATTTGTGGAACACATTCATTCGACGACAAGGCAAAAATGGCTAGTGAATCAGCGTGATTATTCTGACTTCTTAGGACTTTGGCCTCATTCTTTGAAAATATGGTTGTAGTGTCCCGAACAACTTCAAGTACTTTGACTTACAGAAAGCATCCCTCTACTTGGCTTACCACTATTCTTGAATTCGAGAATATTTCTACCTCTTTGGCATTGAACTTCTAGATGGCTTTAAGCCCAGCGATAAGTGCTTCATACTCGGCTTCATTGTTGGAAGCTTGGAAAGCCTACCTCAGTGATTTTTCCATTCTTAACTCCTCAAGGTATATCACTACGATCCTGGCCCTAGATTCTCTATTGTAAGATACCCAGTTAAACTGAGACCTGACATTCCTTTGCGGTAACCTCTAGTCCTGGCGTAAATTCTTCCACAAAGTCTGCTACTTGGCCCTTAATAGAGTTCCTCAGTTTATACCATATATCAAACATCCCAAGTCTTGTTCTTGATTTTGCTATTGTCACTGCAAAATCTGATATCCTTATGTGTGATTGTAAGGGGTATTCGGTTAGCACGTAAATCGTGTAGGCTTGGAAGTAAAGGGGAAATTTCCTTGTCACATGCACCAACGCTAGTGCCATCTTTTCTAGTGGAAGGTATTGAGTCTCTAGTGAAAGTGATGCAGCTAGTCCAGTGTTGCAAAGGCTCTATCTAGCCTCAAATACACCCTATTTTCCCTCTCTTGTTGATTGCACCATGTGTAATCAAGCCTATTATACCCCATATCCTTGAAGCCACACCTGTTGACTACATTACACTATTACAGAACACTTCTATCTGCTGGTGGGGTCTCAAGGTTCCCCCGAACTTTTCCTCCCTTTTGAGCATCTCATTAAAATCACTGAGGCATAACCATGGCAGTTGATTTTGTCGATTGAGTGTGTTAAGAAAGCTTCGCTATTCCTTTCTTATATATTTGAGAGCCATTTTGATTTGGCTGTACCTAGAAAAATCATCCATAAAAGACATCGAGGCACTTCCTGCTATGTTATCCACTAAGACATCAATGTGGGGGAGAGGAAAGTCATCCTTAGGGTATGCCTTGTTCAAGTCCCTAAAATCTACACACATCCTCACCTTCCCATCCTTCTTAGGTATGAGCACGACATTGGCTATTCATTTAGCTTGGTGTACCGGTTTGATGAACCCTACCTTTAATTGCTAAGTGACTTCCTCCTTGATTTTTGAGATCCATTCGGTCCTCATTCTTCTCAACTTTTGTTTGATGGGTACCATGTGATCATGAGTATCAATGTGATGTTGAGCTATCTCAAGGTCAATTTAGGGCATATCTTCATATGACCATGCAAACACCTCTAGAAATTCTGTAAGGAGTTCTTAAAGATCTTTTCTTTCTTTTTCATTTAGAGTTGAGCCAATTTTAATTAAGCGTGGATTCTCATTATTGCCCAAATTAAAAGTTTCAAGAGTTGGTTCCATAGGCTCAATTTTTTTTTTCAAATTTTTTATTAATTTCATTTTTAAATTTATTTGAATCATTTAAGTGCAAAATTTCAATGTTATGGGACACATCAAAGTAAGCGAAATTAGAATTCATCTTATTGAAAATATTAAAAAGTACATTAAAGCTTGCATTACAAAACTTCTTCCCCATGTTTTTAGAAAACCCAACCTAAGTCCAATTATTAATGATCCCCACTGTAGGCATGTTGAATTTGGAAGGATCACTTAGCTCTTCATTAGTGATGGCGACCATGTCCCCACTCGTCTTCATCATGGTCTTTATTGCTTCAGCATCCATGTAGTTCACCCAATCAACTTCTTCTTGTATCTCTTTGATCACCATGGTAGGCTTCTCCTTAAAGGTGATATTTTCATTAAATAGCATTTCCCAACCCGGATACACCTTTCCATCCTTACCTACGCAAGGTTCGGGAAAGTCACAATAAGGGAAGTTTTCCCCTTCCTACACGAAGTTCCCATTGAGAGTGCCAAGGTTTTTCTTGATTCCGTCATAGCTTTTAAAGAATCCTAAACCTTTCCTAGTCACTTGAGTCTTGACATTGGGGAACTCGACTAACCCTTACTAACCCTCTTAGTATTAGCACCCTCATCTACAGGTACTGGCCCCGTGGAAGGGATAGGAGCCTCAGCAGGAACTCCTTGTGCAGTAGCAGGAGTAGTAGAAGCCGTGACCTTAACCACCACATCGACCCCATCGAAGAAGCCCTCCATAGGTGTGCCCATGGTAGCAAAAATCTCCTCAGTTGTGAGGTGATAGATAGAGATGGGCTCAGGCTCGGGCTTGGCCTGAAGAACACGAGACACAAGAGAAAATAATTGAGAGAGAAAAATGCATGATAAATGACGATAAAAATGTACACACACACACACACACACACACACACATATATATATGTGAAGAGAAGAGGAGAGAGAAACATGACACGTAATGATAACACATGGCAATGGGAGACATGTGCAAAAGAAAAAAGGAAAGAGAAAGATATACCTCCACCTTGGGCTCATCAAGCAATGTAGGGCGAGTGGCAGATGTGTCCTCTTTGTGCTTAGATTGCAAAAGAAAAAGAGAAGACAAGAAGAAGGGAATGAGTTAACAAGTATATGGGGTTAGCGCAGGAAAGCCCTAAACAAAAAATAATGAAGATGAACTAAAATTAGAGATAACATACCCTTTTCTCGGTAGGGGCGGATGTAGGAGAACGAGACGTCTTCCTCTTGCTGCCTCGGATCTTGTTAGAAGGAGGAGCATCAGCAGATGGCCTCGGAATAGTGGGCCTGGATTTGCCTATAATAGGGCGCTTGCTGGAACGAGTACGAGTAGAAGGAGGTGGAGAACTCTTTAAAACTATGTTGTCTATGGGGGGAAGTTCACCCTCGAAAGGCACTATGTTAGAACAGGTCTCAGAATAGTCATCACCCTTTCTGGGAGACTTAGGTTTGGTGGACTGAGGTGCAAAACTTTTCTTCACAGGCACGGGGACGTTTGTCACTTTCACTCTCTTCTCCTAACTTGTGGGATAATCACCAACATACCAAAACCACCCTTTTTCCTCCTTAACCCACTAAAAAATGGCGGACCGACTTTGCTTCTTAGCATACGCCACCACAGATTTGGTGGGAACAAGCAACCGGGGGTTGGGGGAGAGAATTGCATTAAGGCCATCAGGATGAATAAGAGAAAAGCCACTGCTACCCAGTAACTCTCTCTTAAAGGAAATTATCACGCCTGCCAATTCCCGTGCATAGCAGCAATGCAAAGTAAGGAAGAGGATCACCACTTAAATGATCTTAGAGAGATGTTCGAAACACTTTGCCTCTTTGGAATGAAGCTCAATCCCAGCTAGGGGTAGGGGTGGCAAAATCTGACATGACCCACGAACTCGACACAACTAGCCCGTTTATAAACAGGTCATAGGTTGAGGCTAAACGGGTTCAGGTCATAATCGGGTCGACATGGTTGACTCGTTTATAAATGGGTCGTGTTCGTGTTCAACATGTAAACCCGTCTGACCCTTTTAGATAATAAATGTATTAAATTTTGTTATTATTGCTTAATTTTTTGTTGTAATTATATGTTTATTATTATATTTGTGGTTGTAATTTTATTTTGATTTTAGATATATGAAAATTGATAATAGATTATTTAGGTCATGTTTGACCTATTAATCAAACAGGTTATTAAACAGATTATTTGTATTGACTTTTACAAGACTTATTAATTAAATGGGTTAAACGTATCATGTCGGGTTAACCTGTTTAATAAATGGGTCGGGTTAGGGTTGAAAATTCTTGACACGTTTACTAAACAGGTTAGGTTCGGGTCAACTTTTATAGTAGAGTACTTATGACTCAACTCGAAACGAACTTGACTCATGAACACGAATTGTCACTCCTAGCTAGGGGTGGCAAAATCAACCCAAACCCATTTGCCCATCCAAACTCACCCACTTAAATGAGACCTAAACTCATCCAATTATTAATTGGGTTAAATGGGTATTAACCCAATTAAACCCAATTAACACAAATTTTTATTAGGTTCTAATTGGGTACCTAATTAGACTCAATTACCCAATTATGATCCAAGTATCATTTCAACAAATATCCCTAAAACTACTAAAAATTACCAAAATACCCCCATAAACCTAAAAAATGACCAAAATACCCCCAAAACCCAAAAAATGACCAAAATACCTCTAAAACCTAAAAAATGACCAAAATACCCTTAAAACCTAAAAATTGACAAAATACCCCTGAAACGATAAATTGACCAAAATACCCTTGAAACCTAAAAAATGACCAAAATACCCTTGAAACCTAAAAATTACCAGAATGCCCCCCAAAACCTAAAAATTTTCAAAATACCCCTAGAACTCAAAAATGACCAAAATAAACCGAAAACCCAAAAAAAGACAAAAATACCCATGAAACCTAAAAATGACCAAAATACCCCCAAAACTCAAAAAATGACCAAAATACCCCCGAAACCAAATAAATAACCAAAATACCCCCAAAACCCAAAAATGACCAAAATACCCACGAAACCTAAAAAATAACAACATACTCCCAAAACCCAAAAAATGACCAAAATGTCCTCTAAACGTAAAAATTACCAAAATACCCCTAAAACCCAAAAAAAGACCACAATAACGTTGAAGCCTAAAAATTGACCAAAATACCCTAGATACCTAAGAATGACCAAAATACCCCCGAAACCTAAAAAATGACAAAAATAACCCCGAACCCTAAAAATTGACGAAAATAACCCTGAAACCTAAAAATGACCAAAATACCCCCTCAAAATATAAAATGACCGAAATACCCCTAAAAACCTAAAAAATGATCAAAATACCCTTGAAAACCTAGAAAATGACCAAAATACCCTCAAACCTATAAAGTGACGAAAATACCCCTAAACCTTTAAAATAACCCAAATAAACCAAAAACCTGTAAAATGGCCATAAACAACCCGAAACCTCTAAAATTACCAAAAATACTTTGAAACCTCTAAATTGACCAAAATAGCTCTAAACCTATAAAATTGAAGGAAAAATACATGTTTATATCGCATACAAAACGTACGCAACGAAAAATTAATGGATTTACTTCATTCGCAATTGATAACATGCACTCTGTATATTTTATTATTTAAGAACAAGATAGCGTACTTTGGTGTGGTGAAATTCAAAACAAGAATCAAACGTTCTCGGGAATAATTGTAATCTTCACTCCAATTCCACTTTATGTCCAAGATATGTGGTCTCTTAATCAATTTTCGAAGGGAGAATGATAGAGTTTTCACTCTCACATACATACCATTTCACAATGATGTCTATCTTTTTCATTACTTAAAATTCTGTATGTTTCTCACGTTATAACTGATTATCTAATTGGGCTAGCCTTTTGGGTCTTTCCAATTGGGCTTTAGTGTGTGGCTTGGAGTGGAACCAAAAGGGACCAATAAGACACTAGCTCCAATGGACCTTGGGCTTTTCTATCAACTCTTGACAAGTCCAAATTTACCATTAACTATATTTAATATCACTATATAAATATAGTTGCACTTTAGGCCTTATTTATAAATTATATCCCAAGACTTTATTATACATGCAACCCTTTCATAAAATATTCGTAGTAATACCAAATCATAAAGGTAGACTGCCACTTTGTAAATTACTACATCTTATCCTTGAATACCCGGTTTAATCCTTTAAAGTTATTCATCATATATTTATGAAATCCAATTTCATAAATATATACTTTAGCAACTTCTTACCAAAGTGGTTAGGCCTAACTCTCTAAATAACTAAACCTATTAAACTTATCTTAGAGGAATATTTTATATCTCCGTTAAAAGACTCTGAATTCCATCTTGAGAATATATGTTCCATCAACACTAAATGTGGTTGCCCAACATACTGAGGTTTTGACCGTAACTTTAGACCTCACTTCTGATATATTAAAGCAGATCCATTATTCTCTCAGGGTTAAGAGTTCATGCAAATATAAGTCGTGAGATTTATTATTCAATTGACAGTCGTTAGGAGAATAATAAATCTCACTGCGGTCTAATTCAATATGTCTAAACTCTTAAAACATATCAACATACCAACTAGAAGTCTCCACTTCCATGATCAAGACAAATCATCTTAGTTGATATGTTATAGTCTTTGCAAATGAAATGTCGAATTTCATCACCAACTATGAACTAAAATTCTGAGTTTACAAAGAACTTGTGATTAATATCTTCTGTGACTAAATCACATAGATCACATACTATGCATCTCATGGACTATATGATAATGTCCCATATTCATGTTACTATTATTTTAGATAATAATAAAACAACTTTATCAATCACAATATTAAGTCATACATAATATCATACATAACATCATACATAGCATCATACAATAGGATTTAAGGGCACTAATCCTAACAAAAATGAACAAAATACCCTTCAAAATATTTAAAATGACCAACAGACCACTAATCCTTTAAGATGAACAAAATGCACCCGAAGCCTCTAAAATTCCCAAAATAGGGGTTTGGGGTATTTTGGATGTTTCGAGGGTATTTTTGTTAAATTAAAGGTTCTAAGAGTATTTCAGTCATTTTGTAGGTTTCGAGGGAATGCCACTAATTTGTTTAGGTTTTAGGGGTGTTTCATTAATTTTTAGATTTTGGGGCTATTTCGGTAATTTTCTAGGTTTTGGAGGTCTTTTAGTCACTTTTTAAGTTTTGGGGATATTTCAGCCATTATTTAGGTTTCTAGGGTATTTTAGTCATTTTTAAGGTTTAGGGGGTAATTTGGTCGTTTTTAGGTTTAGGGGCTATTTTGGTCATTTTTAGGTTTCTAGGTTATTTTGGTCAATTTTTAGGTTTCAGGGGTATTTTGGTCATTTTTTGGGTTTCAGGAGTATTTTAGTCATTTTTGGGTTTCAGGGGTATTTTGGTCATTTTTTTTTGTTTTCGGGGTATTTTGGTACTTTTTAAGTTTTGGGGATATTTTCGTCATTTTTGGGTTTTAGGGGTATTTTGGTAATTTTTGGGTTTTAGGTTTATTTAGGTACTTTTTAGGTTTCAGGGATATTTTGGTCATTTTTTGGGTTTTGGGGGTAATTTGATAATTTTTAAGTTTTAGGGGTATTTTGGTCATTTTTTAGGTTTTAGGGGTATTTTGGTCATTTTTAGGTTCTAGGGGATATTTTGGTCATTTTTAGGGTTTCGGGGGGTATGTTGTTGGTTATTTTTTGGATTTCGAGAGTATTTTGGTCATTTTTTAGGTTTTGGGGGGTATTTTGGTCATTTTTAGGTTTTGGGGTATTTTGGTAATTTTAAGGTTTTGGGGGTATTTTGGTCATTTTTTGTTTTTAGTGGTATTTTGGTCATTTTTTTAGGTTTTAAGGGTATATTGGTCATTTTTTGGGTTTTAGGGTTATTTTGGTAATTTTTATTGTGGTCATTTTCTAGGTTTGGGGGGTATTTTGGTCATTTTTAGGTTTTGGGTTGTTTTGGTCATTTACACTTTAGGGGCATTTTGATAATTTTGATAATTGGGTAATTGGGTGGGTTGGGGTTTACCCATAATAATTGGGTTGGGTTAGATTTGGGTTAGGAGCAATTAGTTAAATAGGTTTTAATGGGTAAATGAGTTTTATATACCCAACCCAATTATGCCCACCCCAAACCCACCCATTTAACACCCTTAATGCTAGCAAATGTGTGTTCGAGGTATCATCGAGAAAGTTCCTTGGAGTCATGGTATCACAACGGGGTGTCAAAGTTAACCCCGATAAGATCCGAGAAATCCTAGAGATAAGCCCCCTGAAGAACGTCAAAGAGGTACAAAGTCTAAATGGAAGAGTCGCTGCATTCCATAGATTTGTCTCGTGAGTAATGGACAAATGCTTGCCATTCTTTAAAATCCAGAAAAAAGTTTTTGAATGGACCGATGAATGTTAGAAGGCATTCCTGGCATCCTTACCACTCCTAAGCCCCTGGCGTCCCCACCACTCCTAAGCCAGTCTAAACCCGACGAAAAGCTTTTCCTATACTTGGCTATATCCCTCACAGCCATTAGTTTAGCTCTGATCTGAGAGGAAGATCGCGCAATTTCTTGTATTCCAAACTAGTTGAGCACTAAGAGGAGCAGAAGAGAGATATCCCCCCATGGAGGAGTTAGCCTTCGCTTTGATCACAGTAGCCCGCAAGCTTAGGCCATACTATCAAGCACATACCATAATGGTTTAGACAGACAAACCCCTTCGAAAACAATGGATGATTCGAAAGCTACCGAACGATTGGTCTTGTGGGCGATAGAACTAAGTAAGTTTGACTTCATTGCGAAATTTATAATGGGACATCATTGAATGAGCAGATAATCCAACAAATGTGCTAGAGGGATCAGGGTGGTCCTTCAATCCTCTGAATGGGACATCATTGAATGAGCCGTCTGATTCCAATTTCGACATCCAATAATGAAGCCGAATACAAAGCCATTCTCATAGGGCTCGATTTGGCCAAAGTAGCAAGGGACTCATCAGTTGTCCTTCATAGCGATTCCCAAGACGTCTTCTGGCATATCAATGGGGATTACAAAGCCAAGGGAAAATGGATGAAAAAGTATCTCGACCTAATTCTTACAAGTCTCAAGGGAAGAAAATAAGCACATCGCTTGATTGGCTAAAGCTGCATCTGCGGAACACATGGTGGTTGATTGATAGGTCCTATCCTTCATTTAACAATCCCTTGCCATTGAGGAATTAGAGATACAAATAATTGCAAAGGACATTGACTGGACAACTCCAATCATCTCTTACCTTAAGAACGGGACACTTCCCAAAGACCGTGAGGAATCTCGACAATTGAAGATTCGAGCAACAGACTTTATGCTGATAGCAGACGTGTTATACAAAAGAGGCTTATCTCGACCATACCTAAGGTGTTTGATACCCAATGAGGCAGACTACATCATGAGGGAAGTCCATGAAGAAGTGTGTAGGGTCCACTTAGGGGCACGATCATTGGTCCGTAAACTTATAAGGGTGGGGTATTATTGGCCTACAATGCAGAAGGATGCCCATTCTTACATGAAGGCATGTGACAAATGCCAACCAACAAGGATTGGACATTATAGGACCTTTTTTGATGGCAACTGTCAAAACCTTTCACCTCGATGAACGCCCCATGACCTTTCACTCAATGGGGATTGGACATCATAGGACCTTTTTCGATGGCAATACGACAACTCAAGTTCCTTGTTAAGGGGATCGACTACTTCACCAAAAGGGTAGAAGCAGAACCACTGGCAACCATCATGGAGAAAAATGTTTGTAGCTGTATCTGGAAAAGCATCCTTTACTGGTTCGAAATTCCTAGGGTCCTCGTCTCTGATAATAGAAAACAGTTCAACAATGACACATTCAGAGACTTTTGCAAGCAATTGGGGATGAAGAACCATTACTACTCACCTGCCCACCCACAAGACAATGGGTAAGTTGAGGTTACAAATCGATCCTTGCTCAAACTGATCAAGACTCGACTAGAGGGGGCAAAAGAGATATGGCCGAATGAGCTATTGAGCACTTTATGGTCATATAGGACAATTGCTCGGGCACCCATAAGAGAAACACCATTTCGTCTAGCATTCGGGAGTGAGGTTGTCATTCCTACATAAGTGGGAATAGCTAGCTATAGGATAGCTCACCATGATGAAGAGAAGAACGAAGAATGGATCCGTCTGAACTTGGATCTATTAGATGAAGTAAAAGCAGCTGTTGAACAACGAATGACCCGATACCAAGACTTTATGTCCAAGCACTATAACGCCAAGGTGAAGCCTCACCATTTCAGCATTGGGGACATTGTCCTAAAAAATGTGACCATAGCCACCAAAGATTCCATGCAAGGGAAGTTAGGACCCAATTGGGAAGGTCCATACAAAATCATTGATTGTAACAGGAAGGGCATATATTACTTGGAAACGCTCGATAGACAAAGGCTGCACTATCCTTGGAATGCTGAACACCTCAGAAGATACTACCAGTAGTGCATTGACAGCAGCATATGTTATCGCCTTTATTTAAGTTTTTGTTTAAGTAGTTGACAGATTGGTTTCTTAGTTGATCAAATAGCAAGTTATCAACATTTTATTTAGTTTATCTTCGAATGGAATTATTATTGTCATCTATAGTGAAGAAAGGTTTATATACACAAAAGCCCCACTTAAAGGGCAAACAAATAATCAAGGATGCTCTCGTGCACCTAATCAAATCCTAAGTCCTACCTACAGGATGGATCGACGATCAAGGATGCCCTCGTGCACCTGATCAAATCCTAAGTCATACCTATGGGATGGACAGACGATCAAGGATGCCCTTGTGCACTTGATCAAATCCTAAGTCCTACCTACGGGATGGACAGATGATCAAGGATGCCCTCGTGCACTTGATCAAAACCTAAGTCCTACCTACGGGGTGAACAAAAAATCAAGGATGCCCTCGTGCACCTATTCAAATCCTAAGTACTACTTATGGGTAAAATCGACTATCAAGGAATTCCTCGGATACCTAATCTATGTAAATTCTAAAACCCTACCCGAAGGGTAAACCGATGACTTAATGGAAGGAGGATTGGATTGAAACTCTCTAAGTGCCCAACATGCTAAGATAACCCCTCCAAACTGATGATTAAATAAACACTAAATTGATATAAGGAAAACTAACAAATATGAACACTTGAACAAAATGCAAAAGGGAAATTATTACGAGGTAAGCAGAAAGCTTTATTAAGTTACTGAAAAGTATAAGTGTCAACCCAAATGAAGGGCAAAGAGTAACGTGTGCCCAAAACATGGCACCACCATTGTTCTTAAATTACAAACCAAAGAACTAAAAAAAAAAAAAAAACACAAACAACACACAAAATAATTTCTTTTAAGAATTAGTAGGGATATCAGTTGGCTAGTTGTTAGGATCTTTGGGATCGTCAACCTCACCAATAGGACCATTAGTCACTAGGACCTCATCGTCTATCTCTTTATCATCAGGAATGGGCTTTGCAGCAAAGGTCGTCGTGGCACTGAGCTTAATCTGGATTCGGTAGAAGTCCAAATCTGCAAACATGAGGAAGCTTGCATATGGAAATCCTCAAAACCATCCCCATAGTAACCCCCTATTTCATTGAACTAGGTTGGGAAATTTGGTACTCCTTACTGGCCTCCTCCTTCACCTTATCCATGTGCTTATAGAGCACAGCCACCTCAGACTTCAAATTGACATTCTCCTTCACTAGCTCATCAATTTGGTGAGTCATCTTGCTCAGTTTGGCCTTCAGATCAATCACCTCTTGACCAAGAGTTCGAGAAGATTCTTCGAACTTCTTCAATGTGTCTGCTTCAGACTCTAGACGATCCTTCAGGCATCTGACCGATGCCTCACGCGCAACACAATGAATTTACAGAGCATGCATCCTCACCAAATCTTGATAAGAAAAGGGAAGAGTCTAAGTCAAAAAGGGATGATTAGAGCAAAGGGACCAGAAAGGGACGAAGAGAGTGGAAATGCAATATACCTTTATCATGTCATGGAGACCAGAGTCCACTGCGTACTCCTTACCCTCCACCAGTAAAGGAAGAGGAGGAGGGGCGACGGGACATTGGGAAGTCATAGACCCATCCCAACCCCATGGTGAGCATCGTCAACAGTAAACTCGCATGCTTTTGGACAAGTGGAGGAACCACTGGCACCTTTCCCTGACAATTGGAGGTTAGAAGAGTACTTCGTCTTCTTGGAGACATGAGAAGGCAATGCCGACGATCCCCCACCTTGGGCCCTCAATGTAGCAACCTTCTTGATCTCCTCCTACCTATTCTTTGCGGCTTGTTTATTCTTCAAGGAATTCATCTCTGAAACCAATAAATAGGTTAGAAAGTGGGAAAGTTCAAACTAAAATGAAATATAAGCAACGAGCAAAAAAGAATCTAGTTGATGACACACTTATCGTGACGATGCACCTAGTTAACCCCTTGCACAAAAAAGAATCTAGCTTTCCATTGATGATTGGAGTTGGGCATACTAGATATCAACCTTAGGGCAGCCCGATGACACACAAAGTTGTAGAAACCCTTAGACTAAGGGATCTTTTGGTGTGACTAACCCCATAGGCTGACGGATCAAGTTGGCGATCCAATCCCCAATCAAGACGACCCATTACCCTAGGGTTTTCATGGGACTTATATGGGGTCCACTCATACATCCTTACATGGAAAGTTACTTACGCATCACGATCAAAGACCCTACCACACAATTAGATCTCTTATATATGGAAAGGTGATCCCAAATATCTTGGGACCCTTCTCTCTACAAGGAAATTCCTCCATATCAAGTGATTCAGGTCAGCTCTTCACCACTATATAAACCACAAACCCTAACCTTCTTAAGATTCGTGAATTCTCCCTAGCTCTTGCACTCTTGAGTTCTTGGAGATTCTACTATCACTAACTTAATCTTCGGAGAGTCTTTGACCAGCACCACACCAGTGCTCTCTGTTTGGTTCTTATCTTTTATATTTCAGGTACACCCATTGACACATGTATGGGCGATCAACTCACTGAGGATTTTTGTGCATCATCAGTTTGGAAATATTTATTTTGACATGAAATGATATAATGTGGTGATTTGATGCAAAATTGACCTAGTTTAACTATTGGTAATTTGGTCATTTTGATAGTTAATTCACATAATTGGTTAATCCGGCACCCAATTGGGACAAATTAACTATTTTAAACAAATCTCATTATTCCAATGTGGAAAATATTATTTTTTGTATTTTTAAATTAAAATCAAAATTTTGCACATAAATAAGGGCAGACAAAATATTGTATTGATGGGTGATCGAGCATTCTTGTAGTTTAAAGTTTAAAGCGGTACATGTAAAAGAAGGTATAGTTTAGGGGATAAATTGTTATTTTTCCTAAATGATTTGAATTTCGGTAAATCTTAGATATGTGATGATTGAACATAAAACCTTGAGTTTACATTACTCCCTTAACCAATGATCTGTCACCACTCATCAGTGACGATTCTTAGGAAAATTTAAAAAAATAAAAAATAAAAAAGGCTTTTTTTCCCCGGTCTAGAACGAAAAGCTGTTAGAAACTGAATTTGTATTATGAAACCTTTAACCCCACTCTTTTTGTGTAACGACTGAATATATAATAGCCACAAGTCAAAACGCCTAATCTATTGTAATATCATATACGGTTACGGGCTTTATTAACTTGCATTTATGTGTATGCAATTAAAAATATAAAATAAATTGCATTTATGTAATGGTATAAATACGAACCTCACATCATACGTATCGAAAAACGCAAAATTAAAACAATAAGGAGGAGAGGGAAGATAAAGTGCAGTGGATTAAGAGCAAAAAGACATTGGAAAGAAACACTGGTAAGGTGAAAGTTTATTTTTATTTAATTTGTCTGGTTTAGCTTTAGTCCATAAGGGTGTTGGGGATATGCAGTAGATGGGTGTTTGTTGTTTCAATTCTGCTCTAGTACGCATTAAAAATTTGAACAAAATAAAATACAAATAAAAAAATAAAAAAGCCTGCTTTAGTTAAGGTGTTTTGGCTTCTATGGGGTCCTGTTCAAAGGGAGGGGCTGTGTTAGGCTTGGAATAGATTAGGATTGGTTTGTATATGTGGCATTTGTATTAGTATGTAAATATGTTTTTTAATGTTAAAAAAGTTCATCTTGATTATAAAAATAAAAATAAAATATCGGTCGAATAATAATAATTTTTTTTTGGAGAAATCAATAAATAAATTATTATTATTATTATTATAGAAAGGTGAAGAAACAAATAAAGAGAGGATCGGCTTATTGTTTCTTGGGGATATGAAACCACATAATCCAATTATCATAAAACTACCACGCGATATTCTGAGTGATGAATTCATTGATCTAGGACAGAGATGTAAATCCAAAATATTTGAAGGTTCAATTCACCGTAGAATTAGCCCAAGTATATTTAGGATGTCCTATGGATAGAGAGTGAAATAGTCTAATCTAAAGCTAAAATACGACTTACATACTTATATTTAAAAAAAAATTCATAATCATGTAAATAGATGACACTATAATAATTGAAATGAATAGTCGGGATCATGATACCCAAAAGTCATAGAGGTAGTATAGAATTTTATCCTAAAGGGAGTTGTCAGGTTTGGTATCATGTTTTGGTTTAACAAAAATATCCTAATAGACTCCATTTCAAATATATATATATATATATATATATATATATAACTTTTTTTTTTATAGATACAATAAAATTTCAATATATGATGACTACTTTATAATAATTACTTTTTATCCTTATGTTAAGGCACTCATTAGTTTTTTGTGTAAGCAAAATTCAAACTCCAAATCTTTTATCTAAAGACCAAAAACACTTTACAAATTAAACTATACCCTCTCTAAAACTTTATCTTTATCTATATCTATACTATTATTTAAGCGGCTACCCCTGTTTGGACTGGATTTTTTTTGTTTCAAAATGCCCCTACATCCCTAAGTTTAAGTAGAGACAAAACTAAATGTTAATTTGGTAAAATATATGTCTAACTTGCACTAAAATATTGTCTAAAAAATACGAATACTCTTCTCCTAACTCACTTCTTCAAAATAACTATACGTTTATTGTTTTTTTTTTAATAGAAAAATAAGTTACTCACTCCACGTTTATCCAAAAACAAATCTAAATATCCTATAAAAAAATTTAAAATATATAAAAAAAAATAAAGGACAATCAGGATTTTTTTTTTGTTCTAAAATACCCTTACATTCCTATGTTTGAATATAGATAAAACTAAAGGACAATCTGGTAAAAATACAATCTTAATTTCCACTAAAATATTGCCTAAAAAATAGGGTCATTTTCCTATTGATTTTCAAATTTATTTATCCACTTATAAATTAGATTCTCAAAATAAAAATTATATATATAATAAAAAATATAGATTTTTTTTTTTTTTTTTTTTTGCTACTACCACTAAAAAAAAAAAAGAAAAAAAGCCTCATCTCACGCGGGAAGTGCGTGGGATGAGGCTAGTTATTATTTAAGCGACTGCCTCTATTTGGACCGGATTTTTTTTTTGTTCCAAAATACCTCTACACCCTAAGTTTAAGTAGAGACATAATTAAATGATAATTTGGTAAAAATACATATCTAACTTGCACTAAAATATTTCCTACAAAATCGGAGCACTCTTCCACTAACCCACTTCTTCAAAGTAACTGTACATTTATTGTTTTTTTGTTCTAAAATACCCTAACATTCCTATGTTTAATTAGAGACAAAACTAAAGGACAATTATAATCCTAACTTCCACTAAAACATTGTCTAAAAAATAGGGTCACTTTCCTATTAATTTTCAAATTTTCTTATCCACTTATAAATTAGAATCTTAAAATAAAAATTATATATATAATAAAAAACATAGATCCTTTTTTTTGCTACTACCACTAAAAAGAAAAAAAAAAAAAAAAAAAAAAAGCCTCATCTCATGCGCGAAGCACATGGGATGAGGCTAGTTCTCCTAAACTATCTCCTCTTTTACACTTACTCCTTAATTTATGAAAACGCACATTTTACTTCTTAAAGCTATACTCCTAAATTATGAGAATGCACACTTATTTTCTCAAACTATTACCCATGAGATGTGGTATAAAGTATTACATTGATAATTTTTTAGAGGGTACAATGTAATCTCATAATTTAAGGAGGTAACTTTCAAAAAAAAAAAAAAAGTTTAAGGGGTAAGTATTGCATAGGAAATAATTTTTGGGAGTAAGTCTGCATTATAATTTAAGGGTAAAATGTAATTTTTCTTGAAAATAGATATTAAAACGGTTAAGTAGACAAGTATCTTCACACGCAGTTTAATACTTCATGCGTGATCACTTTTTTCCTACGGTGTTTTAAGGTTTTTTTTTTTTTTTTTTTAATTTAAATTTAATTTTTTTAAATTAAATTTCTAGAGCCTAAACTTACAAATACTTTGATTCGTTGTAGATAGCCATGAACATATTTCAAATAAAAAAGGCTCAAACATCAAACTTATGATATGCGTGTTATGTCATTGATAATAACGAACTCATCCACCTAAAATATTGCCTATTACATATTGTGAAAACCATGCACTCCATGCGTGATCAATTTTCTCCCTACGGTGTTTTAAGATTTTTTATTTTTTTTTAAATTTAATTTTAATTTTAATTTCTAAAGCCTAGACTTAGAGATACTTTTGATTTGTTGTAGATAGCCATGACCATATTTCAAATAAAATAGGCTTAAACATCAAAATTTTGAATCTTACTTATTAGCGGGGTTATAATAAAATAGGCTTAAACAAGATAATCTTACCTAGAGCATTCTCATCAGCTCTTCTATAAAAAATGTAATTTTGACATACCAAAAGTCTACTTTATTATTTTACTATATTATTTTACACTATCTCATTCATCACATGTTTGATTCTTCAATTCTATACATTAAAATAATATTTTCTTAAAATTCATCCCAATCCAAAATAGTGGCCACCCAACAGGCAACAACCATTGCCCACTGCCCACCACCACCAACCAACAACCATGGCCACCGCTCACAATCCAAAACATAATTCAAAACAAAACCAAACAAATCCATCCAAATACCCCAAACAAATCCATTTACAAAAACACTCACCACCACCACAAAAATTCCAACTACCACCATGGTACAACAACAATCACAACCCAAAACCCATGAACCCAATTTGAAAAATTACCCAAGACCTACTATTGTGAGTGGCTAAAACAGCACAACCCAACCACCACCGAGCTACCACAACCCAACCACCATCACAATCAATCCCACCCAACCAACCCACAAAATAAACCCAGAAAAATAAAACCCAAAAACCCAGAAAAATAAAATCTAGAAAACCCAAAAAATGAGACCCAGAAAACCAGAAAATTAAAACCCAGAAAACACAGAAAAATAAAACCCAAAACCAAAAAAATAAAACCCAGAAAAATGAAACCCAGAAAACTAGAAAGTGATAGAGAAAAGAAAAAAGGAAAAAAAGAGAGAAAAAAGAAAAATAAAAACAAAGAGGTGAAGCTTCTGGTGAAAGAAGAAGGAAAAGGAAAGAAGAAAAGAGGAAAAGAGAGTGACAGAGATGAAGGAGTGGTGGAGAAAGAAAGAAGAAAAAGATAAAGAGAGAGCGAAGAAAGAAAGCCATAAAGGATGTAAGAGAAAATGAATAAAAAACTATATTTTTTTTAGCATTTAAATTTGCACTGTTCCAAAGATGGAATGACACTGTTCATATGTGGTATAAATTATGGCATTTGGAACATCTTATGAGAGGGATTTTTTGGTGTTTACTGTGTTAAATGCCAAATATTTGACATTTGACACACCTGACGAGAATGCCCTTATTAGTGGGGTTATAATAAGTTATAACATCCTAAGGTGGTCTAATTGCCAACTTCTTATTTTTGGATTGAAACAGTTTTAATTTATAATATTAAAACTGAGTCACTCATAATCCCCAGACCCTAAGTAAGATTTATGTAATACTGTTACCATTACCAATCATGAGGATGTTCGTACTACATACATGGCATATCTTTTTTTTTTTTTTTTTGGTGAAATCTTTTTTTGATTTTTATTTTGTGTGTGTGTGTGTGAAGACATGGCATATCTTTTTCCTAAGTAAAATTATCCCTTCCCTCTACAGTTCGGCTATGGACAAAAGAACGGCGTGTTCAGTTTTGCTGCTTTGCTTATTACTCGGAACGTTTGTCCGCCAATCTACATCAAAATTGAATATGACATTTTCCGAGTGCTATACTAATTGTCTCGATGTTTGTTATGGTTCTTCACGTGGTGATTATCGCGTCGTGTTTGCATGCATGAGGTGCGACGCATTATGCCGCAAGCACCTTTATGGCCAAGTTTGCCTTTTCAAATGGTGCTGGAAAGTGAAGAAGTGAGGTTGGAAATTGTTTTTTTTTTTTTTTTGGTGACAAGTGAGAATATTGGTTTAATCTAGAGACCATGCTGGTAATAAGAACCAGTCCTCACCTATGAAGAATTATAATATTAATCAATAAAAGGGAATAAAAGTCGAAGAATTTTGCGATGTATCTTTCTTCTCATAAATCAATGAGGAAGACTATAAATTTTGGTATTCAAAGCTTAAACCTCAGATTGTATGTTATTTTGAAAATTTTTTATGCTAATTAGTAGGTTTTACTTTCATTATTCAGAGACCAGGAGAAATATTCCAAGTGTCAATGAATGGAAATTACAAAATATACTTAAGAGCTAATTGCAGGTTAACATGTGTAGGTATTTTAGTTTGAAGTGATAGAAGTAGTCCAATTAAATGTTATGTGTTATAATAAACCAGTGTGTAATCCCATACATGTGCACGTGTACAATTAAAAACAATCACAATTATAAGGTTCGAAATTGTAGTACCCAAATCCGGTGGTACTTCCTACGGGGGTGAATTTGGGTTCCCAATTTATTTGTTGGTGGGTTTCTTTACACTCCTACTAAGTATCGCTTCAAACGCTACCTTGACAGCCCAATTCTCTAACCCTTGCTCCTCTCCTCTCTAGTCCTTACACTTTCCTTATTTATTTTTCTGCTGTGCATGTTATTGATATTTGTATTTTTTTAATAAGGTTTATTCATAATAAATCTAATTAACAACTTGGGTTTAAAACTTGTTAATTCTATCAACCGGGGTCTAAATTTCCCAACAAGTGGTATCAAAGTAGGTACACTCTAATTGGATTAGCTTCCTAAGTGTGATCCTTGACCCCCGTTGTCATGAAAACTCTTGATTGTTTTGATTTGCATGATCTTGCAGTGAATGATGATGATGATATTCAAGATGCCTATTGCAAGCTTTATAATTTTTGTATGAAATCTGTTGAATGTTCTACAAAATTAAAAGCTAATTTTAAAAAGGTCAAATTTGAAAAAGATGATTTGATTGCAAAATTGGATGAAGCTAATAATTTGAATGAGAAATTCAAAATTCAAATTTCATCTCAGGTGGGCAATATTAAGAGTTTGGAAGAGCAACTAGTTGAATTTTAAATTGAAGTTGAAAAATTAACTAGTGCTAAACTTGTTGGTGAGCCTAACTTAAAAGAAAAAGATTTTTGTATTCCTCCATTTAAAAGGATTAATGAAGAGTTCAAGGCTAATATTGCTAGGATAAACAAAGGTAAAAAGTCTGATGTTAATGCTGAAGTTTCTAAACTTATGACTAAAACTCCTCCTAGGTTGAATAAAAATTCTGAATTTGTCCTCACTTGTCATCATTGTCATATTGTTGGTCATCTCAGGCCAATTGCCCTAAGTTGAAGTCCCTGTCAACCTCTAAGGTTATACCTCCTTCTAGGAAGCCAAGCAGCTCTAAAACTACTCATGTTTGTCACCATTGTGGTGTTTCAGGACACATTCGTCCTAATTGCTTTAAGCTGTATCCTCCAAAGCAAGCATCCAAATGGTCACATGCTTTCTCTTAAGGGCCTATACCTTTGTTTGGATAGTTATTAAAAGTTTTGAGCTTTTTAACTTAATTTCAGGAGAAACTTAATTCTTCTATGTCCTTTAGTAGACATATTAGGATACGTGCCTTTTCATTTTCACGGCCAAAGACTCGTGCTGTGTGGGTGAAAACGGAGCCTAAGACTTGATTTTTTTTTTCTATTTGTCCTCTGCTTTAATTCTTTCTATCTAAAGTAAGACTCTCTTTACTTGATTTTTTATTTGCTTTTGGAATCATGCTTTCATGCATCTGCATATTTCTTCATGCTTTCATATTGTTTGTCTACTTTTGGTTGGTTGTTTAGTTTTTATTTTGTTTTGTTTAAAAAAAAAATAGAAAAATACAAAAATAGTGTGTGTTTGTGTACATTGGTACTTGTGTACCTTGGATGGCCATTGAAACAAAGTTTTCTAAACTTTGTATCTTTTGTAGCTTAAATGAACATCTTTATGCACAACTAAGCAAGTGAGCTTTGTGGCTCATGTTTGTGATGAGTAAGATTATGTAATCTTTTGTATTTAATACCCGTATCACTCTTTTTGACGGGTAGGACTAGAAAATCCTAAGAGAAAGGCATAAATAATCATTTCACCACTGTTGTCCACCAATCATGAAATGATATCTGTATGCTTCGACATAGCAAAATGCAATGTCAAAACCTTAACATAATTGAGCATTTCTTTTCTATCTTTTATATGCCCATGCATGATATGCTTAAAAGAAAATATGCAAAGAAAAACAAAAGCAAAAGGAATAAATATGTTTTATATATGATTATAAGCGTGTCTTCTAGGAGATGTGGGAGTTCTAGGATGTACCTCGAAGATGATAGTCCCCATCAAGTAGTTATGATCTTGTGTGAGTTAAATTGATTTGCTTAAATTTCAAATTGTCATAACATGTAGACACTTATGCAATCTTGCGATGTTTTTCACACACAATACGTAATATTCTTTGCATTCATGTGCAAGTACAATATGATTTGGCCATCACAAGGAATACATGTGTTAATGTATGCACACTAAACTGTCTTGACTTATTTTTGAAATATAAAATTGGTTAGAGTTGTTTAGTGTGTGTGTGTGTGTGTGTGTGTGTGTGTGTGTGTGTGTGTTTTGGATCTATACGCTTGACATTTTTTTGTTAAGAGATGTTTTTGAGAGCTTAAAATGTTGATTAGATCTTTGGATAAGTAGCATGTTTGATTACATTCATGTCTGTGTTTTTCTCTTCTTTGAAAAACTGTTTTTGCCCATCTCGATAGCTAAGCTATCTGTCTAGCTCCTTGATCTTTCTTTCTCGACAAAAGTTAACGCAATCTTGATCCATCAAAGTTTTTAATAATTTGTCTTGATAGCTTCTAGATAGATTCTCGATTCATCAAGAAAGTTTCTATCTACTCAATAGATGCTCGATAACTGTTCGATCCATCGAGGTTAGCTTTTGCTCGATAGCTGCTCGACAGCTTCTCGATCTATCGAGATCCTCTTGCATGCATTGTTTTTCACATATTGTGCATCTTTCTTTTATCTTGTCATCCATAGCATCTTTGTTCATTACATTCATTCATTTATATGGATTCCCTGTTCCCTCTTGATCATCTTTATGTTTCTCGGGGTGAGGCTCTATAGTTTCTTGTATCCTTTGTCAATCATGACAAAAAAGGGGAGAAATTGTGGTTTCTTTTTTAAGATTCTACAAGTTAAAGTAAGAAATACATGCCCTTATAAGGGGGAGTTGTGTTTCATCTTATTAGGGGGAGTGTTTACCTCCTTGTTGTTGTAGGAGCTTCTTTTAGCTTCTTCTTCTTGTACACCGGTCTTATGACTATGTTTACATATATTGTGTTTATCTTATATATATATATATATATATATATATATATGATGATGTATGTCTTCTTCACCTACCTCTACATGTGTTGTTTCTTTTCTCTTTTTATACACATGTTTCTTTACTTGTATGTAATCTTTTATTTCTATTTTACACTAAGATGCCTTGATGAGTTTTGTTTAAAGTATTTCAAAAATATAGGTTGTCAAAGTCTTCATTGCAATGAACTCACTT
The DNA here is from genome assembly GCA_032878915.1 of Castanopsis chinensis. Classification (NCBI taxonomy): domain Eukaryota; kingdom Viridiplantae; phylum Streptophyta; class Magnoliopsida; order Fagales; family Fagaceae; genus Castanopsis; species Castanopsis chinensis. The sequence goes on from JAVQMG010000130.1 coordinate 16,950,680, forward strand.
CTTGCAAAGTTTTTCAAGAGTTTGTGTTAGGATAGATTTTATTGTATTGAACAAGTGAGTATGAGTTGAGTGATTTATGACTTCTTTCATATGTTCATTTGTTTATTGTAGTTTTGTCACGGATTGTCAAAGGTGGAGATTGTTAAGACATATGTGATTCATGTTAGGGACATATGTCATTTAGAATTGGCTAATCCTTTGGCAAAACGCACTTTACTTGTATTTGGGTAGATCTAGGGTGTGTTTAATACTTCAAAGAACAAGAGTTCAAGTCCAGTATTAAATCCATTAAAATCTGTCCCAGAAACAAGTGAAGAAGTACTATTTCATTAAAGTTCAACAGCTACTCAGCAGATACTATCTATCGAGGCTCGATAGCTGCTCGACAAATACTATCTATTGAGAATTACGAAATTCAGATTTCCAGATTTGATTTTTGGCCCATGCTAACATGTATGTATAGGGTTTCTTTTCTCACAACCCTAGACATATATAAAACTTATTTTAAAGGTCGTCACATATGAGAATACAAGGAGAACATATGCAAAAGATGACCGATGCCTTATTTTCTTTGAAAGAAGCTACTGCGTATTTGTACCTTAGGGTTTTGTAACCAAGTGCTTCTTGATATTCATTGTTAATGAAATAAAGAACTTTGCAACCAACAATCTCCTTCAAGTTGGTGAGCTAGTCACATACTGGGAGGTGTGTATCATTGGTTAGTCACGTACTAGGATTCGTGCATCAAAATGGTGGCATTCATATATTGAAAAGTTCAGAGGTTTTGAAGTAGTAGAAGGTTTCTACTGTAAGTTCATCTACGGGGATTGTAGAGTCTAGGGACAAAGGTTTTGTACGAAATCTAAAACTTCTCTTTACTATAGTGAATTGCTTTTCGAGAAGGCTTTCGCCCAGGTTTTTTACTGTGAAACTAGTTTGTCTCATTGGTTTTCCTAGGTCATCATTTCTTGTCTTATTTACTTTTTCGTTGTGTATGATATTGATGTTTGTGTGTTTTAACAAAGTTTATTCATAATAAATCTAATTAACAACTTGGGTTTAAAACTTGTTAATTCTATCAACCGGAGTCTATCCCAACACCTCTGAATGATTACCGACACAACTTCTTATCCTATGATAACCAAAAATGAGAGGACGTTCTCTAAACCTTCTTTGCCTCTTTCTCATCAATCGATAATGATCCATCAGCCAAAAAGGAAACAAAAGGGTCCATCCAACTCGGCTCAGACACCAAGGCTAATGCTACTACTATGAGATGCTCTATACTCGAGTGCTCCAAAAACTCCACAGAAATCATTCATGGAACACATATATTTGACGACGAGCCAAAATGGCTAGTGAATTGGCGTGACTATTCTGACTTCTTGGGACTCTGGCCATACTTATTCTTTGAAAACATGCTTATAGTGTCCCTTATAACTTCAAGTGCTGTGACTTACGGAAGGCTTCCCTCTACTTGGCTTACTACTATTCTTGAATTTGAGAATATTTCTACCTCCTCGGCACCGAACTTCTAGAAGGCTCTAAGCCCAGTGATAAGTGCTTCATATTTCGCTTCGTTGTTGGAAGCTTGGAAACCCTACCTCATTGATTTTTCCATTCTTAACTCCTCAGGGGATATCACTATGATCCCGGCCCCAGATCCTTTATCATTCGACACCCAGTTGAACTGAGACCTGACATACCTTTGCCGCAACCTCTAGTGCTGGCATAAACACAAATTCTACTAATACTTGGCCCTTAATAGAGTTCCTCAGTTTATTCCGTATATCAAACATCCCAAGTCTTGTTCCCGATTTTTCTATTCTCCCTACAAAATCCAATCTCCTCATGAGCGATTGTAAGGGGTATTCAGTTAGCATGCAAACCGTGTGGGCTTGGAAGTAAAGGGGCAATTTCCTTATCATATGCACCAACGCTAGGGCCATCTTCTCTAGTGGAAGGAATTGAGTCTTCGAATCTACTAACGTCTTGCTAATGCAGTACACCGGTCTCTAGATTTCGTCTTGGTGTCTTAGTAACACAACACTCACAGCGTGGTTAGAGACTGCCACACACACACACACACACACACACACACACACACATATATATATATATATATATCTTCTTCAGGCTCAGGTTTGGATAAAATGGGAGGGGCTAGCCAAATAGCACTTCAAGTCTTTGAATGCTGCATCACACTCCTTGCTCCATTAAAAACCCTTAACGTTTTCAACAACTGAAAGAAAGGTCTACACCTATCTGCTAACCTTGAAACAAACCAATTTAGGGCGGTAATCATCCTAGTGAGTCTTTGCACTTCCTTGGGGTTACTAGGTTGGTTAAGCTGTTGAATTGCTGTGATCTAGTTGGGGTTAACTTCTATACCTTGGTTTGTTATCATGTAGCCCAGGAAATTGCTAGAACCCACACTAAATGCACATTTGCTCGCATTATGGTGCACCTTGTGTTATCTCAGTATTTTGAAAACTTCGATCAGATTTGGTATATTCTCTTCACCCTTTTTGCTCTTGACCACCATGTCATCAATATAGACCTCCACTGTGTCTCCAATCGAATCTTTATACATCCTAGTGAATGTTAGTTGACACATGGCCCCTTCATTCTTTAGCCCAAAAGTCATCACTGAGTAATGATAATTCCCCTCGGGTGATATGAAAGAGGTCTTCTCTTGATCCTTTGGTGCCAGACCAATTTGACGATAACCTTGAAAGGCATCCATGAAACTCACTCTCGGGTGTCCATATGTGGCATCCACCAATTGGTCTATCTTAGGTACAGGGAATGGATCCTTCAGGCAAGCTCGGTTGTGGTAGGTAAAATTGGCACAAACCCTTCATTTCCCATTTTTCTTTTTCTCCACTACTATATTCGATAGCCATTAAGGAAAGAACACCTCCTTAATAGCCCCCATTAGCTTCAATTTCTCCACCTCTTTCTTCACGTCTTCCATATATGGCTTTGCTGATCTCCTCGGCTTCTGCTTTTTCGATGGTACTAAAGGGTCTACATTTAGCTTATATGTGATAAAAGTTGGGTCCACCCCTTGCACTTCGTATGGGCTCCAGGCAAATACGTCAAAGTTCTGTACTAGCAACAAGAGCACTTCTGCCCAATCTTCTACTAGCAAGCTCTTCCCTATTTGAAAATATCTGTCGATGTAAGGTAAAATCTATATTTGAACCAAATCCTCGGTGCTATTAGCCCCTGTCATTGTAATTGCTATAATTGTTTTGCTTCAACTTGCTTTTTCTATTTAATCTCATGATTAATTGTGGCCACGAAGCATTGTCGCGCCACCTTTTGATTGACTCTGACCACAACGACTCTGTCTTTAGTAGGGAATTTGACATATTGATGTAGCGTGGACGGTACTGCCCCTCATGGCATGAATCCAGAGCCAACCCAAGATCATAGTGTATGGAGAAAAGGCATTAACCACTATGAAGTTTAACATAACCTCCTTTCCCTCGGTGACAACTGGGAGCTTTATTTACCCCTTGGGCACCAATATCTTACTATTGAACCCTACTAATGATGTGTCATACTTGCACAAATCCTTGGGTTTCAATCCTAATCCCTTGTACAGACTAGGATACATTATCTCAGCCTCGCTTCCTTGGTTTATCGTCACTTTATTCACCAAGAATCCTTCAATCTGTGAAGTCACAATTAGAGCATCGTCATGTGGCTGTGACATTCCCTCCAGATCATCTTCATCAAAAGTGATCGGATTTCTATTCGGCTTTAGCCTCTTTTTAAGTTAGTCTATCGCCTATGATCCAGGCAGGGTTGCCACACTCAATATGCCCCTTCAATGACCAACACTCACACTGATGGAGGCTGCTTGGATAACCTTTGTAAGAGACCTCGCCAAAAGCCTCTCTAAAAAAGAGAGATTTTTGTAGTATACTTTTTAGGGCACCTTTCTTTTTGGGTAAGTAGCGTGGAGTCGCCACTTATTTTTTATGTAAACAAAACAAGAAAAACTAAATAACAAATATGTAACTGAATTGCTTGTTTCATTAATTAAATAAAGAAGATACAAGTTTGAATGTTAGAACATTACATGGCTTTGGGTCCTAGTTACAATCTACCAAAATACATGGCTTTTTGTTCTAGTTACTATCTACCCAAAAATTAAAAAGCAAAGATTCGAAGGTTAGGTTACGAAATGGGAAGGTGTTAGGCACCCATTCCGCCGAGACAGAGTCTGGTCTTTTAGACTCTTGTGACCAATGTACCATTTTTATGCATGTCATGAATGATATGTTCAGCATGTGGAATTATATTACATAAATTTATTTATGAATGTATCCTTTTTTTTTTGTTTAAAAATTCAGATCTTTTTTAATGATTAAAAGAAATAATTTAGACTTAAAAAAAAATTAGATCTGTTTTTGTATATGTAAAGACAATGGTTTTTAAAGAAAATATTCAGATTTGTTTTTATATAATAAAAAGAGGTCTTTTGGTTGGTTAAAAAATTCAGATCTGTTTTTATGAGGAAAAAAAAAATGGTTTTGAGTTTAGTAAAGGATCAGATTTGCTTTGTGATAATAAAAAATGGTTTATTTTATTTTAATTTATAACTGAAAAATCAGATCTGTTTTCCATTTGAAAAAGATTTTTTTTTTTTTGAGAGGATCTCATTCATAAAATAATTTCATGCTACATGGATCAAACGAAAACTACAAAAACAACAATACTTGATCTCTTTCTTTATTTCAAAAATCTGCATGCATTAATAAAAAATCAGATCTTTATCTAAAGATGATCTACATCTAAGGAACATGCAGATCCGTTTTTGTTTGAAGAAAAGTTCAAATCTACATCTAAGGAAGAAACATTCAGATTTACATCTAAGATGCAAATCTGTTTTATTTTGATGAAAAATTCAGATTTACATCTAAGGAAAATGCAGATCCATTTTATTTTGAAGAAAAATTTAGATCTACATCTAAGGAAAGTGTTGATCCATTTTATTTGAAGAAAAAATCAGATCTACATCTAAGAAAGATGTAGATCCATTTTATTTTGAAGAAAAAGAGTTGAGTACATGCATATCTTTAAAACTAAGAAACGAATTATAGTAACAATAAAAGAATCAAGAGCATATTTTCACAATCTAAATTAACAAGTCAGAATATGAATATTTGAAACAATAAAACATGCATCATCATGACAAGAGAAACATAAAAACAAAAGGTTAGAAAACAACCTCTTGAGAGGATGTTTTAGGGTTCAAAGAAATTTATTTAGTTATCTTTGAAACCTAAAATTCCTAATTTAAGCAGCAAATCTTAGAGAGGATCAACAAATATCAGTAATTTGAGAGTCTCAAAACGTGTTCCTCTCAGATTGTAAAAAAAAAAAAAAATGCTGAATTATGAGACCTAGCCTCTATTTATAGGGACTAAAGTGGTTAAAAAAAAAAAAGCAACGATGCTTAAAATGTGAATTAGGACGTATCCCTCTGCGAAAAGGTCAAAAAGGATGTGCTTTATCATCACTTGAATGTCGTTGGGCCAAAGCCCAAAAGTTGGGAATTCGACACTTTTAAAGTGCCTTTTGGCACTCCAAAAATGCCGAATGGGCTATTGGACACCGAACGTACTTTCATGTTTAAGTGCCGTTTGAACTCTCCTTCTAGGGTTTTTTAATCAATCCTTGCACCTAAACATGTTTTCATCCTTCGTCTATGATTTTTTTGTCTCTTTTCTGGATAATTTAGGCTTTTTAAGAACAATTATCTTGTAGATAAATATTCTAAAATAAATCTTGATAAAGTTCAGATTATCCACAATTTATTGTTATCCAATCATCTCTTTTATTCCTATGCATGCAACCCTACTTTAAACACTAATTATCAACTAATTGCAAAATTATTTAATTAATTTTAATTGTTTGACCAATCAGAATTAATTTAAATTATTCATGCGTGATCGACTCTTCCTAGACACAATGCATATAGACCGTGCAAACTTGATCATGCGATATCATTCGATCTGATGGTTTAATTTAGAAACCAAACACATCGTTGCAACCGTTAGAATTTTAAGATCATTTTTATGATATAAAATGAATGAATTGATGCAAGTAATGCAAAGAAAAATTGATGCATGTGATGCAAAGACAAATTGATGCATGTAATGCAAGAATGATTTTTTTTAGGTACAATTTCCACTCCAGTCATCTTCCTTGATTAAATCATGGGTGCAAAATCGAGTGTTTATAGAATGCCCCTCATTGACGGAGCTTGAAAAGTGAATGTCAATGTAAAACAAAGACATTGAATTTACCGACCATGATTTAATTGAGGTTGCATTTTCAAAGATTACCTAACCTTTAGAACCTAAAACTTTGTAACATAGAACTAGTGCCTTGTCTTTTTGAGAAAAAAATGACAATTGTAAGAATTTAGGCTAACTGATAGCTAATGAACATTGAAACGATTCTTGACAATTGATGTGGTTGAGAGACTTTTTCATTTTGATCTTGATAATGGAGTTGTTTGCGACTAAGGGTCTTGATCTTGACGAAGGGAGTGTTTGCGACCAAAGGACTTATTCTTGATTAGAAGAGTGTCTGCGACCAAAGGACTTGATCTTGATGAAAGAAGTGTCTGCGACCACAATATTGATATTGGATACGTAGGTTCATGCGACCAATGAATCTGATCTTGACTGAGATAATGTCTTTGACCACAATATTGGTTTTGGATACGTAGGTTCCTGCGACCAATGATTCTAATCTTGATTGAGATAATGTCTGAGACCATGATCTTGATCTTGGATATGTAGGTTCCTGTGACCAATGATTCTGATCTTGACTGAGATAACCAAGGGCTTCTCATCCTTGAAATCAAGTTGTTGCTTGCAAAAATTAAAATTTGGAATCAGTCTCCAACTGATGAGTGTTTTGTTGTCCCTTTGCTTTTTGAGATGTGTGATCTTCATTCACCCCTTTCTTGCTTTGAACTTTATCAAGAAAAGCTTTGATTGAAAAGGATTTTATTTTTGGAAAAGATTTGATTTTTTGAAGCTTGAAAGTTTTGAAATTGACAATCAAAATTTTGAGACTTTAAAACTTTGAGATTTTGATTTGAAATTTGGAATTTTGAAAATTAAGACTTGAAATTTTGATCATGAAATCTAAGGTTTGAATTTTTTTCTTGAAATTTTGAAAAATGGAGATTTGAATTAAAAATTGACATTGAGAAAGTGATTTTTAGTTATTTATTATTATTTAGAGATGAAAATTTCAAAAATTTGGAGTTTAAAAGATATTTGGAAAACTTAAATATTTTTTTTTGGAGTTAGACTGAATCAACTTAGTTTGACTGAGTTGACTCAGCTTATATGTTGAGTTTAAGTGTGGGGGCTAAAATTTGGCCCACCACTTTCCTTGTCTCCTTTTTTTTCTTTATTTGTTTCATCCTTCTCCACCTCTCTTCCTCCATTGTCACTATTCACCTTCTTCTTCTCCTTGATTTTTCTTCTTCATTTCACCATTTCTTCTCACAAAAAACACTTTTCCAAGCTCCTCAAGCTTCCCTCATTCATCTCTATCAATATTACTTCAGATCCTTGTGTTTTGAACATTTTCACCACACACCCATTTTGGTGAAACCCATTTTCCAAATCCATTTTTCTTTCCATGAAGATGACTTCTTCCTCCAAAGGACCTTCTTTTATTACTTTTCATAGTAAGAAATATGATCCAACATTTAATTGGCATAAGGAGGCTGGACTTCTTCAAGACCCTAGGACCCATGCTCCATATTGTCATGTAGACACCAATGTGAGTTTTTTTTTTCTTTGGTTTCTATGCTTGGAAAAATGTTGTTGCATGTTTCATTGAAAGTTTCATGGTGAGATATTGTCATTTGGTTGTTTGAAATTTGAGGCCTTGTGTGATTGGTTATGTTGGAAAAATATGTTAGCTTTGGAGCATTCTTGAAGATTTTTTTTTTTTTTTTTTTTAATCACAGTGCATTTTGGACAATGTTGGTGGCTTATGAAATTTTGACAATGTAGGTAGATATTATGATGTTGTTGGATGAATTTTGGTTTGGATTTTGGGAGTATTGGCATTGTGAAAAATTCGTGGTAGGCTTATGTGAATGTGTTCGTGATAGATATGTAAAAATTTTATTGGTATGTGTAAACTTTGTTTTACGGACATGGCAAAATTTTGTGGGTATGGAAGATTTTTGGACATGGGAAAATTTTATGGAAATGAAATTTTGATTAATTTTGTTGGGCATGTGATGTTGGTTCTTGGAAAATTTTTGTGATTATGATTTTGGCCATGTGGGAATTTAATCATGCATGGGCATGCACTTGTGAATTTTTTTTGCTATGTTGAGAATGTAGGAACTTTCTTTTCATGGTTATGGAAAAAATTTGGTAGTTGTGTATGGATATGTGAAGAATTTTGATTGTGGTGAAATTTTGGTGGGGCATTGGGTGTTTTTTTTTTTTTTTTTTTTTTTTTTTTTTTTTTTTTTGTAATGTGGGCTTGGTCATTGCAATTGATGAGTTGAACTTGTGTGTTGCAGAGCCTTAAAAGTCGAGGCAATCTCTAAATGTAAAAAAGTGCATGGGCAAGGTTATCTTCTACCATCAATAACATTGTCAATGAAGTAGGCTTTGACACTTTTTTCAAAGCTTTGTTGAATCATGAGACGCATGAATAGAAAGATCTTTAGTTAGTTCTTGCCTTGGCAGAATGCTTCTAGAACACTACATGTCCCTTCCACTTTCCATGTATTGGGGAGGTAATGTTGACACCTTATGACTTCTCAGTTATCACTAGTCTAAGGTATAGGATAAATATATGTTTGTATCACATAAGAAACATAAGTAGCAGAAAAAATATTGGATCTACTGCATTCATAATGGATAACATGCACTATGTAAGTTTCAGAATTTAAGAACAAAATAGTATACCTTAGTGCGGTGAATTTCGAAAACAAAGATCAGAAGCACTTGGGAACACTTTTAATCTTCACTCCAATTCCACTAATGCCCAAGAAGTGTGGTCTCTCAATCAATTTTTCAAGGGAGAATTAGAGAGAGTGATTTACACTCACACATACACACCATTTCACAATAGTGTTATTCCTTCATTATAAATATTTTGTATGTTTCTCCCTTTGTATCTAACTAATTATCTAACTAGGTTGGCCTTTTGGGCCTTTCCAATTGGGCTTAAGTGTGTGGCTTGGAATGGTACCAAACTAGACCAATAAGACACTAGCTCTAATAGGCCTTGGGCTTTTCTGTCAACTCTTAACAAGTCCAAAGTTACCATTAACTATATTTAATACCACTTTATAAATATAGTTGCACTCTAGGCTTTATTTATAAATTAAATCCCAAGACTTTATTGTACATGCAACCCCTTCATAAAATATTCGTAGTAATACAAAGTCATTAATGTAGATTGCTACTTTATAAATTATTACATCTAAATTCCTTGAGTATCCGGTTTAATCTTTTAAGTTATTCATCATATATTTATGAAATCTAATTCCATAAATATATACTTTACTAACTCCTTACTAAAGTGGTTAGGCCTAACTCTCTGAATAACCAAACTCATTGAACTTATCTCAAGGGAATATTTTGTATCTCCGTTAAGAGACTATGAATTCCATCTTGAGAATTAATGTTCCATCAATACTAAATGTGGTTGCCCAACATACTGAGGTTTTGACCGTAACTATAGATCTCACTCTTGATATATCAAAGTAACCTACACTTCATGGTTAGGTCCATTATCCTTTCAGGATTAAGAGTTCATGTAAATATAAGTCGTGAGTTTATTATTCATTTAACAGTCATTAGAAGAATAATAAATCTCACAACAGTCCAGTTCAATATGTTTTAACTCTTAAAACATATCAACATACCAATTAGAAATCTCCATTTTCATGATCAAGACAAATCATCTTAGTAAAATGATTACAAACTACAAATCATCTTCGCAGATGAAATGCCCAATTTCATCATCGACTACAAACTAAAATTTTGAGTTTACAAAGAACTTGTGATTTATATCTTTTGTAACTAAATCACATAAATTACATACTATGCATCTCATGGACTATATGATAATGTCCCAATATTCATGTTATCATTATTCTTAGATAATAATAAAACAACTTTATTGATCACAATATTAAGTCATACATAATGTCATACATAGCATCATACAATATGATTTAAGGGCACTAATCATATCGCTATTTTTGCCAACAATCATATTGCTATTTTTCCTCAAGAGGAGTATATAATGAAGGAAAGCTAGGACATGGTTGAGTAAGTACATATTTGTGCTCTTCAGCAATTAAAACAATGTCCAAATTTCTTTTCCAGTCAACATAATTGGATTTAGTCAGTTTGTTTTGATTAAGAATAGAAAAAAGTGGGCTAAATGATACCATGTTCAAATCTGAAAACAATAAACATGAATATAATAAGTAAACTGGACATTATCAGTTTAGCATATAAGCATATAATATGGAGCCTTAAAAAAACCATAAAATAATATATACAACGACAATCCAATCCCATGTTTATAATTCCTTGGTAGCAAGTTTATTATAAACAATATGATTGATTGAGAACTATTCTTATTTTTAGTGCTATCATGATAACTCTTATTAAACATTAATAATATGCCGTAAAACCTTTAGCCTTTAAGTGATAATGACATAGCTCGTTTGGGAGGTTAACATTACACTTAGTCTAGTGTACACCATTATCTAGAATCATGTGTAGCCACATTTCATCTCCCTTTATAGTGTCTAAACTTGTAGTACCATGAAACAAAACACCATCCTTTGGGTTCGCGAGGCATATATGCCAAGACGAGGTGCTTGTCCACACTACTTTAAATAGGTAAGTTCAATCTTGTAGTACTATGAAAAAAAAATCTCCTTTGGGTTCGTGAGGCATATACGCCAAGACGAGGTGATTATCCCATACTACTATGAACTGATAATGGAGGCCGTAAGATCCAATCCTTGTATCTCTCCCACTACATGTTTTAAAATAAAGGTTTTTATCATTTGGAACATGCATAAACAAATTACACATAGCCTTGTTCTTTATACATGTAAAAACACTTTAAGAAAATTCTGGATCCCCTGTCCTCAATCGATCGAGAAAAGTTCTGGATGCTCAATCGATCGTCGATAGATCCTCGATCAATCGAGAAAACTTCTGTCAGCTCGATCGATCGAGCGTCGCGAATTTCGAATTTTTCAGAAGTTTTTAAAGACAGTTTTTTAACGTTTTCATCAATAAAACAACTATCATATGATACTTGTGTATAGAAATTAATATCAAAACTGAATTTCATTGATGCTATAACCTTAAAGTTCAGTTTAACATACTTAAACTCAAAATTAAATAACATCATAACATCAATATCAATTTCTATCAAACAATAATTTCAACAACCATGCAAAAAACTAATTACTAACAACATGAAACTATTATCACCAATTCCAAAACTCAAAACATGTTAAACAGATATGAAATGAAGACCGCTTTGATACCATTTGATGGAAAATAACATGTTTGTATCACATACATAACATACGCAGCAGAATAATAACAAATCTACTTCATTCATATATGTTAACACGTACCATGTAAGTTTCAGAATATAGAACAAGAGAGTGTACCTTGGAACAATAAATTTCAAAATCGAAGATCTAATGCACTTGGAAACACTTTCAATCTTCACTCCAATTCCATTAATGCCCAAGATGTGTGGTCTCTTAATCAGTATTCCAAAGGGAGAATGTCAAAGTGTTTAATACTTCTTACACACCATTTCACAATAGTGTTCTTATTGTTCACTTATAGAACATTTTGTATGTTTCTCCCTTTGTATTTAACTGATTATCTAATTGGGCTGGCCTTTTGGACATTTCCAATTGGCTTTAAGTGTGTGGCTTGGAGTAGGACCAAAAAGGACCAATAAGACACTAGCTCTAATGGGCCTTGGGTTTTTCTGTCAATTCTTAACAAGTCCAAAGTTACCATTAACTATATTTAATACCACTATATAAATATAGTTGTACTTTAGGCCTTATTTATAAATTATATTCCAAGACTTTATTGTACATGCAACCCCTTCATAAAATATTCGTATTAATATAAAGTCATTAATGTAGATTGCTACTTTATAAATTATTACATCTAAATTCCTTGAGTACCCGGTTTAATCTTTTAAGTTATTTATCATATATTTATGAAATCCAATTCCATAAATATATACTTTACCAACTCCTTACTAAAGTGGTTAGGCCTAACTCTCTGAATAACCAAACCCATTAAATTTATTTCAAAGGAATATTTTGTATCTCCGTTAAAAGATTATGAATTTCATCTTGAGAATATATGTTCCATCAACACTAAATGTGGTTGCTTAACATACTAAGGTTTTTACCATAACTATAGATCCCACTCCTAATATATCAAAGTAACCTACATTTCATGATCAGGTTCATTATCCTTTCAGGAGTAAGAGTTCATGTAAATATAAATCATGAGTTTATTATTCATTTGACAGTCGTTAGGAGAATAATAAATCTCACAACGGTCCAATTCAATATGTTTTAACTCTTAAAACATATCAACATACTAATTAGAAATCTCTATTTCTATGATCAAGACAAATCATCTTAATTGATATGTTATAGTCTTCGCAGATGAAATGCCCAACTTCATCACCGATTATGAACGAAAAATCTGAGTTTACAAAGAACATGTGATTTATATCTTCTGTAACTAAATCACATACTATGCATATTATGGACTATATGATAATATCTCAATATTCATGTTATCATTATTCTCTCATAATAATAGAACAACTTTATTAATCACAACATTAGTCATACATAATGTCATACATAACATCATACAATAGGATTTAAGGGCACTAATCCCAACAGTTATATCTACTTTGTAACCAATCTGCTTCAGGGATTTCACTTTCCAATACCGTCCTTAGTGAATAGACAGCCATTTCAATGGGAAGGATGACTTCCATCCCATACACCAATGAATAAGGAGTGGCTCTTGTGGAAGATCGGATTGACGTTCTATACGCCCAAAGTGCATAGGGTATTTGTAGGTGCCAGTCCTTGTAATTATTTAAGCTCTTCTTCTAGATTTACCTTATATATTTACTAGCAGACTCAACTACTCCATTGGTTTAAGGACGGTAAGGTAAAAACTTGTGGTGCTGGATGTTGAACTGTCGCAGTAGCTTCTCTGTTTCTCCTTTAAAATGTAACCCATTGTTAGAGATAATCTCATGTGGTACCTCATATCTGCAGATGATGTTGGTCTGAATGAATTGAGCAACTTTCTTTAAATTTAAGATTTTGTATGAGGTAGCTTCTACCCATTTAGTGAAGTAATCTATGGCTACAAGTAAGAATTTATGGCCATTGGATGCAGTTGGATGAATCTTCCTAATAATGTCTATCCCCCATATAGAGAAGGGACAGGGTGATGTCATAGCATGTAGTGGCATGGGTGGCATATGCTTTAGATCTCCATGGACTTGACATTGATGACATTTTCGAACATGAGCTGCACAGTCGACTTCCATAGTGGTCCAGTAGTAGCCTTGTCTCATTATCTTCCTTGATAGCACGTGTCCATTCATATGTGGCCCATAACTTGATTCATGAACCTTTTCAATTATTTGCTTAGCCTCCTTAGCGGTTACACAAAGGAGATGAATTCCATCATATGATCTTCTATAAAGTCTTTCACCACAAATAATGTAATTAGTGGACAACCTTAGGATGGTTAATTGGTCATTCTTGTTTGCAGATGGTGGATATGTCCCATCCTTAAGGTATTGTAGGATGTTTGAATACCATTCACCTTCCGCATTCTTTCCCTCATCTTCCTTTATTGTCATGCAGTAGGTTGTTCCTTCTTTCTATTCCAACACTATCTGTCTAGCTTCATCTTCTTTATGTTCATCCATCATGGATGCCATTGTTGCTAGAGCATCTGCAATTTGATTCTGCATCCTTGGCATATACTGGTATTGGATCTTGCTGAATTTTGATGCCTATTTTTGAAGACATTCATGATAAGGCATAAGTCTTTCTTCTTTAATCTTCCATTTATTCTGAATTTGAGAGATTATTAGAGCTGAGTTTCAGTATACCTTCAACTCCTTCACTCCTAGACCTACAGCTGCTTATAGATCTATAATGCAAGCTTCATATTCTGTGGCATTGTTGGTGGCAGGAAAGTTAAGTCTGCCAGAAAATGGAATGTGAGTCCTTTTTGGTGAAATTAAGAGAACTCCAATTCCACTTCTGTTTTGATTTGTTGCTCCATCAAATACATGTTCCATGATTCTTCCTCAATCCCCATGATATCTTCACCTAGAAAGTCTCATTGAATCTCTTTAGCTTTTTCTAGTGAACAATGAGCTAAATGATCGGCAATTGCTCTCCCCTTCACAGATTTCTAAGTCACATACTTAATATCAAATTCTGATAAAAGCAAGACCCATTTAGCAGTCTTTCCATCTTGCATAGGTTTTTCCATGAAGTACTTCAAAGGATCCATCCTTGCTATCAACAAAACCTTGTAAGTAAGCATATAATGTCTGAGTTTGCAGGTTGCCCAAACAAGTGCTACACATGTCTTCTCCAATGGTAAGTACTTTTCTTCATAAGGCAACATCTTCTTGCTGATGTAGTAAATTGCATTCTCCTTCCTAGTCTCTTCTAGGTATTGAGCAAGTACAGCCCCTATTGCTATATCTGTAGAGGTGAGATACAACAATAATGGCTTTTTGGGTACTGATGGGACAAGTATTGGCAATTTCATCAGATAACTCTCGATCTTTTCAAAGGATTCTTGGCATTGTTCATTCCACACTGTAGGGACTTCCTTCTTAAGCAGCCTGAAGATTGGTTCACGTGTCATGGTGAGCAAGGCTATGAGCCTCTGATGTACTGTATCCTCCCTAGAAATCCTCGGATCTCCTTTTCAGTTCTTGGAGGTTTCATCTCTACAATTGCCTTGATTTTTTCATGATCAACTTCTATTCCTCTTTGGCTTACCATAAACCTTAACTATTTTCCAGATGTGACTCTAAAAGTGCATTTCTTGGGATTTAATTGTAACTTGTAGAATCAGATTCTTTCAAAGAACTTCCTCAAAGTAGGTATTTGCCCTTCACGGTCTTTGGACTTCACTAGCATGTCATCAACATAAACTTCTACTTCTTTATGGATCAAATCATGCAACAAAGTGGCAGCTGCATGTTGGTAGGTAGCACCAGCATTTCAAGGCCAAATGGCATAACCTTGTATTAGTATGTCTCCCATGGAGTAATAAATGAGGTTTTCTCCATATCTTTAGAAGCTATCTTGATCTAGTTGTACCCTGAAAATCAGTACAAAAACAATAGCAGAGCATGACCTGCTGTGTTGTCAACCAGGACGTCAATGTGAGGCAATGGGAAATCATCTTTCGGGCCGGCCTTGTTCAAATCTCGAAAAACTACACACATCCTGACCTTCCCATCTTTCTTTGGTACTGGAACCACATTAGCTAACCACTCTGGATAGTTGACCACTCTTAGGAATCCAACACTGTACTATTTCTCCACTTCTTCCTTGATCTTGAGAGTCCACTTTGGCTTCATTCCTCTCAACTTCTACTTGACCTGCTTCATGATTAGATCTGTTGGAATGCAGTGCTATACTATATCTGTATCAATCCCAGGCATATGTTCATATGACTAGGCAAAGATCTCTTTGAACTCTATCAGTAGTGCCACTAATGCATCTTTGTCGGAAGTGGTTAGAGTATTGCCCATTTGGATTATTTTGGGGCTCATTCTTAGTTCCCAGGTTAATGGGTTGGATTTCTTCTCTTATAGGTTCTAGATATACTTGTTTTAATTCCTTATTATTAAGTGTTTATTTACCAATTTCAGAAATAAAAACATAGTGTAAATGCACTTTTAGTCCCTATATTTTGACATTTTTTCCATTTTAGTCTCTACATTTTAATTTTATCATTTTTAGCCCCTAAACCAATTAACGCCTGTTATTTTTATCCTTTCCGTCAGTCAACTGACGGAAATAGCTAAGGTGACAGTTGGAGGCATTAAAATATTATTAAAAAATTTTGGCATTTTTTAAATGCCAAAATTTAAAAATAATAATAATTACTCAATTTTAATTAAAAAAATTAAAAAAAAAAACAAAAAAATATTTTCTTTCAAACAAAAATTTTACTTTCTTTTAATTAACATGAATTTTTTTTATTCCAATCTTTTTTTTTTTTTTTTTCCAAAAGATCACTACCACCAAATCAAACCCAAGCAAAAGAATAAAAACCCAGCAAAAGAACATTATTACTTATCATTATTATTTTTCATAAGAACATTATAACTTGTTCTTCGTGTTCTTCCCAGATCAAACCCAGTAACCAAGAATACAAATCCAGCAACCAAAAACTTAAACCTAGATCAGAATAACACAAAAAAAAAAAAAAAAAAAAAAAAAAAAAAAGAAACAATGACCAAACACAAACACAAACCCAAATCACAAATAGAGATCAAACACAAACGAAACCCAGATCACAACCCAAGCCAAAATCATCAGCAGGCCCAACCACCGATCCATGTTCACAACACCCACATGCAAGCCTCCAAATTTTTCCCATTGTTTTCATGGCATCAAGACCCCACGACCTCCATGATCAAAACCTCTAAGATTAGCCTCTTAATTTGCTCGCCGCTGGTCCATATCGGGTGAGGTAGAAAGAGGTGTGATAACCACTGATCTCGGCTTCACAACCACTGATCTCAGCTCCAATACCAAATCGGTGACTGGGTTTTGTACAATGGAGCCATAACTACACAGAAACAAAACTATGGGTTTTCTTTCTGGGGTTTCGTACACCTAATTAGCAGACCTTATGGATGGGTTCGATAGGTCGATGGGTTTTCTTTCTTTGACGGCAGCGGCGACCTCATCATTAAGTCTTGAATGAGATTAGAGAGAGTTTGGGTCAATCAGAGTTTGAATCAGATTGGAGTTTGGTGGATTAGTGAAGATGAGATTTTGAGATTAGAGAGACTTTCCATCCATGGAGGGTGAGGAGAAAGAGAGTTTGAGAATAAAGAGAGAAAAGGGTTTTGTTTGTTAAATGTTCTACTGAAAAAAAAAAAAAAAAAAAAAAAAAAAAAAAAAAAGTAAGAAAGATTGTAGGGACTGACGAGTGTATTGAATTTTAATTTGGGTTTGGGTTTGGGTTAGTGAACTACAATTTTAATTTGTCGTGCTCGTTTGGTGAAAATAATTTTTTTTTTGTTTTTTTATTTCATTTTTTTAATTAAAATTGAGTAATTAATTAATTTTTTTTTTTTTAATTTTGGCATTTAAAAAATGCCAAATAATTTTTTTAATAACATTTTAATGCCTCCGGCTGTCACCTCAGCTATTTCCGTCGATTGAATGACGGAAAGGACGAAAATAACATGCGTTAATTGATTTAGGGACTAAAAGTGGTAAAATTAGAATGTAGAGACTAAAATGGAAAAACATCAAAATGTAGGGACTAAAAGTGCATTTACTCCTAAAAACATTCAAAGCCAGCAAATAAGCAGAATTAGAAATCATATTACAAGGAAAAGAGTTTTCAACAGACTCAATAGACTCAACTAAAGCAGACTCAACTGGAAAACTATCACAAACAGACTTAACAAGTTTGGAAATACAAGTAGAGATAGACTCAATAGGGACAAAAACAATGTTCTTGGCAGGGGTGACTAGTTGATGATGGCAAAATAACGACTTGTTGGTCAATCAAATTTTGAATGGCATGTCACAGATTAATACATTTGTCCGTCTAATGGACAGACTCTTGATGACATTTGCAAAACTCATGTGAGTTGTAACCTTTAGGCAGTGGGCTTGGAGGAGGTCAAGGTTCAAGTGGGGGAAGATGCCCTTCAAGTTTGAGCTTTTCAAACAATTGTCTCATAGGCATGTGGAGTTATTGAACTTTCTGCGAAGCCTAGAATTGACAGTTGATGATTTGACTACAGTATTACTAATGTGGCAAGGCACTACCCCCTTAGGGATTGAGTCCATTGACATGTTCTTGTTGATTGGAGAGGATAGTTGGAAAGACAACTTGTTGAAATCCCTAACTCTTTTCTTTATAAATTGGAAGTTTGAAATCTCTTCGAGTTCTGGTGAATTATCCTTACACAAGGTAGAGAGCATAGATCAATTGGCTAAGCTGACTTGTAGTGCAGAGTTAGCTATCCACAAGATTTGGGCTAGCTCTTCATTTATCCTCTCTTGACCTTACAAGATAGAGTTGAGAACATCTTCAATTTTTTCTTGGCTCATTAGGGTTGAATCTTCCTTAGGCTTGATGG
Source organism: Castanopsis chinensis (assembly GCA_032878915.1). NCBI lineage: Eukaryota > Viridiplantae > Streptophyta > Magnoliopsida > Fagales > Fagaceae > Castanopsis > Castanopsis chinensis. The sequence continues at coordinate 16,969,172 of JAVQMG010000130.1, forward strand.
GCTTGAACTTATGATCCAAAAGCTTGAAATCTCAGTGGGCTTTGGCTTTTGGTTGTCTGTCTCCAAATGTGGGGGTTTGAACTGTCTCCTCCCTTGTGATGTGGGCAATTTTTGTTAGATCATTAAGGTTGGTATCTTGGGGTTTGAAGTGTCTCCCCCCATTGGTGGTTGTTTGGTTATTTATTTGAGGTTTTAAGTGTCTCTCCCCATTTGTAGATTTTTTGTTATTTATTTGGGGTTTGAAGTGTCTCCTCCCATTTGTAGGTATTGGGTTGTTTATTTGGGGTTTGAAGTGTCTCCTCCCGTTTGTGGATGTTAGGTGATTTGGTTGGGGTTTAAAGTATCTTGTAGGTCGGATATAGGATTATGATGTTGCAGCAATAGAGTGTCCTCTATGCTCACAGGCTTCTTTACCGTGATGGGCTTGGAACTGAAACTGTTAGGTCGAACAAGAGATTGTGATGTTATAGCAGCAAAGTGTCCTCTATGTTCACGGGCTTCTATACCATGATAGGTTTGGAACTAGAACTACTAGCTTGAGTGTCGGCCTTAGGTTCTCTTTGTAGCCTTCCTTCAGATTTTGACCAAATTCTCCCTTAATGACAAGCTTGGTTGTGTTAATTAGAGCTACGACCTAATCCATATCAATCAATCAACCAAAACAAACACACACAACATTCAATGCAATTTTAATGGGACCAACCTAAGGATAGGTTCTAAGTCTACGTTGTAGGGTGGGTTTGTTATTTCATTGTTTCCCATAGCTAGGACATTACACCTCCCAAATTGTAATGTAATGAACATTGCGTTGGTTTGAACGGTATGATTTTCCCTTTACAATCAACAGGGAATGATCTAGTGACCTTAGGCTATGAGTTGTTGAGCTCACCACTAGGTACCTGAATCTAATGAAGACCGGTGATCTATGGTTACTACCACCACAAAATTGTTGAAAAGGGGTGCATACATTGTTGTTTGAATGGCACAAACTATGACAGTTAGGGAAATATTTTAACATATAATACACACAACTAATATCATACACCAAAAAATCATACAACATCACATCAAACATAAGCCAACAAACAAACAGCTATATCATGCAAGACCATGCAAAACAATGGTACACATTTGGTCACTTAAGTCTTATACGAAGCTTAGCCCTTTACATTCCTAGTGGAGTTGCCATTGTGAGAAACCTCACCAAAAGTGGCGCCTCTTAAAAAAAAAGAGATTTTTGTGGTGTGCTTTTTAGGACACCTCTCTTTTTGGATAAGTGGTGTAAAGTCACCACTTATTTTTTTTTATGTACAAAAAATAAGAAAAACTAAATAACAAATACATAACTAAATTGCTTGTTTCATTGATTAAACAAAGAAGATACAAGTTTGAAAGTTTGAACATTACATGGCTTTGGGTCCTAGTTACAATCTATCAAAATACATGGCTTTTTGTCCTAGTTACAATCTACCCAAAAATAAAAAAGCAAAGATAAAGCTAGTACCCATCCAAGGATACAAAATTCGGAGGCTAAGTTACAAAATGGAAAGACGTTAGACACTCATTCCGCCCAAACAAAGTCTGGTTTTCTAAACTCTTATAACCAATTTACCATTTTTATGCATGTCATGAATGATACGTTGAGCGTTTGAAATTAAGTTACACAAATTCATTTATGAATGTATTCTCTTTTTTTGTTTAAAAATTCAGATTTGTTTTAATGATTAAAAGAAATAATTTAGACTTCAAAAAAAATCAAATCCGTCTTTGTACATGTAAAGAGAATGGTTTTTAAGGGGAAAATTCGGATCTGTTTTTATTTAATAAAACAAAGTCTTTTGGTTGGTTAGAAACTTCAGATCTGTTTTTATGAGACACAAAAAAAAAAAAAAAAAAAAAAAAAAATTGAGTTTTGTAAAGGATCAAATTTGCTTTGTGATGATAAAAAAATGGTTTTTTTTTTTTTTTTTTTTATAACAGAAAAATCAAATCTGTTTTCTGTGTGAAAAGATTTTTTTTAGGGAGAATCTCATTCATAAAATAATTTTATGCTACATGGATCAAATAAAAACAACAATACTTAATCTCTTTCTTTATTTCAAAAATCTGCATGCATTAACAAAAAATCAGATCTGCATCTAAAGAAGATACAAAATCTGTTTTTTGTTTTAAGAAAAATTTAGATCTATATCTAAGAAAGATGCATATCCATTTTATATTGAAGAAAAACTCAGATCTACATCTAAGGAAAATTTAGATCCGTTTCATTTGAAGATAAATTCAAATCTACATCTAAGTAAGATGTAGATCCATTTTATTTTGAAGAAAAATTCAGATCTACATCTAAGAAAGATGTAAATCCATCTTATTTTGAAGAAAAATTCAGATCTACATCTACAGAAGATGTAGATCTATTTTATTTTGAAGAACAAGAGTTGACTACATGCAGATCTTTATAACTAAGAAACAAATTATAGTAACAATAAAAGAATCAAGAGCATATTTTCACAATCTAAATTAACAAGTTAGAATATGAATATTTGAAATAATAAAAAACTCATCATCATGATAAGAGAGACATAAAAACTAAAGGGTTAGAAAACAACCTCTTGCATGAGCACTCTTTTACTTGAGAGGATGTTTTAGGGTTCAAATGAACTTATTCAGCTATCTTTAAAACCTAAAAACCCTAATTTAAACAGCAAATCTTAGAGAGGATCAGAAAATATCAGCAATTTAGGCGTCTCAAAATGTATTCCTCTTAGAGTGTAAAAAAAGATGCTGAATTATGAAACCTAGCCTCTATCTATAGGAACTGGGGTGCTTAAAATAAAAAGCAACGATGCTTAAAATGCGAATCGAGATGCACCGTTCTGCGAAAAAGGTTGAAAAGGATGTGACTTATTGTTACTTGAAAGCCGTTGGGCCAACGCCCAAAAGATGGGAATTCGGCACTTTTAAAGTGTCGTTCGGCACTCCAAAAGTGCCAAATGGGCTCTTGGACATTAGACGTACTTCCATGTTTGGGTGCCATTTGGACTCTTCTTTTAGGGTTTTTTTTACCAATCCTTGCTCCTAGACGTGTTTTCATCCTCCATCTATGATTTTTTTGTCTCTTTTCTAGATAATTCAAGTTTTTTAAGAATAATTATCTTGTAGATAAATATCCTAAACGTCCACTTTCCAAAATTTGCAAAATCAAAATCATAAAGAAATTCAATAAAAAAATCACTTGTCCCTGTAGAACTTTGGGAAAGAGTTATAAGCATCATTATAATCCATTTAGAAACCAATGTCCTACAAAGAGCACATGGATTTGCCAAGAGTCTGGTGGCTCAACTGGCATCTCCTAGTGTTTCTAATAGACATCTCCTAGTGTTTCTACTAGAGTTCTCCCCCCCCCCAAATTGTAACTATCAAAACACAAAGAACACATGGATCTCCAAAAAGTGTTCGAAAGGGGTTACTAATAGTTAGGATACATATTTATAAAGAATATTCTTAGAAAGGTGGAAACATTAGGCCCTTTATCATGTTTTTAAAGTGTGAGGCTTTTAAGTAATATATACCCTATAAGTTTACAACGATGGTACACACTCATCTAAACTAATGATTTTGAAAACAACTTCAACCGCAAGTTCATCTTTGAACCAAACAAGAAAAGTGTCATCAAGTAAGAATGTGTGAGAAATTCTAATGAGAGGTTTTCTTTCTTACAATATATTAAAATCCTCACTCACAACAGCTACGTCTAATTATGCATGACCAATATAAAATCTAACCATTGAAAGGTAATAGATGCTCAATCATTTTCACATTCTCATAGTGGAAAGGTAGGCCCAAATTATTTCCATCCATTGCATACAGTCATGTCCATTTCAATATTATCATTTGCTTCTTGTCCCAAGATGATACAAGTGTACAAAACAGTTACAAGCATAAAACAAAGTTATTGTTGATCAGTTAATTGCTGACCACAACAACCTGCATTGTTTTATACTCACCAGGTGAAGTCTAGCAAGAAAATTGCCGGATATGCTCAAATGTGGGGGAAAATATCCATTACTAAGTTTGCTTCAACGTCATATGCAAGAAGCTTGAGAAGGGCCAAATGATTTTTTCCAAGTAAAAGGGGATCCTAAAAGGAATGCATTGAGAAAAGAAGAAACCAACAAAAGGTAATCTAAATGTTATTCAAATAATAAGGTAAGACACAAAAATTGAATATGTAAAGGTGGATCAGAAATGAGATTTAACCTTGTCATGAAATGATTGAGCAAATTCATCAAGAGTGAAGGAGCATATATCAACTACAATAGAGTAAGTATAAAGGAAATGGAAAACCAGCTCAAGAGAAGTCAGCCGTAAGGCTTAGCATGATAATTTAATATGCAATAATCCCAACAAAAAGCATCCACATACAACCACTATTAAACCCTACAGGGGGGAAAATGCAGGAATCAAAAAAAAAAAAAAAAAAGCTTTAACATTATTACTTATTTCATTATCTTGTTTTCATGCAGAACAATAAATGAGCGTGTCTTAGCCCTGCAACACATGTTGAAGAGAGTCTAAAGGAGGATGAGATAAATAAAAATTATATAATAGGATAGAGCCAAGCCCCAACAGTTTGGACCAATTGAAAATTACATGACCTTAATTTCGAGTCATAAACATGACAGCTTTCTAAATTAGACTAATAATTAGAAAAAAAGCTTATGTATATAGAAGCATACCGTCAGCATTTTTAATGTTCCAATGGACATGCCAATCAAAAGATCAAATAAGAGGTAGGGAGTCACTGAATTATTTTGGCATATAGCAGGGAAACTAGTCCTGGGTTTGTCCACTTTAACTTGGTCAGCTGGTATCTTGATATTTCTTTGCTTGAGAGGTTGGGAGTGGAAACGTTTGAGAGGGCACTTCACAAAAGATTCATGTGCCACAGTGAAAGGTTTCCCTTTGGGAATTCCAGTGACCCCCGTTCTTCACCTAATTGTGGAAGAGGGGAGAGAATTGCATATATATTTGTGTAAACAAACAAATGGAAAGTTCAAGCTTGTATTTTTCATATAAGAGATTAGTGAGTATCTTTTCCAACTTAGAGCTTGAACTTCATAGAAGTGACTAGTGAGTAAATTTTTCTCAGCAAAAAACATTTTCAAAAAAGGTAGCTAAAGGACCAAAGGAATTATGTTGGAAACAAATCATGCTCTTAAAACCTTCAAGTGTCTGGAATATAAATCTCTTCAAGAATATGGAAAGCACAATTAGGCACTCACTTGGAGAATCTGGGTCGTGTTCAACCTCTTTATTAGTAGTTGCCCACTCCAAATGCTCAAGAGCTTTTGCAGCTAAAGAAACCCCAAAAACAATTGCAGCATTTTCCCATTTCTTATATAAATTCAGTGTGGTTGGTTTGATTAGTGAAAAACACACCTGAGCACTTCCTGTTTAGCAATTCATCAAGCAACTTATTTGCATCCCTCTTCCTTAAAAAGAAAACAAAACCAGCAGCATGAACGACATTTCAAATGAAGGTTTCAATTACAAAATGTCATCAAATTTACAAATAGATAGAAACAGCAAAGGCATAACTGAACCCTTTTTTTCAAATAGAGCTTTAACAAATCAGAAAATTAAAGCATGAAATCAACTACCAAATACCAATTCACAAAGGAACCCAAATAATTTAAAATAAGATAAAATTATCAAACATCATGAAAGCTATGATGAATTGATAGCAGAATCAATGTCATAGTCAGAAAACCAAACATTCCCTAGATTTCATCACCAACCAAATGGGCCAACTATACTCCTTGCTGACTTACATAACTGTCTCTATCATCAACCACACAGAGGTCTCTCCTCGCATTCTAAATATACAATTCATTCATCATAATTCTAAAAAGACTTTGAATGTTCTGTCCTATGGGGAGAATAAAAATAACATAAGTACCTCACTTTCCTACTTTTAACACCATGAGAATCATGAATAGAATTTCTAAGATGTGTTGATGAGCAAAATACCAAAATCAGATTTAATGAGAAAAATACCAAAATCAGTGTCATTGCCAACACCAATCTGCAAGAAGTAAAAGAATCAGAAAAATGCGAGCTCATCCAAATAGGTAACCTACTCATATGAAATCATGCTCTAGTTGCATATAGTCTCCCAATCAATTTTCACAATATTATTCTTCTACAATCCCTAAAACAAAAGTCAAATGCCCTGCAAATCTATCCCATCCTACCTTTTTGTTTCTCCAAAGGTAACAACAAAAAGTAATTGTTGGTAAATCAAATGTGAATTGTCCCTAACCTCCCCATAATTTATCCAAGTAACTCACTTCCAAAGGAGATTTCTTTCCTCCCCAAATCTCCACAATTGTTTACCCAAAACAAAATTGGGTTAAAAGTACCTAGCTTTCTCAACCCTAATCTTTCATTTCGCTCAATCTCAATGACTATAACTACAAACAGTTGATAAAATAGCTCCACCATAAAGAATATCTTAGAAATTGTCAAAAATTGATGACATTTTTAATGAAACCTTTAGTCATGATTAAAATATTAATTGATTCATTGGTCAGTTAAATTTAATATTCAACTCAGCAAAATCAAAACTTTCTACTTTCCACTTAAAAAAATAATAACAAACAAACAAACAAAAGAGTATAACTAAGCAAATGAACCCATGAATAGTGGAGAGCCAAAAACCCAACCCTTCCATGGTTTTTATATCATAAGAAAGTACATGATTTTTTTTTTTTTTTTTTTGAGAAATAAGAAAGCAGTTGATGTCTCAATTGAGATGAAACTTTCCAATCCTCAAAATAAATTATAGAACCCAGAATTCAAAATCATACCTTGCTGCTACATTCCTCAGTTTGAGGATGAATAAGAATAGAGAAAGAGAGAGAGAGAGATCCAGCAGAGGATGTGCGAGTTGGGTCGAGGGGAGCAGGTTCTGCTAAACGCTTTTACGTGTAAAATTATATGCAAAAATAAACCAATTAGGCTCTAGAAATAAAAAAAATGTTAATATAAGTTAAATTTTCATAAAACAAATATGAATTCAAATATCAGACTCCAAATAAATAATATAACATGCAACAAAGAAAACTAAAAAGGAGAAAGAAAAAAAGAAACAATAGCAGCTAGATATAAAATAAAACAGTAATTAAATGACATTGAAACCCAGAAATTAATATCTAAACCTGAAGAAACATACCTTCCTCAGAAACTTTTTTAATTTGATAAGATCAAACCTTGCTCAGAAACCTCGAAAAAGGATGGGCAAAAATCCAATTTCATTCCCGCTAACAAACAAAGAGAATAGGTAAGGGCAAAAATCACAAAATCAAAGTATAAACATCACTAAACATTTTTAAAAATCCAAGTGACGAAGAATTTCAACCCCCCAACTCAACAACAATTTTGCCAAAGAATGCATACCACATCATGACGCGCACTGCAGGAGTTTATTAAAAGTCGGGCAAATGCAGCCTAAATTACACACAACGCAAGCACTAATTTTCATATACAAAGTGAACTTTAAAATTCTTGAACACAGAATAACTAGCAAGCGAGAACCAAATTGATTTAGTAATATCAATTTTGCAACAACATAGATACCTTAAAAAAACTGACGAGCACCAAAATCCATAAAATAAATTGAACAAAGGATACTATCACGTTAAAGGGAACAATAAATAATATTAAAAACTTACACGCAAATCGTGATAAGCCATGTTTTCTGCATTGTACTCCTTTAAAATTAGCTAGTTAAAAACACACTATGAGGGTTGGAATTAGTTCAAATGCAGCCTAAAATAAACAAAATAGAAGCACAAATTTAATTTACTAAGTGAACTTAAAATTTTAAACTCATAATCGTGAGCCACTTGACAAAAAAGACAAAGGAAAGTTTACGACTCTGTGGCCCTAGAGAACAAAATCAAACTGATTTAGAGAAACCAACATTGCTGCAACAAATGCCTTGAATAACAGCCTTTGATCTATAAAAATTATTTGAACAAGAAACAGTCATGTCAAATTGAACAGTGTGTTGAAAGAAAAATTCAAAATCAGAAAGTGAAATCAAGAGAAGGGGAAATTTTTTCTTATTGTAGCAGACAACACAGCGCAAACAGTGTTGTGAATTCCAAATCACAAATTCCCCTATTGTAAGTATATCAACAATAAAACAATCAAAGATTGTCCTTACAAAACAAAAATCGGCACCCAGCAGCTTATAAGGAATCATATCTTTTGTGAATAGTAGGAAAAAAAAAACCAAGAACTTAAGTACTCTTATAATTGCAAGAGAGAGTAACAAAAACAGAAGGATTTACAGAACCCAACATTGCTGCAACAAATGCCTTGAATAACGGCCTTTGATCTACAAAATTTATTTGAACAAAGAAACAGTCATGTCAAATTGAACAGTGTGTTGAAAGAAAAATTCAAAAGCAAAAAGTGAAATCAAGAGAAGGGGAAGATTTTTCTTATTATTGCAGTCAACACAGCGCGAACTGTCTTGCGAATTCCAAATAACAAATTCCCCTCTTGTAAGTATATCAAAAATAAAACAATCAAATATTTTCCTTACAAACAAACATCGGCACCCAGAAGCTTATAAGGAAGCATATCTTTTGTGAATATCAGGAAAAAAAAAAAAAAGAACTTAAGTTCTCTTATGATTGCAAGAGAGAGTACAAAAACAGAAGGAAAAGAGAGCATATCACCAAATCACTCAAGCGGCTTCCATTCTCATAGACATCAAGATTAAACAAAGAATTGCAAAAGTGGGGAAACAAGATTTAGAAGAACTATCATGTCATTTGAATCCAACAATCGAACAAATATAAGATAAATCAATTTTCCTTCAATAGCACAGTTCTCCTTTGCTGCCTTACATAGGAAATCAATCAGCAAGAATCCAAGTTTACAATTTTTTTTTTTTTTTTTTTTTTTTTTGTTGACAATATTTCCTTATCAGAAGAAGAAAGGAAGCTACCCAGGACACAGGTGGTATAAATAGAGTAAAGCACAAAAACAGATATACAAAAGTGCTAACCTAACAAATTATGATGCAAATCAAGACAAATATGTTAAATCCAAAAGCTAAACTCATGCCAGGAGAAGAGAAAGCAAAAATGGTGTTGTTTTGCCGCTACAACCATATACAGGTCGCACTTTCTAGCATTTGATAGAACAGCCATGTTCAAAGCATGTAATCTATAGTGAGGCTACAATATTTTATTGAGATGACTTGACAACCATACCCAGAATCAATCCTTTACTACCTTCATTGTTGCAATAAATTCAATAAAGATTTAGGAACATAATAGTAAGGATTCTTGAATCCACATTTTCCACTACTTGTTCTATGTATAAACATGGCCATACTTTTTCTTTTTAATCTTTCTTATAGGCATTTCATCAAACACATGGAAACATAGACCTGACTAAGATTGAGAACATCTACCCATGAATCACTTTGCTTGGCAGCAATCTAAAGTACAAGAGACATCAGCAAAAAGCACTTAATACTACAATATACTAAGCAGATTTTTAAACCAATAGAAAAGGGGCTGCATGATGTGCTGGACAAGAAGCATTTTGTCAAACATTTTGAGGGTCTCATTGCAAAGGTTACTGATTTTGACTCGTTCTTCCAAGCATAGATTGAAAAGAGAAAATTACAAAGAGAGGGATCTTAAAATATTAAAACGCTGACCTCTGTAATGTCTGGAAGATAAACTAGCTCAGCAAGTTAGTAAAGAAGGAAACACCTTCATAACAGAACCAAATATAAAATTTCCAAGTAACAGAGAAAAGGAAAAATTAATTTTAAACAAAATAAGCCCTGTTATGAATAAAAGTCTATGAAACCAACTACAACAACAATAGTCGAGACCAATTTGCTAACTAAAAATAAGTAAAGGCGAAACTACAATGTTGGTCCCTCAAATTTACCCTTTGTGCACAACTGGTTCATCAAGTTTCAACTAAGTACAATTGATCCTTTAAGTTTTAAAAATGAGTTGTATTATTAGTCATTTTACTAACTGCCTTTAGTGGTGTTACTTACATGGCTAACGGAACAATGACTTGGCATTTTTTTAATGACATGACATATTTTATTAAAAAAATTACAAAATAAATTTACAAGTAAGAAATTCACAAACCAATACCAAATTAAAACCAATATTGCAACTTATTCTATCATTCACAAACCCATGCTACCTGCTTGACAAATAAATATGAATGATTGTCAGTTTTTCCCGATTTTCTTCTTCTGAATTTTTGGCCTTTTTTTGGTTCTCCCTTCAATTTCTACCATTTACAATACCTAAATTTAGGGTTTTCTTCATCTAGAATATGTATATTTTGTAACTTTGGGGGGTTTTTTTGGGGTTATCTTCATCACATATCCGATTTGGCAGTTTCAAACTTTATTTTTGTTAGTTTAATATTTTTTTGGGTTTGGGTAGATCTATGATTAGCTTTTGATTATTTGGTTTATTGAAGATCTGGGCGTTATGATTCTGAAGAATTAAGATTTTTGGGGTTTTTTTTTTTTTTTTTTTTTTTTTTTTTTTTTTTTTTTTTTTTTCTGGGATAATTAGGGAGTGTTTGGTAGATGAGTTTAAGTAATATTGTTTGAGTGTTTTTTATATATGTGTGGGTAAAAAAGTGTGTAAGTGTGTTTAAAATGGCCTACCAAATAGGCCCTTAGTTTTTTTTGGGGGGGGGGGGGGGGGGGGCGCTAGAATATATATGCTTGTGTTGATATATTTGGATTTTGTCTTTTTTGGTTAAATTACTTTATGAAGGTCATGGTAAGCAGGGTGGTTGGCATATGAATACCGAAGAATCTGGACATGGGTATGTGCCTTCTTGGTCGGGTGACAAGATGCTGGAAGATGAGGGTTGCCAGCTGTCATTTTCGTATGGAGATGGAAATTATGGCAGGAGCAGTGGGGAAAACAGATTTAGTCAGAGAGATTGGAAAGGCCATTCTTGGGAAACTGGCATTGGGTCTCCAAATATGCCCGTGGGTTTGTGAATGATAGAATAAGATGTAATATTGGTTTTATCTTGCTATTGGTTTGTGAATTTCGTATTTGTAAATTTATTTTGTGATTTTTTTAATTAAAAAATGTCAAGTCATCGTTTCATTAGCTAAGTAAGTAACACCGCTAACGACAGTTAGTAAAAGGACTAATACAACTCATTTTTTAAACTTGAGAGGCCAATTGTGCTAGTTGAAACTTGAGGGGCCAATTGCGCACACATGATAAACTTAAAGGACCAACATTGTAATTTCACCAATAAGTAAATAAATATATAAAAAGCCAATTAGAAGAACAAAGTAATTAACCCAACAAAGCGAGTTATTGACACTTTTTCTTTTTTTTTGTTGAAAGTAAGTAATTTAACCTACCAAGAAAAATAAGTTTTTGTTGACATTTTTTCCTATGAATAATTTTTACTTGAAACAAATAGATGCTCATTTAAAAAATATATATAATAATTGTTCTTAGGAAAAATAGCAAGACGTTGATATAATGGTAGAAGTAGCCCATTTTATCAATGAAAAAAAGCCAAATGAAATTAGCGCATGCATACAAGATTTTATCAAGAGGTTCTAACTGCCATTAGCCACAATAGCATGCTAAATTCTGTTTGTTTCTAAAAGAAATTTGACTGAAAACATGACATGAACAATAATAAAAATAGAAAACAATGAAGAATTTGACTCACAGCAAACTTGTAGACAAATTTGAGGAATTGGAGTCCTCATTATTCCCTGCAACCCAAAACTCAAAAACAGAAAAAGAAATTATGCAAAATTGTGGAGAGAGAATGTGAAGAGGTATAGGAGTGGGCAAATCGAATTAAAGGAGAGAGGGGGGACCTTCTTCTTAGTCACAAACCCAAACAAATACAGTATTTGAAAATCAAACAGATGGACCATATTACAATGAAAAGACAAATTCCCAAACTTTGATAAGAAATTTTACTGACGCAGTGAAGTGTAAAACCAATAGTCCAAAAAAAAAGAAAAAAAAAAAAAAGAAAAGAAAAGTAAGTCACAAGGTTCTTACCATTAAGGCCATCAAATTCAGATTGCAACCTGTTTCATAAGACAATAACAAAGGAAACAGCATTAGAAACCCCACAAAAAAAGAGCCAATTCAAACATTCTCAAGTTTTCAACGTCTATATTCTCAGAGATTCAAAAAGCCATTACCCTAAAAATCTAAGTAACCCTTCTACAAACAGAAGGTGCGGATCATGAACCCAATATCCATACAAAGTCAGAAACAAAAACCCAATACAAGAACTCAATAACCCATAACAAACAGACAATCCCAGACCCCAAAATAACCCACAACTAAAAAAACAAGCCACTTCCTAAAAACTGAAACAGAAGCAAACCCAGAAGCAAAAATCAGAAACCCATTCAGAAACATATGATATAGACAAATAAACCAAGAGAGCAGCGACCTCTTCTGAAGATGGAAACTGCGGCGGCCACACCTCACACACAGACACAGATTCTAAAAATCAGACACATATAGATACAGAGATGGAGAATAGATATATATATAGAGAGAGAGAGAGAGAGAGAGAGATGCGGTGTTTACCATTGGTGCAGATGCAAAACCCTAGGAGCAGGAAGAGAAGACTGAGCGCGGCAGTGAAGTTCACGTTTAGAACGAGGGGTTTTCCTTTTTGGGCAATTTCAACGGTCTTAGAAGGATGGTTGGGCGCTTTGGCGCCGCGGCCACAGCCATGTCGGTTTTCTGGGTTTTACGTTTCAGGGGTTTTTTTTTTTTTTTTTATAGCTCCGTGTCCAGAGAATTTCCAAACTAGCGCAGCAGGGACGAAGAATATAATAAGTTTGACACATATTTGCAAGGATTTTGGGAACTAACGTATCAAGGTTTAGAAACTCGAGATGGGGGTAAAACTTGAGTTTCGACAATTTGTTTTGGGCCCGTTTTGTAATTGATGAGGTGGATAGAAAATAGTACATAGATCTCGAGTTTTAAAGATTTAAGTTATTTGAAACAAAATTTTGAGTCTTACAGACTTGATTTTTTTGGTGGAAACCATTTTTGACACATAGATCTCGAGTCTATAAAACTTGAAATTTAATTAAAAATCACCTAAATCTCGATTTTTAGAGACTCGAGTTTCGCTGGGCAAAATATAAATACGCACACTCATATATCAGGTCACTCACGCACACTCATATACTACTCACACACTCAACTGAGCTTTGCTCTCACTGCCTCATGCACTCATCCTCACTTTGCTCTTATTGCCTCACCCACACTCAGCCTTACTTAGAACTCTCTCATCCACACTTAGCCTCACTGCCTCAGTCACCACATTGCCTCTCTCACCGCTCCTCCCTCTCAACAAATTCATATATTAGGTATGGGTTTTTTGAAGATTTTGTCATTGTAGTTGGGTATTATTTGTTGTTGGGTGTGGGTTAAAGAGTTTGACTATTTATTTTGTAAATAGTTAACATAACTTAGTTAAGATGCCAATATTGTAAATTATAGAACAGCACATAGATCTCGAATTTTAAAGACTTGAGTTCTTTGAAACAAAAAATCGAGTCTTAGACACTCGATTTTCTTGGTGGAAACCATTTTTGACACATAGATCTTGAGTCTATAAAACTTGAAATTTAATTAAAAATTACCTAGATCTCGATTCTTAGAGACTCGAGTTTCGCTGGGCAAAATATAAATACGCACACTCATATATCAGGTCACTCACGCGCACTCATGTACTACTCACACACTCAGCTGAGCTTTGCTCTCACTGCCTCACGCACTTATCCTCACTTTGCTCTCATTGCCTCACCCACACTCAACCTTACTTAGAACTCTTTCACCCACACTCAGCCTCACTGCCTCAGTCACCACGTTGCCTTTCTCACTACTCCTCCCTCTCAATAAATTCATATATCAAGTATGGGTTTTTTGAGGATTTGTCATTGTTGTTGAGTATTATTTGTTGTTGGGTGTGGGTTAAAGAGTTTGACTATTTATTTTGTAGATAGTTAACATAACTTAGTTAAGATATCAATATTGTAAATTATAGAACTTTGTTTTGTTAGTGTTAATTTTTTGAGTATTTATTTACATGGTTTTTGTTATCATGATTCGTCATTTGTAGGCTCTTATTTTTATCATGATCTTACAAGAGTTTTGACTTTATTCATCATTGTTTTGAGTACAAAATGGGTAGTGAATAAATTGTAATGAAATGGCTATGTATCTAATTATTTGAATAGGTATATGGGTATGTAATTCATGTCCTTTGAATGGGTATATGTATGAAATGGGTATGTAATAAAATGAGTGACTTACTCATGCCCTTCGAATAAATTGTAATGAAATGGGTATGTAATTTATGCCCATTGAATGTGTAATGAAATGACTTTTTTTGTATTGGGTATGAAATGGGTAAGTAAATAAGATTAGATAATTTTGATTTTTTTTTTTTTTTTTTTTTTTTGGGTATTGGGTATGAAATGGGTAGTCTTAGCATGACAGAAAAATGATTTGGCTATGAAATGTGTAACAAATGTGTAATGAAATTCATGCCCTTTAAATGAATTGAAATTTGTACTTTGTATAATTTGACAAGTTAAAATGTTTTTTAACTAACATAGTAACTTGACTCGAATAGGTTCACAATGACTGTAATTGATATAATCCTATACCACGGTGGTCCACTTAAGAACACCAATGCAGACAAGGGATTGCCATTTGAAGGGTCGGGTATAAACATGGAGTTCACCTAAATTGATCATAGGTTGACGACCTTTGATGAATTGAAGAAGAAAATTATGGAAGAATTGTGTGTAAATCCTGCTGTGCACAACGTACAAATTACTTATCGTATGCCACATTAAGTCTTCAAGAACAAGGTTAATTACAAGTATATGGCGATAAAAGAAAACAAACATGTAAAAATGATGTTTCATAAGTTGGAGAGAATACCCGAAGTGACTATGATTGAGTTGTACATACAGTTAGAGCCGCGTGCAAAAGTTGGTATCGAGAAATTCCAACAAACAACCACAAGTTTACAGGTTATAATTCCGGATGCTCAATATAAGTGTTCTACACATGTAGAGGATAATGTTCATGATGATGATGATGATGACAACGACGACGACGATGATGATGATGACTATGTTGATGAGACTATTGCCATTAACGGTGAAGATTTTGTCGGTAGAGATGAGTTTGAAGAGATGATTGAACGAGGGAACTTTGGGGACCTTGAGAGGGACATTGATGACGATGAGATATTGGATGGTAACGAATCTGATGCAGACAATGTTATTAGTGTCCAAAAAATTACGAACACAATCATTGCCTATGCACCTCCTGCCTTATCATTTTCTACAAATATTTGGGAAAATATGGTTGATCCTTCACATATTGAGATACCATTTGTGTCTACTTGGAGACAGGGGATGAATTTGTGCAAAGGGTTGACTTTTGCCAATAAAGTAGAGGTGCAACGCACATTAACAATTTGTGCCCTCAAGGAAAACAAAAATTTTATGATTAGTAGGTTGATGAAGAAAAAATTTTGTGCGAAATGCATGGATAAATCATGCAAGTGGTATGTCTACACAGTCATGAAGTCCGATCTCCACGGACTATGGATGGTCATTGTGTATATAGGTCCTCACACGTGTATACCGATTGGGGTGCGAAATGATGGTAGAATGATGACTTGTAATTTTATTGCATCAGACATCCTTAAGAAGATAAATGAGGATCACACTACCTCAATTAAGTATCTCATATCTATGATAGAGACGAAATATGAGGGTTATAAGCCTTTTTATTACAAGGTATGGGATGCGAAACAAAAGGCGATTATAAAGATGTTTTGGAATTAGGAAGAGTTTTACCAAAAGTTGAAAAAGTTGTTAATGGCATAGATTGATCAGGATCCAACTACTCAAGTGTTCTTTTGTACCATAGACACTGGTGAAGATGACATCGTATTGTTGCATTATGTGTTTTGGTCTTTCAGTCCGTGCATTGATGGATTTAAATATTGCAAACCAGTGATCAGTATTGATGGGACCCATCTGTGTGGTAAATATCAAGGAAAGTTGTTGGTCGCAATGGCAATCGACGCTAACAAAAAGGTATTCCCTCTCGCCTTTGCTGTTGTGGATTGTGAGTCAGGGTCCAGTTGGAGGTGGTTTTTACAATGCCTTAGAGATACGATTGGTCACGTGATACCTGACGAAGGCATTTGCATAATTTCTGACCGACATCTCAGTATCAAAAATGCCATTGCAAACTGACCTAGAGGAGATGATGGAAGAATACAAGTATTTCATAGATATTGCCTTTGACATGTTGCTAGCAATTTCAACACACATTTTCAGAACTCAACTCTAAAGTTAGCAGCATTGAAAGCAAGATATGCTACTCAGGTAGTTAAATTTGATACCATAATGGAGTCCATTAGGCAAGTGAAAATTAAGGCCATTAGGAATAAGAAGAAGGTGACGGGGAAGGAAGGTAAGGAAAAGAATCAAGATTATCTTCCATACACATACCTAATGAGAGAGTCTATAAATATGTGGAGCCAGTCACATGATGGTGGGAGACGTTTTGGGGCAATAACAACCAATATATCAAAATGCTTCAATGGTGTACTGAAAGGTGCATGGGGCCTTCCTATTGCTGCAATGGTTGAGTTCACTTGGTCAAAACTTGTTCAATATTTCCACGACCGACACAAAGAGAATACTTATGAAATAGCGGAGGGTAAGAAATGGAGTACATATGCCTTCTCCACATGGTCGGAAAATAGGTGTAAATTTGAGAAGCATTATCTCAAGAAATTTAGCAATCAACATACGATATATCAGGTAGTTACTTCATTCAACATGTGTAGCATAGGAGGGGGAAACCATAGTCATGAAGTTCGGTTACTGGAAAGAACATGCAGTTGTAGGAAATGACAAAACATATGGATCTCGTGTTCACATGTAATTAGAGTATATGACTATGTAAATTTTGATTTGACCACATATATTCACCCATGTTATAGTTTGTGTTGGAATAATCATGGTTTGTATCTCATACAAAACATACGCAGCGAAAAATTTAACGGATCTACTTCATTCGAAATTGTTAACATGTACTATGCAAATTTCAAAATTCAAGAATAAGAGAGTGTACCTTGATGCGGTGAATTTCAAAACCAAAGATCATAAGTTCTTGAGAACACATTTAATCTTCATTTCAATTCCACTAACGCTCAAGATGTGTGGTCTCTTAATCAGTTTTTGTTCAAGGGAGAATCAGAGTGTCCAACACTCACATTAACACCATTTCACAGTGATGTCTCTCATTTTCTATCTTTTCAAAATTTTGTATGTTTCTCTCCTTATAAATGATTAGCTAATTGGGGTAGCCTTTTAGACCTTTCCAATTAGGCTTTAGTTTGTGGCTTGGAGTGGGACCAAAAGGGACCAATAAGACACTAGCTCCAATGGGCTTTAGGCTTTGCTGTCAACTCTTGACAATACCAAAGTTACCATTAACTATATTTAATACCACTATATAAATATAGTTGCATTCTAGGCCTTATTTATAAATTATATCCCAAGACTTTATTATACATGCAATCCCTTCATAAAATATTCGTAGTAATACAAAGTCATGAATGTAGACTGCTACTTTGTAAATTACTACATCTTATCATTAAGTACCCAATCCTTTAAAGCTATTCAACATATATTTATGAAATTCAATTTCACAAATATATACTTTAGTAACTACTTACCAAAGTGGTTAGGCCTAACTCTCTAAATAACTAAACCCATTAAATTTATTTCAAGGAAATATCTTATATCTCCATTAAGAGACTATGAATTCCATTTTGAGAATATATGTTCCATCAACACTAAATGTGGCTGCCAACATATTGAAGTTTTGACCTTTACTTTAGATCTCACTTTTGATATATCAAAGTAACCTACACTTCATGATCAGGTCCATTATCCTCTCAGGATTAAGAGTTCATGTAAATAGAAGTCGAGAGATTTATTATTCAATCGACAGTCGTTACGAGAATAATAACTCTCACAGCGGTCCACTTCAATATGTTTTAACTCTTAAAACATACCAACACATCAACTAGAAGCCTCTACTTCCATGATCAAGACAAATCATCTTAGTTAATATGTTATAATCTTCACAGATAATTTCATCACCGACTACGAATCAAATTTTGAGTTTACAAAGAACTTGTGATCTATATCTTCTGTAACTAAATCACATAGATCACATACTATGCATCTCATGAACTATATGATAATGTCTCATATTCATGTTACCATTATTTTAGATTATAATAAAACAAATTTATCAATCACGATATTAAGTCATACACCATATCATTCATAATATCATACATAGCATCATACAATAGGATTTAAGGGCACTAATCCTAACAGTTTAGACTATGCCCTTAAAACTTACTCACATGCATTTGCGGTTCCTAAGTCATAGTCATTATGGAGGGATCCCACGGGGCCAAAGTGGTTGCCTAATCTAGCATTGTTGCGGGCCAAAGGTCGACCAGTGAAGTCAAGAATAAGGAATGAGATGGATAGAATGAGGAATAAGGATCGAGAACCGGGATGGCAAATGGAGGATGCAAATTTGATAGAGAGTCAACCTAAGCAGACATGTGGAGTGTGTCATGCTTATGGGCATTACCGCAGAAAATGTCCGCAATCTCATGGTGCTTCCACAAGCGGCCATGTTCCAAACTAGGCAAGTGATAGATGGCAAAAAGTTTTGTATCAAGTTCATTCTATGTTTACCTAATATTTACTGTCTTGTTTCCTAACGTGATTAGTCTATGTTTTTTAGGCATACTTCCATGGGCGACGTTTTTGTTGTGCAGACTGCCGATCTTAGGAAAAGTGACTACGTTATAGTAGCACAATTAACTTTTTGGTTTTTGTTGAATGTACTTGTAATTCTTTATCCAATGTACCTCTATAAAGATTGTGATTTGAGTAGTATGATTAGTGTTAGGAAATTTAGACCCCGATTGATAGAATTAACAAGTTTTAAACTCAAGTTGTTAATTAGATTTATTATGCATAAAACTTGTTAAAACAACAAATATCAATATCATGTCAAAACTAAGTGCAGCGGAAAAATAAATAAGACAAGATATGATGACCCAGGAAAACCAATGAAACCAACCAGTTTCACAGTAAAAAACCTGGGGGGAAACCTTCCTGAAAAGCAATCCACTATAGTAAAGAGAAGTTTCAGATCTAGTACAAAACCTTTGTCACTAGACTCTACAATCCCCGTAGATGAACTCACAGCAGAAACCTTCTACTGCTTCAGAACCTCTGAACTCTTCAATATATGAACGCCACCCTTTGATGCACGGATCCCAGTACGTGACTAACTCCTTTGCACGAATCCCAGTACGTGACTCACTCACCAACTTGAGGAAGAAGAATGTTGGCTGCAAAGTTCTTCACTTCATACACACGATGAAGATTAAGAAGCACTTGGTTACAAAACCCTAAGGCGCAAAGACGCAGTAGCTTCTTTCAGAGAGAATTAGGCTTCGGTCACCTTTTGCATGTGTTCTCCTTGTATTCTCTTATGTGACGGCCTCAAAAATATGCCTTATATATGCCTAAGGTTGTGAGAAAAGAAACCCTACACAAATACAAAAGCCTGGCCCAAAAATCAGATCTGGAAAACTGAATTCCCGTAACCTCGATAGATACCTCGATCGATCGGGCAGCTGTCGAGCCTCATTAAATCTCGATAGATGTATCTGTCGAGGTATCTATCGAGCTTTAAAATCCTGCACTTCCTTGCTTGTATCTTGGACAGACTTTGACGGCTTCAACACTTAATCTTGAACCACTGTTTCTTAAAGTGTTTAACACATCCTAGATCTACCCAATTTACAAGTAAAGTGCGTTTTGTCTAAGGATAAGCCAATTACATAAAATAGCGACATATGTTCACAAGCTTGAACAACTACATATGTCCTAACAATTAGAACTGCAAATTAAGCGTTGTTGGACATGTTTAGAATGTTGATATATTGAGAATGTCTTTTGTTGTGATTTAAGTGCATTTATATTGTAAAACTATGTTTATGTAGAGAGCGTAACAGTTTGTATAGTTTAGTGCTTATTGAGAACGCATTTTGATGTAATTTAAGTACATTTACATTCTCAGCTTCTCTGCCTCTCAATGAGTGTTTGTGGATTACATTCTTAGCTTCTCAATGAGTGTTTGTGAATTATGATGCATCTGGCTAGCTTGTATGTCCAGTGGAAAAAAAAAAAAAATTTCCCAGTAAAACTCAAGTTCTATGTAAAACTCAGGTTTATAAAACTCGAGTTCCTAGTGTGAACACTTAAAAAATAGAGCATCCTCTCTGCCTGAAATAGAGGATGCCTTGTTTTTGGAAAAAAAAAACAAAGTAGTGAAACTCGAGTTTTATAGGCATGCTCACAGGGCATCTCACTGGAGAAAGGATGTGCATGGAAAAACTCGTTGTTGTCGAGTATCCCATTCTCGAATATATGGCGCGTGTTCCTGCCTCCAATTTTTTTCCACCTTCCCACGCAAGTTTATTACATGCAGTCTTTCATCGTAGACAACATCGGCAAGCCGCTCCTACGCCAACCCAAACTATCGAAAGACACGGTCTGAGTGGTGTGTCTCTATTATGCGGAAACACACAAGTGGCATCCTTGCCGTCCACATATCCCTCCCTGCAACGCAAAAAGCAGAAAGGTGGCCTAAGTCTGCCTCATATGGCTGCCACATAATCTACAGTAGAAACAAAAAACAATTATAATAACATCTTAAAATGTTAAACAAAATTCAGTAACAAAATGTGACAGTGAATATGGTCTAAAAAGTCAAGATGACAGTGAACATGGTCTACCTAAAGCTACCTAAATTTTCAGAATATTAGGTTTAACCATGAATCAAAATTACCTTTATGTTGTGATTGACTAATGGCATATAGTACAAACTGCCTTATTATGAGTTAATTTATTAACACAACCTAAAGTTTACTAACAAAACTTAAGAGTAGCATAATTGCATTGTAAGCGCTCCCAAGACCATTAGCCATGTAATAATTCAACTCAATTTGAAGTCAAATGAATAGATAAGGAATGTATTGGGAGGTAAATAACAATCATAATGTCTGAGTCAATTCAAAATATTTCAGTCAATGCCTTAAATAGTGATTAAATCAAAATTCACTAGATTGGACCACTCGATAGTCCTGGGACTAAACATGTTTCATACACGCCAAAAAAACAAACATTGCATATATGATAATAGACAACATTAATAAGCATAAAAGCTCATGATTTCCAAATAAAGCTAAGACCAATTTCGTCATATATCTGTTTATGGTTTCAATTTGCTAAGGTTAGAGTAATGCTATACATATTTAATTTAAATGGCTGAATATAGTTCAAGGAATTTTATGCTACTAAGATAAATTCAGCCTACAAATAGAAAGTAATTGCAATACCTTATGTTAAAGCTTAATATATAATTTTATTGGAATTTTAACATACAAATCCAAACATTAACTTACATACAAATCCACTAGCTAATGGGCAAATAATCACAAAAGGCCAGATTTTAGAACAACAATATTTCGCATTAACTTTACATCAAACATATTTGAAATAACTATCCATAAAAATAGGTTCCAAGCAACAACATGAGTGCACAACGAAAGTCTTGCACACAATAACGGAAGGAGGTACTATCTTGTACAAAGAATAAAATTTACTCAAAGCAAACGCATGTCTCTTACATATTAACTTCTGATGGGTAAACCTATGAAACTTAATTTATCTATAAAACCTTCACACAAACTCTAGAAGAAATTCTTGAATTTTATTATCTACTTGATTAGATAATACCTGGTCTGGCTGCACTCTAACTAATTGCTCGTGATAATGGACCAAGCTCATGCAGGATGGCCTACTCTTCGGGCTTGGCACCCGCACCCACCTATAGTTACAAGAAAATAACATAAGATAAGATAATACCACTTGGTTACTAAGAAAGTACATTGTATAACACACGTTGTATCATGAAAATACTTACTTAATTGCAAGTGGAGCTTTTGGCCATGGGCCATAATCACATCCAGGTGGGGGCCCTATCTTCGGGCACAACTCTCTGTACAACCATGCCAGGTAACCACTACTCCAACTATACTGTGGCAGATTACGAAGGTTCCACAAAAACTCCAAGAACATCAGATGCACCCTATCTCCCGATTTGTCCATGAAAATATTATCCCATAGTAGCTCTAAAATATAGCATCAGGCATACTGATGTATCTGAATCTTCGTTACATCATGAGGCAGTGGCTCTGCAATGTGCTCAATAAGGCGGCTGATGAGAATTCTTTGCCCCACCAAAGTTTTTTTGTCATTCTCCGAAACTCTAAAACCAAGCAACTCCTCACACAGTTGGTCCTAATCCCCCACAGCATTCAGCCCAACCATGACCTCACCGTCTATAGGAAGCCCCATAATGACCTCCACATCTTGTAAGGTGATTGACATCTCACCATGTGAAAGATGGAACGTATGAGTCTCCGGCCTTCATCGCTCAACTAGGGTTGATATTAGGCCATAATCTATCTCTCTGTACGGGACCCTAAACAATCCTTCTAGTCCCAGCAACTTGATAATGTCTATCACCCAATTGTCTTGCATTGATATCTTTGCCATCTCCTTAGAGTGACCATGGCAATCAAGTGGGCCCAAGTCTTGCAAAATCGATAAAAATTATAGTGGTTGTTAGAACTAGATACACAATTTTGAAAGAGAAGGTAAAAATGAATGTGGTTGTTAGAACTAGATATTTCACCTCGCCATTCCAAATGTTGGTTGATTAATGATTTTTTTGTTGCGTCAGCATTGAATTATCTTCAGGACCAGAGTGTACGATCTCTGGCTCCTCACCAATCCGAGGGTCCATACTGCAAAGAGTGCAAAAATATTTCGCATTAATAGTGTGGGGGAAAATAACTTGTTGTCATTATGTAACGTTAGTCATAGACTGAAATGTAAATTAAAAAAGAAACAAAACTTGACTTTAGGGATCAGGACAAATGCAAACTGTACATATACTGTACATATATAGGAGTACCCATCAAATGCAGACTTCTAAGTTCTACGAAGAGGAAAAATAATAATAACAATAGCAACAATAAATGCCAAAATAAAGGAAATTTAGGGATTAGGACAAGCCAAATTCACTACATACAAGGAAAACAACGAGGATAGTATATAAGTCATTGTAGGAAATAAAGATATGTTGCTTCTATCGATTGACTTGTCTACACTATTATATTTGAAAATTATAATCTTTCTCATAATCATCTATCAACAATGTTTCTTTCTTACTAAATTAAGTCTTCACAGTTTTCAGCATCTAAAAATTACAAAAGCCCTATTAGTGACACACTGCAATATATTCAAACATATCTTTGAGGATTTCTATCAATCAACTAAGCATAAATCTGTAATTTTTCCATGATAAAAAGTTAAATATCTAACAATAACCCAAATTACAGTTGACCACATTCTTATATGCAAACTGATCAAACCAAATAATCAAAAATCAAAAATCAAAAAAAAAAAAAAAAAAAAAAAAACAAAGAGATAAGCCAAATAGATGTGTTAGCTAAAAGTCAATTGAGTGTAATCAGTGATCAAAATGTTTGAAAATCCAAGCTGCGCTTTTAATCTATTAAATGTTATACATTTTCTTAGCAATAAAAATAATAAAGGGTATGAATTCAAATGTTCTTTTCACTCATTTTACCAGCCACCATTATTTAGCTTTTGGTGGAATTGTTTTAACTGGAAGGTCAGTAGACACTACAAGTGATCACCCTGATATATTAAAAAAAAAAAAGGAGCACCTAACAACGTATCTTCATAGACCCATGAAAGTAATGTCACTTTGAACCCAAGAAATTGTTGCAAACAACTTCAAGTGTAAAAAAATCACAATTTTTTCTTCTTTAAATTTTCCATAGAACAAAATAAGGTATCAAAACTCAAAAGCCCCATTTTAAAAAAAAAAAAAAATTCATAATTATAACCCAAGAACAAAAATAAGAGCACAAATTTCTCTAATTTTGAGCCCAATGAAGAAATTTGCATCATTTTTACACATTTTATAAGTAAAGACATATTACACTTTGGAAGAGTTCTACAACATTTGCAATCACCCCATAACAAAGATTTTACTAACATAAATCCCAGAAAGTAAATATCAAGCATTATTATCCAGAAACCAACAAAAAACAAAGACAAAAACAGAACATGCCAGCAACCCAAATCATACAACAAGTAACAAAACAAATTCGTCTAACTTAAATCTTACACTAACAAGAAAAACTAAAGCACTAACAACGGAAATTATCAAACACAAACACTTGGGCTAAACCCAGATGGAATAATTATTTAAAAAGCTCAAATTTTTATAAGAAAAACATACCTTCAAACTTGAAAATATCTAAACTTCCATTGGTAGGGACAAAAGGGATTTTGAAGGTATGAGTGAGGGGATCGTCTGAAGCTGATTGTGAGGAAAGAGGAAAGAGTTTGAGGGTGAAAGTGATTTTTGTTGCACGTCGAGGGGTTGAGGGTGACTGGTTTGGGTGTTTGAGTGAGGGTGTTTGAACTTTGAGAAAGTGTTTGAGAAACTGAGAGAGTTTGAGAGAGCGTTTAAGAGACTGAGAGCGTTTCAGAGTGTTTGAGAAAGCGTTTGAGAGACTGAGAGCATTTTAGAGTGTTTGAAAGAGTGTGAGTGTTTGAGTGAGGCGTTTGAAAGTGGCTGAGACTGTATATTGTGTCGATTTTGAGTCTTATAAAGTCGATATCTATGTGGATAAATTCCCTCCACGTGGAAAATTTGTCCATGTAAAGGTATTGACAAACACCACAAATCGAGTTTTAAAAGCTCGAGTTCTAACTGAATCTTGAGTTTTTAAAACTTAAGATGTTAGTTTCCAACATTATTTTGAACAATGACAACTAACGAAAATGTAGGATATTTAAGGGTAAATGGAAAAAAAATTCGCTCAGTGCCTCTTGCACAGTTCATATCATGGGACATGAACAATGCAATTAGCCTATGAACAAGTAGCCGAAAAATGATATTTTTATTGTTTTAAGTTTTTAGCCAAATAACCTGTATCAAAACGCACACAAAAACAAGAAGAAAAAGAAAGGTACAAAGAGCTGTTAGGATTTTTTTGGGCTGGATATGGATGTTTAAATAAGTGCAAGTCGGGCTGCGCTTTTCTAAATTTAGAATAAAGGGGTCCTTTGGGTCCTAACTAAACAAATAGCTAATGGGCCAGCCCTACAATTTTTTTTATAGATAACTAATGGGCATTGGATTTTTAAAAAATTATTATAAAGGAGAGATAAAAAGCTACTCACTTAGCAATTGTTGAGAGGTGCTACGTCTACAATATTTTTACAACAAATCATAGGTGGTTAGTTGTTATTGGTTCAAATTTGAACCTAATACTAAGATCACTTTTTTGTCCCAATAATAACAACAAGTAAAAACCTACCACTTAGGATTTGTTGTAAAAATGTTGTGAAAATGTTGTGGATATATCATTTCTCACAATTGTTTGAGCAGAATTCTTAAAGCCTCTTCTTTACAAGGGCATTGAGCCATGACTTATGAAGGAGGATACGAAGTAGGCTCCATTTTCTTTGTTGCAGCTGCTATAATTAGGGATTGTTTGTATGCACAATTTTGTGAGTTTGTCCCATATTGCCAAGCGGTTAGAAATAGGCTTTTATTAAGTGCCTAAGATACCTTAAGGGTCTGTTCGGTTAGAGGAATGGAAAAGTGGGAGGATGGAAAATTGTGGGAGGATAGAAAAGTGGGAGGATGGAAAATATTTAGTTTTCCCTCTTATGTGTCTGGTTGGAGGGGTGGAAAAGTGGGAGGGTATAAATTGACTATTATACTCTTGTTAATAGTAACATTGAAATAAAAAAAAATAAAAATAAATAAAAGTTCATTAGTAACATTGAAATGAGAAAAAAAAAAAATTTCAACGTTATTACTAAACGTTGAAAAATAAAAATAAAAAAAGAAGAAAGGTTCAACGTTTTGAAAAAAAAAAAAAAAAAAAAAGGAAGAAGGTTCAACGTTACTGAACCTTCTTCAGTAACATTTGAAAAAAAAAAAAACAAACAAACAAACGTTCAACATCAGGTGGGATGGGGGCATTTTAGTAAATGCCCCTATCCCAAGTTTTCTTCCCTGACATTTTCCTCCCAAATTGGGAGGAAAATTTTTGTGGGCTTGGGAGGAAAATTTTCCTCCCGGTTTTCCATCCTCCCCCCTCTTTTCTCTCCAAATGAACAGTGGAAAATGCCTATTTTCCTCCCTTAGTTTTCCATCCACCTTATTTTCTCTCCAAATGGACGCACCCTAAGAGTTGAGGACTCATTTGGGCGTGAACTTGGGGCTTATACTATCAAGTTTTCATCTACTTATCTCTTTTTCCATAATTGCTAATTAAAAAAACAAAGGAAAAAAAAAAAAAACCTTTAAAAGATCCCTTGTGGGCTTTGCATTGATAAAGAGGGGCTTGAATGTTGATCTCATAAGTGCATAAGCTGCATTAGGAGTTCAGTATGCTTATTCCTAAAGTCTACATCAATTCCTCTCCTACTAAATAAATGAACATAAATGACTTTCTTCTTGAGCTGAGTTCAACCTATTCATAAACAGCTAAATTCATTTATAACCCTACTTGAATAATCCTACATGGAAGTTTGAGAATTTTTATTGGGTTAGGGAAAACTTGCCCCCGATTGATTTTTTTTTTCCTCTTTTCTATAGTGGTTTAGGCAACATATATTAGGTCGATATAATATTATTAGATCATGTGATGTGCTTCTATTATTTAAAGCCCCATTATTATGAAGTTTTTTATATAAAAATTACAAATTGAGTAAACCAATATTTTTTATACCATTTATTAATTTTTTTAGGATTAATATTTGGATGAAATGTTTTATTTGTTCTTAACATACACACCACAGTTCAAGTTAATCATTTATCATTTACTATTCTATCAAAAACTTATGGTTTGTGTACAATTTTCAAATGCAAAAACTTTGAAATTTAAACAATGGGATAATTATTGATCTTTGATCAATTAACTTGATATATTACAAGTTGGAGGGAACTTATAGGGAGATACACACACAAACAAGGTATACCTAATGAGATTGCAGCATTTCATTTTATTATAAGTTGGCAAATCATTTCATAATAATTTTTTTTTTTTTTGTTGAGCAAATTGTATTATAATTTGCCAACATATAAGCTAGGAGCTCTAATATGATTATGCTCAAATAATTTCAGCAAAAAGCCTCATTTTGGTTTTTTATTTTTGTTATTAAAAAAAGAACCAATACAATGAGCCGTGCGAAGATCTTGTCCCCCACTCATTTGTCTCAAAATTGAGAGCAATTTTCCCCCTTTTTTCAAGACCAAGACCACTTAGTCTTTCTCCATGTGAACTGACAAATCTCACAACTCCTGTCCAGGAAATATCCTTGATCGCTTTCTTTGAATTGCAGGTGTTTGTCTTTGTCAGATCGAATTAATGACCATCATTGAATTTTATGATTGCATATCGAAGCTTCTTCCCTATATGCAAGGTTAGTATACCTAGGGTGATGGATGTATCGACTTCGATTTCTTTTCGTTCTTTAACATCTCTCTCTCTCTCTCTGTGAAACGTTGGGGCTCTCCTCTCTTTGTGCCTTTAAATTTATTGTGAAAGGCGGGCTATTTTTATTTTGTGCGGTTTTTCATCATTCAGGAGCATAGTAATGAGTCACACATCTCGGAGTTGCACTCGCCCGAGTTCGCTGAGGCAAAGTTGGGTGGGCCCAAACATTTTGGACACAACTACACTTGACTTTTTTTTTTGGAAGAATTTTTTTTTTATCTTAACCAATTTAGTAGATAAACTTTTATACAATAACAAATAATGATTTGGTGCTAAAAGAGGTTAAATTGGAGAAAAAATATTTAAAAAGTTAAGGAGGTCTTACTGTTACAATATCAAAGTTTATGTACTAAATTAACAAAACATAAAGTTAAGGGTATCTTTTTATTGCAATACCAAAGTCTATGACAAGGGGTGTGTATGATTCGGTTAAATTTTTTTTTTTTTTTTCAAATTTGTAATCAAACAGATAAGTATCAGTTTTCCCATAGCTGGAACCAATGCACATCACCAAGGGTTAGTTTTTCGACCTACAGCAATGCAATGTAATCAGCTTGAAAAATTATAAGATATTAAAAAAAAAAAAAGGGGGGGGCTTTCAAGCCATCTGTACATCAACATGTTCAAAACTTCTATTTATTTAGCAAGTTTGTCCAATTACATGGGCAAGCTTAAACTCTAATTATTTAACTAGCAAGCTGTTAAATGTCCAATTGTCCATTTATCAAGTATTCATAAAAGAAAAAGCCCAGTTATCCATACAACAACCGTACATCATACATAAAAAATCATGTTCATTCATGGTGAATGAAATAAGTTCCACATATTTTAAAAACTTTTTCATACATAAATAGATAAAACCTATTCAAGTATTAATATATCAAACATTTCAAATCGATTCATACATAATAACTTTCATCATTTCATTCACCATGTAAAAATTTTTTTGGAATTGCCTCAATAAGACTTAAACTCCAAAACATCATCACAAAGCATATAACATCATTAAGTAACCTTTCTATTTTTTGTTGTTTATAAATGCCAAAATAAAGATATACAAATTAAATTAGTATTTAAAATATAATAATTTAGCTCAATGAAATCAAAATAAATTGGTAGAGAATCTAAACTCTAAACTCCATACATCATGTAAAAGCAACTCAAATAGCACATATATCAAAGTAAAAGAAAAAAAAAAACATATATGTAATAGGCTAAGCTAACTCTCTCTCAAAAAAAAAACTCACTCTTAACTTAAGGTTTCTCAAAAAAAGAAAAGAAAAAACTCTCTTTAGCTAAATATGTGGGAGTGGTACACTAGTGCAAGCTCCAGAAGCATATAAAGCACTAGTGGGAGGGTTCTCCTCCCGATGTGGGATTCTAATCCTTGAGGATAGGCTAACTGGCCGTTTCCAAAGAGGCTCTGGGACTTGCACTCGGGCGGGAGGACAAATTCGTGAGGGCCTGGCTCCCCAAAGCGAACAAACGCCTTTGTGTGCGAGTCAAGTACCCACACACACATATAGTGTGCAACACACAAGACTTAAACTTGGTAGAATGAAACTCACTCAAGTTTCAATGTCATCTTCCATGCTTTCAAGGAAAAATTAAATTCTCATGTGAGTCTCTGTACTTCAAATTTTTAAATGTTTAAAAATTTAGATTGTTCTTAATTATTGAATTGAGGTTTCTACTTAAAGTTATTGTTTTGGATAGTTTCTAACTATTAAATTCAAGAGTTTTCCATTTAAATATATGTGATTAATTGAGCCTTAAAATTTAATGTAATATTGAAAATCATTATATATATACACACATTTTATGATACCTTAGTTTCATACAACAAGCATTCATTATGTAACTCATAAATAAAATATTCTTTTATTTTTATTATTTATGTTAAGTAAATTAATAAAATAATTATTTATATATGAATTTTGATCAAGCTGTGCATCGCACGGACATAATGCTAGTGTACTAATAAATTTAGTTTTTTTTTTTAGTGGGCTAGAAAATACTATGTTTATTTCAGTTTAAATTTTGTATAATAATGGGCCCAATTAAAAACAGCATAGGCCCATACCGTTGAGCAAGTCTGATCCAAGTCCAATTATTTTATCTAGCTAGTTTCAATGTTTCATGCTCAATTTTCTCTTCAACCTTTTTTTTCCCCCTTGAAACAGTCAACTGACATTTGAAGATACATTTTTATAGCTGTGTTTAGTACTAGGTATTGGTTTTTCAGTTGCAACAATATCTTCCTCTTTTCAATTTTGAAATTGGGAAAACAAAACTTTTTCTCAGACATTAGAAAGAGAGGAATTTGCCTACCTGAATTGCTGATAAGTTTGATTATTATGTGAATGTCAGAAGAAAGTTTTACCTAGTAAGAAAAAAGAATAAACTATTGACTGTCAGAATCCATTATTAGTCAGAATGATTAACCTACAATGTAAGGATAATAGTGAAACATTTTTTTAACTCAAGTAAATTATGCTTTTCTGTGACATGGCATTCAGCGATATCTACAACAGTTTACAGCGTGGGAGTGATACTGTCACTTCGAGTAATAATTTGCAACCTGCCATATGAGATGAAGGGCTGTATAAGCCTGACATGGTAAGACGTGAAACAGAGTTTATATAGTTGATTTTGGGATAATGTGATATCAATGGACAAATTGATTTTGGGAAAAGTGGTTGACTTAGATAAGGGTATTAAAGAGAAAATAATAGAAAGGTGCCAAATTAAGGAAAGGGGAGCAATTAGAAGAATATCATCAACAAATATATAAACTCAGTTTTATATGTGTGTGTGTGTATATATATATATATATATATATATTCACTTTTTTATGTAATTATAGTGGATGGCAGTATTGTTTTTATTGTTCAGTAAGATTTCCACCTATGACCTGTCCTATCCCACCATTTTTACGACTGTTTAAAATGGTTAGTAGCGTTGTGGTTTATTGTCTTAGGTAGTCTTAAAATCTAAGGCATGAGCTGATGATGCTGTGCTTGAAAGCTGGTCAGAATATGTGTTGTCTTTCATAAAATGATATTCTAATGTAATAATATGATATGGCTGGCTATATCAAATTTTGTTTATGTTTCATGAGGTGTTTTGGATATTCATTTCTTTTTCATCTTCACTCAGACACGGAATGAGGCGGGATGTAATTCCTTACAAAGTTGTGCTTTCTGCATTGACAAGGATAGCACATGAGGTAGGCATTCGAGGATTGTATAGGTAAGTTTTTCCTTAGTTTGATGTGTATTAATTATGTGAGTTTGCAAATAACCAGTATCTGGGATCCAATCTTAAATACGTTTATGAGTAATTTTCGTAATTAATGCAGTTAGCTACTCTTTTACTTCAATTGGTTATAAACTACTGATAGTATAGAATAAAAAAAAAAAATCGTCAGAATGATTTAGACCCATTCTGCTCAAAGTGATTACTAAAATATGCTTTCCACATCGTGTAATTCAACAAAAAAAAATTTCATCCAATTTTGTCTCTGTAATCATGATGATTCTGCTAAAAAAACTATAATCCTTGCACAAAAATATGCATTTTTTTTATTATCTTATAAAATAGTTTACCTTAAGTGCATGTGTTTGATAAGTACTGATTCCCTATCTTAGAGGCTCGAATTATGTTCATGCGTTTGATTCATGTACAATTACAAAATGCATGACAAAAATTGTAATTGCTAGTCAATAAAATTGGATTTAGTGTATCTTTCTAGTTTTGAAACAGTAACACCTCACGATGATATCTTAGACTGATTGCAGTAATCTTAGCTTCTTTATGCGGAGGATGTGAAAGAAGAATAGCTGAGCTAATGGTACGGTAGCAATCATAACCACATTCGTGTACACTGCCTATGAAAAAGTCAGCTTATAGTTCATTTGAGGATGGAAACAATACTGCTCAGAAAAACAGCAGATAAGCATGAGGATTCCAGTGTAGAATTGAAGAATAAGCTGCAATCTCAATCCCAAGGGGGACAAACCATGCATATACCTGCCAATGATCAATTAAATTGAAAATGATTTAAAAATTGCTTACTCTGGGGTTGATCCTCAGGTTCTGGCATGTAGCCTGTGAAACTTATAGCAGTAAATTCAGAAGTCAACCATCCTGAACTGGTCCCAAGCTGGAATCTAAACACAATCATCAGCAACATCCGTAGCCTCTCTTCTAGTTTTTCATCTTGTAGGTTCTGCTGGGTTTGGAGGGACGGAAACTCTGCACCCCATGTAGCTGCGAGTTATGCATTGAACTCCATGCACCCGTTTTGTTTTTCTAATGGTAATCTCCCCTCTGCCATTGAGGCAGCGGGTAAGGGAGATACCACTTCTTGTTTTCCTCAGTTTTTCTTTGAATGAATATGCAGTTTATCAAATAATAATAATAATAAGTGACATTAGGAATGGTTCAAGAATTCGATGATTGATCCAAAGATCATTGTGCAAACATTCAAGGAAGCCATATAACAATCAAGCAACTCACTAAGTGAGCAATGACCTCTAGGAAGTACGAATGATTTTCACTGCTGTAGAGTTCTTTTTACTACATAGAGAGTTCTACATTTTTTGCGTTAAGGATAATTAATTAATCACAATACGATTGGAAATAAAGAGCGTTAGCTGACTGAAAATATTCATTTTATTTAGCTTTATAATAGTGAGGATCAAGGATGCTTGCACAATAATAGGAGTGAGGCTACAGAGAATTCTAGGACTTAGATGAACTAGTAAAAATTAAGGATCATTAGGAATTTGAGACAATAGTATATTGATATTCATGCAAGACTAGACAAGGCAAAGTATGGAAGATTATAAATAGAGACAGGGCAAAGTTTGTGTTGAAAAAATTATATGCTTTACTAGAGGTCATATAGACATATACCTTTAGTGGAATAGATCACCAAATTCCCGGATCTTGTCATTTGCTTGCTTTACAAATCCCTCACGATCTCCTTTGTGGAACACCTCCAAGTCCCAAAGAGGCTACTAGAGTCTCTCCTAATTTCCACGCTCCAAATTCTAGGGAACAATTGATGGTGTCCTAGAGAGATAGCTTATCTTGAGAGAGCACTCAAAATTATACGTATGTTCACTCACTATGTCTGTAACACCCCAACTGTTAAGTGTAATTTGGAGGAAGCTTGAGGGGCAAATTGGTAATTTACTCATGAGATATCTTTGGGGCAAATTGGTAATTAAACCTATCAACATAAGTCAGCCCCCTCCCCCTTTCTTCCTCATTTCACGTTGATATCTCCCTCCTCCTTGACCGGCTGCCCTTCTCTCTGCTTCTCTGTTTTCTCATCTCACCCACCCACCGAAGCCTACACACATACACACTCTAGCCCCTCTATTTCTCTCACTCCCTCACCGGTAAACTAGCCGTCCATCACCACTTTCAGCGGATTTCACCGGAGAATCCCGTTAGAAACCCCATACGTGCCACTCTTTCAAACATTAAAGGTAAAACTCTTAATTGTTTTATAGCTTTTCAAGTTTTTGTAAAATTTCTTTCTAATCTAAGCTATATGAGTGGTATACATGTGATTGAGTTCATGGGTTTTTGATTTGGTGGATTTATTTGTTAAATGGTTAAGGGCTTTTACATATGATGATCATTTGGGGTTTCTTCATGGTTAAAAACTTGGATTTCTTGATCATACCGTGAGCTGATTTTGTGGAAGTTTGGGGTTGATTTTTGGAAGTGTGTTTTTGCATATCTAGTATTTGAATATCTAGTGTTTGATGAGTTGTTTATATGAGATTTTGGGTTTGATTCCTTGTTTTTAACATGCTTTAAATCTGGTGGTTTTAATGTGAGTAAATTCTCAAATGAATTGGGCTAGTCTTACAACTATAAGAGCATTCCCATCAGCCCATTTAAAGTCTTCTAAAATAAAAGAAAGAACAAAATTTGCACATTTTGAGAAAAAAAAACACCCACATCAGTGGGTGTTAAAAAGTGCAAAAATGTGAAAAGAGATAAAAGGCTACAGTAACCATGTAAATATACACGGTTACTGTAGCTCTTTTAACCTTTATTTTATTATTTGTTTTTCTCTCAGCTCACAGCTCTCCTCTTACTCTCCGCTCTCCTCTCTGCTCTCAACTCTCTCAGCTCACATCTCTTCGCTCTCCTCTCTGCTCTCAACTCTCTCACCTCTCTATCGTTTCATCTCTCCCTCAGTCCACCAATCTCATCTCAGTCCACCGATCAGTCCACCGATCTCACCTCAGGCCGCCGATCTCACTGATCTCACTCTCACGCCACCGATCTCACTCACCGCTGAAGAGAATTCAACAAGCAAACGATGCCGTGGCAGAGCTTTGATGGAACGATCTCACTCGCATGAGACCCAGAAATGAAGCCGTGGCGGAGCTCTCGAGGACGTGATGTGTGGGTTTTGATCCGTGGGGTATCGGGTTGATGGTGGGTTTTGATGGGTATTGATCCGTGGGTGTTGATCTGGTTGATGGTGGCTGAGATTTTGATCGGTGGGTTTTGATCTTGATCAGCTTGTTTTGATCTTGATCGGTGGGTGTGGCTTAATCTTGATCTTGATCGGTGGGTGTGGAAAGTTGAAGGATGGGTGTGGGTATGGCTCGGTGGGTGTGGCTCGGTGGGTTTGTTGAAGGATTTTGTTGAAGGGTGGTTGGGTGTGGCTGTGGCTCGACGGAGAAGACGTAGAGAGGAGAGGGAAGGAAATAATAAAAAATGTAAAAAGAATTAATATTTTATTGAATAAAATGTGTAAAATAGATAAACTGGTGTGGGTGCTTTGTAGGAGTGAATGTGTAAAATTAAAAAAGTAAGTTTTTTCGTGTAAAATAGACAGAAAATTTAAACGAGCTGATGTGAATGCTCTAACAATTTTCTAAAGCTGCCATGACAGAGTTGAGTCAGCCACAATGCATGATTTTTAATAAATTACAGAAAAATCGTTTTGGGCTGAATTTTCTGTGGTACATTGCATACATATAGGGGAATGTTCCCTTATAGTTTTGAATTAATCGGATAACTTTTCATTGGCCAAACAATTTTTACAAAATGGCTGACCTGCTGTATAGTGAATCTGAAAGTATGACGAGTATGTTGGGATTTTATGGAATTTACCTGAAACTTTTGTTGAGTGGGTTGGCTTGTAAATTCTTACATTTTCTTCGATGCGTGCTTTACTTAGTTAACTTTAATATTTGTTTAGTTTAATCTCTTGCAAGTGTATTATAGGGCTTTGGTTGTGTTGTAATTCTATGAGTTTCTTATATGCTTGTTTGGTTCCCTTTTGGGTAGGGGTACTTGTCTTGGGCTGGTCAAGCTAGGCTTTAAGGCCTTAGGTTTGATTTTTGAGAGAATCCCTTCTAATTTATGGAGACATATTTGATAGCGTAACTTTGTAGTATGCCTTGTTATTAATAGGTTTGATACTTGCGTTTCTAGGTTCCAAGGTACTTAGTGATGGAACTAGTAACCTGATTAGTTGAGTGAGGCTGCTGTCCATGGGGCCAAGAATCTGCATACCAGAGAGGACAATATCATGCCAGTTGTGAATAGGTGGATCCCCTGAACGGTCTATGTGGTTGTGTAGTATATTTGTGATAATTTATCTTTCGTTAGATATTATGACTTTGGAAATTATATTGTTGATGCTCACAGATTATAGTACATAGTTTCAAGGTAGTGTTGGATAAAAATCTGGTTTTGTATCTCATACAAAACACACAGCGGAAGCAACAAATAAGGATCTATTTCATTCATGATTGACAACATGCACTATGTAAATTTCAGAATTTAAGAACAAGATAGCGTACCTTGGTATGGAGAAATTCAAAACAAAGATTAGAAGCACTTGGGAAAACTTTTAATCTTCACTCCAATTCCATTTTACGCCCAAGATGTGTGGTCTCTCAATCAGTTTCCAAAGGGAGAATGAAAGTGTGTCTCACACTCTTTCTTTTCTCTACGATAAAATCGCATTAAAAAATTCTGTATGTTTCTCCCTTTATAACCAACTGATTATCTAATTGGGCCGGCCTATTGGGTCTTTCCAATTGGGCATTAATGTGTGGCTTGGAATGGGATCAAAAGGGACTAATAAGACACTAGCTCCAATGGGCCTTGGGCTTTTCCGTCAACTCTTGACAAGTCCAAAGTTACCATTAATTATATTTAATACCACTATATAAATATAATTGCACTCTAGGTCTTATTAATAAATTATATCCCAAGATTTTATTTTACACGCAACCCTTTCATAAAATATTCGTAGTAATACAAAGTCATAAATATAGACTGCCACTTTGAAAATTACATCTTATCCTTGAGTACCCGGTTTAATCTTTTAAAGTTATTCATTATATATTTATGAAATCCAATTTTATAAATATATACTTTAGTAATTTTTTACCAAAGTGGTTAGGCCTAACTCTCTGAATAACTGTATCCATTAAACTTATCTCAAGGGAATAGTTTATATCTCCATCAAGAGACTATGAATTCCATCTTGAGAATATATGTTCCATCAACACTAAATGTGGCTGCCCAACATACTGAGGTTTTGACCGTTACTTTAGATCTCACTCCTGATATATCAAAGCAACCTACACCTCATAATCAGGTCCATTATTCTCTCAGGATTAAGAATTCATGCAAATAGAAGTCGTGAGATTTATTATTCATTTGACAGTTGTTAGGAGAATAATAAATCTCACAGCGGTCCAGTTCAATATGTCTTAACTCTTAAAACATATCAACATATCAACATATCAACTAGAAGTCACCACTTCTATGATCAAGACAAATCATCTTAGTTGATACGTTATAGTCTTCGCAGATGAAATGCCCAATTTCATCACCGACTACGAACTATAAATTCTGAGTTTACAAAGAACTTGTGATTTATATCTTTTGTGACTTTTCACATAAATCACATACTATGCATCTCATGGACTATATGATAATGTCCAAATATTCATATTACCATTATTTTAGATAAAAAATAAACAACTTTATTAAACACAACATTAAGTCATACATAATGTTATACATAGCATCATACAATAGAATTTAAGGGCACATATCCTAACAATCTCTCACTTGCCCTAAAGACTATTGTGCACTAATCTAACTCCCATTCCCTCCAAATGTGACTCGAAGGTCCTTTGAGGCAAAGTTTTGGTATGCTAGATTATTTGCACTTTCAATCTTTGCTACCACAACATCTCCACGAGTAACAATGTCTCGAATGATATGGTACTTCCTCTCAATGTGCTTTCCTTTCTTGTGATTTATTGGATCTTTGGATTGTGCAACTGCTCCACTATTATCACAAAACAATGTGATGGGAACTTGCTCCATTCTTATAACACCAAGATCAGAAATGAATTTCTTGAACCAAATAGCCTCCTTTGCTGCTTCACAAGCAGCAACATACTCGGCTTCCATGGTGGAGTCCGCAATGCAAGATTGCTTAACACTCCTCCAACTTATGGCTCTACCTCCCAAGGTGAAAACACATCCTGAAGTGGATTTTCTGAAATCTAGATCCGATTGAAAATTTGAATCTGTATAACCAATGGGAATCAAATCCTCACAATGGTAAACAAGCATATAATTTCTCGTTCTCCTAAGATACTTGAGAATGTGCTTTACAGCTTGCCTATGTTTTGGTCCTGGATTTGATTGATATCGGCTGACCATGCCAACTGAATAACAAATATCTGGTCTAGTACAAAGCATGCCATACAAGAGACTTCCCACTACAGAAGCATAAGGAACTTATCTCATCATATTTTCTTCCTCTTGAGTCTTAGGCCTTTGGTCATCAGATAGAGGAACTCCATGTCTAAAAGGAAGCAATCCTTTCTTGGAGTTTTGCATGCTAAACCGTTCTAAGACCTTATCTATATATCCAGCTTGTGATAAGCCTAACATCTTATTCTTGCGATCTCCCCAAAGCTTGATCCCTAGAATAAAGTTAGCCTCACCCAAGTCCTTCATATCAAATTGGCTAGACAACCAAACTTTAACCGATGACATTACCCCTACATCATTCCCAATGAGTAGAATATCATCAACATAAAGCACTAGGAACATTACTACTTTGTCTTGATGTCTTTTGTACACACATGGTTCATCAAGATTTTGTTCAAAACCAAATGATTTGATTGCTTGATCAAACCTGATGTTCTATGACCTAGATGCTTGCTTAAGTCCATAAATGGACCTATTCAACTTGTATACCATATGCTCTTGGTTCTTTACTATGAAACCTTTCGGTTGCAACATGTATATTTCTTCTTCAAGATTACCATTAAGAAATGCAGTCTTGACATCCATTTGCCAAATCTCATAATCATAATGAGCAGCAATGAATAAGAGAATTCTGATAGATTTAAGCATGGCTATTGGCGAAAAAGTTTCATCATAATCAATACCTTCTTTTTGTGTATACCCTTTCGCCACTAGTCTTGCTTTAAAGGTTTC
Source organism: Castanopsis chinensis (assembly GCA_032878915.1). Classification (NCBI taxonomy): domain Eukaryota; kingdom Viridiplantae; phylum Streptophyta; class Magnoliopsida; order Fagales; family Fagaceae; genus Castanopsis; species Castanopsis chinensis. The sequence continues at coordinate 17,007,611 of JAVQMG010000130.1, forward strand.
AACCTTTCCATCTATCCCCTTCTTCCTCTTGTAAACCCATTTGCAACCAACAGGTTTAATGCTGTTAGGCGCCTTTACAAGATCCCATACATGATTGGAATACATAGAATCCAATTCAGATTTCATAGCTTGGATCCAATGATGTGCATCTATATCATTCATGGCTTCATCATAAGTGTAAGGATTCGATTCAGCCTCTTCTGAGATAGCTTCATAGGTTTCTCCCAAACCTATAAATCTTATAGGAGGCCGAACAATTCTCTCACTACGACGAGGCACCTGTGTACTAGACATCTCATGAGTAATATCTTGTGGTGTATCTAATACAACCATATCATCCCTAGTTTCATCCATTGGTTGATCAACTACAGGTTCATTCATTTCAGCCAAGACAACTCTACTTCTAGGAGTAAAATTATTCATATAGTCATTTTCCAAGAATTTGGCATTTGTGCTAACAAACACTTTATTGTCCTTATGACTATAGAATAAACCTCCAACAGTTCCTTTTGGATACCCTACAAAGAAAACCACTTCTGTTTTAGACTGTAACTTGTCAGACTTTCCTTTCAACACATGTGCTGGACAACCCTAAATGTGGAGATGTCTCATACTAGTCTTACGCCCATTCCACAACTCTACAGGTGTTTTAGGAACAGACTTCGAAGGTACTAAATTCAGAAGATACATTGCAGTATTTAAGGTATATCCCCAAAAGGAAATTGGTAGAGTCGAATAACTCAACATGGATCTAACCATATCTAAAAGAGTCCTATTCCTTCTTTCTGCCACACCATTTTGTTGTAGAGTTCCAGGTGCAGTCAACTGGGATATAATATCATTTTCAGTCAAGTAATCCTTGAAGTCACCAAGAAGTTATTCGCCACCTCGATCAGATCGAATGGCCTTTATGCGTTTACCTAATTGATTCTCAACTTTAGCCCTAAACTCTTTGAACTTTTCAAAGGTTTCGGACTTCCGTTTTATTAGGTACACATAACCAAATCTAGAGTAATCATCAGTAAAAGTAATGAAATACTCATAGCCACCTCTTGCTTGGATTGACATAGGACCACATACATCTGAATGCACTAGTTCTAGCAAATCTCGGGCTCTTCTACCTTTTGCATTAAAAGGCCGTTTGGTCATTTTACCTTCCAAACAAGATTCGCAAACTGGAAAACCATCAAAGTCCATGGGCTGTAAAAGTCCATCTTTGATTAGTCTTTGAATCCTACTTAAATTAATATGACCCAAACGCAAGTGCCAAAGATATGCTTCACTAGTAGAAGGAAACTTTCTCTTTAATGATTTTACATGAGAGCTATTATCTATTTCAGAATTGTATAATTCATGCATGTCGGGAGTTAAAATATAAAGACCATCCACAATATTGCTAGAACAGATAAACATTTTATCCTTTTTTTATTACAACATTGTCTTTCAGGATAATACAATATCCATGCTTACCTAAGTAAGTTGCAGAAATCAAATTCCTATGAACATTAGGTACATACAAGCAGTCTTCCAATATTAAAACTCTAGACTTAAAACACAAATTATACACTCCAACAGTTACAACCGGAATCTTGCTCCCATCAGCCAAAGAAAGAAATAGTTCTCCTTCATTCAACTTTCTGGTCTCCTGGAACCCCTGCAAAGAATTGCAGATATGATTAGTATAACCTGAATCCACACACCAAGAATCTGTTGGATTCTGTACCAAACATATTTCAAGAAGAAAGGAACATTTCATACCCTTATTCTTGGCAGCCTTGAATATTGGACAATTCCTCTTCCAATGTCCTTTCTCACCACAATGGAAACACTTTCCTTTACTTTTCTTTCCTTTATCGGCAACCCCTAAAGCAATTTGTTTACCAATTTTCTTAGTGAAGTCCTCCTTCTTCTTCTTCTTCTTACCCTTGCCTTTCGACTTAGGTTGAGAAGTAGAAGCTTCACCCATATTGGCTTCAACACTAGAAGTACCAAGGATGTCTTCCGCCGCCACTAACTCATTCATTAATTCAGACAAAGAGTAAATCTTTTTGTTCATATTATAATTGAGTCTGAATTCCTTGAATGAATCCAGTAGTGACTGGAGTATCATATCCACTTGGGATTCTCCGTCAATGTCGGCACCTAAAACTTCTAATGTGTTCAGATTAGCAATCATCCTAAGACAATGCTCCCTTACTGAACTTCCTGCAGCCATTTTGGTATTATAAATTTGCCTCATGGTTTCTTGCCTTGCAGACCGGCCTTGCTCACCAAACATCTTCTTCAGACTTAGCATGATGTCCGAAACATGTTCTACATCCTGCATTTGATGCTGTAGAACATTTGAAATAGATGCTAGGATATAGTATTTGGCCATCTCATTAGATTTCTGCCAACGATCATATCGCTGTTTTTTCTCAATAGGAGCATCTAATGAAGGAAAGCTAGAACATGGTTGAGTAAGCACATATTTGTGCTCTTCAACAGTAAGAACAATGTCCAAATTCCTTTTCCAGTCAACATAGTTGGATCCAGTCAGTTTGTTTTGGTTAAGAATAGCAACAAGTGGGCTAAATAATGCCATGATTTAAATCTGAAAATAATAAACATGAATACAATAAGTAAACTGGACATTATCAATTTAGCATATAAGCATATAATATGGAACCTTAATAAAACCATAAAATAATATATGCAACGACAACCCAATCCCATATTCAATATCCCTCAGCATAGAGTGAATATTAAATACTATGATTGATTGAGAACTACTCTCATTATTAGTGCTATCATGATAACTCTTATCAAACACTAATAATATGCCGTTTTACATTTAGCCTCTAAGTAATAATAGCAAGAACTCAGCATAGAGGATACTAAAATACTTAGTCTAGTGTATACCATTATCTAGAATCATGTGTAACCACATTTCATCCCTTTAACAAGCTTATTTTGTGGTACCATGATAAAAACACCCTCCGCATGGAATGCAAAACTCGAGGCTAAGACAAGGTGTTTATCAAACCACTATAAACTAAGAAATTCAATCTTGTAAGACCATGAAATAAATACTCTCCGCATGGACAAAGTATATATTTCACACTACTATGAACCAACAATGAAGGCCGTGAGATCCAACCCTTGTATCTCTCTCCCACTAGATATTTTAAAAATAAAAGTTTTTTTTAAGGTCAAGGACCATAAAAATGCTAGACATGTAAAAAAACACAATCCTAATCTCATTAGGAATAAATTTCATTAAACTAGCATTAATATATGTAAATATATATAAATATATATAATGTAATATAAACCTATATTATATTATATATATAATATAATATATATATTACGTTATAAAATTATATTATATTATATATATAATATATATATATATATATATATATAACTTTTGGAAAAGTTGACGTATAAAGGATTCTCCTTTCCATGGCAATAATATATGTAAGACAAAAACTACTTTGAATAGTCAAACCATGCAAAAACATGTTCAAGCCTTCCATGCGTTAATTACCACGTAGTGCAAGAAAGAGTCCAAACGTTGCATCAAATTGGGCCATGCATTGGTAGTTGCAAACGGTTATACATAGAATAACCATATCTATGCAACCCGTACAGACTTGACCACCCATATGCAACACAATTCAAACTCATCTTGCATTATTAAAAACAATAACACAACACCATAATTTGATGCAAAAAACTGTAACATAAAGATAACGGTTTTCTTAAATTTCAAAAATTTAATCACACGCTATACAATCATGATATGAAAACCTGGCTCTGATACCAATTGTTGGATAAAAATCTGGTTTTGTATTTCATACGAAACACACAGCGGAAGCAACAAACAAGGATCTATTTCTCACACTCTTTCTTTTCTCTACGATAAAATCGCATTAAAAAATTCTGTATGTTTCTCCCTTTATAACCAACTGATTATCTAATTGGGCCGGCCTATTGGGTCTTTCCAATTGGACTTTAATGTGTGGCTTGGAATGGGACCAAAATGGACTAATAAGACACTAGCTCCAATGGGCCTTGGGCTTTTCCGTCAACTTTTGACAAGTCCAAAGTTACCATTAATTATATTTAATACCACTATATAAATATAATTACACTCTAGGTCTTATTAATAAATTATATCCCAAGACTTTATTTTACATGCAACCCCTTCATAAAATATTCGTAGTAATACAAAGTCATAAATATAGACTGCCACTTTGAAAATTACTACATCTTATCCTTGAGTACCTAGTTTAATCTTTTAAACTTATTCATCATATATTTATGAAATTCAATTTCATAAATATATACTTTAGTAATTTCTTACCAAAGTGGTTAGGCCTAACTCTCTGAATAACTGTATCCATTAAACTTATCTCAAGGGAATATTTTATATCTCCATCAAGAGACTATGAATTCCATCTTGAGAATATATGTTCCATCAATACTAAATGTGGCTGCCCAACATACTGAGGTTTTGACCGTTACTTTAGATCTCACTCCTGATATATCAAAGCAACCTAAACCACATGATCAGGTCCATTATTCTCTCAGGATTAAGAGTTCATGCAAATAGAAGTCGTGAGATTTATTATTTATTTGACAGTCGTTAGGAGAATAATAAATCTCACAGCGGTCCAGTTCAATATGTTTTAACTCTTAAAACATATCAACATATCAACTAGAAGTTACCACTTCCATGATCAAGACAAATCATCTTAGTTGATACGTTATAGTCTTCGCAGATAAAATGCCCAATTTCATCACCGATTACGAACTATAAATTCTGAGTTTACAAAGAACTTGTGATTTATATCTTCTGTGACTTTTCACATAAATCACATACTATGCATCTCATGGACTATATGATAATGTCCAAATATTCATGTTACCATTATTTTAGATAAAAAATAAACAACTTTATTAAACACAACATTAAGTCATACATAATGTCATACATAGTATCATACAATAAGATTTAAGGGCACATATCCTAACAATCTCCCACTTGCCCTAAAGACTATTGTGCACTAATCTAACTCCCATTCCCTCCAAATGTGAGTCGAAGGTCCTTTGAGGCAAGGTTTTGGTAAAAGGATCTGCTAGATTATTTGCACTTTCAATCTTTGCTACCACAACATCTCCATGAGTAACAATGTCTCGAATGATATGGTACTTCCTCTTAATGTGCTTTCCTTTCTTGTGATTTCTTGGATCTTTGGATTGTGCAACCGCTTCACTATTATCACAAAACAATGTGATAGGAACTTGCTCCATTCTTATAACACCAAGATCAGAAAGGAATTTCTTGAGCCAAACAGCCTCCTTTGCTGCTTCACAAGCAGCAACGTACTCGGCTTCCATGGTGGAGTCCGCAATGCAAGATTGCTTAACACTCCTCCAACTGCAAAACAGATGTTTGGTCAAGTACACAACATAGCATACATCAGACTTCCAAATGCACTTGCATAGGGAACTCTTGCCATTTCTCTCTTTTCCTTTTTTGATTTAGGGAAATTTTCAAGCCTTAATGTATGTCCCTTCTCAATTGGAGTGTCTATGGGTTTGGAATTATGCATACGGAATTGCTCTAAGATCATTTTTATGCAAGTTTCTTGAGACAAACCAAGAAGCTTCTTTAAGCGATCCTTGAAGATCTTAACTCCAAGCACATAATTAGCCTCACCCATGTCCTTCATTGCAAAAATAGAGGACAACCACCTTTTGGTGGTGACAATCATCTCCATATCATTTCCAACCATCAAAATGTCGTCTACATACAAAGACAGCATAAGTAAACTCTTTCCTAATCGTTTAACATACACACAATGGTCTTTTTCCATCATTTCGAAACCAATTCAATCAATAGCCTTATGAAATTTGAAATACCATTGTCCAGAAGCTTGCTTTAGGCCATAAATTGAACGCTTAAGGTGGCACATTTGCGCCCTTGTTCCTTGACCTCAAAGCCAATAGGTTGATTCATATAAATCTCCTCGTCTAGCTCTCCATTGAGAAATGCAGTCTTCACATCCATTTGGAAGAGTTCCAAATCCAAATGTGCAACAATAGCTAGAATAAGGCAAATAGAGACAAATCTCACTACTGGGGAGAAAGTCTCTTCATAGTCTATCCCTTCTCTTTGGGTATAGCCTTTCGCCACGAGACAAGCCTTATATTTGTCAATTGATCCATCTACCTTGCACTTTATTTTTAAGATCCACTTGTTTCTAATGGTCTTGCACCCAGGCGGAAGGTCAACCAACTCCCAAACTTGATTCTTTGCCATATAATCCATCTCATCGCTCATAGCAACTATCCATTCATGTGAAGCAGGTGAAGCTAGTGCTTCCTCATAAGAAGCAGGCTCATCCAGGTCCAGTGAATCACATATAAAAAAATTCCCCCTCAATCTCAAAATGACAACGGGGAATAGTTCCACGTTCACTTCTACGTACCTTGGATCCTTGTATGTCACTATCTAGCGATTTTCTCCCACTAGGAGCCAAATCCCTCCCACTATCTTTGGCGATTTCAGGATGAAGTTGTGATTCTCCACCCTCACCCAAAGATGGTATGACACCTTCAAGTTCTTGTAGCTCATAAAGCTGAAGATCTTGTTTTGCTACACAGATGCTTGAAAAATCATCCTTAATGAAGTTGACATCACAAGACTCTATCTCAGTCATTCCACTATCAGAATGTTCACCATACATTACATACCCTTTTGAGCTTTTTGAATATCTTATCAATATTTTCTTACTTGCTCTAGGTCCCAATTTCCTATACTTATAGGAAGTACTGTGAACAAAACCTGCACAACCCCAAGGCCGCAAGTTTTCCAAATTGGGTTTTGTACCAGTCCATAACTCATATGGTGTTGTGGGAACTAACTTAGAAAGCACACGGTTAAGGATGTAGGCAACAGTCAACAATGCATCCCCCCAAAATGAAATTGGAAGGTTAGCTTGCGCCATCATTGATCTAACCATCTCTAATAGAGTACGATTCCTTCTTTATGCAACACCATTTTGTTGTAAAGTGCCAAGAATCGTCAATTGCCTGCGTATCCCTTTTTCCTCACACATTTCCTGATACTGTTTAGACAAATATTCACAACCCCTATCAGTTCGAAAAGACTTTAGGTTCCTTTCTTTCTGATTCTTAACCTCTGCCACAAAGCGCTTAAAGCAATCTAATACTTCAAAGCGATGGGAGATCAGATAGACATAACTAAAACGTGAATAGTCATCTATAAATGTGAGAAAATAAGAGGCGTCATGGCATGCCTTAACATTCATAGGTCCACATATGTTCGAATGGACTAATTCCAAAGGATGAGTTGCCCTTGGAGCCTTACCAAAAGGCATCCTATAGGCCTTTCCAGCTAGACAAGGTTCACACATAGGTAGGCTTACATTAGTGATAGACCCCAATAGGCCTTCTCTAGCTAGTCTAACCAATCTATCTTTTCCTATGTGTCTAAGTCTAGCATGCCACATTACAGAATCAGAAACATCATCATTATGAGCAATAAAAGAAAAAGAGGAATGATCCAAATCCAACATGAAGAAATTATTAGATAAATAACCATGTCCATATAAGGTTTTATTTAAATAAAAATCCAACTGAGAACCATCAAAATGGAAACTAAAATCCAAGTCTAAGCATAGTAAGTATTAAAAATAGATTACATTGGACACCAGGTGCATGGGGTACATCATTAAGAAGTAACGTATGTTGCAGACGTAATTTGAGCTGGGAGGTTCCAACTCCTATGACTTCTTCTTGAGCTCTATTACCCAAAATAACGTACTGTGTGCCTGTTGGTATCTTTTTGTAATCCACACACCCAACTCTATCTCTGGCTATATGTTTGGTTGCACCTAAATCTACAATCCACCCAGGAATAGTATGAACAACAAAAACATGTGTACAAACATAAGTAATAGCAGAGCTGTTAAGAAAAAATACCTTCTTCGACTTAGTGCACTCACGAGCAAAGTGACCCTTCTTATCATAGTTGTAGCACTTGATATTTGCCTTGTCCTTCTTAGCACGCTTTCCCTTTAGGCGCTTTGCTATCTTGCCTTCTTTAGGCCTAAGGTTACCAGCTCCTTTGGCATTCCTCCCTTATCCTTTGCGTTTAGGCCTCAATGCCTTCCGATGCCCAGATTAGGCGACAAAGAGGGTGTTCTGGTGCGCCCCTATGCACTCTGCCTCAAGCTCAAGATGATGAGAAATGTTAGCAAAAGTCTTGATATTCTCACTATGTGTCAAAACAAGCTTCATTTGCCCCCAAGTAGGTTCAGGTAGTGACGTATCACCGCTGTGACCTATTGTTTATTAAAGAGATTATTGCTAGCAGCCTTTAGGTCACGGATCAATGCTGACATTGTCCTTAGATGTTCAGCCATGCTATGCTGTGAATCCATAACATATTGCTCAAACTTCGAAGTAAGAGCTCGTAACCTAGTTGTTGAAGTCCATCCATAGGCAATCTTAAGCTGGTTCCACATCTTTTGGGCATTTAGGTAGTCCTCAAACTCCCCAATAAGATCATTGTGCATGCTACTCAACATAGTGAAGCGTGCACAACGATCTTTCTTAACCCAAGACTCATAGGCCTCTAAGTCACGGTGATGTTGGGTAGTATTCCCATTTTCAAGTCGCATCATCACATTGGTTAGGGTTTCAAGGACCTCTTGTTCATTAAGCAGATATTGAATTTTTCTATGCCACATATCATAGTTGGTTCCATCTAGTTTCTCTCCCTTAGTTAGATTAGTAACTACACTCTTAGTGGCCATGTTCAGTACATTCATTACACAAATTTACATTAGCACATACATTTTTAAATTTTATTTCAAAAAATCCAACTAGATTATGACATTCCTTTCTACATAGTGACATCGAAAATTTCGCTAAGCTCATAATCATCTCTCACTATGTAAATTGGAATAACACATCTAATTGATTTTTTAAATAAAATTTTGTGAAAAATAAAACATCACACCATCCACATTTTAAATTATACATATAACATGTGTCCATACATCTTTGTGCACAACACATTGTGCATGGGCTCTACTATAAGCCCTATTAGTAATTTCATTCAACATGCTAAGAAAAAATCTGAAAATTATAGATAACCGTGAAACACATCCCCTTATATGGCTTCCAAAATTAAATTACATAGCCTTAAATTACATTGCCAAAAACAGTGGCCCAAAAAATTGCCATAAAACATGGGCCCAAAAATTACATATTTAAGTACCCTACTACAAAGATTCTATTTGTAATTAAAAATTGGGGATGCCACATCACCAAATAATTTCAAAAATTGTCTTATCCATTCACAATAAAAATAAATAAAAATATACATATTCATCAATGCATTCATATAATAACAATTCAATCATATCACAATATGTTAAAAAGACATCATAAATTAATTCAAAGAATAAATGCATGCATAATTATACAGAAAATTAGAAAACTAATCTTACAATTTTCTCATACTATCACAATTCTATTTTAACTTCACAGTTAAAAAAATGCCACTACAATTACATATATGTCACATTAGAAAAAAAAAAATTGTGGTCTAAACAAAATTAAGAATATATAGTGTTTTACTATAAATTAAAATAAAAAATAAGAAAACCCAATGAGCATGGTATAGCATTTGATTTTGATATAATTTTCTATATTGTTATAACACAATTCCTTTGTAAACTATGTTACAAATTCACACAACATTTGTAAATAATATTACAAATCCACATAGCCACTTGCGTGTGGCTTATCAATTGCATAGTTTCCTTGTTGAAGGAAACAACAACTATTTGTGATACACCAACGTGATTTGTAGTCTGCACAACATGATTGTGTGTGGCTTATCACTTGCACACGCAAGCGGGGCACAATTTCCTTATCAAAGTGTAACTTATACACTAACGCGGGGCCCTTTTATTTGTGTGCAACTGAAACAAGGACAAAGTTGTGTTCAAGTGTACCTAATACACTAACGTCAACGTGCGGCTCTATTATTTTATTATTAATTTTTTATCTTATCTTTTATCTTTTTTTTTTTTGCTAGATGACCACTAAAACAATTAGTGGTTACATGGGGCTCTCTAGGACTCATCGCCGAAGTAACTTTTGGCCCTTAAATAGTGAATATAGAGTTATTCACTTGGTCCTCTGTGTAGGACTAACCGTACGTGGCTTACAAATCTTATGTTGTTCCATTTTAATCACAACTTTATCATTTAGAGTCTAAATTAAGCATGTAAACAATCAAAAAAATTACAGCTTTTTATTTTTCTCTCTACATGCCATAACATGCTTCTAAAAATTATAGATCTGAAATTTAAAAATTACTTAAACTTTTAATTTTTTTAGCATGCATATAAGATTACATATATCAGAGATCATGGCATCATTCAAGAGTGAAAACAAGCATAAAATAGCTCTGATACCAATGTTGAAAAAATTATATACTTTACTAGAGGTCATATGGGCACATACCTTTGGTGGAATAGATCACCAAATTCCTGGATCTTGTCATTTGCTTACTTTACGAACTCCTCACAATCTCCTTTGTGGAACACCTCCAAGTCGTAGGAGAGGCTACTAGAGTCTCTCCTAATTTCCATGCTCTAAATTCTAGGGAACAATTGATAGTGTCCTAGAGAGTTAGCTTATTTTGAGAGAGCACTCAAAACTATACGTATGTTTACTCACTGTGTCTATCATATTTTGTTACTGATGTTGGAGTATTTTAAATACTAGTAGACATTCACTTATTATCAGATATATGTGATCCTTAAAAGATCTCATCTGTTAAAGTTAAATTACTCCACTACTGATATTGATGACTCATATCAATATCAGTTATTTTAAATTTAAACTTACTTATTAGATAATCCATGTGGACGATCCATGGGCCATAGTTTATGGGTTGAGTCAAAACCAGCCTAATTTCTAACAGTATGGAAGCTCATGCTTACCAAGAGGATGGAGCTGACCATGAGGGTGAAAAATTGCCGGTAGGAATTTGAATATTTATCAAAGAACAAGGAAAATAATTTTTCACAACTTAGGATTTGGGATACCCTGCAAATGATGATCAAGACGCTCAACACATTTATCTCAAACCCGATAGTGGTTGCTGTACCTTCAGAGACTATAGAATTAAAAGTCATACACAAAACCTTAGAATCGATAATCGGATGAATGCAACCCAGCTTGCTGTAGGTCTAGTGTGGAATGATCACTCAGCATGTCACTTTCTTAAGGAGGTTTAGAGAGTGGCATGCCTGACTTGAACATGTTACGCCATTGAAACGATAATTGTCAAGACCTATTTAGCTAGAAATTTCACCTTCACATTCTAGATCAGTGTCTAAAATATTTATGCATGGAAGTGTAATTTTTTTTCTAATTCCAAAAATGCTTCTACTCGCCTCAAGTTCACACAAACTGCAATAGAACATGCCTTCATCACTTGTTTGTTGTTCAGAAGATTCCTTAATTGAATTGCTGTAGTTGCAAGTAAAAGCACAAAGAGAAGAAGCCAGTAGGAAACAAGATGAATACTTGGGTGATGCATTCTTCTTCTCAATACCTGTTTGGATCCAGCTTATGCGTTTCCCGTTTCCGCGTTTTCTCTCTTTTTTTTTTTTTTTTTTTTCAACGTGCATGAACAGTAACCGGCACTATTCATGCACGTTTTTCACTGTAGCGGTACTGTGTAGAGACAAAAATCACTGTTTGGCACTGTTTAGACACTGTTCATGGGACCCACAAACACTTTATTCAGAAAAAAATATTAAAAATAGGTCCCACAATACTATTTACACATTTAAAAATTATTTTGTTATAGTATTTTCAGTTTTCAATTCAACAAGAATAAGCTTTATCTAAACGGACCCTCAGTATCAGTAGAACGGTCTTTTGAAGTTGCATCTTTAGTCGAACAATTAAACATGAAAGATGTTATTTTCATTTAGAGTATCTAATAATATAAAATAGGCACAATCTTGTTACTAGTATAGTTTATAAGCGATACCAGTGGGCTTATAAACTAGTTAATAATTAAAAATTTCCTTGTAGCACAAGGTTTATTGCACACACAAGGGCGGTGCACTTAATTTGAACTTTAACTAGGGGGATATTGGTTGGCTAACAAAGCTGTTGATATCATTAAAACTTGAAAAGTGAGAACATGTCCTTTTGCTGTAATTTCATTTTGGATGCAATTAGTGACATTATTATGTTTATCCAACCTCATCATTGCAGGGCTCAGAGCTTGGCATTTGAGTGTTCAAACATTCAATTAGTAAAACTTGCTGGTGACTAATTTTTACCTGCACGAGTTTCTTCCTCGGGTTCTTAATTGCCTCACATAGTGACTTTTACATTGGCACTAAGAAAAAAAATGACATCAATTCAGAGTCATTTGCTTAACATGTAAAGGTAGAGATGTTGGAATCACCATCTCTAGACCAATATACTAAAGGGACATAATAAGATATTTTTTCTTCAATAATATTGGCTTAATCAATTATGCATGAAATTAGTTATAAAAAGAACTTAATTTATGAAATGAGAATTGTTCAAAAAGAATAAGTTTGTCCCCTGTGTGCTCTCATTTTTACTCTCTTATTAGTTTCTTTGAGACAAACTTGATTTCTTATGAACGTCATATCAGGATAGTTCCACCAAATGTTATGAGTCACAATGATTTTAGTGCCATAACTTGACATGTCAGTTGTACTTCTAGGTCACTTATTCAATTTCCTAATGCACTTAAGGTAAACTTTTAAGGTTGTCATGGCATTGTGACGTAGGACAACCACAACATTTCAATAGAATAAATAAACAATAAAATAAACCCTAGGAGTCAGCACCAAGCAAAAACTGGAGTCTACACTAGTGTAAAAAGAAACACACGTTTTTTTTTTTCTCAAAACTGTTTTACAATAATTAGAAAAAGTTCTTGAATAGCTAACAATAAAATGCATAAAGAAACCCTAATTATTAAATGCTCGGGCTTGCTTAATCTCAAGCCCAATAACTAACAAGCTCCATCCATAAGGCTATAGGTTGAGCCGTCTTCTTTTTGCTCTTCGTCCCATATATACGTATAATTGGGGGCTTATACCTTGTGTCCGCACCAACTTTCCCCGGGTGAGAAGAACTCGACCCCGTCAAGTGGAAATCTAAAGAACTCTAATAGTACTCCAGCAAGTCAAGATCTAGTCTCTGTAGCTCATCTTGAGTAATCCATGTGCAATCAAAATCTGGTCACCCTTGCCACGGAACTAGAAAATAGTGAACTCCTCCATCCCTGGTAGAAACAATCTGCTTATCTAAAATAGCATCAATAGATTCTTTATGTACATAGGGCAGATCTAAGGGTAAAAGGGTAGGAATAGGGGCATCAATAGGATCAAGCAAAGGCTCATCAAAAGGGGTAACAAGAATAGCTATGGGGCTTTTATAAGTAACTAGATCCTCAATATTAAAAGAGAAGCTAATACCATAATCATGGGGAAGGTCAATGACAAATGCATGTGGGCCCATTCGTTTCAATACCTTAAATGGACCGGCACTACGAGCCTGCAATCTCTTAACGGTCCTAGAGGGAAACCGTTTAGGCCAAATCCGAATCATGACATAATCCTCTACCTGAAACTTTGCATGACGCCGATGAGTGTCAACATGAATTTTATATTAAGAATTACTTACTTGAATTTTTTTGCGAATCTCATTATGCAAATCATGAATATGTTGTGCAAATGCCTTAGCAGATTCAGAAATTCTAACATGTGGGGACATGGGCAAAAGATCTAAGGGCTTTCTAGGTGTATATCCATGCATAACCTTAAAATGACTAGCGTCTATAGACCTATTGACAGAGCTATTATATGCAAGTTGGGCTATAGGAAGAATTGAACCCTAATTCCGATTGGCTTCACCCATTAGACACCGAAGGAGGTTACTTAGACTACGATTAACCACCTTAGTTTGACCATCAGTTTGAGGATGAAATGCTGTGGAAAATTTCAATTTGGTGCCTACTAAATGCCACAAGGTCTTCTAAAAATAACTCATGAAGCGAACATCCTTATCAGATACTATGGTTTTGGGAAGACCATAAAGTTTGACAATCTCATCAAAGTAGAGCTTTGCAATCTTAGAAGCATCACATGTCTTAGAACATGGTAGGAAATGAGCCATCTTAGAGAAGTGATCAACGACTACTAGAATAGAATCATGCTTCCTAAAGGTACGGGGCAAACCTAACATAAAGTCCATACTCACACCCTGCCACAGGCGATCTGGCACAGGTAGAGGCGTGTACAGGCTAGTGTTTTATTTGTGATGTTTGGCTAGTTGACATGTACGACACTGACCAACTATCTTTCCAATGCCCCTTTTAAGACCAGGCCAATAGAATTGATGTTCCACTGCCTCAATTGTTTTGTCTCAGCCAAAATGACTTGCAAGGCCTCTCGCATGTATCTCCTAAACTAGGAAATCTCTCACTAAAGATCAAGGAATACATAACTTATTGGCTTTGAACAAGTAACCATCTTGAAGGGTATAATCATCCAGGATTGGCTGTGAGGCATTACTTAGGCTAGTGTAGAGCTCCCCAAAATTTGGGTATGACTCATAGTCATCCTTGAGTCATTCAAATCCAGTAACCTTAACACTCATGACTAATAGCAAAGATACCCTTTGACTTAGTGCATCAGCAGCCTTATTCTCAACTCCTGCCCTATGTTTCACCACAAAGTAGTAGCGTTGCAGAAATTCAACCCAACTACCATGCCTAAAATTCAGCTTCATTTGGGAATGGTGATAGCACAAAGCTTCATGATCAAAGCAGATAACAAATTCTCGAGACAATAGGTAATGGCGCCAATGCCAAAGAGCTCGAATAATGGCATAAAATTCTTTGTCATATGTGGAGTACTTTTGCTTAGCATCATTCAACTTCTCACTAAAATAAGCAATTGGGTGGCGCTCTTGACTAAGTACTCCCCCTATACCAATACCTGAGGCATCACATTCCACTTCAAAAGGCTTGGTAAAATCAGGGAGACGTATAACAGGTGTCTCAGTCATCTTTTGTTTGACCTCACTAAAAGCCTTAGTAGTAGCTTTTGTCCAAATAAACTCCCCTTGTTTCATGTAATCAGTGACGAGGGACATAATGGTACTAAACCCTTTGATGAATGGGCAATAAAAGGAAGCGAGCCCATGAAAGCTTCGAATTTCATGGATATTTTTGGGCTCGGGACAATCCACAATCGCTTGAACCTTTTGGGGGTCGGTAGAAACTCCCTCAGAAGATACTATGAAACCTAGGAAGACAACTTTATCAATAAAGAAAGAGCACTTCTTGAGGTTACCATATAAACTCTCCAGCCTAAGGGTAGTACAAACTTGAGTTAGGTGGTCTAAGTGTTGCTTCCTCAACTTACTATAGATGAGGATGTCATCAAAGTACACAACCAAGAATTTCTCCATAAAAGGCTTAAGCACTTGAGTCATCACTCTCATAAATGTACTAGGAGCATTGGATAATCCAAATGGCATGACCATCCACTCATATAAATCATCTTTCATCTTAAAGGTAGTTTTCCATTCATCACCAGGACGAACCCTAATTTGATGATAGCCACTTTTCAAGTCTATCTTGGAGAAGACCGTTGCTCCAACTATCATATCCAACATGTCATCCAACCGAGGGATAGGAAAATGATATTTCACAGTGATCTTGTTGATGGCACGACTATCAACACACATCTTCCAAGTTCCATCTTTCTTTGGAGTTAAAAGTGCAAGGACTGCACAAGGACTCATGCTTTCATGAACAAAACCCTTCCTAAGTAATTCTTCTACTTTCCTTTGCAACTCAGCATGTTTTACAAGGCTCATCCTATAGTAAGGCAGGTTAGGTAGGGTCGTTTTGGGCACAAAATCTATGGCATGTTGTATGTCACGCATGGGCAGTAGATGATCAGAGAGTTCCTTAGGGAAAACATCCTTAAATTCCTGGAGCACTGACTTCACTTCTTCAAATTGCTCCTCACAAGTCCCTCCATGAAGCTCCCTGGCAACCAAGACAAACATAATAGATTCTTGAACTGCTACCCTTTCAAATGCCTTAGGACTTATGATGTTCAGGCCTTTCGCCTTTGGTGTTTCTGTCTTCTTGCTCATGTCGATTGGCTTGGGTTTCAAAGGATTGAACACAATCTTCTTACCCTCAAACATAAATGAGCAAGAATTGGATCGCCCATGAAGGGCGACATCCAAATCATAAAGCCAAAGTATACCTAAGATAATATGCCCTACATTCATGGGAATTATGTCACACCATATTTCAACCTTGTAGGTGAGGAATTGAAGTGGGACAACACATCTTTCTTTTATGGCTATGGAGGAAATATCCATCTAAGAAACTTTATATGAGTTAGGGTGTGGGATTGATTTCAAGCCTAGATGGGAAACAATGTTAGAGGACACCACATTAATGCAACTCCCACTATCTATAATAACCTTGCAAGTTTTGTTTTCACACTTAGTGTAAGTTTGGAAGATGACACTTCTTCGCCAATCATCAGTGTCACTCTATTCTGCCAAAGCACACCTTACCACAATCATTCTAGGGTCACCAAAGTCGTCCTTGGAATCATCAACCTGGAGAGAGATGGCTCTAATGCACACAAGGTAGTTAGGATCATCTTCCGATTTTGCCTCAACATCTTGGATTTCTTCAACATTTGAATCATACACCAGCTCCTCAACATCTTCTACCTTTTCATCATCCTTTTGAATGACAAAAGTCCTAAAGGGACATCTAGTTACGATATGTCCAACCCCATTGCATTTGAAGCATTGGAGGCGAGAGCCTAATCTGGAAGGCTCATTGATCATACTTTTTCCCTTGTCCTCTTTTTCTATTGGGATGCTATTGGGGTTGACCTTAGAGGGTAAGGCAAGTCTAGATTTGCTACCAAAAGGTTGAGGGTTGGTAGGAACACTCCGGAGCTCAGAACATTGCCAAAAGATAGATTTGTATGCTAACTCACAATTCCTAGCAAGGTCATATGCTTCTCCTAAGGTAGTGACTCCTCGGATGATAATCTCGCCTAGAAGCATTTAAACCTTTCTTGAACCTATTGAGTGTGACAACCTCTTCCTCAACTATTTGAATTCATCTCTTGAATTCCTTGAATTTCTCTATATATTTAGCCACAAAAGCAGTGCCTTGTTTCAGGCAATTCCATTCCTCAAGGAGGGAGCTCCTATAAGTTGGAGGAAGATAGTTCCTTGAGAGTGCATCCTTCATCTCAAGCCAATCAGTAATGGGGGCTCACGTCGTCTCCTAAGGGTTTCCTCAAGGTCTCCTAGAAAAGGTCAGCTCTTCCAATTAACTTCATCCTAGCATACCTCACTTTCTTATTCTTAGCCCAATGGTAATAATAAAAAAATTTCTCCATTTGATGTAACCAATCAATGAAAATCCATAGGTCTAGGCAGCCATCAAGATGGGTGCTTCTATATTTTCCTTGGACATCCTATCATCATAATCCCTAGGGCCATTGTGATTATAGTGATCATGTTCAAAGTTTGGAGCCCTATGAAAGTAACCGGGTTTATTTGGCTTAGGCATGCTATCTCCTTCATGGTTAATAGTCAATCTTTGAGATGCTTCAACTCGCTCTATCTTATCTAGCAAAGCATGGACACTTTTTGTTAGGTCTTCTATGGTTTGCTCTAAGGAGGCCCTAGGCTCGGAAGTGGATTGATGTTCAAGATTTGACATGATGTGACCACTACGTAGATGCATGCAACACTATATTTATGAATGCAGTTGAGATTCCTAAAAATTCAAATAACCAATTCTCAATATAAAATCAAGGTCAAGCAAGAGTACATGTAGAGACTAGATCAAAGAATCAAAGGAATAAATTGCAGTCAAGTAGTTACAGTGTTCACAATATTGAGAGATGGCCCAAATAAATGTCAAATTCCAATAAGCTCCACAATTAATAATGAGAATCAGATATCTCAAAGCCCTTTTTTTTTTTTTTTGGCTTTGGCTCTGGCTTTGGCTAATCAAAGGAAACAGATAGCTTTTGTTTTGTTGTTTTTTTGTTTTTTGTGTTTGTTTTTTTTAATGGGCATTGAAAGAAACAAATGACCAACATAGCAACTAGCTAACAAAACAAGGTAAATGAAATAAACTAATGGTGGGGCATGCACGTTAAGAAACTAGAGATGTATTAAAAATGACAAATTGAAGCTGCCAATGAAATAAAGAGGGTGCCTGATCCTTGTAATGGAACCCCACTTGGATGACATGCTCTTGGGCTTAGACTGGTCTGTCACAGGCCTGGAATCTGCTTGGTCAGATTTTTTTTTTTTTTTTTAGTGAAATACAATAAATAAAGAGTTACAACTTAAAACTAAGAGCCTATTTGGTTTAGGCCTGTTTTGAGTGATATCAATGGAAACTCATAACTCAGTGATGAAAAAATATGGGACCCACACAATTTTTTTTGTTTGGCTTGATTTTCCTAATCTTGTTTTCATCACTCAAACTCAAAAATTTTGAGTAAGAGTGTTGAAAACTAAAAACACCAAATTGGTGTTTTCAGTTTCTGAGTTATGTAACTCAGTGGCAGTTGTGTAAATTTTTTACCTCTGTGGGACCCATTTTGTTACCTATCTCTTTCTTCTCTCACTGTTTTCTTTTTCTCTCTCCACCCGTTCTCTGTCACTTCTCCTTCTTCATTTTTTTTTTCTTTTACCCAGAGCTCTCTATTCTCACTGACCCTTCGTTGCTCCTCCATAAGCCGCCACCACCACACTAATCATCATCGTCACGAGCAACTACCAGATCGGTTCAAGCTTAGCCTAGATCGAAAAACTGAAGATCGATTTAAGCAAAACTAAAAACATAACGTCAGCCCATCACCCGATCTCCAAATGTCGACCCATCTCCAAGTGCCGACCCATCACCCAATCTCCAAACGCCGACCCATCACCCAATCTCCAAACGCCGACCCATTTCCAAACCTAGACCCATAACCCGGTCTCCACTATAACACCACCGAAACACCGATTCAAGCCACACTGTGACCTATAGCCCAATCTCCACCGTAACCCAGCCCCAAAAACCCAATCTCAAACCCGATCTTCACCGTAACCCAACCCCAAAAACCCGATCAACCCACCATCACCAATCCCAACCCACCACTGAAACAACCCACCACTTTAAACCCAATTAGCATTGATTCAAACTAGCCAAAAACAGCTGAGAAAGAAACAGAGAAGAGAGAAAAAAACAAAGAAGAGTGGGAAAAAAAAAATCAAATATAGAGTGAAGAATGGAGAGACAGAGAAAGAGAAATAGCTAAAAAAATTTGATAGGAAAGAGGGAGAGTCAGAGAAATGAAAGGTGAGAGGATAGGAAAAGTAAGGGAGGAAGATATTTTTTTGTTAAAACGCGGGTAGTAAAAGTAGTAATACTGGGTTATGTCAATGTGTGGGTCCCACGGTTTTGAAGTTGAAAACTGGTATGAGTTAAGGTGCCAACCAGTGGGTTTGGAAAATTGAGATATTTTAAGTGATGAGTATTGAGAATTGATATTGAGTAATAAAAATTGAGTGATAGTAAATTTTAAACCAAACGGGCCCTAAATCTACCAAGTTCAAACATTGAAAAAACCGAAACTAGAAACTAGAAGCAAAAGAAACTAAAGAGAAGAGAAGCAGCGGAGTCATCAGCTGGAGTCATCGGCTGAGAGGCGGTCTAGGTTCATCTTTCACTGTCGACGGTGCTCAATGGTGGAGATCGGAGCACGCCAGTCAGATTAAGTTGATAGAACCAGTGACGTGTGAAGCGACATGGCGGTGTTGATGGCGAGTTGGCGGTATTGACGGCATGATTCCAATACTGAAATCGAATGCTGCTTGTTGACGGTAAGTGTTGATTTGTGGGTTCTGGCAGTTGGTGGCTAATGGGTCTTGCATGGGTTACTTTTTTTTTTTCTTTTTATCCTTTTTTTTTTTTTTTTTTTTTTTTTTTTATGGCTTGTGGGTTCAGCGATCAGAGGTGGGCACAGATGGGGGCCACTAGCTTGGAAGGGGCCGCTGGCTTCTCTGTTGGTTTAGGGATGAAAAACTCATGTGGCCAAAGAGGGTATATGGTACGAATTTTTTCAGGTTTTGGTTTGTAGATCTCATGAGGTAAGAAATTGGGTTGCTGTGGTTTGCAAATCTCGTGGGATAAATATTTGAGTAATGGCATGTTTGGCGGTTGATTTGCTTTCTGATGGTGAGTATGGCTATTGGTTGTCAGTCGTGAATTTGGTTTGCTAGAAGGGGTGATCGGGTTGGGCTTTGATACCAAAACTAACATAGGACAACCACAGTATTTCAATACAACAAATAAAAAACAAAATAAACTCTAAGAGTCAACACCTAAGAGCTGCATGGAGTCAGCACCAAGCAAAAACTAGAGTTGACACCAATGTAAAAAGAAACACACGTTTTTCTATTATTCTCAAAACTATCTTACAATAATCAGAAAAAGTGCTTAAATAGCTAACAATAAAATGCATCAAGAAACTCTAATTATTAAATGCTCGGGCTTGCTTAATCTCAAGCCCAATAACTAACATACTCCATCCATAAGGCCATAGGTTGGACTATCTGTTTTTTGCTTTTCTTCCCATGCATGCGTATAATTGGGGGCTTGTACCTTGTGTCCATACCACATTGTCCACAGACAGTTTTTAAATCTTGAGCTTGTCTAAGGTATTGAATAGATGCATGTGCCAGCACAAAGGAACCATAAGAATTCTAATAATTCATTGTATAGCTTGTCAAGTATCAGTGAATTATTAGTCAAAGAGGCTTGTAGTTTGATTTTCTTTTCATTGTGATTTACAAATGGTTTTGCTATCTGACCTTAAGACAAGTGTCACCTTGTATCCCTTTTACATATGTTCACTATTTACACTCTAAAGGATGAGTTATGTAATAATTAAAGATAATAGGCCTTCTGTGCACTGTGATTTAAGTAGGGTATGCTCTTTACTTTTTTTAAATCTTACTTAGATAGACCCAAATAATATATTTTTTTTCTGTGATAAAGGCTTGTGTAATTTATTACTCCTTAGTTTTTATTTTAACTGTAACTATTAATTACCATTTCATTTGAGAATTTAATCCTTTTTTTGCGGTTATTACTTGAACATTGTCAGGTCTCATGAGGATATCTCTGTGAAGATGGTAGACCACATTGTTGATGAGCACAGTATTGACATTGATCCTGAATGCCATATGAAAGTGAAGGTAAAATGTTATACATAAATGTGTGTTTCCTTTTTTATTAAACAGTCATTATTGCCGGAATATATCACTATTAGAGCTAGTGAAATCCCATCATGAAGCACAAATTTCAATTTTAATCAACACATTGGGATATGAAGTAGTCTACTTTTTCCCCTTGCTTTGTTTTGGTTGAATTTCTTTCTGCAGAGACTGTATCTTTGCATACTTCCATTTTTCTTATTCACATTTAACAAACTTACAGTTGTTTTCCCTCAAATTATTTCTAAGCTTTAATGGTTTTATCGGTAATCACTGCCAACTTCTTTATGTGGCTAGCAAAATTCATCGAGACCTCACCCTCCACATGATACTTGGTGGGTATTGGCTAAGCTAGTTGATGATATGTGAGCCCAATTAGATGCCCATAGAGTGGACCCATAGAGTGGAAAGGAGAAACACTGAAACAGTTGTAGGCTTAGTGGTAGCCCAAAGTGGGAGTTTTGTGCATTAATAAAACTTTTTTTGCAATAATGAAAAGTGTGAAGATTTTTTGTTAAAAATGAAACCTAGAATAGAAAGTGTCAATTTAGTAATGATGGTGATGTTGGTGGCAGTAATAGAGTGGCAAAGGCATAATTTGCACAAATGGAGGCAGTGGTGGTATTAGTCGTCCTAGAGGAAGTTATTGTGATATCTTAAGAAGGGGAGGTACTTAAAGTTTGATAAGGGTCCCTAGCCAACCTCAAAAAATATGGCACTAAATCTTGGTTGTTGTTGTCGATGACATATATGGTGGTGTTAGTTGTTAATGGTTGCAATGACCAATGATGGTGGAGATGATGTAGTTGATGCTTATGTGTTCACTTCCTATCATAATTTTTCATAGTGGTAGCAGTCTCATCTGATTCACGTAGTAAGTGGCGGTGATGTCATTGTGGTTGTTGATGAAACTGGTGGTGACAAGCATCAGCAAAAATTATTTGTTTTGAGTGAAAGAAAATTTATCCTCTTTCAGTTGTGAGAAAGTGCCTTACCATCCAAGCTACAATAACCTTTGAAAGAAATTTATGCTTTGAAATGCTATCGAAAGATTTAAAAGGCTGGCTTAGTTAATATCAAACCCAGTAATCACAAATTACAATAGCAAGTAAGCAAACTCAATTAAAATTTTTTTTTTATGTAAACATAATAAGCAAGTTCATCCAAGTCCTTTACAAACAAAATTAGAGCGGCTATGATGAGCCTTTTGCTATTAAGGAAAATTCCAGTATTATTGATTAAATATTTGGAGCAGCCATTTATTATTGATAATAGTCTCAGACTGATTCAAGTAGAAGATAAAAAACTGACCTGGTTGCAAATAAGTATTGACAATAGGTCTTGAAACCTTTTTATCATTATTCATATATCATATTACGTTCTGCCATTGACATTTTCAGGAAAAGGAGGCTGGATGAGATAAGTCTTGAAAGATTTCAGCAATACTGCCGAACCTTTATTCAATCAAGGATCCTGCAAGGTAAATGACATTTTTTTTTTTGAATTATAACATATTGTGATGCACGTCAATGAATGAATATGATGACATGTAGGGCCGTGGATGTCTCTTGTGGATTTTTTTTAATAATGTATATCAATATCTGTGACATTTGTATTTAGGCAATTTCAATCTTTATGAACCTTAGTGGTGGCAAAAACAAAGAGCAAATTTTATAATGGGAAAGTGGTCAAATACCCTAACAAGTTACTAGCTAACTAACTATAACCATGCATGTTTTCTTCAAATAAAAACAAGGCCATGCAGGCCATTAGGCCCCTGCTAGTAGCCTTGTGGACTGTCTTCAACTGTCAGTAATGCCTGTTGGATTGACAACTGCACCAAATAAACTGTCCAGCTTGTTTTAGTTTTTGGATGGTCATTTGAAACTAAGACCAGTTCACCCCCATTCATGTCCCATCCCATACATCCTCTTGCCAACTAGGGTAATAACAAGTAGAGATAAATTCATATGGTGTTCCCTTAACACCCTCTACTGCTTGCTTTTTCAATATGGTGCATCATTTGTTTACGAGGTTGAGGTAGGTTATGGGCAGGTAATATGAAGTTCCAAAAGCTTATTCTTTCTTTTTGCTTAGTGAATTTGTGCTAGATAGCATCTGGACGTGAAGCCCCATTCCTTTCTAGTTTTGGATGGTAATACAAAAGAAGAAAATGTAAATGGTTGTCTCTAACTGAAGATGTGATAGGAAATATTTTATGGGAATTCTATGCTTATTATGATGCTGAATCTTTCTTGCTGTGTATATGAAAAATGATATTTTAGGCCTTTCTAGCTAGCACTATTTATTGATGATTTTCGTATGTTAGTTTATTGTAATTCAAAATGCCAGTATTTAAAATGCAGCATTTAATTTTCAAAATTGAGGTGCCCCTGAATGACAAGAGTTACTTCCACTTTTAGAGTATTATTATATATATTTGCATACTAATTTTGCGAAGCTCCGCAAGTAGTTTAACGAATAATGTTACAAATACAAACTACTCTACAAACATTTTATAAACTGTTGATGTGGCAAGCTCTACATTAGCTTTTTAAAACTAAAATGCCACTTCAGATATTAACAAATTCTAATTAAAATAACAAAAAAAAAAGGCGTAAATGCACTTTTAGTTCCTACATTTTGGCGTTTTTCCATTTTAGTCCATAAATTTTAATTTTACCACTTTTAATCCCTAATCCAATTAATACGTTTCATTTTAGTCCTTTCTGTCAGTCAACCGACAGAAATTGCTGAGGTGGCAGTCGGAGGAATTAAAATATTATAAAAAATGCCACGTCACCCTGACACGTCAGCATATAAATTTAAAAAATTAATTTATTAATTTTAACTAAATAATAAAAATAAAAACAGAATTAAAAACTAAAATCGCATTAATTAAGATTGTTCTTCAGATTGTTCATTTTACATCTTGTTCTACATATTCTTCCCACATCAAACCCAGCAACCAAGAATTCAAACCCATCACAAGAACACAAACCCAGCAACTCCAAAACTCAAACCCAGATCACTAGGACATAAATGAAAATAAGAAGAAAAAACTCAAATTCAACCCCTCAGAAATCATCAAACCTAGCACCATCAAATCTACCACAAATCAAGATCATCGAATTCTTCATGTTCTTCTCCAAATTCTAACACAATCAACACTAAATTCTCAGCAAATCAAACCCATAAACCCAGTTAACAAACCAACCCAGATTAAACCCAGATCAAGAAACCAATCACAATAAACCCAGATCAACACAACAAACCCAAATCAACACAATCAAACCCAAACCAACACAATCAAACCCAGATCCCACCACCAATAACCGACACAATCAAGCCACCACCACCCCACCGATCAGTCAACAAACCCATGCCAAGATGGTGGTCGAGATTGGCGAGCTCCATTGTGGCCAAGACCGAGACAAAGGCCGAGACCGGGGAGCTCCATTGTTGTCTCCCCTACCAAACAAAACTTGATCATGAACGGACGGAGGTCGAGACCAGGACGGAGATCGAGATGGAGGCTGAGACCCATGCCGAAACCCATGCCGAGATGGAGGCTGAGACCTACGCCGAGATGGAGGTTGAGACCAGAACAAAGGCTGAGATCGAGTTCCATTCTCTCTAAACCACCGCCAGCCCCTTTCCTCTAGATCTACTCCAAACCGCCGGCCCTATCTGATCCAAACCGTTGCCCCCTTCCTCTAGATCTGCTCCAAACCTCATCTCATCCTCTCCCTCTCTCTCTCTCTCTCTCTCTCTCTCTCTCTCTCTCTCTCTAAACTCTTTTTTTTTTTTTTAGAGCTCTCATCATATCATGATTTTAGAGAGAGCTACCTTAAAGAAAAGTAAATACACTTTTTTGAAAGTTTTTTTTTTCTTGAAAGGGAAAAAGTAAATACACTTAAAGTCAAAATGATCTAATGATAAATTTTTGTTTAGGTTGGTTAAGATTAGAGAACAGAGTTTGAGTTTGAGATTATTTTTTAAATTTTATTTTAATTTTGTGAATTTTAGTTTTTAAATCTATTTTTATTTTATTATTTAGTTAAAATTAATAAATTAATTTTTTAAATTTATATGCTGCCGTGTCAGGGTGATATGGCATTTTTTATAATATTTTAATTCTTCCGGCTGCCACCTCAACAATTTCCGTCGGTTGACTGACGGAAAGGACTAAAATGAAATGCGTTAATTGGATTAGGGACTAAAAATGGTAAAATTAAAATGTAGGGACTACAATGAAAAATTTCCAAAATGTAGAGACTAAAAATGCATTTATGCCAAAAAAAAAAAAAACCGTGACAGAATTAATCCTAAAGAATCGTATCAGACAAAACAAAAAACAAACCCAAAACAAAATTAATCCTAAACAAACGTATTAGACACCATCTAAAAGAAAACCAAGAGTTTTAAAACCCTGGCCTCAAGCCTCTCTGCCTCAGGACGGAACGACGGCGCTTACAACAGCTCACCTCAAACTTCTCTACCTCACGACAGAACTTCGTTGCAGCTTGCCTCAAACTTCTCTGCTTCTCTACCTTGCGACGGGGAAATTATTGTGTACTCTCAGATTACCTAAAATGCGTACTCTCTCTTCTTACACGAATAGTGAATCACACTAATTAAATTCATGGTGGGAGTCACTATTTATGTGAGAAGGAATTGTAAGCATTTATGATGCTCCAAGAGTAACTAATAATTTTCCCAAGAACTCCAAATTAGAAATCTGGCATAAGTCACCGCGCTGCTTCTCTGATTTTGTATTTAATTTCTTATATTAAGCAACAACTTTCTTAATTAGTAGAATATCTCAGACAAATTAACAAACCTTTAATTCTCTCATAAAACACAAGGTCGGTGTGCAGATTGCAGCCAAACATAACAACACTAAAGAAAATCAGCAGTAAACTGCAGCTCTTGCAACAACGATTATTGTGTGTGGGAATGCCACTACATTCTAATGCAGCAAAAGGCAAACCAGGTGTAGACCTAATGGCTTAACTAAATATCAGCTCAATGGAAAATAGGAAAGGAGAAAGAAAAAGGCTACACTATTTCTGGCCTAAAAATAAAAACATTTTGTTTAGGAGTTTTGTGTTTAGGCCGCGAGGCAGATAAGCTTCAGGCCAGGGTTTTTCGCCGGAATTTTTTGTGTTTAGGAGTTTGTTAGCACCGATGAGGCACAGAGCTCAAGTTTTGTCTCTGATACGTTTTTGGTTTAGGAATTAGGATAGAGTAAAGCTGATTTGGGTTTTTTTTTTTGTTATTTTAATTAGAATGTGTTAATATCTGACATGGCATTTTAGTTTTTAAAAACTTAACGCGGAGTTTGTCACCTCAATAGTTTGTAAAAAGTTTGTAAAATAGTTTATATTTATAGCATTACTTATAATTTAAAACGTTGGTTAACTATAAAGAAATATTTAAAAAAAAAATTGTAAAGGTTGAGGTGGACGGCTGTACCAAGAGTCCAGCCCAATTAGGAATGTAAGCACAGAAAAATCCTATTTCAATAAGAAATGGGTGAAACTGGTCCACTGAATAAAACTTCTATTCCTAAAGTAATTATGAGAGTGGCAGGCGGTGGCAGGAGCTTTTATATAAAGCTTGGGGCGTGTATTTCACATATAGAGAGATACAGTGAAAAGAAGAAAAGATATGTGCCGCATAAGAAAAAGAAAGGAATGCCGCATAGTGAAAAAAAAATAATAATAAAAGAGAAAAAAGATTGTTGTTTTTACGAAAGGTAATTTGTGTGTGTGTGAGAGAGAGAGAGAGTAAAGAAAAATAAGAGAGATTTTTTTTCTTTAGCCGAGAAGTATACACAAAAATTATTGTAATTGATTTGATAATAGTGAAATTATTCAGAATTTGTCCTGTGATTTTTTTCTCTTAAAAAAGAAAGGGTTTTCCAAGTAAATATTTGTGTTCTTGTGTGTGATTATTATTTTGAATTGCTAATATTTGTGATAATATAATTTGAGACCCAACAAGTGGTATCAGAACAAAGGTTAGAGTGGAAGCAATGGTCAGAGAAGAAGGCAAGGCTTCAAGAATTGAGAAATTTGATGGAATAGACTTCGCGTATTGGAGGATGCAGATTGAAGATTATTTCTATGGGAAGAATTTGCATCTGTATCTTTTGGAGACGAAACCTGAAACTATGAAGGATGAAGACTAGAATCTTCTTGATGGACCGGTATTGGGAGTTATTCAATTAACTTTGTTAAGATCAGTTGCGCACAATGTTGTGAAAGAAAAGACCACAGTGGATTTGATGAAGGCTTTGACTAGCATGTATAAAAAGTCGCCGGCTGACAACAAGATGTATCTGATGAAGAAGTTATTTAATATGAAGAAGGTAGAAGGCACTCTTAAAGCACTACATTTGAATGAGTTCAATACAATCACTAATCAATTATCCACGAAGGGAATTGAATTTGACGATGAGGTTTATGCATTGATACCTTTGGCTTTTTTACCAAACAGTTGGGAAGCCATGAGAATTGCAGTGAGTAATTCTGTTAGGGAAAGCAAACTCAAATATGATGATATTCGAGATTTGATTTTAAGCGAAGAGGTTTGCAGGAGAGATGCAAATATAGACAATGCACAAGATCAAACTTTTGTCACAGAAAATAAGAGTAGAGGTAGAAGCAGAGGACTTAATGATTAGAAATTCAATGGTAGGTCACAGTCAAAAGATAGATCTCAGTTCAAGAAAACTAGAGAATGCTTCCACGGCAGGAAAAATGGCCACTCAAGAAGAGATTGTTGGCATTGGAATAAGGAACAAAATAAAGGAAAATATAAAAAGAATGATAGTGAGAAAAATACTACAGCTGCTGTGATTGATGAGGATGTTGTGTTGCTCTCTATTGAAAAGCAAAAGTGTAAATATGTTGCTAATAATAATGTTGAGTAGGTTGTTAATTCTGCACCTCCCCACCGTATTATTCCTACGAAGGGGTTATTTACCATGTAGAAAACAAAAGACTTTGGTATAGTGAAGATGGATAATTCTAGTTACTCAAAAATTATGGAAATTTGTAATGTGTGCATTGAAACCAATGTTGGTAGCACTATGATGTTGAAGGATGTGCGACATATTCCAAATTTAAGGATGAATGTGTTTTCTACATTGGCCATGGATCGAGTGGGTTATTGTAATTACCTTGGTAATGGAAGATGGAAACTTACTGAGGGGCCATTGGTTGTTACAAGAGGACATGCATGTTGTGGTTTGTGCAGGACTCATGTGAAGACTTGTAAGAAGAAGTTCAATGAGATTAAATTTTTTGAAAAGACTCCAAAGATGAGTGTTGGGATTGATGGTGTTTGAAACCAAGAGAATGAAATTCTCATTGCCTAATAGTGCTTCAGAAGAGGAAGTGGTAGGTGATGAAGAATACGAAGATGCTAAGGCTACATGGGATGATGATGAAGTGAAAGATCCTAGAGGTCTTGAGCAGGAGGAGCTATATCTTTCACTAGAGATTGTTGAACCTCATGAGAAAAGGATTGCTGGAGAACATCAAATTGGTAGCTTCAAGAATAATTGGGCTTCTGATGAGGGGGAGCCACGAGATTGGATTAAGTATATCCAAGATGAGATTAATTATTTGAGAATGGAAGGGATTGATGTTGAGGAGGTGTTCTTAGTATTGGTGAAGATAATGAAGAAGGTCAAGCCTTGTGTTGGCTTGACTGACATAAAATTGAATTAAATAGATGGAATGAAGATCTCTTTCTTCAATAGGTTGGAGTGGGAGATTGTTGAGGTGCACAGCTGCACCAAGAGTCTAGCCCAATTAGGAATGCAAGCACATAAAAATCCTATTTCAATAAGAAATGGGTGAAAGTGGTCTACATGAATAACTTCTATTCCTAATGTAATTAAGAGAGTGGCAGGCGGTGGCAGGAGCTTTTATATAAAGCTTGGGACGTGTATTTCACATATAGAGAGATATAGTGAAAAGAAGAAAAGAGGTGTGCCGCATAAGAAAAAGAAAGGGGTGCCACATAGTGAAAAAAAAAAAAAAATAGAGAAAAAGGATTGTTGCCTTTGAGAAAGATAATTTGAGTGTGTGAGAGCAAAGAAAAATAAAAGAGATTTTTTTTTTCTTTAGCCGAGAGGCATACACAAGAATTATTGTAATTGATTTGATAATAGTGAAATTATTCAAAATTTGTCTCATGGTTTTTTTCCCTTCAAAGAGAAAGGGTTTTCAATGTAAATATTTGTGTTCTTGTGTGTGATTGTTATTTTGAATTGCTAATATTTGTGATAATATAATTTGGAACCCAACATAAAGAAGGAACATCTTGATCTTGCCAAAATCTACTTAAAATTTGTAAGATTTTTGAAGGTGTTGAATGTCCACAGCAAAACAGTTGAATTGCTATCATATGGAGTATTACTTCCTTATCTATTTTTAGACCTTTTGAATTTTAGGTTGTAATTCTTTTGGAGTGTTTTGATACACTTCATGTATATTGGAACTATCTCTCTTTTGAATAAAGATTATTTTACTTATGTTAGGGAAAAAAAATCATCATTTCCTTTTTACATGAATTATCCATAGAGCTTGATTTTGAGGCTCCTTGTGGATCTTAGACTTAGGCATTGTTTGTATTGCGCGTCTTTGACTCACGTTTGCATCTGCCTTCTTTTCTTTTCTTTTTTTTTTTCTTTTTTTTCCCCCTTGAAGCGCCTCTCCCATGAACAATGTAAGTAGGCAAAGCTACAATGTTAAATGGGTGAACAGTGTTGTAGAAATTAATTTTTTCTTATTTTCAGTTTTCTGCAAAATAAGCGGTATTCAAACGCATAATTAGATTCCAAAAGTTGATATTTTATTATAAACCTTAGAGCTTGACTTTCAGTGCCTTTTGGGTCTAAGAATGTAGCACTAAAAATATGTATTATGTCAAAATATTTCTATAATATGAACTTCTGTTATGTTGTCTTTGTTTCTATTTTGTAGAATAATACTAAACATTTATTCTATTAAAAATTGAGTGGGAACATATGATAAGGCTAGATGTTATGCCTTCAATTGGTACCTTCTCCTGTTATAAGTGCTTGATGAGGGGTACGGTTATGGGTTCAAGATACACTGGATAACTTACTAATATAAAAAATGATAAGAATCCTGATGTTATGTTTCTATTTTAAATAGGATTAATGTTTCTGCAAGGCATGTTGAAAGCAGAGCAGCCCTGCACTAACAAATTGATATGGAATTTTGAGCTTATTTAGACTAAAATAATCTTGTGAGATGTCATATATATAGGCTTTCATAATTTATCTTTCCTATAAGCATATGTTTTGTTAACACGTCATATATGATGTGGCAGCAAGTATGTATTATTTTTGGATGATGATGTTAGGTTGCACCCTCACTTATGATGCATAAAGGCTCTTGTACCTATTTTTTAAGGTGTATTTTCTTACGGTGAGTGCCTTGGTCTAAACAGATTCTGTATTCGTTTGGATTGAGCTTTTTTTTTTTATGTTCTTGACTTTGTTGGCATTGGTTTGCAGATATTTATTTAAACTGGGTACCCTCTTGATTTACCTTCCAGGAGTTTAGGGAGTTACTGGATTCAGATGGTAAGGCACCCCCTTCCTCTTTTTATTTTTTTCCCTTTTCTTTTTCCGAAACTTCTTAATTTATGTGTATATGTTTGTCCCGTTCTATTTTGTAGTTTATGGTAGGGTTTTATATCTTTCTAACATGTAACCAGAAAATGCTAGGTGTAAAAGCCAAGGTGGTCGATACCGTACCGGTACCGGCCGTACCGGCCGGTACATACCGTACCGGCCAGTGCACTGGTACCAGTACACTTTTATTTTGTACCGGAAAAAATATCGGCCGTACCGGCCGCGTACCGGCCGCATACCAGCCATACCGGCAAATTTCGGCCGTACCGGCCACGTACCGGCCGTACCGAACCGAAACACAAAATGTTTTTTTTTTTTTTTTTTGTAATTGTGGCATTTTTGTCTCTAAAATAATCAATAATGAAAGTATTTTGCAGATAATTTCATTATTTCACATAACTTTTGATCTCTCCAATTCTTTTACTTAATTTGGATTTGGTATTTGAATTAAGAATTCCATTTTCTTCTTTTTTAATTGTTTTGCTTGCATCAATTCTAATCTCCAGTTGATCTTTACGTTGTTTTATCAATCAGTACACAATAGTTGAAATGGAAGGTATTTATGAGACTAAAAGTTGGAAAGTATGTGTGTGTGTATATATATTAAATATATAAAATAGCGGTCAATCCGAAACGGTACACCGGTATTGACCGGTATCCGAAATATACCGTACCGGTGGCCAAACCGGTACAGCCTCCGGTACGGTATTGACTTCCTTGGTAAAAGCTACTGCATCATCTGCATGGGTTTGCTTGATATATAACTAGGGTTCCTAACAAAGGGAAATTAATAGGGAAATCAGTTTTACTAATTTTTGAAAGATGGTTTCTCATTTTTCCAATTTCTTCTCTACTTACTCTTTGAGCACTACTAGAAGGTAAACGAGTTGGGTGTTCCTATATATTTCTACCGTATTAGCCTTTAGTGAGTCTTTAATGCACATATGTGGGGTTTGTTGAAATAAATTGTTCTAACACTTTCTCTTCTCAAGCAAATAACAAAAGGTAAACAATTTTGTACCATTTTATACTCCCAGTGTACTAGGATTGTGCCCCTTACACACATTTTTAATGAAAAAAAAAATACTACTTACATAAAAAAGTGGTGATCGATTATGTGTGAGGAACATGCACCATTTTGATTGATTCTCACTACTGCATAAAATGGTTATAATCTATCCTAGAAATTATGTGAAAACTAAGTTCTAGTGTTATTTTTTATTGTTTGGTAACGAGTGTTACTAATTAAGAGGCACTGCCTCACGACATATACATGATGTAGTGTTAAAGAATTACATTGAATGAAAGTTACAACAAGAACGAGAGAAAATCAATAAAATCTATAACAGAATGACTAAAAGTAACTTGTTTTATTCTCTTGTGAATTTCGAGTAACAAAAGGATAAAAAAACACATTATCATGAGTGTTTGTTGGAAATTCCAAAGCACTAACAAGTAGACAAATAATAGTTTTAATGAGAGAACTATAAATTCTTGGATTTGAATTGATCAGTTGCTATTGCAGGTGTATTTTCTTGAATTATTTTATCTCAACTAGTGGTATTGAGCTCTTTTATTGCATTCGATTTGAGTTTTCTATAAGAAAATTTTGGAATGTTAATGTTTGTGGCCGATATAGATATGACATTAGCTATTAGCTTTCCTTATTGGTACTTATGTAATAAATCCTTCAGGTCATGCATAACTGACCATTTGTCTTCCCATTTTGATTGACCGTCGTGTTCAATGAGATTTGCTACTGGTGGAAAAACATTCTTAATGTGGGTTTTGCTTTCTGCCATTGTCATGGAATCTTGAACAGGTAATTTCCTTTGAAACTAATTGTCATTTTTCTATTTCTTATGATAATTGATTGTCCTCAAAGCAGGGGAGGCTTATGGCCTAGTCTACCTAAGCCTTGGCCTAAGGGACGGTAGAAGTGAATGTGTCTTCAAATTACGACTATGAGGCTGCTCAGTCAATTCATGTGTTGCTTTTAGGATATTTGTTTGCTTTAAACCTCATTTTCTCTAACAGTGTTTCTTAGGCTGCGTTTGTTTCAATGTAAAATATTTTTTGAATGTAAAATAATTTCAAGTAAAAATATTTTCGGGAAAGGAAAATAATTTCTAGTGTTTGGTTGCATTTTAAAAATTATATTAGAAAATAATTTCAAATGTTTGGTAACATTTTGAAAATGGAAATTTTCTACTACTTTCTCACATTTTCTCAGCCCTTTTCTCAATATCCAAAAAAATTTTATTACAGAAAATTTCAAAATATACACTTAACACAACCAAAATATACACTTAACACAACCAAAAATCAAAACAAAAACATTGAGGGAGAGCAAGAAAGAGTGAGATCGGAGGGAGAAAGAGTGACAGAGTGAGGGACAGAGAGATAGATCGGGAAAGAGAGAGATCAGAGTGGATTGAGGATGGCAGCGGCCAGATTAGGTGGGTTTGGGGGTGGAGTGGAGTGGGCTGGTGGTCGGTGGTGGCCAGATTGGCAAAGTTGAGCAAGAGGGAGAACAAGATCGATGTGTCGAGAACGAGCTCGGTCTTGGGTGGTGACGATCTAGATGGCAGCACTAATGCGCTTCTAGCGGCAACTATGGGTGCGATCTCAGTGGTGCTACAGGCAACGCGATCTAGGCGGTGCTTCAAGCGACACAATCTCGCTGGTGCTGGGGTGCGACGAGACAGGTGCAATCTAGGTTGGGGGTGGTGGTGCGATTGACGCTTCAGCTTCTAGTGCAATCTCTTCTTACTATTTCTCTCTCTCTCTTCTATTCTCCTAGGGTGGAAATCATTTGAAGGTAAAATAGAAATTGAAATTCATTTCCGGCGGGGGAGTGTTATTTTATAGTCAACGCGGAAATTGATTTCCGTTTGATCCAATTTTCTATGCTTACCAAACAGATAGGCTGGTGTAAAATGATTTTCTAAAATCATTTTCAGTCAAAACAAACGCAGCCTTAACAGATATTACATAGCTTATATCTGTTTTATCTTCCTCCTTTAGTTAATATACAGCTTAATTATAATTAAAACACTTCTGACTCCCTACTGATGTATCAATAACAGTACCTCAACTGGCAACCATTTAGACCATGCAAATTAAAACCTACCAATTAATCACTTCATAATCACCCATCACTTCAATTAGATTTTAGAACCTGGTCTTAATGATTTTAACAATCTATTCCTTTGTCTTGACTACTCTACCAAAAAACCTACTCTTTCTTTGAATTTTGGAAGTGGCAAATTGCTGTTCATAATGTCACTTTGCAAAGAGAAGTTTTAAACGACTTTAGGCTTGCACGGTGGGTTTCTTTCACTTTACGTGCCTATACACCTTTTTTTAAAAAATAAATAAATAAAAAACGAGAAGCCTATACACCTATTTGTTTGATTGCTAAGAAAATGAAGTAAATTTTAACTAAATAAAACAAGTCTTGAGTCCTTTGTTGGTAGCTTTATTGTTGTTCAGTAATTGCTTCTTTGGTTCGATGATTTTAAATCAATATCAAAATAATGATGGTGAACTAAATTTGTTTGTCTTATTGTTTCAAAAACCACAAACAATAATGTACTGGATTCATTTGCTGAATTTTGCATTGCTCTTGCTACGGACATCATTTTTTGTTTGGTTTTTTAAGTCTCTTTAGCCTTTTTTTTCATTTATTGAAGGTATGCTCTTGTAGTTTACTACTTTCCAAGCTTTCCTAACTTAGAAATGTCTCTAGCCACTTAAGAAACTTTCTTTGTCAAACTCCCATGTATTTGAATCGATGTTTCTAAACCCTACAAGAACCAAATTCCACATTTAGCCTTACCAAAATTGGATAAAAATTAAACCCCTAATCATGTTTTGAGATTTTCTATTCCCTTGTGACACACAAACCCATCAAACTTTTGAGGCAGATCTAGTATTTTCTATTGGACTACAAGATCAAATTATTATGCACTTCACATAGTAAGAAATAGTATGCTAAACATAGTATTTATATTTGTCGAAGCCAAACAGAAATTGAGAAAGTTACCATTGAGTTAAAAAAAAAAATGAAAGCAGTAGTTAGAGTAAAACTACAGTGTATACTCTAATATTGTTTCAAAACTATTAGAGGTAATTACATCGAACTTTATTTTTCTTTTCTTCTTTTGTTTACATTGAGTTAAACAAATGTCAGAGGTAAGAAAACTAAAATGTCAAAGATCAACAAATTGAGCAGGAAAAACAAAAATATAAAATAAAAATTGTACAACATGAATATGAAGTAAGAAGTTTTTGTAGAGATTTCTAATCCTTGAAAACTCTTCTCGTAATTGACAAACCAAATCTTGGCCACCCATAGCTATAAAGTGATCACATTGTCGGCAACCCACAAAAAAAAAAAAAAAAAAAAAAAAAAGCATATCAGCCACAAACTTTTTATAGAAATCCAATGGAAAATTTGAACTTGGGGAAAAAGAAAAATTAAGAAAGGAAAGAACACACCTCAAAGTGACTTTCCAAATTTGATGCCACATTGGCAACTTTTGAGGAGGTAAAGAAAGAGCAATTGGAAATTTATAGTGTTAAAAATAACGTAGTTAATTGCACGAGTGGGAATTGAAGGGTTTGAAATTCAAAAGAGCCATTCGGTTTTGAAGGGGAAAATGAAGAGTTGAGAATTAAAAGAGAGCTGAATTAACGATGAGTTGGATTTAATAAGTTAAAGAATGTGTAAGATTGTTAATAATGCCTTAGATTTAATGAGTTAGAGAATGTGTAAAGTTGCACTATTTATTTATATATTAATATTATATATATATAAATAATTAAATAAATAAATAAAAGGTGACATGATTGATGATGTAACTTAATTGGAACGTCGCAATAATAAATACTATACTTTAACTTTTAAATATATATATATATATATATATATATATATATATATATATGATTGATCGTAGATTATAAAAAAAAAATGAGCTAACCGTAGTTCCAACATTTGATCTGCTCATTTCCTTTTTCTTGCTTTCCTATGTTTTTGACCTGCCTTTATGCTATTTGCTTGACATATTTAAAGAAAAAAAAAATGAAAGAAGGGATGGGAGGAGAGAAAATATCGCGGGTGAGAGAAACAAGAGCATTGTAATTGTTCGTGTGGGCTTCAACTTTCTGAGTTTGAGTTCTTAAGCTGAAAACTGAAGTAAATATTTGAGCTGAACACATTGTTGGGTAAGTCAAGAGAAAAATAGAGAATAAGAAATGAGATACGAGTTAGAGTTTTGAGTGATTAGAATTGAATTTTGAGAACTGGGTTTTAAGTAATGCTCAAACTAAACACCCCTCTCTTCACACTCTTTTTATGTAGTTAGTAGAAAATTGTACTTTTACACTACTTATTTTTCAAAAAAAAAAAAAACAAAAAAACCAATGAAAATGAACTCATCCAAAAACTAGACAAACTAGTTGATTAAGTATTAAGTAATATTTTAACTTAAAATAATTTATTCATGCCAACTAAATTTAATTTTTATCATTCTATTGCATATATACATGTAGAAGTCCCAATGAATCTTAGTATATTTACATCATATTATACTGAACGGTTTGACAATCATAGATGAATAGGATTAAGATAGAAACAATAAACTAAGTTGCATGTGGCATTAAGTATATCACTCTATACAGATAGAAGATAAAACAATTCGAAATAACTTTTTTACAGCTATAGATCTAAGATGAGGAATCTGTATCAGAATCCAAGCATGTCTGAAAAGTGACCTACACCAATGCTCATGGGGATGCTTCACATGCATCAGAAAGATGCCAAATTGCAGACAACTGGAATTAGCACCGTAGACTAGAGAATAGGTCTTCAAGTGCTGCATACAAGGGCTCAGCAGCCTTTGGTCCGCTCACCATCCCAAGAAGAATATCTGATGTGGTGAGATAAGAATCACCATAAAAATGTAAATTGGTATCCATACTTGTTGCAACAGCATTCCCTTCCAATGACACTCCCACAAATCAACTTCCAGGCTCCCGCAAAATTACTTTCAAATGCACAAAACATATTAGAATGGGGAAAAGTACAGAAAACAACATCTTTGAGCAGCACTACCTTGCAAAAATGAATATTGCATTCCCCCCCTCCCAAATATATATATATAATTATTTATTTATTTTAGGCTGATCTCTGAAACTAAAGATTTTGGTATCTTCCTCTAGTCTCCTCACTATTTGCATTTATTTTAGGCTCTCAATCTTTAAAAAATCCTTACGCTTCCAATTTAGTTCAAAACCTTAAGATGTTGATTACTATAAAAATAAGCAAGAAGATTTTATCTTCAAAGAATCAAAGATTTAAAGCAAACACAAAAACAACAAGAATAAATCAAGTAATGCTGTTATGGTTGCCTAGGAGAATACAAGATAATCCACAATCTATTGAAATTAAAACTATGATATATATATATATATATATATATATATATATATATATCTTGCCTCCCTCACCTGAAAGAAACTGTCCTAACAGAACCATGCTTTCCCCCACCCACCCCACCACCAAATGCAAGAACAGAGACGTGTGAACATCTAACATTAAAATTCTACCAAAAAACACTGGAATCCAGGTAGATTAGTATCGACGTTTGTGCTAGCATTCACTTAAGATGTTTTTTTACAACAATTTCCTTTAGTTTTAAGTCCAGCAATTTATGGAGCCAATGCCCAACCTTAATCAACTGGATTAAGGCTTAGCAAAGTCACTTATTGATATGAAGCCATAAACAGGAACCACATGAGAAAGCGAATTCCAATGTTCCCACAATTTTTCTCCATTTTCAAGAGATTGCAAAATCAACAAATAGCAGAAAATGATTGAACAAAAGAATCCTACGGCATGCTTTCAAGAGCCCAAAGAACAATTTTTAGCCATTTAAATGTCAACTGTCAGTAGTTTCCAAAGATTTGAAAAAGATTTTAGGAACATTCAGTGCTGCTTTGCTCCCTCCCCCTTGTTTTTCTCTCTTACACGTGTTTGATTGTACTTCAACACCGGTGTACTAGGTTTGCTTTTTTCTAATAAAATTTTTCATTATCAAAAAATTAAAAAAAAAAAAAGATTTTAGGAACATTCAGATCACAGCCAATGATACTATAATAAAAGGTTGGCAGTTTGTAACCTCTAAAGATCTTCATTTTTTCTCTTCATTTTAAGCCATCATACACAATAGCATGTTAAATACGTGTATATTTCTAATTATGTAACCAAAAGTTACAGACACACACAAAACTTAAATCATGACACAATACCTTCGCTACAATTGTATGTATAGCACATTCCAGAACCTCTATCTCCAGCACGAAGATCTGCCTCTAGCACTCTCCCTACAGGTCCTGCTGCAGCACTATAATCAGCACCAACAGAAAAATGCATGTGACTACAAAATGTCTTCACAGCTTTTGAATCATGAAGCACAATTATGAAGTCCATGAGCTCTCCTCCAATCTGGGAACACATTAAGTACAATTATTAGCTGAAACATAAATTGAGGAAGTCTTGATAAACAATTGGAATTTCACAAATAGTTAAAAGGAACTCTTGCCAAACTCATGCATATCCTGGATTTTTTTTTTCAGGCCTTTTACCTAAGATTGACACTTACAGACATTATAGTAGTAATAATAACAAAAAGAAATTAACACTAGAAGTAACATGACAATTTTGTTGTTACCTGAGCACCCCATCCTAAACCAACAGAGAATATGGCAGATGAGGCGGACCATGATCCATCTGACCTTTGAGAAATGACCAAGCCTGTGCCAAGTTTGTAAGCAAGTAGAACACCAGCTTTAGCTACAGTTAAAATTGCCAGGCCTTTTGCTGCTTTCAAAATTGCCAAGGGTATCGACTTGTCAGGATTCAACCTGTCAATTCCAACAAAAATTATACAGTCAGGTAAAAAAAAAAGGGAAAACCGCTTTATATTTAAAATGTTGATGCAAAGTATGAATTTCTAAAATACCATTATAGTCCGGTTGACATGCACGTGAAAAGAAGCAAAGGGTAAACACAGAAACAAACCTCCAAAATAGAATCTATGACCTAGCAAGAACTACCTATTAGAATTTTACAATCCTATGTCTTTGACATTACAAAGCAGGAAAGAGATCATAGTTTTACAAAGATAAAACAAGTTGACATGTAAAAGCAAGCTGAGAAGCAAATGAAAATCACACTTGGCAACAGCTTCTCAAAGTATTGGAGGCCTTGTATATCTCATGTTCCATAGACAAACCAATTGGAAGATTCAACCATCCTCTTGTGCATGTCCAATCTATCACATCATGCTTTGCTACTTGCACGGCATTGCTGATGGTGTTAATAAGAACACCCTGTATGAAAACGGAGGGTGGGGCACTAGGTATGTAAACGGATGACAAGAAGCTATCGCCATTCTTTGCGGACCCAACAAATGAAACATTTATAATGAAGAGTAGCGACTGCTGATTTGAAATGAAACTCGGAAATTTGTTCCGGCCAGTAAAAACAGCAAATATACCATTGAGCAAATATACCATTGAGCACATTCATCAAGTTAATCTCAGGATGACTACTACTGGGGCACTAGGTATGTAAACGGATGACAAGAAGCTATCGCCATTCTTTGCGGACCCAACAAATGAAACATTTATAATGGAGAGTAGCGACTGCTGATTTGAAATGAAACTCGGAAATTTGTTCCGGCCAGTAAAAACAGCAAATATACCATTGAGCAAATATACCATTGAGCACATTCATCAAGTTAATCTCAGGATGACTACTACTACTACTACTACTACTACTACTCGGAAATTTGTTCCGGCCAGTAAAAACAGCAAATATACCATTGAGCAAATATACCATTGAGCACATTCATCAAGTTAATCTACTGCTACTGCTACTGCTACTATTATTATTATTATTATTATTATTATTATTATTATTATTATTATTATTATAAGGCTGTACCAAATTACGAGTGTTATCACTTGAATCACATCCTTCTCCATCAACAGCAAAATCATCATCTTAAAACGCATGATGCGGTGGAGTTGACTTAGTTTGAGTCCCATGGCGAGTCAGTGTAGTCATCAACATAGTGGAATTGGCGATTATTGTCCTTTTCAACAACCTTAGAAAGTGAAGAATAAGAAACTCTGCTTGTATCAAAGTTTGCCATGGCCCATACACACGCTTTTCTTTTTCTACAATTAAAGCCAACCCCACCACTCCACCAGGTTCTTTTAACAAAACAAAGCTCAGCAAAGGCCTGAGCAAAGCACTGAGATTTGAACATAGATGCCCCTCTCAGCAACAAAAATAAGACAATTATACAACAATTAACAATAAAACAAAGCAAGCCCATTAATTAATTAAGCCGAATATTCAGATTAGCTTGGCAACTATATTAAGTTCCTAGACTAGGATTGGAATTATAATTAAAATCTCCATAACATTCGTGCTCACCTCAGCTACAAATATAAGACAGATACAATAATAAACAAACTCCATTTAAAATCAAGCAAGCCTGTTAATTCATAATAAAGCTTAATATTCAATTCAAATGAGCTTGGCAATCACATTAAGGTCCTAGAACTACTAGTATTACAATTTAGGATTTGAATATTCCCAAACAATAATTAAAGAAAAGGAAGCTGAATTGAGTTTTTGCGTATAATATGAACAAGAACATAGAAAGTTTGGTTCGAATTAGGGTTTTGAAAACGGTAGAGACATGTTCTATAGACTGGGGTTACCTTAATTTCAAGGAAATTAAAAATATAAAAGAAAATGATAAAAAAGAAATACGATACCTTATTATTAGGCTTCAAATCCAATTACGTTTAGGTTATGGCCTCCTCGGCCTATAATGCTCAATGTTGAACGAAAGCCCCAAACAAAGAATGAAAAGACACCAAACAAACGAGGAAGGAGAAGAATTTTAAATTTTGATTATGCTGACACGTTGACACAAAAAATCTCTATACCAGGCAACAACAAAAATAGGAGACAAAAAGGTGCAGTCCCTAATTCCAAACCAGTCAACAACAGACCTACCCATAATCCTTAATTCACCATTTTCACTTCTTACACTTCTACTCTTTTATATATACTTATCCACAGCCCTCATGTCATCTCATATCAAATACAAAAGACCAAAAATAATTTTATTTGCCTTCAATCTTTAGACGATACCTAACTAGCTTTTTTATTCTTGTCTCATCTAATCCTAATTCATATGAATTAGCTACAACCAAGGAAGGGGGCATGCATACGGCAATTACAATTTTGATGTTAAGGTCAAACGTTGTAAATTTGTGCGTTTTGTAAATGATGTGATTAATTATGGGTGTTTGAAATGTGTATTTTGCTTTAGAATTAAGGAGAAAGAGAAAGACGCATTTTAGATCAATTTTTACTTTACAATATTCCTCCAAAGTTGTTTTTTTTTTTTTTTTTTTTTTATTCCCATTACTTGAACTGAATAATTATAATGGATATATATTTGC
Organism: Castanopsis chinensis; assembly: GCA_032878915.1. Lineage (NCBI taxonomy): Eukaryota > Viridiplantae > Streptophyta > Magnoliopsida > Fagales > Fagaceae > Castanopsis > Castanopsis chinensis. Next base: position 17,049,285 of record JAVQMG010000130.1, read on the forward strand.
AATTTATAGTTATTTCTTTTTTATGATGAACTCATTACTAAAAAAATTCTATAACAATTATGCTATAATATATGTACAAAATTATCAAAAACCATTTAACACAAAATTTTACAACATTATCCGTGCATCGCATGGACAACTTACTAGTATATATAAAAGCGCAAACCCTTAGTGATGTTGGTATTGACTTTTTGCACGAGCAAATTGAAAAACATAGAATCCCAGTTACAGAGTTTAGGACAAATTCAAATTGCAATAATTTTAAGACTACTCAAAATGATGTTTCATTAACAAGCAACAAAATCAAATCAACCATAGTTAAAAAGCACTACAAATGCATCACTCAAGGATTAAAAATAATTATGTGGAAGACGCGCGCACACACACACACACAGATATATATATATATATATATATATATGTGTGTGTGTGTGTGTGTGTGTGTGTGTGTGTGTGTGTGTGTGTGTGTGTGTGTGTGTGTTAGAAAATCAATGACCCAAAAGGGTCAATCAAATATTTAAGGGAGAATTAAGTTCAATTGTAAATAAGATCTAACACAAAGGCAACAAGGTCATCTATATTCAACGTAAAATTTTTAAAACACAATAAGGAGAAAAGTACCTATATGAGATTATTGAGAAAACCAAAGAGAATCTTGATCTCAACCCTATGTCACTATAGCAAATTCTTTTAACTTGCATCTTAATTCAATAAAGAAACCTTTAAATTTTAGGAAAAGAATATCGATATCTAGAGATAAGAGAGCATATGGCTTAGGTCCCTATCAAACTTCGTTTCCCTAGTAGATTTATCAACATTAATTTTTTTTAACATGGGAAATTGGGGTAGCGGAGTCATAAAACCCGAAAACATTCCACGGCATGATCCAATAACAAAACACAAGTAGTAAATGATTCAGGCTTACCAAGTCGTTTGTGAACAAATTGCTTCAAAGGAAATTACCCGTGCAAGATTACATGACCTAAAACTCTGCACAAAAGAAAAGTCACAAAAAACTTTCATTATGTAAAGAATAGAATAAAAAGATAGATTTTAAGGGAAAGTAACTATAAGTTTCCATATTATTTTCACAAAAATACCACAAGGAGGTGTTGTGTTATATCCAAAAGCCTTGGGGGGGGGGGGGGGTAAGTGTAGCACAATTAACCAGTTGACACATAAAGCAATACCATTTGGGCAGAAGAAAACTCACGAGGTTTGGTTTTCTAAAGGGAAACCACCGCACACACTGGGGGGAGGAGGATTTGAATATTTTTCCTAAACGATTACCAGTTCAAATAGCCTTCTTCGCTACTTTTTAGATTTGCACTCAATGTCTGAAAAGGAAGGAAAAAAAATCAGAGGGGGAAGGAGGGTATTGGGAGGGAGAAAATACACACATGGTAGTTTCGAGATCAAATCAGGAGGGACTAACAGAAACAAAACTTAGCTAACCTGGATAGTTGCATTTTAGCAAATGTTTTTGTCTTCCCAATTTAATATTGACCCAAAACTCACCAGCAGGATATTGAAAGGGCAACTAAAACATGGTATATTGAGGGAATTACAGATGGATTATTGGAACCAGCTCTTGCCGTCCATAAAACCACATTCTTTTCTACAACAGCAAACAGCTTCAAGCCCAGTAGATCCATTAGCCCTCACGGACTCCAAGAGTGCCGGATGCATTTAAAAAGATAAATCCCACAGCTCACTGATTCATCCTTTTATAGAAAATTTTAGAGGCTCAAGCATAAAGAAAATTTGAATCCCATAAATATGACATCATAATTAGTTACTAGTAATCAATTTCAGGAATCCCATTAGGCCATGATAACATTATAAAAATCCAACTTGAATGTCAATGTATTACGAAATTGATAGAATATTATCAATGTTTTTTTTTTTAAGCGATAGAATAGTATCTAAGGAATTTAAAAAAGGAACCAAGAGAATACCTTTATAATAAGCTAATTCTTATAGTGTAGTTGGAAACAAAGTTTTAAGTACACACACAATGGAAGTGTTATGAAGCATGTATTAGAAATAACATTTTAGCACAAGAAAAGAACTCTCACCACCCAACAAAAATAATTACAAACTTTTCATTTTTTATTAAAAAAAAAAATCCCTTTCTTGCAGGACATGTGGACAACGATGAGAAGGACGAAGAATAAGCAAAAGACAATATAAGTGGTTGGAGATGGAGAGAGAGCCAAAAACCACTAGGAACCCAAAAGACTATCAAGGTTATGATGCAATGGGCATTAGAATCCTGAAAGCACAAAAGGAAGCATGGAGAATCAAAAGGAATTTGTTTCCATTGACATGTAATCAAAGTAAAATGCACTTACACCGATGGCATTCTTTTAAATAACCTAAGATCCCACATATCTTGAGGTATGATGACATATGGGTTTATTAAATCCTGGAAGAAGAATAGGTGACATAAAGACACTTTCAGAATAAAAGCATGTACATTTTTGTAAATGGACTCAATTATAGAAGGCATCACATAATTGCTTAGAAATAAGGATAATGCAAATGAAGTGTGAGAACACAGTCTAAATGGATACATGCTCAGGCACTCACATGGGAAATTATGTTCAAAGGAGCACCAAAGCCGCATCTACCTACATGGAAATCAAAACGAACATTAAGTGGCAGCTCAAACAAACAATTAGAAAAAACTTGCAGACTATGTTAGTAAATTTCCCAACAATTAGATCTTTTAGGCTGTGTTTATTTCATGCTATCAACAAACCAGAGAAAGGTTGTCTATCATCATAACTATAATTCAGTAAGGCCTTTATCAAAAAACAAAATCAGTAAGGCATAACTTACTAATAAATAATAAAAGTACACAAACAAACAAGAAGGAAGAGTCAAGCTGGGTGAAAATTTAAGGTGCTCAAAGAAAAATAAGTTGAAAAAATATGCAAGAACTCGAACCCTCAATATACTAAGACCACTGTTTTAAAAACCGGACCGGCCGGTCTGACCTGCTCAACCGGGAAAACCGGTCCGGTTAAAATCCCAAAATCGAAAAACTAGAAAAAAAATCAAGGTTGAACCGAAAATTTTGAAAAAAACCGGTTCGATGCCCGGTTCGGTTTTTAAAACCATGACTAAGACTATTAAAGAAGATTGTACAAACAAAACTTACAACAGTCAATATTTCTTGCCAACTAGAGTCAAACTACAAACTTCTCTCAAAAAAATAAGTTAGTTTTAAGTATGAGGATAATATTAATTAGAGCAAAACAAAAGACATATACGATCATTAAAATGATTTATAATTTTGTGACACGTAAAAAGTTTTCTTGCAAAAAAAGAACTTAAACACAAGGTTTTGAAATCCGGACCGTTCATTGAACCGTAAAAGAGAGAGGTTCAAGGTTTTTGAGGTCGAACCGAGGTTGAACCGGGGTCGAACCGTGATGATGCCATAATTAATTTAATAATTAATTAAAGCCTAAATATAGATATTAAATTTATAAAACTAGTAAAATTGACTAATATATTTATATATATGAGGAAAATTTAATGATTTTCAAGCATATATTTAATATTTAAATAAGAAAGTTAATAAAATAAAATAATAATCATGAAAACATTAAAATTTATTATTAATTTTTGAAGTAATGTTGAATATCTTTGAAGGATTTTAATTATAATTTTTTTATTCCTTGTAAGAGATGGATAAAATTGTATTAAGTTGTTTTTATTAAAAAAAAAAAATTTTGCTAAGGGGTTGGACCGCACTGTTCTTGACCGGTTCAAGCGGTTCAACCCCGGTTTTAGAGGTTCACGGAATTAACTAAAAATACGGTTCTTTAGGCTTAAAAAACCGGTTTTCATTCCGGTTCCCGGTTTTCACGGTCCGACCTCCCGGTCTGGTCCAGTTCTGACAACAGTGCTTAAACACACAAAAATGCATAGGATGATCCCTTCAAGGAATTTATAGAACTTTACAATGCCAAGACCCATTAGTTTATAACTTTGCGTTAAACTAGTGGTGGACGGTCAGATGACATCGATGACTAATGTAATTCTTACTAACATAACTAGACAAAATATAAGAGTACATAAGAGACACATTAGTTAATGAGTTTAGTGGTTATTTTAAAATTTTTATTTTTGGGAACCAAATTATAACTATATGATTAAATCCTTTTTTTTCATTCTTTTTTGTATATTAGGTATAATAAGTACTGATGAGTAGATATGATATCCATTAGGTTGAAATTTTTTTTTTTTTTTTTTTTTTTTTTTGATGTGAAAACAATTGGGAACCGAATTAAAACTATGAGATTAAAGTATGCTCCACACCACTAGACATATAATGTATAAGAAATTTAAACCTGACATGTGCTAGAATTTATATATAGATATATATATATATATATATATATATAAACAAATCAAATGCATGAATTTAACAAGACTAATGAGGCTAATTTGGACAGGAATGCCAAAGTGGAATAATTAGTGATAAATACCCATGCAATTTATTTCTCAGCAAACATGCAAAATAGACACACAAAAAAAAACCTAGTTAAATCCAAGCATTTATTTAACATTCTTGGCCCAAGAACCCAATGGACATGGGCAATGGGCTAAGAAGATAAAGCCTAGTGGATGAGGTGCCCCAAGGTAGTTCCTTTGATACATCTGGCAAAATAGGTCCCAACCTAAATAGGGATGGCAATTTAAATCCGACCCGCAGATACTCGGCCCGGTCCGACCCTAATGGGTCGGATTTTACTTAGCCCAATAAATTATAGGGTTGGGTATGGGTTTTAAAAAAAAAAAAAAAAAAAAAAAACCCGAAGCGGTTCCGAGTTTTATGCATACCTGGCTCGAACCCAACCCGTATACACATAATATTTAAAAAAAAAAAAAAGTTTAAAACCCTAGTATAAATAGTCTCTTTTCCTCATATTTCATTTTCTAACATCTAAACCTATCCCTCACTCTCGGCCGCCCCCTCTTTTTCTTCTCTCTTTCTCTCTCAAGCTCTCACCATCGGCCACCCTCTCTCACCCTCAGACGCTCCCCTCACAGTCATGGCCCCATAGTCTCGCCTCGTCTCGCCTCACGCTCCACTCACGGCGTCACTTCGCCTCGCCGCCCCTTATCTCTCTCACTCTCACTCTCAATCTCACTCTCACTCTCATTTTCTCTCAGCTGCCCCTCACCCAGTCACCTCACTCTCATTCACTCACCAACCCACCCTTACCCTCACCCTCACTCTCATCAGTCCTCACGTGGTGGTTGAAGTTTGTCACAAAGGAGCACAGATCTTGTGGTGGTTGAAGTTTGTCATAGGAGGAGCACAGGATTGTTAGATCTGAGCATAGGATTGTTAGATCGAAGAGAGATCAGATAATCGGAGGAAGGGATTGTATTTTCTATTTATGATTTTTGTGTGTGTGTGTGTGTGTGTGTGTGTGTGTTTTTTTTTTTTTTTTATGAGTGAAAAATTTGTATTAACAAAGAGAGCCAAAAAAATAGGCTGATTTGTGTTTCTATTTATGTTTGGGTTTGTGATTAGTGTTTTTTTTTTTTTTTTTTTAGTGAAGAGTCTGTATTAAAAAAGAAGATCAAAAAAAAAAAAAAAAAAAGAAGAAGAAGAAGCTAATTTGTGTTTATGTTGGGTGTGAGATTTGTGTTTCTGAATCTGTGGTTGTGATTTCTCATTTCTGGAATCTAGAGGTAAAATTGATTTTTTATTTATTTATTTTTTTAATTTTATGATTGGGTCATATTGGGCCACGGCTTTTGATTAGGCTTAGAAACAGTTGGACAGGGCCCACAGGGCCCGTGGATCCCGAAGGGGCGGGTTTGGATTTAAAAAAAACCAGTTTATTAAACGGGCTGGGTTCAGGTAATAGGTAAAGACCCGCGGGTCAGATTCGGATATCTAAAAACCCGGCCCGAACTTGACCCATTGTCATTCCTAAACCTAAACAAAGTCCAAAAAAGTCACCGTTTAGAGGCAATAGGGAGTTTTGATAGAGGGAATAGTTTGCTTGGTGAAGAGCAATCACATCGGCCTCTCCAACAGGGCCAGGCGCCTAGGCCATTTAGGCCATGGCCTAAGGCTCCCAAATAAGGCAGTAAGGGTTTTTTTTTTTTTTTCAAATTTTTTTAATTAAAAAAATGTGAGTTAGTTGTACATTTTTTCTTAATCTTCAGAAGACGTAAAATATTAGAGTTATGCTACTATATTACAAGTTTTATTACATAGTTTCTATAAATTAATATGTCACCAATCATAAGAAATAATTCAATACTCATTTATTCTTTTGTTGAAGTGTCACCTTATTGTCACATTAGTTTGTAACTTTTTGTAGTAAAATTTGTAATAAGTTTAGGCATTTAGCATTTTCTAAAAAAGAAGAAGAATGAATAGAAATACAACCCAATCACCATTTAGTGAATGAAACATGCTAAAGCTAATACAAAATTTAAGAAAAAAAACTTACAAACCGATATGACAAGAAAATGATTTGTGACACTTAAATAGTATAATAAATGAATATTCAAAAACTTATATTATTTTATTAGTGATATGCCAATTTGTAAAACCTATATAATAAGTATTATTAACTCTGGGTGAATTAGTAATATTAATAAGTAAGAATTAATAATAGATTTAAAATTAAAAATTATAATAAAAAAATAAACTAAGTATTATTTAAATAATATTTAGATGTTAAAAAATCATTTTAAAATTTTTATTTTAGGCCTCAAACTATCTTGGGCCGGCCTGCTCCCTAATTTAGGGAGGAAAGGCCAATAAAGCCCCACATTGGGCTTCCAACCCATACCTTAAAATAAGACAATATTATAGTGCTTCCCTATATTCGGGGAAGAAATGTTCATTTGCCAAATTTTATTTTATTTTATTTTTTTTGTCTTGGTAATTGAATAAAGAGAAAATGGAATTTTGAAAAGTGAGAAAAATAATTTTAAAAAAATAGTTTTTTATTAAACAGAGTATAGAATAGGGAATTTGATGTTGGTGTTTGGAAAAGTGATGGTTAGTTATAACTCACCATTTTGGTGAGAAAAAAAATAATCCTCCCTTCTCTACACAAGCAAACAAAATGATGTACCTAATTTTTGTAATATATATAGTAGCAACCAATAGGCATTTAGCACTTGTGCAAGGACCAACACCTCCCTTGTCGAGAAACTGCATTAGTTGATGCAAATTCTCCTTCTATTTTGGACAAAAAAAAACTATTTTTTTTATTTTATACACCCACTTTTACAAAACACCCATATCAGTTTATCTATTCTACACATTTATTCAATAAAATATTCATTCTTTTACAATTTTTTATTATTCTCTCCCTCACCGCTTCTCTCTCACAGAACCAATCCGAACCCCATCTCCCTCACCGCCTCTCTCTCTCTCACAAACCCAATCTGCCTCTCTCTCACTTTCTCATCAACCAAACAATAATTACAATCCTCCATTTTATAATAAAATAACTACAAAACATCCAAATGACGCCATGGAACAAATTTTGGGGTTTTTTTGACAAATTTTTTGTCTTTTAAAATTTTGGGTTTTGTTTGTTTTTGTAGGGTGAAACGGAAATGGAATGTGTGGAAGCACCTTGTGACGATGTTTTCCATGGCAATGTTCACGAACCCAATCCGCCTCTGCTCTTGTGACAAATTTTTGTAGAAAAACTACTTGACTTGTCTAACGAAGATGGGATTGTGAAAGAAGAAGAAGAGGAAAAAGATAAAAGCTTTGTCTTTGACCACGAAAATTCTAACACCAAAACCACCACTTTCACTGCCAACAAAGAGGAGTTTGGATCCATACCCACAAGCGAATTTGGCAGAGACAAAGGGGGAGTGAGGTGAGGTAAGAGTAGAGACAAGGAGAGAGTTAGGTGAAAGTGAAAGTAGAGACAAGAGAGAGAAAAAACTAATAAAATATTAAATACACATGCTACAGTAACCGTGCATATATGCATGGTTACTGTAGCAATTGTGCATAAGTGCACAATTTTACACCGACTGACAGGGACGGACCTAGGTGGGGGCCTAAGGGGGCTCGGGCCCCCCCTAGGCCCAAAAAAAAATTGTAGTATGTAAAATTTTCAACAAAAAAAAAAAAAGGGAGGGGGGGGCTTGGGCCCCCCTTGGTTTTTAGCTCGAGCCCCCTTGGCTTTTAGCTCTGGCCCCCTTCACCTTATCCATTTCTATCCTAACCGGCAGCCCAGAGGCAAGAGCCCATGGAAACCTTAAAAAAAATGTAAAAAAAAAACCCAGTAGTTCAGTAACTCCAAAACCAAATGGAAATGTACACCCACGAAAAGGAAAAAAAGAAAAAAGAACAAAAAAGAAAGGGAGAGGCGAGAGGCGAGAGGCGAGAGGCCCACTACGTCGTGACCGTGTGACGTCGCTACCCACGTCGTGACGCCGCTGCCCATCCCCACGCCATGACGCCGCTACCCAGTACCCACGCAACCATCAGCTGTCGCATACCCAAACTGGAAACGGCCACACCAATGCCGCCACTGCGCCACACGAGACCCATCTTGCCGCCGCCGCCGGTTGCTCAATCTGCCCAGCTCAACTTCGTTGTTCCACTGTTCCAGCCTTCACAGTTCACAAATCACAGGTATTTAATCTATCATTTCCTTTAAAACCTAATATAATGTTTGTGAATCTCAGAATCTAAAAATCTATGCTTGTGGACTTGTGGTGTTTGTGTTTTTACTGATGAGTGATGAACTATGTTGGTGATTCCGTGATTATGAATTGAATCTGTGACTCTGTATTTGTGGTGTTTGGCTTTGTGAGTCTGTGACTCTCTGTTTGTGGTGTTTGGCTTTGTGACTCTGTGACTCTCTGTGTGTGACTCTCTCTCTTATATTAGATATAAGAGAGAGACAGAGACAGAGAGTAGAGTTTGTAGAGATTTGTCTAATTAGAGAATATTTTAGTGTAGTATTTTGTCTGTTTGTTCTTTGTTGACTGGTTGTTAAGTAACAACAAGGACAAGTGACAGGAAAAAAAAGAAAGAAAAGAAGGTAAAGTTAAAGAAAATTTTTTGTTAGCGGTGCATAATAAATTTGTAGTGTTAATAATGGGATTGGGTCAGTGTCTGAGACTCTAAAATATGGAGAAAAGACAAAGATAAAGAGATAAATAAAGGCAAAGACCAAAGGCAAAAGAAAAAAAAAATGATATAAATTTAATATAGAAAATTGTCACACAAATTTAAGAAAATAACAGTGATTTATTTGTGTCTATTGTTAACTAATAATGCTAAATTAGATAAATTTATAAATTGAAAAGAAGTGAGAAATATATATGATTCTTATTTTAAATTAGTAACAACAACCGTAGATGATTTAGTTTGGATTCGATGATTTTGAAAATTTGAAAGAGTGTCAAGTTCCATTTTCATAGATGATTATATTAAAAAGCAATAGTGTTTCGTGTCTTGTCTTTTGTTTTTGTTGGTAAATGATTGTATCTTAATATATATATATATATATATATATTTTTTGAAAACACCACAAATTGTATTATTCATTGGATATTAATAGAGTCATGGAACAAAGCAGCATAAGCAAGGGGAGGGGAGTCTTCTATCCAAAACACCTCATCCACAATGTTCTTAGCATATCTAGCTAGTACATTAGCTACCTCATTTCCCTCCCTTTTTACACTACTGACAGAGGCCACCTGCATGCCACACATGAGCCATTTAACATCATCATAAATGTTGCCCAGCCAAGATTGCGTCCGAGACGATGAAGAGATAGCCCGTATCATAGTTTCATTATCTCCCTCAATAATAACGTTTGAGAAACCTGCATCAACTGAGAACTCCAATGCCTTCCTACAAGCGAGAATCTCTACCTCCTCACTGCAAGTAACAGGTGGCCCTTTAACTAACATAGCTGCCATCACCTCTCCCATGTTGTTCCGGAAAATTGCACCAAAACCAGAGTAGTTCAGCTCAGCAAATACAGCGGCATCAAAGTTCACTTTATACATATCAACCGGAGGGGGTTGCCAGCTGCTTGTTGATGACGTGTGTGTTGGGATAGATAGCTATGCTTGAGAGTTATGAAACTTCTCTAAGAATTCAATTGCTCTTTTGTTAAGGCAGCCCGGTTCCTTGAAACGCCCACCATTGATCACCGTGTTTCTCTGGTTCCATATAAACCAAGCCTGCACAAGAAAGAGCTCAAACTTTAACCGTGTAGTCCTGTCCATAAGGTCCTCAAATAGCTGCAAAGTGTCCATTTGACCATTGGGAGTTTTTTGAAACCTCACCAAACACCCAGCCCACACATCTTGGGTAGCACCACACTCCCACAGCACATGCACGCCAGTTTCAGGGCAGCTTCTACAGTAGTGACACATGTTGTCAGATATGATTTTTCTTTTAGCTAGATTCACACGGGTTAGGAGAATTTCCAGGCAAGCTCACCATCCAAACACCTTGATTTTATTTGGGACTCTAAGGTGCCATAATTTCGACCAAACTTGCTGATCACTTGGACCAGAAGAACACTCTGCCCCGTCATCCGCTCTCAACACTTGCCTTGCTACATGATACCCAGATTTACAGGAGTATACTCCATCCTTAGTATGCAGCCAGAATATAGAATCCGATACCTGTCAATGACTCAAAGGAATCCTGCAAATCGCCTCAGCGTCATCTCTATGAAATCTGGACATAATGAGTTCCCTGTTCCACCAGTTAAGATCCAGACCAATAAGCTCATCAACCCTCCATTCCTCATCCTCCACAAAAGCTAGATACAATACTCTGTTAGACAGATAGTTGGGTATCCATTTATCCCATTTTACTCTAATTGATGACCCATTACCAACCCGCTAGCAACATCCTTGCTTCAATACTGGAATTGCTGCCATTATACTCTTCCAAGTATACGAGCAATTTTGTGATTCCACCGCATCGAATAAATGGCAACGTGGGAAGTATCTGGCTTTAAGGCATTGGAATAAGATTGAGTCTTAGTCTTGTAAAAGTCTCCAGCCTTGCTTAGCAAGCATAGCAAGGTTGAAACTCCTTAAGTCGCGAAAACCCATTCCACCCTCTTTCTTTGGCTTAGTTAGGAAGCTCCAGCTCTTCTAGTGAATTTTCCTCTCACTACCAACTTGGCCCCACCAAAACTTTGCACACAAAGCATTAAGTTCATCACATAATCTCAGTGGCAATTGAAAGACCCTCATCGTGTATGTAGGTAAAGATTGGGCTACCGCCTTTATAAGCACTTCCTTTCCCGCCTTAGATAACAACACCCCCTTCCACCCTTGCAATTTTTTCCAAACTCTATCCTTAGGAAAGGAAAAGGTTTGGTATTTTCAACTACCAATTAAGGTAGGCAAGCCCAAATATGATTCAAACCTAACCACCTCCTTCACCTTTAAAGTAGAGACCACTCTTTGTCTTTGTTCCATAGGAGTGTTGCCACTAAAGTATACTGAGGATTTTTCTAAATTAATAGACTGGCCAAATGCATCTGCATAATCTTGGAGAATCTTCATAATCACCCCAACTTCAGAATGAGTGGCCTGGCAAAAGAGCAATGAGTCATCTGCAAACAACAAGTTGGTGAGTTTTGGTGCCCTTCTGCAAATAAAGACCCCCCTTAATTTGTCTCTCATATACTGCATTCTCTAGCATAGCAGTAAATCCCTCAGTACACAAAAGAAACAAATATGGAGAAAGGGGGTCACCTTGACGAATTCGTCTAGAAGGTTGCAGATTACCATACGGCTTCCCATTAATGAGAATAGAATAGGATGGAGAGGTCACACATTCCATCACCCAGCTGACCCACCGTTCTGGGAACCCCAGCTTCACCATAATGTCTTTCAAAAAAGGCCATTCCACTCTATCATATGCCTTGCTAATATCTAGCTTCAAGGCCAGTGATCCCTTCTTACCTTTTTTCCGAGTATGCATGGCATGGAGTGTTTCATATGCTAACAAAACATTATCCATGATGAGCCGTCCTGGAACAAATGCACTCTGGGTGGGAGAAATAATTTGAGGGAGTATCTGCTTCAAGCGATTAGCCAACACTTTTGAAATTATTTTATACATAACATTGCAAAGACTAATAGGACGGAAATCAAATATTTTTTCAGGTTGTTTCACTTTTGGAATTAACACAGTATTTGTATGGTTTAGACCAAGCACCATGCAACCAGAGGTAAAGAAATCCAAAACTGCACTAACTACATCATCACCCACAATATGCCAAAAATTTTGGTAGAAAAGGGCATTCATACCATCAGGTCCAGGAGCCTTTGTTGGTGCCATCTGAAACACTGCCGCCTTTATTTCTTCTGCACTAAAATCATTAGACAGAATTTGTATCATACTGGGGTCACTTTATTAGTCACCTTGCTTAGGCATTCCTCCATCCACTCACAGTTACCTGCAGCAAATAAATTGTTGAAGTAATCATTTGCCACATTAGCTATGTCCTCCACCTCTTCCACCCAAACACCCTCAGAGTTTAAAATTTTCTGAATGTGGTTTTTGCGCTTCCTTTGTGATGCTTTGGCATGAAAAAATTTTGTGTTTTTATCACCATGCTTAAGATATGATATTCTTGATCTCTGAGCCCAAAAATTTTCTGCTTAAGTAACAAATCATCCAATGTTTTCGAAACAGCCAGGTACTCATCTCTAGAAGCCTCTGTGACCTCCATAGAATTCAAAATATCAAGTCTTTCTTGTAGCTGCTTTATAGCTTCCTTGTCCGGATTGGTTCTTCCAGCACCCCACGTCCTCAATTCCACACCACAAGCTTCTATTTTTTGTTTTATTCGAGCCAACCTGTGCCCCTCATTCCGATGCAAATTCCATGCATTCTCCACCACGGTCCCACACTCCTCAAACATAAGCCAAGCTTCTTCAAATTTAAAACCTCCACCTCCACTCACTCTATGCTTCTTATTACACTTAGTTTGGAGGAGAATAGGAATATGGTCTGAGGCGTGTGGGGAAAGATGGGAGAGCTTGCTTAGAGGGAACTTGTCGCTCCAATCCCTTGTTGCCACGGCTCGGTCTAATCGTTCTTTCATATTAGCATCACCTGGTCTTTTATTATTCCAGGTATATGGGTACCCATGGTAGCCCAAGTCTTCAAGCTCACAATTTTCCAATGCATCACAGAAAGATTCTACCTGACTCATTTGGCAAGGCCTCTTGCTAAGCTTTTCTGAAGAGTGTAAGATTGCATTAAAGTCTCCAATACATAGCCACAGTCCATCCACCACACTCTTTAACTGATTAACCAGAACCCAAGATTTTACACGTTGAGCTTGATTCGACCATCCATAAAAGCCTGAAAAATACCACATGAATCCATCATCCTCCTTCACCTTGACTAAAATATGATTAGCGGTAAAATTTACTAACTCTATATCCACATCGGTCTTCCACAGCATTGCCAGCCCACCCCCTGTATCCGACTGTTTTACAATAATACGATTCCGATACGGCAAGTCCCCATACAGCTTATTAAAACCTTCTTTATCTAATCTTGTTTCCATCAAAAAACACACTGTGGGAGCTTGTTCCCTCACAATTTTAAGAAGGCTTCGACCTGTCCAAGGGTTCCCAAGCCCTTGGCAGTTCCAGCTTAAGAGTTTCATTGCTCCCGGCAAGGGTGTTTGTCCACCCTCGCCGATAACTCATTAGGCACAGCTGCTGTTTCATCCACCTTCCCTTTCTTCGTACTCTGCTCTTCTATTTCCTCGTATGGGCCTTGCTTTGATTCTCTTTTTCCTAATGTTTGAGTGTTGGAGGCCTTACTTATCCCACCAGGTCCACAATCCATTCTAGTCAATCTCACCACGTGGACTTGGGCTTGGATGCAGGCAGCCCATTTGATCCATGCTTATTATCCACTACATCTTCTGTTATGGCCAGTGGCACATCAGCACTTATTACGGACACCGTGCTATTCACTGCCTTCTCAATCCCGTGTATAACGTTCCCATTAAATGTGCCGTTGAATCCGTTTTGCTCATGATTAGGTTGCTGATTTGTTGGGGTACTTCCTACAATCTCGCTTCTTTCAATATCATCATTAATGCTATTTACCTCTACTTATCTCAGAGGTCGTCGCCGGCGCCGCCATCACCGGAGTTTGCTCGTTCATCCTGCCTTCATTACCCCTGTGTGATTGGTTCATGTCATGCTTCTGTGGAGTTCTTGGACGAATTCCTGAGGCCTTTAACTAGTCACCATACTGGTAATCCACTTCTCCCTTGCCTTTTTCTGCAGCAAAATGCTCTGCACAGTGCCATATATCATGTCGCAATAGACCACAAAAATGGCAGAACATAGGTAACCTCTCATACTTGTAAGTAACCCACGTACGCTCCCCATCTGTTCCAGCTATGTAACCTCCACGTCGGAGATGTTTAGAGAGTGGAAGGGCAACCCGAACCCTCATAAAGAGGTTCTGCTCCTCCTGTCTCCTCCGTGTTTCAACCTCCTTCACTGCACCTAATCGGCTCCCTATCCTCAACGCCACAATAGGAGAGATCATGTCGAAAAGGGCCCCCCAGATTTGCACCCAAATAGATGCAGTATCCCATTTGATGTTCGTTGCGGTCATTCCCTTATGCCATCTTTTAATCATAAGGAGTTGATTGTCAAAGGTCCATGCCCCCCACCCCCCTATCACTCTGCTCATGTCAAATTCACTATTAAACTTGAACTGGAACAAGTTTGGTCCGACCTCCAAAATGTGGAGCTTATTTTCCAAGCCCCAGGCTCTACGAATGGTATTCTTTGCAGCTGTTTTGTTGAAAGCTTTGCAAGTTAGAAATTTTCCAATAAGACTCAGATTACAACTCTCTATCTCTTCCAATCTTCCTTCTTCCGTTATCTTGATTACTTCCTCTTCCTCCACTGTTAGCTTCATGTTTTCTAATCCATTAATTACATCGTCCGCCATGGGTGTCACTGACTGAAAAAATAAAAACAAAGAAAGGAAAGGAGAAAATACCCTTAGGATTTACCTAGGGGAGGAAGTGCTCGTTAGAAACGAGAGAAAAAAGCTCCTACAGAGAGGAGAGTTTTTTTTTTTTTTTCCACTTATCTCCACCCCCCCCTCCCCCCAACTTGAAATCCTGGGTCCATTCCTACCGACTGATGTGGGTGTTTTTTTCTCAAAATGTGTGAAATGAGCACCTTTTTTCTATTTTGCACAATTTTGCATCAACTGATGCAGTTACTCAAGGACTAGCCTTTACCTAGGGTACGGAGGTAAGACAATAGAAAGGGGGCAGTGGGTATTGAGAGAGAATGAAAGCAAATGAGCATTTAGATTTAAGTTCCCAAGAGATTGTAATTAAATAGTAAATATAGAATATCAGTGAGTAGAGGATTTCTTTGCTTCAATTGTAGTTTTTTCACCTTATTTTATGGGTTTTTTTTTTTTTAATACGTAAACCATTGTGTTCATGCATATCTAACTCTCATTTTCACCCACTTCACAGCTAACTTACTAAGTCAGCCATTGATATAACTAGTTAGTTGCTCATGTAATGCATGGATAATTTTGTAATATCTTATGTAAGACAGTTTTGGATATTATTGTACATATATTATATAAAAAAAAAAAAGTAAATTAAACTAGAGTAAAAAAACATATACATTTTGAAATATGAAAAATTAGTTCAGTAACTTTACTGCATATTTGTAGCTTTCTTAAGGTAAGATTAATTTTTTTTTTTAAAATCATATAATCAAGAATAAATGCAAAAGAGTAATGGGACCATGAAAATTAACTAATTTGTGTTGTGTTTACATATTTTATACCATGAAATGAAAGTATACCCAACACTCTGATTGTCTTCCACTCATTGATAATGCGACATTAAGACATAGTGTGAGCGTGTATGCATGTATCTTATAAATCATTTAAAATTAAACGTGAATGTGACTTTAATTTATATTGCGCACCAAATATTCTCTTTACTTATATATCCAAAACTAAAACTATCCAACCAAATTACCTAACCTAAATCATATTTAAGCCCCCAGTATAAAAAGAAAAAATAAAATAAAATCACTCGTAGGGGTTTTGGCATCTTGATGGTGGTGGGGGCCAGTGTAACAAAAGTGATGACCCCTCATGACATATCAAGAATTTCTTTTTTAAGAGAATTTCAACCTATAACATCTGCTTTTGACATATCAAAATGAAAAATCATTTCTCATATTTCTAAAAGAGTTAAGTTTGTACTAAAGGAAGAGCAATTTTCAATTAAAGGCAATAGCATCTCCATGGTAGTAGAATTTTGAAGAGATCTCTTCACCCATAACAAATAAACAAGATTCCTCACTCCATTCTTTGATTCATAGTCCTAGCCCATCAGTTTCCATGTGAAAAACTTGAGAATTTGTGCTTTAGAGGGAAAAGAAGCTCTAGTAGTACTAAAAATCGATTGTGCATGAGACTTGGCATGCAACTAGCTAGCAGCTTTCTGGGCTTTGAAAAAATTAGTGCACAATAGGGTTTCATTAGCCGATACACCCCAATCACTCAACTAGATCCTAGGAATACAGATCTTCAAAAAATAGATCTTCAATCTTTCTTTCTAGTTTAATCAGCATTTGATTCAAAATTGAGAGTATACACATTTGCTTTATCAATTGGCATAAAATACACATTTTGGGAACCTAGACTAAATGGTTTAGACTTTCTCACATGCCAATTTTTGCAAAGACCAAGTCGGCTATCAAAACCCACTACCCAAGGAGAAGAAAGACCACGCATAAACGCTAGACTTTCCATCCTACTTTCTTGCTTTCACTTTCAAACTTATTTCCATTTAAGAAGACCAAGAGAAGCAATATAACAAATTAATGACTAAGATCCAATCCTTATCATCATCAACTATACTTAGAAAAATAAATGCCACTATATGCCTATCGCCTAAACACATCACAAAGAAAGAATTAATTTAAACACTTCACTTAACTTTATCAAAAACCCTTTTCAAGGAAGAAAAATAGATCATAGTAAGGAAATATATTTCTTTTCAAGCTAACGATCATCAAATGAGACTCGGTCAATTAATCCTCGCGCACAATTCAAGTGGTCACTTTTTCTCCCTCCAATCACTCTCAACTAGCCCTTTAATATAAAATCATTTTGGAAGAACCTGTTGTACTTTATTGATTCTCTACTGCTTTATCCATAGCTTTCGTTATTGATTTACTTGTATTATTTTATTGATATCTTATGCTAGACTTATGAACTGTTTTACCTTTGAATTCATGATGAGTCATTGTTCTTGCAAATGTTTAACCGATAAATGCCGATTAACTTACTATTATTTTACTGTTGGAAGCAAGTTTCTTTATTTATATTTTATTGCAGGCTGCGTGTATTGCTTCATTAGCACTTCATCCTTAATGATAAGGATATTCTCAAAGGGAGACAAAACTCGCTGCATACAAAGATGCTGACGTGTTCATTGAGCCCATCAATTTCTTGTACGTAAGAAACAGCACGATGAATCCATAAGCCGATAACATCGCCTCAAACACCCGACGGCATCTATGTAAGACGACAAAAGTAGAGAAGCTAACGGGATAAAGAGCACGACTAGTCAAGCATGGCCTTGCTTGACCTCCACGAATATTTATACAAGAAAATATCTTGTGCCCCACGAATAGCCCTAATCAAGAAAATCCCCACAAGGAAAGGATCCCGCAATATATGCGTATTAATGAAGATCTTCCCTATAAGGAAAAACCCTCTCCGCCAAGAAATAAATGTCACTCTACACTACTATAAAAGCCCCCAAACCCTCACAAACCAAGGTACACATAATTCACCCTAATTCTGGCACTCTAGAGTTGTAAAAGTTCTCTAACTTGACATTCGAAGGGTATTTGGTCGATACCACACCGGTACTCTCTATAGAGTCTTCACATTTTTGTGTTGTGCAGGTTTTTCTCTAGAGCACTTGAGCACTATGCGACTTATTAACGATTTTCGGTATCATCACCTAAAAGCATATAATTCACTGATCTTCTACAGCCGAACGCATATGCTAACAGTTGAAACTGTGTTTTTGCACTTTTATTTCACTAGTGGACATATATTATTCCCTTTTATCTCATCACTAAACATGAATTATTATACTGTTTTAACTTATTGCAAGTGGTGGAGCCAGGATTTTAGTTGAGAGAAGGCAAAATTAAAATAGTATTAAAAGGATACTAAGTATTTTTAATTTACCTAATAATTTTGTGTTACTTATGAGGACCACTAATTGAATTGCCATGAAAAAAAAAAAAAAGTAATAAGCAAGATTTTCACAATACTTTTACAACAAATCATAAGTGGTAAATTGTTGCTGGTTCAAATTTCAACCCACCATTGAAATTAATTTTTTTTGTACCAATAGCAACCAATAACAACCTGTTACTTAAGATTTGTTGTGAAGTGTTGTTAAAATGTTGTGGACATAGAATTTTTTTAATTATGTTGTTTAAACAACAATTTTGTTGTTTAAACAACACAACATGTATTTTCACAACACTTAAACAACATTACTAGAAAAATATTACCAAACGGGCCCTAAATATTTGAATGAATTTTTTTATGATTGATAATACGTCAATTTCTAAATTTTTAGTATTCACTATTCATAGCATTACTTCACAAGAAAAGTATTGTGAATAGTAAACTGAAAATAATGATTAAGAAAAAAAGGAACAATGAAATGGGTGTAGACGTATGTGGTGAGATAAAACTAATAAGAATAGTAAATTTGGTGAAAAAGTAATATGATTTGGCATGTGGAAGAAGTTTTTTTTCTTACTTTCTTGATGTTAAGGGTCTGTACATATATTACAGTGAGAGCCTTTTTTTGTCTGGGTAAAGTACCAAAAAATAGACCATAATATACTTCAAAAAAAAAATTTCAAGGAGCCGGGGGGCAACTGCTCCCCCAGCAGCTCTGCCTCTGCTTACTGCTGGACATATATTATTCTGTTTTCATTTCAATGTAAGGTCTAGATTATTTTGCTCTTACTTTATTGTTCATACTTTCTATCTTAGATTTTAGGGCTTTGCTTTTTTTTTTCTTTTCTACTTCTTCTTCTAAAAGTGCCTTAAAAGTCATTAATTATCTTTGGACCCAGATCGAGTTTCTAGCTTGACTCCCCAAAACAAACCCGAATCTAATAACATCAGTTATTTTTCAATTGACATATGATCACGCACAAAACAAAAACAAACCGAAAAAAAAAAGCGGCTAATCAAAGAATGTTACATCCACAAATTTGGCATGTTGAGAAACTCTTAATTACATTTTTGTTTATTGTTTTGGATTTTTGAAAGAGGGAGGCGGGTATTATGAACTGACTACAGAAAGCCCGTCAATTTATTGGAATTTCATGGGGCAATATTAATAACGTAATGGCCCTCTTCGTTTATCTTTATTATGGCGATGTAAGTGATTTTGAAGAGTCAGTCCAATGTCACAATATCGATGGGGGGGAGGAGGCCATCCATGAGAGGTCTGGCACGTTTGGTAATATGATTATGGCTTGGAACTCTTCAAATCAATATAATCAAATTTGATAGAGTTATGTATAACAATTTTTTTTTTTTTTTTTTTGGTACGCTTTAATTGTGTGTATATATATAAATTGATCAACTTATGTGTTTATTATTTTGCTTATTCTCTGATCGGCATGATTAGTACTCAGCCAAAAAAAGAAAAGAAAAAAGGGCATGCCTATTGTGGTGGGCTTTTTTGAGATTGTGGGTTGGACTACCTCCTGCCACACTACCGCCCAAAGGTTCTGGGTAGGAGAGTCAGGACCGGTATGATTGCAACTCACCTCAAACCGGCATGTGCGCAAACTAAAACCCCTTTATTGAAACTTTGGTCACATGCTCATGGCAGATGAGACTGTTACAAGAAAGTTATGGCAACCAAGTATAATATAACAACAATAAAGGAAAAAAACAACAATAGAAACGCATTATAAATAAAATAGCAATGATGAAATAGAGATAACACTGATACTTAATCAATAAAATCAAAGAGGAAATGGTCAGTTTGCCATGCTTAGTTGCATTACGGAGCTAAGACCAAGGAGATGTGGATAACCTCATTGGAAGGTCCACTGTAGAAATTACCCATTTTGAGAAAATCGGCCTAAATGGCTTATATCCAAAAATCCTTAATCCTTCATAGAGGGTAGGCTTTTAGAGGGAGAGAAGAAATTAGCCTATTGGTGCATTTTTGTCATCCTACTTTCTTTGTTTTTCTTTCTAACTCTCTTTCTTTTCTAAGTTTTGCTATTCTGTTTATCACTCTATTCTTTCTTTTTACTTCTGTGTTCCCTCACACTGGCTTGTGCGCAAACTAAAGCCCCTTTGTTGAAACTTTGGTCACATGCCCATAGTCAATGAGACTGAAACAAGCAAGTTATGGCAAACAAGTATAATATAACAACAATAAAGGAAATGCATTTACAAGACAAGCAAAGAATTCCCAATTAAAATAAAGAAAAGAACAGCACAACAATAGAAACGCATTATAAATAAAATATCAATGATGAAAAAGAGATAACACCGATTCTTAATCAATAAACTCAAAGAGGAAATGGTCAGTCTACTGTGATTAGTTGCATGACGGAGCTAAGACTAAGGAGGGAACCATTTCCTCAATGTGGATAACCACACAGAAAGGTCCGCTGTAGAAATTACCCACTTTGAGAGAATGGGCCTAAATGGCTTATGCCCAAAATCCTTAATCTTTAATAGATGGTAGGCTTTTGGAGGAAGAGAATGGATTAGCCTATTGGTGCATGTCTGCCATCCTACTCTCTCTGTTTTTTTTTTTTTTTTCTAACTCTCTTTCTTTTCTAAGTTTTGCTATTTTGTTTATCACTCTATTCTTTCTTTTAAATTTCGTGTTCTTATTGTTTTCCTGGTTGTTGTTCTGATGTTGTTCTACTATGCACGACAGAGACTGCTTTTATATTGCATGTCGTAGCTAGGTTTTTACCATTTTACCCTTTAACCACTTTTGTCTAGGTGTGAGTGTCCTTTCAAACCATCCATTGGTTTGTTAGCTGTCCAGCCACCATCACTTACCTGTACTGGTCGTGTCACATCTCATTACCAGACAAAAAGTCTTATTTTGTCTGCTTGTTCACCATGGCATTCTCATCCGAATAAGGGTCGACATTCTCCCTCACTATCTCTCATAGCATGCACCTAGTGATTCCAACTTATCTTTCCCTCTTTTGGGTGATATGTCATCCCAGTAGAACATTTTCCCCAAAAGAATTTGAGCAGGAACCCCAAAATAGGCTCCTCCCTTCTCCCCACCGCCAGGCCATACTCTCTCTTACCTTTGACCCATGGCTTATCACTCTTGTATTGGCTGGGTATAGGCTGGTGGCACCTAAGCCTTGTGTATGCTCCACTTCCATGTGTGCCCATGGCTTGTCTGCTGTTCATGCGTTTGCCATGACCTGAAGGCCCGTCTGTGCATTTTGCTGCTCATTCTTGACCTCTTGTGGTGTGAATGAGTCTCTCAACCTTTGTTCTTTATAGCTTGCTTCCTTCCTGGCCTGAATCTTGCTTGATTGTAGACTTTTCTTTCTTTAAGCCATTCTTTGCTCCTTTTTGTGGGCCTGTGAGTACTTTTGCTATGTCATTCTGTTATTCCTATTGTGGTATTATTTAATTCGTGCTTGCTGGGTTTCTTTTGGGCTTGCTGTATGCTTTTCTTTTACTTAATTCCAGTGGCCCAATATTATCATTGGGCTAGCATTCATGCTATTTTGTGCTGTCTTGACTCATTCTATTGCTTACAGGCTTCTGTAGTCCATTTCCTCCTTCTTAGGCATCCTCAGCACATTTCCTTTCCTCGGGCATCCTCAGCCCATTCTAATTCTGCATTCTCATAGGCTTTTGTTAAGTCTTTTGGGCTTCCCCTACCCAATCATCATATCCTTTACTTTGAGGGTTTATGGACTTTCCATCAATCCCTTAATCACTTAATTCATTACTTTGGGCGTTCTTTGGCCTATTCTTGCTTGCTTTCTATTTCACATAATGTCTATAAGTTTACTATTTCTTTCTCTGAGCTCCGTTAGGACCGCTTGCTTCCTTTGAGACCCATTTATTATTTTTTATGCCTATGATCAATTATTCCTGTCATTCGGGCTTAATAGTTTTCTTCTCAATTTACTGATTATTTTCATCCCATATCGTTGGACTTCTTCCTATAATTAGGCCTTCTTGCCAAAGTGAGTATCATCACCTATAATGTCATATTCGAATATTATATTTTAAATGATAAATCAAAATCAACTGTATTTTTTTGGTAAATAAATTGTAGTGTTGTAAATTTAACTAGTGGAAATAACATTTTCTCATAAGGAAGTTTGTGAAAATTTAAACCACTTTGTTAAAGACATTAAACTTTTTACTGATATTTTCATATTGTAAATTTGGGGTAGTGTTTGTTGCACACCTGTGTGTCCATAGACACTGATGTTCAACTAGTTTTTCCCTTGTATTCAAGATAGCACATCACAAAACAGAAAGTTAGAGCTGGGAACTTGTGAGATAAATTAAACAACATGCATGTTCAACTATTAGATTACTTTGCTCATTAGCTACAAGATCTGCTTCCAAGCTTCTTGAGTGTCACATCTCCAACTTTCTTTTCAATGCTCCTAAGAGAGCTTTAGTTACTTCTTTTACATCCAGTGCTTAGTCTTGTGCTACAACAATGTCTTCCATTTCAAAACGTTTGTTGCCTGAAACTCTAGCTTGCTGAACATTAAGACCCATGTCATCAAATGCCTCCAAGATTCTAACTTGCTAGTCCATCTTCTCCTTTCTCACAGTTCACCTCTACTAGAAATCCCTCCCTTAGCTTCTGCACTTTTACAGTTCTACATCCTGTTCATTACACGCACAATAGTTTGATATAATAATCTTGTTTTGAGCAAGTTATGTGTCAGAGAGAGAGAGAGAGAGAGAGAGAGAGAGAGAGAGAGAGAGACCTCAGGCATCTGCATATTCTTGATCATTAGCTTTAGGTATTCTCTTTTTGTAGCCATTAGGTTCAAGTACTCTCTTTCGATAGCCTCCAACTTGAGTATTAGCTTGTAAATGTATAAAATAGTAGCCGTGTTGATGAAGCTCCCTTTAACCTTAGTGCACAAACGAGAAAATGGTTAGTATGTGTGATGTAAATCGTTATGTGCAATATTATCCCTCTTTCCGGGTAATAAGGGAAATGCAGAGAACGTAATCTCTAGTTGCACATTAGAGATTTGGAGCAGTTGGTTTGGGCTCGAAGGATATGAACCTTTCTACGCATAGCTATCCTCTTTTGCAGCTTGGAAGCCATATCTCTCTCTCTCTCTCTCTCTCTCTCTCTCTCTCTCTCTCTCTCTCTCTCTCTCTCTCTCTCGAATGTTTAAAGCAAAGGTTGATTATTGTGTCCTGGCTTTTATAGTGTGAAAATAGAGGGTATTGATGAAGTATATTTGTCTTTTCTGAAATTGGAACTGGAAGTCATCTATGGGTCCATTTGGATAGAGCTTATTGCTGAAAACTGAAAACTGAAAACTGAAAATACTATAACAAAATAATTTTTAAATGTGTGAATAGTACTGTGGAACCCATTTTTAATAAAAAATTGTAAAAAAAGTGCGTGAACAGTATGTGTACAGTGCGTGAACAGTGCGCATACAGTGCACGTACTGTCCCTCTTGTCTCCCCACAGCAGAACCAAAAAAAAAAAAAAAAAAAAAAAAAAAAAAAAAAAAAAAGAAGAAGAAGAAGAAGAAGAAGCAAAACGCTTCAAAATGCAAACGTGAAAGCTGGATCCAAACGCTCTCTATATATAACATGTGAAAAAGTTTATTACGTTGCAAAAATATGTAGCAAGTACATGGGTATATATTTATTATCTATCTAGCAAGTGAATTTTTGTAAAACATAAAATAGAAAAAGAGAGGAGAGGAAAAATGTCATATTTTGCATTTAGACCCATTTTATTCTTAAAAGATTCATTCTCATGCGTAAACCCAATGAACCAAAAATGATTAGTGCAAAGGGGAGGAGAATATGTTAGCTTGATGGGAATCTAATCGTTAAATGAAAGTGAACCATAGATGCAAACCTCATAAAAATAATGTCATTTTGAGAGGAAATATTTATGAGTAAACTTGTGCAAAAAGAGACATTTTTATCTTCATTTTGAAAGGATGATTGTTTTCCTTTACAAAACTTCATGATTTTGGGAAAAGGTTTGTCTTTAAAACAAGGGTTGAACTTGGAAAAAGGGTTTTCATAAAAAGGAGCTTCTCTTACCCTTTTTTTTTTTTTTTGGGAAAAAGGGTTTTGGGGAGAATGTACGAAGAAACAACAATTCTGAGAAAGAAGAGTTTTGAAAAAGAACCAAAAAAAAAAAAAAAAACTTTAAAGTTCAAAAACCATTTTGAAAAATTGTTTTTAGGAAAGAGGATTCTCATACCTTTTAGAAATAGCATACCCAAGATTAAAATCTAGATTAATTGGAAAAAAGGGTTTCCATGTTTTTCATAAAAAGAAAGATTTGAGAGATAAAAGCCCATGGTTTCTGTTCATCTTTTAAAGAAAGTCTAAATTTTGTGCTTTGAAATAATAATAAAAAGGAGGGATTTTCATAAAGACAATGTTTAAGATTTAAAACGGTTCATAAAAAGGTATTAAAATCAAAACAGGAACAAACTCATTTTAGGAAAAGAAAATTTGGACCCCATATTAAGATCAAAATTATTTAAGAAAAGGAGCTTAGTTTTAAGAAAATGATTTTCATGATTTTTTTTAATGAAGAAAAAAGAGGGTTTTAAGGTAAAAACCCATGATTTTTAGCTGTGGAGTTCAAACTTTGCAAGAGGAGTTTTGAAGAAAGGGTTTTGAATATGCCCCTTTGAAAGGGTTTTATGAACTTAAGAGAAACTTTCTTTGAATAGTATTATGTGCTACTAATTGTTTGCTACTAAATTATGTGCTACTACTTTAAGAGAAACTTTCTTTTGGTAGTTTTTGAGGAGTTCAAATCTTCTATCTCACTTTTCCTGCTCCACTATATACGTCACAAATAAAAATATGACATATGTCTATCTATTTAGGTAATTGAAATGATAGAATGCATAAATTTAGCATTTAATAAAATAGATGGACACGTAGCATATTTTTATTTGTAAAGTATATAATAAAACAAGAAGAATGAGACAGAAGATTTGAACTCGTTTTAGAGGGATGTAATGATTTTGTATATATAAAAGCAGAGACTTTGTCATGAGATAGTCTAACATTTTGCCAAGTACTGTATTCCTTGTAATATTCTTTTATTTTTAATTAAAATTTTAAAGTTTATTTTCAATACTCATGTCTTCATAACACATTCCACATTATATCTTGCTGTTACAATTATACAGGTATTGAACAACAATTAAATTACAGAGTATTAAATAAACAGCTCATTTACTATATATAGTAATGTTAAAAAGGATTAAACAAACCACTCGAAGTTTTACAATCATTACACTTTGAATCACAAAAGGAAAATATATTTTATAAGTAATAATTTTTTTTATGCAACAAATACATCTTCATCTTCAAGTCACGTCTTCTTGGGTATCTGCAGGTGCGCTCGACTTGGTTTCCAACATGAAAATTGCTGCCAATATTAGGGAAAACAAGGAGAGAAAGAAACAGGTCCAGAGACCGCGCGCCGAAATCTTCTTCATGTCCACAGCCACACTCAACAAAATATTAGAAACCCAGTTCAGGATTCCTATAACACCAACAGCCGTTCCCTTCAGTTGATCGGGAAACAACTCAAACACGTAGACGATCGGCAAGTTAGCGAGTACAGCAGTGAAAGTAACCACATAGGTTATAATTAATCCTTGTCCCCAATTTGAACCCGGCTTTGGGGATGTTAGGGCCAAGAGTCCCAATATAATAATGATTATTGGCAGAGAACTTAGAATCAAAAGCCGCCTTCTGAAAAAATGTACTATAAGTAGACTGCAAATTGCAGCTACTAATGACGCTGTCATCAGCACATCGGTTTTGACAAATTTCTGAGCTTCTGATATTAGCATTGGATATCCTGCTGAGATATGGCAACATTGAACCAAGATAGAGGGAAGAACTGAGTTTCTTAAATTTTTTGTGTTTAGATAGTCAGCAATCTGATCTTTAAAGGTTATGTCTGCTTCGTTCTCCTGTAAATTAAAAAAACAAAAAGAAAAAAAAATCACAATTTCTGTTATGGGAAAATTCTTAGGCATCCCGAAGGTATAAAGAAATAGTACTTCTTTCCCTCATATTTATGGTAAATTCGACCATAAATTTAATAAGTAAACTTCATCATGAATTTAATAACTCGACGCTACTATAAATGTGAGAAAAAAAAGTACCATTCTCTATAATCCAAAAGTACCTAAAAATTACTCTATGTTATAACTAAGAATTATAAGAATACTTTTCTTTTCTTTTTTTTAAATCACATAAACTTGAATGGTTACTAACCTTATGTGCTACTAAGACACATGTGGCCTGTAAAATAGCAAGTACGGCCTCAATAACGAAAACACTTTCCCATTTGAGCTGCATTAAATTAGTATGAGATATTAATTTAAGAACATTATCTAAAGGGAAAAGTTTATTAATATTCTAAGTACATTGGTTTAAGATAACTTCTAAAGCAAACAACATTTAAATGAAAAAAAAAAAAAAAGGCTTACCACGTCGAACAGGGTTAATAGAAAAACTGTGAACAGTCCAATCTGAAGGGTTACTCCCCCCACCGAGAGAATCCAGGGTTGGTGCTTCTTGGAGAAGGTGTCTGTAATTGCCACTGGGCCAGTGAGGCAAACGAGACCTATCCCTATCCCCATAAGGCCCCTTCCAACAGACAGAAAGGCCGTATTCTTGGCAAGAAAGAGGAAGGCCGATCCACATAAAATTGCTGCATCTCCTGTTAGAAACAAAATTTTTTTTTTCTTCAGGTGTAGGAAGAAAAACGCCAGCGATCCAATGAAGGCTCCAACATGAAAACCTTGATTCAGGTATGCTTTGATTTTTTTCTCCTCATTCTTTAGATCAGAAAGGTGCAGGTAACCCTCGCTCACGCATCCTACATCATAAAAAATTAAAAAAAAAAAATCAAACAGACGGACAAACAAACATACATATGTTAATATTAACAATTTAACCAATTTAAATTAATTAAAACAAGAACAATATAAACTCTAACCGGAATCAAGACCGAACATCAAGAAGGATAAAGAAAAGCAAAATAAGATGCATATGTTTTCTACAATGATTGAAATCCTCATTTTTTTTTTTTTTTAATATGGTAACCAAGTAAATAAATTTCTTTAATGAACTTTATTTAAGCTCATATACAATATATATATATATATATATATATATATATGAAATACTGTTAAAAAAAAAAAACAAAATAAACAACTTAATATAACAATATTAACCTTTAGAAAAAACAAACAAACAATATTCGAAGAACGAATGAACAAGATGGATTGGTGACCGTAGGAGAACAGATTTTTTTAATTTCTCGCCTAACAATCTTAACAGGTTAACGCGACCACTGACTGCAACCCCACATTGAAATCTCCCTTGGAATTCAACTACTAAAAATACAGGCAAAAACTAGGGATTAGTTACATGGGGAAGTTTATAAAAATTTTATTTATCAATTTTGAAACGGAGTGGATTGAATTTTTACTACGATGAACAAAATACCAGAAACGGTTAAAAGAAAAGAGACGTACCATATATATTTTACTACGATTAACTTATTTGCCTTTTAATGGTCCGTCCATCATGATGGACGGACCATTAAAAGGCGAATAAGTTCCACATCCTTAACAACTCTCTGATAGTTGAAGAGATTTGAGAGAAATTTAAGAATTAGAGTTTAATTTAAGCATTAAATAAAAGGTGGGGAAATTGGAAAGAATGAATACCGCTGGTATGTGTTCGGATAGGAGTGAGATTCGGTGCAGGATGGCTTGAGGAGGTGAATTTCCCCCTTCTTTTTCTCTCGAGTTTTGACCTTATCAGCTCTTAGCCTTTTACATTACGAAATCCATGTGGCCACGTCATGGTTCGAGGTTGTACTGTAGTCTAGAAAGTTCTAGTTCCGTTCATGCGCCAGGTCGGGCTAAGATGTGCTTGGGCCTTGTTGGGCCTGATCTCTCTAAGTTATATTATGATAAGTTTTGGGCCTGATCTCTATAACTATATTATTATTATTATTATTATTATCATCTGTCAGTATATATTAAGAGGATTTAAAAAGTTAATTATTACTTTTTTTTATTGTAAAAAATATCTTTAAATTAATTAATCAACAATTTAAAATTGGGGTTAAAATAGTAAATTGACAAAAGAAAGTTAGCTATTATTTTTTTATAGTAAAAAATATCCCTACCTAAAACTTAAAAATTAGGTTAAAATAGTAGATTAATAAAAATAATAAATCCCTATTTCTACATTGAAATATCTTCCTACTTCTAATAAATTCCCACTTCTACTCAATAGCTTAAAAAAACTCCCCACATATTTATCTTCTCCACATTTTTTTAATAGAATTTCTCATAAAAAAGAAACGTGTACAATAAAATTTCTTTACTTTTCATCTCAAAAAAAGAACTTCTCACTACTCATGATTGAGAGAAAATAACTATCCCTCCAATACAATAAGGAAAAACTATCCCACGTTTAAAAAAAAAAAAAAAAAGAAGTGTCATGCTAAACTATCCCAAGTTTCTTTTTTAAGCTATTATATTATCATTTTTTTTGGACTTATTACATTATCAATTTTTTTTATATAACTATTACATGATCAATTGGATTTGGATAAACACGCAAAGCTTCTAATTGAAAAATGAGTCCTATTCTCTTTGAAAAAAAATATCCTATCGATTTTTTCAAATTGTGATGAAAGAAAAATTATAATACTAAATCCCAAAAAAAAAAAAAAACTATCACACTCGCGAAGCACGTGTGATAAAGCTAGTTATTATTATTATTATTATTATTATTATTATTATTATTATAAGGTTTGAAGAGAAAATTGCAAAGAAAATCCACATAGAGTTGATATTGAATTAATTTTATATTATGACAGATCAATGTCAAGTATAACTTTTATAGGAGATGATAAGTATTTTTTTTAAAAATATTTTTTGGTGTGTTTATAGCAAATTAGACAGCTTTTATACATTGATTTGAGTTTAGAAATTATATTATTATATTTTAAATTTGATCATTCTGTATACCTTATAAATTTAACATATGAATTTGTAATTCCCCTCAAATAAAATATCATGACTACGGCCCTGATGAAAAGGAATACAACTACACTACCAACTGCCTGGGTCCTCTTGCAAAGGTTCTTTTATCAGTTATCACTGACTTCATTTTATTTTGGGTAAAGAGATGGAGATGACTAACGAGGGAGAGAGAGACATACAGATCGATTTTATTTTGGGTTTTATTTTTTATTTTTATAATCTAATGACGTGTTATAGTGGGTAGTTGACGTGGCAATTTTTTTTTTTTGTTTACCACAATTTTCATCTAAAAAATAATGATAGAGGCTAAATCGACCAAGACACTAAAAATGTTAAAAATCAAATTGACACAATTGAAAGGTTGAGGAATTAAATTGAAATGTAAAATAAATGATAGGGACCAAATACATAATTCACTCTTAAGATTTTTATCAATTTAGAAATTATAGAAAAAGAAAAATTATATATTTTTTAAAAAATCTTTTAAAAAAAATTACAACTTGGTGAAAGCTACTTGGCACAACCACACCTTCTAAGACCAACTAATTATATATTATATCATATTATATTATAGCATACCATATCATATACAATATAATAAAATATAGGCTTAAAAGTCATGGTTGTACCAAGTGGCTATATCAAATTATAGAAAATTCATTAAGTTTAAAAAAATAATAATAATTTAGTTGGTTGGTGTCATACAACCACTGTCACACCCCAACCTTATTGCACATTTAATTTTATGAGTTTATATACTTAGTATTATCTTAATTACTTTAAGTACATAAAGCTCTGCTATTGTGATATTATAAAATATATATACTCTTTTAATGATAGAAAGAAGTTTTATAAAGTTAAGGATATATATACAAAGTTATCTTGTTATTTGGGTTTTTCTAGAAATATAAGCTTTTAAGGGGTAGAAAGTAAATTTTTAAAAAGTGGAAAAGTGAGTCACAACCCACTATTCTGCTTTGCAATACACGTGCCCCTTTAAAAGTCCACTCCTCTTATTTTCTTGGCTGCACCAGACCAGAAAGTCCAGCTCCTTTTCTTCTCTCTTTTCCTTTTTTTTCTTTGTTCTTTGTTTTCTTCTCTCTTTGCTCTTACACGGCAACATCTCTCTCTCTCTCTAACTCTCTCACCAAAAAAAAATATACCTCTCTCTAAGAAGAAATTAAGAGCCTAACACTAAAGTTTCAGCTTCAAAGTTTGTGGGTAAGTAATCAAAACCTCATTTGATTTTGAGTATGTTGATAGTATGATTGTTTTGTTTATTTTCCCTTCTTTATTCTTTAATCTGATTTTAGAACCTGAAATTGTGTTTCTGTTTTAGTAAGTTGAAAGATTGATGGTGTTATGGTCTATTGGATGCTTAATAACTTATTTTAATGTTTATAGTATTGGTACAAAAATACCCAAATGAAATGAAGACCAATTGCATTTAGTTGATGATTTTATAAGAATATATATGCTGAAGCTGTCACTGTGACAGATTTGAAGTTTACCACAAGCGAATTCTGTGTTAAATCACTTGCTGTGAATTAGGATGCTATGAGTAGTTTTTATGAATCCTAAGACACATATGGTTGTTATGGAAGTGGTCTCACTGCATTTGGATTAATACAAAAATAATGGTTTAATTTCTAATTTGCATGATTTTCTGTCAGGACAGATTTGAGCACGTTGCCTTATACAATTTTTAATAAATCATGTTTTCATGATTTGACTCTGAAATTTTTGTGGTATATAATATACATCCAGGGGAGTAGCACTGTAAAATTTCATGACGTTTGGATGTATTTAGATAGCCCATTTGTATTTTACAAATAAGGCATTTGTTGCTAAAATGAGCAGTAAACAAAGAAGGATAACTCTAAATTTGTGGATTTAATTTTGAAGTTAGGATGAATTTTTTGAGCTATAATTTAATGTGTTTATCTTTTGGTATGTTTAGATCATGGATGAATTTTTATGCCTTGGTTTCGCTATGTTTTGGAATGTAATGTGTTTGATGATTGTACCTTGTTTTGGGGAAACCCTATATGATGAGAATTAAGATTTTGTTAAGTTTGAGAGTTAAGTTGTGTTTGAGGTATAAGTTTATATATTTAGGAAGAGTTATTAGTAATAAGTTTTGGTCTTTTATTTAGGTGACGAGAACGAGAACGAGAACATGGTCACTTGAGCTCCTCTTGCACAAATCTCTTGGATCTTCTGTTTTTAAGTAAGGGAAATGTGACATGTGCATTTGATAAGTATAAGGACTATTTAGAAAATTATTATGCAAAAAACTTTTTAATTAGAGATATTACATATAAGCATGATTTAAGTAAAGATTTATATTTGTGACTTATTGAATCCTATATATATATGATAATTTGAGCATATTGATGCTATTACTCAAATCACGAATGTAATGTTTAAAAAATGAAATGAATATGCTACTGTTATGAAATATTTATGTAAAAGTATAGTATCTAAAAGATATAATTTGCAGTTATTCCATTGTTATGATCTTAACTCAGCCAGTAGAGGTTATAGTATTAGTAATTGACCATTAAACGTGGAACTGGCTCTGCTGTACCCACCCGGTCCGACCCAACCCTAATGGGCCGGGTTTTACCCGATCCGATAAGAAATAGGATTGGGTATGGGTTTTTAAAAAAAAAAACTGAACCGGGTCTAGGTTGGGTTCGGATTTTTAAAAAATCCGGTCCGGACCCAACTTGACCCGACCCGATTATATATAATTTATAATTCCTAAAACACCCTCATATATATATATATATATATATATATATATATATATAAAATGTTATAAACCCTAAAAAATCTATTACTCATCCTCATTTCATTTCAATTCACACAGTCGGCCTCTCTCATCTCTATTCTCTTCAATCTCACCTTCGACCAACTACCCAACCTCTCACCGCCGGTCCAACTCTCGCCACCATCCCAAGCCTTCGCCGCTGTCCCAAGCTTTGTGAGTGTCACCGGTCCCAAGCTCTCTACTCTCTCAACTCCGTTTCATCCTCACTATCGTCGACCTCGCATGTCGCACAGTCCTCTGCTCCTCTCATCTTCCTTGCCCATGGCTACAAGCATGACACGGCTCACTCCACCTCGTTCTCCATTTTTTTTCTTTTTTTTCTTTTTCTGGGTTCGGTTGGCCTCAATCATGTGAGTTTTGTGTTTGTGTTTATGATTTCTGAAAGGGAAAAATGAAAATCATAGATCTAAAATTTGTGTTTGGTTTGTGATTTTGAAAGGGAAAATCATAGATCTGAAATCTGTGCTTGTGATTTCTATGTTGTGTTTGTAATTGTGTTTGGATTTGTGTATGTGTTTGTGATTTTGGGCCAAAAAATGATGAATCAAAATTTTTGTTTTTGATTTTGAGCTAGGTTAGGCATGAGGGTCGGGGCCCGCAAGGGCCCAATGGGGTAGGTTTGGGGTGGGAAAAAAAGCCCGTTTATTAAACGGGCCGGGTTTGAATTATAATAGTAGGCCCGTGGGTCGGGTTCGGGTATAGAAAAATCCAGCCTGAACCCGACCTGTTGCCATTCCTACTTACAATTAGACTGACTAATATGTATTATAAATGAACTATTAAGCTATTTGGAAGTTATAAGAAAAGTATGATGATATGAAAAGTATGCTAAATTATGTTTAAGTTCCTTACTATGTCCTTTTATTATTATATGAAAGGAAAGTGACATATTTCATCTAAAAGCTCATAAGTTATTTTAAGAACAATATGAATAGTATGAAGGCTATTTTATCAAAGTTGGCATATCCATAAAATATTTGATTTATATGCATTCTTATCAAAGGCCTATGGAACTTAAAACCTTACTGGGTTTTGCAGTTCACCCTATTATATTTCAGTGCACAGGTTCTTCCTAGAAGCAATAAGAGTATTAGAGGTGGCAATGATTCTATGATTCTCGTTTGTTAGATTGTTTAGTCTTTTTTGTTGTATAGTAGTTTAGCTCTTTTGTTGTATAGGAGGAATCAAGATATACTTGATCTTTTGAGCACAGATATAATTCAAAACCTTAATTTGTTTTGAACCCCAGTTATATGTCTTTGGGTTTAGGTCTGTAAATAAAAGTTTTGCTAAACGTTTAACTATGTAATATTTACACGAATACCTGTTTCAGGCAAGTGGTAATCTTGCAAAGGTCAAATGAAATGATTTTCAAGGTTTTCATCATTTTTGTATATTATAGCTTTTATGCGAGAAAACAAGCAAGTATTTAGTAAACAATTCTTGATAAACACCTTCAGTTTAGATTGGTTTGTGGTAGTATTGAGGTAAACTTGATATTAACATACCGGTCATGCTCTAAATTCTGAAATACAGATTTGGATTATGACAACCACTATACTTAAGGGAGAACTAATATATCCCCCCTCTCAAAAAAAAAAACATTGTTGATGAAGATAAAAATTTGACATGAATAGGAAAAGGTTTGATATATATGATAGAAAATTAGGATTTTTTTTTTCTTCTAAAAATTTTAAATGTCCCATAAAAAAAGTTTAAACAATAGAAATTTTTTTTTGAGAGTTTCACAATAGAATTAGATTCCCACATAAATTGATGAGTTTGAATAGCACGCGTAATGGTATATAGCATATGGTGATATATATAGAGTGTAATATTTAATTTTTTGTTGTTATCTAAATTTTTTTTGCAATTTAGACAAGCCATGTTTGTGATTAGTTTGACTTTCGGGTGGCAGTTGCTTGTCCAACCTGCTTGTGGGATTTGGTTTGATGCATCAGCCTACTGCTTCACTCTGGGACTATATCTCATCAGGAAACTGCTCTTTGACAACATCACTTACCACACCATGTCATATATATTCGGAGTGTCACCATACCCTGCATCAAGAACCAATTCCCATCTCCTTATAAAACATTGAGCTCGCATGCATTTGGTTCGGTCCCTTACATCTATGCTTATGCTTTGGCTCCTAAAGCACCTCATGCACCTACTACTGGCCTGAGTTTTGCACCTTAGCTGGGCAGATGAATTCTACCCTTAGAGAGACTGCTTCATTTGGATAGATCTCTATCCCATCCTTTGGTTACAAGGTTTTTATCATTAATTGCCAATTTAAGAGGCCACTTTCTTGCACCAATTTTTTTGTTTTGTTTTAATTATCTACTTTTTCAAAAACATTATCTAAACAAAATTTTTATTATTTTTATTTTATTTAAATAATTTTCATTCTTTTTTTTAACTCTTTATTTTATTATTCTATTTTTGCTAATGCTAAAGTGACTATCATATCTGGCATATTATTAAATTTGTTATTATAAAATAGCTAGTTGAAGGAGAGTTTTGGCAAAAGACTTGTTATATGCTACAAAAATTAGTAAGAAGTGCAATTATCATTAGCACAATTTGGAGTCTAGTTACCAATTCTTTTGATTTTGTGAGTTAAACCTCTATCGTCAAATTGGGACATCTAATTAATGACATTTTGCTAAGAGTTTTGTAATTTAATAATATTACCTACTCTTTTTTATGATGAGAAATAGAGTCGAATCCCTCCTCCTCAAAAATTTGTAATTATCGAATTATAAAATAATAATAATAATGAGCAATTTATTATTGTTATAATTAGGTCAAAGACATACCCTCTTTGTTTTTTTGCACACAATGTTTTTTTCCTCCGTTTTCACTTTTCCCTTTCCTATAAAAATAGAAGCCATATGGGTGCCATTCCTCATGAAATAATACTTGTCAGAATTTTTCATTTAAGTTGGATTCCATTAATTATATTTTTAATTTATAAAAATAAGTTAAATTGAAATATAATTGATATACCTTTAGACTTCAACAGAGGTTTGGTCATATTGTGTCAACTGTCTTGGATGTTAAAGCTCGAAAAGAAAGATCTGTCCTGTCGTGTGTCGACTGTGTGCAAGCAACTTTTTTTTTTTTTTTTGCAGAAAATTTACCAAAGTTTAATTAATGACTACTGGTGAGGAAGAGATCATCATCTAACAAGATGTTCACTGAGAAGGTTTGGTTTGGACAAGTTTATTATGAATGAACGATCTCCTCATTTTTGAACACTAGACTCGTTGGATGTGTACGACCATGATCGATGATGTGTGTCTTAAAAAGAAAGTGTGACATTTGGGACATAGGAGCAACATTCACAGAGAATAACTAGAAATCGAATTTTTTTTCCAAGATGATAGTGATTCCCCCAATCCCATCTGATAAGGATAATTTTGTAATTGACCCATGACGAAAACAAAAGGCGACGGACATAGCAAGGCCGCTGGCACTACTCATGACAGACAAAAGCAATGTAAGGTCTACAGCTTTATCCTGAATCTGATGACTGTACTTTGAGTAAGCTGAAGGGGATAAGCTGAAGACAGTAAGCTGATGGTAGTAAGCTCAAAACAGTAAGTTGAAAATAGTAAGCTGAAGATAGTAAGTTGAAGGGGATATTATATGAATCTCCGATGAATCTAACGTGGCCTTGCTTGATCTCCACGCTTACATATATAAGGAGACATCTTGCGCCACACGCCTAACCCTAATCAAGAAGACTCTTATAGGAAAAGGAGCTCTAGGAGATATGCAAAATCCAAGACGTTCTCTCTTAGAAGTAAAGGACTTCATGGCCAAGGCACAGATGTCAACACTACACTATTATAAATACCCCAAAACCGTCACAAATCAAGGTACGCATTACTCTAACTTGACCGTCGGAGGATATTTGGCCGGTACTACACCAATACTCCTCTTAAGGTCTTTAGCTTTTGTGTTGTGCAAGTTCGATATCGGGAGCACGTAAAGACCGTGTGGCTTACTGACGATTTTCGGCATCATCACCATCCATGACTATCAACTCCCATTTTTGCCATGAAAAAGATAATAGCTACAATTAAGAGAGAATTTTGTTTTAATTATAATGTCACTAACTTAAGCATCAAAGATCGCAAGGCTAACACCACATCAATGTTGCCAAGAATGTCTTTCTTGTGTCTTGTAGGTATTTGATCATCATGTGTTGTTCAGTCAACCATGTGATCAATTATTCATTGTCAAGTGTCAACTATTAAAAAAAAATTGCGCTAACAATAACAAGTAATCAGCATATTGTAATTATTTCTCAAAAAAAAAAAAAAATGAATTTGTTAAAGAGTACCATTAAGTGTAGTGGATAAGGTACATTTTAAAGCTCTATTAAATAATGTTTTTATACATTTTTCAAAAAATAAAGTCAAAAATTGTATACATATATCCAAAGAAGTTCACACAAACATAATGAATTTGTGCAAATAAACTAATAAATCATTAAATACTGTATAATCTTCTTTGAAATATTTGTACTATAGTTTATAATTGAGTATTTATTAATCATTAATTCGTTGCTCTTACTTACGTAGCCCATAAACCAACTATTTGATTTCTCAAAAAAAAAAAAAAAAAAACCTTATTTGCAGCACTGGCTGCAAATATTTCGTTCCAATCCACCCCAACTTTATAATCATGGGTCAAACACGGGCTGTACTCTTTTTTTTTTTTTTTGATGTAACGGGCTAAACTCTTTATTGGCACCTAAATAGAAAGAACAAATAATCTGATTAGAATAAATTGATAGCGGAGTCCACATTTGACATATCTACCAAAATCTCTTTAATTATAAGCTCTAAGCAGTTTACCTATCCATAGCATTGCTCAGAGAACTCTTAAATCTAAAAAAACAGAGCACACACAGAATAATGATGATGATGATGATGATGAGATCTTCAATCACTTCTTCTCCAGTCCCTCCATTTCTTCTCCGCTCTTTATTAATCCCTAAATCTCTCTGCTCACGCCCACAATTTCTCAATAAACCTCAATTTCCCGAGAATCCCAACCCCGAGAAAATCACTTCAGAATTCGAATCCGAACCCGAAAACGCAGATTTCACCGAACCCATTTCTCAAAACTCAGTTTTGACTCAAACCCATGTCATAAACACCCTCCTCACCCACAAGAACGATCCAAGGTCGGCTTTGAATCACTTCAAACAGGTTGAGAGAAAGCGAGGCTTTGTTAAAACCGTGGATGCTTTCTGTGTTTTGCTTCACATTTTGGCGGGCTTCCCGGAGACTCAAAACCTTGCTAAAAGCTTGCTTGCTGAGTGTGTTTTTGGGGATTCAGCTCCGGCTCCGGCTGTTTTTGTCGATCACTTAGTCGAATGCGCCAACAGGTTTGGTTTTGTGTTGGATTCGCGGGTTTTTAATTATCTGTTGAATAGTTATGTTAGAGCTAATAGAATTGAAGATGCTGTGCTTTGTTATAATAGAATGATTGAGAGTGATATAGTTCCTTGGGTACCATTTATCAATATTCTTTTGGCTGCATTGGTTAGGAGAAACATGTTTGGTGAAATACATGAATTGCACAATAAGATGGTATGTAGAGGAATTAGTGGCGATTGCTATACTGTACATGTGATGATGCGTGCGTGCTTGAAGGACGGGAAGCCTGAGAAGGCAGAGGAGTATTTTAGAGAGGCCAAGGCTAAAGGGATAGAACTTGATGCAGAAGTGTATAGTATTGTTATTCAGGCTGTTTGTAGGAAACCCAATTTGAGTTTGGCTTTTGTGTTATTGAAGGAGATGAAAGAAATGGGATGGGTTCCTTCGGAGGGTACGTATACTTGTGTTATAGGAACTTGTGTGAAGCATGGGAATATGGTAGAGGCATTGAGGATTAAGGATGAGATGGTTAGTTGTGGGAAGTCAATGAATTTGGTTGTGGCGACGAATTTGATGAAGGGGTATTGCGTGCAAGGGAATTTGGATGGTGCTTTAGATTTATTCGATAAGATTGGTGAGGATGGACTTTCACCAAACAAGGTTACTTACTCAGTTTTGATTGAATGGTGCAGTAAGAATGGGAACATGGAAAAGGCCTATGAGCTTTACACCCAAATGAAAGAAAAGGGTATCCAGCCTAGTGTCTTCAATGTGAATTCCTTAATACTTGGGTTCTTGAAATCTCGGTCACTGGAAAATGCATTCAAGCTGTTTGATGAGGCAGTCGAATGTGGAATTGCGAATGTTTTTACATATAATAATCTTTTGTCATGGCTCTCTGAAAAAAGTAAGGCAAATGAGGCTCAAGGTATATGGAAAAAAATGATTAGCAAGGGTGTGGAACCTAATGTAGTGTCTTACAACAACATGATACTTGGCCACTGCAGAAAGGGGGATATGGATGTTGCAAATAGTTTATTTTTGGAGATGATTGAAAAGGGCTTAAAACCTAATGTGATAACGTATTCTGTTTTAATGGATGGATATTTTAAGAAAGGTGACACTGAACGTGGCTTTGATGTGTTTGACCAAATGGTGGGTGTAAATATTGTTCCCACAGACTTCACATTTAACACTGTTATCAATGGTTTGTGCAAAGTTGGCCGCACATCTGAGGCAAAGGAGATGTTGAAGAACTTTGTTGAGAGGGGTTTCATTCCCATCTGTTTGACTTACAATAGCATTATAGATGGATTCGTCAAGGAGGGTGCCATCAATTCTGCATTGTCTGTTTATAGAGGGATGTGTGAAAGTGGAATTTCCCCCAATGTGGTCACTTACACCAGCTTGATTAATGGGTTTTGCAAAAGCAATAATATTGATCTTGCTCTGAAAATGCTGAATGAGATGAAAAGCAAGGGTCTTGAATTGGATGTCATGGCATATTGCGCTCTAATTGATGGGTTTTGCAAAAGGCGAGACATGGAAAGTGCACGTGAACTTTTTTTTGAACTTCGTGAAGTTGGTTTGTCTCCAAATATAGTTGTGTACAATAGCATGATTAGTGGCTTTAGGAATCTAGATAACATGGAAGCAGCCCTTGACTTGCACAAGAAAATGATAAATGAGGGAATTCCGTGTGATTTGCAAACGTACACTACATTGATCGATGGATTGTTAAAAGACGGGAAATTACCACTTGCATCAGATCTTTACTCGGAGATGCTTTCCAAGGGTATTGTGCCGGACATCATTACATATACTGTTCTAATAAATGGCTTATGTAACAAAGGACAGCTAGAAAATGCACGCAAGATTTTGGAAGACATGGATGGAAAGAGCATGACTCCTAGTGTTCTTATTTATAATACCTTGATTGCTGGACACTTCAAGGATGGGAATCTGCAAGAAGCTTTTAGACTACATGATGAGATGCTTGACAGAGGTCTTGTACCTGATGAGATCACTTATGATATTCTTGTAAATGGGAAAGCAAAGGCAGTAAATACTCTTGCTGGAGTCTCATGAGTGTAAATAACTGATTGGAACCTCAACTGGAATTGTTGGGGCAACTCAGGAGTCTTAAATTCTATTTTTCACTGAAAGGAACCCACTCTTTTGGTCCTGGAAGCTCAACATGTGCCTTGGGTGCTTCTTCAGCTCCTGCGTTTGGAGGCTCTTCTTCATCTTCTTCTGGTTAGAGTTCAAGTCTGAGATTTTTTTTCCCTTTTCTTATTTGCATTACTTATAATTATGCCCTGTTGCCAGTTATTAGCAGCAAGCTTCTCTAATTCCATATATAAGTGGTCTCAAGCATGAGGCTTTACAAATAGTAATTCCATTGCATGGTTCATAGAGTTGTTGTCTTTTTGTATATAATTCCTTTTGATGTGATTCTATATGCTTCCTCGTTTTCTTTATACGTAAAGTAGAATTTTTTTAATAAAATATTTCTTACCTATCAAAAGATGTCCTTTTTTTTTTTTGTTGGTGCTGAAATGATCCAATAGTTTAGATGGGCAAAGATGTTTTGCACATGAATATAATTGGATTTCATTTCTACTTTAGTTTTCTATTCCAAAATGCATATCCACTGGCTTCCTTCTTGAAAGATGAAAAAGACTGCTGCATTTAAGTACATTCTTTTGTTTATTCTATGAAACAAGGTTGTAAACCTTGAACAACCTTTTAGTAAAATCATTTGTAATTTGGGCTATTATTTTAATCATCAAATATATTTTACTCTCTTCAATTATCAATCAATCTGAAGTGTTGCTGTTTATCCTCTTCCATGTTCTAATTTTCTAGATATGCTTGAGCATTGTAATTTGAATAGTCTGCTTATTTTGTTTGTTCTGCTCCCTGAGTACACCTCTGGTGTACACAGGTACTTCCTTTTTTGATCTATAAAATTTTCGTTTCTTATAAAAAATTATCAATGAATGTGAGTTTAAGAATGCATGTTTGATTGTGTTTTTAGAGCACATGGACTGTAAATGTATGTAATTAATACTGGTTGTTTCTACTTATCAAAAAAAACCTGTTATTTCTTTTCTTTTGGAGCCTATAGGGCATGTGCATACATTAACTGTTCAAGGGCGCCTTGTTATGTGTATCATTATGTGTATGAGTATGTATGTATCACACGCATTTGTGTGAGTTTTGATTTTTTCATTATGACAGTGATCTTTGCTTCACAAATTCAATTCATTTATGCATGTAACTGAAGGTTGTTAATGACCTCCTCATTCACTACATCTATCTGATAATCTTTTCAGTATGATTTTATCTTCTGCTAATTGAGTTATTCATGCTTAAAATGTCCTTGTTATGAGTTTTTTTTATTTGGTGGTTGTAGTGTATTGCCTCTAATAAGTTCACAACTGTTTTTAACCTTAAAAAAGAAAAATAACTTTAATGGTAGCTTGATAAGCAACTGCTAATTGGTTCCGACATTTTAGCCCAATACTCAAGTTTTTATGTTGGAAGCTTGCATTGGTTGAATTCAATGGGTTCTGTTTAGACATCATGTATTCATTAGCAGTGGTTATGCAAGAAGTGACGACAAAATGGACATTCAGTGCGATCAATTGTGTTCACTCTAGTCTTTATGACTCTCTTGTGGTCTGGGACCTTTTTGTTCCCCCCTTTTTTTGGCTTGAAACTTTGTTGGGTCTAAACTGATAATTGAGGAAGGCATTGTCTTTTTCTTCTACATTAGTCATTGAATGAATTGGTGGGTGATTTTGGCACAAGAAACTGGTAACTTTTACATTTTTTTTTTAATCAAAAATTTGGTAGAAAATGCATGTTCATTGTTATATGTCATGGCTGTCTTCTTTCCTTCTCCTTTTCTTTTTCTGTGTATGTGGAGCTTCAGTGATTAAATACAGATTCAGTGATTCACTTATTTTTACTCTTCCTCCTCCCCCCCCCCCCCCCCTCCCCCCCTCCCTTCCGAGTCATAATATATATTGTTCATTACAATTTTTTTTCATGTTGAAATTTTTTACTATCTTTGTAGGATCTATTCTACATGGGAAACAGTACTTTCCACCAAAAGTGACTGGTTGCAGGTTTGAATATGGAATCAAGCTCTCCAAAACAAAGTTGGGGGCAAGATTGCTTAGCAATCACCTCTCTCAAATCCATCAAAGGCGTGTGTTTAGTGCACTGATTATGACCTTTTTTTATGTGAGAAAAGTGTGCTTTTGGTTCATCTGCCTTCTTTGACTCATAAGCCAGCCTGGTGATGCTAGTACCCAGACTTTTGGCACTACAGCTGCTTCAGATGTTGCCAATTCAAAGACGTCAATTTTTTATTCCAAAATGACTTCAACATTAGTTAGCCTTAGTGCAACATTTGGTCTGTCCGCTGCATCAACCTTATGATCTGGGACAGCTTGTCAGGCTTTAAATAACTAGCTTTTCATTTTGGGCTTCAAGTGCCCCAGCATATTGTGCTTTGAGTCCAGTTGGGATAGCTTTACAGACTGCCAGCAGCTCTTCATCTTTCTTTTGGTGCTCCTGCTACCCTGGCATTTGGTGTTGGCTCCATTCTGGATTTGTGTCAATCTACTTGTTGTGTCATTTGGGACCAACCTTTTTGAAACTTTTAGTCTTTTATGTCTATTTCTGGAACCCAGATGTCCTCAC
The DNA here is from genome assembly GCA_032878915.1 of Castanopsis chinensis. NCBI lineage: Eukaryota > Viridiplantae > Streptophyta > Magnoliopsida > Fagales > Fagaceae > Castanopsis > Castanopsis chinensis. The sequence goes on from JAVQMG010000130.1 coordinate 17,091,669, forward strand.
TTAGTGAGTATTTTCATAACTCTGTAATTATGCAACATGTAATGTGAAGGATTTTATTTTATTCTACAATTTTTTTAAAGCATTGCAAATCTGAGTGTTAGAAGCTATTGTAGTTTCTACTCTGGCCTTCTGTTTTGCTGATTATGTGACAAACTACAGTGTAGGGATCCAAAATATGACTGCAGCATCTGGGGGCACTGTTTTGGATTATGAATTTTTGTTGGACAACATGGAGGAAGTAGAATAGCAGCTTACACCGCAACACTCACGGTAAATAACTTTGTGCACAACCTGGAAACTTTGTCTATATATCAGCTATGCCTGTCTACTTGAAGGAATTCCCAGAAAAGTTAAGATGGGAGGACTAACGGTTGGGGGGATAAAGTTGTGTATATAAGTGCTTGAAGTTGCCCATAACAGCAATAGCATCACACATGACATTCTCACCCCAAAAAAAAAAAAAAAAAAATTGCTATAAAATTTTGACATTAACTTTTAGTTGTGTGGCTTTGAACAGAAAATGGAATTGATCCTTTCAGCCATGTTTGTGATTAGTTTGACTTTCGGGTGGCAGTTGCCTGTCCAATCTGCTTGTGGGATTTGGTTTGATGCATCAACCTACTGCTTCACTCTGGGACTATATCTCATCAGGAATCTACTCTTTGACAACATCACTTACCGCACCATGTCATATTTATTTGGTGTGTCACCATGCCCTGCATCAAGAACCAATTCCCCACTCCTTATAACACATTGAGCTCGCCTGCCTTTGGTTCGGTCCCTTACATCTATGCTCATGCTTTGGCTCCTAGAGCACCTCATGCACCTACTACTGGCCTGAGTTTTGCACCCTTGGCTGGGCAGATGAATTCTACCCGTAGAGAGACTGCTTCATTTGGACAGATCTCTACCCCATCCTTTGGTTAATTAAGCACATTTAATGTCATCAATTGAATATCTAGATTATCTGATTAATGTACAGATTTTGTTCACAAGCACAACATTACTGCATTATCCGAGCAATGTTGGCTTGTTTTGGCCAGGCAAATGTTAGTCCTGAAACTCAAAGAAGCTCTATTATTAGATTTTACATGTCTTGCAATGCTGTTTTTTACTTCTTATTTACATGATGCTAATCCTCATCTCCTCTTTAGATATCCTGTCCTTCAGTTTTAGTCTATGCGTTTTTGGCTTTAGTATCTGACTGAAGGTTTATTATTATATGTCCTTTTATCTTTGCAGCCCTGTTTTTGCACTCTTCTTCTGCCTGTGAGCAATGTTGCGCGTGCACCGCAGGAAACTTGAACTCCATTCGTTTTTATTTTACCTTTTGTTGTTTTCATTGTCCTCTAGAAGCTATTTATTGTGGCTTTTATTGCATGTATTTTAAATAAAATTCTGGCAGTATCAAACATCATTGGAGGCGTGGGAATTGTTCTTGTTCAGGCTGCCCCATCAATCAACTACATAATTGATTACCATCTTTCAAGGATAACTCTTTTTTTTTTTTTTTTTTTAAGTGATGTTGATTTAGGAAGAGGATAAGAATTTGGTTCACATGTGCTCTTGTCAATACATCCTTGAACAAGTTTTATAATCAATTCCATTGTTCGAAAGATTTTGCAAATTGATTTTACAGCTTGTAATGATGATTATCAGCAAAACTTCCATTTGAAAGCAACCCATTTTTTCATGCACATTGTACGATTCTTATATTCATGTCTGCTTAATTTATTCTGTTTTCTAAAGTGTACTTGATGATTAGTGCTTGTTTGGGAGAACTTATTTTCATTGGTTGTGTATTTGGATTAACTTTTTGTTGAAAACTTGTTTAATTTTCACCTGGAAAAAAATAAGGCTTTAAAAAGTTATACATAAGTAAATAAGTTAATGAGTGCTTTCCTTATTATTTGGATTCTTGCCATCCTTCCTTCATTTCAATCATCTTCCAAAATAGTTTGCACCAAACAAACCTCTAACCTAGCTTCCACTAATTCTACAATGATAAACGACTACTTGATAGCGAGTTCAAGATAGATCAATTGGTGGTTTTTTTAATCAAATAAGAGACTTAGGTTTAAGTTTTGCTTACATAATAAACCAATTAGTATTGACTTAATGGTAAAGAACAATCATTATGGAGTGGACACCATAAATTCAAATCTTTTTTTTTTTTTTTTGGTAAACGGAGAATTCAAATCTTATTGTATCTACAAATGATAATAATAATAATAATAACTACACTCTTATAAAATAATAATAATAATTACTACACGATAATAATAATAATAATAACTACACTCTTATAAAATAATAATAATAATTACTACACAAAGCATTAAACCAAGGCTTCATTTTCTAGCTTGCTCAAATACGATAAAAGTATTATAATGGTTAAGTATTAAAAAATTGTTAGTATATTCTCTGAGTATATCCTTTTAAATGTTTTTTTTTTTTTTGATTAACATATCCTTTTAAATGGTGGTAGTTAAATAGTGGTAGCTTATCAATAACTAATTTGAATAGTGTTTATTGTTTATAGCACACAATTCTTATTCTTTGTAATGAAATAGTCATTATATTCAAAGCAAACAACACATATATCTTAGAAGTAGCATGATATATAAAAAAGTGGGGACTATCTGCCACCCAAATTTGATAGCAATGATGGAAAACTGCATAATTTGCCAAAAAAAGTCTGGATTTGTTGCCATGACTGTTGCACACAAACTAACCAATGCCAAACCTAAAAGCACTCAGTTTCTCATAAACCCAACACAATCCCTGCATTGGTCTATCAATACCATTATTACTGAAACATTATCTGATATGATGTTGTCTTTTTGTCCTTTGGTCGTCTACTATTTTGTGTTGTGTAAAAAGAAAGAAGGGTTATTTTGTTCTTAATTAACAGTCTTCACTTTGAATGTCTTTATGGTATATTTTTATTACTAGATGACAAAAAATATTTTAAATTCCATTTTGGTAACCAGTTTTTTATTGGAATGATTTTTTTTTTTTTTTTTGTATTTTTATATGCCATTTTAAAATCATAGAAATATAAAATAAGTTCAAGTTGTACGCTTCGTGAAAATTACACATTTTTTTAATAATAGATTTTCATAAAATCTAAAAAGTCATTACTAATTTACTATTATCGTGCCTCTAATATTCCAAAAATTGATGAGCTACTTCTTATTACTTTATTAATCATTTTCCCAAAAATCTCACACCTCTCTAATCCCGAAGATCAAGATCACCACCTTCTCTTTCTACAGTCACCTCCTCCAACTGGGGGTTTATGGCGAGGTTTGCAAACAATTTCAGCTAGGAGAAAATGCCTGCATTTGTGCAGAGTTTCAGTTTGGGGTGTGGAGGATCCAAAAGCCAATGATTTTGTTTTGTTTTTGTTTTCGCTTTTTTGAAAAAGCAACTTTATAGAAAAATGCTTTGCATGCCAACCAAAAAAAGAGGAAAGAAAAACGCTAGGAATTCCAATTCCCGAGACAAGAAAACGGATTTTATTATACGTACATACAACTGTATAAGCATTGCTAAGACAGGCATACATCTCACCAACAAAGAAAAACAGGCATCCACAACTCTTTTTATCTTGTCTCATTCCGACTAGTCCAGATACTACCGACTCGGGTGCTTGGATTAACACCGTCCTTAGGAATATAGGAATCGCCACACCCACCTGCTTCTTAGCTAAACTTTGGGCCCTTAGAGATTGACAAATCATGTGTTTAAATCTAGGATTAATGCTCTGAACGCAGTAGAATTAGATGCTAAAGTAGTTGTTGAGTTAATGAATAGTACCATTACCAGTACGTCGAATGCTACTAATTCCTCCCTTATGTAACAACCAAGAATGCAACCGTGAATAACAAAAAAGTAAAACTCTCTCTGGAGATCTTTTCCTAATAAAAGCATTTTATTTTTTGACATCATTTTAAGGGTGAGCTCAAAATTTCAAAAAAATGATTATCGTATTGATGAAAGTAAGGAACAGTGGTTGATTATTATGGGTGCCTTTGCAATCGTACAAAGAATTAAGCAACGGGGATAAGCTATGACAACTAAAACCTATTTAACTTGACAAGCTATTGATTCATAACCAATAAAGAAGCTTGACCTGAAATATGATTGCATTCTTATTATCTTTGAAAAGAATCAATGAACCGCTGACATTTACAGAAATGTAAACTCCTACATTATAATGGGGGCAGAAGGAGGTGGGATTCAAACTAACATACACAACCAAAAGAAGAAAGCATATAATACTCCTACATTATAATGCGTAAACTATTTTCGAGGTCATCCATGTCAAACACAGCCAAAAGAAGAAAGCATATAATACTGAAATGAAAATTTTTGCTATAGAATTTACAGAATAAGCGAAAGAAATTATCCAAGTAACAATGGCAAGACAAATTCACTCAAAAATTCAAAGAGAAAGGTAAGAAAAAATAATAATAATAAAAGACAACAATGTACTGTTCATCTATCTAAGCGAGTGCTTACTTCAGTAGAAACCTGTCTTGCTACCCCCCTGAACATCTTTCACAACATTAAAGTTACTTGTCCCTGCTAATGCAAGTGAGAGAAACATGGCCTACTTTGATCAGTTGACAATTGTATTACACAGGCTGGGAAGAGAATTTATGTGTATGTGATGCAATGATTATTGATGCATTTCTTGCATATCCAAGTCAGTTGTCCATGAACAAATATGGTAGGTCCTGTTGACCCTTAAGTCGTCTGAGTTTATGCAAAAAAAAAAAAACTTATTAATAAAAAAAAAATCTGCTTTCCAAAGTAAAACCCATATTATGCACACTTCTCCTTCATTGTTTATGTCACAGAAAAAATCCAGGCTGTTGATGTTTTCAAAATGGCCACCAACTGATCAGAAAGAAGGCCATATAAAGTTTCTCCCACCAAGTTACTTTAAACACAGAGGAAAATTATAATCACCTTTAATCACAGGCCGGCATGTTATTTCTTCCCGATTGGCATAAAGGAGAAGACATTGAAGTTAGAAAAGCCGTGGAGGAAGATTTCAAGGCGAGAATCCTTCTTCAATTCTTGGGGAGGGTGACGGGTCTGAAGCATCAGCAAGAGCCTCAAGCATGTTTATGACCTCAATTGTGTCATCCAAATAGTACTTGGCTTTACTTGGCTTCTGTCCAACAGTGCAGGCAAAAACGGATGAATTTGAGGATAAAACACCACTCGTCGTTGCATCTCCAATGATTTCAAACATGTCCTCGTCAGATCGGTCATCACCGATACACAGTACAAAATCAGCCTGCTTGCCACCCTCTGCCATTGCGGCAAAGATCTTTTCCGCAACCAGGCCTTTACTCACTCCCTAAAAGCCAAAGTATAGGTTAGATTCCAATATCATGTTTACTAAGCAATAGAAGTTCCAATATTTGACTGGAAGGGAGTATAATCAAGGCACAAAAAGTGGCACAAGTAGTCTCTGGTGAACTTATTATTAAAAAACATAGGTCTAAAACACCATAATAATAAATCATGGACAATTAGAAATGCAATTAATTGTATTAATTAGGAACGTTTTGAGATAAAAACTTACTTATGTCTCTTTCTATTTTAAAAAATAGTTTGCTTCTAAGAACCCTGAATCAAGGGAGGTTGACATTAAAGATCCAGGCGGATATTAATTGCATCCTCATAGCATGGTATAAATGAAGCATATTTTTCTTACTGATGTGTAACCAAAAAAATAATACATGATTAAACTTATATTTGCATAGATAAGACTAACAATTTGCTCTCTGATGGGATTTTTTATTTTGCTAGGTAATTCACTCACTCACCCCAAGGGGAATATGGATCTTGACAAGAAGCTAGATAACTGTGCCACACCAGTGCTTTACTTTTGTGTTCTCTCTCTCTCTGGAATACTTATAGAAATACAGAACACAAAAAATCCTCTTTACAAATAAAAAAAAAAAATGTTGCACTGTTCCAAGAAGTGGGAGAGGGGGATATCAATGCCAGGAGCTACAAGGCTCTTAGCCTATGCAATGTATTGATCATGTAGAAGGAACTACAATTTCAATCTTCTGCATAAAGTGTTACTTTTACATAAACCCTTAGTTGAGTCAAATTAGAACACTTAAATCTGCATTAAGGTTGATCCCACTTCGATAATAGTTGTCACATTATTGAATTGGCAATGAATCTAATTGTTTCTTGCTTTTTTTCATCATTATGTTTGCATAACATAATAAGTGTAAAAGAGTATCAGATGGAGAAATGATGGCTATAGTCCATGACCGAATCTGCCATGTGAGTGGAACAGCATTTTTTGTTTGGGTCCTTCCCCCTTTTGTTTTTTAATTTAATTTTTGCCTAACGGGATGAACATGGTTTAATGCGTATTCTAGTAGCAGTCATATAAGAGGGATAGATGTGAGCTTTAAGGCAGGAACCTAGCAAAACTTATTATACAAAATTTCTAACATTTTAGTCATTTGATGGAATAAAAAGTCAATATTAAAGTTAAGATATCTACCTGCGGCTTCACTTCAACAATGGATTGACCACTTTTGACAGCAACTGGTTCATTTGCTAGCACACTTTCTAGATGGTCCAACATCTCCTTAGCCTGAGTAGATCCAAAACCAGGGTCCGCATCCCGATGGTGCCAAACCAAAGCACTCTCCTTGGTTTCAATGTAAGAACCATCAGTGGATTCAGTATATAATTTCATAACAGGCTCAGCCATCTGCACCCACCCAAAGTCATTACTCTGCCCAATGGTCTTCCAAGGCTCTTCAGCACGCCACCTAATAAATCATACAATTAGGCACATAGATAACAGCAAACAAGTGTTGACATAACGGAGAAATTAAAAAAATAGAATACCTCATGAAGTAACCATGTTCAGCAGCAATTCCAAGCTTCTTGCAAGGAGAAAACCACTTTCCCAAAGAATCTTTTCCTCTTCCACTAACAACAAACACTGTGTTTTTATCATCACTGCAAAGCATGTTGATAATTGATATAACCTCATCACTTGGGGACTTGTTGATGGAAGTTTGGGGCATTACTGTGCCATCATAATCCAAAAGAATGGCCCTATGTTTGGACTTTATATATGCAGATTCGATGGCATCAATAGACAACTTTCTGAAATTAGGATCCAGTGCCACAACCCTGAAACCAAAGCTCAAACCAATTCCCCAACAACGTCTTCTGAAATGGTCCTTGCAAGTCCTTTCCATATCTTGGAAAAAGCTCCTTGACCAATATGCCACATCGTGCGTGCTAACATACCTATAATGCTTCTCATGGCGCAATTGCTTCTCGGAATCATTCATTGAAATTGCCTCATTCATTGCCTCAGCAGTTGCTTCGACATTCCATGGGTTGACCCGAATTGCACCACTCAATGAAGGCGAGCACCCAATGAACTCTGATACTACTAGCATGCTCTTCTTTGGACCACTCAATTCTGAACTTGACTCTGACCCAGAATCGCCCTGCCTGGACACAATGTACTCATAAGGTGTGAGATTCATCCCATCCCTCACAGCCGTGACCACAACACACTCAGCAATGGTGTAGTATGCCGTTCGTTCACTAAGAGAAATTGGTCTATCAATGAAGACGATTGGTTCATAACCTGGTCGCCCAAAAGTTTTGTTAATTCTCTCGCAGCTTGCACTTATTTCAGCCTGAATTTCCTCAAGATCCTTCCCTCGTCCCCTAGCAGGGTTTGCAATTTGTACCAGAACTGCCCTTCCTTGCCACTTTGGATGCTGCTTCAACAACTGTTCCATTGCCAACAGTTTCAAATTGACGCCTTTAAATATATCCATATCATCAACCCCAAGTAGCACAGTTTTTCCTTCAAACTGTTGTCTGAGCTCCCCCACTCTCCACTCCTTATCTGCTAGTCTCAAAACAGATTCAATCTGGCCCATGTGAATCCCAACCGGCATGATCTTTATCCCCACCGTCCTTCCATAATATTCCAATCCAATATAACCCCTCTTTGATTGATACTCCAGACCCAACATTCGACTACAACAAGACAGGAAATGCCGAGCATAATCAAAAGTGTGGAAACCAATTAGATCAGAATTCAAAAGCGCCTTAAGGATCTCTTCCCTCACGGGCAATGTCCTATATATCTCTGACGAAGGAAACGGACTGTGAAGAAAAAATCCCATTCTCAGCCTGTTAAACCGTCTCCTCAAGAAAGTAGGCAGCACCATCAAATGGTAATCATGAATCCAAACATAATCATCTTCCGGGTTCAAAATCTCAATCACCCTTTGCGAGAAAATCTTATTTGCAGCCACATAGGCCTCCCACAAAGACCGATCAAAGCGGCCGCCATGGTTTGCCGAGAAGGGAAGCATGTAATGAAACAGTGGCCACAAATGCTGTTTACAAAACCCATGATAAAACTTATTCAAAATGTCGTTGGGTAAAAAAGCCGGGACACACTTAAACCTATCCAACAAAAGCTGCGACACATCATCTTGTTCTGTCAAATCAATTTCAACCCTCAAAGACCCTACATACAAAACCTCCATTTCTTCAGGCAAACCATCCTTGAGCTGTAATAACAATGAGTCCTCATCCCAACTAAAACTCCACCCCTTATTATCCGGCCTCCGCTTAGCTTTCACAGGAAGCTGATTAGCAACAATTATGACACGGTCTTGAATGACCGAAGACGGAACATCTGACGACACACTGTTGGCCTGATCATCATCAAGCTCAGAAATAACCCCGGGAACCGTCATTACACGCGGAAGCCGCTTCTTTTCGCGGCCCATTACCGGAAAGTTCCCCGAAGCTAGATCTAAAAGATTGGTATACGATCTGGACATCATCTTTAACCACTTTTTATGGTAAAAGTATAGCCCCCAATCCAAAAAATACACACTTCACAAGATCTCAAATTTCTAAACCAAACCCACAATTGCTTTTGTCCCGAAATCACTATAACTGACCACAATCTGAAATGGGTATCACCGAAAAACACATCATTACAATTAATTTCACAAAAACAAATATTTTTTCCAACAAAAAAAAAAAAAAAAAACCAGCTCCTAAAAATTAAAAGCTTTAACACACGTAACTATGTGACACCCAAAAATAGCAAAAGATCTACGAACACAAGACTCCCTAGATAATAACAACCTGAATGATGGAAAATTCAAAACCAAAACAGAAGCAGACAAATTAGCCCTAATTAATTTGCAAACTACACCGTCAAAAACAAAGAAAGAAAACACACTTAGAATACTCACCAAAGCTTATTGAAACAAGAAAAATTTCAATCTTGAGGCAAAGTTGGATCTGAAAACCATAGAATAAAAAGAAAGCAAATTTAACGTTTTTGAGCCGCAAGAATTCTAGGGTTTCTTTTGGTTTTTCCTGGCCCCCTCTCTCTATCTGTGTTTCAATAGTCACATTCCAATCTCTCTGTCTCTCTCTCTCTCTCTCTCCTTCTTTACAATCAGCTTCTTATGGAGGAAAAGGAAATAGTAATTAAAAAAAATATATTTATTTTTTTTATTGTAAAAAAAAAAGAAAAAAAAAAAAGAAAAAAGCAAAGAGGATAAGGTCGGCCAGCAGATTGCCCAGTAATGCCAGCTGGCGTTGTGAGTCTTTCTCTCACGCGCTGTTTACTAAGGCATATGCTGACGTGTCGGTTTCTCGTGGCGCCACGTTTTCAGATTTCACGGAAACCGAGTCCACTGACCGTGTGTACGCTCCCCCACCCTGACCCCACACGCCATCGTATATCCGAAAGTTTTTTTTAAGCTTCGGATAATCACGTGCGGTACGTACCACATTTACTTCTTACAGCCGTTCAATAGGGAGTTGCCACGTGTTTATTGGCACGAGAGGAAATTTAAAAAAAAAACACAAACGTGAGTACGTGAGAAAACAATAAATAATATGTGTGGGGGAGTTTTGGGGGGTGTGAGCCCAAGTTGTCGTAATCTTGCCACGTGTCAGGACTTGATATGAAAGTTTAGGATAAGGGTTCTCTCTGGATTGATGACGTCATCGTCTGCATCACATTCAAGCACCACGTGTTTTTTTTTTTTTTTTTTGGACTTTGTGTCTTTGTTGTACGATAAATACTATTTACCCAACACCATACTTTTGCCAACAAATCCCATTGTTATTGATGTGATTTCCATACTTGGATAAGAGTTAAACAGAAGGGATAGACACACAACACTTTTATAAAAGTTTTTTTTTTTTTTTTTCTTTTTTGATGGAAACTTTTATAAAAGTTTGAATTTCGTAAAAATTAGGTGTAAAATTCATATATTTTACTTTATATAATAAGTGGTTATCACATTAAATTTTTACTTAAAATTTAATATATCTTATTACATGTAATAATATTACAATAAATTCATAATTAAATTAAATTTTTAAATAATTATTAAAATTGATTGAGTGTGATTGCATATATTATTTAATATGATAAAGCGACGCGTTAGGATTGAAAATGTAAAACTTTATATTTAGACCTGCTCAAGATTCTACCGACACCGACAAAACTGGTTGGCGTCGAACTGAACCGATCCAACTAATACAAAGCTCCATCGCAAGTGTTCAAAGAGGTGGTCGGCAGCGATATGGGCATACCGAAGGTGGCCGGTGCGGCGATCGGCGACCATTTGGCACTCCGACAAGAAACTGCACCGCACTGGTATGTATTTATATTTATATGCTATAATTTATATGTATAGTTAATATAGGCTTCAACATACAGAATGTGTGAAGGTGAGAGTTTGAGAAAGGCAAGGAAGGAAGAAGGAAAAAAAGGAAGAGGGAGAAATGGTGCTGGAGATTGGAGAGGAGTAAGAGAGCATAATAGGAAACGTTGTAGGGTTTGAAAATTTTAACTACAAAATAGCAAAATGACGTCGTTTTGGTATCAGATTAAAAAAAAAAAAAAACTTAAAACGATGTCGTTTCAATTGAAACCCTAAATATATTAGTCCCCATCCCCAGTTCAGTTCCCCACCTCTCTCTCTCTCTCTCGTTAGTTTTCCTCACCGAAGCATCTTTGCCTCTCTTCTCTCTCTCCCCTCACTCCTTAACCTGTAACCCTTTGCCACTTGTTGTCACTGTACTCTACCGCTTGATGCCATTGTTCTTGGAGTTTCACCCTCTCCCCTCCCCTTTTTTGTCCTAGCTATTTAGAGAAGGTTTGGACTTTTAATGCTCGTCCTTGCAATGATTTCTACCCGGTTTGTTTATTTTGTTTTTGATAGTTTTGTTTCATCTTTTATGACTCAGGTTTAGTTTAGTTTAGTTTAGTTTTTTTTTTTTTTTTTTTTTTTTTTTTTTTTTTTTGATTTGAAGTGGGATGTTTTTTAGAGAGATTGTGAATTTGTTTGTTTTCTTTCATGTTTGTTTTTTCTTTGGAATATTTGGGTTCTTCCGTATTTGTTTTCTTTCGTGATTATGTTGTATTTGGATCCTGAGAAAATTGAGAAATTCACCAAACTAACCGCACCAAATCGATATTGTGCACTGCATCTCGTGTAGACCGGTTTTACCCCTCCATTGGTGAGGTGCGGTCAAGCACAAGGGAAAACTGCATCCTATAGGTGTGGTGTAAAAAACACTCTCATAACTGCCCGCACCGCACCGTGTATAGGCCTACACTATATCTTTATTGAATTTAATTTCTTTTTATAATAAATTTTATATTGTAAATTATTACTAGTTCTAATTTGAACTCATTATCTAAATTATTTTGTCCACCAATAATACTAAGTAATAATCTGTCATTTAAAAGTTGTTGTGAAAATATTATGAATATAACTCTTCTCTTTTTTTTTTTCACCATAATTTCTTCAATAGTTGTGAATCAAAGCGCATACGACCACACTTGAACTCATACTTAGAGTGTGTTTAGCATCAGATTTTAGCGCTAACTTTTAGTTTTTATGTACAATTTTTTAAAACCTCACTTTTACGCATTTTTTCACTTTTTCAAATTTTGTCAAGATACAAATATATTTTAGTACATTTTTAGCAAAAAGCTAAATAAATTATTTCTAAACAAACACTTAATTTCACAACTTTCTTGAATGTTATTTTGTGATTGGATTTCAGCTCTTACACAATAAACTGCTGCAGAAATTTAATAAAAAAAGAAAGTTAGGTACTTTAATTGACACCAAAACATGTTAAACATGTTTGTAGAGTTGGTGTGTAGTAGCATTTTTTCATAATGAATAAAGAAACTTGTTGAAGAAGGAAACGGTGTTAACAGGTATAATTGTTTGTTGTGGGCTAAGTTTAATTAAAAAGTTATTGTGGTGGTGGAGCAGACTAGACCAGAGGATACATAAAAGCATATGCTATTACTAGTATTGCTTTGGTTTGGTCTGGTTGGGGCATTTGGGGCTTGGTCGGTGGAGTGGGTTTTAATGACACTGATCTCTTGGTTGGGGACTTGGTGGGGGTATGGTAGGGAAACCATGAAATGTCATTTTCATGCTTTGTGGGGGGGTTTTGTTTTTATACCTACATATAAGTTATTGTTGGGTTGCCCTAAGAATAATCCAAAACAGAGAGAGAGAGAGAGAGAGAGAGAGAGAGAGAGAGGGTATGACATTTAATTATTATTTCCTTAACTCATTAAAAGTCAGAGCCTCTTGGCGTGCGGTTTTTGACTAATATGCTGTCTCTAGTCTCTACCTAATTTCCAGTGTACGGGCAAAGATGGTGGTGGCGGTGGTATTGGTGAGCTTTGGGGACACGTTTAGAAGAATAAAAAAACTCTACTTTCTATCTGTTTTTATATTTTAAGCTGAGGGCTTTATCTTTAAGAACTTTTTTTTTTTTTTTTGCTGAACAAGGCAATATCTTTAAGAACTTTAATCCCAAAACCCAATTCCAACTCAGAAAGATTGGTCTTCCACTTAATATTTTATATATCATTAACTTTGATATAAAATATTGGTACATTAATGTTGATTTATTATTAACTTTAATCTTTCTTTTTTAAAAAAAGTCATGCAATAATCGGACTCTTAATGCGATGATGTAAAAGTAGGCCAAAGCAAATAGGTGAATCAGTACAAAACAAGGACATAAAGATAATATGATGCTTATCTCTAGGAGTTACTCAAAAATGGCCAATAGCTTGCTATTAATTTCTTCTCTCAGCAAACTTGAATAAGCGTCTAGTTAGTTATTAGAAATAGGGTCTTTTTTTTTTCTTTTTTTTGAGAGGAAAAAAAATAGTGTCATATTAATAGGTGCTTAATAAACTATTTTTTTAAGTTTTAATACTACTTTTATGAAAAATAAAAAAAATAATTAAAATATTAATTATTTTTTTCGTTTCCCATTAAAAATTTTCTTAAAACGGTTTGTTAATATATTCTCTTAGTGCGTTCTTTAACTTGTAAATACCAGCCCAAGAAAGGGAGTATAAAATTAATTATAAAGTTAATATTTTATACATAATTAACTTTGATATAATTTCTCAAAAAAAAAAAAAAAAACTTTGATATAAAGCATTGGTACATTAGTATTGCTTTATTATTAACTTTAATCTTTCTTTAAAAAAAAAAAAAACTATTGCAATAATCGGACTCTTAATGCGACAATGTAAAGGAGGCCAAAGCAAATGGGTGAATCAGTACAAAACCAGGACATTAAGATAATATGACGTTTATCTCTAGGAGTTACTCAAAAATAGCCAATAGCTTGCTTTTTTCTTGAATAAGCTTTTAGCTAATTATTAAAATAATGGGGTCGTGTTAATTGGTGTACTTAGAGCAATTGTTAGTAAATTATTTTAAAAAGTTCTAATACTATTTTTATGGCAAATAGAAAAAGTTGTCAAAATATTAATTAATTTTTTTTTCTCATAAAAATTTTCTTAAAATGGTTAATTAACAAATATCTAAGGCTTTGTTTTTGAGTTCATAAGAAAATGGAATAGAATAATCATAATGGCTGAGTATAGGGGGGCATTTTGAGAGCTTTAGTAAAAAAAAAAAATTCATTAAGCCTAATTTCATTCCCTTTCATTTTTGTCAATTACGGGAGAATAAAAATTTGAGATTTTAAGAGAATAATGAGAAATGAGTGTTTCCTCCTACCCATTCAATTCCCTCCCACTTAAACTCCCAAACAATATAATGAACTTTCCATTTCCTCCATTAAAACTCTTAAGCAAGGAAAGAAAGAATATTATAAAATTATTCTTTTCATTCATTTCCATTCCTGAGGACTTAGAGCTTCCGTAAACTTATAAATACCAGCAAAAGAAACGGAGAATAAACTTAATTACTAGTTGTTTTCTCCACTTGTTTAGAGAGAAACCCCCTCTAATAAATTTCCAAATAAGTCCTCTAACCCTAGGACAAAAACATTTATTAAATGAGAAAAAGGAGAAGAGGGTTTTCCTTAACACTAAAATCAATAGACGTACTGTTAATATAAATCTAATGATCTCCATTATGTTCTAAACTGATCTATACCATAAGAAGTCTAAAAATAATTTTGTGCATGAATAAAAATAAAACATGCTTCACTTGGAGAAATTATTGACTTTTATAGGGCCGTGACGTTGACTTTTCAAAAATCCCCCATCTCCCTTCTATTTTTGATATAAAAATAATAATTTTAGACGTAAATTTTAGTAATAGCCCACCTAAATTTTTACTAAAAACAGATAATGCACTAAAGTTGACTAATATATTTTTTATTCCCTCTTATTACTCTTATGTCATATATAGCTCCTTAATTTAAGTTTATTTAATATATACTATATGTAATTTAATTATATTATATTTTTATTAAATTGACTTGTATATTTTTAGACATGTCAAGACTTACTATTTTGTTTTTTTTTTTGTTTTTTCCAAAGATGTAAAGATTTATTTAATTTAAAAATATTTGTTTAGGTGAAAAAAATATCATATACTAGTCTTATTGCAAAGCGCATGTGATAAGTTTTTTTTTTTGGTCTAATGTCATAATTTTTTTTAAAAAAAATGTTAGATAAGTTTGTTTTGAAAATATGAATTAGTAAGAAAGTGTCCTATTTTTAAGTGGAGTTAGATATATTTTTACCGAATTGTCCTCAAATTTTTTTCCCTCTAAGGTTGATGGGTATTTCTGAACCACATAAAAGTCTAATCTAAAGAGGAGAATTTTCTTATAAATCGTATAGATAGATTAAATCACAATTACAAACCTTTCATATATAAGCAATAAATAGATATTATATATGCCCTTCAAAAAAAAATAAAGATATTATATATGTGTGTGCATGTGTGCGTTTTTTTTTTATTATTTTATATATATAGCTTGGGCCCCTGAATTTTTTTTTAAGCTCCACCACTGCCTCTAATCTTTCTATAGGAGTAAATAACTACTCTTTGATACTAAAATCAAGGACGCGAAAATAGTACAACGTTCAACAAAAAGATCCAAAAAAGAGAGCCAGTAAATTTCTATTTTCTCTCACGGGAAGCTTCAATCGGTTTCTACTCTAGCATATTAAAAAATAACAACAATTAAGGCAGATTCTCAGTTTTCCTTGCAAAACAAAATGAAAGAAAGGAAGTGGAAATTACAAAGAAGGTTCCCTATCTAACCTATATCATATCATACGCGTTGGAAAATGGAAGCGAATAACAGAGAGAACAAGAATTCTTTATTTGCATACATTTTCATTGAATCAATTTTACAAATTAGTAGCATGTTTATTAAGTTTTACAACGCCATATATCTCCTCCTACAACAAAATATGTATGAGACAAGGGTGGTGTAATTTGTAACAACAATAAAACAAGCAATAGTCTCATTCTAAATGCATGAGAGAGAGAGAGAGTATATAGACACATATCCACCCCGTTCATAAAATGTCACATCCTCATGACAAAAATGCAACATTGTCGAAGGTTGTCACCCTTCACCAAGAGTCAAACCTATTCACCAAGGGTTTCACTCTGATCACCAAGGGTCACACTCTTTCGCAAAAACTTAAAACTCTTAGTTCTGAATAAGACCTAGTCCACCAAGTGCATACTCAATGGGTCTAGCTGAGCCCAATAGGTCTAACATTTTCCACTTGCTAGTGGGCACAGGACAAATAAAAATCTCTTATATAGTCATATCAATTTATGATATCACTCATATACTTGGGAAACATGCGACCAATGAGTTCTCCTACAGGAAAATTATTTGGAGCACTATGCTAAAGTCTTGTTAGATATTAGCATAGCAACATCCTCATCAGCAATGAACATTTTTGGGAGAACATAAGTTTTATCGAAATTCTACAATTTGGTTTGGAAGCACCAACTTCTGCAGGGAAGTTGCATGAAACGAATGTCCTATGTTCTCGATAATAGGGTAACAATTTTGGCTAAATTATATAAAAACTCACCTAAGACTAGTTTGCATCAGGCTCTACAATTTGTGGACCAAACTATAATTTGTGAACATTGTTCATCAACAAAGCACCAAATAGTGTAGTTTCTATTTGACTCTCTCACTCTCTCAAACACTAATCCACACAAATTGGCAAAGGACTCCCAACAAAGATGAGAGTGGGAGACTGGGAGTGGTGGTAGAAGGAGAAGGTGAAGGCGCCAAAGAGGTTTAATTTATTTGAGCCCTGTCGATGGTTGTGTAAAGACTAAAGAACCTCGCACATTAATCACTGATCAAAATGGTGTCGCAGCTTCTCATTTGTGGGGTAGTTAGCATTCTTAGCATGACCTATACTTCACCATTTGCTTGCCTCTCTCTCTCTCTCTCTCTCTCTCTCTCATAGATTTATTGAAGATAGATCTCTACAATTTGTGATTTTTATAATGAGATTTATGATTTGTGGGCAAATCTCTAAAATTGGTGCATCTACGAAATAGGGAAGAGTTAAAATGGCGGATATGGAAATGGGAAGAAATATATATATTTTTTTAAATTGTTGGAGAGAGAAAAAATAATATATAGATTGAATAGAGAAAAAAGAAAAGAAAAGAGTTTGATGCACATATGAATAACAAGTTACTTAAAAAAGATTTGTATTTTTTTATAATCAATTTAGCTAAAACCCTATTAAGGTTGGTGTGAATGCTCTTAATTATAAGGGTTGAGGTGAAATGTTGAACCAACTTCAGCAATGATAAAGGTAATGATATCACAAGATATGAATTTTTCCCCCTTTCTAGTAAGGTTAAAATCCATCCTGTGGATCCACTTCATAAGGGTCAAGAAACACCCACTTCTACGAGGAAGGCATATGAATTGGTTATATTTTTTTTTATTTAGCTTGTGTTATAATTGATCAGTTATTTGGTTCGATCAAATTTCATAGGAGTGGTTAATATTTTCCTTGTTCAACTTCCCCTTTCTCTCAATACACCAAATTTATTTATTTAATTACCAAAATTTGAAGGAAAATATATAAAAATGATTGTGTATATATGTTTCAACCCAAAAATCAGCCTTTTCAAAAAAAAAAAAAAAAAAAAATTAGAAGTAAAACTTTCTACCAATTACTTGTCCCATACCCTACAAAAAAGAGCTTTCTGCACTCGCTACAACATTTTTAATTAAAATGTTATAATAATGGCTAAATAATTATATTAACAATTTTTTAATAGTATAAATTTTTGGAGCAATAAGTAGTTTATCATTATATCAGCGTGTATTTTGAGTTTTTGATAGTATTTTAATAAAAATTGATGTGGTACCAAATATCATAAAATACCTATGAGTGAGTGGTAACTCATTATTTTAACCTACATGTTGGTTGGCATAGTGGTATGGGCTTAGAGCAATAAGCCTTAGGGCATGAGTTTGAGTTCTCCCACTAACTGCGTGTTACGGCTCCTATAGGCTGCTCACCTGCAACTGTGGTGTGGGGTCTTAGCCCAGAGGTGGTTTGGTTGCTATTATAGTTATACTTAGGTAGGGAAACTGCACTGATCCCTTTTCACTATTTTTTTTTTTTTTTTAAAGTTCGTTATCGTAACGGATGTCATAAACACCTACAAGATAGACAATGGTTAGTGACTGGGGATGTTCGTCGTGCAGTACAATTTAAGACCATTTTTAGAATAACACTTTGCAGTGTGATTTAGCCAAAACTATAACCACACTGCACCTCATTTTTATGGTCATATGTGTGGTGTAATGTATAAGATGTGGTTTAAACAGTTTGAAACCGGTATATTTTTCAAATTTTGGACCTTTTCTACCTAACGTAGAACCAACACTTGCTAGTGTTATTAAACTTTGTTTTTTTTGTTTTTTTTTTAAACTAGGGTTATTATACTATTAATAATATATTTAATACTAAAAAATAAATATATTAATATATAAAGAGGGTGCGATGCAGTGCGGTTTTCTTATTATAAAACTGTAAATTGCACTGCACCATGTGGTGCGGTGCATTGTTACTTGTGGTGCGGTGCACTGTTACTTGCAGTGCAAATAACAATGCGGTGCAGTTATGCTATAATGCGGTGCAGTTATGCTATTTTGCGGGTGATTTTGGTGTAATTTTTGTGGTTTGTGCAGTTTTTTAACACCCTCATCAGTGACCACAATATTTGCCTGAGGGAGTTTCTGTATTTTCTCACACAAACTCTTTTATAAGAAATGGTTCATAACAAAAATCAATTAGATACGCCTTTCTAGCTCTTCTTAGGGCTAGATGGCTATGAAAGATTCAATAAGAAAGGATTAAGGTTTTTATTTTTATTTTTTATAATTCAATAATTGGGAGAGAGGGATTTAAACTCTTGATGTTTTTATTGAAAAAACAGAGGTGTCAACTATGTGATCTACTAGAATTTTGGGTTCTGTTAATTGAACTTCAACACAAGTAGGCATAACCCAATACAACTCAACACCCCTCCCACTGTGGAACTAAATTTAGGCCCAAAAGCAACTTTGTCTAATCGGAAAGACCAAACCAAGAGGCTGGAGAACCCAAGTAAAGAAAAACCCAACCAAGACAGCCGAAACAAAACTAGTATAATTAGGAGTTGGACCTAGTGTGCTCAAGAACAGGACCGCAATAAAACTTAGAAGGGGAACCATATGCGAATTCGTTGAAGCAGATTTTGAAGTTTGAATCCCAAAGTAACCAAGCATTGCCGTGTCAAATTTGATTTCAAACTTGAAGAGATGGCTCATAAATTTGATTTCAGACTGACCAGCCTTCACTTTTTTTTTTCCAAGAATACATGCTAAAATGGACCACTTTTTCTATTCTTTAATACATTAAAATTTTTCTTGTCAAATTCTTAAGAATCTAATTACAAAGCCAAGAATGGGGGAAGGTATAAAATACCATTGGCTAAGGTGAGTCAAAGTGTTAAAGCTATGAGATACCAATCGTAGGCAGCCCACGTGAATACATAGACTAGTGAGCTTCAACTATTGACATTTTTACATATGAATCTGATTGAGACAGGAGGAAGATGAAGAAGATGAATAACTTGGTGCATCGATTCACGGTTCTATAGTCTATAATTCATAATCCGTATTGCTTTTAAAATTGGTCGACCATATATATAATTTCTAAATTCTAATATAAATTATAAATCAGTTTTTCAATAAATTTTTTTTTTCCTTTTTCTCAAGGTGTTAAATATATGAGGTTGTACAAGGAGTTGAGCTAAATCTTATCTTCATGTTTACCAAAAAAAAAAAAAAATCTTATCTTCATGGGAAGAAATTAAAGTTCTTTTGTTTTTATTCTTGTTTATATTTATGTTTTATTCTTTTTCTTTTTCTCGGCATACTTTTCATAATCCCTTTTTATTTCATTTGTTTTCCTTTTTACTTTTCTTTCCAAGCAAATCCTTATCTCCTTGATTCATCGACCATTCACCGGAAATTAAGCATAGCAATACATGCTTTGTACTCTTGTGACTTTTTTTCTTTTTCTATATATATATATATATATACACACACACACACACACAAGAAAGTAGACTTCTTGTTTTTGACCAAATTATAATTCCACTCATTCATGCACTGATATTATGGTAGATTTTTTTTGGTAGAAGATATTATGGTAGATTGAATCTTAAACCTAGAACCTCCGAATTCTTGTCACGTCCCAGAATAATGGGTCACCACCTGGATATCTCGTGGGGTACTCTATTCTCGTGACTTATTAACTAATGAAGATTGACTAAATTGCAAATAATTAAATTGGTTTCTTTTGAGTATATCTTCGATCCATAGCCATATTTTTCCAGTGAGGGGCGGTTTGTGGAGCCCTTGTGTTGGTTCAAAAAAGGCAAAGTTGCATTTAGTACTTCGATTTTTTGTAGCCAATCTGTTAATTTCTTCTTTTTCGTAATCTGATTACCCCTTAAAAGCAAGTTTTTGGCTACAAACAGGATTAAGAGGAAGCATAATGGACAAAATCAAGGTTTGTCGTGCATATATATTGGTTCGTTGTTTGAATAGTGTTAAATGATTCAAGTTTGAGAGTGATTTTTGTAGAAGCGACTAATTGAAACAGCATAAAGTATTAGAAATAATGATTAAATGATTAAATTTATCGTTTCTTAATAGTTTAAATTTTTTAGACAATTAATAACCTATCATGGAGGTTTGTCTCTTTTTTCTTCTTTAGCACTATATCTATGCAGGTTAACTTTAGTATCTACATTTCCATAATTGCAATTTTATAAACTTAAGTGTTGGGAAAAACTACCCACTTCTTGATGAGCAAAGTTTCAACCATTATTGTTAATCAAGTGTGAATTTTGCAACACCTGGGTAATGGGGTTTAGTCACAACAAATATGAAGGTTATCCAGATATATAATATTGTAAAAAGATAAATCATCAAAAAACACACATAAAGAGCATATACAATGCACACAAGGTATATGTGGTTCAACACTTCTAAACTGATACTAAAAAGATCCAGTATAGCCTAATTGAACTTATTGCGGCGATTTATAGGTCCATTTTTTGTAGTATACATCCACAAAACTTGAGTTTACACAATAAAATTTGATAAATACAAGATTACCTCAAAGGGCTTTAAAAATCCAAGTTCATTATGATGAAATCTTTCAAACAACTTGTTGAAAAAGAAATCTCAAACAAGTTTGAGACACTTGGTTTCAAGTCTCCACTAAATATATCATAAGATCTAAAAACAGTCTATTATTAGTCTTTCTTTGACTACTGTTTTAGAAGATAATTCAGGTAAATATCCTTGTTAGAAAATGATTTGACAAAGAAATATTGTGACATGGAAGCCTCCAAAGTCTTTCTTTGACAAATATTTTAGAAGGGAATTTCAGGCAATTCTTTAACAAAAGATTATTGTACAAAGATATACCATAACATATGATAGCCTCCAACGGTTTTAATTTGGTCAAATTCGAATCCTCGTTAATCCACAGGATGACTAAGAGAAGACGTCAACAATTTGATCTTAGAATTAAACAATACAACGACTTGGAAGGATCTAGGAAGAAATATAGAACCAGCCGACTCTGTGGCATTCATGCATTCAATCCCTTGACTTATAAGTCATTGGATTAAGTGATTTATGTATATTATCGTGTACTCTTAGTGTGGTGGTCACTCCACAAGCATTAATACTTGTGGGCTGTGAAGGTAAGCGCTGGGGTACAAGTCTTCAGGAGGGAACTTCTACACTTAGATTAGGCTAAAGTAGAAATTTTATTTTGTATCAAAAAAAGTGATTTATGTATGGATTAAGCGTAATATTTGGTATGTAGAAAATTTGAAAGGTCACTCTCAAATATTAACAATTATATTTATATAGACTTGTAGAGCTTTTTTTCTTTTTAATTTTTTATGCCCAATTGAATTAATCAACCTCTTTTTTTTTTAATAGTAAATCCATCTTCAACTTACATATTTATAATTAGGGTAAACTTTAAAGTAAATTCTTAAAATTTGGAGTTGTTTGGATTTTACACTTTGAAGTTAAAAAATAAAAAATAAAAAAGATTATACATCTTGAAGTTTACCTTAGTTAGCAAAAGCCGCTCCTCTGTTTGTGGACTCACCTACATGGCTATCAAGTGACATGATGGTGTTTGATGTATAATTTTTTTCCATGTAGGTGGGTTGCTTTTGCTAACAAATGTATACTTCAGGGTGTAAAATTTAAATTTTCAAACTTTAATGTATAAAATCCAAACAATTTTAAACTTTAGGGATATACTCTGCAATTTATTCTTTAAAATACAAAAACTTGAAATTTAAAAATTTTATACATGAGATAATTATTGATATTTTATAGTTTTGAAATTTTGCATGCATGAATGGTATATGGAGAGAATGTAATTCTATGGTAGATTTGACAAATAAAAAATTATTGAGTTCTACAATGTTGCAAAAAATTACCCCGGGTGTAACTTAAATCTCACCTCATAAATTTCATATTAATTGGATATTATTTATTATCTAATCCATAAACTCATGTTTTACCTATCATTTTTAAATTAAAAATACTTGAAATTTAAATTTTTAATGATAAAATAGTTATTAATCTCTGATCATCTTAATATTTGTAAGTACGAAAAGTATAACAAAATAATGTAATTCAAAGGTTGATTTGTGGAAATATACCTTAAAAATAAAAGGAATGATGTTACATCATAAAAAAAAATTAGATCAAATGACATGTATCAATGCTAAACAATTAGAAGAATGTTTTCCTTTATACACCTCTTTTTATTATATACAAATCAACAAAATATAACATATCTCTCTCTCTCTCTCTCTCTCTCTCTCTCTCTCTCTCTCTCTCTCTACACACACACACACACATATATATATATATATATATATAATTAGAAAAAAAATTGGATGACTAGATTTGTTGTAAAATTAATGGTATGAATGCCTCTCATATAAAAATTCATTTTTAGTTTTATTGAAAGAAAAAACCATTTCAATGAGAACCTTTTCTTGCATACATGAGCTTTCTAAATCACTTCGAATAATGCTATTGTAGAGAGTTCTAAAATCATTGTTACAAATATTAGTGTGGGTGTGTTGCAAACACTTTGAAGTTTGATCACTTTTATTGTGAGTCCCACATTAGTTTGTAGTAAACTCCTTATTCTTATGAGCCATTGTAAGCCTTCTTTGATGTCATACGATATAAGGTTTAGTATGGACTTGGGCATTATCTACATCACTTGAGCGGTGAGCCCCATCCTGTGAGTCCAAATTAGTTTTCCCTTTGGACTTTTATTTATTTTTAATCTTTTATAGATATTTTGAGCTTTAAGAGCCACTTGTGATTGTTTCTTTAAGGCCGTTGGAGATTAACTTCCTTCGTAAGCTAAGTTATTATTTAATTTTTATTTTTTACCAATTTAGGTGGTGATCTTGTTTTATGGGTCTCAGGAGTTAAAGTTTTTTTTTTTTTTTTTTTTTTTTTTTTTTTAAATTATGTTCTTTGTGTTTGTGATCTTGTGTTAATGTTTGTGTTTTTTGTGTTTTGTTTTGGGTTTGTGCTTCATGTTCTTGTGCTAATGTTTAAATTTGTGATTGTGTTCTTGTTCAAAATGAATTAGATCGGAATTGATGTATTTTATTGTTTTAATTTTGTTTTTTCTTTTTTAATTTCGTTAAAATTGATTAATAAATTTTTTTATATTTAAAAGCTGACATGGCATTTTTTAAATGTTAATTAAAATCTTTTATTATTTTTTAATTAGCCACGTCAGCATTAGTTTGCCACCTAAGCAATTTTTGTTGGTGGGCTAACAGAAAGGACCAAAATGAAACGTGTTAATTGAATTAGGGACTAAAAGTGGTAAAATTAAAATGTAGGGACTAAAATGGGAAAAAAGCCAAAATGAAGGGACAAAAAGTGCATTTACTCATTTTTATAAGCTATTGTAAGCCTTCTTTGATGTTATACGATATAAGGTTTAGTATGGACTTGAGCATTATCTACATCATGTGAGCAGTGAGCCCCATCCTGTCGCGTGCGTGTGAGTCCAAATTAGTTTTCCTCTGGACTTTTATTTATTTTTAATCTTTTATAGATATTTTGAGCTTTAAGAGCCATTTGTGATTGTTTCTTTAAGCCCGTTGGAGATTAACTTCCTTCGTAAGCTAAGTTATTATTTAATTGTTATCTGACCAACTCAATGGCTTATTTAACATACCACCAAAACACTTTCCCATCAAATTATTATCTCTCTTTCAAAACGAGAATACTATTTGTAGGGATGGAAGGCCCAAGGGCGTATATTAGGCCATGGGCCTTGTTGGAGGATGTTCAGTAGTATGAGGATGTTTAGCAGTCTGAGGATAGTTAGATATTAGCTAAGACATACAAATTAGTAGGGTATGGAGGGATTCTAGCTATGAAGGTTTGGGAAGGTAGTCCGAGGAAAAATGCCTCCTCGGCTAAGCAAAGCAGAGGTCAAAAGGTTTGGTCTGCCATCAAGAGCAACCCTCTAGACGATTGTACTAGTAAGGATAAACACCAGGAGGGAATAGGATAAGGAAAAACTAAGAAATATCTAAGGGAAAGCTACTACCATCGCATTAAATGCTATGTAGCTAACTCTCTGGCCACATTAATATGAAAGTGATGCCTGAACAGTGATATACAGCCTTACAGCTACCTCCAAAAATTTCAGGAAGGTGCTGATGGGACAAGGATCAAAGCAAGCAACTTGACCTACAAGTGGAGGGTGGAGATGAAGCAAAAGAATGGGATAGAAGGAAGAAAGACACCATTATATGGGGATCATCTGGAAATTCGTAGAAAAAACATTGTAGTACTAAGAACTATAATTGTAATCAAGTCTAAAAGAAATATATTCAAGAATTACTCTCCTCAGACTTTGCCGAGGAATGATTTCTTTGCATAAAGCTTGTTTTTCTTTTCTTTTTTACCATCTTTAATCTATTGTGAGCGTTATTCAATTCATTGAGGCCTAGTTTTTAGCCCACTCTCTACAAATTCTTTGTATTGGGATCTTTAGGCCTTAATCCTTTCACCTGTTGGGCTTGAGATCCCAAAACCTTCCCTTGCAATTGGCGCCATCTGTGGGAAGACTTGAGCTTTAGTGAGATCAACGTTCAGCTATGGTAGGTTTAGGGCCTAACCGAGAAGAGTCTGTTGGTTCCCAACACCAAGATCAGTTTCTCAATCTTGAGCGAATAAGGGACCGGGAGGTTAGTGTGCATACCACACATACTAGTAGGAGACAATCTTGAAGTGGGAGTCACGTCTTGCATGAAGAGAATACTAGAAGCATGCAATTGGAGATTGACCATTTGCAAAGGAGGTACGCCGCAAGTGACGTAGAGGAACTCCTTCAAGTTCTAGCTTTTCTTCTAATGATGACGGTGATAATAGCTACCGGCCCAAGTCAAGAACTCCTCCCAGTGGATCTTTTTCATATGATGAGGAGCACCATTACAAGCGAAGAAGAGAGAGTCCGTCTTACAAAGGTCTGGGAAATGATGCTATGAGTAAGGCTTTGAATCAGATTTCTAAGTCACCTTTTACGTGTAGAATCAAAGAAGGAAAACTTCCTCGGAAGTTTACTCAGCCAACATTCACTATGTACAATGGTAGAACAGACCCAGTGAAGCATGTTAGTCACTTCAACCAAAGAATGACTGTTCATTCAAAGAATGAAACCTTTATGTGCAAGGTGTTCCTATCTAGCTTGGGGCCCGTGGCGATAAGATGGTTCAACAATCTGGGGGAAGGTTCCATTAACTTCTTTAAGGAGCTTACTCGCGCATTTGGGGCTCGTTTTGTTACTTGCAGTAAGGTTCCTTGGCCTTTGGACTCCCTGTTGTCTATGACCATGCCGAAGGGGGAGACCTTGAAAACATATTCGGACAGATATTGGTAGATGTTCAATGAAATAGATGAGAATTTTGATAACGTGGCTATAAGGACTTTCAAGGTTCACCTGCCCGCCAAGCATGATTTAAGAAAGTCTTTAACAAGGAAGCCTGTTAGGAGTGTGTGTCAGCTCATGGATCATATTAACAAGTACAAATGGGTCAGGGAGGACCAGCAACAAGGAAAGGGAAAGGCTAAGGTGGTCCCTCAAGAACGAAGTGATTTCAGGTCGGATAGGTACAACAATAACTAACGTCGAAGGGATTTTACTAGGCATTCTAGTTCAGCTGCTACTCAGATGGTTAGCATCGTATTCCAAAAACCCATGCACCATTTTGGAAAAAATTAAGAACGAACCATACTTTAAATGACGAAGTAAGATGGGAGGAGACCCCACGAAGCGCAGCCAAAGTCTTCATTGCCAATACCACCAGGAGCAAGGGCACATTACCGAGGATTGTAGGACTTTATGAAGTAATTGGTTAAGATGGGGAGATTGAAACAATTCTTGTATCAACCTAACGTGCAGGGCAGTCAGGCTGGGTCGGGAGTCCAGAAAGATGCTTCTTCAAGGCCCCCACTAGGTACAATTAGTGTTATTCTTGTTGCCTTAGAGAGAATTGGTTCTTTTCCATCCAGAGTGATGTCCATAGATCGGCGATTTGCAAAGGACTTGAACCTTGATTTGAAGAGGAGCAAAATGGATATCCGACCAGCTTTGAACTTCTCCAATGACGATAAGGTTAGAACCTCGCAACCAAATGATGATGCCTTAGTGGTTACCTTTAGGATAAGGGGATATGATGTGAGGAGGATGTTGGTAGATCAGGGCAACAGTATAGAGATCATGTACCCTGATTTATATAATGAGCTTAAATTGAGATCTGAGGACCTAACCTGCTATAACTCCCTTTTGGTGGGTTTTGATGGGAAAACCGTTATCCTAAAGGGCCAGATCAAACTACTTGTGCAAGCAGGATTAGAAATGGTGGATGCAGATTTTATTGTGGTGGATGTTTACTCCCCCTACACTGCCATTGTAGCAAGACTCTTGCTTCATACCATAGTGGTCGTTTCTTCCACTCTACACTTGAAAGTGAAATATCCATTTGGGGACCAAGTTGGGGAGCTGATTGGGAGCTAATCTATGGCTAGGCAGTGCTTAGTGGCTGCAATTAGCTATCAGGCTAGAGGTGAGTCCTCAGCCTCTACTGCGCGGGGTTTATAGCTATCAAGGAGTCGAGTGTTATCTACGGATGCGGTGGTAGAAGAGGCGAAGTGTGAGGAATTAGAAAAGTTATTATTAGTGATGATGAGGAGAAGTTTTTCCTGGTTAAAGTTTAGTTGCCTCTTTAAGAGAAGGAAGAGCTGATAGTTTTTCTCAGGAAAAATATGGATATGTTTGCATGAAGTACTTACGAGGCTCCTAGGGTGGATTTAAGTTTCATTTACCATCATTTGAACATCAATCCATCTGTCATCTCCAAAAAGCAACCACCTCAACGCTTATCTAAGGAACATTCCGATGCTATCAATGAGGATGTGCTCAAGCTTAAATGGGTTGGGGCCATAGAAGAACTGTTTTATCCTAAGTGGTTGGCTAATACAGTGGTGGTGAAAAAAAAAATGGGAAGTGGCGAGTATGTGTAGACTTCACAGATTTAAACAAAACTTGCCCAAAAGACCCCATTCCCATGCCTCAGATAGATCAATTAGTGGATGCAACTGCAGGCCATCCTCGGATGAGCATTTTAGAAGCTTTCCAAGGATATCATTAGATGCCACTAGCTCTAGATGATCAAGAGAAAACTGATTTCGTTACACCTATTGGGAATTATCATTACAAAGTTATGCTTTTTGAATTGAAAAATGCAGGGGTTACTTATCAGAGGATGATGACCAGGATGTTTGTACCTCAACTGGGTGAAAGTATTGAGGTCTACATAGATGATATGGTGGTAAAGAATAAAATAGAGTCCGAGCACATAGATGACCTCGGGAATATTTTTGGGATATTGAGGAAACATAAGTTGCACCTTAATGCTTCTAAGTGTTTCTTTGGCGTCGGCTCTGGAAAATTTTTGGGTTATATGGTCACCCATCGTGGAATTGAAGTTGACTCTAATTATATTAGAGCAATTAACAATCTACAACCTCCTTGGAATCCCAAAGAGGTCTAGAAGTTGATAGGAATGACTACTACTTTGAATCAATTCATTTCTCGGTCAGCAGACAAGTGTAAGCTCTTCTTCCAATTGTTGCATAAGTGGAAGGAATTTGAGTGGACTGAAGAATGTGCCTCGACCTTCTAGCAATTGAAGGACTATCTTTCTCGGCCACCCATTATGTCTAGACTCAAGAAGGAGGAGGTACTATTTGCTTACATTGCTGTAGCCTCTCATGCAGTGAACCTAGTGTTGATATGGGTTGATGATAGGGTATAGAAACTAGTTCATTATGTGAGCAAATCGTTGCATAAAGCAGAGGTTCATTATCGACCATTGGAGAAAGCCATTTTGATAGTGGTGCATGCTACACGAAAACTCCCTCACTACTTCCAAGCTTATACTGTTGTGGTTCTCACCCAATTTCCTCTTCAATCACTGCTTTGAAAAGCTGACTACACAGGGAGGATTGCAAAATGGGGAACGATCTTGGGAGCTTTTGATATTTAGTATATGCCTCGCATTTCCATTAAGGGCTAGGTCCTTACAGATTTGGTGGCCGAGTGTACTGAGTCTCCAATAAAGGAGGACAAGGAAAAGCAGTGCATGGGTAGAAAATCAGATTGTGTGGTCTCCCTGCAAGATCCTTTATCCTAGAGGGTATACGTCAATGGTGCAGGAAATCAAAGGGAATTTGGTGAAAGGCTAGTTGTAGTATCCTCTAAAAAGATCATCATTGAGAAATCCCTAAGGTTGGGCTTTTTAGCTACAAACAATGAGGGTGAGTATAAGGCTCTGTTGGTAGGAATGACTATGATTCAAAAAATGGGAGGAAAAATAGTGAAGGTATTTTCAAATTCAAGATTGGTTGTAGGCCAAGTAAAGGGAGAGTTGGAAGTTAGGGATTTGAGAATGCAGGAGTATATAAATCAAGTTAAGCGCTTTCAATCAAGGTTTGAGTCTTTCACCTTGATTTATCCTGGTTGAGGATTTATGTAAGCCCACTGAGATAAGGAGGGAGAAGGCCCAAATTCACCAAATTAGGATGGGGCCTAGTTAGAAAGATCTTATTGTGCTGCTCCTTAAGGATGACATTTTATCCAAGGAGAAGAGAGAGCTGATAAAGTGTGAAGAAAAGCTCATCGATTCTGGTTGTCTGAGGATCAGAAGTTATACAAGTGCTTTTTTTCTGGGCTATATTTGTTCTATGTCCATCCTAAGGCAATGAAACCACTCTTAGAAGAGTTGCACATAGGGATTTGTGGAAATCATACAGGAGGCTGATCACTATCTCATAAGGCCCTCACTCAAGGGTATTGATGGCCAAATATGTAAAAGGAAGCACATGAATATGTGAAGAAGCATGACCAATGTCAGAGATCTACTCCAAACATTCATCAGCCAAGGGGTGTCCTTAATCATTTGTCTATTCCCTGGCCTTTTGCTCAATGGGGTTAGACATTTTAGGGCCCTTCCCTAAAGCAGTAGGGAAAAGGAAATGATTTTTGGTCGACACTAATTACTTTACCAAATGGGTTGAAGCTGAGCCACTGGAAAATATTAGGGATATGGATCCCAAGAGATTTGTATGGAAGAATATAGTCATTCAATTTGGGATTCTTTATACCCTCATCTCAGACAATGGGCTTTAGTTTGATAGTAAGGCTTTCAGGAGGTACTATTGTGAATTAGGTATCAAGAATAGGTACTCAACTCTGGCTTATCCACAAAAGAATGGGCAAGTTGAGGCTGTTAATAAGGTCATAGTGAATGAGCTCAAGAAGAGGTTGGATGATGCAAATGGTAAAGGGGTGGAAGAACTGCCATGTATTCTTTGGATGTATAGGACTACCCCTCGTAGGTCAACAAGGGAAAAACCTTTCTCAATGACTTATGGGGTCGAGGCTGTGATTCCTCTAGAGATTGGATTCCCAACACTGGGGACAAACTTGTTCACTCCAGACAGCAATGACAACCTACTAGAAAAGAGTCTGGATTTAATTGAAGAACGAAGAGAAAATGTCATGGTTTAGTTAGCATATTATCAACAGAAATTCAAATAGGGATATGACTAAAGTGTGAGGTTAAGGTCATTAGCTCCTAGGGACTTGGTATGAAGAAAGGTTGTGGGTATTGCAAAAACCCAGCGTGGGGAAAGTTAGGGCCCAATTGGGAAGGACCATATCGTATCACCTCGGTAACTAGTATAGGGGTTTATTTCCTAGAAGATTTAGATGAGAATGTCATACCACGTCCTTGGAATGTAAATAACTTGTGAAGGTATTATTATTAATGAAAGGCAACTCTGCCATGTTATTATTTCTGACATTATGTGTTGTGTTTATTATTTGTGTGAATATTAAATAGAACCTCAGTCATGTCTGATTCCTCGAACCACATACCTTGAGTAAATTAGTATTCTTGATTATTTTTTCAAGTATCAAACAAAACATTGGTCATGCTTGGCTCCTCAAACCATATACCTTGGGTAAATTGATATTTCTTATTATTTGTTTGAATATTAAACAGAACCTCGGTCATGTCTGATTCCTCAAACCACATACCTTGGGTAAATTTGTATTCTTGATTATTTGTTTAAGTATCAAACAAAATCTTGATCATGCTTGATTCCTCGGACCATATACATTGAGTAAATTGATATTTCTTATTATTTGTTTGAATATTAAACAGAACCTCGTTCATGTCTTGTTCCTTAAACCACATACCTTGGGTAAATCAATATTCTTGATTATTTGTTTAAGTATCAAACAGAACTTTGGTCAAACCTGGTTCTTAGGACCACATACCTTGGGTAAATTGATATTTCTTATTATTTGTTTGAGTATTAAATAGAACCATGATCATGCCTAGCTCCTCGGATCACATACCTTGGGTAAATTAATGTTTCCTAAGCGAATATTTATATGTTAAATAGAACCATAGTCATGTTTGGCTCCTCAGACCATATGCTATGGGTAAATTAACATCTACCACTGTTATGATATGCTGTCAAGTGGCTGAGCAGGTTAAATTGTAAGTAAGTATATGGTTTACCATTAGTTAAGGTTAAAAAGAGAAATCTAAAGCACATGTTGTTAAATCAATTACTTGTTCCAAGCATGTAAGGTATGTCTTTGAAGTCAAAATTGCTTTTCGTTGAAGATTGTAGACTTGGAAGGCTCAGCTTGTTCTGTGGTTGATTATGTAAGTTGTAGTATTTATACTATCACTTGTACAAAAGAGTGTTAAGATCAAGGATATAGGCATGTTTTAAATTAGATGAAATTGTATCTCATTCTTATATCAATTAAGTTTAAGGGAAAACGAAGGTTACGTTAGAATTTACACAAGCACCACATGTATAGGAGAAAATTCATAATTGTCATTAAATTAGGCCTTGGAAAAGGCAAAATAAGTACAAGATTTGAAGATATAAACTACATTTATATGATAAAAAAAAAGTCTATATATTCTAGCCTTCTGCAATGGAGGGTTGTCCTTCCCTATGTTCTTGGTGGACTTGGCAATTTCAGCAGTTGTGGAGGTTGGACCTTTGCCCTTGGGGTCCTCCCTAACAGGCATGGGAATGGTAGCTAGAACAATTTCA
This sequence comes from Castanopsis chinensis, assembly GCA_032878915.1. Lineage (NCBI taxonomy): Eukaryota > Viridiplantae > Streptophyta > Magnoliopsida > Fagales > Fagaceae > Castanopsis > Castanopsis chinensis. Next base: position 17,123,352 of record JAVQMG010000130.1, read on the forward strand.
AGGTTATTAGAGGCCTCTTTACCCTTAGAAGGGTCTTGGAGCATAGCTGGAGGCTTGGTAGCTTTAGGAACAGCTCCTTTGGTTATATCTTTTTCTTTCTTAGTGGTCTTAACTTGTTCTGCTTCCTTAGGAGGACTGTTGGAAGAGGGGAAGGCCTTGGCAGGGCTGTCCTTACCAGTATCTGTTTCTTTGGAGGCAGTGTTAACCTTGGAGCTCGAGGAGCTTGGTGCACAGATGATTGAGAGGTAGTAGACATTTTCTGCTTTCCTAAGGGCAGAGGAGGCCTCAACTCTAGCTTGGTTGAGAGCCACATTCCACACTTGGAGGTAGTAAATCCTACATACCTCAGAGACTTCAGTTGTAAGTGCCTCTTCAATCTCTAATACCCCAACATCGTAGCCATCTTGCTCTACCTTCTCCATAACCTTCTCTACCTCATCCAGCTTTGGCTTTAAGATTTTTACTTGATCCTTAGTAGCAGCTAGCTGGTCCTTGGTCTGGCAGAGCTGTTTGCGTTGACTCTCCGCCTGCCTTTCAACTCCTTCCAAGGCAACCTCAGTGCCCTTTTTGACTTGGTCAGCCTCTGTTAACGTGGTATTCAGCTCTTGAATCTTCTTCTTTGCCACATTGAAGGCATCCATATCAACGACAAACTTGTCCTCCTCGTCCTTTATCTGCTTGTGGGATTTGTTCACCAACTCCTCAGCTCTGTGTGCAACTTGAATAGCCTTTCAAGGAAAGAAGTATAACTGTTAGAGAAAACAGTTATAATTTTGAATATAAGAAAACTAGTTAATAGACTTACCAGGGCGAGGTCCCTCTTCAAGCCGAGGAACACTTCACGTTTCCTCATTGACCTCAGGTCGGCCATATCCCTAGGTAATAGTAGAGCTTGTTCCACGACGTTGGCCACATATCCAATCTTTCCATGTTGGAAGCCCTTGAGGGAAGCATTAGTAGGTAGGGAAGCTCTGTCCAACACTATAGAAGGAGTCTTGGCTAGAACTTTGGCTTGGTGGTCACTTTTCCTGTCCACAATGGCCCCTTCGTTAGAGGACCTTATCTGCGTTATCCTGGCTTGTTTGGCCCCCCTTTTGGGGCTCGGTTCCCTTGGAGGGATGGCTTTTTCCTTCTTCCACCACCTCTTTGCCTTTCTTATACCTCTTCCTCTTGTTGTCAACAGTATTGGGTTGAAGGGCATGAGTGGATGGAGGAGTGGGAGGCTTGGTCTGGGTTACCTTTTCTGGCGCATTGCCCCTAGCGTGGGACTCTAGCAGGTCATGGAAGCTTGATCTTGTCTTGTACTGTAGTACCATGGCATCAGGAATGGTGGAAGCTTCTTAGGTATGGCTTACTTGGGTCGAGGAAAGTTGGCCAAGATCACTAGCTAGGATTTATGGGGACTGGGGCTAGTTGAAGACCTCGAAGTCATCCTCAGAGTCTAAGACTTCGATTACTTCTTCTTCTTCTTCTTCTTCATTGATTGCTAGTAGGGAAGAAGTTGGTTCTTCCTCGGCTGCGAACTGGAAGGGTAGCTCTACTTGCTGTACACCTTGGGCACTTGGAAGTTGGTTGATATTGGATTGTAGCCAAGGATGAGATGGGCTGCTCTTAATTGCCTGTCCCTATAGACAAAGACCTCAGCCTTGAGTACTTTGTTCAGATCTGCCTTATTGACAAGGCTGAAGTTCGGGATAGCAGAGTACTTGTCTGCAAACCCATCAAAAACAAAAAACACTGATAGAAAATAGTGCAAATCAAACAAAAGCTAAATTACAAGTACAAATAGGAAGAGTGAGTACAGAAAATGTTAGTGAGAAAAAAGAAGTGTTGTTAGAATAATAAATCTGGACCTAAGAACCCCACCAGGTGTCCCTTCTCTCATCGAACAGGGAAGGCCATTGTGTCACTCCCCTGAGATGATTAGATAATCCTTATTTATACCTTTGTTGGACTCAGGGAAGCACGATATGAGTTTGACCTCGGGAACCCTAGTTTTTAGATAGTACCCCTGGCCTGTTAATTTGTGACGATTGTAAACCCAATTGACGTCATAGTGGGTGAGGTTCACGCTCATTTTCTCATTGAGGGCATCTACACTATCTAAAATCCTAAACATATTAGGGGCACACTAGGTGGGGGAAAGCCTATGAGCTATTAGATAATCCCTAGTAACTTTGCACATAAGGATTCTCATCCCTCCCTCTATAAAGGCGATCATAGAAATTACTACTTCTCCCTCCTTCTTCATGGTATGCCACTCCCCCTGTTTGCAATACCTAATAAAGACCCTTAGCGGGATTTGATATTGAGCTTTAAAGCTATCTATACCTTCTAGGGTGTTTACTAGGTAAGCAAATCTACATATAAAAGAGAAAATGTGAAGATAATAGATGAACAGGGTGAAATTAGACGGGTCGAGGAAGAAAGGGCGCTAAATAAAAAGAAAGACAAAAGAGAAGAAAGGAGGAAGAAATTGCTAGAGACAACTTACGAGAGAGAAGAAAGGCTTCTTTGACTAGCTCTTGAGTTTTGAGAGTGCAAAAAGTGAAATAGTTGAAGCTTTTGAGCGATATATATATGAGAGAGAAACGCAAACGGGAAAACTCTCGCTCAAGTTCCAATAAAATCTCCAGCCATTGGATCTCCATCGTACAGCAGAACATGGGGAACATGGACTCGCAAAAATTAATTGCAGGCACGTCCTGAATGCCGAAACATCAGTAGCATGCTCCTAGGCAGTTGAAAAGACACCTGCACAGACATAGATGATGTAAGGGAAGAGCAGAATTATTATTATAATATCGAAATCCTCCTTTTTTTTTTTTTAGGAGCAAAAGAGGGAATTTTGAGGGGCTATTGTAGGTATGAAAGGCCCAGGGGCGTATACTGGGCCGTGGGCCTTATTCGAGGAAGTTCAGCAGTTCGAAGATAGTTAGGTATTAGATAAGACATACAAATTAGTAAGGTATGGAGGGATTCTAGCCATGAAGGTTCGAGAAGGTAGTTCAGGGAGTAATGCCTCATCAGCTAAGCAAAGTAGAGGTCAGAAGGTTTGGTCTGCTATCAAGAGCAACACTCCAGACGATTCTAATGGTAAGGATAAATATCAGGAGGGACTAGAACAAGGGAAAACTAAGAAATATCTAAGAGAAAACTGTTACCACTGTATCAAATGCTATGTAACTAACTTTCTGGTCTCATTAATGTGAAGGTGATGCATGAACAGTGATATACCTTCTTACAGCTACCTTCAAGACTTTAAGAAGGTGCTGATGAGATAGAATTCAAAGCAAGCAACTTGACCTACACGTGGAGGGTGGAGATGAAGCAAAAGAAGGGGATATAAGGAAGAAAGACACCATTATACGGGGGTCATATGGAAATTTGTAGAAAAAACACTGTAGCACTGAGAACCATAATTGTAATAAAGTCTAAAAGAAATATATTCAAGAACTACTCTCCTCGGACTTTGCCAAGGAAGGATTTCTTTGCTTAAAACTTGTTTTTCTATGCTTTCTTACCATCTTTAATCCATTGTGAGTATTATTCAATTCATTGAAGCTTAGTTTTTAGCCCACTTTCTACAAATTTTTTGAATTTGGCTCTTTGGGCCTTAATCCTTTCACCCTTTAGGTTTGGGATCCCAAAACCTGCCCTTACATTATTCATTTCTTCTCGTGAAATTGTTCTTTTTCTCTTCTATAGATATTTTCTTTTGTGAGATTGGCATCCTTACTTGATAGATTGTAAATGTATGTATATTAGAAGGTTGTTCTTGATCCTCTGTGCAAGGAAGTGTGTCTAACACAAAGAAGACACTAGTCTCATCTTAGGGGTATTTCAACTTGAAAATCAGTCGCATTGAGCCCTACTTCAGATGGAATGAATCTACTTTTAAAAACAACACATTTACCTAATTTTATAGCATTATGAGGTTGTACCAAACTTCTTTTTATTTTCTTCTCTTGATGATTATTTGGGATATATACGTGTCTGGTCAAAAACTTGCTTATCCACTATGATATATCCAAGAACAAATTCGCATAACCTTCTCTCTCTTAAAAAAAAAAAAAAAAAACCAAGGCAAGGCCATGTCCAATAGCGACCTATTTAAATTAATGACCCAATCTACATAGAAACATTTTTCCAGATCTTTTTAAGTTTTAACCTCACCCCCAATTCTATTATTAAAGCGATAGGTGTGGCATCAACCATAGACTTTGGGGTTTCATCTGGGTCCCAAGTCCCTAGCATATAGGATCTGAATTTGGGTAAATTGAATTTTATAAATGAGGACGATGACTATCTTCATAAAAAGTAAACGGTTGGCTTGTGATGGGATAAGCTTCTTAGACGCGTTTTTCTCCTTTTTGGGGCTTCTATTCCACCAAATTGGAGCCCAAGTGGCAGACCATTACGTGACATGTAGTTCTCAACAATACCTTATTCCAAGCTGGACTGCCTTCTTTATTTCTTTTCCGTTTCCCTTGTAGCCTTTTTTTTTTTTCAATGCAAATCACTATCTGATTTGAATTGAAAGACTCACCTATCCTACTATAGCATATTTTCCATGTAATAATAAAACACACGCATCGGAGAAATGTCTTGTCAAATTCAGTTGCCAAACATTGGCAGGGCTACCCAGTTAAAGTTAAGTATAGGGTACCCACAATCCAATATTAAGGGTGTAAGACCCTCTTACAATTTCAGATCAACTCACTTCTTTATGAAAAATGTCACCTTCATGTAAAATAATTTGATTTTATGATTAAAGTTAAATATTAGAGAGAACATTTTTCCCCATTTAATTAAATGAATTTAAATATTATAAATCACCAACATGCTCACCTTACCCAAAACTCAACAGCTAGTTTGGACTATATTTGGACTGTTTTTAATCTTTGGTCAAGAAGCAGGCACTCAGATCAATTAGAAATAAACATTCAGAACCATAAAATATAAGAAGTCAGCTAGATAACGGGTGCTCTTTGAAAATTTGTACTTTTATTTTGGGAATTTGATATGATATATTGTTGTACCCTAGCTAATACAAAAATAAATAAATAAAGATGAGCACAATGACTCATGTTGCTGATCATGCTCTCTAATTTTAGTAGAGACAAGAAATCTAAATTGATCTAAAGGGATTTATGTAGCAATATGAATCCCTAGAGAGAAAGGAAATAAAAGAAAGAAAATAAACAAAAAAAACAAAACATATACTATCTATACATGTCATCAACTATTACAAAAATCTCTCTATTCTAAAGCTCACCTATGGCTAAAAGAATTAGAAAAAACCCAAAATTTTAGAGACAAAAATAAACTCTGAGAACTATGTAGCAGCTAATCTTGAAGAGATCAATGATCAGTGGCCAACACCAGGGCTGGGGACAGAGCCTAGAATCCGATCAATGCTAATGAGGTGGCGCGAGATGAGCTTTTCATCAACCTCCACAGCGTGACCCTTCTTGCTAGGGGTTGAAGATGGCACTGTACCCTTAGGAAGGGCACTCAGAAACAAACCTTCACTCAAAGAATAGACTCTCTTCTTGCTTTCCTTCACATCTAGGAGCCTTCTGCCCTCTAAACATGAAACAAGTGCACCAAACACAACTAGGAAAATAAGGAGCGCACTGTTGAATTTAGCCATATTTTGAGAGAGAGAGAGAGAGAGTGAGTGAGTGAATGAATGGAAATGTGGGTATTAATTGTTGTTTGTGAGGAAAGAAATGCAAGGAATTGAAAAAAGGTATAGTGGGGAGAGTTTTCTAAAGGGTAGGCCTTGTATATATAGTGTGATTGATAGGGAGAAAGAGAAAGAGAGAGACAGTGTGTTTGTTCATGCACTAGCGCGTGAGCGAGAGAGAGAGAGAGAGAGAACGTGCGGCTCAAGTCATCACTGGTGGACAAGTCAAGAGTAAAAGGTTTGAAATTTTGAAGGAATGGGGTGGGTTTGTTTGTGTATATGATTAAGCCTTGAGGTTTCATCCTAAATATAAAACTAAAAACAATGTTAGAACGCCGCGTGGATGCTGATGGAGTTTGGTAGGTGAGAGTGCTTCGAATTGAATTAGCTAAGACAGCATACTATACACTTGCCGGCCAAAGACCCAGTTTAATTTCTACTTTCTTCGTAATTTCATTTCATGCACCGTCAAAGTTCCCACACCCTTTGTATCTCGACTCGATCGGCTAAGCTGCAGGTCGAGTCGCATCTTGTACTGAATAGTGCTCAAGTGGGGTTTACCAAATCTTTTTTTTTTTTGTTTTTTTTGGTATGAAAAAAATAGGGGGTTTTATGGTTATATTATATCTCCGAACCGGGAGCTAGCCAGCAACGGAAGCCAGCTGTGTGGGAGTCACCTCACATTTGTGAGTACACTTCGCCACCAAGTATACCCACTAACGAACTCTTGTGAGCAGCGGGACTCGAACCTAGGTGTAGTGTAAGAAACGCCCGAACCTTACCCACTCAACCAAGCCCTCATTGGCACCCCGAGGGGGAGGGGGAGGGGGGGGGGGGGGGCTTTCTAGGCCTAATATACACACTTTTACGTTAAATCCTCTTCTTCATTTAAAAAATATATATATATATATTAAACACATGATGTGTATAAAGGGAGTGTGAGACTATCAAAATTCTTGGCCAAAATAGGGTTTTGCCATTTTTAGCAAAAACTAGTAACAAAATGTCTATATTCTAAAACTATTTAAGCATATGTCCCTGTTTTAAACTAGATTTTTTTTAAATCGAGTTTCAATTAAAAACTCGATTTTAAAAAAATTGAGTTATAGGAAAAAAAATTTAGAAAAAAAAAATTTACATGGAACTCGAGTTCCATGTAACATTTTGCAAGTAACTCGATTTTCATTAAATCGAATTTTTCATTGAAACTCGATTTTTAAAAAATTAAGTTTCAAAACAGGGACATATAGTTAAATAGTTTCAAAATAGGAACATTTTGCTATTTGTTTTTGCTGAAAGGGGCAAAACCCCCCATTTTAGAATTATATCAAAGCAGCAAAGGAAAACTGAAATTCAAAACATTGTCATTGATTGATGATTCAATTATCGCTATCATAAACTAGGTTTGTTTAGCCGTCACTTCAAAATAACATGATAAACACGGGCCAATGAAAGAGAAACTAAAGTAAACTGATCAACAAAACCAATTTAGTACTAATTGATCCTTCTTTGACTACCAATATAATAATCTTTCAACATGTATACCATTTACTGATTGATCCTACGTACTTTGACAGCGAACATAATAATCTTTCAACATACCAATATACCATTTAAAAGCTTTACGAAACCTCCCAAAATAATTTCCTTCTAATATTTATAAGATATATAGTAGTCAATAAACCATTCAATACACAAAAAGGTTAACAAAAATTTTGTTGTTTTTCTTTTATCTTTTGTCTACATTAAATTTGATAATTATGGTAATTAATACTGGGTATTTTATTAATTATTAATGTTTCGGGGTTTGACTTAGTTTCAATGCTTTTTTAATTGGACACTCATTTTGTTTTAAATATATAATAAAAAGTGGTAGTAGGTATTAATTTTTACTTTTTATTTAGTTAATTAGTGATATGACAGTTTTTTATTAAAATAAAATGAGATTTCAGTTAAAAAAATATTAAAAGTAAGCTAAACCTTTGTGTATAGAATTATCTGATCTAATATGATGTGGTAAGATTCTTATTGGTTTATTGACTACTATCTAATAAATAGTAGAAGGAAGTTTATTTTGAGAGGTCTCATAAGCTTTTAAATAATATGTTGGAAGATTATTTATTATATTATATTAATTAAATATTACATGGAAATTTATCACGGCATCTAATGTGACGGCCAAACTAATCTAGTTTATGATAATGATAATATAACAATCAATCAACGTTTTGAATTTTACTTCCCTTTGCTTTGACATTTATATAATCTTCCAACTTATTACTTAAAAAGCTTATGAATGCGACCTCTCAAAATAAATTTCCTTTTAATGTTGATTAGATAAATTTCCTTATAATATTTATATTAGGTTTAAATTTAAGAAAATTTGTACTGTTACTAGATAAATTAAATACAAAGTTTGACAATAAACTCACAAAATTGAAGTTTAAAATTATAACTCTACTCAATATTTTTTTTATTGGATATGAATTTTAACAAATATTCATCACTGCTCTAATATTTTACATTAATTTGTGGATAAAATAATAGATTGAGATTATAAGGTTAATGATATTCTTACATGAAGTGATAGCGTAAGTATGAAATTATATATATTCTTATTAGACACTATTTTGTTTCTTAGACTTAGGCTTCGAGGATATTTGTGACAAACCTTGTGCAAGGTGATTTTGCTTATTGGGTTTGTGCAGTTAAGGTGAGTAGAACTCCACGTATGCTTACCTAGCTATTTCCTTATTTGTGACGCTTTTGAGTTATATGATGTGTATTCTTTCTTGTATACTTGTGACTGATACAGACATTGTATACTTGTGACTTCATCATTGTCCTTATGACATATTTGTACTTTTCGATTTATTATTATTATTATGGAATATTTATATGTTATATTCTTTTAATCATGAGTGAATTAGTTTTGTTTGATCTCATGAAATTCATGATATTTTCACAATAAATCATGCATATATGATAAGTTACTATTATTATTGATGAGTAAGAAAGTAATTTCAATAGTAAGATAAATTAAAACCTATAACATCATGTCATTGCTACAAAATATTTGAGCTATAACAAAGTTTCTAAACCACTGCTATAAGTCTTTAAAGTGCTAGTATTGATCCGATTGGGTTATGTCGGCAGGTATTATCCCGGCAGTGCATCTAAAATTTATCATGAAAATTTATGTTGCCCTTACGTGTGGATACACGGGACTTTGCGCTATTAATCTATTTTGGTTACCACTCTCATTGGATTCTTATTTCAATTATCTGTAAGTGAATTAATATATATTCTTCTTTTCTTTTTTTCCCTCATAGTTGATTACTTCAATTGTTGAACATCTGTCACTTTGACTACTAAATAGTTGCACCTTTATCCATTAATGCATAACCAATACAACTTTCACTCGTGTTTTTTCTAAATTATTTTATAGCTCTCTCATCGTGTTGATGTGCCATTTTCCTACTTACTGGGGGACATGTAATTCACTTTATATTATTTTTATATTTTTATATTAATTTATCAGATTGAAAATTAATAACCGCTAATATTTTCTAAATTTAATAGTCAATTCCCAGTAGATTAAGGGTTCACACCTTTTTAGTGACTTCATACCAGAACCTTTCGGCGAACATATAAGAAATGATGCACTACATTTTGGATCATAACAATAGACAAGAGGATTCAAAAGGATGCATAGGTCACAATTAGTGTTTCTAGTTTGTCCCAATTCTTTTTTTTTTTTTTTTTTGGATAATTGTCCCAATTCATTTGATCTGAACATTTTTAGAATTTGAATCCAATCAAGAACTTTGATGGTGGGGAAACTTCTTCTTTTTTTTTTTAAAAAAAGCACTTTTAATTGATATAATTTATCAGAAACAACAAAATCCTACAGTCCACGAAAGGAAATCTCTTTCAAAAATATTAAAAACATAATATAGTTCTGCTATTATACACCTCTTAGCTCCAAAAACCCTAATCATTAATGAGAAGTAATGACCGTACCAATTAAGATAATTTATTAAATATATTTTGACAAATGACCATTAATTAAAACCCCTAAATATCTAGATTAAGAAAAAGTGAAAACTACAAATATATTGATAGAAATCAACGTGTGGGTATGATTGATTCCATATATATGTTGTCTACATCAAATACACATATTGTTTGAAAAATAATATTGTGACAAATGTGGGTCCCCAAATCAAAATTAGCGCATGTATCAAGTATCAACAAAATGTGATGGGCTGCTCTAAGTTATGGGGTCTTGACCACTGGCCCTCTTACCTAATTTATAGGATGGATGGGGTAAACCTTAAGGAACTCTAGCTAGATTAGAGGCAAAGAATTTAGGGTTCTAGCTAGTCAGTGTCCAAACATGTATGATATGTATTGATAAAATTTTGAAAAAAAAATGTCATATTCTTAAAATGGTACCATGCAACATTCTCAAATTTATTGTCCCCAAATTAATGTTTTACATTTGACATGGATTTTTTTTTTATCATTTAATTTCATACAAGTATTGGAAAATTTATTGTAAACAACATAACTTATATTGAATTGTTATATTCATATAAGTTTAGTAACTACTACATCATATTAACAATATATATACTTCTCCAAAAAAATAAATAAATAAATAAATAACAATATATATACAAGCCAAGAGTCTAGTAATAATTTAACGTACATATTCTCATGTGTTTTCGACAAAAACAATTAAGGTTTAAATCTCTCATTCTCTAACTATCGATGTTAAAGGTTATGTATATACACACATTTCAATCTCTAACATTTTATTTTTATTTTTTATTCTCCATCGATTGTAATCACATTGAAGTTATATCATCAAGGTAGATTCATTAATAGGTAGGTGTAGCGTAGGATTGAAAAAAGAAAATACTATCAAACTATAGTGGCAAAGATTTGAGCTGTCAACGACACATCTGATATCAAAAACATTCCAGCAATTAAGTCCAAATGCTCCAATTAGTACTTATACGACTTTTACCACTGCCTAATTTGTCGAGTTTGAGCTGGAAATTCTCTGAATTTCCAAGCTCAGCTAGATGTATCGTTTGAAGCCAAAGTTATGAGTCTGTGGTTGGCAACACGGCATAACAAGTCAAAATCGTAAGGCACAAGTATCAGATCCACATGGTCCCCGTTGTTAAAAAATGACAATGCCCATATCTCAAACGTGAATCAAGCTTTTATTGCAAGTAATTAAAATTGTTAACAAATTTTGGATTAAAAGAAACAATGAAGTGTTTTGAAATTTTCAGCATTTTCCACTCCATAGAGAGCAAAAGCATGTTTATCTCGAGAAATCATTTTTTCTTACGTCAAGGGTCCATATGGACCTGTCATAAAAACTTCTTTCACAAACTTCTTTCACAGGAGTAAATAATTTCACGTTAATTTCATAACCATTGTCAGGTTCCAAAAAGTTGTCCACTCTGTTTGAGCTTTTATTATTTACCAGTTTTGTTCTGGCGACAGTGGTAGGTTTTAATTCTTTTGGTTGGTTAAGGAATTGAATATATCCTTGTTTTGAGAAATGTTCTTGCCAGAAACTGGTACGCCTATGGTGATAGATAGGAACATGACCAAATCACAATTTCGAACAAAATTGAAATGAGTACCACCTTTGTGGAAACCCGAAACAAAAACAACTTCTTCAAGGGCTCCACCTGGCTTGGTTTTTCTACCAACTGTTTGCCTCATTTATTACTTGTTAGTGCTTAGTTTTCTACCCAACCATTAGTGAAACAGGAAAATGCACTGTGTGCTGTGCTTCCTCATGATATCGTACGTAGAGTAATAAAATGTAATGTATGCTCCAATTAATTAACTGAACTAATATTATTATTATTATTATTTGAATAAAGGATCTAAAATTGAATATAGGCTTCAAAAAATATAATTTAATACCTTGGTACGATATTAAAAAACAATCATAATAAAATGAAAAGTTCAAATCTTATCATATTCATAGATAAACAATTCATATTAAGTTGTGTTTGATTTAGCTGAAAACTAATTCGGGAATTACTTTTACACCCTTGTGTGTGTTTCGCTCCAACAGAAAATATGGTCAAACGAAAAATCAATTACATGTTGACTGTAAAAACACCCACTTCAGTCATAAAAGCAATGCAGCCCTCATTTTACCTTCAAATGATTTCAAGGAGAGAGAGAGAGAGAGAGAGAGAGAGAGAGCACAGGTGGCCGTCCAACCAAGCTCCGGCCAACCCAGATCATACTGCCCTCACCGCCCAGATTGTGCCAACCAAGCTTCCACTTTTTCCTCAACTCTTCTTCTCCCTTTTGCTCAACATCAACGATCTGGCCGCCACAGACCACCAACCCCCTACACTCCACCCCTAAACCCACCTGATCTAGCCACCACCGTCCTCCATCCACTCCGATCTCTTCCTTTCTCGATCTATCTCTCTTTTCCTAATCTCTCACTCTTTCTTCCTCCACTCACCGAGTATATCTGTTAGAAAATCTAGTTTTGCATCTCATACAAAACACACAGTGAAAACAACAATCACAAATCTACTTCATTCATGAGAGACAACTTGTAACCATGAATTCTAGAACAAAGAATAGAAAGCTTACCTTGATGCAGTGAAATTCAAAACCAAGATTTGAGAATACCTCTAATCTTCATCTCAATTTCACATGGTGTCTAAGAAATGTGGTCTCTCAATCAGTTTACATGTATGTGTTCAACGAAGAATAAGAGAGTGGCTCACATACACACCATTTTCATCATCTCACTTATGAAAATTCTGTATGTTTCTCTCTTTATACATAACTGATTATCTAATTGGGTTAGCCTTTTGAGTCTACTCAATTGAGTTTTAGTTTGTTGCTTGAGATGGGACCAAAGGAAACAAATAAGACTCTAGCTCCAATGGGCCTTGAGCTTTTTTGTCAACTCTTAATAAATCCAAAGTTATCATTAATTATATTTAATACTACTATATAAATATAATTGCACTCTAGGCCTTATTAATAAATTATATCTCAAGACTCTAATGATATCATTTGACCCCCTCCATGAAATATCCATAGTAAATAAAGTCATAATAAACTGTCACTTTGTAAACAATTATTTTATCATTGAGTATCTGGTTTAATCTATTAGTTATTCACATTTATTGAAATCCAATTTCAATAAATATAAGCTTTAGTAACTCCTTACTAAAGTGAGTGCCCTGAATAAACAGTTCTCATTAAACTTATCTCAAGGAGATATTTCTTGTCTCTAGGAGATATTTCTTGTCTCTATAAAAAGAGATTATGGATTTTATCTTGAGAATATGTGTTCTCCCAACACTACGTGTGGTTATCTAACATACTGAGATTTTAACCGTAAATTTTAGATATCAGTCCTAATATATCAAAGTATCCTACATTTCATGATCGGGTTCACTATCTTCTCAAGATTGAGAGTTTATGAAATCAGAAGTCATGAGATTAATTATTTAGGTAACAGTTGTTAATTGAATAATTAATCTCACAGTGATCCAGTTCAATATGTCTTAACTCTTAAGACACATCAACACATCAACTAGAAGTCTCTACTTCCATGATCAAGACAAATTATTTTAGTTAATATATTATAGTTTTCGCAGATGAAACGTCTAGTTTCATCACCAACTACAAACTACATTTTGAGTTTACAAGAAACTTGTGATTTATATCTTCTGTGATTAAATCACATAAATTACATATAATGCATCTAATTGTTGACACCTTATTTACCCGCATTTAACCTCACTTGGAGGATAAAAGGGTAATTTTGCTTTAAAAATATGCCTCTTGATTCTAGTCATTAGATCCTTAATCTCATTTCACCAAAATGATCTTGATATTGTAACGATCAAATCGACTGGTCATAAGCCCTAATCGGACCATCAGATTGAAAGTTATCATCAAATCAAGTTTTAATGGCCGAGATGCACTGTCACAAATTGAGTCTGACTATATGTGATTATGAAAAATTGATTCCAATTGGTTATAATTATAATCAATTTGAGATTAATGATGTGTCATAGTTTGATTGGTTAGGACTACATTTTATGGTAAGGTTGCACACACCTAATTAATTAGATAGTTAAACATTAATTATTTAATGAATAATTTGTGCAATTATATTTTAATTAAAGTAAATTTGTAATCAATTAAGTCTAAAATGAGAGTGATTGGAGCCATTTAATGTTAATTGGGAGCTAATTTGGGACCTATTAATGTTAATTGTGCTGAAATAATTTTCTAACAAATGACCTCTGCTCACCATTTCATCGATATCTCTTAAAATATTTTGAATCTGTGAATGAGGTTAATTTTACTAGAAACTAGACATCCAATGCTTCAATTTGAGCACAAGAATGAGACAATTCTGACCAGAATTGAGTCAGATATGGTTTTTCGAAATTGGCTTTACAGGCTGTTACAGCAGCTACGGGAAAACCGAATTTTGGCTTACTTCTCACTCCCATCAATCTCTACATTTAATGCACCAGATTTTTTCAAAGGCTAAAATGAGGTCTAGGTTCATGATATTTTGTCAACCCTCATTAATGGCCTTCCATTCATATTTCCTCCACCACTACTATATAAACCCCCTCTCTCTTTCATTCCAAGACACGAAAAACCTCCTCTCTTCTCATCTCTTGAGTTCTAGGAAGTTGAGTAATCTTGTCATATCTTGGTCTTCTTGAGACTCAAGGTATTGAGTGAGACTCACTCTTTTTCTCCTAACTCTTCTTTTCCTCCACCCTTAGGACATCCCTCAAGAGTCTCCTCATCCACCATATGGATCTTGCATGAAGGTATAATCCATTTTCCTAATTGTTTTTTTGTATTGCCATGATGAGAGCTTAAGACTAAAGCATGATAATAATCATTTAAATTCCTTTGAATATGTTTTAATGTGCTTAATTGTTTTTATATGTTCTTCACATGTTCTTGGATGTTCATCACATGTTCATGCATAACACTAGTTTTGATCTTAAATTCACATAAAAAAACATGAAAAATATGTTTGTTTAATAACTCTGTTAAATTCTTGAATTTAGGATATTACCATCCACACACATTCACTGGAATTTATTTTTCAATCTAAATGAAATACTTAATAAATTGAATTAGGGTTTATCACATACACACACTTTAAATTCAATATGCAAATTGATTGATAACATATTGGATGATGTGATGTGAATGTTGGCCACCATAGTCTAGAAGACTGATTTTACAGGGCAAGGTGGGTGCCTAACACCTTCTCACCTTGTAATATAGCCTCCAAATTTAGATCAAGGGTTGATAGACAAATTTTTATCCTTGTAATTTTCAATTTTTTAGATTGTAACTAGGAAACAAAATTATGTACTTTATCTTAGATTGTATCTAGGATCAAAACCATGTAATTTTCCTATAATCAATATAAATTCAATTGAAAATTAATAAAATGAGGAATTTTTCAATTTTGGTTTTCTTATTTATCCTAATAATTAAATAAGTGGCGACTCCATTGTAAAACCCTTAATTTAAAGGAGAAAATATAACTAGACAAGCCTCCATTTTAAGCGGCAATAACACGACTCCACCCATTCACATAGGTTTTGCCCAACGCTATAAAATGGGCTGGGAGTGCGGTCTCTCACACTCATGAATTATGATAATGTCTCATTAGTTCATTTATAAATAATCTCATATAATTAAACAATTTAATTATTTATGACATATCAATAAATTGGATTTTAGGGCATAAACTCTAACAATCTCCCACTTGCCCACAAAAAATTTACCATATATCTGACACTTATTTCCCTTTTGAGTAATTCATTGTTACTCTAAGGCAAGGTTTGGAAACAAGTTTTAGCCAGATTTATTGTATAAATTATCTTTTCTACTACTACATCTTACGTACTCATATCTCTCTAATGAGATAATACTTACGCTTAGTGTGCATCTTCACCACCTAGGATGAACACATATCTTGAAGTCCAACTTCATGAATCATAATCAAACTACAAGTCAGTATTTGTACAACCAGTAACCATCAAATTCTCATTTTGGTGGACAAGCATATAATCCTTCATTCTCTTAAGATATTTGAGTATGCTTTACTCTCACTAAATTAAGTGATATTAGATTCAATTGACATTTTCTTATCATGCCCACCACCAAATAGATATTTAGCCTAGTATATAGCATAACATAAAGACTTTCTATTGATATGGTATAAGGAACCGTCTTAATATGCTATTCCTTTTATATGTCTTAGGACTATAATCCTTTACAAAGGATTTTCAAACTTAAAAGGAAACAATCATTTTTTGAAGTATTACATGGTATACTTGGCTAGAATCTAATTTATTTAAGCAGTTTGAGATAGACCTAACATCCTAATTTTTTAATTTTAGCAAAGTTTAATTCTTAGGATTTGACCTATCTTTCTCAAGTACTTTATATGAAACTGGACTAGACAACCAAAAACTCCATTGATGACAACAACTCTACATCATTCTAAATGATTAGAATGTCATCAACATACATTAAGAAATTTACTATTCTATATAACTTTTACACACATAAGGCCTTTTAATACTTGATCAAAATCAAACAGCTTGATTGCTTGATCAAAGATGATATTTTATTATTCAGATGCTTGCTTTAGTCCATAAATGGACTTTAGGCAACTTGCATACATAACACTACTAGTTCTTTGCTATGAACAAGTCTAGTTACATCATATAGATGTCTTCTTTAATATTGCTACTAAAAGAAGCTTTCTTGATATTTATTGTCATATTTCATCCAAATGAAATATAATGAATAAGAGAATCTAGATAAAGTCAAACTTGACTATTGGTGAAAAAATCTTTTCATAGTCGAACAATTTCTTTCTGAATAAATCTTTTCACTACTAGTCTTGACTTTGAAGGTTTGCACATTCTAATCTATCAATCTCATTTACTTGTAAACCTATGAGAAAACAATAGGTTTAATGCTACTAGGCGCCTTTACAAGTTTTAGACTTTAAATAGAATTTAATTCTATTCACATAATCTTGATCTAGTAATCCATATTCATATCATCTATTGCCTTTACGTAGGATTGAGGATCAAATTCATATTCTTGTGGAATGACTTCAAAAGTTTATCCTAAAAGTATGAATTTATTTGGTAATTTATAATCCTCCCATTACGATATTGTACCGGTATAATTAGGGCTTTCCAGATTGATCCGATAACCTGGACCCACCCGAAGAACTGACCGGATCCGACCCGAATTCGGCCGACCCGACTGCTCCGACAAGTTGGCAGCAGGTCTTCACCATCAGAAACTGATTCCGGTGGGTCGGTTTTGGTTTTCCTCCCCTAAAATCTGAAAAACCCGAACCGACCGAGAGATTTTCATATTTAGGAGAAAATTTCCAGATCCCGGCAAAAATTTCTAGAATCCGACTATAGTTTTCTAGAATCCGGCAAAGAAACCCAAATTCCGACGATATTTCCCTTAGATCCGGTGAGATTTTGACCGGATCTGGCAAAATCTCATCAAATCAGGTGAGATTTTTGCCTGATCTTGTAAAAAATCGTCAGATCTAAGAGAAATATCGCCGGAATCGGGAAAAATTTTCCAGAATCTGGGTTTCTTCGCGTGGATCTGTGTTTTTTTTGCCGTTTTCTCGCCGTCTTCTCAGATTTCTGACTCCGACCGACCCGCCCGCCACCAGTGATGATTTGAACCTCCCAACCCGATTACTCCGGCGAGTCGGCAGCAAGTGCATTTTTTCTCCACCTGATTTCGGGGGGTCGGTTCTGAGTTGGGCACAAACCTGACCCAGACCGACCCGTAGACAGCCCTAGGTGTAATAGTTATCTACAGAATAATGTCTTGTGGTGTATCTAATACAACAATCTCATTTCTAAATATATTTTATAGTTGTCTTGCAAAATATTTTGACAATTTTCTTCTAGAACATTTTACCTTTAAAAGAGCCCTATTCCTCCTTTATGTATGCACTAACTTAAAGAAGTCATTGGAAATTTATTCCTTTACGAAAGGGAACCCTAGATCATATTATCCTCTAAATGGAATTCATAAATTGGGAATATAACAAAATAATAGTTTTAAAAGCCCATCTATCACCAATCTTGAATATCATTTAGTTTAATAAGATCTAGACATAAGTGCCAGAACATACAATACCAAAGGATGAAAACTTTTTCCTTAAAAAGTAAAACATGTAAATTTCCATCTAGAAGATAATTATGGACAATGCTTAGGTTTACCAAAATAGAAACACTTTCCTTTTGGTCATACTTTTGAAACTAATTTCCTTTTGGCAACTACTAGGACAACTAGCTTGTCCAACTATTTGGTATTATAATTCTTCTTCTTGCCACCCTAACCTGTCAGTTTAGGCTAAGAATTTGAATTAAATCATATTGATCCTAGCCTTAACTTTTCGGATGTTTTCCATTGCATAGAACTCACTTATCAACTCAGATAATATAAAAAGAATTTATTTTCAAAAAAATCTAAATTGATCAAATGATTCTAACAAGGACTTGTGGATCACATCCATATGAGATTAACAATTAATCTCTACATCCAAGAATTCCAATTCATTTAAAAGTAAAACATTTTCATAAAATAATATAGAATTGGAACTCTTTAAACCTTTCTTAGTAGTCAATATGATTCATACCAAACATCTCATTTAGACTTAATATGAAGTCTAAGTCTAGTACTAACTCTTACATCTCATGTTGTAGCACAATTAAGATAGAAGCCAATGTAACATTTTAGCATTTCAATGGAGACTACAATCGCATCATAAGCTATCTACCATAAATGCATCACGTATAGGAAAATTGTGACAATGCTGAATCGAAACATATTTATGTACTTCAGCTCTTTTAAGCACCATGTCCAAAATTATTTCTTAGTTAATGTGATCCAATTAAAATAATAGTTAGAGAACAACAATTTATGATAACTTCAATTTGAGACTATGAACTTAATTACAAGGACATTATATTTTGCAACCACAACCATATAATATAGAACCCGAAAACCATACTATACTAGGTGCAACGACAACCTAATCCCACAATTAATATCCCTCAACATAAAGTGAATACCAACCACTATAATCAGACGAGAATTATTCTCATTATTAATGCTATCATGGTAACTCTTACCAAACAAAAATAATTTGCTGCTCTTCCTTTAGCCTCTAAGTAATAATAGCAATAACTTAACATAGAGGATACTATCAAACTTAGTCTAGTGTACACCATTGCATAGACACATGTGTAGCCACCCAACTCTACCCTTGTAAGGTTTAATCTTGTAGTACCATGATGCAAAACACCCTCCTCATGGAACGCAAGGCTCGAGGCCAAGACAAGGTGCTTGCCCACACCACTATAAACCAAGAAGTTCAATCTTGTAGTACCATGAAATAAACACCCTCCACATGGAATGCAGGGCTCGAGGCCAAGACGAGATGTTTACTCCATACTACTATGAACCAACAATGGAGGCCGTGAGATCCAACCCTTGAATCTCTATCTCACTAGAAATTTTAGAAGAAGTGGATTGTATTGAAATCATTGTGATCTCATCACAATTTTAACTCTGCACATCAAATATGTTTAATTGTTTAAATTCGATGTGATGTTACTAAGTCACGCCACAATAGCGTAATGAACATTCGCGAAATCACAAAGAAGTTTAATCATGCAATTTGTGAAGTAAATACCCTCCGTTTGGAATGCAAGACTCAAAGTCAAGACAAGGTATCTATTCACATTAAAATAAACTTAACAAAAGGGTTATTTCAGCACTCCCACTCATTATTTAAGTTTTTCTTAAATAATTGTGATTGCATCACAACTAATAACCTTGCACTTGATGAAGACTCTAATCTTATTAGAATCCCTAACTAAAATGGAAGTACTAAACTATTAAGGATTCCTTAAACACTAATGAATAAAAAATTAGTTAGATAGAACTCTATCCTTAATTTATTAGATAAAGTTTTCTAATCTCATTAGAAACTATATAACTTTAATTAGAATTTTAATCTCATTAATGACCTCTAATTAAAATAAATTAAGGAATTTTAATCATAAAACAGTTTAGGACTAAGAGTTCTATTTAACTAACATCTTTGATCTCACTAAGTCTTTTAGTTAGATAATGATTAATAAATGTCCTTAACTTTTAAGGATTATGAAATTATTCACATAGCCTTGCTTTTAATCAAAGTTTTAACACTTAGTAAAAAACAAGTGAAAATTCAAAATTCAGTGCCTTTGATCAGTTGAACCTATAACTTGATCAATCGAAAAATGAAGAAATTCATCACTAAGCTTCTACCTCGTTCGATCGATTCTTGATTCCTGTTCAATCGATCGAAAAGTACATTTGATCGATCAAAAGGAATTCTCGATCGATCGAGACAATGAAGAATTCATCATGGAGTTTCTGCCTGACTCGATCGGTTTTCGATTCCTCTTTGATCAATCAAAAAGTACATTTGATCGATCGAAACTCGCAAAAACTGAATTTTTTTTAGAATTTTCCAGCAGCTATTTTTGACATCTTCATTGCTTTCTTCCATCAAAAACACCTTTTGATTTTATCAACGAAGATTTACTGATCAAACATAAGGGTTTTCAATATCAAGATCAAGTACCATAATAATGCTAGAAACCTTGAAAAACATAATACTAATCTCATTAGGAATAAATTTCATTAAAGGATTTTAACCAGTAACTAAAATACTTTAATTCTGGCATTAACATACTGTTTGATTATAATTATATAATGCAAGGCTAACAACTGTACATGTTTATCATTCAAGAATGAAAGCTATTCATTCAATCATGTACATCTAGCAAAATCAAAAGCAACCGGCAATGTTCATTATAAAGCTTTAACAAACATATAAACATAAGCATGTTAATGGCAGATTGAATATGCCACATGGGTCCACAATATATATATTTGTAAAACAACATATCATGCCAAGATATACGTTAACAGCAACACTAATTATTGAATAAAAACAATAACTATGCCAAGTATATCCAATCGATGCAAAACGAAGTGCACGCACATGATGGTTATACTAGTTACATTCATATTCTTAAACCTTATACCATGTTTTTCACAAAAGAGTACGATTAAGGACACAATTATGCAGAAACTTTAATGCAGAGAATTAAATCACCAAGAAAACGATTTTCTTTAATTCTAAAACTCAATCACATGTTATACAAGCACGATATTAAAGATCGCTCTGATACCAATTATTAGAAAATCTGGTTTTGCTCTCATACAAAACACATAGTAAAAGCAACAATCACGAATCTACTTCATTCATGAGGTATAACATGTAACCTTGAATTCTAGAAAAGAATAGAAAGCGTATCTTGATGCAGTGAAATTCAAATCCAAGATTTGAGAATACCTCTAATCTTCATTTTAATCCCATATGGTGCTTAAGAAGTGTGGTCTCTCAATCAGTTTACATGTATGTGTTCAAGTGAGAGTAAAAGAGTGGCTTACATACACACCATTTTCATCATCACACTTATGAAAATTCTGTATGTTTCTCTCTTTATACAAAACTGATTATCTAATTGGGTTAGCCTTTTAGGCTTACCCAATTGGGTTTTAGTTTGTGACTTGAGATGGGACCAAAGGAAACAAATAAGACTCTAGCTCTAATGGGTCTTAGGCTTTTCTGTCAACTCTTAACAATTTCAAAGTTAACATTAATTATATTTTATACCATTATATAAATATAATCGCACTCTAAGCCTTATTAAATAATTATATCCTAAGACTCTAATAATATCATTTGATCCCTCCATAAAATATCCATAATGAACAAAGTCATAAGAAACTGTCACTTTGTAAACAACTATTTTATTCTTGAATACTCGGCTTAATCTTTTAGTTATTCACATTTATTGAAATCCAATTTCAATAAATATAATCTTTAGTAACTCCTTACTAAAGTGGGCATCATGAATAACCAGTTCTCATTAAACTTATCTCAAGGGGATATTTTGTATCTCTATAAAAAGATATTATAGATTCTATCTTGAAAATATGTGTTCCCTCAACAGTACGTGTGGTTACCCAACATACTGAAGTTTTGACAGTGAATATTAGATCTCGCTCTTGATATATTAAAGTAACCTACATTTCATGATCGAGTTCACTATCCTCTCAAGATTGAGAGTCTATGAAATTAGAAGTCACGAGATTAATTATTCAAGTAAAAATTGTTGATTGAATAATTAATCTCACAGCGGTCCAGTTCAATATATCTTAACTCTTAAGACACATCAACACATCAACTAGAAATCTCTACTTTCATGATCAAGAGAAATCATCTTTGTTGGTGTGTTATAGCCTTTGCAGATGAAACGCCTAATTTCATCACCGATTACGAACTAAATTTTGAGTTTATAAAGAACTTGTGATTTACATCTTCTGCAACTAAATCACATACAATGCATCTCATGGACTATGATAATGCCCTATTTGTTAGGATTAGTGTTCTTAAATCCTATTGTATGATGCTATGTATGACATTATGTTGTAATTAATAAAATTGTTTTATTATTATCTAAAATAATGGTAATATGAATATTGGACATTATCATGTAGTTCATGAGATGCATAGTATGTGATTCATTGGAAAAGTCACAAAAAATATAAATCACAAGTTCTTTGTAAACTCAGAATATTTGTTCGTAGTTGATGATAAAATTGGGCATTTCATCTGCAAAGACTATAACATATTAACTAAGATGATTTGTCTTGATCATGGAAGTGGAGATTTCTAGTTGATATATTTTAAGAGTTAAGACATATTGAACTGGACCGCTGTGAGATTTATTATTCTCTTAACAACTGTTAAAAGAATAATAAATCTCACGATTTCTATTTACATAAACTCTTAATCTTGAGAGGATAATGGACCTGATTATGAAGTGTAGGCTATTTTGATATATCAAAAGTGAGATCTAAAGTCACGATCAAAATCTCAATATATTAGGCAGCCACATTGAGTGTTGATGGAACATATATTCTCAAGATGGAATTTATAATCTCTTAATGGAGATACAAAATATTCTTTTGAGATAAGTTTAATGGGTTTGGTTATTCAGAGTGTTAGACTTAATCACTTTAGTAAGAAGTTACTAAAGTATATATTTATAAAATTGGATTTCATAAATATATGATGAATAATTTAAAGGATTAAATCGGATACTTAACAATTAAGATGTAGTAACCTACAAAGTGACAGTCTATATTCATAACTTTGTATTACTACGAATATTTTATGAAGGGGTTGTATGTACAATAAAATCTTGGGATATAATTAATAAATAAGGCCTAGAGTGCAATTATATTTATATAGTGGTATTAAATATAATTAATGGTAACCTTGGATTTGTCAAGAGTTAACAGAAAAACCCAAAGCCCATTGAAGCTAGAGTCTTATTTGTTCCCTTTTGGTCTCACTCCAAGCCACACACTAAAGTCCAATTGAAAAGGCCAAAAAGGCCAGTCTAATTAGATAATCAGTTAGATACAAATGGAGAAACATATAGAATTTTATGAAAGAGACATCATTGTGAAATGGTGTGTATGTGAGTGAGAGCCACTCTCTATTCTCCCTTGGAAACTGATTGAGAGAACACATTTTTTAGGCGTAAAGTGGAATCGGAATGAAGATTAAAAGTGTTCCCAAATACTTTTGATCTTTTGTTTTGAATTTCACTACATCAATATACGCTCTCTTGTTCTTAAATTCTAAAATTTACATAGTGCATGTTATCAATCATGAATGAAGTAGATCTGTTCATATTCCGCTACGTGTATTTGTATGAGATATAAATCTGTTATTCCCTGTGTTTTTCCAACACTATTAATTCATTTATAAATAATCTTATATAATTAAATAATTTAATTATTTATGGCATGCCAATAAATTATATTTTAGGGCATAAACTCTAACAATATCATATATATGTTGTGAATAAATATTTTTATTTTGATTTTTGGTTGTGTTAAGTGTATATTTTGAAATTTTCTGTTATAAAATTTGTTTGGAAACTGAGAAATTGTCTGAGAAAATGTGAAAAATTGGTAGGAAATAGCATTTTTAGAATGTTACCAAATATCAAAAATCGTTTTCTGGACTATTTTCCATTGCAAGACCAAACACCTGGATTTCATTTTCTTTACGAGAATTCATTTTCCCAGCATTCATTTTACTCTTGGAATTTGATTTACATAGAGCCAAACTCAGCCTTAATAAAATATACCATGCATGGTTCTTGCTTAGCTAAGGTGGGAAAAAATAATAATAAGATTCTACATCCTTTTGGATTTTGTTGTTTCTTTTTTTAGATGAATTGGGTGATCATGACTTTTTCTTTATTTTCATAACAAAGTGATTGTCTTGACCGATGACATTAGTTTAATAGTTTGAAGAACTATCATCCCAAACATTTCGACCAACCAAGACAAAGACTCAGGACAATTCAGCTACTAATTGAAAAGGCCGTCTCTGATTATCAAGTATCAACAAAAGCTTATAAGAGCATACAAATAATGTTTTTTTTTTTTCTCCCCCTTTGATTTTTAATTTGTTTCAACTCCCTAACCTTGTTCTAAAAGACATGAAAAACAAAAGGTCCAACAAAGATATTACTAGGATAAACAATTTTTTAGTTCCATTCCTTCTTGCTAGTTGCTGACATGGATGTAGTCCTCCAAAGAGTATACTATAATTAAGTAGCCAATTCTCAGATTATGGGCAATACAATTAACAAAAAAGCACTCTCTCAAGGTGTTCTTAATTTATAATCTCATATTCTCATAAATGTATAATAATGATATTGGTTGCAAAGATCACAATTTTATAACATATGCACAAGATCATGGAATTTTGATGTCATTTTATGATTTTTTTAAAATATTGTTAGATACTTCTTCTGGTTTTCCTCATATCCCATCAATGCACAAATTGTCCTACCCTTCTCTTAGACTCTCAGTTTGGACATGCAAGTTAGTGTTCGCACAAGATACATATAGATATATTAGTTTTTAGTGGGATTTCATGTAAGATTGAGAATCCTGAATCCCTTAAGATTGTTCTAACACAGCTCTAAGAAAATCTAATGACATCCAACTAAGATAGATGCTAAGACTCTTTTATGACAAGTAGTCTTAGATATAGTAATAGGTACAGCCTATCCAGGTTTTTTTGTTTTTTGTTTTGGTCATAGACTTATCTATATTATTCCGGACTGCTATGTAAGCCACATCAATATGACGTTAGCATGACAAAATTTACATGAAAATTAAATTCAATATTAAAGTTGGAAAAAAAAAAAAAAAAAAAAAAAAAAAAAAACCTTTACTTCAAAACCTACCATGCATTTTTTCCTCCAAGCCGGCGAGAAAGGACAAAACTTGGTTTGATCATCGGGTTCATTAAGGAATTAGTATTAAGTAAACATATGAAAAAAAGTGCCCCCTAAATTAAGTTGATGAAGCTTTGTGGTGAAGGCAAAAGCCTGGTTAAATAAGAATATAGTCTTAGACTTTCCTCACTAACAAAGGTAATTTGATTTGGTATGACCCTACCGTTAAATTGGAAGGTGATAGGTGTTGTGATAGCTATATTCATTATTCACTGAACCGACTTAATTATCAGTACTTAATTAATCATCTTTGAAACAGACATTTTTGCTAGGAAAAAAAAAACAAATAAACACTACAGCCGAGCCCTCTGCAGAGAGACATAACTCACACATAAAAACAATGGTCCACAACTCTTTACCAATAGACCATTAAATTATTGATTCTCTTGAAGGTTTAAATTATTAGAATATAATAAATTTAACCATTTAACTATAACTCTAACACTCTCTCAACCATCACATACTCTTGCTGCGAAGGTCGCTCTACAAGTATAAGTGCTTGTGGAGAGCTCAAGTTTTCAAGAGAAAATTTCACACACATATACATTTAATTTAAGATAGTGTAGAGTTTCTATCTTGTATCAAGAAAAGAATTCTAACAGTCCCTCACGCATGTGAGCCTAAGTAGGCTAGATAGCCAATTTCAACTCATAAAGAAGAAAAGAATAACAAAGACTATTGAAGATGAAGACAGTTAAAAAAGAGGTTAAACGGGATCTTTTATTTAATTGTTGCCTCTTACATATGATACACACCTCCTATATTCTCTTATACTTTTGGTCTAAATCCCCAATTTTTACATTTGTATAAGGTTCATTATAGGCTTTGAAGTTGGCAGAGTTATTTATGTAACTATATTAACCACTTTTTAAGTTTCTTTGGCAATAATTAATAACGATCACAATA
The DNA here is from genome assembly GCA_032878915.1 of Castanopsis chinensis. Classification (NCBI taxonomy): domain Eukaryota; kingdom Viridiplantae; phylum Streptophyta; class Magnoliopsida; order Fagales; family Fagaceae; genus Castanopsis; species Castanopsis chinensis. Next base: position 17,149,530 of record JAVQMG010000130.1, read on the forward strand.
GAGAAAAGAACAATTTATTAATCCTAGACTTTAAGCATGAAATGGTCAATGAAACACGCAGACATAGATTACATATTTTACTGAATATCCTCAGATATCCTCAGCAGCTAAACACTTCATTATATATTTTTCCTTTTACAAGTAACAAGTCCATACTATCACCCTATAAAAAGTTTGGATTAAACTATCATGTTATTAAATGATATTGTTAACAAATCATAAAAATTCGTCATCTTTTAGGTAGTTGAAGAATTGTGGCTTGACTTCTCAGCTACCTAACAATCAGGGCCACTCTACATAGATGCTAGAATATGTTCCTGCCAAAAAACAGAAATTATACTTGCAGAAAAAAATTTATATATAAATATATATATATATATATATATATATATATAATTATTCTTATTTTTTCTACTTAAAAATAATTTTGAAAAGCCTAACTTAAAAATCACAAAAATTTGGGCTCAACAAAAATAAAAGTATATATACTAGGGACCAAATGTTGTAAAATTGTTATATCCTAACATTAATCACAAAAATAATCTTAACCCCTTGAACAAAAAATTAAAAGCCCATATAGCAATAAAATTGGCTGTGAGTTATCTTCAGTAGCACCAACAGCTTTGCTCTCCTTGACAACTCGGTTTGCAGTTGTAACATGTATATTCTCTCTCTCTCTCTCTCTCTCTCTCTCTCTCTCTCTCTCTCTCTCTCTCTCTCTCTCTCTCTCTCTCTCTCTCTCTCTCTGTCTATCATCATTTCATACTCTCTCTCTTATTTTATTACTCTTATCTCAGTATTTTGAGTTATCATTTTATCCCTCATCAATTCCTTTTCGCTAATTAATTTTGTTAATAGAAGGAAATTGTAAAACTTTATATATATGAATAGTTTTCTTTTGTGATATTAATAAATTCAAGGTTTTTTTTTTTATTAGATCTTGTATAATATAAGTTTCTTAATGATTACCCTAGAAAGAATTCCTAGGGTCACAACTGCTTCGTTAATTTATCAATTGTTTCCCTCTCAATCAATGTAAATTTAAAGGGAAAATATTGTTATTAGCTTGTGCTTGAGTACTTGCGTTATTATATATATATATATGTTGTTTCTCTATTATAAAATCAACAGTTCCATTCGGCACATTTACGGTCACGAATTGCACGATTGGCTTCTAATTTTTATTATTTTGGGGGCCATTTAATGGGGTTTGTTTGTAATGAACAAAGTCACAACAACTCTCTCCAACCATACCACATCAAGGAGACAAACCACCATTTTAATATGCTTCCTTCCATTACTAAAGGTAACAAAGATCACTATATTATCCTTTTGATGACAAACCCTTATGGGCCTTCTCCTTTTCTTTTCAGTAGTATCATACACTCCAAAGACCTTTTAGTTGGTTTTTGTAGGACCCTTTGCCTTTTTTACGAGGGCTTTACTTTCTTCTTCCATAGTTAGAAGGGCCTAGACAGTAGACATGCAAGCCTCATCACCTTGACTTAAAAGTTCTATGGAAGTGATTGATGAAATGGGAAACCAAACAATTTTTTAGAAGTGCTAAACGAGCTAATCGTGGCACCTCATCGTCATCGATCCGTTTACTTCGACTTTTAACAAAGAAATTGCATTAAGAATTCCTCGAGATCTGCTATATAGCTCCAATAGTCCAACAAAAACAATTGGTGCCACGAGGAACAACATATCAAGGTCGACATTGTTGACTTGTTATTACATGCTATGTTGTTAACACAACAGTAATGTAATGATAGATATTAATATTGCCCAACTCGAACAATATGTAGAAAAATGAACCCACGTGACAACGGTGATTTGAATTGGGCACACCACAGAGTCGGCAAATAATGTGTGTAAAGATAAACAAGAGGTTTGCTGACCAGATTGCCTACAAAGACCACAAAAGGCCCTTGAATCATTCACCCTTGTCAACAGCTCGTGTGTTTGCCTAGCAACAAGAATTATCTGTTGCTGTGGCCGAAAGTGCTCTCCTTGTCTTATTACACAACGGAGAAAATGACACTACCATATATACATACGAGTAGACAATGCGTGTGAGAAGCAATTTCGTTGTGTATGACTTTAAGAACATGTTGAAAGCATGTCATTTTATCTTTGCCAAACGCAAATATGTGAAAGTTGAGCAGGATGGGTGCCAACTTAAATCAATTTGAGCTTTCTCTCTTTGGGAATTCACGGCTCCAATATGGCCTATGACTGCAAGTCGGCAACCATGGCTTCCATCAACTATTTGCATGGTTTACCTTCATATGAATTACCAACCAGAGTTATTAGGAAATAGTAAATTTAATTTTATAATCTAACATTCTCCCATCACATGTGGATATAAACCACTCTTATTTAGTGGGGTTTAACAGGTGAAAATTTCCAACTTTAATACTATGATAACTTATAAATTGTCTCAAAAACTTAGTCATCTATATAATAATAAAATATAAAAATAGAAGGTTTGATGAAATTTTGTGCTCTTTAGAATTCGTGCTCCCTCTGACTCTTTTTTTCTTTTTTGGATCCACTATTCTAACTTAGGATGTCTCAAAATATTGCCCATTTTGAAAATTCAATATAAATATTTTTTTTTCATAATTTTCTTATCTTACCCTATACTTAATTTGAAAAGTCAATACACTGATAATCTTGTGGCTTGTTGGCATTGTCTAATCTTCCTAGGTAGAGCCTATGTTCAAATCCCTTCATTTTACTCATTATAAGAAAAAGAAAAAAAAAATTCAAAGGTCTTTTTCTTGTTTATGCTAAATTAAAGATGATAATTTTAAAAACCGACCACTTTTTTATTTCAAAGAGAATCTGCGGTATGCAATAATTATTTTTCCCAATCTTAGATGGAGGATAATAGAAATTTTTTTTTTCTTCCTTTTTTTAAGTGAATAAGGAGTTGAAATATATAAGTGTAAGGTGTTAATCCAAGCCCAACTCGAAACAAATATTTCGGGGGAAGATAAAAAAGAAAAACTTACCATTTTCCATTTGATTGAAGACTTTTACAGTAAAATTTTGGGTTTTTTTTTTTTTGGTGTTTGTGTCAATTATAAAAAAGGAAAGGATAAAATAATTTCATACTTTCTTTGTGAAACACCGTACATTTCCAGCATCAAATTCCGCTCGGCTACAAATAGATCAAGGTATACGTTCATTTCAACTCAATTGGACAAATGTTTTAGAGATGAGCGGGCTGAGTTGCAACACATTGGCCCAGAATTGCCTATTGGTTACTTGGTTTCAATGTAGCAACCATAGCGGCCCAAATTGGTTCAGCTACGTTTGGCCCGCAAGGCTACATGTGGACCTTCCATTGATAATAATCCAAAAGATGTGATCAGCTCAGGTGCCAATACCGTGCCAAATTGCCAAAGACCGATTAAGATTTAAGAATAATAAAACCACAGAAATCATAACCACAGCTTAAATTGAAAAAGTAGTAGACACATGCAACTCCACTGCACGTAGAATAGGAAGATGACCATGCAGCATATATGATTTCATGGTTTCAGTCACCTCTGAAGGTGGTGCCTTAAACTTAGTCCAAAATGCTCAGTTTGTTGAAAACATGAAGAAAATCTCGAGTGCATATAGTGTCAATGTTATTCTAGATGTAAGGCATGCACATGGTTAAATAATACCAAAAAAAGCATGACCTTATTGGCAATAATGTGATGAGCCGAAAAAAAAGAAGCAATATATGCATGTGAAAACCTGAGGGGAAAAAAGATATTATGAAAAATTGAAGTATGATATATATGAGCTCAAAAACTTCAGACATTAGAGATGATGGTTAGGATAAAACTTGCCATCTTTTTCTTTTTCAACAACAATAATTAAGTTTTAATTCAAAAAATTTAGGTCAGCTATAGATCTTCAACAAATTAATTGGATTGTTTACGCTAAAGGTTCCTTCTATTTTTTTTTGGGGACTTAATATATATATATATTTATTAAGATAGTAGTTTTATAATTGGAGAGGCCAAAATTGTTGTTGTGTTTTGGCCACTGAAAATGAGAATCGAACCAGGTTCTTGCTAAGGATTTTGGGTCAAAAGAACCTATTTATATAGATTTTGGAGTCACATAGTTTGGTTGGACGAATGAGTTTGTCAATTCCTAGCCTAGAGTGGTAACGTTCTTATCTCAAGGTATATAAAAGAAGCTTCTCTGAGATGCTACAATGGCTTCTTTGCCAAGTCGAATTAGCATTGAATGCTACAAGACAATGGAAGCTAGATTCCAACTCACCACGTTAGGGAGACACACCCTACCTCAACGTCTCTTCAGCCGACCTGAAGGGAGAAGAAGTTGTGTGGACAATGCAAATTACCTATAATTAAATATCCCCTAAAAACTCTATTTTCGCTACATCTTGGTATCTTGGGAGTGTCAATGCAATCTATTCAGAAGTAAATGTAACGTTGGGCCGTTGTCCAAAGGCCTAGGGCCCAATGGACAATAAAGAAAGGCTCAATCAAGTCCTTAACATGAATAGTCATGTTAAGGAAACTCCTCCCGCCCACACTCTCCCTCGAAGAAAGATAATTGTGCCGAGGAGAACTAGTCAGGGTGTTTGGCCGAGAAGATATGGTGCCTTGAGGAAGTCCCCCGTTTAAGCACAACCCTCAATGCATGACACTAATTACGAGGAAATTGCCACATTGACGGTGTAAGGAAAACCGACGTCTTAATTATGAATCTGATACGTTAGAATAATGAATTAGACTCAAACTTCCATTATGATTCTAAAAGGTGGTGTAACCTATGTAAAAGTAGAAGATTCTCATCATTACAAACTCATTGACTCCTTGAGTATAAATGGGGCAAGATCTTAAAGAAAAGTGGTTAGACATTGTCTGAGGGGAGATGATTGATCTATGGGAGAGAGAGAAAGAGTTAGAGGGATTAAGGAATTAGAAAATCCTCCTCCATTGTTACATGCATATCTGGTAACAAGAAAACCACCTCTGGTAACCTAATAACTAGGTTTTTCAGGCTTTAAGTTAGTTCTATCATTCGTCTTACAGGTCTTTTACCCTTTTTAAATTCCTATTGTGAGTTATTCCTTCATTTTTACATACAAATTAGTTTTGGTGACTATCCAAACCAAGTGGATTCTATCATCCACGGTATATTATCTTCTTGCTACATGCATGATATAGCATAACACTCAAAAGATCAATAGCAAAAAATAGAAACAACATTTTTAAAATATTTTTGGAATTCCATTTTTTTTTCTATCCATCAATGTAACAACTCTAGAATGACAAAAATTAACCCCCAAAAAAATCACAAAATATTTTAAAATTGTTGAGTTGATAAAAGGTAAAGTCATATAAGATGAAAACTAGTAACAATATCAATTCTATTGTTGTGAAAAATGTTTTTTGGTAAGTAACATTCCTTTTGCCCCAAAATAGAAATAGTAAATGCTAGTGTATATTGGTTGTTGCACACGATCATACACATACTTGGACTCAAATAATGACTTCATACACTTTCATTTTCCACTTAAATTCAAGTCATTATTTTAGTGCAAAACAAAAATGTGTGTATAGTTATGTGCAATAATCCGTATAAAGATTCCTCAAATAGAAATACACTATAGTTAATTGATCACTTCATTTAACCTAAATAAATCTATATAATATCTCAAAACTAAAATTTATTATTGTTATACTCCTGTTGAGCTACATTAATATAACATATCAGTCTATTTTTATCTATTTCCGTCAATTTTGGTCAATTTGCTCAATTTTAGTTCAGTTTGGTCATTTCGAAATAATTTGGTTCACTTCAGTCCAGTTAAATCCTTTTGATTTAATTTGGTTCACTTCAGTCCAATATGGTCATTTTGGTTCAATTTGGCCTATTTTTTTTTTTATAGATTTTTAATCACAGTTTAAAAAAATTATTTAAATATAGTGAATATCACATTAATGCAAAACTAAGGACTAAATAAAGAGGAAAATGACACGTTGCCGCGCTTTCAGCCTCCGATTCCAGATTTAGAATCAAAAGCGACTGTTACCATTATTGTGTGTGGTCTATATTACTACACTTCATATATCAACAACAACAAACATAGATCAGTCTCCAAACAACACCGCTCACTCTCTGTGTCTGTGTTGAAAACACAACATGGATTGCTTGTCTATGCGATTATCACCGTCTCCTCTGTCTTCCTCTATTCCCAACCTTCAGGTAACCCCACACACCCATTATCTAAAAACCCAACAAAAAGAAAAACAAAAAAACTTCTAGTGTAGTGCTTAAATTTCTAGTTAATATCAGTACAAGATTCAAAGTTGTAGTCTTTGTCGTATGAACTACTCGGTTACTGAAAGTTTTTTATATACCAATAAAGAAAAAACCAGAGCAAAAAAAGTATATGAAAACGTAATTATTATATATATATATATATATATATATATATATATATAAAAAGGGCTTGCGTGTTAAGAACATAGTTTTTTCCATTTCTGTCTAATCGGATTCTGTCAGTGTTAGTTAGAAAAAGGGAATTAAATGGTGGGTTTTAGAATTTGAAGGGTCTCTATGTGTAAATTGTATTATATGAGCCTGCAAAGTTAATAAATGTTTAGTATAGTATGATAAAGTGTTTGATGTAAATGTGATCATGATGCAATGTTTAAAATATGGAAGGATAATGGGTGCATTTTTTGGCCAAGTTCCTCAGAATCACTGGAAAAGATTCAACATTTTTTTAATCACTAAACCAAAAGTTTACATCATGTATAGTTGGTGAACTTTTAGCATGTCATCATCCTCAAATTCATGATTATTTTAATTTGCATGGCTCAATCAATTGACACTGCAGGGATCTGCATCACATTTTGGTAGAAATTTTTCGAACAGATCTTTGAATCGTCAGTTGCTGTCCTCTCCATTTCCTAAACCGTTTCTTCAACTTGATGACAGACCACAGTCTTTTGTTTACCGACAAAGTTTAGCTTCTCTCTCGTCAAGAACTAAAAGAGGGCCAATCTCAGCAGAAGCTGGAAAGCAGAGCTGGGACTTCGGCAGATTTTTTAAAACTATATATTTTTTCAATGGACCCCCATCTCCTGCTAAGGTCAGACATGGTTTATAAGCGAATGTTATTCAAATCTGACACTGGAACCTTATTATGCCCTTTACTAACAATAATTCAATATTTGGGAATTGTGAAGTTCTTTGAATCTCTGATTGAGAAATTATTCAGTCCATCCCCTAGTAAACCAGTAAACACCATGGATACCTCTGGTATTGTCCTGGTAGCTGGAGCTACTGGTGGTGTGGGTAGAAGAGTGGTCGACATCTTACGGAAGAAGGGATTGCCAGTCCGAGTATTGGTATTTCTGCTTACCTTCCTGATTTATTTTAATGCATGCTTAGGTTCTGCAAGCCGGTTGTAATATTCAAGAAAAGTATATTACAGTTTGCTCTTTAATATATTTTTGGTTTACAATAGCCGCCTATTTTCTTATTCCCCGTATATTGTTGTTGACATATGACAATTTTTCAGGTCAGAAATGAAGAGAAGGCAAGAAAGATGTTGGGCCCAGATGTTGACTTGGTGAGCAAGCGACCCATTTAATGGAAATTGCTGCAGTAACTTTTTATTCCTTACTGATTACATTAATGCTGTCATCAAAAAATGGCTTTAAGTTGTTTTGTTTGGGTGCGTTCCATACATTCAATCATATGATCTGAGGTTTAGTTGTCTGGCTATCATTTATTGACAATCAGGATCTCACACAATGGTTTCTCTGTAGGATATAAGTTTTATGTGCATCTATGGTGGGAACTGACTTCTTAGTAAAGTTATTATTGTCATTACACTTTATTTTGTGTATTTTAAGTTATTAATCATTAGAAGCTTCTGAATTCGTGTCTGGTACCATTGTACCTTTTGATAAATTTGAGTCAATGATACTTCTAACTGTTTTGGCAGAACACTATGAAGAAGCCAGATGCTTCATAGGTATAATAGCTATATTGAGTTATCAAACTGATTTTGAGTCTGTGGATTTTGTCTGGGACTTCAATTATTTTATTTGAAGTACCTGATATATGATATAGTCACCACCATTTTGTGGTGGAAGATAATCAGATTCATTCATGCAGAACTTATGGCACACCAAGATATTTCTTGTATATGATTATGTATAATGAGCATTTTATAAGAAAAATTGATTCTGTTTTCATTCCTTACCCTGCATGCTTCCAACTGTGCCTTTCTCTGCAATATCTCAGATTGTTGGAGACATCACTAAGGAGAGCACTTTGGTCCCTGAATATTTCAGAGGAGTGAGGAAAGTTATTAATGCTGTTTCTGTCATTGTTGGGCCAAAGGAAGGGGACACTCCTGATAGGGCAAAATATAGCCAAGTATGTGTTTGAAAATTGTTAAGATGGTGAAAAGTCATAGTTTCATGTATAGATGCAGTATATTTCGCAACTAGAATGTCAGCCCACTTTCCATCAATTTGTTTGCCTTCTTATATATAATCTGTATGCTTGCTACCCCATATTTTCCTTCTCTGACACTAAAAAAATGTTGTGGTACAGGGGATCAAGTTCTTTGAACCAGAGGTGGCGAACTGATGCCTATTCTCTTTTTTTTCCCCCTCAAATTGAAATTTCAAATTATAGCTTCACTTTTTCCATTTAGCAAATCTGTGGTTTTTGATGACTATGGTGCCTTATTTGATTGATGAGAACAGATAAAAGGTGATCCACCCGAAAAGGTGGAATACATTGGGATGAAAAATTTAATCAATGCTGTAAAAGGAAGTGTTGGACTTCGAAATGGAAAACTACTATTTGGATTTGAAGGTACACTATTTTCTAGATGAAAATTATATGTATGGAACCATGCTGCTGCATTTGAGCAAGTCTTTTAGCATACAGATAAGAGCAAAAAAAAAAAAAACAAAAACAAAAGCTTCAAAATAAATTGGAATGGAAAAAAGGGGTAAGGGGTGGGGGCAATGCATAGCATTCAAGAAAGAAGCAAAATAAGAACAAATGTTCATAAATTATAGATGCCATAAAACATGAATGTTGAAATGCCATTTATAACATCATCTTTTGTGTATAGAATTTACAAATTTATTGTCTTCATTTCTTATTCTACAAGTCATTTTCAGCAGATTGCTGGATTTGCCATTAGTTGTTAACAATTCAACCAAGAATTTTGATACTCTGCTACATTAGGGGAAAAGTATGTTCACCATGGGTTGGCTGACCTGAAGTTACCAATTAATATAGGCATTGGTGCATTGCAATTTAGCCAAAATCCTAAATAGCATTTCTCATTCTGTTTGAAACATGAATATGATCTGTGACTGATTGTTTCTTCTTTTCTTTCCTCTTACTCCTGTTTTTGCAGATAATAATTCTAGAGAGCTTGCTTGGGGTGCTTTAGATGATGTTGTTATGGGAGGAGTTAGTGAAAGCACATTTCAAGTTGACCGAAGAGGCAGTGAAATTGGTGGCCCAACTGGGGTTTTCAAAGGTTGTTCCTGTCAGACTGTTCCACCTTTATCTTTCCATTATCTAGTTTCTTACATGCAATCCCATAAGAACTATGGTGATTAGCTTTCTACATCCAAATTCTTTGATTTCTTTCTTTCTTTATATATTATTTGGTGCACCTCCTCCAGGTGTTGTTTCCATTGCAAACAATGGTGGCTTTACTAGTATCAGAACAAAGGTAAAATGCAATGATTTTTCTTGACTTCTTACTTCTGTGTGATATATGCCTTTCTGATCCTTGTTCTGGACTATTTCACTCTACATATGCTGATAAATGATCTTATATAGAATCTTAATAAGCCTAAATCATGCTACTATAAGAAGTGTTTGTAGCATTTGTCCAGATGGTAAGACAGTGAAATTTCTTTAGTTTTTATGCCCCAAGTTCTTTAAGAAATGGAACAAAATGATTTCATTAAAAGGTTCTTCAACCAATTTGTTGTGTGACAACCTTTCTATTGATTGCTGACATGAACTTTTGACATTTGTTTGGACTACTTAGATAATATAGTGTTTCAGTTATCCATCTGGCATGGTTACTAAATACAGTACTATAAGATAATATTGATTAATTCCCACGTCTCTACTTTGCGTATCAATATGTGAGGGCCATATTATTTTTGATGAAAGTGCACCTCTTTCTAAACAAGGAATGAGGTTAACAATAAGCTTTCTTTTCCAAAACAAGTTATTAGTGAGCTGTCCTCTCTCTGTTAATGGAGTTCTCTAGTATTTTCTTGCTGCCTGTGGCAACAATTTGTCATCTTCTCTCTCTCTCCTTTTTTTTTTCCCTCTGTTACAAGTTGGAAAAAAAATATTAAGTTGCTCCATTTTTCATTGATATTTAATCTCATTATTAAAAGTTACTTTTTTTGGGCAATAAATTTTTCCTCAAAAGTGTGGCTGTGCCTGACTTTCCTGCATTTTATACTAATTGATATTTCAATTCTTCTTATTCTCCTCTCTTTTCTTGGTGTGTGTTCTAGGCCTTTTTGGATGAGTTACTTTAATTTATGAGTTTACTTTTTCGTGTTTTTCTTTCAGAATTTTTCAGTTCCAGAGGATCTTTCTGCGTATGACGGTTTGGAGCTTCGCCTTAAAGGTGATGGTCGCAGGTATAAACTTATCATTCGCACTAGCAGTGATTGGGACACTGTCGGTTATACAGCAGGCTTTGACACTGTAGCAGGCCAATGGCAGTCAGTGAGTGACATTTAACCCCTTAATCAAATGGCTGTGTCAATTAATCACAATTTTCAAGCTATGGTGCTCTTTTCCTATCCAGATACGCTTGCCATTTTCTTCTTTGAGGCCTATATTTCGAGCACGAACAGTATCAGATGCCCCACCCTTCAACCCTACAAATGTTCTATCATTGCAGGCATGCTTCCACTAACACTATTGGCTATTTTCTGCTTCATGGTTTTCTGCCTTGGTTCTTGATGATGTATCCAAATAACTGCAGCTCATGTTCAGCAAGTTTGAATATGATGGGAAATTGAATCCTACTTTTGTGGAAGGTGCATTTGAGCTTCCATTATCAAGCATCCGGACATACATAAAGGATCCTATATGTCCAAGGTTTAACAATTCTTTCCCTTTGGATCTTGTTTATTATTATTTTTATTATTATATAAATGCTTCAATAATTTGTCTGTTAGGCGGACTTTCTGCTTTAGATTCTCTCTTTCTGTTGTGTACTTTGTAGGTTTGTACACGTGAGCTCGGCCGGAGCTACCCGCCCTGACAGGCCTGGACTTGATCTAAGCAAACAGCCACCTGCTGTTCGCTTGAACAAGGAATTGGGTTTTATTCTCACATTCAAGCTAAAGGTTTTTAATTAATATCTGCAATCTTATTAGTTACAGATTATTTGTATTGCTGCCTACTGTGTTAATGCATTTTCGGAGAAAGCTATGCTGCTGCAAACAAATTGCAAGCTGACTCTTAAATTTGGACTATTTATTTGAAATACAAGAAGTTACTATACATGGATTGATGAGTTGAGCCTTTTATGGTTTTACCCAATGCTTTATGAGTTGAGCCTTTTACAGTTTTACCCAATAGTAAAAAAGTACATATTAATTAAGGTGACAGAGATTATGATTTTGGATAGGATATAATGGTGGAGAAGAAAACATGGGCTAATCTTGATTAGTCTATTGAGGATCCAATGATCCATAGCCAACCACAAACTTTTTGGACTAGTGCTTTGTTGTGATTATTGTTATTGTAGAAATCCTTGTTAGAGTGGATATTATGCAAACCAATATAAATATGACATATTGACTAGAGAAGATCCACTGTAAATAAAAAGAAAATTACATCTAACCTACAATTATAATAACTCAAAACTTGGTACAAATATTGACCCAATACGATTAAAATGGAAAAGAACTTTTACTACAATTGGTTAGTTACAAAAATAAATGAGTTAGGAGTAAAGAGGAAAAGAGGAGATATTCAATTTCAAATTGCTTGTTATTGATCAGTGTCTTATGCTGGTACCTCAAGCCTATCCATCTACAAGTCTGCTCTTCATAGTCTGACACTGGAAAATTCTTCAATAGGGGGAGGATTTATTAAGGGAAAGCGGAATACCATATGCAGTTGTTAGGCCATGTGCATTAACTGAAGAGCCTGCCGGAGCAGATCTCATTTTCGAGCAGGGAGACAATATAACGGTACAACATTTTTTCTTTAATCATATCTCAGTTTGTACTATTTAATGGTAATGTTCAAATACCCCGCTGGTCGGTTCTGTTAGCATTACCGTGCTCTTGAATTGAGTTTCTTGGGTTCTTGGTTAAGCCTTCAAGGCTAAAATTACTTTATGCGATGATTTTTTACTATATCATACATACAGGGTAAAATATCAAGGGAAGAGATTGCTCGTATATGTGTTGCTGCTTTGGAAAGCACATATGCTTGTGACAAGACATTTGAGGTAATACTCTTGCTCCCCCTATTTTTGTCATATAATTGTAGTTTATGCACTTCATTTCTCTTTCTATTAATGTGCTTGGTTTGTGTTGTATGGGATAATAACTGATTGTAGCATTTGCATGTAATATATTGATAGAAGTGCAAGTTTTACTTTAAATGCTTGTAGTTTAATGTGCCACACAAAATCACCTTGTAATAATGTAAACTGAGTTTGTGACTTTCTTTTAACTTCTTTCATTTCTCATTTTCCCCCTCTTTTCCTCAATTAATTTAAGGGAAAATTTAATATAATTGCTATAATTAAGATCGGCTATGCTCTATGCCGTTGAATGTTGGGTTGTCAAGAAATAACATATTATAAAATGAGTGTAGTTAAAACAAGGGTGTTGAGATGTATAAAGGGAAATACACTGAAAAATAGGATTCAAAATAAAGAAATTTGTTTAAAGGTAGGGTGGCTCTTGTTGATGAAAAGATGAGAGAGATTTGCTCGAGATGGTTTGGTCTTCTTCAATGGAGAGTGATTTTAATGCAATGGTAAGAAATTGATTCAAGTTGAGGGAACAAAAAAATGGTATAAAAAGACCAAAAATAACATGTAAGTAATAAAGAGTATGACTTTGGATATATATATAAAAAAAATAAAAATAAAAAAAGTATTTGTGGCTGACCTGGATTAATCAAAGATCCATAGCCAACCCCAAAATTTGGCACTAAAGCTATGTTATTTGTTTGGAGTAAAAACTAGTTTTTAGTTTTTCTGTAAAGGATTGTGGATGGTTGTAGTGGTAACATTTTGTCTGAATATCATAGAAAATAAATATAACTTTGAGGGTATGCAATTTATAAATTATTATGCTTGCTTGTTCTTAAGCCACTTCAAAGATAGGGGTGAACTACTCTGTCTAATTTATTACTACTTTAAGCAACATTTATAATCGTAATCACTGATTCCAGCAGTGATATCATAGAACACATTATAAAACTTTTTACATGGTCAGACTTCAGGCTCTAAGTTTCTGGTTATCCATCCTATAATAATCTTCCTCTATGGCTTAGACTCATTTGAAATTTTTTGGGGAAGATTAACTACAATACTATTTTGAAATTGAGGAAACAGGATCGAAAAAGTTTAAAAATGAAATGCAGTTTCTTCTCTCAATAAGAAAAGCTGTAAATCCTTTTTCAATAACATGATTACTTTAGCTTGGTCAGTACCAGTAAAAAATACAAGTGCTGTGCGGTCTAACTTGTATGATTTACCATGGAACTTCTTGACTATAAATGTTTGGATGAGCTGAAAGCATGCAAGTGGGAGAATGCTTTTGTGATACTTATTTACTCTTGAGCTTAATCAAGTTTCATTTATTGGAGTTTTGGGCATCATCACTTTCTTCTTTGTCTTCTGCAGGTTAAAAGTGTGATTCCATTTAGTGAGCCTTTTACAGTGGACCCTGAAAACCCACCTCCAGAGAAGGACTATGACATGTACTTTAAAACTCTAAAGGATGGAATTACGGGGAAAGAAATTCTAGAACAAAGTCCTGTCCCAGTCTGATGCCAGTTTAAGCTTGTCCAATTTTGAAAATAGCCATGTAAGTAATGTGGAGGTGGTCATATAATTATTTCATGTAAACCGGATTTAAGAAGAAAGTCTGAGACTGTGCACTTATATTTGTTACCTATATCACACACAGTTTATCATTTCCCAATGCATATTTTGATAAAATTGTGTTAAATTATCCACAATAATTCTTTGTTCTTACTAATATTATTAATCAACTCAGTGAAGCAGACTGAGGAATTCTTTGACTGCTTCACTTATACTCTTTGATAATCTCGAAAAACACCAGTAAGCTATGTGGTCCTCACAAGACTGAAATAAAACCCTGCACAAAAAGAAAAGACCTAACAGAGAGCATCGGTGTGGTGCCGGCCAAATACCATTCGAAGGTAAAGTTGTAACCTTTTTTAACCCTAGAGTGCTAGAGTTGAGTTAATTATACGTACCTTAATTTGTGAGGGTCTTGGAATATCTATAGTAGTGTAGAGCTGAAATTCATGCCTTGGTCAAGAAATCCTTTCCTTCTAGGAGAGTAACTCGTGGATTTTGCCTATCCTCTTTAGTCCTTTTCCTTATAGGAGTCTTCTTAGTTAGGGTTGGGTGTGTAGGTCAAGCAAAACCATGACAGTCCTAACATGAACCGCAAGTTAATTTCCTTTAGGAGACTTTGGAGCCAAACCAATAAAAACACCTGCTACGTGTCACATTCGTCCGTCCATAAAGGGTCCATCCTCCTTATATCCGTCATATCCTTATTTTTTCCTTTTCGGTTGCCCCCTCATTCTATGAATCCGTCATCTATTCTTGCCGGGCTCATGGAATGACAATTTGTTTCGACCCCACGAATCCGTCAAGTATTCTCTATGGGCGCACATTGATTGCCAGGCTGGATTAGGATTATAAATGCGCTGAGGACACGTGGCGAGACTTGATTGACGGTTTACTAGAATCGAGGCGTCCCTTCGTTTTTTGCACGATTCTCCATATATATATATATATATATATATATCACCCATCCTTTTCATTTTTACGTTTTGGAAAGAATTTTGGCTAACCAGAGTGCAACCGTCCTCTTTGTGTGACCGTCACCTCACGAAGCTACTACTCTACTGTTTACTCAATTCTCTCGTCACTTCTTAGCACCGTCCAACTGTGAGTATCTTCTTCACTCTTTTCTTTCCCTTTTACTTTGTATGTTGGTCCGTTATCTATGTAGAACTAAAGTCTTAGGTTTCCTTTACCCGTCATTTGTAGGTGTCCAATGTCTAGTGATGCTTCGAGCAATCAGTCTTTTGTCCGTGAGGGAGTGGGCTACGAGGAGGTTTACCCGTCAGGTCAGGCAGACCCGGGCACCTCCGTTGAGAAGAGGGAACCGTTATCCAGCTCTCCTTCCTATGTGGAAGATGAAGGGCGAGATGAAGACGGGTCAGAATATGACTCTAATGACGACGTAGACAGTGTAGATCCTCCCGTCCAGCCTGTAATAGGTAAATATGGGTTTAGAGAATTCGTCCTGCTCCCTTTGTGGATGATGAACGACTTCACTTCTTCCATCAAACCACAACATTTCAACACACTTAAGGAGAAATACCAAATACCTGACACCATACCCATCTGTCTACCATTTAAGTATGAGAGATGCTACTACAAGGGTCTTGAAGATGTTGGTGTGTATGAGCAGATGCTTAAAGCAGGCCTTCTCTTTCCTTTAAGTGCCTTGCACCGTCGCCTTCTTCAATACTTGGGTTTGGCCGTCACCCAGGTTTCACCAAACGCCTGGAGAGTTTTCCTGAGCGTTGAGGTTTTGTATGGCGTCATGTCTCATAGGGCGAGACGGTTAACAGTGGAGGAATTATTTAATTGTTACCGTCCATCCGAGATCGTCAAGTCGAGGGGTATGTACAGCTTCGTACCGAGGACTCCGGTGCTTAGGCTAGTGTCCGATACCCCAGACTCCAACTATAACTGGAAAGGACGATATTTCTTCCTTCAAGTGGATGATTGGATGAGTCGTCCTGATGACCACGAATACATGTCCGTCGGTAAGACATGGGGCATATTTTCACCATCTGGTATGCGTCCGTCCTGCTTTACTTTTCTATTGTTGATGTCATTCTAACCGTCTGGTATGTGTCCGTCCTGCTTTGCTTTTCTATTGTTGATGGGATTCTAACCGTCTGTTTTTGGCAGCGCGTAGCCGTCCACAAATTACCACCGAGTAGTTTGGGTTCCTTGAAAGAATTTTCCAGAAAACCGACTTGTCGAAGAGGACGTGGATAAAGCTCATCACTTTGGACACCCTCTATTGGTACTGTGACGGTCCTGAGCCTACAGCTGTTGCCCGTCGATATGACTCGAGAATACGCAAACGTAAGTCTCTTTTGACCAAGAGCTGTTGACCTTTTTATGTTCTTACTATATTCTTACCCGTCATCCGTCTGCAGAAATGGACAAAACTAGAAGGAGAGCCCTTATCAAACAACAGGCCGCGGCCAAGAAAAAGCTTGGGGGTGATCTTCCACGTAAGATGGGTTTATCCCACCCTTCTACAAAAAGAGGTCTAGAGAAGGCTGATCGTCCTAGCAAAAAATAAAGGCTGGTGACGGGTTTGCCAGCCGTCCAAGGCACAGCAAAGCTGCCCCCCAAGCTGGACGTAGGTAAGGGTAAAGGTCTCACGTCCAACCCTGACCCCGTCAACGAGAAAGCTCCCCTCCTGCTTAGAGAGGACTCTCAGTACGCCTTTACTCAATTGACTTCTATCATCAAAGAGGAGGACTACGAGGACCTTGGAAATCATGCGACGGAAGCCATGGGGGAGACGGCCTTATTCAGCTTTGCTCAGGTAATACCCGTCGTATTCTTGCTCTGTCGTATTCTTTATACTTATATTAACTTGTCGTTATTGATACAGACGGTCCTAATGGCGAAA
Source organism: Castanopsis chinensis (assembly GCA_032878915.1). Taxonomy (NCBI): domain Eukaryota; kingdom Viridiplantae; phylum Streptophyta; class Magnoliopsida; order Fagales; family Fagaceae; genus Castanopsis; species Castanopsis chinensis. The sequence continues at coordinate 17,166,557 of JAVQMG010000130.1, forward strand.
GGACTGATGGACTGTTGCCTGGCTCCTGAGAAGTCCTTAGAGCGCATTCATGCCAAGTCAAGGGCAACGGGGGAGAAGCTTGACGAGCTGAAGTTTTGGAAGCTTCGTCACGAGGAGAAGCTAAAAATGTCAGAGCAAGCACGTGAAAGTCTGGAAAAAGAGGTCGAGTACTTGAGGGAGACGGTGAAAGTTAATGAAAAGAATACTCGTCGAGCCAAGGTTAAGGCTGTCTAGGAGCATCGAGATCCTGACGCTCTCCTGATGGAACTGGGCACCTCTTTTGCTGACGGCTTTGACGATTGTCTCCGTCAAGTAAAGGCATCCTTCCCTGACCTGAGTCTTGCTCACATCAATATTGATGCTGGAGGCCAAACCCCTGCTCACCCCGTTGACTCTGAATGGACCGACGAGCTATTTGGCGAAGTCCCTGGTGACAACGAGGCCCCGAAGGACGGTGAGATAGGACCCGTCCAAGACGACGCCCGTCAGCATATCTTGTCGCCCAAGCTGAAGAGTAGCCCTTTTTTTTTTTTTTTTGGAAGTGTTTGGGGGAACAATTTATAATGTAATTTTAACCGTCGTAGTTTTCTATTTTGTAAACAATTTATTCAAGTAATTTCAACCGTCGCATGCTTTTTCATTACGATTTGTCTACATTACTTTTCATTATTTCTGATATTAATTTCTTACTTATTATATCCGTCCGTTGTATGGACTATTGATTTGGACGATCCGTCCGCTTTTTAGATTGTTTCATCATTCTTTTGGATGATCTGTCCACTTTGTAAGTTTCATCCTTCTTTTGGATGATCCGTCCACTTTGTGAACTTAATAGAATTCATTCTTTTGGATAATTCGTCCACTTTGTGGACTTAATAGAATTCATCCTTTTGGATGATCCGTCCACTTTGTGGACTTGTAAGTTTCATCCTTCTTTTGGATGATCTGTCCATTTTGTGGACTTGTAAGTTTCATCCTTCTTTTGGATGATCCGTCCACTTTGTGGATATAAGTTTCATCATTCTTTTGGATGATCCGTCCACTTTTAGGAACTTGATAGAATTCATCCTTTTGGATGATCCGTCCACTTGGTGGACTTGATAGAATTCTTCTTTTTGGACTTAATAGGTTTCATCCCTTTCGATGATCCGTTCACTTTGTGGACTTATAAGTTTCATCTCTCTTGGGTGATCCGTCCACTTTGTGGACTTAGTGAGCCTTGTTTGAATACATTGTGTATATTCTGAATAAACTCCTTTTATTATAGGTAGAATTTGGTCCATAAAAAGAATTAGAAAAGATCTCCAACTTCCTCAGGACATAAAAAGAATTAGAAAAGATCTCCAACTTCCTCAGGACATAAAAAGAATAAACTCCTTTGTAGCGCCAAGTAATTTCCTCAGGACAAGATCTCCAACTTAGAAGTTCCTGTGCCTGACCTTAGAGTTGTAATGCTTCACCATCAGATCCTGGTACTGCGCTAATCTTTGTTCTGCGGCTGCCCTGACTTCGCCCACTAGATCAAGTTGTATGGACATGGCTTCATCATTCTTGTGCTCATCGTGGTTTCCAACACGGTAGCTTACAAGCCCAACTTCTGCCAGTATGATCGCCTCACTATCATATGCCAAACGGAACGGTGTTTCTCCCGTTGGTGTCCTTGCTGTTGTTCTGTACGCCCACAAGACACTTGGTAATTCGTCTGGCCATATATCCTTTGCCCCCTCGAGACGAGTCTTGATGATCTTGAGTAAAGATCAGTTTGTGACCTCAACTTACCCGTTGGCTTGTAGATGGGCAGGTGACGAGTAGTGGTTCTTTATCCCCAGCTGAGAGCAAAAATTCCTGAATGCATCGTTGTCGAATTGCTTTTCATTATCTGAGACCAACACCCTTGGTATGCCATACCTACAAACAATATTTTTCCATACAAACCTACGAATATTTTTCTCCGTAATAGTGGCCAAAGCCTCTGCTTCCACCTATTTGGTGAAGTAGTCAATGCCAACCACTAAGAATTTCAGCTACCTTACTGTTGTTGGGAATGGGCTCATAATGTCCAAACCCCACTGTGCGAGCAACCATGGGGCCGTCATGGGTGTGACTTCTTTCGTTGGTTACCTTATGAGATTGCTAAATCGTTGGCATTTGTCACACCTTTTGACGTATGCGTTAGTATCCTTCTGTATCGTTGGCCAGTAGTATCCTGCCTTGAGAAGCTTGTGCACTAAAGACCTCGATCCTGAATGATTTTCGTAAATCCTCTCATGGACCTCTCTCATGACACAATCCGATTCTTCAGGAGCTAGACATCTAAGGTAGGGCCGAAAAAAGCCCCTCTTGTATAGAACATTTTTAATCATGACGAACCGGGAGGCTTTAACTCTTAGCTTTCTTGCAGCCTCTTTGTCATCCGGCAAATCACCATTCTTTAAATATACAGCTATAGGAGTCATCCAACAATACTCACCACTTACCCCTTGCATGCCAAAGCCATCCAGTAACGATGAGTATTGAACGAAGGATAATATCTGGTTGAGAATTATCATCGGTTCTACGGAGGTAGCCTTTGCAAGTTGATTAGCCTTTTGGTTTTGCTCCCTAGGAACTTGGACCAATTAGATTTAGAGGCTACTCATTCGACTTTTGACTTCGTCAAGATACCTCTTCATTCTTTCGTTCTTGCACTCGTAACTTCCTGTAATTTGGCTAATGATGACTTGAGAATCAAAGTAGACGACCACACCTTCAGCTCCCGCAGCTATTGCGAGGTCCAATCCTACTAATAGGGCTTCATATTCTGCTTCATTATTCGTCGTTGGAAAGTACAAGCGTATCATGCACTTGATCATGTCCCTTTTTGGTGTACGGATTACTACTCTGACTCCACCAGCATGTGTGTTAGAGGACTCGTCTGTGTGAACACTCCATATGGGGATTTCACCTGCCCCTTGTTCCTCTATGGTGGTGAACTCCGCGATGAAGTCCGTTAGGATCTGTCCTTTCATAGCAGCTCGAGGTAGATAACGACTATCGAACTCACTTAGCTTGATCGCCCACAGTGCCATTCGTCCAACCGCTTCAGGATTACTCATTGCCTTCCGTACGGGCTTGTCTATCAAAACATTTATGATGTGTGCTTGAAAGTATGGTTTAAGTTTTCGTGAAGCAGTCACCAATGCAAAGGCTAATTTTTCCATCCGAGGATATCTCTCTTCTGCCCCCCTGAGTGCTCGGCTCACAAAGTACACAGGTCTTTGTATTTTATCTTCTTCTCTAACAAGAGCCGCGCTGACGGCCGCCGAGGAGACGGCTAGATACAGAAACAACTCTTCCCCTGGCATGGATGGGCTAAGTAATGGAGGGGAGGAGAGGAGAGGTACGTCTTCAGGTCTTCAAACGCTTTCTGACATTCGCTCGTCCATTCGAATGCTTTCCTTAATGTGCGAAAGAATGGGAGGCATTTATCCGTCGTCCTTGAAACGAACCTGTTCAGGGCCGCAATCTTGCCATTCAATTTATGGACCTCCTTTAGTGTCTTGGGGGAAGCCAAATCCATTATCGTCTTCACCTTTTCTGGGTTGACCTCGATACCTTTTTGAGACACTATGAAGCCCAAAAACTTCCCTGTTGTGACCCCGAACACGCATTTTCTGGGGTTTAGCTTCATTTTGTAAGACCGAAGGGTGTCGAAAGTCTCTTGGAGGTCGCTTAAGTGGTCGGATTCTCTAATGCTTTTTACTAGCATATCATCTACATAAACGTGCACATTCCTCCCAATCTGGTGCGTGAACATCTTATTCATCAGCCTCTGGTATGTGGCACTAACATTCTTAAGTCCGAAAGGCATTACTTTATAGCAGAAAAGCCCTTGACTTGTGACAAACGATGTTTTTTCTTGATCAACTTCATCCAGCTTGATTTGTTTGTAGCCCGAGAATGCGTCCATGAAACTTAGGAGTTCATGTCTTGCGGTTGAATCCACTAAGGTATCAATTCGTGGAAATGGATAACTGCCTTTTGGGCAAGCCCTGTTCAGATCTGTGAAATTAACGGATATTCTCCAATTTCCATTTGCCTTCTTAACCATCACCATATTTGCCAACTAGTCCGGATAGTGAACTTCTCGTAAGAAACCTGCTTCCTGTAACTTCCGAACTTCCTCGGTGATGGCCTGGTCCCTCTCAGGAGCGAATACTTGCTTCTTCTGTCGGATGGGAGAGAATGACGGTGATACATTCAACCTATGGAATATTACCGAGGGATCGATCCTCAGCATGTCCTCATGGCTCCATGCAAACACGTCCCGATTTTCCCTCAGGAACGTTGTAAGGTTTTTCCGTACTGTTTGATTGGCCATTATACCAATTCTCGTGGTCCGTTCGGGCATTGAGTCGTCAAGTGATACTTCTTCCAATTCTTCCACCGCTTCGGTCATAGTCTGCTATCCTTCGACATTTAGTGCTTGTAAGTAGTCGTCCATCTCCATCATGGCAACGTAGCATTCACGTGCCGCAGCCTGATTCCTGCGCAGCTCTCCGACTCCATATTCTGTAGGGAACTTAATCATCAAATGGTAGGTCGAAGTTACCGCTTTCCATGCATTAAGAGTAGGCCGTCCGAGGATCGCGTTATAGGCAGATGAGCAATCAACTACCAGAAAAATCACATCCTTAGTAATTTGTTATGGGTGATCTCCCACTGTTACGGACAATGTGACAGTGCCAAGGGGATAGACTCTTGTCCCTCCGAATTCGACGAGGGGAGCGTTGGTTGGAACCAGTTGTTCTCTACTAATTTCCATCTGTTGAAATGCGGGGTAATAAAGAATGTCTGCTGAGCTTCTGTTATCAACTAGTACTCGATGCATGTTGTAATCCCCTGCTCGTACGCTGACCACGAGCGCATCGTCATGTGGATGGTGAAGGCGTCAGGCCTCCTCTTTTGAAAAGCCAATGGTTGGGATATCGATTCGTGCCATCTTTGGTGTTGAGCCTGTCATCTGGACGTTCTGTACCATTCGTAGGTAAGTTTTACGAGCCTTTTTGGACGATCCTGTGTTAACGGTACCTTCGACAATCATCCTTATGTCTGCAATTGGTGGTCTGGGGCGCTCCTTCTCTCGTCGGCAGGGGGGGAGGGGGGGCTGGTCTTATGGCGGATCCATCCCTTCTTTACTGACAAACCCCTACAGCTTCCCTTGCCTTATAAGCGCCTCAATTTGTTGCTTCAAGTCATAGCAATCAGATGTATTGTAGCTGTGGTCACGATGGAAGTGGCAATACTTACTTCTTGACCTTTTATTGGGATCCCCCTTCAACTAACGGGGGAATGTCAAGGCTTCTTCATCCTTTATCTGCATCAACACTTGGTCGATCGGAGCCGTCAAAGGGGTAAAGCTTGTGAATTTTCCCGTGGGCGATTTTGGGCGTCTATCCTCCCTTAGTTCTCCCATTCTGGCCATCTTCCGTCCCCCCTCTGATCGTGCATCCTCCTGCTTCTCCCTTTTCTTAGGCTTATCTTCCCTTGTCATCAGTGCGTCTTTCGCGTTCATGTACTTTGTCGCCCTGTAAAGCACTTTGGACATAGTCTTTGGATCATTCTTATACAGGGAGAAGAGGAATTTACTCTTTCGCAGCCCGTTGGTAAATGCTGCTACTAGTATCTTATCATCCGCCTCGTCTATCGAAAGAGCCTCTTTGTTGAATCGTGTTATATACGACCTCAGTGTCTCGTCTTCCCGTTGTCTTATGCTCATCAGACATGCTGTGGACTTCTTGTACGAGTGACCCCCGATGAAGTGTGACACGAATTGAGCGCCTAATTCCTTAAAGGTGCTAATAGAATTAGGTGTCAACCTGCTATACCAAACCTTCGCAACTCATCTGGAACTCCTTGAAGATGCATTATAGTCTTAAAGGATTCCAAATAGTCCAGGGGGTCCTTGGACCCGTCGTAGCTCTCCACCTGAGGCATACGAAACTTTAGGGGAAGAGGACACGAAGTGACATGTGCCATGAAAGGCGAATTAGTTCGTTGGACTAGGTCGTCAAGGTCGCTGGATACTCGCCCTCTGAGGGCGTTCATCATCACGTCCATTCGTTCCCGCATCTCTTGCATCTCTGCGGCGATGTAGGGTGGTAGAGTCTCAGAAATAGCTGGCCGATTGGTATCCCACCTCTTCGGTCTACTCGGAGCGTTGCTACCCTCGGGTCCTTCGGGAGTCCTCCTTTCAGCACTTGTTCCTTCTTGGTTTTCCTCTTGCGTTCTAGGATGTGTATTCTTCTGACGTAACTGTTCCTCCAAATCGTGATTCTGTTTGGTCAGGCATTCGACCGCCGTTGCGAGTGTTTGGACTTGTCTCTGTAGCGCCGTAGCGTGCGGTTCGTCGCCCTGGTTGTTGGTTATTGCCATCGATCTAGTGAGCACCATGCAACTTTTTGTCACAAGAATAAGGCAATGTTTGATCACCCGTTTTCCACAGATGGCGCCAACTGATGATGTCAAAAAACGCCAATAAGCTATGTGGTTCTCACAAGACTGAAATAAAACCTGCACAAAAAGAAAAGACCTAACAGAGAGCACCGGTGTGGTGCTGGCCAAATACTTTCGAAGGTCAAGTTAGTAACCTTTTTCAACCCTAGAGTGCTAGAGTTGAGTTAATTATGCGTACCTTGATTTGTGAGGGTCCTGGAGTATTTATAGTAGTGTAGAGTCGAAATTCATGCCTTGGTCAAGAAGTCCTTTCCTTCTAAGAGAGTAACTCGTGGATTTTGCCTATCTCCTTTAGTCTTTTTCCTTATAAGAGTCTTCTTAGCTAGGGTTAGGCGTGTAGGTCAAGCAAAACCATGACAGTCCTAACGTGAACCACAAGTTAATTTCCTTTAGGAGATCTTGGAGCCAAACCAATAAAAACACCTGCCACGTGTCACATTCGTCTGTCCACAAAGGGTCCGTCCTCCTTATATCTGCCATATCCTTATTTTTTCCTCTTCACTCTTGTTGATCGATGCAGGTGTATTCATCCATTGAAAGCATAGAGCGGAGGCTTCAAAAGAAACATACAAGCATGGAAGAAAGGAAATATAACATAATTCAGCTATGCGTTTAAACAATGTCTCAGTATGTATAATTTATATGAGATAGTTGAAAATACCAATTCACATTTGAAGGGTTTACTTCATAATTGTACATTCTCTTGTGTGTTTGAATAATTATGCTAATTAAGAAGACAATTAAAATGAAAGAGAACATATTTTCATTTATTCTTTTAATAGCAATATATCGAGACTTTTTCCATGTTATGTTCCTTTCTAGGCGTTTCAAGCTGCCTTAAAACTTTCTTGCTCCTTCTGTGCTTTTTCACTCTGAGAAAGTTTTTGCCACTCATTCCACTTTCCATTTAGCAGCTCGTTTTCCAATAAATTGAGAATTAATCAAAATTTTAAAATATTTCTATGGGACACAATTTCACTCCATTCATTGGATTAACCCGGAGATTCTGTTATGATAAGCTGGTCTTTGTTCAATGGTTAGGCCACATATAACGTGTTAGGAATGCTATATACTTCTTAAAATGGACACAATGATAGTTGACTATTAATATCACCTCAGTAGTTTCAGTTTGTACTAATAAATCATGGCTTTGTGATTGGAAATCGACATTGGTTTTTACAATGTCATAAATAAATTGGGAGCACTGTTTTCAATAAATAAATTTTCTTGAATTTCTTTCCCTGTTATTATCAATAATATAAAATGAACATACCCTCTTCCTTTCACAAAGCATCATCCCAAATTTGAAATTTTTGCGCTCCACAAAGATGAAAATTTTATTGCAAAGCCACCATAATTTTGACTGTGTGATCCTATATTTTAAGTGAAGTCAAAATGACATATTGTTTTCTTTTTATCAGTGTATATAAAGATTATTTGAGAAAAAAGAGGGAATCAATTGAGATGGATTTGTCACCGACCCTCCTAAGCATTGGAATATTTTCGTGTCATTGACAAAAGATTTTGGTTCAAATAGATTGTGAAATGCTTGAGGTAAATATGCTATAAATTGACCAATCAATATGTGCTACGGGTAACACAGTGGGCTCGACCTTATGCAAATCTTGGGTAGCGTGCTATTGTGGAAGGGACTGTGAGCATGCTGTTTGGTGACTTTAACGAATATGGGAGAAAGTTGCATCCATGCTTACATATTGGTACATGGTAAAAACTAAAAAGAGAGAAGCAAAAACAAAAACAGAACAGAAAAATAAGAAAACGAAAACGAAATAACAAGGTACAAGTGGAACAAATTATGCCTTACCATAATTTGAAAAGTCAATACACCGATAATCTTGTGGCTTGTTGGCATTGTCTAATCTTCCTAGGTAGAGCCTATGTTCAAATCCCTTCATTTTACTCATTATAAGAAAAAGAAAAAAAAAATCAACGGTCTTTTTCTTGTTTATGTTAAATGAAAGAGGATAATTTTAAAACCGACCACTTTTTTATTTCAAAGAGAATGGCAGGTATGCAATAATTATTTTTCCTAATCTTAGATGGAGGATAATAGATTTTTTTTTTCCTTTTTTTAAGTGAATAAGGAGTTGAAATATATAAGTGTAAGGTGTTAATCCAAGCCCAACTCGAAACAAATATTTCAGGGGAAGATAACAATGAAAAACTTACCATTTTCCATTTGATTGGAGACTTTTACAGTAAAATTTTGGGTTTTTTTTGTTTTTTTGTTTTGGTGATTGTGTCAATTATAAAAAAGGAAAAGATAAAATAATTTCATACTTTCTTTGTGAAACACCGTACATTTCCAGCATCAAATTCCGCTCGGCTACAAATAGATCAAGATCATATGTTCATTTCAACTCAATTGGACAAATGTTTTAGAGATGAGCGGGCCGAGTTGCAACACATTGGCCCAGAATTGCCTATTGGTTACTGGGTTTCAATGTAGAAACCATGGTGGCCCAAATTGGTTCAACTACGTTTGGCCCGCATAGGCTGCATGTGGACCTTTCATTGATAATAATCCAAAAGATGTGATCAGCTCAGGTGCCAATACAGTGCCAAATTGCCAATGACCGATTAAGAATAATAAAGCCGCAGAAATCATAACCATAGCTTGAATTGAAAAAGTAGTAGACACATGCAACTCCACTGTACGTAGAATAGGAAGATGACCATGCAGCATATATGATTTCATGGGTTTTAAGTCACCTCTGAAGGTGGTGCCTTAAACTTAGTCCAAAATGCTCAGTTTGTTGTAAACATGAAGAAAATCTCGAGTGCATATAGTGTCAATGTTATTCTAGATGTAAGTCATACACATGGTCAAATAATACCAAAAAAAGCATGACCTTATTGGCAATAATGTGATGAGCCGAAAAAAAAGAAGCAATATATATATGCATGTGAAAACCTGAGGGGAAAAAAGATATTATGAAAAATTGAAGTATGATATATATGAGCTCAAAAACTTCAGACATTAGAGATGATGGTTAGGATAAAACTTGCCATCTTTTTCTTTTTTAACAACAATAATTAAGTTTTAATTCAAAAAATTTAGGTTAGCTATAGATCTTCAACAAATTAATTGGGAGTGTCAGTGCAATCTATCTCCTCAAAAACTCTATTTTCGCTACATCTTGGTATTTTGGGAGTGTCAATGCAATCTATTAAGAAGTAAATGTAACGTTGGGCCGTTATCCAAAGGCCTAGGGCCCGATGGACAATAAAGAAAGGCTCAATCAAGTCCTCAACTTGAATAGTCATGTTAAGGAAACTCCTCCCGCCCACACTCTCCCTCGGGGAAAGATAATTGTGCCGAGGAGAACTAGTCAGGGTGTTTGGCTGAGAAGATATAGTGCCTTGAGGAAGTCCCTCGTCCAAGCACAGACCTCAATGCATGACACTAACTACAAGAAAATTGTCACATTGACTGTGTTAGGAGAACCCACGTCTTAATTATAAATCTGATACGTTAGAATAATGAACTAGACTTAAACTTCCATTATGATTCTAAAAGGTGGTGTAACCTATGTAAAAGTGGAAGATTCTCATCATTACAAACTCATTGACTCCTTGAGTATAAATGGGGCAAGATCTTAAAGAAAAGTGGTTGGACATTGTTTGAGGGGAGATGATTGATCTATGGGAGAGAGAGAAAGAGTCAGAGGGATTAAGGAATTAGAAAATCCTCCTCCATTGTTACATGCATATCTGGTAACAAGAAAACCACCTCTGGTAACCTAATAACTACGTTTTTCAGGCTTTAATTTAGTGCTATCATTCGTCTTACAGGTCTTTTTCCCTTTTGGAACTCCTATTGTGAGTTATTCCTTCATTTTTACATACAAATTAGTTTTGGGGACTATCCAAACCAAGTGGATTCTATCATCCACAGTATATTATCTTCTTGCTACATGCATGATATAGCATAACACTCAAAAGATCAATAGCAAAAAATAGAAACAACATTTTTAAAATATTTTTGGAATTCCATTTTTTTTCTATCCATCAATGTAACAACTCCAGAATGACAAAAATTGACCCCCCAAAAAATCACAAAATATTTTAAAATTGTTGAGTTGATAAAAGGTAAAGTCATATAAGATGAAAACTAGTAACAATATCAATTCTATTGTTGTGAAAAATGTTTTTTGGTAAGTAACATTACTTTTGCCCTAAAATAGAAATAGTAAATGCTAGTGTACATTGGTTGTTGCACACAATCATACACATACTTGGACTCAAATAATGACTTCATACACTTTCATTTTCCACTTCAATAATGACTTAAATTCAAGTCATTATTTTAGTGCAAAACGAAAATGTGTGTATAATTATGTGCAATAATCTGTATAAAGATTCCTCAAATAGAAATACACTATAATCAATTGATCACTTCATTCAACCCAAATAAATCTATATAATATCTAAAAACTAAAATTTATTATTGTTCTGCTCCTGTTGAGCTACATTAATATAACATATCAGTTTATTTTTGTCTATTTCCTTCAATTTTGGTCAATTTGCTCAATTTTAGTTTAGTTTGGTCATTTCGATCTAATTTGGTTTACTTCAGTCCAATTAAATCCTTTCGATTTAACTTGGTTCACTTCAGCCCAATACGGTCATTTTGGTTCGATTTGGCCTACTTCTTTTTATTTTATAGATTTTTAATCACAGTTTTAAAAATTATTTAAATATAGTGAATATCACATTAATGCAAAACTAAGGACTAAATAAAGAGGAAAATGACGCGTTGCCGCGCTTTCAGCCTCCGATTCCAGCACTAGAATCAAAAGCGACTGTTACCATTATTGTGTGTGGTCTATATTACTACACTTCATATATCAACAACAACAACAAACATAGATCAGTCTCCAAACAACACCGCTCACTCTCTGTGTCTGTGTTGAAAACACAACATGGATTGCTTGTCTATGCGAATATCACCGTCTCCTCTGTCTTCCTATATTCCCAACCTTCAGGTAACCCCACACACCCATTATCTAAAAACCCAACAAAAAAGAAAAACAAAAAAACTTCTAGTGTAGTGCTTAAATATCTAGTTAATATCAGTACAAGATTCAAAGTTGTAGTCTTTGTCGTATGAACTACTCGGTTACTGAAAGTTTTTTATATACCAATAAAGAAAAAACCAGAGCAAAAAAAGTATACGAAAACGTAATTATTATAATATATATATATATATATATATATATATATATATATAAAGGGCTTGCGTGTTAAGAACATAGTTTTTTCCATTTCTGTCTAATCGGATTCTGTCAGTGTTAGTTAGAAAAAGTGAATTAAATGGTGGGTTTTAGAATTTGAAGGGTCTCTATGTGTAAATTGTATTATATGAGCCTGCAAAGTTAATAAATGTTTAGTATAGTATGATAAAGTGTTTGATGTAAATGTGATCATCATGCAATGTTTAAAATATGGAAGGATAATGGGTGCATTTTTTTGGCCAAGTTCCTCAGAATCACTGGAAAAGATTCAACATTTTTTTAATCACTAAACTAAAAGTTTACATAATGTATAGTTGGTGAACTTTTAGCATGTCATCATCCTCAAATTCATGATTATTTTAATTTGCATGGCTCAATCAATTGACACTGCAGGGATGTGCATCACATTTTGGTGGAAAATTTTCGAACAGATCTTTGAATCGTCAGTTGCTGTCCTCTCCATTTCCTAAACCGTTTCTTCAACTTGATGACAAACCACAGTCTTTTGTTTACCGACAAAGTTTAGCTTCTCTCTTGTCAAGAACTAGAAGAGGCCCAATCTCAGCAGAAGCTGGAAAGCAGAGTTGGGACTTTGGCAGATTTTTTAAAACTATATATTTTTTCAATGGACCCCCATCTCCTGCTAAGGTCAGACATGGTTTATAAGCGAATGTTATTCAAATCTGACACTGGAACCTTATTATGCCCTTTACTAACAATAATTCAATATTTGGGAATTGTGAAGTTCTTTGAATCTCTGATTGAGAAATTATTCAGTCCATCCCCTAGTAAACCAGTAAACACCATGGATACCTCTGGTATTGTCCTGGTAGCTGGAGCTACTGGTGGTGTGGGTAGAAGAGTGGTCGACATCTTACGGAAGAAGGGATTGCCGGTCCGGGTATTGGTATTTCTGCTTACCTTCCTGATTTATTTTAATGCATGCTTAGGTTCCGCAAGCCGGTTGTAATATTCAAGAAAAGTAAATTACAGTTTGCTCTTTAATATATTTTTGGTTTACAATAGCCGCCTATTTTCTTATTCCCCGTATATTGTTGTTGACATATGACAATTTTTCAGGTCAGAAATGAAGAGAAGGCAAGAAAGATGTTGGGCCCAGATGTTGACTTGGTGAGCAAGCGACCCATTTAATGGAAATTGCTGCAGTAACTTTTTATTCCTTACTGATTACATTAATGCTGTCATCAAAAAATGGCTTTAAGTTGTTTTGTTTGGGTGCGTTCCATACATTCAATCATATGATCTGAAGTTTAGTTGTCTGGCTATCATTTATTGACAATCAGGACCTCACACAATGGTTTCTCTGTAGGAAATAAGTTTTATGTGCATCTATGGTGGGAACTGACTTCTTAGTAAAGTTATTATTGTCATTCCACTTTATTTTGTGTATTTTAAGTTATTAATCATCAGAAGCTTCTGAATTCGTGTCTGGTACCATTGTACCTTTTGATAAATTTGAGTCAATGATACTTCTAACTGTTTTGGCAGAACACTATGAAGAAGCCAGATGCTTCATAGGTATAATAGCTATATTGAGTTATCAAACTGATTTTGAGTCTGTGGATTTTGTCTGGAACTTCAATTATTTTATTTGAAGTACCTGGTATATGATATAGTCACCACCATTTTGTGGTGGAAGATAATCAGATTCATTCATGCAGAACTTATGGCACACCAAGATATTTCTAGTATATGATTATGTATAACGAGCATTGTATAAGAAAAATTGATTCTGTTTTCATTCCTTACCTTGCATGCTTCCAACTGTGCCTTTCTCTGCAATATCTCAGATTGTTGGAGACATCACTAAGGACAGCACTTTGGCCCCTGAATATTTCAGAGGAGTGAGGAAAGTTATTAATGCTGTTTCTGTCATTATTGGGCTGAAGGAAGGGGACACTCCTGATAGGGCAAAATATAGCCAAGTATGCGTTTGAAAATTGTTAAGATGGTGAAAAGTCATAGTTTCATGTATAGATGCAGTATATTTTGCAATAAGAATGTCAGCCCACTTTCCATCAATTTGTTTGGCTTCTTATATATAATCTGTATGCTTGCTACCCCATATTTTCCTTCTCTGACACTAAAAAAATGTTGTGGTACAGGGGATCAAGTTCTTTGAACCAGAGGTGGCGAACTGATGCCTATTCTCTTTTTTTTCCCCCTCAAATTGAAATTTCAAATTATAGCTTCACTTTTTCCATTTAGCAAATCTGTGGTTTTTGATGACTATGGTGCCTTATTTGATTGATGAGAACAGATAAAAGGTGATCCACCTGAAAAGGTGGAATACATTGGGATGAAAAATTTAATCAATGCTGTAAAAGGAAGTGTTGGACTTCAAAATGGAAAACTACTATTTGGATTTGAAGGTACACTATTTTCTAGATGAAAATTATATGTATGGAACCATGCTGCTGCATTTGAGCAAGTCTTTTAGCATACAAATAAGAGCCAAAAAAAAAAACAAAAGCTTCAAAATAAATTGGAATGGAAAAAAGGGGTAAGGGGTGGGGGCAATGCAAAGCATTCAAGAAAGAAGCAAAATAAGAACATATGTTCATAAATTATAGATGCCATAAAACATGAATGTTGAAATGCCAGTTATAACATCATCTTTTGTGTATAGAATTTACAAATTTATTGTGTTCATTTCTTATTCTACAAGTCATTTTCAGCAGATTGCTGGATTTGCCATTAGTTGTTAACAATTCAACCAAGAATTTTGATACTCTGCTACATTAGGGGAAACGTATGTTCACCATGGGTTGGCTGACCTTAAGTGACCAATTAATATAGGCATTGGTGCCTTGCAATTTAGCCAAAATCCTAAATAGCATTTCTCATTCTGTTTGAAACATGCATATGATCTGTGGCTGCTTGTTTCTTCTTTTGTTTCCTCTTGCTCCTGTTTTTGCAGATAATAATTCTAGAGAGCTTGCTTGGGGTGCTTTAGATGATGTTGTTATGGGAGGAGTTAGTGAAAGCACATTTCAAGTTGACCGAAGAGGCAGTGAAATTGGTGGCCCAACTGGGGTTTTCAAAGGTTGTTCCTGTCAGACTGTTCCACCTTTATCTTTCCATTATCTAGTTTCTTATATGCAATCCCATAAGAACTATGGTGATTAGCTTTCTACATCCAAATTCTTTGATTTCTTTATTTCTTTATATATTATTTGGTGCACCTCCTCCAGGTGTTGTTTCCACTGCAAACAATGGTGGCTTTACTAGTATCAGAACAAAGGTAAAATGCAATGATTTTTCTTGACTTCTTACTTCTGTGTGATATATGCCTTTCTGATCCTTGTTCTGGACTATTTCACTCTACATATGCTGATAAATGATCTTATATAGAATCTTAATAAGCCTAAATCATGCTACTATATGAGGTGTTTGTAGCATTTGTCCAGATGATAAGACAGTGAAATTTCTTTAGTTTTTATGCCCCAAGTTCTTTAAGAAATGGAACAAAATGATTTCATTAAAAGGTTCTTCAACCAATTTGTTGTGTGACAACCTTTCTATCGATTGTTGACATGAACTTTTGACATTTGTTTGGACTACTTAGATAATATAGTGTTTCAGTTATCCATCTGGCATGGTTAGTAAATACAGTACTATAAGATAATATTGGTTAATTCCCACATCTCTACTTTGCGTATCAATATGTGAGGGCCATATTATTATTGATGAAAGTGCACCTCTTTCTAAACAAGGAATGAGGTTAACAATAAGCTTTCTTTTCCAAAACAAGTTATTAGTGAGCTGTCCTCTCTCTGTCAAAGGAGTTCTCTAGTATTTTCTTGCTGCCTGTGGCAACAATTTGTCATCTTCTCTCTCTCCTTTTTTTTTTCCTCTGTTACAAGTTGGAAAAAAAAAATTGAGTTGCTCCATTTTTCGTTGATATTTAATCTCATTATTAAAAGTCACTTTTTTTGGGCAATAAATTTTACCTCAAAAGTGTGGCTGTGCCTGACTTTCCTGCATTTTATACTAATTGATATTTTTCAATTCTTCTTATTCTTCTCTCTTTTCTTGGTGTGTGTTCTAGGCCTTTTTGGATGAGTTACTTTAATTTATGAGTTTACTTTTTCATGTTTTTCTTTCAGAATTTTTCAGTTCCAGAGGATCTTTCTGCGTATGACGGTTTGGAGCTTCGCCTTAAAGGTGATGGTCGCAGGTATAAACTTATCATTCGCACTAGCAGTGATTGGGACACTGTCGGTTATACAGCAGGCTTTGACACTGTAGCAGGCCAATGGCAGTCAGTGAGTGACATTTAACCCCTTAATCAAATGGCTGTGTCAATTAATCACAATTTTCAAGCTATGGTGCTCTTTTCCTATCCAGATACGCTTGCCATTTTCTTCTTTGAGGCCTATATTTCGAGCACGAACAGTATCAGATGCCCCACCCTTCAACCCTACAAATGTTCTATCATTGCAGGCATGCTTCCACTAACACTATTGGCTATTTTCTGCTTCATGGTTTTCTGCCTTGGTTCTTGATGATGTATCCAAATAACTGCAGCTCATGTTCAGCAAGTTTGAATATGATGGGAAATTGAATCCTACTTTTGTGGAAGGTGCATTTGAGCTTCCATTATCAAGCATCCGGACATACATAAAGGATCCTATATGTCCAAGGTTTAACAATTCTTTCCCTTTGGATCTTGTTTATTATTATTTTTATTATTATATAAATGCTGCAATAATTTGTCTGTTAGGCAGACTTTCTGCTTTAGATTTTCTCTTTCTGTTGTGTACTTTGTAGGTTTGTACACGTGAGCCCGGCCGGAGTTACCCGCCCTGACAGGCCTGGACTTGATCTAAGCAAACAGCCACCTGCTGTTCGCTTGAACAAGGAATTGGGTTTTATTCTCACATTCAAGCTAAAGGTTTTTAATTAATATCTGCAATCTTATTAGTTACAGAATATTTGTGTTGCTGCCTACTGTGTTAATGCATTTTCGGAGAAAGCTATGCTGTTGCTAACAAATTGCAAGCTGACTCTTAAATTTGGACTATTTTTTTGAAATACAAGAAGTTACTATACATGGATTGATGAGTTGAGCCTTTTATGGTTTTACCCCATGCTTTATGAGTTGAGCCTTTTACAGTTTTACCCAATAACATGTCTTGTAATCATAAAAATTAGTTGAAGACAACCTAAAATAATTTTAGTAGAAGTAGTAAAAAGTACATATTAATTAAGGTGACAGAGATTATGATTTTGGATATGATATAATGGTGGAGAAGAAAACATGGGCTAATCTTGTTAGTCTATTAAGGATCCAATGATCCATAGCCAACCACAAACTTTTTGGACTAGTGCTTTGTTGTGATTGTTGTTATTGTAGAAATCCTTGTTAGAGTGGATATTATGCAAACCAATATAAATATGACATATTGACTAGAGAAGATCCACAGTAAGTAAAAAGAAAATTACATCTAACCTACAATTATAATAACTCAAAACTTGGTACAAATATTGACCAATATGATTAAAATGGAAAAGAACTTTTACTACAATTGGTTAGTTACAAAAATAAATGAGTTAGGAGTAAAGAGGAAAAGAGGAGAGTTTCAATTTCAAATTGCTTGTTATTGATCAGCGTCTTATGCTGTTACCTCAAGCCTATCCATCTACAAGTCTGCTCTTCATAGTCTGACACTGGAAAATTCTTCAATAGGGGGAGGATTTATTACGGGAAAGCGGAATACCATATGCAGTTGTTAGGCCATGTGCATTAACTGAGGAGCCCGCCGGAGCAGATCTCATTTTCGAGCAGGGAGACAATATAATGGTACAACATTTTTTCTTTAATCATATCTCAGTTTGTACTATTTAATGGTAATGTTCAAATATCCCGCTGGTCGGTTCTGTTAGCATTACCTTGCTCTTGAATTGAGTTTCTTGGGTTCTTGGTTAAGCCTTCAAGGCTAAAATTACTTTATGTGATGATTTTTTACTATATGATACATACAGGGTAAAATATCAAGGGAAGAGATTGCTCGTATATGTGTTGCTGCTTTGGAAAGCACATATGC
This sequence comes from Castanopsis chinensis, assembly GCA_032878915.1. NCBI lineage: Eukaryota > Viridiplantae > Streptophyta > Magnoliopsida > Fagales > Fagaceae > Castanopsis > Castanopsis chinensis. The sequence goes on from JAVQMG010000130.1 coordinate 17,184,381, forward strand.
TTGTGACAAGACATTTGAGGTAATACTCTTGCTCCCCCTATTTTTGTCATATAATTGTAGTTTATGCACTTCATTTCTCTTTTTATTAATGTGCTTGGTTTGTGTCGTATGGGATAATAACTGATTGTAGCATTTGCATGTAATATATTGAAAGAAGTGCAAGTTTTACTTTAAATGCTTGTAGTTTAATGTGCCACACAAAATCACCTTGTAATAATGTAAACTGAGTTTGTGACTTACTTTTAACTTCTTTCATTTCTCATTTTCCCCCTCTTTTCCCCAATTAATTAAAGGGAAAATTTTATATAATTGCTGTAATTAAGATCAGCTATGCTCTATGCCGTTGAATGTTGGGTTGTCAAGAAATAACATATTATAAATTGAGTGTAGTTAAAACAAGGGTGTTGAGATGTATAAAGGGAAATACACTGAAAAATAGGATTCAAAATAAAGAAATCTGTTTAAAGATAGGGTGGCTCTTGTTGATGAAAAGATGAGAGAGATTTGCTCGAGATGGTTTGGTCTTGTTCAATGGAGAGTGATTTTAATGCAATGGTAAGAAATTGATTCAAGTTGAGGGAACAAAAAAATGGTATAAAAAGACCAAAAACAATATGTAAGTAATAAAGAGTATGACTTTGGATATATATATATATATATAAAATAAAAAATAAAAAAAGTATTTGTGGCTGACCTTGATTAATCAAAGATCCATAGCCAACCCCAAAAAATTTGGCACTAGTTATTTGTTTGGAGTAAAACCTAGTTTTTAGTTTTTCTGTAAAGGACTGTGGATGGTTGTAGTGGTAACATTTTGTCTGAATATCATAGAAATAAATATAACTTTGAGGGTATGCAATTTATAAATTATTATGCTTGCTTGTTCTTAAGCCACTTCAAAGATAGGGGTGAACTGCTCTGTCTATTTTATTACTACTTTAAGCAACATTTATAATCGTAATCACTGATTCCAACAGTGATATCATAGAACACATTGTAAAACTTTTTACATGGTCAGACTTCAGGCTCTAAGTTTCTGGTTATCCATCCTATATAATGCCACAGAACATGGTGCCGAAGTTTTTGCAAAATTGTAATTCAGGCTCAAAGGTTCTTGTTATCCATTCTATAATAATCTTCCTCTGTGGCTTAGAGTTTAGTCATTTGAAATTTTTTGGGGAAGATTAACTACAATACTATTTTGAAATTGAGGAAACAGGACTGAAAAAGTTTAAAAATGAAATGCAGTTCCTTCTCTCAATAAGAAAAGCTGTAAATCCTTTTTCAATAACATGATTACTTTAGCTTTGTCAGTACCAGTAAAAAGTACAAGTGCTGTGCGGTCTAACTTGTATGATTTACCATGGAACTTCTTGACTATAAATGTTTGGATGAGCTGAAAGCATGAAAGTGGGAGAATGCTTTTGTGATACTTATTTACTCTTGAGCTTAATCAAGTTTCATTTATTGGAGTTTTGGGCATCATCACTTTCTTCTTTGTCTTCTGCAGGTTAAAAGTGTGATTCCATTTAGTGAGCCTTTTACAGTGGACCCCGAAAACCCACCTCCAGAGAAGGACTATGACATGTACTTTAAAACTCTGAAGGATGGAATTACGGGGAAAGAAATTCTAGAACAAAGTCCTGTCCCAGTCTGATGCCAATTTAAGCTTGTCCAATTTTGAAAATAGCCATGTAAGTAATGTGGAGGTGGTCATATAATTATTTCATGTAAACCAGATTTAAGAAGAAAGTCTGAGACTGTGCACTTATATTTGTTACCTATATCACAGTTTATCATTTCCTAATGCATATTTTGATAAAATTGTGTTAAATCATGCACAATAATTCTTTGTTCTTGCTAATGTTATTAATCAACTCAGTGAAGCAGACTGAGGAATTCTTTGACCGCTTCACTTATACTCTTGTTGATCGAAGCAGGTGTATTCATCCCTTGAAGCACAGAGCAGAGGCTTCAAAAGAAACATACAAGCATGGAAGAAAGGAAATATAACAAAATTCAGCTCCGCGTTCAAACAATGTCTCAGCGTGTATAATTTATATGAGATAGTTGAAATACCAATTCACATTTGAAGGGTTTACTTCATAACTGTACATTCTCGTGTGTATGAATACTTATGCTAATTAAGAAGACAATTAAAATGAAAGAGAACATGTTTTCATTTATTCTTTTAATAGCAATATATCAAGACTTTTTCCATGTTATGTTCCTTTCTAGGTGTTTCAAGCTGCCTTAAAACTTTCTTGCTCCTTCTGTGCTTTTTCACTCTGAGAAAGTTTTTGCCACTCATTCCACTTTCCATTTAGCAGCTCGTTTTCCAATAAATTGAGAATTAATCACAATTTTAAAATATTTCTATGGGACACCATTTCACTCCAGTCATTGGATTAACCCGGAGCTTCTGTTATGATAAACTGGTCTTTGTTTAATGGTTAGGCCACATATAACGTGTTAGGAATGCTGTATACTTCTTAAAATGGACACAATGATAGTTGACTATTAATGTCACCTCAGTAGTTTCAGTTTGTACTAATAAATCATGACTTTGTGATTGGAAATCGACATTGGTTTTTACAATGTCATAAATAAATTGGGAGCACTGTTTTCAATAAATAAATTTTCTTGAATTTCTTTCCCTGTTATTATCAATAATATAAAATGAACATACCCTCTTCCTTTCACAAAGCACCATCCCAAATTTGAAATTTTTGTGCTCCACAAAGATGAAAATTTTATTGCAAAGCCACCATAATTTTGACTTTGTGATCTTATATTTTAAGTGAAGTCAAAATGACATATTGCTTTCTTTTTATTAGTGTATATAAAGATTATTTGAGAAAAAAGAGGAATCAAGTGAGATGGATTTGTCACAGACCCTCCTAAGCATTGGAATATTTTCGTGTCATTGACAAAAGATTTTGGTTCAAATAGATTGTGAAATGCTTGAGGTACTAATGCTATAAATTGACCAATCAATATGTGCTACGGGTAACATAGTGGGCTCGACCTTATGCAAATCTTGGGTAGAGTGCTATTCTGGAAGGGACTGTGAGCATGCTGTTTGGTGACTTTAACGAATATGGGAGAAAGTTGCATCCATGCTTGCATATTGGTACATGGTAAAAACTAAAAAGAGAGAAGCAAAAACAAAAACAGAATAGAAAAATAAGAAAACGAAAACGAAATAACAAGGTACAACTGGAACAAATTATGCCTTACCATTACTTTTTACCACCCCAAACTTCGAAAAACAAAGAACAAAAAATCGTCACCAAATTTCCAAAGTTGGACTTGGACAGGTCTAGAATGGGACAAAGTTATAAACTCACGCTATAGACTATAGGAGAGCTTTTCCATTCTCCTCAATTTGGCAACCCATTGTGTTCTGTGTAAGTTGCAGTACATTGCATCGTCGAGGAACCTGTGAAAATTGACAGGCTATTCAGCTTTCTCTGATTCCAGTAAATATGTCAAGGGAAAATGCATTAACTCTCTCCCTCTCTCTCTCTCAAAATTAGGCAGTAAAAAAAAAAGGAAAAAAATCTATCCTGTATCATATATTTACCCTTTTCATGGAGATGGATTTTACAGTTGTGGAGTATACTCCACATGAAAGGGTGGAAACATGTTTCAAATATAAATAATAACTACTCATAAAAAGAAATTTATAATTTTCTCTATTTTTGATATCGCTGACATGGTAAACTATAAATAGTTGTTTATTACTTTCACATATATTTACTTTTTTTTCCCTACCATTTACTTACTTTACTTACTGTCTGTCACATTATAGCCAAGTTGTGGTTAAAAAAAAAAAAGTGTGGTGTTAGATTTTCTCATTAAAACTAGGCATTTTAGTATCAAGGTACAAGAACAAGTGTGGATTGTAAAAAAAGCTTATATCAGGCAGAGCTGCTGCAGCAGATGATTTTTTTTTGATTAGTTGCAGCAGGCAGTGATGTTAGAACTTAGAAGTTTGTGATGCACTGTTTCTATATGCAAGACAAAATGACAAACCATGGAATCTGCATGCAGATTCGTCAGGATGTTGCTCCCTTATCATTTTGCATGCAAGCAATGCCCTAGCTAGTAGATATTGCAATTACTATATCCGGAAATTTCCATATGCATTGGTGCTCAAAGTTTGGCACTTCCAAATGTTTTCAATCTAAGAGATGTGCATTGTAGGTAGTAGTAAGAGAAATGGGGAAACTAGCTAGTAAGACTTTGATGCATTCTACGCTATGCACTTTTTTTTTTTTTTTTGCATATTTTAGTTGTGTGAAAAACAATCTTTGGCATATTAATTAGGACCATATTAAGAAATCAAGATATATATAGTAGATTTGTAAGCAGTAACTTTTGAAATGAATAGAGCTTTGAAAATCAAATTTAGTGGGGTGGTTTCCTCCTACCTGTGCATATCACTGTCAGTGGCAGTCTGGTCTGGTTTGGACTTTGGCGCCATACTGGCATGCATTTTGGATTCAATTCTTGAAAACTTGCTGCCAACTTTGCCAGCCAGCAATTGTCGTTTCTTACAAGCGTTTAAAGTATGCTCATGAATGAATATCATTTATAAATTTGGAAGTGTTGTATCTAAGCCATATATGTAGAACACCTAGACTGCCTTCCCAATATATTTGTTATCCCAGAAATAAAAATCTTATGTGACATTTTTTTGTATCTTACTTTGTATTTCAAAGATCACAACTTCAGTTATTTTATAAAAAAAAAAAAAAAAGAATATACAACAAGTTGTGAACATTTTAAGTGCTCATTGTTTAGAAGGTTATGTACTAATGTTTTGTATCTACTCACAAAAATGCAATGAACAAAATAAAAATCATATGCTCCATTAATTATGTGTCTGATTTTTTTAAAACTTTGATTGCTTTATAAAGATTAAAAAAAAGAGGAGAAACGTGTGATAGATTTCAATTGATGAATTAATATAAAGACAGTGTTAATTGCGTACACTGTGTGCAACAACTTTTTCCCTTAATATAAAATGGAATACTTAGAAAGTGACTTGATGATTTTTATTCCAATGGATGCTATAAAATTATAAGGGTATAAAATACAAAAACCAATCTTGAGATTTGTGCTAGTATCATGAATTATCAAGACTTCTAAAAATTTTCCAATTTGCTTCTTAAACACAAGCAACAATTAACACCGTTTGAAAGTTCTCTACTCCTCCAAATCCTCTACTTCCTTCCAACACTAAGATGGTGAAGGAAACAAGAGGAGCATGGAAATTTTCAAACGATATTAAGTTACGTTTGTTCTCTGTGATAGAATCTAAAATCAGCTCAAATTTTAGGGGTAATTTTCATATTTTAATTACCAGATACAAATATGGCTCGAAACATGGTTGAAAGAAGTCAAAGAACTTAATTAATAACTTATTCAACAAATAAATAAATAAATTAATTAATTACTTATTAACAAGACGGATGAATGATGATATAAAATAAGTCGTAGTGGCCCAATGATCAAAATACATATATATCATATCATAAATTACGATCTCAAGTGGCTGTCAAAGCCAACCTATACCTCCTAAGATCTTGACTTTTAACAGCTAGCCAGCGTTCTTGAATACTATTTTAGTTTTTAGATAGCGTATTATTAACAAAATTGATGCTGGCAGCTGAGTATTTTACGGAGTTCATAAAGCTATAATAGAACAGGTACAGTTCAATCTAGCTGCAGTGTGGTTTTTAATCACTTCTATTCAATGAATCAATACTTGCCCGAAGCAATAAGCAAAGCCACTAGTATTTAAAAAGCCAAGCAAAGGCCTTGGCTTTTCAAACATATAGTATAATGATTAGAGTGGAAAATAGATAGGCATGAACAATATATTTCTCTGTGTTTCTTCCACAGACAATGTAACATTTACATCACCAAGTAAAAGAATCTTGAGAAAACTACAATAATAGTTATAAATCGGGGTCATTTTGTATTGAGCTTTGACCTGCTAATTAAATAGCCTAAATTAGATCCATTTCTAGAAGAAAAAAAAAAAGGTTGTCTTCGACATCTTCTTCAGAAGCAGCAAACTAATACCTGTAAAACAAGCTAATATATGTATCAAAAACTTTCAAAACATAGCTCAAAAGAATGAACAAAAAAAAGAGGGGAAGAGTCTAGCTCCATACATTGAAACAAAATTTGGGTTTTCTTGGAGGACTAGTATGCATGACTTTTCTAAGTCTTGCAAGCATTTCTTCCTCGGTGAATATTCTTCCTGGGGAGCTCATGAACACCCTTCTTTGGATTGGAGGAGACCACAGTCCACTTTGCTCATAATTAAAGTTGAATTCAGACACATCAGAAAATTTTTGAACAAGTCGTTCAGACACGGACTTGGAAACTAGTTCAACTCTTTGTGATGATGGTGAGGATGGGATTTCTGAGATGGACATTGATAAGAATAAGCCAATGGTGCATAAGATAATGAAAACTAGAGAGCAGCTTGGTGATTGGTGTGAGAGATTGTGAAAGAGACAGCATATAATTTTAGAAAGAAGCTTATAACGTCAAGGTGGGAACTAGGATGAGGACGTGTATGGCTGTCTGCAATTATAATCATGTACAGCCGTGGGAAACATTGCTGAAGATTCCTATATTGGCTTTTCATTATCAGTTTCGAAATTCATTGGAAGATTCACTATTTGTAGCTAAACAGTGCTTGGAACTTTGAAAAAGTTTTTTAATTCTTTGGACTTTGTTATATTGTGTGGGATCGATGTAACATGTACCTAAATTATTTTATCCATTTGAAATACTGTTTTTGTGGACGTGGAGACATGTTTATTTGTGGTGTTGTAGGCCCTAGTTCATGGTCCTCTTAAAGATTATTATTCCATGGTTGGTAAGCACAATCAGTATATGTAGATAGGCGTGATTATTTCTTGTGCATGTGATTTATTGTTATTTTTCTATATACATGTGCCTAACTTTCCCAAGAAAAAAGAAAAAAAAAATTGAAAGGTATGTGTGTGACCAGAATGTTGAAAATTATCATGCGCTTATGTTTCTAATTAAAAAAAAAAGAAAGAACGTTGAAAATTATCATTTACACTAGCTATAAGCTCGATTGTCACTTAGAAAAACCTTTTTAATTAGATCGCAGTAAATCATGGACCAGTTTCTGGAATACCAATAGTTACATTGGTTGGGAATAAGTTTCTATATTTGTATTGTTTTCTTAATAACATAATTTTTAGAGTAAAACTTAAGTGCTGTTTTTAAGATTCTATTATGTGAATTTTTTTTTATGGGATGGTAGTGTATGTTTTAGCTAAGTAATCACATGACTGAATCTTAAAAGTAGAACCTAAAGAACAGCATACAAGATATTGTACCTAAGTTTTTTCTTAATTTTTAATGAATAAAAGGTATACAAAAGAGGACTATAAAAACGCATGTAAGTTTTCATATGTATTAATCAATGAAAATGTGGTCCTACGGTATATCTCTTCATCCTAACATAAATATAGAATTTGAAAGGTTAATAAAATTATGTGTTTACTGTTTAGGAACATTTCTATCATTAAAATATAGGTTCTATTATTTGTATTAAAAAAAATGAAAATTAAAGTTTGAGTGTGCTGGAGATGTCAGATGAGCTTTCGATATTAGTCATTTAACTAACGAACATGTTTTTTCTCTTTTTTTTTTTTTTGGCTGAGAACTAACGCACATGTTCTTTTCAAAATAATTGAGTTCTATGAATTTCTCCTGAGTTCGCATTATCATTCCCTCATATTGCCATGTTGCTTGCAAGGCAGAGTAACATTGAATCGCTATGCATTGATTAGCAGAGTAACATTGGATCAACATGCATTGCAAGCCCATTTCTCCAATGTTGGATTGTATAATTCTCTTACTTACCTACAAGTTGTAGGTACGAGCATTATAATATCCAACATTAGAAAAATACTATTTTAAGCAACATATGTTAGAGGTTTCGATTTAATGACAAGAACAAATAAAGCCTATTGAAGCAACTTCCTTTCAGACCAATCCTGTTCAGAATCAGATATGAGGTGGATACTCGAACATATAAGGAACAATCGAGTCTCCAATTCGAAAACTAAGACCATCAGAAAGTAAAAAACATGTTAATTTAATATATGGCAATACAAATAAAAAGAATAACTATATCTGCACTAAACATCCATATGATACTAGCCAACTACGCAATTTTGTCCTCCCAGTAAACCTTTAAGACAAGACACTCAAGAAACCGTCGCCACATAAGAACATGGTGTGTTTAATCTGATATACAATTGCCTATAAGACGTGGGTTTTTCCGCCCAAACCCACTAAATTTTTCCCCCATTGATATGGGGTTAAATTCAAAACTATGAAACTTGTATCCCTTCCTCTTGCACGCCACAAGTCAATTTACCAATGGTTCTGTGCAAAAGGAGTACCAAACAACAACTCGGCTGAACAAGCTTCAAATTTTCAAAAATCCATGCTTGGCTCAAGCAGGCAGCTTTAGCTTTGCATTGTTTTTCCAGCTGCAAAACAAAATGGTTCTTAATGATATTTATCAAAATATAAAAGCGCATGAGAGATCATCATCAACTATGTGCCAGATTTCATTACCTAAGAAAGTAGTAGTAAAAGAAATCTGCATATAAAGCTGTCTGAACAAGACCAGAGATGCAAGCTGCAAAATTAAGAAAGAATGCTTAAATATATCTACAAGCAGCAATACTCCTGACAAACAGTTGTTCTCAATGATTCCAGGCATAATTTACCTATCCATCGACTGAAATGCAGCTCTGTGAAATAGCGGTATATCCAGTTGAGGATGTAGAATCCACGATATGCCCTAATAATAGTATGAAAATCCAACCATAAGTTCAATTAACATGTGTCCAATAAATTTCTTGCTTATGTGAACCATGAGGCTAACCTAAAACTGTCAAATGCAAGAGACAACAAGATAAAGACCAGTATATAGACCATGTACATTCCAATGGAAAACAATAACTGGGAGAAGCAACATGTTATGCTGTTACACTAAGTGCATCTAAATCTATGTTACACCAACTTAGGTTTGAGACTAGAGAGTTAGATTTAGGTATGCATCCAAGTTTCAAAAGTTATGTCTTCCTAGGCTTTGATAAACCCATACACTTCTCCTGCCTTTCCCAATATAAAATCTTATTAATTGGAAGCTAGTAAACCATCAAAATGAAGGTTAAATAAAAAGGCAGTATCATGAGCGGCTTAGTAAGTACTTAAACATATGATGGCACCCAAGTTAGGGAAGAAAAAAAATAAAACAGAAAAGAGAAAAAGAAAAACAGAAGGTCAGAAACAATATCGAAACTCAGAAATATAAACTTTTAAAAGTAAGCTCTGAAAAATTATGATTGTATATGCATATGTTTATGGAGAGAGAGAGAGAGAGAGAGAGAGAATAGGTTTCAGATCACTCTGAAGGGCTTCAGAATTTTTTTAAATAAATAAAGGGGTTAAGCATTTGTATTAATGAAGTACTTCTGTTCTACATACACAGCTAATGGCATTATACCATTTTAAGATGCAGGGACACAATTTTATAGAATTACAGTAAATAGCTATGGAGGACCTTTTTAAGATGTATTCTGATCTCTTAAACTTATTTTACCAAGAGAACATACATGAACACACACACACACACACACTAAAAAAATTAAAACAAAAACACATACATAAATATAAGCACATGCATATCCATTCATATGTACCACATGCCATATTGATTGGTGAAATTCTATATCTTATCCCGCTCCATTCACAAAAGTTTTTTTCTTTCTTTTTTCTTCTTTTTTTAATGAATGAGATTTCAATTTATTGAACCAAAACAACAAGATACATGCAGCAAACTGCAAACTACAGAGCACCAACCTTAACTCAGAAACCCAAAGTTTTTTTTGCCCCCTAATAAAATTTTTCATTACCTATCAAAAAAGAAAGATAAAATACAGAAACTACTTGACCAGCACATCCAAAGGGATTCACCAAATGCAGCAAAGAATTCTATTCTGAGATGAGAAATATCTTCCTTCCTGCACAATTGATCTAATAATTTCCACTTCAGTTCTAACTCTCTCTTTATGGATTCTCACATTCCTCTCTCTCAAAATATGATAAACAGATGCAGCCCAAGCCAATTTGCTAATTAGAGTTTGCAGACCATCACCCTTAAGGATGGACAGCCAATTTCGCTCACAACTCCAACTCTCAACCTGCCAATCACAACATTATCAAAACTTCCCTCCATATTCTCCAGGTAACAGGCCAGTCAAAATAGATATGATCTCTCAATTCTATCCTACTTCTACCAAAAAAAAAAAACATATCATCCTTGTAATCCCATTAGCCAAATCTCTCCCTTGTGACTAATCAATCTTTGAAGGATTAACCATGACATAAAAGCATGCTTTGGAATGTGGCTAGTGTAAAGAATTATGGTGAGGTGATTAAATTCACAATTTCCTAACAACTTAAGTTTTTGGGGCAATCAGTAATTTATCATGATATCAAAACAAGAGGTCAGGAGGTCAATCCTTGACTTTACTCTACCTCCTATTTAAAATGCTAAAAATCCCATGTGTTGGGTCCCACTTATTACCGGGGAGTTTAGACCCACTTGTGCAGGAGAGTGTTAAAGTTATGGTTAAGTAATTAAATTCACAATTTTCTAACAGCTTAAACTTTTGGGATAATCAGCAATTTATCAGCTAAAAAACCAGATCCTCTTCTACCGCAAAACAAAAGGGCAATTCATGCTAATAGCTTCCCATGTATCAGAACAAATTTAGTATGAACTTTCCATTAGCAGTACACTTAACAAAGGGGAACTTCATTCTAATAGCTTCCCATGTATGCGAACAAATGAACTTTCCATTAGCAGTACAGTAGGTAGAACACCACCTGAATAATTGCACTTTTCATTCTAATGGCTTCCCATGTATCAAAACACGTTGCTTGGTTTCCCCATAGTTTACTACTTGCTAGAGTTGCTCCTATATTGCTTTGATTACTAAGTCAGAAGAAATATAGACATACTAAGTATTTCAGAATCATGCGGCAAATGTAACTGACACTTCTTGTCAATAATTGAACTCAACTTAAAAAGTATATGGTCTTTCATGCACAACATGGATTTTCAAATTAGATCATTCCATTATTGATCTGGCACTGAAGTGACTCAAACAATTAATTAAAGGTGGCAACAAAATTGCTGTAGATATATGGTGTTTGTGGGTGTGAACAATAAATATGGTTTGTTTTCCATGTACTTTTGATGAAGAATTGTAGGAAAATTGTATGACACAAGACGTTTGGGAAGAAAAATTTTAAAGGAGAAGTGCATTCAATAACAAAAATATTAATAACAATAATCAAATTTAAAAGAATTAAAATCTAGCTAACCATGTAATAAAGAGAATTCTTAAGAGAAATACTGGTATGAAAAATACACATACCCAAGAAAGAAAACATATTGCCCAGTTAAATTGTCAACATTTCCACTTCGTTGTAGCAAAACTAACTGGGGAAGAATTGCAACTGCCTCCAAATATATTGAAAATGCCCACAAGATCTGTGATAGTTACATCAAAAGTTAGTAGGAGATCGTCCTTCACCTTTATAACTTGACAATACATGAGGGAACAACTACAAAGCTAGCATGCAGTAAACTAACTTTTGGTTAAACAAGTAGGATTCACAAAATTCAATTAGAGAAGAGAACAATATTTGAATGTGATAGGTCTTCACTCTTCAGTAAGAATTCTAATATTAACTTGCATGTGACAGGGACTGAGAATTGACCAGCCAATTAAAATAGCTATAACCATAAAGAAACATATTTACATCATAATAAAATATGATCTGTTATGCTATATTAAACCTTTTTAATGGAAGTCGCAATCATTTCTTTACAATTACATCTTCTAATCAAACTTCAACAATAAACTGTAGGCATCAAGAGGGCACAGAAGACAGCTCAAGGCCCCCTCACCCTGAAAGAGGATGCAAATCTTTAAAACACACATGCGTGCTATGTGTTGGCATCGCAGTTTCTTTGAGAATGCACCAAAAACTATGGGCAGCCAATGACAAGAAAGAAATACCATGAAAGCCTCCAAGCGGGTAGGGGGACTTCACAAAAGTTAAAGCATTAAACACTGCACACAATGACCACTTAAACTATAAAACTCATCAACCTAGGCCTAAAGAATGGTAGCAAAACGGTTGAACTGGTAACAACTTTCAAGCTTCAATCTGCTAAGTCCAAGTTAATAGAAAACTAGCCCCACACCATACACTGTGGTTATTTTTTTTGGATGAAGGACCTCCACACCATGTACTACTCAATCAATGATGAAAAATAGGTGTTAAATCTAACACTTCAAAAATCTCATGCACACAAGCCTTAATTTCTCCAATTTACTTGCCAAAAAAATAATTCATCCTCCTTACCACTCCAGGAAACCTTACTGATGTCTCAATGTAATCAATAAAAGAAGTTACGGCAAATATTACCAAAGTTAAATGTGTACAATTTATTTTATCTTTTCACAACAATTCATTAGAAGCACAAAAGCGAACTACTTATTGACAAGGAAAGTACTACAAGAGAAATTCCAGCAAGTGAAGGAAAATCCCGAGACTAGTTGACAAGTTGAAATTTTGACTGTGCAGCCCCTTTAGTAAAAGAGCTATACCCAAATCTTTTTACTTAAGCTAATTTCATCACTCATTATGTCAATTTGTTCAAAACTTAATAATCATCACAACGAAATATTTAGTACTATTAATAATGACCTTTAATTCATTTTCCATAGACTTTTTTTTTATATTAGATAATTAAAACTAAGGAGGGGGATTTGAACTCTGAATGTCATAGAAACACCCGGAGATGCCAACGAATTGAGCTACAAGGCTCTTGGCATGATTTATTTTTCGTAGATTTTGAAGATCTAAATTTGTTTGGCTCAAGCTTGTATCTAAATTGAACAAAACAGACTAAAGTGCAACTCCAGCACCACAGCAATTAATACCTTTCTTGACACAAGTAATATAACAAACCTCATTCCATTGGGTTAACAAACAAAAAATGAAATTAACGAATACGAGATGTCAAAACAATACATTGATGATGGGGTGGGAGCGGAAAACAATTTAGAAGTAATAATTATTATGGAACCAAAACTCAAGAATCATAGGGAATATCCAGCCGCTCAACAATGCAAGCACAAAACTATAAAATATACCTGAATACCACAAGCATAAAACTCAAATCTTTTTTCCAGAAACTTCAAATAGGCATTCAACCTTATAATCACAAACATAACTAAAAACCCGTTATGCAAACAATGTCCCAAAATGAGTAGTTAACAGAGAACTACCTCTAGAAACGTAAACTTCTCATGCACAAGAAGTGCCAAAACAAGGCTGGCAGCGATAAGAAAATAATGGCGGAACGTGTCGAGCTCTTTATCATACGAACGCCTAACCACCCGGTGACCCCTCATGCACCACACAATCGCAAGCGTGCTCGCTATGAACACGATCTTCATTATGGTGTTATAGATGGAGATAAACTCCGTGAAAATGTCCATGTACCGCGCCAGGAACACCAGCGCGTAAAGCTCCTGAGTCTTTCGCGAAATCCCTAACAAATCGTCAAAATTCCCAACCAAAATCAGCGTATTTTACCAAGTCATTGCACTCAATCAAAACCTAAAAAAGCACACTTCGCTTAAAAAGCACACTTCAAAAGCTTATTCTAACTAGAAACCAACCGACGCAACACTGAGTTGTACCACGTGAAATACCATTTCAATTTTCATTTTCTTTACGCTAATTGTTCAGAAAGCCCAAAATTAACAAAAATTAGTAAATAAAAAGGCAGATCACAGAATATATCGACATTCGAGTGAGAGAAAAGGAAATGAGATAACAAAAATTCGTTTGCATTTCAATTTTTTTCTCGGGAACCAAACGGTGGTGTAAGGTTACCTGAGCAAGATTTGGTGGCGTAGATTTTGAGAAGAAGGACGATTATACTGATCAAATGCGTCATATCACCGGCGAACCTGAAGATATTCATGGTTGCTAAGCTAGAAGTGTCGTAGAGAGCTAGATTTTTGTGCCCTAGATTTCAGAGAGAGAGAAATGTTGAAGAAGGAAAATGGAAAACGGAGTTTATGCGCGTGTGTGTGTGCGTTTTGAGGGTTTAAACGGGATTTGGTAAAATGAAAGAGGTGTGTGTGTGTTGGGGGGATATAATGTCGTGGCGGTCGGAAACGGGTTTTGGTTGGAGGCTTTTGGGTGTTGGCGACCAATGTGTGTCACGGGAAAACGGGGTTCTTCTCTTACGTGGAAGCTGGGATTTAGCGCCCACCACGCGTTGGCTTTACGTTAACCGTTCAGTTGTTCAGATGGGCGGTCCTTGTACGTATGGTGTCGGGTCAAACATGGGTTATAAGTTTCTTAACTTGTTCTTTTTTTCTTTTTCTTTTTTATTCTTTTCTTTTGTTTCTTTTTGGGAAAGTGACAGGTTTTCTATTAATAGTTGGATTTTAAAAGAAGTTAAATGTTAACAACAACCTTGTGTTGCTTCTTAAGGTTCAAATAATATGGGCTTGTTTTAATAAAAAATTTTGAATAAATAGAAGAAATTGTATAAAGCTGACCTCAAAGCTTATAAAACTAACAAAATATTGACATAAAGTTGAGTGAATATAAACACAATCCTTTAAAAATGATCAAATCTTAACCTTTCTCCCACCCCTTTCCCCACACTCTAACAAGTACCGTCGTGCCAAAGGTGGAGGGAAAAAGTTTAATTCCAAGCAAATTTGGAGCTATCTCTTTTAAACAGTTAGTTGCAATTTAAAAATAAAATTTAGTTCCTTTTCAATTTGGATAACATCTTTATGTATATATGAGTATAAAATGTATTGTTAATTAATATTTTATAACTAATACGTGCATTAGAAATATAATATAACATTTTTATTTCGAAATTAAATTATGTAAGGATGTAGTGTAAAATTCATGTTTCATCCTCCAATACCAACATGCCATATTATCTAATCACATATTTAAGAATAAACACAGCTACACTCATTTGATTTTAATACTAATATATAAATCTAGCCAAATTAAGAATTTATAAGATGTTATTAGATATAATGGGATGTATTAAATTTTAAGTAAAATACTAATGTGGCAATCACCTCATCCATACCAAATTCGAACTCTTTTACATAACTTAATATGTTAATTGAACTATTTTTATCTATTTATACAACTTATTTTAAAAAATTTAATTCTAAAAATAAATCTAAATAATCAGTATCAGAATAAATATCATGTTTAAATAGTTACAGTCTAATTCCATATTTTCATGAGAGCATTCCTACCCCATAAGTTGTAGGTTTAAGGGGTTTAAACATTTACCCCTATTGTGAAATTCATGGTAATCAATTATCCACATTTTGCGTATGAATCATGGTTGTTCAACATCCTAGCTTCAATGTTAAATCATTAAGCTCAAATGTAATAATATATTTTTAAACAAGCTCATGAATATAAGACTTTGTGTAAGTATATATAATATTATTTATTTATATATATTAATAGTTAAAACTCAAAGAAAATCCAATTAAATTTTAATTGAATTTTCAATTTTGCACCATGTTTCCCATTTAATTTAGATTTTGTACCAAGTGAATTATTGAGAGTAAAAATCAAAAGTCCAAATCCAATTAGATTCCAGGTTGGATTTCAATTGGAATCTTATTTTCCACCACACGTCCATCTAAGTTTTAAATTTTTGTAGCAAGTGAATTATGAAGTGCAAAAATTGAAGAGTCTATAACCAATTAAATTCTAAATTATATATATAAAGAGAGAGAGAGAGAGAGAGAGAGAGAGAGAGAGAGAGAGAGAGAGAGAGAGAGAGAGAGAGGGAAAGAGAGAGAGATAAGTTCAAGTTACACCTAATGTAACTTCACAAGAATTACACATTTTTATAACGATAAATCTTCATAAGATCTAAGTACACAAATGCCATATCATTAATATTCTGTCTAAAAAGTAATGAGTTACTGGCCCCCACATTAATTTCCCTATTTACATTCATCACTTCTCTCTCTAAAGACTAAACCTGAACAGCTTCTCTCTCCAAACTTACATTCTTTTCCACAGCTCTAGACTCTCCCCTGCCCTACTAACAACGAATAGAATTTTCTTTGTAGTTAAAGTCCAAGTTTTGTATTTTGATGAACCAGCAAATGCTAAAAACGGGTTTCAATTTCCCTTGTAGAGAGTGTATTTTTTTTTTTTTTTGGGAGAGTAAAGTAAAAGAAATAATTTGGTTCTTTTATTGTCACATTGTAAATTTGGTGTATTGATTGATAAAGAGACAAATAATGCTTGTTAGTTTACCCTAAAACCAAATTGTTTAACCTAATTTATTAACCAAGTGATTGCTTAGATTAATTTTTAGATTTAGATTAAACACAAATAAATCATATCATGCAGAGATGCAAAAAAGTAAATAACATCACGATATGATGACCTAAGAAAACTAAAGAAACTAATTGTTTGAAGGTAAAAACCTAGAGAGGATTTGACCTAGTTATCCTCAAGATAAAATAAATCCACTATAAGAGAATTGAAATTTTTACAATCAGATTTAATCTTAAATCTATTGCTACCTCATGTAGTAACTTACTGACACGACCACATGCAAGCTCCAAATCCACGGACTCCTTCTCTTCTTGGATTTACACCAACACAAGCTCTCTTACTTGTGACTTTGAGATCCCGCTCGAAGGTTTCAGATTACCTTCAGTAATGATCTTGATGCAACAACTATGTTCTACCAACACTTAATTGTAGTTTTGGCTCCAATAGATTTTTGTGTAGTTAGAAGGTACAAAACCTCTCAGATCTCACAAAGAATAACACACAAATCTTATCAAAAACTTCAAAATGTGGCTAGGGTTTTCCTTTTATTATTATTTTTTATTTAAAAATCTGTCTAAGTTGTGAGTGAGGATTGATCTGGGGCTTTTTTTCCTAAGGTTTTTATTGGGCTTTTTATTATTATAAAAAAAATTGATCTTTTTCTTTTTGCTTGAAAGACCCTAATATATTATTAAGTAGACCAAATTATGGACCGAAGTTTAATTTTATTGGGCATAAAAAAAAAAAAAAAAAAAAAAAAAAAACTGATGGTCTAATAAAAAAATAAAAAAAAACTAAGGGTGGTCACAAGATTTTTTTTAAGGGTGGACAAATATAAAATTTTAAATTATCTATACTACTATTTAAAGGGGCTTCTGTTGTTTAGACTAGACATTTTTTGGGTTCCAAAATACCTCAACACCATACGTTTAAGTAGGGGCAAAATTTGGTAAAAATATTTCTTTAACTTCCAAGTACAATATTACCTACAAAATAGAACTACTTTTGTTGGTTTTCAAAATTCAATCTAAATCACAAATTTATTTGTCAACAATTTAATTTATTAACATTTACAAAAAAAAAAAAAAAAAAAAAGCCTCTGAGCATGTGCGTGAGAGCGTGCTTAGAGGCTAGTTTATATTATTTTTGTTGTTAAAGAACTTGTTTGTTTACTCATGCTTTGATGTTTTCATTATGTGTTAGTAGGATGAAATTTCTAGAATTCTTCATGTTCATATGCTTCTCAGATGTTTGATTCTAATTAACTATTGATCACATGCTTGGATTTCTTTTTCCCTCTATATTTTACATGTCAATATGTTCATGCAATCATTTGTTTATCATGCTAGATCTTAACATATTGATAAAATCATGTGAAATGATGTTTGTTCACAAAATGTCATGCTTGTAATCATGTTTAATTTTTTTTGTCTTGTTAGATCTTTGATCCCTGATAAATCATTCTCAAAACATGTTTTCCTTTAAGTGTGTTTCTATGTATATATGCATGCTAATTGTTGTTCATCTTGTCACTCTTGTAAAACACACCCTTTCCAAAACATAAGCACAGCACACCCAACAAAGACAAAACATAATAACCAACACATAGAAAGTTCAATGAAGCAATTAAAGACATCCAAGAAGTAAGAACTAAGAGACAAGTGTGGTTTAGAATAAACTTACCTAGAGCTTTGTTTCTGTGTTTCATTCATAGGGAAAGAGGCAATGAATAATGAGAATAGAATGTGACCATAGGCACAGAGCCTTTGGAAAATATTATTTGTGTATATATTTTTAATTTTTTTGTAATTTTTCTATAGGTACAACATAAACTGAAGGGTTTTTGGGTAACTGCAAGGTCAATGATATATATTTTAAAAAAAAAAAAAAAAAAAAAAGAGAGACTATTGTGATTTGGTTAGGGCATGAAATTATTGGGTAGTCTCTCCCAGACAAACCAAAGTTAACACCATTAGGTTCCGTCCTAGACCAATATTCAAAATTTACTTAAATTCTTCTATATTTTGGCAAAATTAAATAAATTAATCATGCTTAAATTTATATTACTCAGCTCATTTATAACCATACCAAAAAGATAAAGAACTAAGAGTTCTATGAAGGTCCAAAACATAAACTCTCTAATGGGGGAGATCAAATCTGGCTTGAGGATGGCTTCTATGGTGCTTGGCTACCTCCTTCAAGTGTCACAGAATTTTAGATCAAACTCTTTCACCAAATGATAGGCATGAAGACATGCTTTGCTAGTTTCATTTTACCGCAAGATGAGTACAATAAAATTTCATTTTATGATGCTTAGTTTCTTTTCTTTTTTCTTTTTAATTCAATTAAGTTTTGATGAATTTGCAAATGTCTATCATTTTCATTCCAAAATCCAAATCCATTTTGAAATCATTCTAAGAGTTTAATTCAATTTTAGTAAGTTATATAATATACTAGAGTTACCATTTTCTAATCAAGAGCTTGTAACTCAATTGACCGGTATCTTCTTGATAACATAAACTACCTAGGAGAGAGCATAGTAGTAATATGGAAGCATAAACGATGATAAAATAGATCATAAAAAAGAAAATAGCAAAATAGATATATTCAAAATAAGGTTAAAACGGAATATGGAATATGAAAATAGAAACTAACAAAATCTTACTTTAATAAAAACTTTTGTCTTTGATTAAAACTGAAAACTTCTGTCTTTAATACAAGCTTTGAAAATAAAAACTATCTGAAGAGTTTCAAGATTACAAAGTAAAATCTGTTTAAGGGGAGGTTACAAGATTACAAAAGGAGAAGGGTTACAAGAGTCTATCTGAGAGAGGGAAAGGGAAGGCTATCAAAGGCTTTCTTTCTTTCTTCTAAATGAAAGGCTTGGAAAATTAGGCTTCAAATTCAGGCCTGCTTTTGTCTTCAAAGTCTGTCCCTTTTATAGATGAAATGAACCATAGTTAGTCTTCAAAAGTAACCTGAGTTTGTAGAATTAACTCAAGTTAGACTGTTGGTAGTAGAGGCTTATCCTTAAAAGTAGTCTGTCTGAACGTGTGCTGATGAATAGTGATCTGCTACTTTTGTCTGTCTGTTTCTGTCTATCTATTCCTGTTTGACTGAAAATCTGTCCGGACTGTATTAAATCTATCTGAACTCGTACTGATGAATAGCGATCTGCCACTTTTTTCTGACCACTTCTGTTTGTCGCTGTTGTCTGTCTATTTCTGTCTGGGAGAGTATTCTGTCTTGCTTGGCATATCTATCTTGACTATTCTGTCTATCAATCTGTATCTGCATAATTATCATAACAGATCAAAATCAAAGTTAGTTGTATGCTCATGGAATGCTCCATAATTTTCACATAGAGTACAGTATACTATAGGAAGGAAGGTAGGGGCACGATTCTTTGTCATTATTCTATGGTCCTTAGTGATCTTTCTTTTCCCAATGAGCCTCTTTGTTGGAGGTCTTGGTCCATAAATAGCTATCCTATTGGTGTAGCCATATAAGTGGAAATCATTATCTAAGTCTTTCTGTACCTCATAGATCTTATTGTTTATAAAATTAGACCATTCTTGTGCTAGATCGTGAGGATCATCAAGTGATAGATAAGTCTTTCCTGTATACCAATAAAGATCAGGGCTGCAACTGAGATCATTGATGAGAACCAAAATATGCGCTAGACAGGCTTCCATATAATAGCTAGTATCCCAAATTGGAAGAGTACTCCAAATAGTAAGCTTCATATAATTAAGTCCTCCAATCTGTTCGGCTGCCTCTTGGATAACTCTGGGGAATAAACTTATCTGATCTCCATAAGTTAGGATTAACTTGTTGATAACCCTGCTTCTAGCATCTCAGATAACCATGAAGGATCACAGATCATTCGGTCCTCTGTCATTGTGTTAATCAGTAATCCCAGATAGGGATACTGTCCATCATGAACTCTTTCTATGTCTTCAAAACCTTCATACCATTTGGCTTTATGGGATAGCCATACATCATCTGTCATGTCTTTCCTGATAAATGCTATAGAAACTAAAAGTTTAAAAAGATACATCCATCTGTCATAAGAGCTAGTTAGGGCTCTGTGAGTTAGTATATTATGTTGGATTTCTGGGGGCAACGTTCTAATGGCAAGTCTCGTTTTTTGCTGAACCTTTGGGTGGAGCTTTGAAAAGCTTGTTCCCATAAGATAGCTTGTTAGAGACTATGAATCTGTCTTTATGGAGCTTGAATCTCCATCCTCCTTGCCAGGGAGTTGACAACCAAGTGCTTCAATGAATGCACTGGTGTTAATAAGATGTAATTCCAAAGCCTTAAGGGTCTTTTGGAATAAGGATTTCTGTCTGAGGGTAAAGGATGCCTGTAAATTATTAAGAAGTATTTTAATCTAAAAAGGGAGGTCTGTAAATTCTCCGTCCTGAAAAGTAAGATCAGTGCAGAGCACTTCTTGCAGAATTTTACTTTCGCCACTACATGAATACATTGCTTCTACTCGCAATGTATCCTGAAGGGATGTTGTCTCAAAGATTTCTTTTCTTTTAGGTTGCACCATCGGTGCCTTACCCTTTCCTTTTCTATCTGCTCTGGAAGGTCTTTTATCTATATTAGTTTGCAATTGGGTAAAAGGATTATGTTTTAAAATAATTTCTTGAAAATAAATATTTTCTTGCAAAGCTTTTTTCAAATTTGTTTTTAAAATCTTTTGGCCAATGTCTATCTGTAAATTTCTTTTGAAATACTTTAAAAGAAAATCTTTTTTGAGGTTTAAAGCATATATAACAAAACAATAAACTTTCTGTACGCCGTCATGCTCTCGCTAAGTAGTGGTAGTGGTATAAGAGTAGTCATAGTGAAGTCTATCAAAATTGGAGTAACTGAAATTAAGAAAATTCACAAAATCTGTCATGATTTTATCCTTTTTATAAGTATTTCTATATATTTCATTCTACGAGAATATGTGAAATAAAGCTTCTCCATAGAGTCTTTCATCGACTATTGTAATAAAGAAATCTGTCAGAGATTGATGATTAGCTCTATCTGTCAAGAAATTAAATCTATCTTTGCTCAAGAAATTTCCACAATCAATGATTAATAAAGGAGTACCTGTCAAGGCTTCTTTTATTAAAACATCTGTTGTATGAGCATATGAGAATACTGTAAATTCACTTGGTATATCAATCAAGTTGTCTGTCCATTCATATTGAGTAGAGGAAATTGTAAGCATAGTTTTTTATTTTCTACAAGATAATTGTTTTATATGTTTGTGCCAAAAGGTGAGAGGAAAACAAACCTCTGTCTCTATATCTTGTTTGAATGTCTTTATGCCATTAACTGTCAATTGGTCATCAAGTGATATTTCTGTCTTTGAAGGTGAAAAACTTGTTTCAATTCTATAGATTCCTCTTTCATTGATATCTTTTAAAATAGTGACCCTTTTGGAAGAATGATTTTCTTTCAGGACATGTAAAATGAATCTAATGAATATATTTTTTTCCAATACATTAGTTTTAATTCCATCATCTGTCATTAAAAAGAGGTAAAACAAGGTCATAAAAGGAGTTCCTAAAATAATATTAAAAGGAATGTCTTTGATTAAAACAAAGTCTGTCTTAAGGCATATTCCATCATTACATATGTAAACATTAGGTGTTAATCTTTCAGATGATTTTTCATAATACTTTGAAGGTATTAACCCTTTTTGTATATAGTTCATATCCGCACCAGAGTCTATTAATGCAATTTCTGTCAAAGAAAACTCTTTATGAATTACTAAAGTGATTTCTGTATACCATTTTTAAAAAATTACTCTATCAGTTAAACTCAAGAAATTTTGTCTATTATTATCATTTTTATCTAATGAAAGAGGGCCTGTCATGGGTTTAGAAAGTTCTTTTAAGTTCACTATTTCTGTAATATTTTGTTCATTTATTTCTGTCGGATTATCTTCTTTAATTTCTTCTTTTACCATTTTTACTTCTGTCATTAAGTCTTGTATAATTACTGGTTTTACATCTTTTCCATCTTGTTTCATTTTTGTCCTTTCTTTCTTTTCTTTTTCTTTCTTGCCTTTTTCTTGTTTTCTACAATTCGTAACATGATGTCCATATTGCCTACATCTAATAAAAATAGTAGCTATATTTATAGAATCTTTTAAGCTTAGTAAATAATTTGTCTTATCCTTTAAATGATTAGGTAGACTATCTATTAATTTCATTATTATGTCTTTTTGTTTTCTTTTTCTTTTATTAACTTTAATTGGGTTGGTTGATTTTAATTCTCCTTTTTCCCTTACTTGGTCTATCTCTCTTTGCGTAACATTAAATATTTCCATTAATTCATTCATTATGTCTTTCCCAAATTCTAATTTACTTATTTGTTTAACAATTTTATTGTGTCTATCACATTGCTTTTTAGTATGTCCATATTCTTTACATTTATGACAAATAATATTTCTAGTATGTTTGTTATCTTTCTCATTATCAGATAACACAACAGTATTTAAAACTGCTATACTTCTTTTTTTTGTCTGTCTCTAAATGTGAATTTAAAAGTTCTATCTTTTTAGCTATTTCTGTCAAGTTATCATTTTGGGTATATATGATAGATCTTTCAATTGCTTTTAGTCTATCATCTATTTTTTCCTTTAAATTGTTTATCATTATTATTATTATTATTATTATTATTATTCCCTCTGTTGTTAACTACTTTTGCTTTTACTATACTATCACTATTTTCCTTTCCCTTATTATTCGTTTTCCTTTCTTTGTTGACTATCTTTCTTTCCTTTTTTGACATGTGTTTTCCTATATCTATGTTTCTTTCTATATGTAGTTCCTTACGTATGGTTTCCATGTTGTCTAGCTTTAAAATATTAGCATTTTTTCTTTCAATTATTTCTTCAACTATGCCTTTCTTTATCAATCTTCCTTCTTTGTCTTCATTCATTATGTCTGTCTTGTTATTATGCACTATATCTATAGAACTACTTTCTTTCTTTTCTGTCAGAGTTTCTTTTAGTTTCTTCAAACGTTCTTTCTCCTTTGAGTTGGCTATCTTACTATTTCCATTTTCCATTTTTATCTTTTCTATCATTTCTTTTACTATACCTTTTTTAAATATTTCTTCATTTTCCATATGTGTTGTTCTTTCCCAAATTAGGCCATCTTCCATATTATTGGTCTTTTATCTTTCTATGTCTTTTCCTTCTTTTATTATTTCTATAAGACTTTCATTCTTTTCTGTCTGGAGTCTTCTTTCCTTAAGTTCTTTTCTTTGTCTTTATATGTTATAGATATAGGTCTGTAAGTAGCTTTTGAATTTTTAAGACTATTGCTATCATCACATATTAGGCTACCTTTTCTAGTGTTCTTTATATCTATTAGATTTATTGATCTGTCGGTACTTGTTGTATTATTCTGTTGCCTATAATACTAGTTATCTGTCATAGTTTTTGTTAAAGATGATCTATGATGGGTTCAAATTCTCTCTGTAGCTTATAAAGATTCTAATTTTTTATTAATTATATCTAAGAAATGATTATTGTGCCTATCAATCTGTCTGTTGATTTTATCTCCTATTAATGTATTCCAATTATTTGTGTTATCAGAGTTATAATTATAACTATCCATGTCACTGTCAGAATCAGAATCTGTTTCATAATCCATATCATCATTTAATCAATTATTATCTATATCTCTCATGCTATGTCCTTCATAATAATCTATATCATCATAGTCCATGTTTTTGATTAGTGTATGCCTAACCTAAGTGTGAACAAGCAACCAGATGATGAATAATAGACGTATTTATTCTATTTCCAAGCAATTAATAATTACTGGCATAACTATTACTAACCACTAGTTGCCATGCTATCGGGACCACCTCCTCAGGAAACTCCATTGCGGGACCACCCAAACACACGCCTGTCCGCCGGCTAACAAAAAAGTAGCTGACCAACGCGAATTAGTGGTTTGCCAACGAGTATTGAGGCTGACCAACGCTACCAAGGAGCAAGTAGTGGCTATGCAGTAATATGTTCCTAGTAACTTCTTAATTGCAAAGAAATAAAACTCATACATCTATCATCCATGGCTCTAATACCATAAGCTTTCCTCCAAGTCACCCTTCTCAGATTCTAGGCCTTTACCTCCCCAAAATCTTCCTCCAGTTCATACACCTTCCTCCTATAAACACCAAAAGAACCCATGTTCACACAGAACCTGCTTATTATCCAACAGGAACTACACAACCAACCCCTAATGTTCATCAAGCCCTTTATGAACCCCAACCTCAACTGCAACCTCGACCTGATTCTCCTACCCAAACAGACATATTAGGATTCACTGATTTTGATAAACAAATTAATGTTTTATTTAAGGAATTTGTTTTAGATAAAGAATTATTAAGACATGATTACTTAAAACCTGAATATACTGACAGAAAAAACCAGTTTTTTAAAGAGTATAATGAACAAGAAAGAAATAATTTGAGAACTAAATATTATGAAATGATGACAGAATTATAGACACACTTTAGTTTCTTTCACTTTTTGGATTATAATAATAAAAAATGTGTAATAGACAAAACTTTGTCATGGACGAAGATAGAAAATCATGAAAAGGTATACCAAACTTTTCCACCCTTTGAATCAGTTATACTGAGCCAAAGTAGTGGAGTCCAGGTTTTGGCTACTCCTATCAAAAGACCTGGTCTAAGTGATGACAATAAAAATTTAGATAGCATAATTCAACAAAATATTTATACCAATATATACCTAAAATCAATTGGTCAAAAGTTACAGGAGATAGAAGACAGTCTAATACCCCCTTCCACTTCTATAAAAAAGGAAAATGAGTCTAAAACCCCTTTATTTATTCCTCATGAAATTCCCTCTCACCTTAGATCGCCTTTAAAGAGACCCATGACAGAAAAAACAGATAATCTACTGGATGAAATAAATAAAAAGCTAGACCTAATGAAAATAGAATCACAAAAAGATATAGACCCACTAAAAACCAAAGGTCTAATAATGAATACATTAGGAAGAATCGAGTCTTCAGAGTCAGAAGAGTCAGAAGATAATCACTTGACAGACTTATCAGACATAGATAATTTAGAATCACAATTTACTGATAAATTACAAATTAATAAATTAACTTTAGCATCTTCATCGCAAGACCGTAAAAAAGGAAGAATTGAAGAAGTATATCCCAAAAAGAATTGGTATCCTAAACCCGCTCCCTTTGATTTATAGTTTGAAGAAAGACACACTTTTGTTAATTCATCTTATTCCCCAGATTTAATTTATGAATGGAATATTGATGGAATGTTAGAATATGAAATAATAAATCTTTTACATGAAATGACTATGCTCACTAATGTTTATAAGAATGATGAAAAACGTGATCATCAAATAGCTCATTTAATTGTCATTGTTTTCACTGGCCAATTGAAAAGCTGGTGGGATCATTATTTAGATGATGAAGACAGAAATGAAATATTGACAACCGTTAAAAAAGAATCAGATGGAAGTGTTATAATGATAAATAGATAGCCTTCACAAGATGCTGTTAATACTTTAATTTTCACCAAAACAAAACATTTTGTTGGAGATCCTAATCAATATAAAGAAAGAGCTTTAGATGTTTTAATTAATTTAAGGTGCCCACAACTTTTAGATTTTAGATGGTATAAAGATGTCTTTATTTCAAAAGTTTTGAGTAGAAATGATTGCCAACAATCCTATTGGAAAGAAAAATTTATTGCTAGTTTACCTTACTTCTTTGCGCAGAAAGTTAGACAGGATATAGCCAATAGTGATGGTACAGTAGACTATCCTAACTTGACTTATGGTGATATGATATCTTCTATCAATAAAACAGGTCTATGGTTGTGTAATGATTTAAGATTGAAAAATTAGATAGAGAAAGAAAAAAGATATGCTAAAAAAGAGCTAGGAACTTTTTGTGAGCAATATGGTTTCAACCCTTTAATTGCTCCTTCTAGGAAAAGATGGAAAGAAAGAAGAAATGATGATAGATACAAATATAATCGTAGAAGATATCATAAAGGTAGGACTAAAGAGAAGAAAGAAGAGTCCGAAAGAAAGAAAAGTGATAGATATAGAGAAAATGATGTTACTTGCTTCAAATGTGGAAAAAAGGGACATATTAGTAAATACTGCAATTTTCAAAAAAAGATAAATAAACTTGATATATCAGGAAAATTAAATGATAAAATAATGAGTATAATAGAACTGACAAATAGTGATGAAACAGATAATGAAATTCATCAGATAGATAATTATGATACCTCATCATCATCATCATCATCTACAGATATTTCTTCACATAATGAAAAGACTAAATTATGTGACTATAATAATCTTGGTAATTGTTATTGTAAAAGGAAATTAAAAATATGTGTCTTAACAAATCAAGAAGACATAATAATGGATTTACTAGACAGACTTCTGGATTTATAGTCTAAAAAAGATTATTTATCCAAATTAAAAGAATCTTTAACCCAAACCGATAGATTTGAGATAGACCTAAAAAATTATAAGTCAACTTACGACTTTGCAGACATTACTAATAGATTCAAACCCAATAAACCTATAACAGTGATAGATCTACAAACAGATATCACTAATCTAAAAAATGAACTAAGAGAATTAAAATCAGAAAATTTCATTCTAAAAGACATGGTTGATCAGATAGCTACACAAGTAATTAATATAAAAGATAAAATTAAATACTGTAATGAATCTTCAATAGACCCCCCTTACATGAGTAAACATAATTATACTGGAGAAAGTTCTTATGAAGATGAATTTTTAAATATAATTGACAGAGTGATATTCCAAAAATGTTATACTAAAATAACTCTGGTTATTCATAAAGAATTCTTATTAACAATTATTGCCCTTGTTGATTTAGGAGCTAATATGAATTGCATACAAGAAGGATTAATACCTTCTAAGTATTATGAATCTACAACAAACAAACAGGCTCAAAATAAGAAATAAGCTAACTAAGGCATACATATATAATAACGGAATCAATTTTAGAACACTTTTTTTCTTAACAGACAAGTTGTCCTCCAAAGTTATTTTAGGAAATCCTTTTTTGTCCTTACTTTATCCATTTTATACGACAGACAATGGAATACATACTCATATTTATGAGACAAAAATATTCTTTAAGTTTATTGTACCCCCTATTCCTAAAGAAATACAATTGCTAAAAGAAATTTCCATATTTCAAGATACGTGCACTGATGAAGTTTTGACAGCAACAGAAAGTGTTACAAACCCAGTGGCAGATGATGTTATACTCTCTACTTAGCAGCAATAGCACTTAAGTAGCACTTAAGCACGTACATATTATTCTCAAAAGATTTATTTTCCAAAAGTCTGTCTTTAAATTTGTTTTCAAAAAGATATTTGTCAACTAAAAGTCTTTTCACAGATCCCCTCTATACTTTTGTGCTCCCTTCAAAAATAGATAGCCTTCAAATGCTTTGAAAAGATGTCCACTACCCAAATTGAATCCTTAGATGCATGAAGGCCTTCAGTAAAGGCGTACTTGCACTAAATTAATTGTTAATTTTAAAATTAACGGTCAATTGCCTGGCAAGCAAGATAGCCATTCTAAGGCTAATAAAGCTTTAAGACTATATTCGGCCAAGATAAAATCTTCAATGAAGATTTTCAACAATGCATGAAGGTGTCTCAAAAGAGACAATATCCCTTCAAGTAGTAATTATCAAAAAGCCCAAGACTAGATAGATATTTTGAAAGAACGACAAACCATCCAGATAAGTTATTAAGTCATTCTCTACTACTTCAGACAGCTCCAAGATAGATACAGACAAATTTTCTGATAGCCCAAACAGAAACAAATAAATATAAACAGACAAATTTAGCTAATCACTATTTACAGATGACAGATCACTATTCACAACACGAGCGTTATTCTCAGACAGACTACTCCAAGATGGTCTAGACAGACAAAGACAGATGTTCATCCAACACAGTCCAATACAGTATAGATAGATAACAGACAAACAGATATTTATCACTACTGTTTACTAGCATGCGTAAAAAGGAACTTGACAGATTCTCAGACAGACTACTGTTTAGAAAGAATAAACCTCCACCGACAGATTAACTTGAGTTAATTCCATAAACTTAGGTTACTTTTCAAGACTTACCATGGTTCCTTTCATCTATAAAAGGGACAAACTTTGAAGACAGAAGCAGGTCTGAATTTGAAGCCTAATTTTCTAAGCCTTTCATTTAGAAGAAAGAAAGAAAGCCTTTGATAGCCTTCCCTCTCCCTCTCTCAAACAGACTTTTGTAACCCTTCTCCTTTTGTAATCTTGTAACCTTCCCTCAAACAGATTTTACTTTGTAATCTTGTAACTCTTCAGACAGTCTTTATTTTCAAAGCTTGTATTAAAGACAAAATTTTTCAGTTTTAATCAAAGATAGAAGTTTTTATCCAAGTAAGATTTTGTTAGTTTCTGTTTTCATATTCCATATTCCGTTTTAACCTTATTTTGAATATATCTATTTTGCTATTTTCTTCTTTATCATATATTTTATCATCGTTTATGCTTCCATATTACTGATGTGCTTTCTCCTAGGTAGTTTATGATATTAGAGCCATGGATGGTAGATGTATGAGTTTTATTTCTTTGCAATTAAGAAGTTACTAGGAACATGTTACTACATAGCCACTACTTGCTCCTTGGTAGCATTGGTAAGCCTCAATACTCATTGGCAAACCATAGATTCGTGTTTGTGAGCCCGTTTTTTGTTAGCCGACGGACAGGCGTGTGTGTTGGGTGGTCCCGCAATGGAGTTTCCCGAGGAGGTGGTCCCGATAGCAAGGCAACCAATGGTTAGTAATAACTCCTCTAGTAATTATTAAATTGCTTGGAAATAGAATAAATACGTTTATTGTTCATCATCTGTTTGCTTGTTCACACTTAGGTTAGGCACACACTAATCAGAAACATGGACTATGATGATATAGATTATGATGAAGCATATAGCATGAGAAATATAGATAATAATTGGTTAAATGATGATATGGATTATGATATAGATTATGTTTAACACCGTTAGGTTCTGTCCTAGAACAACATTCAAAATTTACATAAATTCTTCTATATTTTGGCAAAATTAAATAAATTAATCATGCTTAAATTTATATTACTCAGCTCATTTATAACCATACCAAAAAGATAAAGAACTAAGAGTTCTATAAAGGTCCAAAACATAAACTCTCTAATAGGGGAGATCAAATCTGGCTTGAGGATGGCTTCTATGATGCTTGGCTACCTCCTTCAAGTATTGCAAAATTTTAGATCAGACTCTTTCACCAAATGATAGGCATGAAGACATGCTTTGCTAGTTTCGTTTTACCACAAGATGAGTACAATAAAATTTCATTTTATGATGCTTAGTTTCTTTTCCTTTTTTTTCTTTTTTCTTTTTAATTCAATTAAGTTTTGATGAATTTGCAAATGTCTATCATTTTCATTCCAAAATCCAAATCAATTTCGAAATCATTCAAAGAGTTTAATTCAATTTTAGTAAGTTATAACATTATATAATATACTAGAGTCACCATTTTCTAGTCAAGAGCCATGTAACTCAAATGACCGGTAACTTCTTGTATTTCCAATAGAGACATTCAAAGTTTAAAATCTCCCACCTCCAATTATTGAATTTTTTTTAAAAACATTACCACTTAGTAATTAAATTTTACAGATTTAATTTACACATAATGTGTGTTAAATGCTCAATAATAATATTTCATTATAGAAAATTTTTAAAATGATAACTATAAGGACACAAATTGCGCTTGGTTGAAGCTACGTTTTCAGACCAGCTCAATGGGCCTTAGACAATGAATTTATAGAGAGTGGGCTTCTAATCTAGGGTTTTGAGCGGTAGATAACACAAGAATTGGATTCAGTTACAGAACACCAGCGTACATGGCATATATGGGTGGAATCTCATTTGATATATTAATGCCGAGGACAATACTTAGCATTTTCTTACAAGTCTTTCTCCCCCCCTCTCCTTTCTTCTTCCTTTTCCTTTTATAGGCCTGCATCTGCTTCTCCTTTCTTCCACGTGTAGTCCAGGTGTTCCTTTTTGGATACTTGTCCCATCATCCCTTCTTACTAAAGTCTCTGGCGGTAAGGGTAAGGTTCAATTTCAATATTCAGGTGTCACTTCCTTATTAATGCGGCCAGAGAGGTAGGTATGGTGCCTTCAATGCGGTGGTAGCAGCTTTTTCCTTGATATTTGTTTGCTACTTCTCTTTATCCCTTAATCCCGTTCTCTCAGTCGCTTCGTCCGAGGTCCTCAATACGGATATCCTTGAACCGCCGGATCATTAATACTGTCCTTGGCAGCACGCCGCCGAGGATAAGGTCATCCTCAAACGTCATGTTCTTCGGTGCTCTGCTCATGCATGGCACCTTTCTTCGTCGCGTGACTTCGTAGGCCAAATTTATCATGTCCTCGGACCATTTCATGATGCTGGATTGGGCTTCCTTTCTTGTGAGAGCCTTTGGGCCGGCCCAGTATGCATTTTGGGCCCAATGGTACTATAATAGCCCCTCGAAAGCCTTATTTCTACCTTACTGAGAGAAATGAGGGTTTCGACAAACACACGCGACGCGATCCATTTCTGACGCTTCAATCTGCAGAACGCGTGTCAATTAAATATAGCGGCTCCCTATTCCCCACGTCCAACCGCACGATGGTCATCCAACGGGTAGGCGCATTTTGAGGGGACAGGCGGGAGGCTTCCCGCTTTACGCCTTTCCATGAAATAAATATTGTCATTTCAAAGGTTTCTTGTTCATTTCAGAGTCTGTACACTGAATTTAGTCTTTCCTGCAATCTACACGCGTCTCCATACCCTTTCAGTCTTAAGCCGAGGTGACATAGTTGCTTTAAAGTAAGTTTTCCTACTCTGTTTTCATTATTGCTGTTCATTCTTTCTCATCATTCTCCTTCTTTCCGTCCTCAGCCCATTAAATTCCCTAATTCCACCATAGTATCCTCTCTTTAGTTTTAGAAAGTGGGTAGGTTCGCATCCTTAGTAGATACCCCCGAAAAAATAAAGACGTTTAAAACCAAATATGGAATTCCTCCTGGAGTTCCCGTTAAACACTGTAAGCAGGGGGAGTGGCACGCTGATAGGGACACCGGTGAGGTGGTGATTCCTATGATAGCGTTCCTAGAGGGGGGAATGAGAATCCCCATGATGCCCATCACTAGGAACTATCTTAGAACAGCTAGGTTATCTCCCATGCAATGTACCCCAAACATGTTTAGGATTTTAGGCGCCGTAGATGTCCTAAACGAGAGACTAGGGTTAGGACTCACTCACCATGAGGTGAATTGGGTATACAACCTTCATCGTTTGAAAGGGCACACATACTACCTGAAGTCTAGGCACCCTAAAGTCAGGTTGATTCAATACCTTCCCCACTCCAACAAGGGTTTGGACAAGGACTTCCTGATACTGTCCAGGGAGTGGCATGATGGTCTCCCTTGTC
The DNA here is from genome assembly GCA_032878915.1 of Castanopsis chinensis. NCBI lineage: Eukaryota > Viridiplantae > Streptophyta > Magnoliopsida > Fagales > Fagaceae > Castanopsis > Castanopsis chinensis. Next base: position 17,216,499 of record JAVQMG010000130.1, read on the forward strand.
CGACGAGGGAGGGGGAACCTGGTAAGTCTTCGTGTAGCGTCAGCCCTAATTCTCTTCCTTTCTCTTTTGTTATTTTCTTATGGTTGTGTTTTTCTTTGTCTGGCTTTTAACATTTCGTTTTTTGAACACATGTGCAGATCGCCGCGCGCTTACTCGTCGTGCTCACCTCGTTGATTTTGCTCGTTTGGACAAAATCCTAAAAGCCGAGGTGTTTGTCCACTCGGACGGTCAGCTTCGAGCGGCGCATCGCATCCTCGGATATGAACCCATCTCAACTGCTTTTCAAGTGCCCAAGTGTGTCATAAAGGAGAAGGACCCGCGGCTGCCGAGGATCAGTGTAGCGGTTGAAGGCTTTCTGTTGCCAGCTGGCACTCTTGTACCTCAAGGCGTTTTGATCACCGAGCCCGTGAGGGTCGTCCCAGGAGCCCCTCACTTAGCCACATCCTCGGCTCGACCTAGGTTGGGTGAAGGTTCCTCTTCTCAGCCAATTGCAAAGGAAGAAGAAGAAGAAGAAACAGATGAGGAAGAAGAAGAAGAAGAAGAAGAAGAAAGAAAAGAAGAAGTCGTTGAGCTTTCGGATTCAGAGGAGGAATTTGAAGCTTTAGACCGGCTTCTTCTGCCTAGGACCTCATCACCTGTCGTCGGCTCTCCATCCTTTACATCGTCGGACGACGACAATCAACCCCTTGTGAGGATGGGCATCCAGCGCAGGCCCAAGCCCAGCTTGAAGGATGTGTTGGAAGGTCAAGCTGGAGCGCATGAGCTCCCCAAGGTGCCGCCGGCGAAGCCTAAGGATAAGGACACCGAGAAGGTTCCTTCAATAAGGGTTACTCTTCCTCCTTCCTCCCAAATTCAACATCCGGATCCCGCTGACCACAAGAGAAAAAGGGATCAGCCCAAGGGAAAGGAGATTGTGGAAGGGGGAAGAGACCTCCCCGCGAAAGAGATGGATCAGGAGAGGGGAGGTAAGCACGCTCGGCATGTCCCACCGAGATCAGAGAGAAGGGCTGATACCCCCACCACCGTCCATGCGCCCATTTGGGCTCCCCAGATGCTAGTGGATGATCAAGCAGTGACTGCCGACGCTTCGATAAGGGGATCCAATGAGAGCACTGCGGCATGCATCGCCGATGCATTGGAGCATTCGTTTCTATTGCCCGAGGATATGAGCGAGCTACGAAGGATGAGGGATCAGAACGTCTTTATGATCCTCAAGAAGGAGCTTGCCATGGTAAGGCTCTTACTCATATACTTACTGTTACTTGTGTTCTTCACATCGTTGCACTTGCCATTATTGCCTGCCATTTGATAGAATTGTTTCTGCATGTTACTAACTGATAACATTTTGTGTGCAGGCTGTTCAATCTGCGCATAGAGCAAAGGAGATTGCGGCCAACTCCTACAAGTTGCTAAGGGCCGAAGAGGTGAGGCTGGATCACACCAAAAAGATCCTAGAGCTTAAGGAGAATAGGCTTCAGGAGGTGACAACCAGCTTCGGCAAAGCAGAAAGTGAGAGGTCAAGTTTGGAGGTCCAGCTGAAGACTACTACCCGGCAGGTTGAGGATCAGAGGCTGCAGCTTAGACGTGCCAATGAAGACCTTGCCTCCGCCAAGAAATTAGTAGAAGATCTCAAAAAAGATCTCACAAGGTCCAAGGAAGTCAAGCAGGAGGCTCTTAAGGCCAAGGAAGAGGCACTCGTCAAGGCAAAGGAAGCCAAGGCGATGGTTGACGAGGCTGAGCAGAGTGGCTACGAGGTGGGGGTGGCAGAAACCACTGACACCTTCAAAGCTCAAGTGCCGGAGGTCTGTAGGGATTACTGCCTCCAAGTGTGGAAGAAGGCCATTTCCTAAGCTGGGGTAGATGCTTCCTCTCCTCTATGGAAGGTAGAGAATGCCTATGTCCCTCCGGCAATCCGAGTAGCCACTCCTGGTCAAGCTAAGGATGATGCTATTTCTCCCACAGCTGGGGTACAAGTGGAAGAAGCTGCTGCAAAGGATATTACAGCCGAGGTTCAACCTGAGAATCCTCAACTTCCACTCGCCCCAAAGGAGCTGCCCCCCAACCCTAAGGTCAGTGGGACAATGGAGTTAGTCTTGGCGACCCTCCCCATAATGCCAAAGGGAGGACCTAAAGATAAGGAGGTGGTTAGGGGGTCCTCGGCCTCAATAGTGGCTCCTGCTAAACCTAAGGACCAAGTTCAGCCCAATCCTTGACTATCCTCACATTCTTTTGCAGCCTTTTCTTCCTTTCCCCCCCCCCCCTTTTTTTTTTACTTTCTGTTTCTTGTATTTCACCCTTTGGGTTGTGGATGTACTTAGAGAATATTTTGTTTAATGAGAAGGACTTTTAATTTGAATTGCTGCCTTGTGTTATATTAACCGTTAGCCAATCCTTTTATCATTGTTGACCTGGTCTAACCAAATAATAACTTGAATTTATTGTATGCATTGATAATTCCACATCCATAACCAAGTAAGGGCAAAGGGAACTTGTGAAAGTTATATACTTGCAAACGCTTTAAATAATGACTACGAATTTTTGATCAACTCCTGTGACAAGTAAAATACTAAGAAGCCATATGTTAGTGTGGAATCCGTTTGCTTAGTGAATTGTTTAAAAATTGTCTTCATAACAACATACTGCAACAAGAAACACTAACATTTCTGATATGTTGCCCACTTGAACTAGCAATGGCTCAAGCATTGTGTTTAACACTTAGTAACGAATAAAGACACTTAGTAGCACCTAGAGTCATATGAAATCAATATTTGAGATACTCATTGCAAGTACATACCTATCTCTGTAGGACGTGTACGCGTTCTCCAAAGGCCTTATGCATCTCAATTTTTGTCTTATATTAAGGTAGAGGATCCGAGGATCTGGCGTAACCTCGTTTTTATTTTCCAACCAAGGTAGAGGATCTGAGGATCCGGCGTAACCTCGTTTTTGTTTTTCAACTAAGGTAGAGGATCCGAGGATCCGGCGTAACCTCGTTTTTGTTTTTCAACTAAGGTAGAGGATCCGAGGATCCGGCGTAACCTCGTTTTTGTTTTTCAACTAAGGTAGAGGATCCGAGGATCCGGCGTAACCTCTTTTTTGTTTTTCAACTAAGGTAGAGGATCCGAGGATTCGAGGATCCGGCGTAACCTTGTTTTTGTTTTTCAACTAAGGTAGAGGATCCGAGGATCCGGCATAATCTCGTTTTTGTTTTTCAACTAAGGTAGAGGATCCGAGGATCCGGCGTAATCTCGTTTTTGTTTTTCAACGAAGGTAGAGGATCCGAGGATCCGGCGTAACCTTGTTTTTGTTTTTCAACTAAGGTAGAGGATCCGAGGATCCGGCGTAACCTTATTTTCATTTTTCAATCCCTTCTGGTATTTTGAACATAACATCACACGCAACATCATAACAATAGAATTAAAATGGCAGAAGTGCCCTTTATTAATAATGATATCGTCGTAAATTACTTACATTTCAGGGATGGGGTACAACTTTTTCATCTAAATCTGCAAGATAGTAAGCTCCTATTCTAGCCACTGCAGTAATGCGATACGGTCCTTCCCAATTTGGTCCCAGTTTTCCCCACACTGGATTCCTGGTATTGCCTACGACTTTCCTCAATACTAAGTCTCCAATGGCAAGTGGCCTTGAGTTCACATGCGAATCATACCCCTGCTTCAGTTTTTGTTGATAGTGAGCCAAATGGATCATGGCAATTTCTCTCCTCTCCTCAACCAAATCTAGGCTCCTTACCAGTAGCCTATCATTACTTTCCGGAACGAAGGAACTTGTTTTCATTGTTGGAAAACCAGTTTCCACGGGGATAACCGCCTCAGGGCCATAAGTCATTGAGAATGGCGTCTCTCCCGTTGATCGGCGAGGTGTGGTCCGATAAGTCCACAGAACGTGAGGCAATTCCTCTACCCATCTCCCTTTGGCATCATCCAGCCTCTTCTTAAGTCCGCTGACTATAACTTTGTTGACCGCCTCGGCCTGCCCATTTCCTTGTGGATAAGCGGGAGTGGAGTACCTGTTGGTTATGCCGAGGTCACAGCAATATCTTCTGAAAGCTTTACTGTCAAACTGCAACCCATTATCCAAAATGAAAGTATGAGGAACTCCAAATCGAGTGACGATGCTCTTCCACACAAATTTCTTCACATCGACGTCCCTAATGTTTGCTAGGGGCTCGGCTTCCACCCACTTGGTAAAATAGTCAGTGCCGACAACCAACCACCTTCTGTTTCCAGGTGCCTTTGGGAAGGGGCCCACAATGTCCAGACCCCACTGCGCAAAAGGCCAGGGACTTGTCAGAGGATTGAGCACACCCCCAGGCTGATGAATATTTGGTGCGAACATTTGACATTGATCATATTTCTTCACGTAGCTTTGAGCTTCCCGTTGCATGTTGGGCCACCAATATCCTTGTGTTAGAGCCCTGTGAGCTAAAGATCTACCCCACGTATGACTCTCACAAATTCCTTCATGCAACTCTTCCAAAAGCGACTCTGTTGCTTCAGGACGTACACATAATAGGTATGGCCCAGAGAAGGACCGTTTATAGAGCTTACGATCCTCGGACAACCAAAAACGAGATGCTTTCCTGTGTACCTTGTCCGCTTCGACCCTTTCCTCTGGCAGGACATCGTCTCTAAGGAAGGATACAATGGGGTCCATCCAGCTAGGCTCCGCTCTTATCTGGTGAACCTGGATGATACTTCCAATTACCACCGAGGGTTTAGGTAAGTCCTCAACAAGAATAATCTGTGGCAGACCTCGTGCCGACGATGTGGCAAGGGTTGCCAGAGAGTCGGCGTGAGCATTACTATTCTGGGGGATGTGTGACAAAGTGAATAATTCAAACTTGCGTTGTAGAACCTTGACTTGATTTAAGTAGTCTTGCATTCTCAGATCTCTTGCCTCCACCTTTCCATCCACTTGGCCGACCACTAGTTAAGAGTCCGAGAACATTTGCACGGTCTTTCCTCCCAATTTTAGGACCATATCCATCCCTTTTAGCAATGCCTCGTACTCAGCTTCATTGTTAGTAGCCGAGAATCCCATTCTTAAGTACTTTTCCAGGGTGAGACCCTCTGGGGTCGTGATTACTAACCCTACCCCGAATCCCATTTGATTAGCAGCACCATCAACGTAAACAGTCCACTCTGCGGGACCTTTACATACAACCATACCAACTAATTTTTCATCAATATCCCTGATGAAACTTTCTTCTATTGTGGGCTCAGCAAATTCCGCAACCAAATCAGCTAGCACTTGACCCTTTATTGATGTGTGGGGCATGTACTTGATATCAAAAGAGCCTAGGATAGTCCCCCACTTAGCAATCCTACTTGTATATTCTGCACCTCGGAGTATGGCTTTGAGGGGAAGTTGAGTAAGAACAACCACCGTATGAGATTGAAAATAATGTGGGAGCTTACGTGTCCCATGCACTACGGCCAAGATTGCCTTCTCTAATGGTGGATAGCGCACCTCGGCCTCATGCAAGGATTTACTCACATAATAAACCGGCTTCTGTACACCCCCCTCGACCCTTATCAGCACTAAACTGACAGCATGACATGCAACTGCAATATAGGCAAATAGGACCTCATCCACTTTGGGCCGAGACATGATGGGAGGATGTGAAAGGTATTCCTTAAGTTGCTGAAAGGCAGCGGCACACTCCTCTGTCCATGCATATCCTCTCCACTTGTTTAATAGTTGGAAAAAGGGCCTGCACCGGTCAGCCGATCTTGAGATGAATCGATTGAGGGCAGCAGTCATCCCAGTCAACCTCTGTATCTCTTTTGGATTCCGAGGTGGCTATAAGCTATTAATGGCTTTGACCTTGGCGGGGTTGACTTCAATTCCTCTATGCGTCACCATGTAACCCAGAAATTTACCAGATCCTACTCCAAAGGAGCAGTTTGATGCGTTGAGGCGTAACTTATGCTTTCTCAATGTTTGGAAAGTGCTATCCAGGTCCGGTATATGAGCCGAGATTGTTTTACTCTTAACCACCATATCATCAACGTACACTTCGATCATTTTTCCCAATTGCGGTTCAAACATCCGCGTCATCATCCTCTGATAGGTAGCCCCGGCATTCTTTAAGCCGAATGGCATCACCTTATAATGGTAGTTTCCCGTTGGCGTGACAAAAGTTTTCTTTTCTTGGTCTTCTAGAGCTAAGAGTATTTGGTGGTAACTTTGGAAAGTATCAAGAAAGCTCATCCGAGAATGCCCAACAGTTGCATCCACCAACTGATCTATGCGGGGCATTGGGAACAAATCTTTAGGACAAGCCTTATTCAAGTCTGTAAAGTCCACACATACTCTCCATTTCTCATTTTTCTTCTTCACCACCACTGTATGCGCCAGCCATTCTGGATAGAACACCTCCTTGATGGCACCTGCCTTTTTGAGTTTCAGCACTTCTTCTTTAACGGCCTCGGCATGCTCTTGAGACGAACGCCGAGGTGGTTGCCTCTGCAGTACCGCTGCTAGATTGACATTAAGGTGATGGCAAATGAAGCTTGGGTCAACCCCTGGGGCTTCGTAAGCGTCCCATGCAAACACATCAATGTTCCGTTTCAAAAATGTAACTAGTTCCTCTTTTTCTTCAAGTGGTAATTGACTTCCCATCTGGAAGAATTTCTCCATGTCATCGGCAATAAGCACTTTCTCCAACTCCTCGCAACTAGGTGCCTCGATCTCTGCCACATTTGATTTGGCCGACGATGTTAGCTGCTATAAACTATTCTCGGCTAAGGCCTGGGGCTGCTGTCTTTCCTGACGTGTAATTGCTGCCGTGATGCATTGTCTAGTCATTGACTGGCTGCCAATTATTTCTTCAACTCCGCCCTCATACGGGAACTTCACCTTAACATGTAGGGTTGATGATACAACACCTAAGGCATGCAGCCATGGCCTTGCCACTATGGCCGTGTAGGGGGAATAGGCGTCTACCACGATAAAATCTACATCCACCACCACTGGCCCTGACTGTACAGGTAGTCGGATCAACCCCTTCGGAATGATAGCCTTCCCTTTAAAGCTTATCAACGGTGAGTCATAAGCTATGAGATCCTCAGGTTTCAAGTTAAAGCCCTTGAACAAATCTGGGTACATGATGTTAGCCCCACTCTCCTGATCAACCATCACTCTCTTCACGTCGTAACCCCCTATCCTTAGCATGATGACTAATGCGTCATCATGCGGTTGGATAGTGCTAACCTTATCCTCCTCAAAAAATCCCAAAACTGGTGGAGGATTCCTCTTAATCCTCTTCGGCTCAGAGTCGGGGTCCTCGGCAGAAGGGTGCAGCACTGACATTACTCTGGTAAGGCAAGACCCGGTTCGACCTGGTGCAGCAAATATGACATTGGTCGTGCCCAAATGAGGTATTGAAATGTTATTGCCTTGATTCACGGAGCCAGATTGTGTGCCTTGTTCATTAGGCCGATTCATAAATTGCCTTAACTTTCCTTCTTTGACCAACTGATCCAGATAATTCCATAAATTCCTGCAGTTTTCAGTAATGTGACCCCTATCTTGGTGGTAATTACAATAGAGGTTCTGGTTGCGTTTTGTAGGGTCTCCTATCATTCTGTTGGGCCACCTGAAATATGGTTCACGACAAATCTTCTCCAACACCTGCTGTATCGGCTCACAAAACACAGCGTTCACTGTCTGAGGAGTAGCCGATCTAGAATGGCCAGTAAAATCCTTCCTTGGCCATTTGCTATTGTATTTGTTTGTCTTGAAATCTCTGCTCTCCTGAGGGGTAACTTTCATTTTTCCTTTGCTTTGCTGCTGATCCTCATTTACTCGCTTATACTCGTCAATACGATCCATAAGCCGTCAGACAATTTTTACAGGTTTCTTGGTCAAAGATTTTCTTAAATCATGTTCAACTGGAAGGCCGCCCTTAAAAGTGTTGACTGCTACTTCATCAAAGTCACCGTCGATCTCATTGAACACTTTCCAGTATCTATCCGAGTATGTTTTTAATGTCTCACCCTCCCTCATGGTCATGGATAGCAACGAGTCCAGGGGCCTAGGTACTCTGCTGCATGTAACAAAGCGGGACCCAAATGCCATCGTAAGTTCCATGTAGGAATCAATGGAGTCTGCTTTTAAACCGTTGAACCATCTCATCGCAACAGGTTCTAGGCTTGAGGGAATACTTTGCACATCAAGGTTTCATTCTGCGAATAGACCGCCATGCGTTAGTTAAAATGGCTTACGTGCTCCACCGGGCCTGTTCTGCCATTATAAATGGTGAAGTTTGGTTACGTGAAACGACGGGGAAGCTTTCCTCTCTCAATACGATGTGTGAAAGGTGACTTGGAGAGCTGATGTAATGCCTTCCTCATAGCGTCACTGCCTAAACCCCTGAGAAGAGATTTCTTGCTCGTCCTATCGTGAGGACTTCCCTCTTGGTATGAGAAAGTCTCGCTAAGAGGAGTTCTCGACCTCGGCTTATAGCCACTGCTCTGGAAGTCGTCCGAGGAAGGGTCAGATGTAGAAGGCGTCCGTTTTCGTATGGCTTGGCGTAGCTTTCTCTTGAGCTGGTCGATTTCCCTTTGCATGACCCTAGTACCTCTTTCGTTAGAGCCTCAGCTTCCACCCCGTGAATAATCACCAGCGGTTCGCCCTGTGTGTACACTGCCTTCTCGATCTCCCATCTGTTGTAGCTGCTGAAAAGGATCTTGGTGTTAAGATCCTAAAGATTCTGCACGGATTGGACCAGAACCCACCATCACGTTATCTGCGCCTAAACACAAGATTTCCCACAGACGGCGCCAATTGTAAGGACACAAATTGCGCTTGGTTGAAGTTACGTTTTCAGACCAGCTCAATGGGCCTTAGACAATGAATTTATAGAGAGTGGGCTTCTAATCTAGGGTTTTGAGCGGTAAATAACACAAGAATTGGATTCAGTTACAGAACACCAGCGTACATGGCATATATGGGTGGAATCTCATTTGATATATTAATGCCGAGGACAATACTTAGCATTTTCTTACAAGTCTTTCTGCCCCCCTCTCCTTTCTTCCTCTTTTTCCTTTTATAGGCCTGCATCTGCTTCTCCTTTCTTCCACATGTAGTCCAGGTGTTCCTTTTTGGATACTTGTCTCATCATCCCTTCTTACTAAAGTCTCTGGCGGTAAGGGTAAGGTTCAATTTCAATATTCAGGTGTCACTTCCTTATTAATGCGGCCAGAGAGGTAGGTATGGTGCCTTCAATGCGGTGGTAGCAGCTTTTTCCTTGATATTTGTTTGCTACTTCTCTTTATCCCTTAATCCCGTTCTCTCAGTCGCTTCGTCCGAGGTCCTCAATACGGATATCCTTGAACCGCCGGATCATTAATACTGTTCTCGGCAGCACGCCGCCAAGGATAAGGTCATCCTCGGACGTCATGTTCTCCGGTGCTCTGCTCATGCATGGCACCTTTCTTCGTCGCGTGACTTCATAGGCCAAATTTATCATGTCCTCGAACCATTTCATGATGCTGGATTTGGCTCCTTTCTTGTGAGAGCCTTTGGGCCGGCCCAGTACGCATTTAGGGCCCAATGGTACTACAATAACCTTTTAAAATGTATAAAGAATTTTTAAAAAAAATTTTAGAATCACGTAAAGAATCTAATTTGAATGACTTTTACATGACTCTTGTTATTCCACAAACAAGTTGGACAATAATTAAATTAGAGAGAAGAAACAATGCAAAAAATTTTAGGACAAATATATGCAGTTATAGTTTTGTTCTAAGAAACCTCTCATGTGTAGATTGTTGTTTGTTTCAATAGATAACTTTATGTGAAAATAGTTTTTCATATTTTCTTATATTTGGTAATATTATAAAAAAAAATATGTTAAAAGAAAACTATCTTTTAACTTCCCTTATTTAATTTAGTATAAGTTAGAGTTGTTTTCTACTAAAGTCTTCTAGAAAACAATTATATTTCACATGAAACTAAACAAGAGAAGTCAATAAATACTTTTTCAACTCATTTTAAGGTTATTACCCAACATAGAAAAATGATATACTTTTCTAGAAAATGCTTTTTGAAAAATGATTAATTTTCTAGAAAATGTTCATGTCAAAAAAAATAACAGAGTGTAACTGTGTAACTCTCAACCAACATATTTCTTTCAACTCTACCAATATTTAATAAAAAAATTAATGTTCATAACAAAATTAAAGTGAAATATAGTGTCATAATGTATAGATTAGGTAATAATAGAATTTCTATTTTGTATCAAAAAATAAAAAAGCACGCAAAACAAAAATGTTAGACATGTTAAATTGGTGTGAGACAAGCTCGTTTTCGACTAAATTTTCTAAATAACAACTATATATCACGCAAAGCTAAATAAAAGAAGCCAATAAATATTTTTTCAATTCATTTTAAGGTTAATACAAAATATAAGAAAATGTGATAGTCTTCTAGAAAATGTATTTTTTGGAAAATAATTAATTTTTTAGAAAAATGTTAATGTCAAAACAGAGTGTAACTCTCAAGTCTCAACCAACATTTTTTTTCATTTCTACCAATATTTAATATAAATATATAAATAAATTTGATGGTTGCATAAAAAAAAATTAAAGTGCAATCTAGTGCCGCGATGCTTATTAAAAAAACAAAGCCGGCAAAAACAAAATGCTATATATGTTTAATTGAAAAGTAGTTGCTTAACAATTGATTGCAAATATAAATATTGATATCTATTATTATACAAATTAAATGAAGTGTTTTTTTATTTATTAATTTTTTTTGTACAATTTCGTTCATATATATTTTTTTATGGTTCTTTAATATTTTATATATGCTCTTAAAGAGAGATATAACTGAAGCAAATTTCTCCTAAGAGATTGAGTACCATTAAAAAAATTGCAAAGTTTGTATATTAAAATGATTTATGTGGTGTTGGCACCGCTATGTACACAAATTGCTTGGAGGTTAGCAGCACATTGTAGCACATTGTTTGAGCATTAACAACACATTCTAACTATTTTGACACACAAAAAATGTCACCCTATATTTGAGTTAAAAACATATCATAGTACATGTATGGACACAAATCACGCTGGATCAAAGTTACACTTTCAGACCAGCCTAATGAGCCCTAAACAATGAATTTATAGAGAGTGGGCTACAAATCTAGGTTATGGGACGGTAGATAACACAAAAGTTAAATCAAATCACAGAACACATGTGTACTCCTCATACATGGATGAAATATTGCTTTTCATATTGATGTCGAGGACAATCTTTGGTGTTTCATTACAATTTCTCTTTGCAGTGTGTGTGTGTGTGTCTTTTCCTCTCCCCTCTTTGTTTCTTCTTCCTTCGCCTTTTATAGGCTTGCATCCCTTTCTCCTTTCTCCACGTGTGGTCCAGATGCTTTTTTTGGATACTTGTCCCATCATTCCTTCTTACTAAAGTCTCTGGCGGTAAGTGTAAGGTTGAATTTCAATGTTCAGGCGTCACTTTCTCATTAATACGGCCAGAGAGGTAGGTATAGAGCCTTCAATGCGGTGGTAACAACTTTTCCTTGATATTTGTCTGTCACTTCCCTTTATCCCTTATTCTCGTTTTCTCAATTTCTGTATCCAAGGTCTTCAGTACGGATACCCTTGAATCGCCAGATCACTCGCATCGTCATGCTGCCGAGGACTCGGTCATCCTCAGACGTCATGTTTCGTGGTGTTCTGCCTATGCATGGCACTTTTCTTCGTCACGTGACTTCATAGGCGGGACTTATCATGTCCTCGGACCATTCATGATATTGGGTTGGGCTTTTCTCCTCGTGAGGGCCTTTGGGCCTTCCCAATACGCATTTTGGGCCCATTGGCACTACAGTACAAGTATTCATTAATAAAATACATATGTTACCAAACTAAAACACACACACAATATAAGTATTCATTAAAATATTTAAATTCTATAAACTAAGTTTCAAAAACTAAAACTTCTAGATGTCTTATCTTTAGGATAGTTTAATTTAGGTAAAACTCAATTGCCTAAGTTCAAGAAATTTAAAAATTCTACTCAAACTAATATTCTATTACCAAAAATTTGAAGAAAGTTAAAATAAAATTTATCATTTATTTTAATTTTAAATTATCTATCATAATTTAATAATTTTTTTAATGTATAGATCCCAATAAAATTATAAATAATTTTTTACTTAAAAAATTATATAAAAATTAAAATTTTTTAAAAAAAAAACTAAAATTTTATATTAGTAACTGATTTTCCACCAAACAAATATATAAGACAAAAAAAAAAAGAAAAAGAAAAAAAGAAGAAGAAGAAATAGAAATAGAGGATAAGTCCACGGACATGGACCCCAAGCTGGAACTTCAAAGCAACCGAAAAAGCATGGAAAGAGTCTCTGATTTGTATTAAATATTAAATTTAGCCTATCAATACATATATATAGTAATACTATATATAATAACAGCTGTGGAGATTCTCAAAAAATAATAATAATAATAATAACAGCTGTGGCATACAAAATAGTAAAATCGAAGCCAGGAAGAGCTGCCAGATTCAAGTAACAAAGAAAGAAGAAGAAACCCATTAGGCCATTACTCTTTTTTTATGAACCCATTGGGCCATTATTACTACCACTACATACATATATTTTATTACTATACTTTTGCCATAAGCTTTGTTTTCTTCTCGTTTTTCAACAAGAAGATTCAAGTAACCAAAAAAATAAAAAAAGGCAAATATATTCTGGTTTGTTTGAAGACACTTTGGAACTTGCTACAATGGGTTGTTCTGGATCTTCTCAGGCCAAAGCCGATGGTAATACTAAACTGCTTCTTTTTTCTATCTGGGATTTGTTCAAAGTTTTGGTATTACTGGAAGAAAAATGTTTCTGAGTTGTACTGTAAAAAATACTAACGTGTGTGCCATTGTCTATTATTGGTATGCATAGTTTAGTTCTTGGTTGTGTGTGTAATGTTAGAATCACTGACAATGGTGCATCTAAAGTTTTTTTTTTTCTTGTTGTTTGTTGCATGTGCTGTAGCTCACAGACAATATTTTAAGGTTTTTTTGTTTTTTGAGTGACAAAATCTTGACTTTGTTGTTGTGTATCTGTAATCGGATTTGTTTGCTATATCATAATGTTGGCGTATACGGCTTGTTGATGATGAGGAAGGATAGCAATTGTGGGAACTCAGATGTGTTGTTGTTGTTGTTATTGGTGAGATCAAAGGTTTCATAGACTGAAAAACAGAATTTCTAAATTGATTTCCTAGATTTGAAACAAAGGAGGAAGACCTCTTATGAGCCTTTTGAGGGAAAGATCTATGTGATAGACTGCGTCCTCCTCAAAAGAAAAGAAGGAAAAGCACTAATCTGTTACAAATCTTGAGAAATGAACAGATTATTAAGGGTATAGCATAGGTTCCAATAAATAAGGGCCGAAAGTGCAGTAGACGCTTGACTCACTGCTTCATTTTTTAACAATGGTAGCAATGAAGGCATGCAAATTCTTCCATGTTTGTTCGTCAATGTCATGGTTGGAATATATTTAGTTAGATCATACCAAACTTGCCTCCTTTTTCTTATGTGAAATAGGTGATTGCTTTATGAAAGTTCAACCTTTAAGTAGTAGTAGTAGCAGTAGCACCCGCTTCCCTAGTAGCAGGAAAGGAGGATAGAATTAGTGTGCTACCTTCTCCCCAAGGCCTCCTCGGTCTTCTTGGACTTGGTTTTTATTTAATTGGAATGCAGATGAGATTAGAAAGAGAGGGGGGGGGGGGGCGGTTGTAGGGGTTGTGTTTTGCAAGAATGGATTCTTTGTAAAGTAAGTTTGATCAATGACATTTGTCAACCAACAAGTGTCCTCTGCACTATTTTTGTCAATTTGTTATAATTTAACCACTTCTCTTTAGCCACTTCCACATGATGAGCAAGAATCAAGATTGTGAGAATTAGTTTGATCACACTAGGTTTTTGATTCAACAATTTTTTTTTTTTTATTCTTCTTCTTTCCAATTGATTGTGTCTATTTGAGCCACTGCCGGATATGGTACATTATAGGCTGCAAATCTTCGACTTGCCTAGTAAAGAGAAAAGATAGACTGGATTCACATACCACTAAGTGTGTGTTTGAATGAGCTTATTTCTTTATTAGTTTACTTTGTTTATTGTGCAAAAGTATAGATGTACCTGGAAAAAGATGATACATAAAAAAGCTGTACATTTTCTTTTAGGATGCAAATAAGCTCATCCATACGAATGCAAGCAACACAACTCAATTGCCTTATGTCACTATGAGATATATATCTTCTACTAGCTTCCCTAACACTCCATTTGAGTGTGAAGGACAAGCTATTGATATTTGAAGGATCTTCTCAACCGTGTAATTCTAAGTTATTGGCATAAATGCCATGCATGCCTATTTCCTTCTACCCTTGGTCCACTTAGGAATGACCAGCTATTTGAATGCTGAGAAAGAAATAGAGGGAAGCCTCCAATAGGCAATAGAGGAGTCATAGCTCCCCAGTATTTGATTATATCCTAAAATAATTCCTATGAACTGTGACCTAAACTATATTTAATGGCACAACTTTGACACAAAAACCAAAGTCAATGTTGTTGCTGCCACCACTATCACCGACCGACACATGATATATCAACTTATCTTTAGGTCCTCATCCTTATCATATCTCTTCCCCTCCTCCATAAACACGCCAAATACACATATACGCGTTTGTGTATGTATCAAATTATCCATGTGCTTGTGTATTTGCTTCTTCGCTGCTACTTTTATTTAATAGCTGGATTCCTAGCTAATTCAATTTATTTGATGGTGATAACAATACTTTTATATGATCTCAGGGGATTTTAAAAAAATTCAGAAGCCAAAACCCTGGAAGCATACCGAACCAATTACAAGGACACAACTAATGCAGATGCGTGATGAATTTTGGGATACCGCTCCACACTATGGTGGCCAGAAAGGTACTCTTTCGATGGGAACTTGTGTATGCTCTCAAAGAATGCATGCTGTATGCGCATATATTGTTTACATATTAACTGTATAGTTTTGTTAAATTCTGTTATTCCCATGTTTCAAAATTATTTGGGTATCTAGTAACAACCCTACTCCAGACCCTCCGAAAACATGAGTAACTAAAAATTAAGGGCATGAGATAGTATATCTGTTGTATAGTTGGGACAAAAAAGATTTGACTTTTTCATTTCTTGTTTGCTTTTGCATCAGTATGATTTAGGTGAAAGTTCCATTTGATCGCCCATGACTTTTTATGCTTTGGACATTTTTGTAGCCTAAGGCAGTAAATATAGCTAGAGTATTGTTGAAGATTCTATGGCTAGCATCCATGGTAGATATTGCAATGAAACGCTAGCAATTTTTTTGTCTCTGCTATTCTAGCTGAAGATGCACAAGAAAAACCTTTACTTCAAGAGATCTGTAATGAGTGATTGCAAAGAGCACATATGAGCCCAACTTATTTTTTTACATTATGTTTGTTTTGTGGTTCAGCCTATTATGTTTTGAAGAATGAAGATTTGGATTAAGTTTGTTGATCTATATGGAATTTGTGCTATATGGTTGTTGACTCAAATGGGAGACATATGAACTGTTAATGATTATATAAAATAAATGATACTCTTAGAGAGAATTTATGTTCGACATTGTGCCTATTTGCATCATGATGATATTTCTAGTTTCTGACATTGGCATATGGATGCACTGGGATGGATGCCAACAGTTGTACAATAGTTTATCATGTGTGGTTAACTTGCAAAAGCATGAATAATGATATGAAAAATTGCAGGCTTATCCTGATTCTCGAGTCCCCTTATTGGGGCCCATCTTGTCTCTTTATGTTAAGATATTTAATTTGTGAAAGCATACTTAAAGAGTTTCTTTTATTCATATATGTGATATTTACTATGCTTGTGTCTCTTCATTCTGGAAGCAAATGTTTAACTAAGCTCTGTCCTGCTCAGTAAACTGAAAGAGTTCACTGTTCTGGCTATCAGCTGATACAAACCATTAGTTTTTACTTAAAGGTCTGCAAGAAGGACACTTGCTTCTTTAAGTTGAAATGTTTGTTACCACATCAGCCAGTAAGCATATTGGTGAATTTCTTCCGGCATATTGAGCATGTTCCCCCTCCTACTGGACCAGAATGGTCCAAAATTCTGTTATTAAGTGTTTGGTAAATGATGTACTGCAAAAACTTGATATGATATGTTTGATATTACTGATTATGACCAGAATTAGTTTCATTATAACTCTTACAATTTTGAGAATGACATTCATAGAAAGTACAAACCTCTGCATGAAGTTTTGCATTGACATTCATGGATACTGTTTTAAACTTACTTATCATTCATTGCTGTGAAAATGAATTTAGCGTTTTCATATTGTTGGAACTCTCTTATATGTGATAGCATATTGTATTTTGATTACTGTGGTGGCACTTATAGTTGAAGTGGGGGAAAAGGCAGGTTTAAAATATGAGATTGTATATCAAAAGTTAGCTTCTCACGGTTATGGGCACTAGGAATAAACATTATTTAACTGGGACAAAGTACTTTTGGTTCACCAAAACAAGTCTGGGCCCTATCAAGTGCATGTCTTCTAAATATATTCTTCTACAAAACGGTTTCTTTTTGCAGCTGCATATTTTATGGTTATTTAATTAGCTTTAGCTGTTTTAGTTCACTAAGCCAAGTGCATACACAACTTGCCCAATCAAGGCTTGTGTCTTATCCCTATATATTTTAGTTTTGACATACAGAGATTGTCTCGATCAGTAGGAGCTTGCCATTCTTTGACACTAGAGAATAAATGGGTTCTGCCCTTTTAGAAGGTAGTCATTTGCATTTGGTTTCTAGTTCACACATACACGCACATATTATATTTAGTAGTAACTGTGATGAAACATGTTCAGTATAATCAGCACTTTGGAGGAAGTCGTGGTAATTAATCAAGCCCATCCTATTAAGTATCATAGTTCAGGTTTAAAGATGAGTTTTGTTTGCTTTGCCACTTCCTCATACCATCTACTTTTCTCGTCCGTCTGTCTACCTGTATTTAATGGTACAGTTTGAGATCAAAACTATATCACTTCTTTTTTTAATCCAAAACATGTCATTTTTGCTGTTGACATTGTCATATTTTATCAGTTGTTATTGCTATATATTCTTGTTTTACTGTTTATGAAGTAAAATGAAATTCTTTAAAAAAAATGTTGTGATATCGTTAATGTCTAAACTTCATATCAAACATTTGTTTAATTCTTGACCCATATTTTTTATAAAAATAAACTTAAATGTTGCACTATGATTGCTAAAAGCCTAAAACTAAGTTGCGTGAAGGTTCTCAAACTTTTATATTTTAGTCTGGATGTTTTGCTCTCTTCTACTGTTCTATGTTGTTTATAGTCATCAACATGATGGTAATGTATATTCTGCTGTAAATGTGTATGTATATTTTGCTGTAAACATGTTTTGTTGTTATATTTGATGTGCAATCTACATGTACTGTTTGTTTAGTGTTAAGAGAAGTTGAAGAACTAATGTTTTAGTGTTAAGCAAATAAAGAAGATATCTGAAATATGAATGTTGTTTTTCTTTCCAGAGATATGGGATGCACTTCGAGCAGCTGCTGAAGCAGACTTAACCCTTGCACAAACAATCGTGGAAAGTGCGGGTGTGATCGTTCAGAGTGCTGACTTGACAATCTGTTATGATGAGAGAGGTCCTTCATTTCCTTCCTCTCTCCCCCTTTTTCCCCTTTCATTTATCTCTCTTCTTTTCTTTCCCTTAAATTATTCAAAAATTTCTTTCATCCAGCTTACAGAATTTCCATTACAGGTGCACGATATGAACTACCCAAGTATGTTTTGAGTGAGCCAACCAATTTGATATGAGAGTTGACAATAGGGTAAAGAATACAGTGTTTCATTAAGACTGTAAATTTTGTATATTGATCTCATGGCCCCTAGAGTTCTGAATCTTGATAGTGTTGGATGGGAATTAAGAGTTCATGTCGCAGCTCCCAAATATTTGGAGGAAAGGATTTTCAAATCGATTATCCTTATAGATCTTCTCTTCATTTATATATCTGTTTTTTCAAAGAATATTTTTTTTATTCTCTGTTGATCCAAATATTATTCTATATTAGGTGAAAATAAGATATCAACTAATTAAAAATAAGAGTTCCTTCTTACGTTGTTTTACTTATATAAAAAAAGTTTCTTCTTAATCTTAAGGTATACAGAGAGAGAGAGAGAGAGAGTGAGAGAGTCATGGATTAACAATTTAACTCAATTCCCTAACAACCCCCCCCCCCAAATTTCTGGTAGAACAGTTTTTAAGCTAGTGTTACAACTTGCAAGCTACTAGTTTCAAGAATGTAAATCGTTAAACAACAATACTACTGGCACAATTTTTTTAACAACAGGTAACATATTGTGATAAGTGGTGCAACATTACTTTCACTAAAATCGTCATTTACATCACTCTTATTGTACTACAGGTGAGAAACTTTGTGAAATTCATTTGTTTCAATGGAAAACTTTATGTAAAAATAGCATTTTGCATTTTCCTATATGTGGTAGTATTAGAAAAAAAAGTGGTTAAAGGAAAACTCTATCTTAACTTCCCTTATTTACTTGGTATGAGACGAAGTTTTTTGCTAAAGTTTTCTGAAAAACAACTTTGTCTCATACGAAGCTAAATAAGAAAAACAACTCTATTTCAAGTGAAACTAAATAAAGAAAATCAAAAGTTAGTTTTCCAAGTCATTTTAAAGTTGCCACCAAATATAGAAATTTTCCAAAAAATTCTTTTCGGAAAAATATTAATTTTTTAAAAAACGTTAATGTTGAAACAAACATAGCAACATTCAAATGTCGAAGAGGGCTTGGTAACTTGCTTTTCACTAAAGTGCCCAAATTGATGTCTAACTTTAGTAGGTCCATCCCACACAATTTGTGCTCACTATTAAGGTCCATTTGGTTATGAGCGAAAAAATGAGACGATAGAAAATGGAAAATGGATGGAAAAGTAGAGGATAGAAAGGGTTTAGTTTTCTCTCATGGCATTTGGTTGGGGTGATGGAAAAATAAAGAAATAGAAAACTTTTTTGTTTGATTAAGAAGAAAAATGACATGATAAAAAAAGAAGATTATATATATTTACTGCTATGCCCCTACTACAAAGAAGAAGAAAAAATTATATAAGAGATAAAAATTAAATATAATATAGGGTTTAAAAAAACTAACATTGAGTAGAAAACCATTTTACCCCCAAATGATGTGCCCAGAGAGAAAACTCCTGGGCACCATCATTTTCACACCTCTCCCTTCTCCAACCAAACACACTTTTCTCATCAACTAATTGTGACCCATAGTTTAGTATTTTTCACTTTTCAAAATGAAGCCATTCTAGTGGATTTGAGGTTGTGGATTTTAGGGGTGGATGTGGATCTAAATCCTAAAATGAGCTGGTTCTAGAATCATGGAACTAACTCCACTCTGCCATTACTAATGCCTCTCTAATTTCCATACAATAGGCCACCAGCTCTTGTATCCTCCAGGGCTCCACCTAAAGCAGCCTGACCATCCCATATCCTCACTTCGCAAACTCCCAGTTACAAGGATAATAGCACAGTCAGGGAAAATTAGAGCACCACCATCTAGTCTGTTCTCTACATTATTCCTTTACTCCACTCCGTATGCTTCCTTTTGCCAACACCCCATAAGAGTCTCCTTTACATAGATACTTCGAAAACAAGTTCTGTTTCTAAATGTCCAAGTTGATCACACAACTCACAAAGTTAGCAGCCATCACAAGTTCACAACCATGAACTCCTCCAACCCTTCAGGAGATTATGCCTGCTGTGTGTTTAATCACTTCCAAATCAATATCGGACTGAGGTTCAAGCATTACATCCCGTAGCTTGCCCATTAGGCAACAACAACGAAACCTCATACGTGAACCCAGGAAAAGGCTCAAGTGGCATAGGCCAGGCGTGAAATTGCTCCATCTGACATGTGCTATCAGTAACTTCAACCTTGTACGAAAATTTAGCCTAAAGGAGGTCATGAACTGATGAAATTTAATAAAGAACACACACAAACACACGCTCGCACACACAAAAGAAAGGTTTAGCATCTCACATTATAATGTGGATGCACATTATAATTATCCCAATACCAGACCTCTATGCTTTGAACTTGTTCTCTTAACCAAGTCACAGGTTACTGTAAGGGGAAAGTGTTGTGAATGTTTAGGTTATACTTATTCTGGGGTTTGCAAATATCTGTTTGTGAGTAAATGTAATCAATGACCATTTCCAATTCTGAAATGATCTTTCACAACAACTGCCTGATCAAGATTATTAGTGTATTGAACAGAACCAAAAAAATCCGAAAATTTTATGATAATTACAAAACTTCCACACAGAAAATTTAACCGCTTGAATTCTGGGAAAGTGTAAATCCCCTCAATATTTTGCTTATAACTACTCCGGTTTGCAGAGACCTAGTTAACCAATCTAATCATCCACACTCCCAGCTTCAATGGATGAGGTTTTAACAATGATAAAAATTTAGTAGAAATGTGTATTGGTGAGAAACATAACAAGGTCAACATAACCTGCATTCCTACAAGAAAGATGAAATATAAATTCCAACTACTTCATGTAAGCTTGTTGAAACTGAAATTTTAAAATTCTAGTAGTCCACCAAGGTTTGATACTTTGTATCTCAGAACTTGATTATCTGGATGAATCATTTTGCTCACCGACACCTTCCCTCTTTCCGCTGCAACAGTAGAAGTGTGGCAGCTTGACCCGACCACAGCTCCTGTGACAGAAATTAGTAAAGTTTAGGTATACAATAAAGTAAACATAATTTACTCTGTAATTTGTCAATCTAAGTATAAATTAACTTTTTAAGTGGCCATCACAAGTGTTGGTCCAACACGAGAATGAGGTGGTGAATTTATAAAAAAGCACACATGAAACTTTGACTTTTTTATATGTAAGTATGGTTGTTATATTTGATCTATTGTTTTAGTGAATAAACACATAATGGGATGCACTATGCTCTCTTTCCAATAAATTTATTCACAATCACAGATTCATTTAAGGCTTTCAAGAAAAGACTTAGTTTCAGTTCATGTCATTATTATTAATGATCCTTCTCTTTCTTTTGCAAACCCCTGAAGCCCTGCCTATTTATTCTAAAATGCAGCAAAAACCACCCTAATCAAATGCTTTGTCACCTCACTAACTACTGATAAAGAACTTAATCTGGGTGAAAAAAATAATTTATCTGCTCACTTAAAGGCTTCTCATGTTCGAAGACAGTGAATCAAATGACACTAAAAAATGGAACAGAGAAACCAAGAATGTTTCTTAGTTACAGAAAAACAGGACTTTATCCAAAGAATGTTGTCATATGAAGATTCATTTATTTGTCTGAATTCTGAAAAGGCAAGCTAATTTTCCAAAGGTCATGCAAACATTTGGCTAATTTCATCATGAATTCAAAGTAAATATGTGTGTGTGTGTGTGTGTGTGAGAGAGAGAGAGAGAGAGAGAGGCATATATGAATCCATAAAAAACACAAAACATATGCAGATATCAGTATCGGCAGAACAAACTTATCAAAAGAACAGTAATGGAAAAATACTTACAAGCACCGTACAATTACAGGGGTGGGTTTTAAAGCCCTTGGCCCATTTCTTATGCCTCTCTTATGGGGAGAAACCTGCAAAGTAGACGTTCTTTTAAAATCAATTTTATACAAAAAAAAGGCATTGTTTACCCAGAACCTACACACACACACACCCCAACACACACACACACCCCCCCCCCCAACCCCCAAAAAAAAAAAAAAAAAAAAAACCCTAGGCTAGCACAAAGTCAAAAAACCTACCAACCTTTATGACCGAAACAGATGAAGGATAAAATGACATGTCCAACAGGAAAGCTAGAATCAGATGATCATTTAAAGAGAAAACCATATCAAGAGAGAGGTCATTGCTTCCAAGAAAACTGTGATAATCCCTTATGTGTGTGTGTGTGTGTAGAGAGAAATGATAAAGCCACACCATAATTATAAACTTCATATGTTCCTAATCATAATCATACATACTATACCACTTTTTTGCTACTAAACGTACAATCTTTTTGATAATTACCAGTACCTCATCAATGCCAAGTAAGATATGTTCATGGACGTGCACAATATTTGAAACTAAAAGAAAGAATCATAGCTCATGCATACCTATTTTATCAAGACTAAAGGGCTGAAGGTAACAGTATCAGTCAGTTTGAAGTCTAAGCCAAAAGTTATGTATTGGTTTTACCAATATATTGGACTCCTTGCATCATTGTAGAAAATAAAGCATTCACATAATGGGAAAGAAAAAGGGGGGGAAAGAGTGACTGAAAGTCAATTACAAGGAGTCAATGCTCAACCACAAGACAGAAAATCAAAAATCCCTAGCACAAACATTGCAGCAATGAAATCAGATTGTTGCCCAAAAATATTGCCAAGAGCTTTATTTAGCAAACATTAAACAGTCCAAAAACAGGAACTTAAGTTTTTAAAAACCAACACTTGCCTAAAACCTCGCCATTGGGGGAGGGTCGGAACTTAAGTTTTCAAACACCAATACTTGCCTAAACAGTCATTAGACATGATTACCTATTGTAAGCCAACATTTTTTAACATACTGAAATCATATAACAGCACTACATAATACAATTGTTGCTGTTAGGACACAAAGAAGTGTGAACTGTGAAGTCATACAACAGCACTACGTAACAAAAAAAAATTGTGGCTCTTAAAACACAAAGAAGTGGATGGGACAGCCAACAGGAAAATGAACCTCCTGATCAATGTTATGGAAAAGAAACTATACCCTGGTTCATAAAAGCTTCTCAAAATCACACCCAGCAATAATAATTTCAGAACACAGAAAGTAATCCCAGTTCATAGATTCAAAAAAAAAAAAAGTAACCCTCAAGATTCTTTTTCTTTTGGAGGAACAACCCTCAAACTATCAGTAATGAGCAATATTAGCACAAAACAAGCAATACCCAGAACCCTTAAACTTCAATTCTAAAACCCAAAATTCCAAACACAACTGTACTCAACTCAACCTAAATCCAAACCAACAAACCCAGATTGATATATTACTCATTGAAATGAAAATGAAATGAGAAGTGAGAAGTGAGAAGGTACCTTCCTCTTGGGGACAGCCATAAGCTCCATAGATCCACCAAAGGAGAAACTTGGGAACTCAAATCCGAATCCTATGTTGTTGTTGTCGCTGTTGTCTGACTCAGGCAAAACGGGCGGCGGAGATGTGAGCTCACGGTGGATGGGAGCATCCAACGGCGGAGGGAGAGCCATAACATGACTCAACCTCCGAACAAGCAACGTGGTGAACCCCAGGTTTCCCCAGGTGGTGCTCCTCAGCATCGTCGCCATTTGCTCCCAACTGCTGTGCTAGTTAGTGTACTCTCGAAGAAGAATGAAGGCTTCAAGTGCGTATCGATCATCACATCAATTCACAACTCATGTCTAATGGGCTATTTTTTTTGGGCCCGAAGAACCTTACAATTTCAACAACTTTGGTTTTCTTTTAAGTTAAATCACAAGGCCCAATGTTTCTTTGTTTAGCCCCCAACAAACATTTCCATTACATGTGCAAAATATGAAATTGCTGAAAGTATGTTGAGAAGTGAGAACTTTTGAGTGAGTTGAACCAAGTTGATTTGAGCTGATATTTTCTTTTTCTTTTTTATAGTTTTATTTTTGGGATGGAGGATTTAAACTTTGGATATCTTTATGGACAAAATTTATCTACAAAATAAAATAAATATAAATACATATTTTGAAAATCTAACCGTTAAATTGTATGTTTGTTACGTTTTTGATACACATGTCAAATTTTGAGTCAGTTTGATATTATTTACTATATGATTTATAAGTTTATATTTTATGCATAACTTTAAATTACAATAATTTGCAATTTAAATAATTTATTGATGATACAACTATTGATGTTTAATTTTTTAGAAATTTTCCAAGTATAGAGGATATAATATGAAGATGTAATCCAATGGTGGGTTTGTCAAAATTCACCTCCAATAAAAAGATGTTGAATAAGATTGTAGTTTAAAGTTACAACTAATTTTATAACTAAATTTTGTCCTATCTTTATTGGAAATACTAAAGGTGTTAATAAAACTACAAATACCTTTGGCAAGAATATACTCTCTCATTGAGACAGTTTTGAATATTGAAATCTTAGATCTTAATCACTATTGTTCTGAATCTTGATAGAGGTGGACATTAAGGATACATGTGGCAGCTCCCTTTTTGTCAAATTGATTGTCCTTATAAAATGTCTTCTACATATATCTATGTGATTTTATAAAATTTTATTATTTTCTCTTTTGACCCAAATATTGAATGGCATGGAGAACGGGAGATTCGAAGTCAATGGAGAAAAAAAAAATGAACAGAAACACCGAATCCAATGTTAAATTTTGTGGAAAATGTGTAATTGACTAGCATCGATGGTTGATTGAGTAAGAAGTACCCAATACTTTAACCTACGTTTGATTTGAGTTTGGTGATAAACCTGTATAATATAGGCCCAAGCCCACTCCATTGTTGCAGCCTTGTTGGGAATGAACTATCTATCTTGGGCGGTTATACTTACCCAATCAACAAAGGTAGTCAAAAGACTAAACCTCAAAGCATAGCAAAACAATGTATGATAATGAGTGATAATGCTTACCAAAAAAAGATAATGAGTGATAATAGGGGGTGCGGAGTAGCAATAATTATCTCATCTTTCTTTTCAAAATGTGTAGGATCCACAACTGCAAAGGACACATACATTGTGACTTGTTGGAACTTAGAAGGAAGGTGCATGCATGAGATAACCTCTCGTAGGCAGCTAGGCTAGCTGTATATACAATTGGACAAATCTCATATATTCTACTATTACTTCATTTGATTGCATTTTTTCTTTACTTTATCTTATTTTCCAATGAAAAATTATGTTATATACCGTGACATAATGCAAAAGTTTGTGTAGGATCCACTACGGACTCCTTGTCGTAAAATTTAGCTGCAATGGAAGGGCTATGAAGTTGACAAAAGTTTACCATCTCACTTAAGCTCCATTTCTAACCTTAACTCCGCCCAACCCACACAGATAAACACACCAAGGAAAGATAATGTTGCACACAGCTTATTACACACTGCCGCACTGTCAGTCTGTCACTAGAATAATGTGGTAGCAAATAAGGGCATTATTTTAAATAAATTTCCCAACAATTTCAAAAAATATTTGAAGTTAAATAGGTATTTTGTCCAAGAAATTAAATAGCATATAATTTAGTTCTTCTAGGGAATATTTGACTTTAATATTTTAGTTCTCCTAGGCAAACAAGTCATTTATTTTGTTTGTAGTTCATATGAGTTAAAGGTCTTAAAAATGTAATATTTTTAATTGCTAATTTTGTTCTCCCATGCTTAGAGGGCTATTCTAAGCATTATAAGTCATCTGGCTAAATTGAATAAAAACATATTATAGTGTATTTTTAGATTAAAAATTTTTGTGCTTCAAAAAAAGGATTTCTTCTTTTAAACTCTTATCCCATTGGTGGATTCCTTAGGTGGCGAGTCTTGGTTCTATATCTCTTCAGGTGGTGTTTCTATATCCTTTAGAGAAGTGAGTCATTTATCCCTTTTATTTATTAAATGTTTTATTCAAACCATTGTACCATATTACATTCCAGTCATCCTTCACTCTCTTATCGGATTAATTTGGTTTTTCTCTTACAAATCCAGTATTATTTACACGCTCTCTTGAAATCGTATTTTCAAAACACAATTGTACTCCATGCAATAGAATATGTACAATAATTTTGAAATAACAAATACCTGATAATCATTATCACGTCGTACATAAATACAAATGCCTAAATTTCTATGCTTCACTCTCAAAAGATTGTTCTACTGTTGTCCTAATAAAGGAATTGCAAATTGCAATGCACATAATTGGATTACTAGTGAAACTGAATTCTAAATACCATTCTTGGGTAAGGTAATCAGTGAACACAATCAACTTGGGCTTTGTTTAACCAAACTTGCTAGATGCCACTCCTAGTCCTAGCCCCTCTAGGATAAATAGCAAATGAGCGTGAAGCCGCCAACCTTGTGCACGTTTGCACGTGATTAACTACTCACTAAAAACAAAATGCTGAGAACTCAACTTCTCATCTCAAGATTAGAGATCCCATTAACCCAGAAAGCTTTTTAAGAAATAATAATTAGGATTGCAACACATAACTATATTATTGTCTCTGCGGAACTAGACAAAAAAGTAGCTTTTCCAATGAAAAAAAATGATTAACTCCACAAACCATAGAAAGGCCCCAAAATATAGATGAGGAATCTTAAACAAGTCGGCTGAAGTAGATATTTTATACTACTGCATGAAGAGTCGGCGTGATGCCAATCGAGGATTTGGTCAATTCTGCAATTTTTATTCTTTTCCTTTCTTCGCTTTTCCTTTGTTTTAAGTTTTAACGATACCCAATGTAAAGGCACTATATGCTCACCTTACTCCTCTTACTCTTACTCTTACTCTTAAGCCTTAGAAATATTCTTAATTTTTTTTGGGAACTCTGTTCTATCATAGAAGATTCGGACCGATGCTTTGTTCTATAAGAGAATCAAACAGTAATTGAATCGTAAAGCAATTTAACGAATGTCCTTCATTTAAGACGTGTCACTTTTAAGAAATGAAAGTAAAGGAGAAACCGCAAGAGATTTCGTCCATGAATATGAAAATTGTAGGTACACAAGACAAGAGTATTATATTTATATGACAGGAGAGTTGTAGTTTAGGGTCGTTTGATAACGTTGATTTAGTAATGTTTGTATTTTTTGAAAATATGTGTGAGTAAAAAAGTATGTAAAATTACCTGTAATATTGTTTAAAAACTGAAAAGTATTACTTAAACTACCATACCAAACGGCCCCTTAATTTGTTGGGTGTACATGTGTGATGAAATCCAAATGTCTCTGTATTTTATATCAAGTTATTGTGGAAATGTTTGGCCTAAGAACCTTTTATATAGAACATATATATATATATATATATATATATATAGTATAAACTTCTTTTGAGTATTTGATTATTCCCTCCAGCTATTTAGGAGTAAATATATAAACAATAAATATAATAAATATTCTAGCAAGAAGAAATTAATCTTCCTCACGAAAATTTTCAAAATGTCAATTTTTTAATATTAATTTTTTTTTTTTCCAAATGGAAAAGGGAATAAAAACTAAAAAGTACCAGTTAAATTACAATATTCTTAAATTAGTTTTGAGCTACAAAATAAATGATTACCTTGGCAATAATGTGCCTGTTTAGTCCTAAAGAAGCAGGGAGCAGTGGAAGACTTTTTTTAGTTAATGGGCATCAGCCTAATCATCTTCTGAATTCTGATGTTCCTTTACAATATTCCTTTCGGTTGTAATAGCATTGTCTTCACGGGATGTATTAGTTGTCTAGCTAGTTGGCTGGCTTGAACGGTTGAACCAACGAACCAGAAACCGACCTCTTTAATCATTGAGCCTTTTAATCCTCTAATTGGTTTTCAAATAAAACCTCAAAAAGGACATGAACTTCATGTTGCCTTACAATTGCTTGAACAATGATTACCACAAATTTTTTTTTTCTTTTGTTTTTGTAAATAAAAGGAAAACAAATTTTAAGGGATAAAATTTTTAAAAAAAATTAACCCTAAAGTTTAGGATAATATTAGGTATTACCAAGATTTTTTTAAAAACATTTAATTGCTTCCTAAACACAAGCAACACTGCACACTGTTTAAAAGTCGCCTCTTAGTAATCGCATTATAACAATTATCTACATAACTAGTCGCTAACCCGTGCGATGCACGGGATAGTTAAATTTAAAATCACATATATTTATAGTAACATAAATAAAACAAATGTGTGGTTGCTTTTTAAACATGCACCTCTAAATTCTAATTAACATAGAATATGAGCTTAAAGGAAATCAAATTTCAATATCAACCTAATTAGCCCAGCAAGAATAAACTAAAAGAAAAAAGAGAGTAGAATATAAAAATAAAAACAGGACATGGGACAACATTATGCAAAATCTACATTCAGTTTTGCATCAACAAATCTATACAACCTCACATTACCTATAACTTAACCGCATTTCTTTATTATAAATTATTACATATAAATTGACCTCATTGCACGAATATATTTAATATATCTTCACCCAAGCATCCTCCTAGAGTCTCATCTCTTTTCTTTAAACCTGCATATGAACAATTTTAAGTGAAAAAGTTTCTGCCAATGATTTCGAGTAAATAAAATCACATTTGCCCAAAATCTAAGCACCCTTTTTCCATTTTAGAGAAGAAAAATCTAAGCAACCTAACTCACCCTACATCTGATTTAAGGTAGTACTTTTGGAGTGTAAGTGTGGGTTCTGCCTTTTGTAGTTGCATGCTCTTACTATGCAAAACCAAAAACAAAAGATCCTAGAATTTCTTATGTTTCAACATCTTATAGCATTGCAAATTATCATACACCATCCAGCATGAGATGTTAATTCAATGAAGCAATGTGAAAAAGAGTTGGAAGGCATTGTCTAACAAACTAATTGAAGTGTATGAAATAAAAAATATGTTTTGTTTTCTTTGCTCTATTTGCATAATTACAATTCAACCAAGGCAAACACAAAACTCAAACAATATGATCCATACAGGCTAAGAACTACAATAATTTTTTACACAAAAAAATATTCGTTTGAGTTTTAAGTGTAAAATGTAAATCGAATGCTTTTAAGTTATTTGAATGGTTGGCAGAATATTATCAAAAAAAAAAACAAAAACAAAAGAAAAAATAATATATGGTTGGCAAAAAAAGACAGAAAAACATTAGCTTGCGCATTGTGTAATGTTAGAGTGGATGGCAGAATTTGGGTGTGTAGATTAAAAAAAATAAAAATAAAAATCTACTACCTTTGTTATAAAATGATAATGATGTGGCTCTCCATCTTTCCACTGCTGTATTTGATAGTAAACCAATGCCCTTTTTCATTTTCTATTTTTGTTATTTCAGCAAGACACCATGCACCTATTGGCTTAGCCACCCTACTGTTCAATACCTCAACTTTGCTCCCTATGTTGTATTTCATCGTGGAAGTAACTTTCTTTGATAAATTCATGGGTGTAAACTCAACAATGCAATCACACGCAAGAATATAAAAGAGTTTGAAGCTTTTTTTTTTTTTTTTTTTATAAAGCTCTCCAAAAACCAATCATTAAGAAAATCTCGCAACAATATATTTGCAGGGCATTGGAGGATTAAAGATTCTCTAGAGTTTGTATGTAACTCAATTACATAGTTCTTAATATCTCAACCATTTATCGTAAAAATTAATTAGTATGTATTAACTTGTAAAGGGCATGGCATAATATAAAACCATTTGTTTGAACTTGAATGGTTGAGATTTTAAGCATAAGGTAGAATTAGATTAGAACTCTATGTAGCTTAAACATCCTATTCCGGATGAAGTGATGGTGATCAACTTTTCCACTCTATCTTTTAGAGTTTTACCATAAATTTAAGGAAAAAACCAATACGTGGATTATAAATTTCGCTTTTAATAGCAATATTATTAATATAAATAATGCTGATGTGGAAAATTGTGGAGAGGTCATAGGCTTCGATTATATATATATATATATATATATATATATATGAGTAACTAGATAGTTTTTTTTTTTTTGGAAAAAAAGTGACTAGATAGTTGATGGAAGATGAATAGCAACTAGAGACAGAGAAAAAAAAGTAAGAGGAGAAGGTTAATATTTAAACGGCATTAACTAATGTTTGTGCTTAAAGAATAAATTGAATATTAAAAAAAATGGTAGTTGGTGATATATATATATATATATATTTTATATATATATTAGAAAACCATGACTTTATTTCATTTCAAGAAAGATCAATTTGGGTTACGTCTAAACTTATTTCAAATTCTATGATGGGCGGAGTTTCCTCCATCCATGTTACAAAGTTGTCCACAAATTGGGCGTATTGGGCTAAACCATGTGCTGCTCTATTCCCCTCCCTCCGCATGTGTTGTACTTCAGTTTGCTGGAATATTGCAACTGCAAAAGAGTTCCAGCTATGACATTGTCAACGGCAGGTAAAACAACTACTTCCTTTTGTAAAGCTGAACAAACAACCATGGAGTCACTTTCAACAATGATGTCTTGAATGCTGATGTCTTGAGAAAAAATTACTGCTTCTTCAACAACTTTTGCTTCAGCTTCCAATGCTCCTAGAGGTACTTGTAAGTTTTTACTCATTGCTGCCACTACCCTCCCTTGCTCATCCCAAATTACCACACCAATTCCTGAGCATCTTCTTTTGGAGAAAGTAGCCTCATCACTATTCACCTTATACCAGCCTCTTGGTGGAGGGATCCATCCAATATGTGGTGTCGCCTCTTCTCCCTGCTTGAAAGGAAGCTCGTATGCTACATTATACTCCTCCCATAGCCTAATAGTACTTGCATGCAGGGCATCAGCTGTTTTCAGTCTACCTCCATATTGTACTTCATTTCTATTCTTCCAAATACCCCAAACAATCATCAGAATACCCCAATCAATCATTAGAATCAGTATTGGGAGCCAAGCTAATTTTCCACAACAGATTTGCAAATTCCTCTCTCTCTTCAATGATTTTCCGATGGAATAAATTCACTTTAGTTGGAAGAATATTCTGACATACTTTCCAACCAAAGTTTCTTACCTTATTGGGAACCTTCACCTTCCATGGCTTTCGCCAAAAACTCTTCATGCTTGTCTTATCTGAGCTCTCCCCGCTGGTCATCTAAGCCTTTTCTCTGGCCAGGTGGTATGCACTCTTCACACTAAATTTTCAATTTTTTGTTGCTGTCCATACCAGCTTGTCTGTTGGCAGCGTCGGGCTCAAAATGGATTCAACTTCATGGTCCAAGAAAAGTTCTCGGATTAAAGAAGTTTTCCATACTCCATTTTCTTCATCAATAAGTGCACTGACCTTAGCATCAATAGGTAGAATCATCTGCGGTGAGATAATCTAAAAAGTAGTCGGATTAGGCGTCCATTTATCCTTCCAGACGTAGACATCCTTGCCATTTCCCACTTGCCATTTAAGTCCATCCTTAAGAAGAGATTGGGCTGCCTAAATTCTCCTCCAAGCAAAGGAGGGGTGGTGGCCTTTCTTTGCATTTATGAAATCCTCATTAGGGAAGTACTTGGTCTTAAACATTCTGTAAAAGAGTGAATTTCTCCCTTGTTGCAAATGCCATCCTTGTTTAGCCAACATAGCCAAATAAAAAGTTCTTAAATCGCGAAAGCCCATGCCACCTTTATCCTTTGAATCACAAAGTCTGTCCCATTGAATCCAAGCCATTTTCCTTTCCTCCCCCTTCTGACCCCACCAAAATTTCCTTACCATGCTTGTCATTTCATCACACAAGGTTTTAGGCAGCAAACAACAGCTCATTGTATGTGCTGGGATTACTTGTGCCACTTCTTTGATGAGGATCTCCTTGCCTGCAAATAAGAGTTTCTCCTTCCACCCTAATAATTTGTTACCCAGTCGCTCTTTTAGTTGTTGGAAGGTGTTGCGCTTTGACTTTCCAACCAACGATGGCAAACCCAAGTACTTTTCATGTTGCTTAATGATTTCTACCCCCAAAAAGCTACTTGATTCTTTGTTGTATGTCTCCCAGAGTGTTTCTACTGAAGAACAATGAAGTTTTGTTCCGATTTAGCTGCTGGCCAGTTGACATCTCATATACTTTGAGGAGTCTCAGGAGCTCTTCACATTCCTCAAGTGTGGCCTAGCAGAACAACAGACTGTCATCGACAAAGAAAATGTGAGATAGCTGTGGACCTTTTCTGCATAAAGAGATGCCATGGATACTAGCTTCCAGAGATGCTTTCTTGATCAAAGAAGATACCTTCTGCACATAACAAAAATAAGTAGGGTGACAGGGGATCACTTTAGCGAAGTCCCCTTGTTGGGGTGAAATGCCCATAGGGAATCCCATTTAGACGAATTAAATTTGTGACAGAAGAAAGACACTGCATTATAATATTAATCCATTTATCACGGAAGCCTATATATATAATTTGTTCCAGTCCTCTCCACTCAACCTTATCATAAGCCTCGCTCATATCTAATTTTAATGTCATTTCCCTTACCTTACCACTCTTCTTATGACTAATATGGTTTGTCACTTCAAAGGTCACTAAAATATTATCAGTGATAAGTCTATTAACCATGAATGCGCTCTGGTTTTCACTAATGAGAGTTGGTATAACAACTTTGAGTCTATTAGCTAAAACCTTTGATACTATTCTAGAGATAACATTTGACAAGCTGATAGGGCGATATTCACCCAAGTCTCATAGGTAATGTTTATATTTTTATCCAATTTTGATCAAATCTCTTGGTGTATTCTTTATTTGCTTTTATATTAAGGGAAATGTTAACCAATACCTTAAGAGCATCAGTTTAGAAGCTATTTTTAAAAACATTTTATTGGGAAAATGATAAAATAAGAAATATTGTTAACAATTTTTTATATTTCCTATGAAAATGATATGAAAACTTTCTTATTATAATTTATTAACAAGAGTTCAATTAATGTATGCTCTTAAGACACACATTAAGGAGAAAATGGGCTACCACCATGCACCCTTGGTCACTCTACAAGTATAAATACTTGTGAGATATGGGGGCTAAAGACCGAGGTTCAAGTTTCCAGGAGGGAACTTCACACACATATACACTTAGATTATGCTATAGTAGAAATTCTATCTTGTATAAAAAAAATAAAAAATAAAAAAAGAAGGAGAAAATAGGCTTTTGCCTTTTTTTTTTTTTAACTTTCCAGCATTTTGCCCAATTTCTTAAACTATTTAAGGAAATGCCCTTATTTTGAAACTTGATTTTTTAAAAATCGAGTTCTAATTTAAAAATTAATTTTTGGACAATCGAGTTATACAACACTAAGGGGGGGTTTGGATATGGCTGAACGCGTTTAGCGTTCAGCGTTTCCAAGTTTTCCTTTTTTTTTTTTTTCTTTTCCTGCTGCTGCTGCTGCACGCCACATGGGAGACAAATTTTACTGTTCACGATACTGTTCATGAACAGTACCGTGAACAGTAGCGTATTTTGCTGACTTTTCAAATTTTTTGCCACATCTGTGGGTCCCGTTTACTGTTCATGGGACCCACAAACTTCACTTTTTAACCAATTTTTAATTAAAAATGGGACCCGCAGTACTATTCACACATTTAAAAATTATTTTGCTACAGTGTTTTCAGTTTTCAGTTTTCAGTTTTCAGCAAAACGCTCTATCCAAACGGACCCTAAAAATTAAAAAAAAAAATTAGAAACTGGAGTTCCTTGAAATTTGAACTCGAGTTTTTTGTATAGAACTCGAGTTCATGAAACTCAAGTTCCAATTTTTTTTTTTTTTTTAAGTTCATGTTCGCTGTAATTCGATTATCCAAAAATCGAGTTTTACATTTGAAACTCGATTTTTAAAAAATCGAGTTTCAAAATAAAGGCATTTCCTTAAATAGTTTGTGAAAATAAGCAATATGCTAGAAAGTTAAAAAAATAAAAATTAAACAATTAAAAAAGAAAGAAAGAAAAGAGGGTAAAAGCTCATTTTGACCCTCACATTAATCATTAATTTTTAAAAGTTTTTATGAAAAATTGTAAAAAAAATCAGTAACTTTTTCACTTTACTATAAACATTTCAATCATTCCGTCATTTTCCTGGCTTGTCCCTTACGTGTATAATTCTCTGTATCTATAATGTATGGTGGGAAGTAGAGGAAATTCCATAGGTTTGGTACAGTGATGCAACCTCCACTATAGAGCTACCTTCATGCATCAATCACGGACTAGACTAATAGCCCGAAACCAAAAGTGACAAGCCACAGCCTATTCTACAACGATTTTAATTTCTCAACACTCAGCAAACAATGCAACTTCATTATTATATACAAGCTTCAACAATTATTTAGAATCTTTAATGGCTGTTTGGAAGTTTAGAGAGGGAGGAGAGTAGAGGAGAGTAAAGGGGAGGGGAGTAGTGGAGAAGGAAGTAGAGGGGAATAATTACCCTCCACCTTATTTGGATGTTTTTAAAATTATTAAAGGGGAAGAGAGTAATTAGCCATTCTCCCTTGTTTTAATGTTTTAAAAATTAGGATGGAAAGGAGATGAAAGGAGATGAAATGATTAAATAGACAAATTTAACTCTATTTGAAAATGAATTGCAACATTGGTCTATGATTAATTTATCCGTTTTGTAAATAACGATTTTTTTTTAAATTACTAGTATAACATATTACCAAAAATCATCAACCAAATTAGCCTACTGTATCTGAAATTCAATAATTAACATGTTAATTTCTTGAACAAAACGCACATAGCAAGCCAAAGTTGAAGCAAATCCATAAACTTTAGTAGACTTTTTGTAATTCAAAAAAAAAAAAAAAAAAACCTAAATGCTTAGTGCACTGTTTGGTTGCCAAGAAAGAAAGAAGAGAAAAAGAAATAGTGGAGAGCGGAATTGGCAACGCCAGCACCGACGATGATAACGTTGACGTCGGCAACGTTAGCAAATCTACATTCTCCGAGCGGCCGCCGCCATAGCGATGTAATTCACCGC
This sequence comes from Castanopsis chinensis, assembly GCA_032878915.1. Classification (NCBI taxonomy): domain Eukaryota; kingdom Viridiplantae; phylum Streptophyta; class Magnoliopsida; order Fagales; family Fagaceae; genus Castanopsis; species Castanopsis chinensis. Next base: position 17,251,359 of record JAVQMG010000130.1, read on the forward strand.
CTCGGTTCGCGCCTCTCCAGCGATCTTTTTTTTTGCAGAGACTAACTTATAAATCGCAACGACGAGCGCAAAAACCGAGACAACGATTGCTCCCAACGCGTACTGATCCAAAGCCACCGCCACCGATTAATGTCCAAGCCCAAGCAAATGCCCAATCTCGTGCACAACCACCAACTTGAGATCGATTGCCGCGAGCGATGTGGACGACGACGTTGAAGAAGAAGAAGTTGGTAGAGGTAATGGGAACGATAGTCTCCGCTGGCAACGCATTAATCAATGTGGGATTAGCATTGATCAATACCAACTGGGTTGAAGATCGGAGCATATTCGTCACTCCGAGAGAAAATTTCAGTCAATACTTTTGTTTGTTTATTTTTAATTTTCTCAGGAACCAAACAAAGGATATTTAATCGGTTTGTAATTTTGTTATTTTAAAAAGGGTAAATTGGAGAATTTATTTAGTCAATAATTTATCAAATCTACTCTCCCTCCAAATCTCTCCAATTTTGTGGAATTAAAAATAAGAGGTTAGAGGGAACTGAAACCCCTCCAAATCCCTTCAAATCCCTCTTCTTCCTTCCTTAAAAAACTTTCAAACAAGGTAATTGAAATACTCTCCCTCTCTCTACTCTACTTCCCCTCCTTTTTTTAACTTCCAAACAGGCCATAAGGTTCCTTTTTCTTGTACTCAATAAATTTCTCTATCCAACTTTTTCGATATGGGTCACACAGTTAGCACTAGGCAGGCGCTATAACAAGGACCACCCACCATGTGAAAAGAATAAATTTAAGCGAAACCCTTTAGAAACATGTAGGCCAGACAAATTTAAGAAAGAGAAAATGGCCACGAAATCTAAAACGGTGTATGCCATTTAATGTCGTTGTGCACGGACATGGTCCTCCAACCTGTTGAGTTGAGCTTTTCGGTCTCCTAAATTTAGTTCATATATACCAATGATTTGAACCAAATTCTTAGGTTCCAACTTATACGTACTTTATTCAGAGGAAAAAAAAATAGAAAAAGAAAAAACTTATACGTACTTTTTTCCTTCGGTGTTTCAGCTCTATGGTACTTGAAGTTATTTTGGTATTATAGTTGGCCCATGGTACTTTACAATATGAGATACACTTGACTTTTTCGGATGTGCTTGATTTTTTATTTATTTATCAATTTTAAACATTGTTAAGTGTTATTTTACAAGAAAAAAGAGAAAAAAAAATTTGAGTATAGTTTGATTGAAGAAACATAAAGTAAAATACAAATAATCAAAATATAATATAAAGATTTTTATTCTTTGGTGTTATTAGGTAAGTCATGAGCTGAAATCCATTAAGGCGATGGTGTAAAAGTTAATTCAAATCAAATTTCATGCACGGTCACTGATGATGCCAAAAATCGTCAGTGCTCCAAGCAAGACTTGCACAACATAAAGGGAAGAAGAAAAACCTACGAAGGGTACTTGTGTGGAACTGGCCAAATACCCTCCAACAGTCAAGTTAGAGAAATTTCTTATTCTCAACTCTAGTGCCAGAGCTTGGGGCAAATTAAGCGTACTTTGGTTTGTGATTCTTGGCGGAAACGGTCTTTCCTTGTAAGGAAGATTTTTTTTAACAAGTATATATTGCGAGATGCTTTTCTTGTAAGGATCCCTTTATTAGGGTTAACCGTGGGTCACAAGATGTTTCCTTATATACATATTCATGGGGGCCAAGTATAGCAATAATTTACCCATCACTATTTCCTTTCTTGCCTTCAACTTTCTCCCCGTTAGCTTCTCATCCCATTGAGGTGTAGATGACGTTAGGTAGTGAGATGAAGTCGTTGGCTGTAAGGCTGACGGCTTCATCTTCCGTGAAGTCGTCGGCTTTGAGACTGACGACTTCATCTTGCGTGAAGTCATCAGCATGAATAATAGAGCTGACGGGTTCTTGGAGACCAATAGCTTCTTTTATTTTACTAATTAAAAACTACCCCTATCAGTCACCTTTCCTAATTCTTTTTACTTTTTATTAAATAAAGAAAGTTACCTACCCCATTTGAGAAACACTAGTTTAGAACCCTTAATTACTACTAATTACAAGTTTTACGCAAATTTCGCAATTATCATGCATTGACAACAACATAACAACAATAGCAAATCCCCCCCAATGCTTACACCCTCAAACAACGTGAAGCATTTACAGAGAGAAAAACCCAAATTGGATAAAAATAAATAAAATAATTTTGGAGGTTAGAGCACCCGAATCAGTGGGTGTAAAGATCTGTATAATACAAAAAGTGTCCAAATTTACACAATTTTCCTTCAAAACTACCAACATCAGTGGGTGTAAAGATATATATATATATATATATATATATATATATTTACACACTTGCTATAGTATCCGTGTAAATATACACGGTTACTGTAGTTGTGTATAACAATATTTTATTATTTTGTTCTCTCTCACCATTCATATTCCCTCTTTCACCATTCACCAACCCAGCAAAGGATACCTAGAACAAACACAGCATCCCAACGGACACCGCAATCCAACAAAAGAAGAATAAAAGAAGAGGAGGAGAAACACCCAACCACCAACCCAACACCACCCAATCACCACCACTGCAGTCCATTTCAACAGTTGATAATCTACCACAAAATTGACCCAAAATCAATAGAAAATCAAACCAAACCATTAGAATACCCAACTCAAAATCAAGCCAAACCCACCGGATATGCCACCGTTGCTGCTGCCGGATCTGCCTTGATGTTGCCGCCGCGGATCTGCTTGCTTTCGTTGCCAGATTTTCTGCCATGTGTGAGTTTTGGGTTTGATATATGAGAGAGGAAGAGAGTTCAGAGAGTATCGAACCTTTTGGTTTGAGACTTGAGAGAGGAAGAGAGTTGACGGAGTCCTAAAGGCAGAGAAGAATTGAGAGAGAAAGAGGGAGAAACACGGTTGAGACTTTTTGATAATCACAAAGTTGAGACTTGAGATAAGGATAAGATGAAAAAGATATTAAAAAGATAGATATTAATAAAATAATAATAAAAATATTATTTAGATATAAAAGATTGTAAAATAGATGAACTGATGTGGAAGTGGTAATGTAAAATAGAAAAAGTAAGTTCTTTGTGTAAAATAGACGGAAAAATTTGGCTGAACTGATGCAACTGCTCTTATAGCACCAAATCAATTCACTAGTAAGAATAGGTGTGATACATTACACTTACAACCCCCTTGAGCTAAGTAAATATAGATGTATTTGAGCTACCCGCTCTTGCTGGCAACCAATTACACCGATCCTTTTTTCTTTCCTTATTAGCAACTGGTTCTACAAGTTGAGCCACCAATCACAAGTCCAAGCTTCTTTGGACACTTCAACGTCTTTTAAAGATTTTGTGGGGATTGCTCCTGTGATTTCCATGTCCCAACACCAAGCTAAAACAAAGATCACACAAAGTATCTATGGTGTAAGGCTTGGATCTTCTCTCTAATGATATGGCAATTTGAGAGGCTGAAGGTGTGAAACTACAATGGATATTTTGTTCTAAGGAAGTGGGTAGCTCTCTCTCTTCTTCCAGCATATGCACCACTCATCTCAATTACAATTACTGTTAAGTTGTGAATTTTCATAGTGTGTTTTGTTGGCTATATTTTGTGTCAAATGTGTTGTAATTCTATGCATTTATTTCTATGTATTTTGTGGGATTTAATGTACTTGGGTTGGGGTTAAACTTGATGAAGAATTGCTTCTTTGCTGGATTAGTGGAACTCAAGAGTAACTCGCAAGTGCTTCAAGAGAATGAGTACATACAAGTTGGCATGTGAGGAGCATGTGATGATTTTAAATGTTAGTTAGAGCAGGGTAACTCGTGAGTGCCTCTACATTGTAGGGAAATCAGTTGCTTAGTTCACCTACTATGCCTCCTTTTCTCCCACTATATATACCCTATTTTCCCACGAATTTAAATGTAGAGATTCAAAGAGAAAACTCTAGAGAAACCTCTTGAGAGTTAGGAGATTTGAGCCTATTAATTCCTAGCCAAACACCTTAGCTTTCTCTACTCTCTTCCCTCTCACCATTGGCATATCTTGAGAAGAGATTTACTGCCCTTTACATTATTGTTTTGTTCAATTATGGTTATCTATGCTATTGTTGAGTGGTTTGGTTAATTATTTGGCTAATTACCTCAATGCTTTAATTGTGTTTAGCCTAAAATTGATTAAGAAATATTATACCTACAACATTTTTACAATAATTTCACAATAATTTTTACGTGGCAGATTGTTATTAATTGTTACTAATGAAGAAAAAAATACAATACAATAAAATTGACACAAAATTTTGTCAACACACTAGGAAAATCTTAACACCATTTGTTTATGAAATTGATATAAACCGTCAATATAAGGCTCTCAAAGAAAAAAAAAATTATATATATATATATATAATGTTTTATTAATATAACTTTAACTACGAAATCAATTGGATTACGCAGCCAAAAAGGGGAAATCAATTCGATAATGACTTGATAGAAGGGTTTTATTTTTATAATTTTTATTTGACGAGGACTTTCATGGATTACACGCAACATTTTTAGCATGGCCGAATCAGACACCGAAATATTGTGGTCCACCTTGAGTTCATCAATTTATTCCATTACCCATTGAGAATCCAAACACCTCGTTCATTCGAGTTTAATAGTCAAGCATCTTGTCCATCTCAAAAAGTTCACCTTTTTTTATTCAACAAAAGAAAAAGGAAAAAAAAAATCCAAGAAGATCCATGGATTGACATTTGGGTCTAATGGTCAAGCATTTCGTTCGTCTCGGGCTCGAGTCTAGTGGTTAAGCATTGTGTTCAAAATTTCACCTTTTTTTATTCAACAAAAGAAAAGGAAGAAAAAAATAATCCAAGAAGATCCACGGATTGATGTTGGGTAAGATCTGCCTCTTATTAACCAAATTCTAATACCATGCCTTTTCATAACCTTGTAGCACCTTGTTTGGGGCATAATGTCGCATTGAGACAAGTAGTTATGAGAGCGACCCGGCCACAAAGTACAAATCTATTGGATTTCATGATATATACGTGGGTCATGACTCATGATAACATAAAAAAAAATTACACGACTATATGTGTGTTTGTTCTTAAAAAAAAAAAACTTTAGGAAAATGATTATTTTGCTTTGCTACTTTGTGAAATAATTAATAATTATCTAATTAATATATATTATACAAGCATAATTTGGTTCAAGCTTAATAAAAGGGAAACCTCTACCCAGTGGCGGAGCCAGAATTTTAGTTTAGAGGGGGCAAAATTAAAAAATCTAAAAAATATTAATCAATAATAATAACAAAATAAATAAACAATTACAAGAAAATATGAATATATTTCATAGTATTAAAATAAATAAACAAAAATAACCAATTCATAGTCATAGCTACTACAAATTTAACAAACTGATGTGGTAAAAATTTGATTAATGTTACTTAAACAATATAATGAATATATGTTTGAAATTATTTTTTGTGGTTGGTGAGATGCCAATTTGTAAGATATAAGTAGTAAAGTTTGTAATATCCCTATCATCACTCAATAATAAAACGTTGTGAAAGATATTAAAGTAAAAATTGTGAAAATAATGATATTAAATAAAAAAAAAATAGTGAAATAGGTGCACTGGGATAAACAAAAGCTGCTTATAAGAATAGTGAAATTAGTGAAAAGTCACACGGTTTGGTCTTTGAGTGTAACTTCTTTTTCCTTTCTTTTTCCTGGGTCACTTCCAAGTGGGAGTTCTTTTTTCCTTTTTCTTTTTTTCTCTATGTCAGGGAGTACAGAAGACTACATATGCAAGGATGTTTAAGGAGCCAGGGGGGGCAGGTGCCCCCCCTCGCCCCCCTCTGGCTCCGCCCCTGCCTCTACCAATATACATTTTAGAATTTTGTTACTTGAGTATGAATTGTATTAGTGTAGTTAGATAAATAATTTATAGACTGTGTAAATGAGAACTTTTATTCACTTTATAGTGTGCTTTTGTATTAGAATCTCATTTGCTCTCTTTTATTTGTGTTTGTTTATTTCTCAAAACAAAAACAAAACAAAAAAAATAAAAGTATTTTTTATCAACATGGGTCTCTCTGGGTCGGCTTGGCTGTGCCAAAGACATGCAAGTGGTTTGGAATGTTTTCTTGTGCATGGGTTTCCCTTTGCTTCTTAAGTATGACCCATGTAAAAATTTTGGTAGGCCATATTCTATTAGATTTTCCTGTCTTCTCTCTAATAACATTGGTCCCAATTAAATCTGCCATACTTTCGTGATACGTACATTGCTTACAAGCTTGGACCAGCAAATATTGGATGGCAAAACTGCCAAATTTCATCCCCAAAAAATGAATGGTTATAATATATGTTTCACTAGGAAAACATTTTTCTCAACCACAGACCATATAACCAAGTAGAATTTGTCCCTTTCAAAAGGGAATTCCTAAATAAATTTCATGTAACCTGTTTAATTTTGATGATTCGACATTTGGAGTGTTACTGACAAGAAAATAGTTTACCTATTCAGAGAAAGAATTGCGCCCTAGAATACAATTCTCAATATCTTATATAGTTTCATTCGCCGTAAAAAATATATACATTAACCATAGCTAGTATTATTCTTTTCCATACCAATTTGTAAGTTCCAAATTCAGAATGGCTGTAGTTTTCAATCGCTGGGAATTTACCTATATATGTCCCATTAAAGAGTTTTTAACTTAAAGAGTTTTTAACTTTTTAGAGGATGGAAGTTAGAACACTAAACAGGGATCGAGGTTTAATTGATAGTCCAAAAATAATGATATTTTTTATAATGTTTCATATTTGTGAATTGAACCTAACTTTTTTCTCTCTAGCTATCCACTACCAATCAATTCAAACTGAGTACAAGTTGAAGGATTGAGGTCACCTACATATGGATTTTAACGGTCTCTATTTTCAGTATTTTGACAAATCAGCGTTGATTTCGGCCAACCCATAAGTCCTCTCTCTCTCTCTCTCTCTCTCTCTCTCTCTCTCTCTCTCTTCACATTGTATGAGTATTCAAATAAAATAATTTCAACAAATTCAAACCAAAATGATGATGAAATATTTTAATATTCACAGAATCATTTTTTTCAAAACATTAGACATATCGTGAACCGGTTTCTTTTTTCGTTATGATATATAATATAATATCATTTATCATGCAATACATGAAAACTTTATAACATTTATAATAATAAAAATTATGTATTTATATTAAGTATTTTTCTTACTAGTAGTAAAATCTTTGATGGTTGAATTAGAGGTCTGAGATTTAATCCTTACTTACACCAAAAACTGATTGGTGTTTTGATCTAATGATAATAGCTCTTTATCATTAGATCAAAACACCAATCAGTTTTTGGTGTAAGTAAGGATTAAATCTCAGATCTCTAATTCAACCATCAAAGATTTTACTACTAATAAGAAAAATACTTAATATAAATGCATAATGATAAAGAGCTATTATCAAGGGCGGATGCCATATGTTAAAATTATCTATATAAAAAAAAATTATATTTCTTACAAGATTGGTTTACATTCTAAAATAAATTAAATATATATTTTATTTTATAATCGCAAGTGTAATAATATTTTATAAAATAAATTAATTATGTCAATTCAAAGTATATGTAAAATATCTAAAATCAAATTGGCCACACTAAAAATTTATTTTTTGGTTATACTATCATGATTCCTATATGTTGGTACAAACACAATAATAATGGAAATAACACAAAGAGAAACTGAATAATATTTCTAAATATTATTAATTTGAGATTAGAAGATACACAACACTATTTGGACTACAGCCCAACAAATGTCGTATGATTCGAACAACTATTTGGACTACAGCCCAACAAATGTCGTATGATTCGAACAACCTCTGCACAAAGTGCTCAAGCCCAAAACTCCACAAGAAAGAATACTCTTCCTTACCAAGAACCTCCACCCTTCACCTCTCCCTTGCGCACGTATTTGGTCAATTATCTGAGTTTATTTATATTAGCCCATTAATCACTACAATTAAAAAGAACAACTCTCTTTTTCAATGTGGGATTAAATATTTTCATCAACTCCTAATCTTCCATATTCACTCCCATATTTTTCATTTATGTTATTATATTTATTCATTTTAATTAATAAATATTAAAAAGCTCCAACACTATAAATTGAAATTGTGAAAATAATAGTAGAGTAAAAGGTGATGCAAGTGCAACGAGCACCAAAATTAATTTAAATTTTATTTTTGAATTTGGTCTTTAATTTTTTAAGGATTTTATAAGAATTAATTGCGACATGATTGGAAATTTCCATAATGATGGAATCGTGGAAACCCTATAATCCCTATTAATATAGTGGTTCTTATAAGTTATAATTGTGAAGGCACGACAATTTAGATAATATTTTTAAGATTAGATAATGTTTTCTGTTGTTTGACGAAGATACATGACTAAGGTTTTTTAAGCCGATTTTAGTTGTTGGAGTTTAGGATTTATCCTGTTTTATCTTTCTTTTCCCTTATGTTATTTCCTAACACTACCATGCATCAAATTTGGTATTAAATCAAACTTCAACCTTAAGAGAAAAACCTACTATTGCCCTCTTGAAGCTCATTCCTCTCTTTGTGCCAAATAGGGGCGAAGCTATTCATAGACTAGGGGCCATGGCACCCCCAATTTTAATTTTTAAAGAAAATCATAGTAGTATATATATTTTGCATTTTTTAACATTTAGGTCCAAGATAATTAATCTTGGCCCCCCTCTCCCCAAAAATTTACAAATTAGCCCATAGAACCCAACCAAATAAAAAAAAAAATGAAAAAAAAAAATTCATATCTAATTTTTGTCTTCAATATATATTTAGATTGAGTTACAAATTTTAGTAGATAAATATGATAATTGATGTGTCATCATTCACAAAAAAAATTAAAATTAACATTTGTTTATTATGTGTTGAAGTGGACCTAATCACATGCTTTTAATACATGAGTTTGTTAGTTTTTTTTAGTAGCCTATGAATTTTTCTATATATATATATATATATATATATATTATATCGCCTTTTCTTATCTTCTTTTTGTTTATATATTCTTTTTAATTATCAATCAATAGAGTCATAAGGTTTGAAATTGATGAAACATCTGAAAATTAATTAAATAAATAACAAAAGAACCGTTGGAAACATTAGTTTTTATAAGATAGTTTCATTCAATAACAAGTCAATAAATTTTTTAGCGTATGTTTTGCCCCTAAGTCTAAAGTATAGCTTCGTCCCTAGGAAAAATACACCTTGTTTTTTGGGTGTATATTTCCTCACACTCAAAACTGGTAGGATCCACTCAACTATGGGTGGGAGGAAGTATACACTCGAAATAAAGTATACTTCCTCCCATCCCTGGTGCCAAACTATTAGCCAAAAAAATAAATACCTCTATGAAGTACTGGAAATAATATGTTTAGGAAAAAAAAAAGAAAGAGTTGGTCAGATTGTATTTTCCTTTTTGGAGATTAAATGAATTGTTCATCAGATTGTATTAGTTTTTTTCCAACAGATATTTTTGAATTTATCTTAATTTGTATTTATTTAGTTGCTGATTTATTTACCATCATTTTGTTTTTTTAGATAATAGATAATGAGGGAGGGAGAGGGGTTCCAATCACTTTTAAACACAAATATGGAACACCAAAGGATATCATTACCACTAGACTATCAACCCCCTTTGTCTTGTTACTTGTAGTCCACATATTTTTTTACCTCTTTTGTTTGTGTAGTCCACATTTTTCATTCCATATTATAGCTTGAGATATCATCAAATAAAGTGTGATTGTGTTATATCATCAAATAAAAGGTGACTGCAATAGGATAATATCACATGTAGGGTAACAATAGGATGATAACAACTAAACACAAAATAATTAAGACTCTGAAATTTCTCATACTCTTCAATATACAATCATCTATGAAAACCACTCCATAATTCTTGAGTTCTAAATCAAGAGTTTTATAACTAAATTGACACTACTTGGTGTTTCCAATGAAAACGCTTAAAGTTCAAATTTCTTCTCCTTTAAATATCGAATAATAATAATAATAATAATAATAATAATAATAATAATAATAATAATAATAGTTGACTTTCTCAGTCCATGTGTTTGTTTGGGAAGATCTCTTTAAGTAAAAGTATAAAAAATAAAATTTAAAAAAATATATTTAAGGCAACTAAACTGAATAAGTTGATATATATATATATAGAGAGAGACAAAGTTTAGCTATAAAATTGGTTGTAATCTTAGGCTACAAACTCACTCAATATCTTTTTATTGGAGGTGAATTTTGACAAATCCACCATTGGATTACATCTTCTTTACATATCCTCTATGTTTGCAAAATTTCAAAAAAATTAAAGATTAATAGCTATGTCATCAATAAAATTTTAAATTGCAAGTTTTTGTAATCTAAAATTATGCATAAAATATAAGTTTATAGATTATATAGTAAATAATATCTGATTAACACAAAATTTGACATGTGTATTAAAAACGTAAGGAACATGCAATTCAACGGTTAGATTTTCAAAATATACAGTAATATTTATTTTATTGCATCAGTTTGTAGCCTTAAGCTACAACCAATTATGTAGCTAAACTGTGTCCTATGTATATACATAAGGACCTAGCGAACTGGTGGCTCAAGCCCACCTAGAAGGGTGAGTTGTATAGTTCAACCTCAGCCTAAAACAAAAAAAATTGTAAGAGAGGGAAATAAACAACAAGAGGGGGCTCTGCCCAAAGATGAAAATAAGGAAGAAATGGATGATATTATAGAATAGATGGACTCATGTATCAATACAAGCTAGCCCGAGGAAGCCAAAATTATACAAAAATAGTGCTATTCACTCTTTTCTCTCAATGTACTTCTTGTTCCTTTTCTATTTTTTGATACTTGTCTCTGGATCCTGCTCTCTGAAACCCCTATTTTTCTTATATCCTCCCTCATTTCTTCACATATTGACCTTCCATCTTTTCATCATAAATCTATTCTTCTGACACTTGTCCTTTTTTATATCTGAAGAAGGTGGTAGAAGTAGTTTACTTAGTTGTGACTTACACTGTTCAGGTCATTTTCTCATCAATGCAGTTAATAAAACTGTTGTCCACCATTTAATGCGGAGGCAATAGACTACTCCAAACTAGAAACTTCTCATATTATCACTGATTCTCTCTCTTTAGACCCTTCTTTCCACTTGGAACGCCTCAGAGTCCTTTGTCTCATCCCTTCCTCTCCTCGGGTGACTTTTCTTCTCGGACCCATGATATCCCTACACTAGTTCTGCAACTCTTCAACTTCATCTTTAGTCCTCGGGCACTCACAATAGCCCCCTAAAACTTTTGTTTTTAACCTTGAGGTAAAAGCAAAGTTTTAGTTATACAAGCAGATTACACACGTGCCACATGCGTTCCCACGTGGTAACGTCCTTTCACCTGTCTCCAGCACGCTCTTGACAATTCAGAATCCACAATTTCACATTTATGGCGTCAGGCGGATACTTGTCTCCCCACGTTCGGCGACTCGATCAAGATCCTACGGTCCCATTTTTCCCTCATTTATGAGCGGGAAAATAACCGCTTATTTTTTACCTCTATATAAGGAGAGTTTGGGGCTGGCTAAAGCTTATTTACGCATTTTGGTAATTTGAATTAAAGCAGCCTCCCGAGAAGAACTTTTCCCTTTGCTTGTAGGTGTGTTCATCCTTATATTTTTCTCTTGCACAAGTTTATTTTTTTCATACCATAAAACTCCATGGGTAGACACGTTAAGCTAGTAGATACTCCCGAGGCTAGGGCTGTCTTTAGGGCTCAATATAAGATTCCCAAAAGTGTTGAAATCCAACATTGTGGATATGGTGAATGGTTGGTCATGAACAAACCCCCTGAATCTGTTATCATTCCGATGATCACTTTCATTGAAGGTGGGATGGAACTTCCCATAGGAAGGGTTACTAGAGATTATCTACTAAACTATAGGCTGACCCCCACTTAGTGCTCCCTAAACGTATTTAGGGTCCTCGGGTGTGTAGACATGCTTAACCGAAAAATTGGTACCAACCTTACCTGGCACAACGTAAATTGGGTATACAACTGCCAAAAAGGGGAAATAAGCAAATATTACATCAAATGTAGGGTTCCCTCTGTTAGGTTAATTTCCTGCCTACCTGACTCAAGCAAGAGTATGGATGAAGACTTCCTCATCATCTTAGGAGACTGGCACGATAGATTACATTGTCCCACCCAAGAAGGGGAACCAGGTAGGGTTCCTGAGGACCATAAATGTATATAAGATACTACCCAACTTTATAAGTCTAAATTTTTTTTACTTACAACTCTCACCGTCTTCATTGGCAGACGAATACCACACTGCCCTAGCCAAGCATCTGGTAAACTTTGCAAACCTGAACCGGATTCTCAGGTCTAAAATCTTCTTGCACAATGACAGTCAACTCTGAGCTGCACATGTCATTCTTGGATACAAAGCCTTCCACCAAATGCTTCCAAAGCCTGAGGAACGTCATTAAAGCCAGAGACCCTTTATTGGCTTTAATAGACATAGCTGTCCTAGGATTCCTACCATCTGAAACTCCTCCAGCTGGAACTCAGGACGTCCAACTTCCAGCCTCATTAGTAGCCAAGCTCCTTTACTCACAATAACCTCTTATTCCTTCGAACAACAAAGCCAAGGGGCCCACACCAGAACTAGTCCAACAAGAAGTAACAGATAAGGACTTTGAGGTCTTCTACCAGTATGAGGACCCCAAAAGCGCTCCCAGCACTTTTCAATGCCACTTGAGCCCTGCCTAAGTTAGCACCAACCAAGAGGCGACCAACATCCCAAAAGGAATGAGATTTTAGGAAAACACTTTGGACTTACTCACCTTATTTATAGCCCACGCTGGGGGCTCCTTTCTAGCGATGGTAGTGGTGCCTCTACCACCCACTCATGTCCTAACGCGCACCTCTTCTGTTGATGCAACAGACAAGAAACGAAAGAGAGCCCAAGGAGGTAAAGGCACTAAAAGTGCCGAGGAAGGGGAGGTCACCCAATCCTCCCACCAGCTCCTAGCCAAAGAAGCTCAGACAAGAAAGGGGCAACAGAAGAAAACCACACATTCTAGGACTTCCAAGGAACTTGGGGGAGACCTGCCAAAGAAGCCCTCTGTTTGGAGGCCAATCTTCAGCTTTAGCACTAGCAGTCCAGTGCTGGATGACACCAACCTAAGGGACCCCCAAAAAGGCAGCTCAGGCCTAGTGGTAGAATACCTAGAAAAGGCATTATGCTTGTTCGAAGACATGGCAGAGCTAAGGTATTTCAAGAAGCATGAAGTCTTTCTTGTCTTGTAACAAGACTTAGCTAAGGTATATGACTATTCTCATTAGCTTATAACATTACATTATACATGCACCATCTGACACTTATGTTTTGTCTTTGTAGTCTGTCCAAGCTGCCTTTATGGCCGAGGAGTAGGTAGACCACTCCCTGGACCTGGCGAGGACGACAGAGAACAAACTGGAGGCATCTGAAAAAGCTCACGCCAAGTTGGACAAGAAGCTGAAAGGGACCCTTGCCCAACTGATCGATGTAGAGAAAGCTCAGAGAAACGTTGAATTTGGCTTAAAAAACTTTGAAAAACAAGTTGTGAATGCTTTTGAGGCCCAAAGAAAGGCGGCGAGCAAGATGGCCTTAACTGTGGTAGAGCTCAAACAGACAAAAAAGCAGCTAGAGGAAAAGGAAGCTGAAAAGGCCAAGGCCGAGCAGGCGGCCTACGATGCGGGCATGACTAAAGCTGTAGAAAGCCTCACGGCCCAACTCAGGGATGTCACTCAGGCCTTCTACTTGGAGGTGTGGGGTCAAGCCCTGAATGTAGCTGGGGTTAGTACCGAATCAGAGCTCAAGGCTCCTGATAAGGTTTACTACCCTCCTACCTTGCGCCTGGCACCCAGTCCTCCATAGCCTATAGCAGACCCAAGCTCTGGTCTCACCTCCTCCTCAAATTAGCTTGCCTTTACTTCGTCAGCCACTCTAGCTAAAGGCAAAGAAAAAGAACAGCCACTTTTAACAACCGTGGTGGATGTAGAAACAGAAGAAATAACAGAGGTAACCCAATTAAAGAAGAAAAATAAAGAGAAGGAACAAGAGAAAAAATGAGGGAAAGAAAAGGAAACCTCTAAGTAGCTTAGCCTTAGATTAGGAAACTGATAACCAATTTTGTAAATGGGCTTAAGTCTAGTCGGTGTCCTTCCTTCCTTTTCACTATATTCAAATTCTTAAACTTTCAATGAGAAAAGTTGAATTTCATTTTATGCTTTTTCAATTGTTTAATTTGCACTTGTTAGTTTACATCTCACGTTATTTTCCTTCCTATGTAACAATTTTAGCGTATTAATCTGTGACTTACATTGTTCAGGTCACTTCCTCATTAATGCAGTTGATAAAGTTGTTGTCCACCATTTAATGCAGAGGCGACAGGCTACTCAAAATTGAAAACTTCCCTTATTATCACTGATTCTCTCTCTTCAGACCCTTCTTTCCACTTGGAATGCCTTAGAGTCCTTTGTCTCATCCCTTCCTCTCCTCGAGTGACTTTCCTTCTTGGGCCCATGATATCCCCACACCAGTACCGCAACTCTTCAACTTCATCCTTGGTCATCGAGCACCCACAATATATATATATATATATATATATATATATAGTGTCAAGTCTCAATCTAGTATTGTGCGAATTAAGAAATCAACTAACGATTTTAATCAATTTAAAAAAAAAAAAAACTTATTACCAAAATTACTAAGCTAGGAAATCTATCACATATATATAAGTTCACAAATATTTATGTGGAAAACCTTTTTTCCTTTAAGTAAAAACCATGGAACAAATTTCAAATAAATCTGCCATTATAAAATCAATCACATTATCTCTTCTCAAGTTTATACAAAACTTGAGATCTACTCTAAATACAATAATATATTATCTCTAGGAATTTCATTTGAGATTGTCACTAACTTTGAATACAACAACTCTTTGTGGTTGTACATAGTACCCCAAAAACCTCTCCCTAGAGAAAAACCTCAAATTTATTTTCTCATGTATGTCTTGTAGTTAAAGAAGATCTCTTTGTTTTCTTTCTTCTCACACACAAAGATTCCACCATGTTTTTCTTCGCACCAAATTCATATTACAATTTGTAGAAGTATCTTTTCCTTTTTATTCACACGTGACATTTTGTTTCTCGCTTCGCAACATTAATACAAGCTTCACAAATTCTTCTTCATTTGTGCGCTTTACAAAAATCGTTATACAAAAAACCCAAAAAATTTTGTCCCTCTCCTTGTGTTATCTTCTAAGCGAAAATCTTTAATTCATTATTACTATTTTTTCATACTAGTTTCACTCTCACTATTATGATTTATTCCTTCCCCCTATAGGGAAGGTCTCTAGGTCAAAAACATCAAATCCTTTGTAACACAGTATATTTATACACCCATTCTTATTTCTTTGTAGATAAGAAATACATTACTTCTTTAAGAAGGAATATGATTTCCATCCACTCTAAGGAATAGCCTATTTTTCAACACCAAGAAAATTCAAAAAATAACTAAATTAATTTTTCTTTCTTAAAAAAAAAAAAAAAAAACTCCCAATTTAGTCACAATTTGAATCCCCCCCCCCAAGTCACAATTTGAATTTAAGGTAATTTTCTAATACATAGAATACAAATCCTAAGTACACCGGCCATTGTGTCATTGTTTTCTACCCTAAATTTTTTTTTTTTTTTTTTTTTTTTTTTTTTTTTTTTTTTTTTTTTTTTTTTTTTTTTTTTTTTTTTTTTTTTTTTTTTTTTTTTTTTTTTTTTTTTTTTTTTTTTTTTTTTTTTTTTTTTTTTTTTTTTTTTTTTTTTTTTTTTTTTTTTTTTTTTTTTTTTTTTTTTTTGTAATAATGTTGTACAAGCATGATGACAATCAAGAAGTCTAATGAATAGAAAGTATCATACTATAGCCTAATTAGGTCTTCCTTCCTTTAATTCAATTTCTTAAGCTGAGATGAGAACTAGTACAAATTCTTTCTATTTTCCATAGAATGTAAGTGTCCCATATCTACATTATATGAGGAACCTCATGTATATGAATATGGAAGTATAATGAAAACTCTTTTTGTACACTTAAGCATTAGAAAATCACTGCACATTTTGCTAACATTAAGCATCTAAATAATAATAAAAAAGAAGAAAGAAAAAGAAGATCAAGTTTATACACAAAAAAGAGATAACTATTAATGTGATAAATTATTAGTAACAAATAAAAAAATAATACAAAAAGTGAGTCAAGATAAAAATCAATAAAACTTATTACTAACTTAGTACTCTTTCGGATACAATTGATAAAGGCTAGTGTCTACGTTTTGGCTTTTATATTTTTATTTTTTTAAGAAGAGTGTTGAAAATAGGATTATACTTTTTCAGTGGGTCTTGTGCATTCTTCATAAGACCCACAAGTACTTCATTCAGAAGAAAAAAATATTTAAAATTGAGTTTCATAGTACTATTTACATATTTAAAAATTATTATTAAAGTATTTTTAATAAAATAAGCAGTATTTCAACAAACCCTTATAGCGAAAAACTGAAAAATAATTATGAAATTTTCTTTATATAAACACCCACACAGCATGCTTATCATGGGTATTATAAAGAAATAATAATAATAATAATAATAATAATAATGAGAATTAGAAACATCTATCGTTAAACGCATGTACATCAGCCATCGTTCAACATGACATGACTGTGACTGTGACTGTGACAGTGACAGTGACTGTGACATTGATAGTTGATTTGTTTACGGAGGCACCGCATGGTTCCTGAGAGAATACCCCCCCGTTTTATAAAGTGGTCAGTCATCAGTGCTGTGCTGGGATTACCCGTTGGGGACCACGGCTATGTTACAGTACAGTGGACTGAATTTAATGACCATGGCTACTCTACGCTACGAACAAAACAAAATTTCCTTTCTTGATGATGGGTCAAACTGTAATTTTTTCAGACAGGGAAAAGCATATTTTTAATAGCTTAATTTTCTCAGTGGTCCTTATTTTGATCATTTAAAAAAAAAAAAAAAATCATTTTGTATTTGCCCTTATATTTCTGTTAAGAAAAATAAGAGAACTAAAAATGAGAAAAATATGAATGGTTTGATTGATAAATAACTTTCTTTTTGCTGAATAAAATAACTAAATAGTGAATAAGAAATGAAGTATCAAAGATTTGTGTGATAGTTTCCTGCTCATCAAATTTTGTAATAAATATATTTCCAATTTTGATAATTCTCTCTCTTTGAAAATATATGTTTAAATTCAACTCATGTTGATGTAATCGTTTTTAGTACTAAAAAGCTATTCTATTTTACCATCACACCAAATAATCACTTCATAAGTATAAGTACTTGTGGGTGTGAGAAGAACAATGGTCGGGGTTTAAGTATTCAAGAGAGAGTTTCACACACGTATACACTTGGATTAGGTTAGAGTAAAATTTTCATTTTATATATATATATATATATATATATAAAGCTATTCTATTTTATGTATTAATTATAAGACTACAATTTCTTTTGCAAGTTATACAGATATCTTACCACCCAAAGTAGTAAATAACCAGCATTTTTACTTAATTAATCAAATATAAAGTTCCATTGATCAATGCCATTAGTTGAAGAGTCCAAATGATGCTCACTTTATGTTCGAGCAAATTGTTAGAGATAACTATTTCATAGTCACATATTGTGAGTATGTGCTATTTTTTGCTGGATCTATGTGTGTCTGTTGGAATATAGAAAAACTATATGCTGGTTTGGGGATTTGAATCTTATTTTTTGCTTTGCAGTCTCATCTTGTGTTAGAATGTCAAGAATCTTCTAGCTTAATTGGCATCTCTTCATATATAATGTGTTTGAGGGTTTAGGAGGGGAAATGACGTTTGAACTATGAAATTAGCAGTACATTATAATAATCTTCTTTTTTTGTTTTGTTGAAAAGAAAGGCAATATTGTTTATTAATCAAAAGTTGGTAAATTAGAAATTACAATGGAAATAAATATGGAGGAACAGGCTCCATCTAGGCTGTGAGAGGAAAAGAAAGTATTGCTTTTTGGGCTAAGTCAAGTGCAATCGTGTTATCTTGCTGAACAATATGAGAGAAATAATAACTCTGTAAAGAGCTAACATAAGATAACGTGTCCTTTTAAAATCTTTTGTTTAAGTAACTTAATTGTTGATTAATTGATTTAATGGTGTATATCACAAATGATCAATGCAATTTACAAGTTACAAGTGATAAATTTTGAACACCTTAAGCCAAATTAATTCATCATATAGCAAAAAATACTCAAATTATAAACTATTTGTTTGCTATGAATAGATCACATAAAATATTTGTACGAGGCAGATACAAATATTCATTTCATGCAAAGGAAGGTGCCAAAATGCTCACATTAATCACCCTAGCTACACATAGTAGATACCAAAAACAGTAGGAACAATTATATTTGTCTTTCCTACATATACATAAAAATTTCAAAACACAGCTATTAAAGTTTGAACATTTGAAAATGAATATGAAATTGAATTAAGCACCCTCTCATGCAACATCTCTTTAATTCACAAGCAATTCTCAACAACATAGCTAGTTACAGATGATAGATACAGTTGAATTAAATATAATAGGATTAAATGTAATAGAACTTGCTATTTAATATTTCAATGTAGTAAGTAGAAAGAACTGTCAACTTAATTGCGTGTAAAATTATTATTATTATTTTGTTTTTTGATAGGGTGTGTAAAATTATTTACTGTACCAAATAGATGCAGCATGTCATAAATAGATATGATGCATGCTTATTTCCGATTCCTGATGAGTTGGATGATAGTTGATAGCCATATCATAAGCTAGAATTGTTTTTTGAGAAGGATATCATAAGCTTTTTTTTGGTTAAAGAAGTGTATCATAAGCTAGTAGAGAAAGATACCACCTGGAACAAATAAATATATATAAATTCCAAATCAAACAGTAGAAGAAGACATTACATTCAATATAACAAGGCCACACGCCACAAAAAAACCTCAATCGGTTTTGTTAAGTCAACAGCTTTTTTTTTGGTCACTAGTCACATCTCTTAATAGTAATATTTGGTCCCATCAAAAAAAAGAAAAAAGAAAAGAAGAAGAAGAAGTTAGTTTTGGGGTTTGGTTTTGTATAGAAAACAATTGAAACATGAGAAACTATCTTCTGATCGAGGGTTAATAGTTGTGACAAATAAAAACAAAATGTAATGTAATAGCTTTGGAGATTTTCGGAAACCAGTTTTATTATGTCGGTAAAGCAAAATCAAAGATCAAATAAATGATGGATTTTTGCCTCTTTTTCTTTCACTATACACTTCGGTGTTTCTTTTTTTTATTTTCTTTGCCAGGTCTACTTGGGTCCTTTCTTTTGGCATATTTTTGACCACCAATTCAGCGTATCTTTCTAATATTGATTCTAAGATCTCTATTCTATATGAACACTTATCACATATTGAATAAAGTTTCTTTTCAAATTAATTTGGAGAGAAACCCTACGAAATTCTCGTATATATCTTTATATTGAGTGTGAATTTTAAAAATCTAACCGTTGAATTAGATGTTCTTATTATATCTTTCATGTTTATAAAATTTCAAAAATATTAAAGATCAAATGCTATGTCATAAAGAAAATGTTAAAATTTCAAGTTTTTGTGATCTAAATTTGTGTATAATAAATAAGTTCATTGATCGAATAATAAAAACCATCCGATTTGAATGAAATTTGATATGTATGTTAAGAACATATAGAATATAAAATTCAATGGTTAGATTTTCAAAATTTACACCTAAAAAAGAGATATATAAAAAGTTTCTTATAAACTTTGTTCACACATACTGATAGCTTACCAATTTATTTGCTTTTTTTTTTTTTTTTAATTTGCTAATCCAAATCATTTGCTCTTTGTTCGAAAAGAAAAATATACTTTTACATGAGCACTAGGTTAAATTGATAAAAATATAAAAAAGTATAATTCAAACCTAAAAGCAGAATCTGTTAAATACTATACATAAATTGACCATAAAAAAGTAAACTATAAAATTTAAACTCATCCAAATTCCAAACACAGGATCAAATTATTTTATTATTTTGTTTGGGTTTTACTAACTTGTTTGGATCAAATAGTATACCAAAAGTTTCATCGGAAATCGAAAAAGTTTTACAATTATTTCAATTTTTAATAAAATATTTAAAAAAATAGATGGTTTAGTGTGTGTCATTAAAAGTTTCTTAGAAGCTTTGTTCACACATACTGATAGCTTACCAATTTATTTGCTTTTTTTTTTTTTAATTTGCTAATTCAAATCATTAGCTCTTTGTTCAAAAAGAAAAATATACTTTTACATGAGCACTATGCTAAATTGATAAAAATATAAAAAAGTATAATTCAAACCTAAAAGCAGAAACTGTAAATACTATACATAAATTGACCATAAAAAAGTAAACTATAAAATTTAAATCCATCCAAATCCCAAACACAGGATCAAATTATTTTATTATTTTGTTTAGGTTTTACTAACGTGTTTCGATCAAATAGTATACCAAAAATTTCATCGAGAATTGAAAAAATTTTACAATCATTTCAATTTTTTATAAAATATTTTTAAAAATAAATAATTTAGTGTGTCTCATTAAAGCACATATTAACTAGACCTATTTTGTTTTAATGTGACATTTGGTTAAACAAAAGTAAAAATCTATAAAGCCACCGAAATTTCTTTATTTCTCTTAATAAATGTTTTGTTGTTGTTTTGGGGAGAAGTGAAAAGATAGTCTAGTTCACCAAAAAGAAAAGATAGTCTAAATTGTTTGCTTATATATATATAGGCCACCAAAAAAGTCCACCCTATACTAACAAGAACCCGGCAAATTCAACGGAACGGACCAAATTGGTCCCCCCCAAAATTCAAAATCTTTTAAATAACATTTCCATTTCTAAAATTAAAAATCAAATTATTTCCCAAAATTCAAAAATTTTAAGATTGAAATATAAAAATAGTACTATAAAGACAGTACATGCAGTGGGCTAAAATCCAAAACAAAAAATAGTGTTAGGAGTTGCATGCTCAAACAAACGGACACACTGCTTAGTTGCAAACATGTGTTGTGTCATGTCCCCCTCTCTCTCCCTCTCTCTCTGTCAGTCTCCAACGGATCTCACCCAATCTCTCTCTCTCTCTCTCTTACACCATACATATCATATGCAAACTCTCTGAGATTCTCTCTCACTCTCTCAATTGCTCCTCTCACTTTTTGAGAAGCACTTGCTTCTTTCACTTGCTCTTTCTCTTTCATACAAGCTTACAAAACTCTTTTTTTTTTTAATATTCAAGTATTGGTCTATTTCTCTCTCTCTCTCTCTCTCTCTTGACTATCGTTTTCTATGAAAGAAGCCCTCGTGAAGTGCATGTGAAGCTTGCTGGGGGATCCAGGACTTAATGATCCAAATGGGTTTGCTTGCCTTTTTCTGATTCAGGTGATAGGGGTGTTTCCCTTCTTGCTTTTTTCGATTCTTCTGCTTCTTCTACTTCCTTCTTTTTCTTTTTGTATTCTTATTGTGTTGTTACATTAAGTTCTTTTTTGTTTTCTCATGGCCTTATCTGATTCTCTCTGGTTTGTCGAAATCCATAATCTTTTTCAAGGTTTTTGAAGTAAAGGGGCTTGAGATTTTGATTGCTGCCGAGATTTCAAAAGATGGGTTGCTTTTAGTTTGTTCTGGTTCTCGGGTTTTTGTATGTTGAAGTTCAGAGGGTGGTGGTTTTTGTTGAGGTTGGGGTTTTTGGTTGTAATCTCATGCATTGGAGTTCAGGTGGTGGCTAATGCTGCTTCTTTTGGGGTGGCATTTGAGTTTCGCGCTTTAAAGCTTGAACGTTTTTGAGCTTTGATTTCATGGGTTAAAAGGGATTGCCCTGCTTACTTTATATTATAGGTGGGTTTTATGCCTTTGTGTAGCTTTGTTGTACTTGAGGGTGTTATTATTGGAAATGGGGTTTTGCTAATGGGTGGTTTTGTTATCGATGGAGGATCTTTAATTGCTTGAATTTTGGCATTGTTTTGGGCTTTGCTATGCCTTCATTGAGATATCATTGGTGGGTGTTAAGGAACTAATGCCATAATTGCCAAGAGTTTGTGACAGTTATACAATAAGAAATGCTATATACATTAATTTCTTTCCTAAATTTTAAAGAGATTCTTCTATTGGAGGCTTTAGTGTTCTGATCATGACCAGAGCTGTCCGCGATAGGATTCTTAAGGATGCGAATGGTGATATCAGTGATCATCTACGCAACCACATACATTTGACGAATTGTATTCACTTGAAGAATCATATGCACAAGAATAGCCCCATATTAGCAGATAGGTCTCTTATGAGGGACCTTGTGGTCCTACAGAGGTCAAGATCTCTCAGGGACCCTTCTGCAAGTCCCCCCTCATGGCATTCACCTTCCATTGTGGATCTACTTCCAAAGAAGGGTGAAAATGATGCAAGGATTCGGGAGGGGAGAAGGTCTATTGGCATTGAGCGTCGGAGGGAAGCTAGGAGGATGTCAGGAAGCTCACCTACATTACCAAATTTATCCACATCAAAAGTTGCTCCTGGTGAGGTCAGTGGGGGTAATGATGGGGTGGCGGCAATAAGTGAACGTAGTAGCAAGAGTGGAGTTGGAAATGGTAGAAGAGTTAGGAGAGAGGAGTCTAGTCGGAAGAGTAATAGGACTGATTTTTTGGTTGGCAATGAGGAGCCTCCACTCAATCAAGATGGAAATGTCTTGACTCATGATGTTATTTCTAGAAACTCTGAATCTAAAGATAGAAAGAGTAAACAAAAGGGGAAGCAAATTGGAGATGTTCAACTTAAGACCTTGTCTGAGCAGTTGAATGATGGTCCAACTGATGATGTAGCATCTTCTAACATCCACCTTCGTGGAAGTCATTCTCGATGGGAGAAAACTGTTGATGAACCAGACGCCAGCATTCATGCGTACTCCAGTGGGTTAAATAGAGTTAAAAGGCGCAAGTTTCGAGGCACAAGAAGAACTCGAGCTGCTACAGCTTCAAGAGATGTTGGAGCTCAGAATGAATTGTCTGTGGCATCTAACACATTAGCTCAGGGTTCAGCCCATGCCAGGTATTTGATGGAGGAGGGGGAAGAAGAGTATGGCAACGCAAATGTCACTAGGGCTCCAAGAAATGGGTGTGGGATTCCTTGGAATTGGTCAAGAATTCACCACAGAGGTAAAACCATTCTTGACATGGCTGGAAGAAGTTTGTCTTGTGGTTTATCAGACTCAAAGTTAAAGAAAGGTGGTTCAACTGCCCATGGGAGAGAAATGTCTGACATGCCAATGGCATCTGATTACACAAGCTCATCTACAAGATCTGATGCAGAGGCACTGCCTCTGCTGGTTGAGGCATCTGGATCTCAGGAAACGACTGACAATGCTGGTTGGGTCCATAACTATTCCGGTGAACTTGGAATTTTTGCTGATAATTTATACAAGCATGATGTTGATTCAGACCTTGCATCTGAAGCTAGATCTGGTGATCAACGTAAGTTGAGAGGCTACCGCAAAAATAGACACCAAAGCCTCACACAAAAGTACACGCCACGAACCTTCAGGGATCTGGTGGGACAGAATTTGGTAGCACAAGCTCTTTTAAATGCTGTCATGAAAAGGAAGGTTGGATTGCTGTATGTGTTTTATGGACCCCATGGCACAGGTAAAACTTCCTGTGCCCGCATATTTGCCAGAGCTTTAAATTGTCAGTCTTCGGAACATCCTAAACCTTGTGGCTTTTGCAATTCTTGCATTGCACATGATATGGGTAAGAGTAGAAACATAAGGGAAGTTGGTCCAGTCAGTAATTTCGACTTTGAGAGCATTATGGATTTACTTGACAATATGATTGTTTCCCAGCTGCCATCACATCATAGAGTGTTTATCTTTGATGATTGTGATACTTTATCCTCTGATTGCTGGAGTGCCATATCAAAGGTCATTGATCGAGCTCCCAGACGTGTGGTTTTTGTCCTTGTCAGTTCGAGTCTTGATGTTTTGCCTCACATAATCATATCCAGGTGCCAGAAGTTCTTTTTTCCAAAGCTGAAGGATGCAGATATTATCTATACTTTGCAGTGGATTGCAACCAAAGAAGATTTAGAAATTGATAAGGAAGCACTAAAACTTATTGCATCAAGATCAGATGGATCATTGAGAGATGCTGAGATGACTCTTGAGCAACTGAGTTTGCTGGGCCAGAGGATCTCTGTCCCTCTGGTTCAGGAACTGGTAAATTTATCTTCACTTTTGCTATCAGAATTAGAATTTTATATTTTTCATATCCTCTTATGTTTGCTTTATGCCTATCATGTTTTAATCTTGAACCAAATAACGAAAATATGCTTAAGATTTTGCAACTAGATACGCATGGTGACATACCCGCAAAATATTAATTCTGGAGCTGCTTCCTATGCCAATTGTCCATTAGGAGAGTTAATTATCAAAGTTTCACTGTCACTCTTTAAGTTAATGTTTTTGATGTATTATTCGATGAAATATGATGATTTTTCCAATGTGTTGGAATAAGATTTTGGATGAAGTACTTAGTTTTTATTTTTGGGCCCGTGCCGGGGGGGGGGGGGGGGGGTGGGGGGTGTGGTCTCTGCTTGCTTGAGGTTTTTTGTGTGAAGATGAATATTAATGGGGGCGGACACTTTTCTCTGAGCCACCTAGATGAGAATTCTCATCTTTTCTCTTGGGAGATTACAAGGCTAAATGATAATAATCGCTATCAGTGTGTAATAATATCTGGAATTCCAGATTCTTTATCATGCCATTCTCATAAAGGTATTAAAAAAGGCCCAAAATTTAGCTTTTTGCGGGCATAATAATTTAGTTTTTAATGACAGGATCATGGATTCTTATGGTAAATTTTAAATTTTGATCTTTGTGATTTGGAGGATGATCAATAGAGGCAGAAGTGATACAACAATGGGAGTGGAGTTATTGTAGCATTACAAGTGTTTGGTAGGATAAGTAATTGAGTACATTTATGATGTATTTATTAGTCTAAGATTAATTGATTAGGTTTTTATATCTATAATAGTTGATGTTTGGGTTTCTATTTTATACTATGTTGCTTTGAACTTATTATATTTCAGTTGCATATTTTTAAAACTTTATATGTCCATGTTTATTGCATTTCTAAGTTGAACATGAGAAGAGTAATGACATGAACAAATTTTTTGACTTATCAGCCGATGGGAATGTATGGTGCATGTTAGGCTTATGATTTTACTTATTTAGTGTTTCTGCTGCATCTGATGGTTATTTGCACCCTCTATCAATGTTTTCCTGTAGATGTAAAGAAGTTGTTGTCATTATTTCAAATTTGAATTGCTGTTAGCTCCTATGGTTGCGTTTTATTGTCTTATCATCAGCAAGTGTGGCCTCATTTTCTTGCCTTCTGATGTACCCTAATTCAATGTTTTTTTACATTAAATCTTTTTGTTTTATTTATGAGGCACGCCCATACAAATTTTTTCGCTGCATTTTTTGTCTTTAGAGAAAATTCCCTTCTATGTACTTTCTTTCCAACACTTGTTATTAGTAACAGATGTCATTGATAATTGTTATATCCATAGTATACAGGAATGCTTTTCTACCTTTACAACAACTGAAAATTATAAATCCTTTTTTCAGGTTGGGCTTATCTCAGATGAAAAATTGGTAGATCTTCTTGATTTAGCACTATCTGCAGACACAGTTAACACTGTGAAGAACTTGAGAATAATAATGGAAACTGGTGTAGAGCCATTGGCTTTGATGTCACAGCTTGCTACAGTCATTACCGATATACTTGCTGGTAGTTATGACTTTACAAAAGACAGGCATAGAAGGAAGTTCTTTCGACGACAACCATGTGAGTAACTGTTACCAGCTATATTAAAAAAAAAAAAAAACTAATTCATTTATTTATTCACAAGTTTGGTGATGTTGATCATATTATCTCTCTGAAGATATGTGCATCTGAATATCTGTAATTGCATCATTCCTTGTTCTTTTCTTCATCTCATTGTATACCAATTTCATGTTGTGCAACTCTCTTTCAGCCTTCCTCTTTAAATAATAAATTGAGCTAGTTTGTGCCAACTTTTCCTTTGCGGCTTTTCTGAATACAGCTCAATCTTTGTTCTTATTGGTTGCAGTATCCAAAGAAGATATGGAAAAACTGCGTCAAGCTCTGAAAACTTTATCAGAGGCTGAAAAACAACTGAGGATGTCAAATGATAAATTAACATGGCTAACAGCTGCGTTGCTTCAACTAGCTCCTGATCAGCAGTACATGCTGCCCACTTCTGCAGACACTAGTTTTAGTCACAGTCCCTTAGCCCTAAATAATGCAGGTGGAAGAGATTTAGCCAGGAGAGTAAGTGAGCATTCTGAGATGTCCAATAAGGAGAGACGCTTGTCAACAAATGTCAGAATAGAAAATCTTCGTGCTGGAAGTTCTGCTGATTTCCGAGAAAATGGCACGCTTAAGGGTATTAGTTTAGAGAAAAAAAGACATGCTGGGACTAGTATGGTTCATCAACAGACATCCACACATTCTACTGACAATAACAGGGTAAGTGGCCGGCATATTCCTGGTAAAAGCCATAGAGGAATTGCAGATATCTGGTTGGAGGTGCTTGAGAAAATTCAAATTAATGGTGTGAAGGAGTTTTTGTATCAAGAAGGGAAGCTGATCTCAGTCAGTTTTGGTGCAGGTACACCCCAATATGCATTCACCGTTTGCAAGTGCCATGATTAATGCCCGAATATCTCTCTGTTAGAAAGCTTTTTCATTATTGTCCTGTTTTATATTAATTTCATATGTGAAAACTCTTGGTGCATGGGAATTTGAAAAATTTTGGGGATCAATTGGTTTGTGGAGGCATAAAATCTGGGGCCAAAATTGGAAACTCAAAAATTGAAGTAACTCATATTGCTTTTTACGTAAATGTGCCAACAACACTAAATTTAATTAAAGTGCCCTAACTTCTCAATTTTCAAGATACTTCGGTTTCAATTTCTTGCCAAAACATCCATCTGATCTTACCAATGTATTTACATCATTCTTCCTCTATGTTGTTTACGGAATCTGGTTCTTTTTCAATTCCATCTCCCTTTTCAAGATGTTAAGAAGCAGACTAGCCTTGAAATACTTATGACCAAGAGTGTCTTTTTTTTTTAGGCTACAAGTTAGGTAGAAACTTCAGATAAGGGATTCCTTGCTCTGAATGTACTCAGAAAATGAATTAGATTGTGTATTAATGCGACTCTTCATATAATTTACCCTTAAAATGTTCTATTCATTGGAAATCAAAGAACTAAAATCTTTTTAGGGGTTTCTATATTTGTCCCCCTTGGACTTTCCCCTTGTGTCTATTATGCCCTAACCTTTCATTTGGCGCAATACCTGTGCCGCTTTTGCAACCTGTGTCCTGTCAATAGATTTTTGTAACATAGTCATGAAGGGGATAGGGTGTTGTGCATGAGAGATTGGCTTTGCTGGTCATCATACAAAAATATACATCAATCATCTTATTCTCAATTGCTTGGTTTGTTATGGGGTAAAACTATCAATAACTATCTTGGAGTGATGATTGAAAACTCAATTTTCATATAATTAAATAATCACATATGGGTCAAATGGCCACTTTGGAAGTTTCTTGAGATCCCCTATTAATAGATGACATAAAACTGTTGACTGAAGGAGCTAATTGGCACAGGCAAATTCCAGGGGGGGCATTGCTTCTAAGGAAAATTTGGCAAACAGGAGAAATTTTCCAGGGTTTAACTATACAGACGACTTTCTTTTATGCAGTGAAATGACAATTACCTCACCCCAGCTCATATAGCCAAGGGGTATCCCTCCCTTAAATAAAGGGGAGGTCTTGGGTTTAGCACATGGAAGATGACATTTAGGACTACTATTTCACATGTGTAGACTACTATTGTTGTGTGCTTGGAGGGGGAGGGGGAGGGGGAGAGAGAAAAAGATGACCATTATTTCCTTCTTGTTTGTCATTGTAGTCCATTGGTATTTATCCAATCCACAGGAAGGGAGCAATTTTTGAGGTTTAAGGCTATTATGCATTGTGTAACCTAAGAATATCACTTGATTAGGCTCATTGTTTGCATCTCACCTTGAATCTCTTGGTGTTTGTAAAGTGTACTTACCCAAAATACCTTCACCTCCTAGAGCCAGTTTCACCCAGATTCCCTCAAATATCAAAAGATGTAATGAACTTACCTCTTTTTGCCACTCAGGAAATATGAATACATGTTCTCATTATCATAGCAAAGATTTATTTGTAAAGTTTTACGATTAGGTGAGGCTGATTCCAAATTTTTGTTTTGGTTTTAAAGGCAAACTGGCAAATTCCAAATTTCATTTTTGAATTTCGATTTAGATTTTATTTTATGTTACAATTTTGAATTTGGGCTTTAATGTTGTGGAGGGTTTCATGAGATGTAATCCCTAAAGCCTAATTAAAAGAGGCTCCAGGAATAGTTTGAAGTGGAGTGCAATTTGAATAAATATTCTGATTAGAGATGTTTCTCTAGGCTTGGTGGTGAAGGTGAAGACTAGGATATGTCCTATTCTTTCTTTCTTTTCTATTTTTCATCCATTCCAATCTGCATCAGTCCAGCTGCCAGTACTGATGCCTCTTTGCTTTAAGTAATGCTTATCTAAATTTATTTCTTGACTTCCTGTGCAGTAACTAATGGTTTGTCCAATTAAATTGCTTTTTCTTGCAGCCCCTACTGTGCAGTTGATCTTCACTTCACAACAGACTAAATCAAAAGCTGAGAAGCTGAGGGAGCATATTTTAGGAGCATTTGAGGCCGTTCTGTGTTCCCCAGTGATAATTGAAATTAGATGTGAACCAAAGAAAGATTCAGGATCAGGTGTACATGTGCCACTTATCTTATCAGCTTCTAGGGACAGTTCATCTCAAATTAGAGATAAAAATGGAGTTGGCACTCAAGCCCAGCTCTTGCAAACTGACAATCCTGAAATAGGAAGAAGTGAAATTGTAGAAGTAGCAGCTTCTCCGAGGGAACCCAAGGGTAATGAGCATGGTGATAATCATGCAGCAGCTGATAAAAGAGGCTTAGGAGGATCTGGTATGGGAGAAGGAACAGCTTCTTATAAGAAATCAACCATGGCTTCACTCTCAGAAAGACGAAAACTTGGTGAACAAAGTCAGAGCCTTGTTAAAAGCAAGGTGTCCCTTGCCCACGTAATTCAGCAAGCTGAAGGATGTACACAGCGAAATGCATGGTCAAAACGCAAAGCAGTTTCTATTGCCGAAAAGCTTGAACAGGAGAATTTGTATGTAATGCAATCCCATTGTCCTTTTTCAAAATTAATCTTCTTTCTAATTACACTTTTACCTTAAAATTGAATAGCATTTGATGGTTGACAAGGAGCAACCGAACCTCTTATCACAATTACATTAAACTCTAAAACTTTAATACCTTCAAATGCTGGAAAATTTTCTATTAGCACTTCCTCCCCCCATAAGAATGGAGTGGAGTGGAGTGTAAGGTCATGGGCTCAAAACTTACATGGTGCATTTTTTACTTATCAAGAAAAAAAGGTTATTAGTGATATAAAATCATTTGGTCAGGTGTAATAGACATGGATTTTGAGTATGTGGAATTTCTTGTCAAAGTTAAATTCCATCTTCTCAATTCAGTAGTTGCATCATCATATGGCTATAATTGTTCTCTCCTCTGGTCAAATTATGGGATTGGATAATTAACAAGAAAGGACATATTCAATGTTAAAAATCATAAATTAATGGAAAAATGGCCAAAAGCTTAGGAAAATTATAAGAAAATTAGATGAAAGTATGGTGCGAAAAGAAGCAAGAGAAGTAATGAATTGAAATTTGAACCAGTTTACGAGTAGAAAAATAGAAAAGTTTTGCATAGAAGAGGTCTTCTTAACTTCATTGAAGTTGTTTAAGAATGCGTTATGGTGAAAATATTTCTTTTCCAGATGTTAAATATTTAAATAAGACAAATTGGTGACCGTTACTTGGTCTAGATTGCTAATTTCTAGGAAGATAACAAAGAGAAGCAACTTAGGACAAATTCCTTTTATAAATAAAAACTTAGACATATAAGTTTGAACAAATTTAAATTCTTTAGTTATGTGACAGCTTGATTTTCAGGAATGTGTCCTCCCTAAGGAGAGAAAACAGAGGAACTTTTCTTCTATATTTCATGTTTAATTTAGTATGAGTACACTTATACTGTGAACAGAATAATGGTTGGATAAGTTTCTTAGAATAACAACTAGGATCCATTTTTCCCCAATTCAAAATGGAACTCTTTGGTATTTAAGACAGTGATGAGAATATTTTGCATGCTTAAACATAATCTTGTTTCATTTTAAATCGGTTCTAAAAATTCTTAAATTTACAGGAGACTGGAACCTAGATCAAGAAGCCTACTTTGCTGGAAAGCAACTAGAGTAACTCGTCGGAAGGTAATTCACAGTGATCATAATGGTCTAATGATGAATTCTTTAAATTCCACTCTTTTTGAGTTGTGGACTTTTATTTATATATATAAAAAGAGTTTTGATATTATCCTCTCATGCACATTACCATGTTGTGCTTTCTTGCAATTAGTTAAGTCCAGTATTAGAGGAGGCATTCTTTTTTTTTGGTAATTGAGTAAAGGTAATATAAATTTAATCTTTCCTGGTTATGTTAATGGAGAGGCATGCGAAGGACCAGTCTGTTAGGGGCCAGAAATGGGAGAAGCCCGTGTGTTTCTTTTCAATTCTGTTGTACGTGGTTGAGGGCTGATTGATGTGGAATGAGGCTTTATAAGGGCTTCATTAATTATTATTTTTTGATAGGTAATTAGAGAACTAATATTAATGAGAAAAAAAAAATGAATAGTACAAGATGTTCATGATGATGAACAGTAAGAAACAAATGAAACAAACAGCAAAACCAAAGAGAGGGAACTCAGAAAGATAATCTAAGGGAAAATATAAACTTTGAAAGAGACAAAGAATTAGTAAAACCCCAACAACGAGACCACTCAAAAGGGCTACGCTAGCATGAGACCTTTAACTCATCCAATGTCTTCTCCATGTTCTCAAAGGAGCGATGATTCCGTTCCAACCAAACAATCCACATTAAACACCCTGGAATCAAATTCCAAATATTTGAGTTATACTTCCCAATCCACTGATGCCAACAAGATAACAACCTCGCCACCGATCCTGGCATAACCTAGTGAATACCAAATGCCTGAAGCATAATAGTCCATAAGGTATATGTAACAAGACAATGAAGAAGAAGATGGTCTACCGACTCTCCATCACAACAACACGTACAATACCAATTTACCAAAGGTTGACCCCTAATCATGAGATTATCCAACGTGAGAATCCGATTGTGAGCAGCTGTCTACAAGAAGAAAGCCACTTGCTTAGGAATCTTTGGTTTCCAAACACCCTTCCAAGGAAACAAAAAATTCGGAGAACCCTGAATTGCTTGGTAATAAGGGCGGGTGTCAAACTTACCATCGCCTTTGAACCGCCAACAAAGAGTATCCCTCCTATCCCCTAGAGGAATACAAGGTTGGATAAACTAAAGAAGAGAATAAGAAGCGGCTAGCTCCCAATCTTCAAAAGCTCTAGTAACTAATGACCTAGTACCCAATCTTACATAGTCAACCTCATAACCTAGCACCTAATTCTTTTTTTTCTTGGAAAATTTACCTCTGCATGAACATATGTGGTGCTAAATGTTTCAATTGAAAACAACAGAATAGCAAAAATGGGATAGATCAAAGAAACAAGGCAATAGATGTGGATTGATCAAGGGGATATTGGGAATAAATTACATGATGGATATGCTTAAGTTCATATGTGTTCATGCTCAGATTTATTTATAAATTAAATCAGGCGGGCTTGAGGAATAGCAAACAGCCAACCGACAATAGATCACTAGTTTGCAACCCATCCCTCTTATCCATGTGAGACAGTCATTAAAATAAGCTTGAGTGGGGGCAAACTATTGGTTAGCCCACCTCATTTTCTTACCAGAGCCTCATCAGCCTATCATAGTACTTCAACCAATTCCTTTTTTTTTTTTTGATATGTAATAGCAGCTTTATTGATTAGAAAAGTAGAATTTGTTGATGATAGTAAACCCACTGCACTTGAAATGAATACAAACAAATTAAAAAGAAGAGTTAATAGAAATTAATAAATCAGATATGGAAATACAGTGTGTAAAACTCCAAATACGAGACCTCTCAAACAAAGTGCAAAGACTTCAAAAGATCCACAGGTCTCTCAATATCTTCAAATGTATGTGAATTGTATTCCTGCCAGATTAACCACATAAGAAAAAGAAAATTAATAGTACTTCAACCAATTCAACTGCTTTCTTCTCTGAATAATTATGTCTTTTCTCATCATTTCTTCTTTTCATCTTCATTCAAAAGTTATTTAACGTTTAGGTGTCATTTTCTTTCCAGAGTTATTGTTCTTGTTTTTCAAGGCCATATTACATTATATTTTTCCTGAAGTGTAAGCTTAGTCAAATTAAATAAATAAATAAAAGAAAAAAATGAAATGATATTAGTGTAGAAGAGAGTTCTAGCCATGCATAGTTCTTTCTATACTTGATTGGACCTACTGCCAATCATTGCCAAGACCATCTTGTTAAAACTTCCCAACTTGTCTTTATAAGATTTTCCAACATTTAAATTTTAAGTTGCTAAATTATTCAGTAAGATCCATTTATTTTTACCCCATTTTTATTTCTAATATCATTTTAATTAATAGCTATGTAATGATTATTTTATTGTGATCTGTTTGAGGATGATGCTTATGAGTGTGGCCATCTGCAGCTTTCACGGTTGAAAATTAGGACGCGGAAACCACATTCATTGCTGAAGCTTGTTTCCTGTGGAAAGTGTCTCTCAGCTAAATCTCCAAGGTAATGCAAGAAAAGGATTTAGGATGGCTTAGAAGGGTAGATTGTGCAACATCATTTGTATTATTTGTATTTAGCGATTTTCCTGCCATTTCTAGGTTAATTTATCTTTCAAATATTTTTTCATTGAATAAAGGTATGATTTATATCTGATTAGAAAATGTAGGAAAGAAATTAGATAGTGCAGCCTCTATTAATGATATTAATTTTTTATGAGCAACTGTTCTGTTTTTAGGCCTTCTTGTATTCCGTCAAATGCAGGCTTTAATTAGTTGTGGTATTAATTTTGGGTGATACTGGGGATACTACAAATGTGACATAAGGCTTACAAACTGATGTATCAAATTTTTAAATGCAAAACAAAAAATAATTAAGGAATTTATTTCTTATGTTGTTTATGTGCCAGTCATCACATTCATCCTCATGTCAGTTTGTAAGCCATTTGTTGTAAAATTGGTGGTAGCTTCCACATTTTCCATTAATCTTTTACACTTTGTGCCTATCAATAATTAGCCCGTGCAAGGCATTGGCATAGTACATGCATTACAAGAAGTGCCTAGTGTAACTGTTTGTAGCTAGAACTCTTCCCACTTGTCTACCTTGCTTTACTTCTAAAGATGGGTAGGGACATGTGTATCTAATCAGAGTTAAGGAATTGTAAGGCGAGAAATTGTAGAATCAGAATGTCTCCCACAGAAAGTTGGTGTGCTCCTCAAAAGGTGCCTACATAACTTCTTGTAGTTAATTCTCTTCTAAGTTCCAACTTGTGTAGCTTGCTTTACTTCTAGAGATGGATAGAGAAATGCGTA
Source organism: Castanopsis chinensis (assembly GCA_032878915.1). Taxonomy (NCBI): domain Eukaryota; kingdom Viridiplantae; phylum Streptophyta; class Magnoliopsida; order Fagales; family Fagaceae; genus Castanopsis; species Castanopsis chinensis. Next base: position 17,285,421 of record JAVQMG010000130.1, read on the forward strand.
TCGAATCAGTGTTGAGGAATTGTAAGACAAGAAAGTATGGAATGACAATGTCTCCTTCAGAAAGTGGCTGGGCTTCTCTCTAAATGTCATTTCCTAAAGTAGATGTAGAAGACTGCCTCACTGTTACATAATTCTCTCGACACTGTAATGTTCTCTCGTGCCTGACTTGTTACAAAGATTTGAAAACCAATCCTTTCTTAATCCTTGGCAAAAACATCTCCCTGGTTATCACATGACTTAATAGGAGATGTTATTGTTGTTGACTTATGTAAAGCAAGCAACGTAGCAAACTAAAATTGTCTTGGGACTTCAACTTAATCCAAATCAATAGTTAAACCTTTGTAGGGGTGATTTCCTGTAAATAAAAATATATTACTATCCTTATTATCAGAGGGGAGTCATGTTTGCTTGTATATTAGTTCAAATCTCTTGAGTGGAAAAACTGGCTAATGTTATATGAACAGATAACAGGTTTTTCAAGCTCTCAATATCTAGAAATCACTTATTTTTCTTCATTTTCATTGACTATATTGAATTGTGTTGCCTCTTTTTCCTTATGTGAAGAATTTGAGGCATATATACGTGACCTTTTGCTGATATTCCACTTCCATCCCGGACCACTGATCTTTCTGCCAGCTGTGTTTCATCAGTAAACTTGAATCCCTTTACCAAAATGGCAAAGAAAAAATGAAAAACTTTTGACATGTAGTCAAGAAAAAATTTTTAACCTTTCTTGACCGACTTTTAGTTTTGAGTGGTTTTTTTTTTTTTTTTTTTTTCTTTGTACCCCATAGTCTGGGCTACATGATGGAATCCCCTTACCCATGATTGCCCTTATCTTGGGTGGAGGCCAGATCAATCCATGTCTCAGGTATGAGTCCAAGAGACTTTACTAGTTGAAATAGATGTTATTCGGTTATTCCCGTAGCCATTGGTTCCGTGGTGCAAGACAGTCTTTGAGTTCTTAAAAATTCTGCATGTTGTAGTACAATTTTGTCTAACCTAAAAGCTGTTATTTCAGCTTGCCTTGGATTAGTTCATCAATTTCCTGCATTGTGGATTGGGTTGTTAAATAGCTAATGCTTTCTCATTCTCTGTTTAGTGTTGTAAGTAGTGCTGAAGTAAGAACTATTAATAGCCATTAAACAAAAGATTTCCGTCCTTATTCCCGTAAAATAACTATTGATAGTCACTAGATTTTTGGTCTGTCTCCACTAAATTCCCAATTCAGAACACATTGTTGTAGAGTTAAAGTGCTCAGATTGGACTGCAAAGAGAATTTACTTTAGCTAGTCATATGTTTACTGAACTTTTTACTATAGCTAGTCAATAAAAATGATTATATATGAGCACATATTATTCAAACCACATTGGTCTTTTTTATCATAATTTTATAGTTTCTGGTAGAACAGTATCCTTTGTGTGAGAGTTGTGTTTCTTGCAAGAACCATGATTTCAATATGGTTTTTGAAGGAGATGACTATACTTGTTAAAACAGGGTCTTTAATACCACCTCTTTGCACCTAACTGGACCGTCTGAATTTCAGCTTTAAGAGCCAATTCATCTAAAGTATGACTGTGAAAATATGAATTTTTAATGCTTTTCGTGTATTCTATTCAACAGTGATGCATACGCAAATTGTTTAATAAGTTGGTCTTACACTCCATGATTGACCCAACACTTGTGGTAGGCACAAGATGCTTCTTTTTTCTATTATACCCTTTCATACGGACAGTCTTATTATCTGGGTGTTTCTGAATAAATTTCTTGCAGATTGTGTTATAGAGCATCTGGGATTTGATTATCAAACTTACCAATGCTATTCATCTCTTCCCCCCCATCCCTTAAAACACTCAAGCTCGGTCATAAATAGTCATTGACTCCCTCTATGAACTAAGTTCACCACTAAATAAAGGGACTAACATTGCTACCTATGTGTTATAATTCCAAACTCGATAGAATTTCAAAACTACCTGTCTAGAAGCAAAAACTCAAATCATCCATTTGGTTTTGAAGTTAAAACCAATTAACAAGGCACAAGAACGATATTGCGGTTTTAAATTGAGTGATTATGATGGAAATTCTTGTTTAGGGGAAAACGTGTAACAATATTCCCATCATCATTGATTTTAGGCATCCCTGAATTCTAACTTGTAAGATAACTTTGTGAAATCTGCGCTCTTTTTCTTTTGTTGCTAATATCTGCACTCTTATTTTGTACAGGTTTATATATTGTGTTTCATGTTTATTTATTTTAGAGTCAATTTACAGCCCGGCTCACATAAAAAATAATAAATAAATAAAAATATTGCCTCGGCCATTATTCAGAGAAGTAAAAAAATTCGGTGCTTAACATGTTAAAAAATACAACTTAGAAGTATGGTTTTAACTATTTAGTTCAAGCTACAGCTGCAGCTATAGCTACAAGCCCAAGTATTCTTAATTCTATATTATTGTGTGAGTGTCTTGGTCAAAAGGATATAGTAAGTTGTTTTGAAATGTTATCCAAGGCATAAATAAAACATTTGATCTTCCTTGTTGGTACTTTGTGTAATATCACCATCAATAGTAGTAATAAATAATGTTCCTTGATTGAACCTGGACTAACACCCTCGTATAAATATAGCATTCAAAAGCTATTGTCAAAATGCGGTGGGAAGTAATACATGAACACCCAGAAATGTGAACTCGCTGTCATTTTCAATGACACAGGTTTTGAATAAACTAATACTAAATTGTTGACTTCTTCATCATGAAGAAAGTGCAAACTAAAAGATTAGTCACGATTTGAAGCTGTGTGTGAATCCGTGGTCGGCCCGTTTGAACTCCGAAAGCGACCAGAAAAGCTGAATGTCTAGCTTACTTTGCTGAAAGGCAAAGCCTTTTCTTTTTATTTTATTTTATTTTATTTTATTTTTTTTGGTTTTGCAACAACAAGTGTGAAAGTGTTTTACTGGAAACTGTGTTCTTACTTTACTTGAAAAGCATGTTTGCACACTCTCAGTCACAGGTGAGGAGGGAGGCAGTTCTTAGCAATGTGCATGGTACCATTTTCTTATAAAGACAGTTGAAAGAGTAAACGCTAAACAAAAGAAGAGGTTGTGAATGTTTTATATGTTGATTGCTGACCCTACCAATCTACCACCTTGAGTGATTGTGTAATCATGTTGTATAATTCAGAGGTCCCTCTTGAGAGCATTCCATAAACCTGTGGAGCAAATAGAGGCTTTCTTTCTTTTTTTGAGGGCAGACTTTTTTTCTTTCTTTTTTTCTTTTTTTAAGAAATTTTTATTTAACATTGTTAGAATTTGTCAGCATAAGCCAGCTTAATATACTCTCAATATGACAAAACGTTGTTTCTGATCAAAAACAAATTAATTATATGATTTTGATGGTACTAAAAAAAACCTTCAACTCATATAATTATTATTTTTTTAATCAGAAAAAACGTATTGAATTTGGATTTCAATATTTTGATTATTTTCAAATCCAAATTCAAGTTATTCAACCATATTTATTGATTCTCAAAAAAAAAAAATTCAACTATATTTATTAGAGTTATGTAATTGTTACCCACCAAAGCTGTCCACAATGCACGGATCTTGACTTGAATATTTTGGCTTGTGAGAAAACCTTGCAGAGAACGGAAAATCTGTCGATCGTCGGATGAAATTATTTGACTGTACGTCATAACTCATAATGTTGGTTGTTCAAACTTCAATGGCCTGTGTTTTTTCTGTTCATTAAAAATTCAAATGGTTTATGCTCCACACGATTTTAAGAGTCACCCTTTGACTATCCGTATGTTTTGCCTAAAAATGTTTTTTAATTTTTTGAAAAAGAAACTTAGGTTATATTTGGTAACAGTTTTTATTTCCTATTTTTAAAAACTTGTTTTTGGGAAGGGAATATAAAGAAAAAACAATTTTCTTGTATTTTTGAAATAAAAACATGTTTGGTTAATCGAAATTAAAAAAAATAGTTTTTTGAGGAAAAAAATTTCTAAAATATGTTGTTACTAAAATTTGAATTCTAATGCTAACTCATTAAATGAGATAAATTTATTAAATCAAGTGCGTGTTTTCTACGACTTTTGTAAACTAGAAACTGAAAACAGATTTTTGCATGTTTTCAGTTTCTTTCACAAATTGAGTTTTCTAAACAGTTTGTGTTTTCAGTTTATTTTGAGTTGCCAAACAAGTTTTTTAGTTTCAAAAATAGAAAATTGTTTTCTAAAATAGAAAATAAGAGAAAAAAATAGTTGCCAAACATACCCTTACTTTTTGGAAAATATTTTTATAAAAATTAACTTATTTTCTTATGTTTGTTGCAATCTTAAAAATTACTATATAAAAAAAACATTTTCTATTGTTTGATTCAGTGATTCATACATAAAACATTGATATTTCTTATAGTTTTAAATAAATATATGAAAAAAAAATTATTCACATACAAATTACTTTAATAAACTTATTAGAAAACTTATTTTTCAATTTTTTTTTTGGTTAACAGTTTGATTTAAAAAATACAAGTTACTTTTACTAAACTGATAAAAAAAAGTGGCTTATTGGATGAATATCAATCTTCAGTCTTAAATACCGTTGCCAGAGTTGTTATTTGAATATTTTCACCTCCAAATGTTTAAATGACTTTATTTTATTTAACTTTAAAAAGCAACAAATGAAAAATAAATTACATATCCCGTTTAGAAACAGGATTTTAAACCTATCTCAAATAAAAAAAAAAAAAATTGTTATGATGCTTAAATATAGGATTTTAAGTCGACAAACAAATGTAGCTAAAAAAAAAGTTGATAAAAAAAATCAAAATTGATTTCTATATAATGCTAATTATATGATAGCTACAATTTACTGTAAAAAATGAAGAAGATCTATGTCAAACCGTGGAGTGATTTTGGTAAAAAACTGAAAATTCGACAACCATTTATAAAAGCGTAGTTTTAACTTTTGAGGTGAAATTTTGATTTAAAGTCACAATTTTAAGTTTAGGTTAGCAAGTGCTATTTCACAAGGATAGCTTAAAACCACAGGTTAAAGTTTAAACTCACGATTTTACTCAAGGTAGAGATTAAAAATAATTGATGGTCCAAAAGTTCCTTTTCTCGTCTATGGGTCCGTTTGGATAGAGCGTTTTGCTGAAAACTGAAAACACTGTAGCAAAATAATTTTTAAATGTGTGAATAGTACTGCGGGTCTCATTTTTAATGAAAAAGTGACTAAAATAGTACATGAACAGTGCACCACTGTGCGTGAACAGTACCGCACAGTGGTACACTGCACCTATTGTCCCCTGTTGGAAGACGTGTGCGGGAAAAAAAAAAAAAAAAAAAAGGTCTAAAACGTAGAAAGTGAGACGTGGACGCCAGACTCACTATCCAAACTCAGCCTATATGTGTCGCTCACAAAACTCCTTCAACCTCACTCTTGACTCTTCCTCTGTCCTTCGGCATTCTTTCTAGGCAACACACGTTTCCCCCATCCTCTTTCTCTCTCATGAGTCATGGCCTCATGGGAGACATACTTCTCACCCAAAACAATGCAAAACCTAATCTTTGTTATGGGTTCACTTTTCACAATAGCTAGAGAATCAAAAATAATGATTGAATTTTGAACCCATGTTACTAAACTCAAATAGTTAAGAGTCCAACTCCTAAGTATTAGCAAAAGAATATGATTTTTGTCTGATTAATATATATATATATATATATATCTTTATGAGTGAACAATCTTTTAGAATCAATATTTAAAAGATTGACTCATAACAAATCATTTCTTAGCTTTTTTATTTTTTATTTTTTATCAATTAGTCAATGTATCCAAAAGGAGGTCACTTGTAATGATTTGTGGAATATGTTGATGAGTGAGATGTAACCGTAACAAGGAGTTTGACAAGCATGCAGTCGAACCCCTGATTATTCATTAGGTATGTCTGCAAAAAGGCAAGGAATCGCGTATTAGGTTAGATACCAACAAGAGGATTAGTCAGTACCACACCAATATGGTCGGTAAGAATACTTAAAATGTGTGCTCAAATAATATTTTCAAAATGTGGAGAAGATGAAGAGTTTGCCTTTCTCTCTAGCTGAGTGATGTATTTATAGGGCTCTTGTGGTGGAGGTTGATTAATTGGTACTTTCCAATATGATAAGGAATGGATCTCGACAGCATGCCATCCCCACATGATGCATGAGGGGACCACTTTCTCTCTCATGAGTCATGGGAGACATACTTCTCACCCAAAACAATACGAAACCTAATCTTTGTTATGGGTTCACCTGTCACAATAGCTAGAGAACCAAAAATAATGTTTGAACTTTGAACCTATGTTACTAAACTCAATTAATTAGAGCCCAACTCCTAAGTATTACCAAAAAAATATGATTTTGTCCAATTAATATATATATATATATATATATCTTTATGAGTGAACAATCTTTCAGAATCAATATTTTAAAGATCGACTCATAACAAATCATTTCTTAATTTTTTTTTTATTTTTTTATCAATAAGTCAATGGATCCAAAAGGAGGTCACTTGTAATGATTTGTGGAATATTTTGATGAGTGAGATGTAACCGTAACAAGGAGTTTGACAAGCATGCAGTCGAACCCCTGATTGTGCATTAGGTATGTTTGCAAAAAGGCAAGGAATCGTGTATTAGGCTAGATACCAACGAGAGGATTAGTCTGTACCACACCAATATGGTCGGTAAGAACACTTAAAGCACGTGCTCAAATAATATTTTCAAAATGTGCAAAAGATGAAGAGTTTGCCTTTCTCTCTAGCTGAGTGATGTATTTATAGGGCTCTTGTGGTGGAGGTTGATAGGTACTTTCCAATATGATAAGGAATGGATCTCGACAACATTCCATCCCCACATGATGCATGAGGGGACCTATTTCTCTCTCATGAGTCATGGGAGACATACTTCTCACCCAAAACAATGCGAAACCTAATCTTTGCTGTGGGTTCACCTTTCACAATAGCTAGAGAACCAAAAATAATGTTTGAACTTTGAACCCATGTTACTAAACTCAAATAGTTAGAGTCCAACTCCTAAGTATTAGCAAAAGAATATGATTTTTGTCTGATTAATATATATATATATATATACACACATATATATATATATATATATATATCTTTATGAGTGAACAATCTTTCAGAATCAATATTTAAAAGATTGACTCATAACAAATCATTTCTTAGCTTTTTTTTATTTTTTATTTTTATCAATAAGTCAATGGATCCAAAAGGAGGTCACTTGTAATGATTTGTGGAATATATTGATGAGTGAGATGTAACCATAACAAGGAGTTTGACAAGCATGTAGTTGAACCCTTGATTATTCATTAGGTATGTCTGCAAAAAGGCAAGGAATCACGTATTAGGTTAGATACCAACGAGAGAATTAGTCAGTACCACACCAATATGGTCGATAAGAATACTTAAAATGTGTGCTCAAATAATATTTTCAAAATGTGGAGAAGATGAAGAGTTTACCTTTCTCTCTATTTGAGTGATGTATTTATAGGGCTCTTGTGGTGAAGGTTAATAGGTACTTTCCAATATGATTAGGAATGAATCTTGACAACATGCCATTCCCACATGATGCATGAGGGGACCTTGCTAGCACCTCCCCATGGTTGTAGGGAGAATGCCTTGTCATTAAATGTTGATTGGGGTTAGTGAGCCTTAATTAATTTTGGATGTAAAGGGGATATCCTTCCATAGACTTTCCTTTTTAGGCAAATGCAGTTAGCAGCTAATCTTTATGTAGGCCCACTCAAACTTGGCTCGACTTAGATCATATCAAATTGGAGGTTTGTCGATTATGTCGAGCAATTCATTTGTACTTGGCTATTTCAGCTAAAAGACCAAGCTCGGGTGACTTAATAGGTCAATTGGCCTTAATCTGCCCCTGATTTTGCATCCTTTGCCTCTAATCCATCCACCCTAACCATCTTTGTGATGACTTTCTCAATGCTATAAATGCCATTGTTAACCATGTGAACTATGTTAAGGTTGACAAAAATTCTCTAACAATGCAACTTCTTGTGGTGGAGGTTGATAGGTACTTTTCAATATGAGAAGGAATGGATCTCAAAAACATGTCATCCCTACATGATGCATGAGGGGACCTTGCTAGTACCTTCCCATGGTTGTAGGGAGAAGGCCTTGTCATTAAATGTTGATTGGGGTTAGTGAGCCTTAATTAATTTTGGATGTAAAGGGGATATCCTTCCATAGACTCTCCTTTTTAGGCAAATGCAGTTAGTAGCTAATCTTTACGTAGGCCTTCTCAAACTTGGCTCGACTTAGATCACATCAAATTGGAGGCTAGTTGATTATGTGGTGCAATTCATTCGTACTTGGCTATTTCAACTAAAAGACCAAGCTCGGGTGACCTAATCGGTCAATTGGCCTTGATTTGCCCTTGATTTTGCATTCTTTGCCTCTAATCCATCCACCCTAACCATCTTTGTGATGACTTTCTCAAGACTAAAAATGCCATTGTTAACCGTGTAAACTGCGTTAAGGTTGACAAGAATTCTCTAACAATGCAACTTATTTGCGTTATTGATAGAGCTACTGAACTTGTCTACGATTGATAGGGTTTGAAAATAGAAATATGAGAAAGAGAGGTAGGAGGACAAATCAAGAGAAAATAAATTTCAAAATACATTTCATTAAATGACAAGCTTCCCAATGACAAACTACTTATTATAAAAGTTTAGTCATCATAGTATATTTTTTTAACGAATCATATAACTTATTTAAATAATAATTTTATAAATCTCAACATAATAAATTAAAGAAAATAAATTTAAATCGGTTTAGAACTCAACTTTGTTTATATAATATTTTTGGTGATAAAGATTTAATTAAGTCTGCCGTGTCAAAGGGGTTCCATATCACACACCCCACGTGCCGGTTGACAGATACATGTAGATAAAATCACCGGCATGACCGCAATGAATCACAGCCAGATTCTTAACATACAACCATGAATACTTTCAAATAGAATAAAGGCACGTCGACTCAAACGTGTCAATGATAATATTACCGACAGAATAAAAGAAAAAAACAAAAGTCCACGCTGACATCATTGTTTAATTTCATAATTCATACTATACCATTGTATACTATATAGTTTTATTATAAGTTTTTTTTTAATATATATAGTTATTACTGAGTTGAAAAACAGCACGAATCACGGTTGAGGCACGAATCATGGCCGTCGCATCCTGTGACTTTTACTTCATTTGCGAAAATTCTTAGATCATATTAAATGCTATAATTTGTGTCACACCTATTCATATGATAGACGGTGAGTAATGAGAGAAAAAAGTTGTTAATCTAAAATTAATAAACAACGGGTCACAGTCTCATATCTAAAATATTTATACAAAAAATTGTGGCATTCTATTACTTAATATATAACTTAATTTGTAAGGAGATGGTAAAGGTTAAAGTGTTGACCGCATGCTACGTGGCATGATAGTAACGGACCAGAAGTACCTACGACGTGTTACTAAACGCACGGTGGTAAAGCAAAAACCCACAGGTGGAGGCGTTTTATTTGGTGTTCCTTGTTCTGCTGGCCTTACCTCTGCTCTACCCGTGGCTTTTATGCCTTAAATTCTACATTTTCAAAGTAGTAATTGTTAATTGAAGGGTAAATTACAATTTACCCACCTGTGGTTTAGTCAAAATTTAAGTTGCCTACCTGTGATTTGAAATTTGACAATTTATCCACCTGAGGTTTGCTTAATTAGATTTCTATAACCCACCTTCATTAAAAACAGAGCTAAATATGTAATTTTGCTCTACTTTTATGTCTTTCTTCTCCAAAAACACAATAAACATAAAAATACAAGATTAAATAAGATCAAAAACTATCCATCGGAACACTTTCATCATGGAATTTTAAACCACAGGTAGGCAACTTAAATTTTAGTCAAACCTCAGGTGGGTAAAGTGTCAAATTTCAAACCACAGATAGGCAACTTAAATTTCGACTAAACCACAGGTGGGTAAGTTGTAATTTGCCCTTAATTGAATTCAAACCTTCTATTCTCTACTGCACCGAATACTCCACAAATAAAAATATGTCACATGTCTATCTAATTTATTAAACATTAAATTTATACTTTTTATTATTTCAATTTCCTAAATTAAATAAATAAATAACCCACCTTGTTAATTCCTTGTATCACCTTGATTAAAAAATATATAAATAAATAAATAAAAACTTACCATTACCATACACAAACAACAAATTATAAATAATGCATATTTAAACCCACATAAATTTGGAAAAAAAATAAAAATAAAATGTGAAAGCTAATTCAGTTATTAATATTGGTTTAATCATAATTGTTTAAAATACTCTTTATTTTCCATTTTATTTGTCCCAATATTGCAATTTTTTTTTAATTAAAAAAACCCCACTTTTGCAAGATTTAAGAGAGAATTATTGGTAGACTATATTAACCTCTTTTTTTTTTTTTTTTTTTTTTTTTATAGAGGTTGATTCTTATATTCAAACTGCAACACATCAATTAAGTGACATGCACTTACTATCGAATCAATGCGCAAAAAAATAAAAATAAAAAGACCTAACTTCTCTAGTATTTTATTTTATAATGTCCTAAGATGCATGTCAACTTTAAAAGTCAATAATCATGGATTTAATAACTCCTCATATGTCCTTGTTCCCTATTTTTATTCAAAATAGATTCTTAAAAGTTTATAGGGTTAATTGTCAAATATTATATTATATTTTTTTCCTCTGAGTGATAAAGCATTAAATAATTTGTTCTAAAAAAAAAAGCTAAACGTTTTAAAACTAGACCACCAAAATGAGAGGGGAAGGATTATTAATTAGAAAATAAGAATAGGAAAGAAAGCAAAAGGTAGAAACAACATAAATGACCAAAAAAAAAGTATAAGCTGAATTTTAGCATTAGAAATTAGAAAAGATAAAATCGTTGGCTCCAAAAAAGATTCAAAAGAGCATTCAGATTTACTTGTACAAAATAGTATTTAGGACCAAATGTGCCTACAAATCCCAATAATCTCCCATATTAAATTATCAATCAATTAGCCAAAATGCCTTTTGGCTATAGTGCTTTTCATCTTAGATCACTTTATGTAATGTTGAAGAAATCAGCTCGATTCTTGGTTGGATCTTGAGTGTTGTTTGGATCTCACCACTAGAATGGTGATTTGGGCATGAAAGGGTTAAATGAAAATTGGGGATATAAAAATTGAGAAAAATGTTGTAAGTTGAGGAAGGTGAAATTGGATATGGAGAAGAGAGAGGAGAGAAATTTGAGTAATTAAGGCTGTGTTTGTTTTGGTTTCAAACCACTTTCAGAAATGCTTTTCTACAAAAATGTGTGTTTGGTTGTTACTGAAAATTTGGTCAAACTAAAAACATTTTCAGGGTTGACCGTAAAATAAGCTTGCTAAGGCGGAAATGCTTTTCCGTTCCTATTTTCACTTCAAACCATTTACACTCCTCACTCTCTCACACGCACTCCTCACAGCACCCAGTACTCTCCAAGCTCACTCACACCGAGCTCCACACCGGCGAGAGAGAGCAGCCCAGATCGAGGGGTGAGCTCGCGCGAGATCGAGGCACGAGATCGAGCCGTCGAGCTCGCGCCGGGCGTGATTGAGGCGCAAGATCGCGCTGGCGAGATCAGTGACCCACCGACCACCGATCTCTCTCTTCCTCCTCCCTCTCTCAATTTGACCGAATGATATTTGCCCAGAATGTGTTGTTTTGATTTTTGTTTGTTTAAAAGTTGATGGATTGCAATTTTCTATTATAAATTTGTTTCGTAGTTGAGAAAATGTGAGAAACCGGTAAAAAATTTGTATTTTTTAGAATGTTACCAAACAATTGAAAATATTTTCTACAACAATATTCAAAATGCAACCAAATACTAAAAAAATATTTTCCACTCCCGAAAATATTTTCACCTGAAAATATTTTACACCCAGAAAACATTTTACATTCAACCAAATGCAACCTAAAAAACATAGTAGAAAGTACTAGTTTATCATAATAAAGGAAAAAAGAAGAAGTAATAGTAGGATGTGAGGTGTTTTTAAAAGTAATTAGATAAAATAAGAAAAGTAGTAACTTCTTATAATAATTTAATAATTTAATAATTTTGTCAAAAAATTTGTTTACTTAGATGTGAATGCTCTAATTGCATAGCATTTACCCATTTCTTGAAGTCCTCAGTAAATATGTGTAATATGAATAAGAGAATTTCGTTGCATAATTACATTGCTGACAAAATTCAGTGGATAATAAATAGAGAAATGATATGTCCACAACATTTTCACAACATTTTTACAACAAATCTTAAGTGGCAAGTTGTTATTGGTTGTTATTGTTGGGGCAAAAAAGTAATCTTACTGTTAAGTTCAAATTTAAACCAATAACAACCAACCACCTATGATTTGTTGTAAAGATGTTGTAAAAATGTTGTGGACGTAGCACCTCTCTAATAAATATAGTCACCCAGCTCAATAATATGGCTTTGAGTTAGAATTTTATCTTCTCTTTATTGTGTGTGTGAGACTTATTAGTTATTACCATCAGATTTTCATTTTATTAATGGGTGTCATTTTTTTAATATGTTTCAAGAAATAAAATGAAACTAGCTATATATATATACACACACACAATTATTTGGAATTTGCGCACTTGAAGTACGCGCAGTCTGTGAATTATTGCTAAGTATTCATTTACCTTATATACCGTTTAACAAGAAAAGAAAGTTTCTTTAAAAAAAGAAAAAAGAAAATAAAGTGCTTTAAGAACAAGAACAACATTGATTTCTAGTTAATTTTGTTATATTTCTGAAAGAGTATATGAAATTTCCAATCGCAATCTTGGCTTTGCTGTTGGGAGTTCGGACATGCAATTTATTTTAAAAAAAAAAAAAGGCTCATGGCCGTATCCAATATATTGTATTAATTGAGTTTTATTTTTAAGAAACAAGAGACCTTTTAACAAAAGATATATTGTATATGGAGAATAAGACCCCCACAAAAAAAAAAAAAAAAAAAAAAAATCTTAAATGAAGAACAACATTGGTTTCTAGTTTTGTTCAATCACTGCTTGGGTATTTAAAATTTTCGATAGCAATCTTAGCCTTCGGTGAATCGGTTTTGTTTTGTTTTCTCTTAGAATCTCTTGGCCTTCGGTTAGGACATGTAATATAATTTCTTTATAAAAAAATAAATGGCTAATGGCCCTTTTCAATTGATATTACTAATGAGTGCTCGAAATATACAGGTTAATGTGTATTTGATAGTCTTATTATTCTTGTTTTTTTTTTTTTTAATTTAATTTTTAAATATTTTTACTAAAAATAATTGAAATATATTACACACAAATGTCAATAAAAAAAGTACACAAATAGTTTAAGTTTGTTCTCACAGTGCACGTGCAATTGGTGAATAATGGACATGGACTTGCTTTTTTTTTTTTTTTTAGCATAAATGCACTTTTAGTCTTTATATTTTGACATTTTTTCATTTTAGTCCCTATATTTTATTTTTACCATTTTTAGTTCCTAAACCAATTAACGCGTGCTATTTTCGTCTTTTTCGTCAGTCAACCGACGGAAATAGCTGACGTGGCAGCCAGATATATTAAAATATTATTAAAAATGCCACGTCAGCATCCTTTTAAAAAAAATAATTTTTTTTTTCAATTTTAATTAATTAAAAAACAGAAATAAAATAAAAAATCACAAAAATTAAATGGTATGAACACAGTCCCAGAAAATCAAGCTCACAAACCCAAAAAATCAAACCCACAACAAACCCAGATCTCACCCAGCCACCCCTACCCCACCCCGATCTCGCCACCCACCCCACCCCAACCTGATCCCACCCACCCCCACCCCCACCCCCACCCCCACCCCGCCCCGATCTCCCACACCCGGCCCGATCTCGCCACCCCCACCCCCACCCCACCCCGATCTCCCACACCCACCCCCACCCCTCCCCGATCTGGCCACCCCCACCCCCACCCCGCCCCGATCTTGCCACCCCCACCCCGATCCCACCCAACCCAACCCAACCCCGATCTCGCCACCCCCACCCCCACCCCGATCTCCCACACCCACCACCACCCAACCCCGATCTTGCCACCCCCACCCCACCATAGCCACCACGAGTGAGAAACACAGATGAGAGAGAGAGAGAGAGAGAGAGAGAGAGAAGAAAATGAGAAAATTTGAGAGAGTAAGAGACGGTTTAGTGATTTTTTATTTTATTTTTATTTTTTATTTAATTAAAATATTTTATTTAATTTTAGTTTTTTGATTTTGTTTAATTAAAATTGAAAAAATTTTTTTTTTAAAGGATGCTGACGTGGCATTTTTAATAATATTTTAATGTCTCCGGCTGCCACGTCAGCTATTTCCGTCGGTTGACTGATGGAAAGGACGAAAATAACACGCGTTAATTGGTTTAGGGACTAAAAGTGGTAAAAATAAAATGTAGGGACTAAAATGAAAAAACGTCAAAATGTAAGGACTAAAAGTGCATTTACATCTTTTTTTTTTTTTTTTTTTTAAAGAACATGCATTAAAATTTAATATTTTATAATATATTTTGTTAGCAGAACTGTTGACTAAATTTTTTCTGTTGTTTTTTGGGTTTTTGAATTTTCAATTGCAACGACCTGTTACCTTTTTGCCTGGGTAAGTTCAGAGTAAGGCAAGGTAATAACCTAGCTGACGGTTATTCTAACCTTTCGTAATATTTTATTAAAAAAAAAAGTAGAGAAAAATTAGAATAACATTTTATTCAAAATTGAAATATAATTAGAATTTAATATAATTTATTGAGCTTTCACTTTAGTATATTATATAAGATTGGTGATTTCTAGTAAGAGATTGGATTTGAACTCGAAGTTCTTTTATTCGAGTTTCCTTTATGGCTACTGAAGTGTTCTTATCAATGGCTAAAAGAAAATATTGAAGACAAACAGAATCAAGAGGTAGTATTAAAATTATGCATGTAAATGTGAACCATTGTTATTACATTGGTTTTGGTTTGAATTACATAGGTAATATGCATTGCTTCTAAATTATCGAAAAACACAAAACACGGACAATGAAAATTAATGAATTACTTAAAATGAATTTTTGTTTTTTTAATTTTTGAATTTGATAATTATGACAATGGATTGTGGCTGGGACTCAAACCAAGTTTCTCCTTATAAAAAGAAAAAAACAATATTACTAAAGTACAAAGTTCTTAGCTAAAATGGCTATATATATATATATATATATTTGGGAATAAGAGGATCGAATAAGGGTATTGGGCCATGGGCCACACCCGAGGATGCCAAAGAGCTCGAGGAAAACCAAGTATTAATAAGGGCAAGTAGGTTATTGAGCCGAGGGCAATGGCCGGTAAGAACAATCAGGTGATGTTGTCCATGGAGCCAAACTTCCTTGAAAAATAGAACAAAAGTTTGAAGCCCGACAACCCAATAAATACTGGGTAAGGGACAATCATGCTTGGGAGGATAAGCTTCAGAGAGGTGAGTCAACAGAGAATTGAAAAATATCTAAGAAAAAGGATGCTATCACCACATTGAATGCTTTGCACCTAATCAACTGGCTGTATTATAGCTACACACAGAGATTTCAAGAAGGTTCTGATGGGATAAGCATCTAAAAGATTAGTTGTTTGATCAACAAATGGAAGGCTAAGATGGGAGGAGAGGAAGGAGTATAAAAGGGAAAGAATCCCTTTACATGGAAGGACATTTGAAAAAGAACAAGGACAAGAAAAAGAATTGAACGTAACTAAGAATTTTGAATATTTGTACTAGTCCAAAATATATGTAAGAACATACTTTCCTCGGATTTGACCAAGGAGCGTTTTTCTCTTCAAATTGTACTTCTCAACCATTACAACACTAAGCCAACTCACTGTAATTCATATTTGATTCACTAAGTCTTCATCTTATAAACCCATTCTCTAAAAAATCTATTGTTGTGGGCCTGTTGGGACATTGTTCATATCCGTTGGGCTTCGTTTGTGGAAAATGTGAGCACCTATGATCTCGTTCAGTCATGGTGGGTTTAGGACCAAATCGAAAGGAGTCTGTGGGGTCTCAGCGCCAAGACCATTTTCTTAACTTGGAACAAAGAAGAGATCGTGAAGTGAGCGTGCATACAACTCACACCAGCAAGAGCTATTTTAGAACTAGGAGTCATGTTTCACATGGAGAAGATACTAAAAACTTGCAACTAGAGATAGATCATTTACGTAGGAAATTACGTTGTAAACAAAGAAGAGAGTCGCTTTTGAGCTCAGGTCCCAATTTGATGATGATAATAGTTATAGACCAAAATCAAGAACCCCTTCTAATGAATCTTTCTCTTATAGGGAAGAACGTCACCATAGGCAAGGGAATAGAAGTCCAGCCCATAAGGGCTTAGGAAATGATGCTATGATCAAAGCTTTGCACCAAATCTCAAAGTCATCATTTACACGAAGGATTGAGAGGGCAAAACTTCCTCGCTGGTTCACACAACTAACCTTTACCATGTATAATGGTAGGACAGACCCGGTGGAGCATGTCAGCCACCTCAATTAAAGAATGGCTATTCATTTGAGAAATAAGGCCTTGATGTGCAAAGTATTTTCATCTAGTTTGGGGCCTGTGGCAATGAGATGGTTTGATGGGTTGGAAGAGGGCTCTATCAACTCCTTTCAGGAACTTACTAGGGCCTTTGGGGCTCGATTTGTTACATGTAGTAGGATTCCTCGTCCCTTGGAAATTAATACTTTTTATTCATCTAAGTGTTAAACAGAACTTCGATTATGTCTGATTCCTCAGACCACATACCTTGGGTAAATTAATACTTTTTATTTATCTAAGTGTTAAACAAAATCTTGGTCATGTCTGGTTCCTCGGACCACATACCTTGGGTAAATTATTGTCTTTTATTCATCTAAGTCTTAAACAGAACCTCAGTTATGCCTAATTCCTTGAACCACATACCTTAGGTAAATTAATACTTTTAACTCTTTTAAGTGTTAAACAAAACTTCAGTCATGCCTAATTCCTCGAGCCACATATCTTGGGTAAATTAACGTTTTTTTTTTCTAAGTGTTAAATAGAATCTCGGTCATGCCTGGTCCCTCGGACCACATACCTTGGATAAATTAATACTTTTTATATGGCTAAGCGTTGAACAAAGCCTTGGCCATGTCTGTTTTCTCAGATCATATGCCTTGGGTAGACCAATGCATTACATTTGTTCGAAATTGTGAATGGAGCCTTAATCATACATGGCCTCTTGAATTGAACACCTAAGGTACACTAATTCTATTTGTGAGTTAAGTTATTAGATTACTAAATGCATAGGTGTATGTCAATGTTGGGAGCAATGTTGTGGTTTAATTGGTAAAGCCCACAATTTGGGTTTACATTTAAATAATCAGGCCACGTTTAATAGTAAGTAGATAGTATCATAAGTCATATATAAACAATGGTAACGTAAAGGTAACTGGCATTTTTCATTAAGTAAAGCCTTGGAAAGGCAAAGGAAATACATGTTAAAAAAAAAACAATAAAAGAAACACATTTTAAAAGGGTAAAGCCCTAATTGGTAACGAATGGAAGGGGGTCGGTTTTGGTTGCTGGTTGTGCAGAAGATTCAAACACCTTGCTATGAGCTGCTCCTTTCTCTTTGGGAACCTCCTAAGTCGTTGAAGGAAGTTTGGCTTGTTCAAGCATTTTGCCCTAGGTTGCCTCCTTCTCCTTGGAAGTTTCCTTAGGTGGTGGTAGAAGTTTAGTTGGCTCAAGCACTTTTTCTTTGGTTGCCTCCTTCTCTTTACCCTTGGTGCCCGCTCGATCAAGTTCTTTAGAAGTCTCTAAAGTGGCTAGAAGAGTGTTAGCGTGGGCGGTGTTTGCTCGGGAACTAGAAGGAGTTGTTATGCGCAGGGCTAGAGGGTAGAAGATGTTTTCTGTCTTTCTTAACTCTGAAGAAGCACCTACCCCGACCAAGTTTAATGCCTCAGTCCATACTTGGAGGCAATAACCTCGGCACACTCTGGTGACTTGGGCTTTTAAGGCTTCTTCAATTTCTTTTACCTCAATGTCATAGCCATCCTGCTCGGCTTGAGCTGTAGCTTTCTCTACTTTTTCTAGCTCTTTCTTCTGAGCCTCTATTTGCACCTAGGAAATTGCATGCTGGTCCTCGGCTCTGCGCAGTTGTTGGTGTTGATCCTCGGCCTGTTTCACAACACCAACGAATGCAGCTTCAGCACTCTTCCTTTCTCTATCTGCCTCAGTTAATTTGGTATTGAGGTCTTTGATTCTTTTTTCGGCCACGACAAAGTTTTGGACAACAACTATGCGCCACGCCTCCTCATCCTTAAATTGGAAGTGGGCATCGTCTACCCATTCCTTGGCAATGTTGGTTGTCTAGATTGTCTGTAAGAAAACATTAAGGTAAGTTCTCCAAATGAAAGAGAAATGGGTATGTTTAGTACAAGTACGAGATTGAGGGGCTTACCATGGCTAGATCTTTCTTTAAGGTTAGAAACACTTCGTGCGTCTTCAGGGTCCTCAAGTCAGCCAAGTCTTAAGGCAAGAGTAGAGGCTGCTCTAGGGCATTGGCCATGTAGCCAGTTTTGCCTTTTGAAAGTCCCTAGAAGAGGAATCTAAAGGGAGTGGGGCTCTGTCCAATTCAAGCAGAGGGTTCTAGATTGGAACCCTAGAGCGATGTTCAGCCACCCTTTCCACGACCATACCCTTAGCTGCAGTCTTCCTTTGCGTTCCTCCTTTGCATTCCTTTAGCGATTTTTGCTCCTTGTTAGGGTTCGAGCTCTTTGGTGGGCACTATTTCACCCTCTTCGGACACCTCTTTACCCTTTTTGTCACATTTCCTCTTCTTATCTGTTAGCTTAGAAGGGGAAGTATGGGTAAGGAGGGGAGTTAGAGGCCGAGTTTGAATGGCCACCTCGGGGGTAGACACTCCAGCATGTGATTCGAGGAGCTCTAGCAGGCTAGTGTTCTGTTTTCTTTGGAGCACCATAGCTTCGGGAACGTCAGAGGATTCTTGGACACCGCTGAGTTGAGCAGAGGGTAAGTAAGTGGAGGAAGTGTAGAGAGATTTGATGGGGGATGATCAGTTGAAAACTTCAAAATCCTCTTCAGAATCTACAACCTTTATGATTTTTGTCATCTCTTCCTCAGGAATTGGATTTGAGGAAGTAGCTTCTTCTCTGGAAGCTCATTGGAAGGGCAGTTCAACTGGCTGAATGCCTGCGGGGGGTGGACCGCCAAGGAAGCCAGGCACTGCAATGTTGATTTGGTGCAGCCGAGGATCTTTCGTCTTTGTGTTGTACTTGGGATATTGGAAGCTTGTGGATATTGGCTTGTATCCAAGGATGATGTGGGCAGCCCATAACTGTCCGTCTGTGTGGAGAAAGATCTCGGACTTGCGAATCCTTGTCAGATCGAGTTCGTTGACGAAATTGAAATTGGGGCTGTGAAGTTCTTATCTACAAAAATCCCAAAAAAAAAGTGTCGTTAGAAAGGAAGTTTGTTAAATAGAGAAAAACAGTTTTTGGATTACAAGAAAAAGAATAAGAGACTATGAGCTTAAAGCGTACAGTGTTAATACAGGGAGTCTAAGCCTAAAGTGCCCCACTTGGTTTCCTTTCTCGTGTTGGGCAAGGAAGTCCATCATGCCATTCACTTGAGATAATCAGAAAATCTTGGTCCATGCCCTTGTTAGATTCGGGGAGACATGAGATGAGTCTGATTTCAGGGACCCTAGTTTTAAGATAGTATCCTATACTCTTAAGGAGCTCGCAGTTATAGACCCAGTTAACATCGTGATGGGTGAGATTTACACCCATCTTTTCATTGAGGGCGTCCACACTATCTAGTATCCTAAATACATTCAGGGAACACTAGGTCTGGCAGAGTCTATGGGCAATCAAGAAATCCTTAGTCACTCTACCCATAGGGATTCTCATCCCTCCCTCTATGAAGGCAATCATAGGGATCAATACTTCTCCCTCTAATCTTAAAGCATGCCATTCTCCTTGAAGGCAATGCCGAATAGAAACCCTAGGTGATATATTATATCGGGCCTTAAAGCTTTCTATGCCTTCAGGGGTATCTACCAAGCTAGCAAACCTACTCATTTGGGAAGTAAGCAAGGGGTGTTGGAAGAATGAAATGAAAAATAGAGAGTCGAGGAAGAAACGGTCCTAATAATTAGTCTGTGGGCTAAAGGGTTCTTACAAAAATATAGGAAAAAAGCATTTTGGACCGTTTCTTGAGAGTTTGAAGATTCAAAAATTGGAGGATCTGGATTCTTCGAGCATTTTATATAGGATGAGAGAGTGAGCGAGAAAGTTCCTGCTCGAATCCTTATGGAAAACCTCTACTGTAGGATTTTCATCACACCATAGAAAGTAGGGGACAGGGCGCCATGCGAAGTAATTGCTGAAGCATCTAAGATGCCGAAGCGTCGGAGCATGCACATTGCAGGTGAAAAGATGCTCACACGTAGGGAGGTTCCATGAGTGTGGGATACACAACAACAAAAAGTTGAAACCGCATTTTTCTTAGAGGGGAGAAAGACTAGAGTTTCGAGGGGCTATTGTGGGGATAAGAGGATCAGATAAGGGTATTGGGCCATGGGCCACACCCAAGGATGCCAAAGAGCCTAAGGATAACCAAGTATTAATAAGGGCAAGTAGGTTATTGGGCCAAAGACGAGGGCCGGTAACAACAAATAGGTGATGTTGTTCGAGGAGCCAAACTTCCTCAGAAAATAGAACATAAGTCTGAAGCCCGACCAGCTGACAAATACTAGGCAAGGGGCAACCATGCTTGGGAGGATAAGCTTCAGAGAGGTGGGTCAACAGAGAACTGAAAAATATCTAGAAAGAGGGCTGCTACCACCACATTGAATGCTCTGCATATAACCAACTGGCCGCATTAATGTAGAGTTGATACTTAAACAGTAACTTTTAGCCTTATTGTTACACACAAAGGCTTCAAGAAGGTTTTGATAGGACAAGCATTCAGAAGATTAGTTGTTTGATTAACAAGTGGAAGGCTAAGATGGAAGGAAAGGAAGGAGTATAAAAGGGAAAGAATTTCTTTACATGGAGGGGCATCTGAAAAAGAACAAGGAAAAGAAAAAGAACAGAATGTAACTAAGAACTTTGAATATTTGCACAAGTTCGAAATATATATATAAGAACATACCTTCCTCCGATTTGACCGATGAGTGTTTTTCTCTTAAAATTGTACTTCTCAATCATTATAACACTAAGCCAACGCATTGTGATTCATATTTGATTCACTAAGTCTTCATCTTTTAAACTCATTCTCTAACAATTCTATTGTTGTGGGCTTGTTGGGCCATTGTTCATATCCGTTGAGCTTTGGGTCAATTTGAGTCCTTACAATATATATATATATATATATATATTTATGAATTTCTCTACCACTTGTAAAGACTCAAGCTTAATTAACTATCAAAAATATTAATTTATTAAATTCCTTAACAACTTATACAAAATATACATGACTTCCAACATACAATAAGGCTATCTCTAATTGGAAGAATTTAAATAATAATTTATTTTAATGCTATTTAAATAAAATAAAGAAAATGAAAAAAAAAAAAAAAAGAACTATAGCTAACCTTGGAGTAGGGGTGGCAATTCGTGTTCGTGTTGTGTCAATTCATGAGTATTCGACTATATGAGTTAACACTAACTCGACATGTTTATTAAACAGGTCAAGATTCCTCAACCCTAACATGACCTATTTATTAAACGGGTCAGTCGTGTCAACTTGTTTATTAGATATTATCAAAATGAAAACAAAAAAAATTATGGAAAAACAAACAAAAAAATATTTTTAATATAAAATTCAAAACTAGCGAGTAATTGCATCACAAAGAGTTATTCAAAATTAAAGCATATCTCAATATCACAAATAATCAATCACAATATGTCAAAGAAAATAAACCACAACAACTAATAAGTTTATATATCTAGGGTTTGAAGGGCATATTGGTAAATGTCATTTAATTAAATAGGTCAAACGGGTTTCATATGTTGAACACTAACCAAACCCATTTATTAAACGGGTTAATCATGTCAACCCAAATATGACACGAACCCATTAAGACTAACTCATAACTTGGTAATTTCATATCGTGTTATGTCAGGTTCGCGGGTCGTGTCCAATTTTGCCACCCCTACTTTGAAGTGTAGCACAAAATCGAAATACAAAAAGAAAATGTGAGGAAAAGAAAAACAAGTTACAATATTGTTATAATTTTTTAAAAATAAAATAAAGAAGAAGGAAACTAGCCCGATATTTTAATATTGTGAACAAGATTTGTTAAGTATAATAGACTTAAAGAGTGTTGGCACTTAAAAAAATAAAATCTTATTGATCTAAGCTTCAAAGATAAAACTAATAAAATTATTAAAAATGAGAGTAATATTAATTTTTTTTTTTCTATTGAATACTATTAAGGGATCTTTTGAAGCACTTTTAACTATAAAATATTACCACTGCGCACTCTTGGTGCGATGGTCACTCCACAAGTATAAATGCATATTGGTGTGGGGGCAATGACTAGTGTTCAAGTTTTCAGAAGAGAGTTTCACACACATATACACTTAAATTATGTTAGAATAAAATTTTTATCTTGTATAAAAAAAACTATAAAATATTAGAATAATTAATATATTTTTTTTAAACAAAATAATTACTTAAACAATGTGGAAAAAGTTTCTATATTATAAAATTATTAATTGTAAGATTTAAGGATGAAATTATTAATTGTAAGAATTAAGGATAAAAGAGGTTTAAAAAAAAAAAAAACAGACATTAAGTCAAAGAGTGTCAATTCTAATTGTTGTAAAAATGCAATAATTTAATTCTGCTTTAAAGTTAATCTTTTGAAAAATTTTCCCTAAAATACTGGAAAAGAAATAAGGTTAAATATGAAGAGTTGAAGCCAGTACGTCATGACCAAATTTGCATAGATTTGATTCGGTTGTAGTAAGGGATGACATCATGACATCATTAGGGTTTGGAATGTTTAAATTAGGTTTGTGGTGGGTTTGGGTTCACATGTTTACACCCAAGGGTATGGGATTAACACCATAGGTACTAAAATAATAATTTAGAATGTTTTATGTTGTATTAAATTTTTTTTTTGGGGGTGGTTTGAACATAATGAATAATTATCATAATTGAATAGCTATATTGTTTAATTATGCTTGGATCATTCTATAAGTACTAGTTTATTCTATAAGTACTAGTTTGTAACCCCATGCATATGCAAGAGTATACTTAAATGTTATACATTAAGATATATAGTATAATAATCTTACATATATAATTGAAATATTATTGATAATCATTCTTATATTTTTTTTTAACTATTTAAAATGTCTTGTAACAATATATTAGGTAAAAAATGTAAGTTGTAAAATTTTAAAATATTTTTATATTTATCAATTCTAGACTCTTTGGTTTTTGTACACAATAATAACTTAAATGGATATTTATGATATGGTCCCACATTTGATTCCAAAATTAAGAAATACAATTCTCTCTAAAAATAAATAATTTAGGACATATGGCACAAAATTGGACTTCAATTGTATAATCTAATTGAATTTTCTCTAAATTTTATCTATTAATATATATATATATATATATATATATAATTTTTGTGCAAAATGAATTGTTTTTCATTATAAAAAAAAGACTCATAAATATAAAATCATTCAAACTCTCTCTTCCTCTAATTTTATATATACTATTAAATATATGATTATGTTTTTTATGATTTATTTATATTGGACTCGTTGTTTTTTTACTCTAAATTAACTCATTTGGCACAAAAATTTAAAAATTTCGATCAGATGGAACACATGCTGTAAAATTAAACTCTAAATTCAATTAGAGTATAATTTTGCACCACGTGTCCCATCTAATATAAGTTTTTAAATTTTTGTACCAAGTGTATTAATTCAATGTAAAAATTAGAGTTTAATTTTGCGACATGTGTCCTATTTATTTTAAGTTTATTAATTTTTGTGTCAAATGAGTTAATTTAGTATAAAAAACGATAAGTCAAATATAAGTAAACCATAAAAAACATAATTTTTGAATGATTTTATATTTATGAGCCTTTTTTTTTATAGAACTAAAACTAATTCAAATAAGTCATCTCTCTCTCTCTCTCTGTTAAGATTGCAATTTGTTGTGATGGTTTAGCTGAATTTGAGGTCAGCTATGGCCTCCAAGAATTGGGAAGGAATTAGTGAGAGAAAGAAAGAGAAAGGAAAAGAAGAAACTCATATCAGATTAACCAAATGCTTGCTTCCCTTGTACACTTCTCTGGCTTCTTATCCCACCAACAGCTGTCCCTAAACCACCAACAGCTGTCCCAACCCACTACTCTAACTAACCCTTAACTGTCCTTGCACAATTATTAACTAATGTCACTAACTAACCCCAATAGCCCCACTAACCCGTATAGCCTCACACACTGATATACAAATCTTCAGCCTCTTATGTACAGTTGTGCACTCACTTTACTAACACATCACATTATTACACATACAACCATCACACAACAGACTAGGCTTAACAATACCTCCCCCATTAAAGCACCTTGCCCACAAGGTGAGGATATTGTAACTGCAACTGAAACAAATTCTCCCAAGTAGCATTTTCAGGACCTTCTCCTTGCCACTGAATTAAGACTTGAGCAACAGTCCTATTCCTTAACTGGTGAGATCTCTCTTGCAATACAGCACTAGGCTCAGGGCTAATGATACCTTCGGAGTTCACAGGTGGCAGAGTAGGAATTGCTGAGACATGCTGACCCAATTTTGCCTTAAGACAGGAAACATGAAAAGTTGGGTGCAGCTTGGAAGTTGAGGGCAAATCCAACTTATAAGACACCTTACCAACCTTCTTCAAAATTTGGAAGGGTCCATAGTATCTAGGAGATAACTTCCCCATCTTGCTCTGTCTCAGGGACTTTTGTTTGTAAGGAAGCAACCTCAAATACACCCAATCTCCCACATCAAATTCTCTTTTAGTCCGGTGTCTGTCAGCATTGATCTTCATTCTTTCTTGAGCTGCTACTAGGTTCTGCTTAAGCAATGTCAATAACTGCTGTCTGGTTCTCAAGTGTACATCTACACTATCAACCTTAGTAGTGCCAGGAATGTAGTCTAATAGCCTTGGAGGAGGATAACCAAATAAGGCCTCAAAAGGGGATAGTTTGGTGGAGGTGTGAAAGTTGGTATTAAACCAAAATTCAGCCAAAGGCAACCAATCCACCCAAGAATGGGGTCTGTCAGCTGCAAAAGCTCTCAAATAGTGCTCCAAACTCTTATTAACCACCTCAGTCTGCCCATCTGTTTGAGGATGGTAAGCTGAGGACATGGCTAGCTGTACTCTTTGTAATCTCATCAATTCTTGCCAAAAGTGTAAAGTAAACACAGGGTCCCTGTCACTCACAATGGATGCAGGCATCCCATGCAGCTTAAACACATAGTGCAGGTACAAATGAGCTATCTTGGCAGCAGTGTAAGGGTGGGATAATGGAATGAAGTGAACAAATTTGGTTAGCCTGTCCACCACCACCAGAACCACATCCTTCGACTGTGACTTGGGTAAACCTTCTACAAAGTCCATGCTCACATCAATCCATGGTTTCTTAGGTATAGGTAACGGCTGCAATAATCCAGCTACATTACAAGTTTCAGCCTTGAGTCTTTGACATGCATCACATTCCTTAACATGCTTCTTTACATCTTCTCTCATCCCAGGCCAATAAAAATCCCTCCTAACTCTCTGAAAAGTCTTAAGAAATCCAGAATGCCCTCCCAAGGGGCTATCATGAACCTGTTGAAGAACAGCCTGTTGTCGAACATCACAAGAACCCAAATAAATTCTTCCATTATACAGAACTAGCCCATTCTGAATTGCAAACCCTTTAGGAAGTTCCTCACCTAGTTGAGAAGCTTGGAAGATAGCTTGCACCTTCTGATCAGACCCATAACTTGCCTTAAGGTCAATCAACCAAACTGGAGTTGGAAAAGAGATCATACATAAAACTCCTTCAGCATCATTACCCTCAAGATTTAAGTCTTCACTCTCAACCTTCCTGGACAAAGCATCAACCACCACATTATCCTTACCTTTTTTATACTCAATTACAAAGTTATACCCCAATAACTTGGCAAACCATTTCTGCTGGGCTGGAGTACCAATCTTCTGCTCTAATAGGTACTTTAAACTCTGCTGATCAGTCTTCACAGTAAAGGGTCTTCCTACTAAATAAGCCCTCCACCTCTTGACAGTAATCACCAAGGCCAAAAGTTCCTTCTCATATGTAGACAATGCTAAATTCTTACCCTTAAGGGCCTGACTGTGATAGGCTATAAGTCTTCCTTGTTGCATCAGAACAGTACCTATTCCCTTCCCTGAAGCATCACACTCCACCACAAATGGCAAGTCAAAATTAGGCAAGGTTAGCACAGGTGGGTGGACCATAGCTTGCTTAAGCTGATGGAAAGCTAGTTTAGCTTCCTTGGACCAATAAAAAGAGTCTTTCTTCAATAAGGCTGTCAAAGGAGCTGCAATAGTGCCATACCCTTTGACAAACTTCCTATAATATCCTGTAAGGCCCAGAAATCCCCTTAAAGACTTGATATCCTTAGGAAGAGGCCATTGCTGCATTGCAGCAACCTTCTTTAGATCAGTATGCACCCCTTCAGCAGTGATCACATGTCCCAAATACTCCACTTTAGTGCCAGCAAACATACACTTAGATCTTTTAGCATATAAGTGGTTATTATCTAGAACCTTCAAAACACTTCTAAGATGAATAACATGTTCAGACACAGATTTACTATAAACCAAGATATCATCAAAGAAAACTAACACAAACTTCCTCAAAAAAGGTTTGAATATTTGGTTCATTAAAGATGGGAAGGTGGAAGGAGCATTGGTTAGGCCAAAAGGCATCACCAAAAACTCATAGTGGCCCTCATGAGTCCTAAAGGCTGTCTTGGGTATATCTTCATCCTTCATCCTTATTTGGTGGTATCCAGACCTCAAGTCTAGCTTGGAAAAAATAGCAGCCCCTTGCAATTCATCCAACAGCTCATCAATAATTGGAATTGGAAATTTGTCCTTGACAGTTATGGAATTCAATGCCCTGTAATCATTACACATTCCTGACCAACAACACAGGGGAAGCAAAAGGACTGTTACTGTTTCTAATTGACCCTACTGATAGCAATTCCTACACAATATTCTCTATCTCATTTTTCTGATAAAATGGATATCTATAAGGCCTTTGGCATATAGATTGAGCTCCCTCTTTAAGCACAATTGAATGCTCATGACCCCTTGATGGAGGCAGCTCAGTAGGAGTCTCAAAAACTTGGCTAAACTCTTGCAACAAAGCTTCTACTTCAAAAGGAATACCAGCCTCTAATGTATCTATCTCCACACCAGCAATTTGTAACAACAACCCCCTCTTCACTGGAGCTTTAAAGAATGTCTCACAATCTACAATAGAAGAACCTGAAATTGAACTCAATCCTTGCAGCAGTATTTGTTTGTCCTCATACCAAAAACACATAGTTAAAAGCTTGAAATTCCATTGAATTTCCCCCAAAGTGCTTAACCACTGGGTACCTAAGACTGCATCACAACCTCCTAATGCCAAAACATGGAAATTAATACAAAACTCCACTCCTTGGATAAACACAGGTACAAGACTACAAAATCCTTGTGTTTTGACAATAGAACCATTGGCTACTCTGACTTCCAATTTTCTTGAGACATCCACCTTCAATTTTAAACTCCTGACCAATGATGCATCAACAAAATTATGTGTGCTACCCGTATCTATCAACATTACTAACCCACATCCATTAACTCTACCCTTAACCCTCATTGTGCCATGTGTAGGTGTTCTTGTGAGAGCATACAAAGTTATCTCAACCTCTTCATTGAAATTAGATTGCAAATTCTTATCAAATTTATTACCTACCTCACTGTTCACTTCTTCCTCTAATTCAGTTATCTTCATCCCACAATTTTCCCCACAACCCAAATCAATTCCTTCCAACAGAAACAATTTAGCACTCCTACACTTATGTCCTGGTCCCCACTTCTCATCACAATTGTAACAGAGACCCTTCTTCCTCCTTTCATCCATTTGTGCAAGGGTTATCCTCTTAACAGGTATACTAGGTCTAGCTTCTATCATACCACTATTACCATTATTTTTGGGCACCCCCAAGATAGAATTCTTACCTGAATCTGGCTGATATTTGACACTCATTTTGCAACTCATCACGTACTCTTCTTGAATCTTGGCTAATCTAAAGGCTGCATTCAAGGATTGAGGGTTTAGCATTCTCACAGGTAACCGTATGTCATCCTTCAAACCACTCAAGAAACAACTGAGCTTGTGTAATGGGGAAAGGCCCTTGATTCTGTTTGATACTGCTTCAAACTCTGCTTTATATGCAGCCACAGTGGTAGTTTGTCTCAATCTTGTCAATACCTCCATGGGATCATCATAGGCCGTTGATCCAAACCTTACGTGTAGAGCTTGTACCAAAGATTCCCAATCAGAAATTACCCCAGCCTCCTTTGCTTCTTGAAACCATATCAACGCCTCCAATTCCATGTGAAAGGAAGCTACCAACAATTTTTCGGTAACTGGGGTTTGATAATAACCAAAATACTGATTAGCTTTATAAACCCAGTTAGCAGGATCAACACCAGAAAATCGTGGAAATTCCAATTTCACAGATTTCGCAAGCGACAAGGTTGAAGAATTGGGATTCGGATTTGGGTTTGCGTGTACATTCCTCTGAGGTGAGTTTTGACTTACATCGATGGAACTAAGCTTCTGCAAGATGACATTGATGTTTTGATTCATCTCGTTCAAGGTTCTAGTATGAATACCTTGAATCTTTTGTATTTCTTGTATCTCTCTGTTATGGTCTTGTATCTCTCTGTTATGGTGATCCGATGTAGTGCGTAGGGAAGCAATCGCGTCATTCACCAGATTCATAGCGGTGGCTCGCGTTTCAGTCATGTTGGCGCAGGAACGATGCTCTGATACCAATTGTTAAGATTGCAATTTGTTGTGATGGTTTAGCTGAATTCGAGGTCAGCTATGGCCTCCAAGAATTGGGAAGGAATTAGTGAGAGAAAGAAAGAGAAAGGAAAAGAAGAAACTCATATCAGATTAAAATGTTTGCTTCCCTTGTACACTTCTTTGGCTTCTTATCCCACCAACAGCTGTCCCAACCCACTACTCTAACTAACCCTTAACTGTCCTTGCACAGTTATTAACCAATGTCACTAACTAACCCCAATACCCCCACTAACCCGTATAGCCTCACACACTGATATACAAATCTTCAGCCTCTTATGTATAGTTGTGCACTCACTTTACTAACACATCACATTATTACACATACAACCATCACACAAAAGACTAGGCTTAACACACACTCTCTATCTCTCTCTCTCTCTCTCTCTCTCTCTCTATACACATACACACACACACACACACACACACACACGTGTAAATCATAAAAAACATAATCATATATCTAACACTATATATAAAATTAGAGAAAGAGAGAGTTTAAATGATTTTATATTTATGAGCCTTTTTTTTTGGGTATAACTAAAAATAATTCAAATTTATAAGTCATCTATATATATATATTGTGGTACCTATGGGCCCCAAATCACATATTGGGCCGGCCCAAAGACCCTTACAAAGAAGGAAGTCCAACTTAACAGTCCTGAATGGTCCGAGGACATAATGATTCCTTCCTGCGATGCCACGTGACAAAGGAAGTTATCATGCACGAGCGCTGCACCACAGGACACGACGTCCGAGGATGACATCGTCCTCGGCAGCTTGTTGCCGAGGACAATATTAGTGGCCTGGTAGTTCAAAGACTCCCGTATTAAGGACTTTACGTACAAGTGACTAAGAGAGAGTGAGGATAAGAAACAAATTAAGTTGATGGGCAAATATCAGAGAAAAGGCTGCTGCCACCGCATTGAAGGCATTATACCTACCCCTCTGGCCGCATTAATGAAGAAGTGACATTTGAACATTGAAATTATGCCCTACCATCACCGCCAGATACTTGAGTAAGGGGGAATGATGGGACAAGTATCTAAAAGGAAACACCTAGATTACACGTGGAAAGAGGAAGAAGAAGAAAGTGAGGCCTATAAAAGGAAAAGGAAGACGAGAGAGAAAAGGTGGTGAAAATAGGACAGAAAAACAGAGTAAGAGAGAAGGAGAGAATTTGTAAAAGAGATATGAAGAACTTTCCTCGGCATTCAAGTATTTAACTTAATATCACACTGTTGTATAAGATAAGTGCAAGAACTACATGATCGAATCGAACCTTTGTGTTATCTGTCGTCCCGAAACCCAGATTAGACATCCACTCTCTATAAATTCATCGTTTAGTGCTCATTAAGCTGGTCCACTGGTTCTAACTTGGGTTAGTTTGATTTGTGCACTTACACACACACACACACACACATATATATATATATATATATATGTTAGCTATATGATAATGTTTTTTATGATTTATTTATATTGGACTCGTTGTTTTTTACTCTAAATTAACTCATTTGGCACAAAAATTTAAAAATTTCAATTAGATGGAACACATGCCGTGAAATTAAACTCTAATTGAAATTTAATTTTTACACCAAACAAACTAACTTGGTTCAAAAATTTAAAATTTTTGATTAGATAGGACACGTGATGTAAAATTAGACTCTAATTAAATTCTAATTTAAAATCTAATTGGATTTTCTCTCAATTTTACTTATATATATATATATATATATATCTCTTATAAACTTGAATTATTTTTAGTTCTACAAAAAAAAAAAAAAAAAAAACTCATAAGTATAAAATCATTAATTTTTTTTTTTTATAATTTACTTATATTGGACTTCTCATTTTTAACCCAGAATTAACTTATTTGGTACAAAAATTAAAAAAAACTTAGATTAGATGGGACACATGTCGTAAAATTAAATTCTAATTAAAATCCAATTTTTATATTGAATTAACTCACTTGGTACAAAAATTTAAAACTTAGATTAGATGGGGTATATGGCGCAAAATTAGAGTCTAATTGAATTCCAATTTAAAATTTAATTAGATTTTCTTTCAGCTGTACATATTATTATATATACAGATTACTAAATTTCATGTAAAAATATTAATTAATGATTAAATTTAGTCAAATAATATTTTATATGTTCAAATTTAATAAATTCAACTCAACTCATTGTAAGATAGATAGATGGGTTTAAATTTTCTTGATATAAATCGGATGAGTATGAGATAAAATTCCAAAATTTTAATTGAGTTTAGGTATGTAAAAGTATTCAAAGAGTTTGGGTTTGGAATCTTTTTTTCCCCCCAAACCTAACCAATTGCCATCCATAATTTTAGTCTAAATTCTAAATTTTTTCCCTATGATGCATAAGTTAAAAAAAAAAAGTGAAAAAAAAAAATCTTCATAGTTTGGTTGAAAAATATATTGAAGGACAAAAATCTCATGATTTAGTAGTACTATCTCTCCCATATCTGGTTGGTTGAACTTGAGTTGGGGCCAAACCGTCACTTGACTCAATCCCTTGGGTGAGGAAGTCTTTCAATTGTTATCGATTGAGGAATCCCATGGAAGCATTCATGCACCACTTTTCAAGTGAATGATCAAACCTCATTCAAGTAATTGGGTGTAATAATTTAAACAAGAGGACAAAATAACAAAAATTTCAAAGAAAAAAACTGTCAATTTTTTTTTTTAGAAATCAAACACAAATAAATCTCAAAGAGGAACACAAAGAACAATAAAAATTAAATTCCAAAACTTCAATTGAAATTCTCCACATCTACACAAGAAATTAAAAAAAAAAAAAAATGCTCAACACAAAAATTTCCTTAATGTTTCTAGCTAGGTTTTTTAAGTGTCTTTATGTTAAAACCTCATTTCCTCCCCTTGTGTGTGTGTGTGTTTGTTTATAAAAAAAATGGCTTTTCAATAGATCAACCTCACTTAAAATTCAATAAAAATGAAAATAAAATATTGCTCATGGTAGTCCAGAAAACTTTAGGTAACCAAAAAAATAAAAAATTTACCTTAATTTCAACATAGTTTTGCTTTCTACCATTAGCCTTGCAGCTTAACTAGTTGGTACATTTTGGTATTTCCAAAATAGATATCTAGGGTTCAAATCTTACATCTCCCAATTATCTAATACAGATGAAGAATTGAGTTCAATTTACATCGGGAGTAATTTTAAGTAATGTTACATCACCTTTTTATCGAATTCATCATTTGAAAATCTCATCGTCAAATGACATGTTCTTTATGTTTTTAATACTTATATCAAATTTCATGTTAATCAGGTATTATTTACTATTCAACTCATAAACTTATATTTTATGCGTAGTTTTACAATACAAAAATCTATTTGATCAACACAAAATTTGGAATACATATTATAAACATAGAGGATATTTGATTTAACGGTGTGATTTTTATAGTATTAATCTAATAAGTTATTTTGAGGTCTACAGTTACTTAACTTATTTTGAGGTGTACTATTACTTGAAGTTACACTTAATATAATTTGAACTAAACTAAAAAATGAATGAAAAAAAAAAAAAAAAAAAATTTGCGGCTAACCAACACACAACCACATTATCAATAAAATGCCATGTGTATAAAGTCTTCAATTTGGTTAGATTAATTCTTCTAAAAATAAAATTTGGTTAGATTAATCAAGTAAAAATTTCATAAACCCAACACCGTCTTGAATCTCGATTCTTCAAGGAAATATAAGACCAATTGTTGCTTGCATTTATCATCGAAATCGTCCAAATCACTTCGGGTTGTATCGGGTTATTAAGCACTTACATCCATATGTATCGGAAGAAACTTAGATTCAAACTCTCTCTTTTTTCCACTTCTTGTAAGAATTTTTTTTAAAAAAAAAAAGAAAAATCAAGCTAGACCTAGTAAAAACAAAATCACAAAATGGAAATAGATGAAAAAGTGAGAAAAATAAAAAATAAAAAAACTCATGAGCATTTTGAACCTTGGGTGCAAGATTCCTCAAGTTACTATGGGAAAAAGAAAGTCTCAGGGCTTGCTTGGTATCCGTCTTTAAACTCACATTTTCACATTTTAAATAATATTACACATATTTTTATGCACATATATTTAAAAAAATTACAAAAATTCTATCTTAAATTACTCTGTCAAACCCCTTCTCAGTCATCCAAAGAAGAGAAAAAAAGAGAAAGAGTTGATAAGATTTTTATAATTTGAGATGAAATTTTTATAATTTTTAAAAATATACGTAAATAAAAAAATATATAAAAATATGTAATATTATTTAAAATATAAAAATATGAGTTCAAACTCCCACGCCAAACAGGCTCCACACCGTTTAATTTGTGGTTTACGGTGGGTGGGGCTTTCAGAACTTTCTTCTCAGTTCTGAGAAACATTCACCAAAAACATTTTCATTTTCTGAATTTCTTCGTATTAGCTTTATGTAGTAGAATAGTAGTCCTCCACTTCATCTCCTCATGTTATGGTCATTTTACTTTTCAGTTTTCACCACAAAACAAACACATAAAAAAAAGGTGTGGTGGGTTTTAATTAGGGGGTCGGTCAACTTGTGTTTTGGCCGTTTTTAACGTTTTAGTCAAAGTGGGAAATTTTGGCAGAAAGGACAATTTACTCTCGAAACCCAGCTAATACGTCCCTGATAATCACCACGCGACTAATAAAAAGTTGAGTGGGTCCCCCCACTCCCTTTGGTTTTTGGTCAACCCTTGAAAACAAAATAATCCTATTCATACGCCTACTTTATTTATTTATTATTACATGAAGTTAAAGGGAAAAGTAATCATGTTCCTCTCTAATCCTAAGATTAGACATAACAGAGAGCCCCATTGGTTATAGGGTACAAATTAAATAGACCTCAACTCTATTGGAATCTAGAAGTTTATGGATTTGTTAAGATTTTTCATTTAATACGTAAAGTATGCCCAATAAAAGAAAAAAGAAAGAAAGCAATTAAAGAAATTTAATACATAAATATTATAAATTGATGTATAATTCATTATAAAAAGTAATTTTATATTTATATACTACATTGTTGAAGTAACATTAATTACAATTTTTGACATGTCAATTAGTAAGCCTTGTAAATTTGTAACATTTTTACTATTTTATAATTTTTTAGGTTGTAATTTCAAATCCTCAATAAGTGGCATGATGATCATTACTCTAAATAATATTAGGTTGGACAAAATTTAGGTACAATATCTTATGTACTGCTCTTTAAGTTCTCTACTTAAGATTTAGCCATAAGACTGCTTAACTTAAAAATATACTTTCATCACATGAGAAAAAATTCACATAGCAGAATTTTAAAAAAAGAACTTAAAGAATAACACTTATGTACTGTATCTAAATCTTGTTGTATTTGATACATCTATAAATGACCCTACTCAATTTCTTATCAAGTCCATCAAAGCATTAATGGTGGAGGGAACATATTTTGATATATCTATACATTACCTCACTCAGTTTGTTATCAATTATCAATTCAATCAAAGCATTAGAGGAAATGTATTTAGATGAGCTTATTTTCATTGATTTATTTTATTTTAAAATTATATAAATAGTAATAAAAAAAAAGAGTTACAGATTTTCTAAGAAAATGGGCTTAAGAAATATTTTTTTAAAACTTTTTATGCGAAAAAAAATATAATTAATTTTTTTAATAACTTTTTATACATTTTGGATGTAAAAATATTTCTAAAAATAATTTATTAAGGAATACTATAAATGTGCTTGGATCCTATAAAAAAGAAAAGAAAAAACTGAGTTTTAGAACAAATTCAAAAATCAAAGATGCTACCGGATCCAAAGAAGGAAATAAAAAACTAACAGAGTAGTTGGTTGAGCAACGTACATGCTGTTAATAGTAGAAAAAAACTGTGGGCTTATTAAAGTCAAAGTATGACAAGACTCAATTACTCATCCATCCATCCATCCTCAAAACCAAGGCACAGACAGAGAGAGAGAGAGAGAGAGAGAGAGAGAAAAGTTATTGTCTGACTGACACTATGACAAGCTGACCTCACACCATGTCTCTTA
The DNA here is from genome assembly GCA_032878915.1 of Castanopsis chinensis. Lineage (NCBI taxonomy): Eukaryota > Viridiplantae > Streptophyta > Magnoliopsida > Fagales > Fagaceae > Castanopsis > Castanopsis chinensis. The sequence goes on from JAVQMG010000130.1 coordinate 17,320,794, forward strand.
CCCAAATCACACCAAAAAAAAAAAAAAAAATTCACACAAAAAAAAAATCCCATTTTTGTAATTTAAACCAACAAAGCACCCTTTTTGGACACCCCAAAAAAAAAAAAAAAAAAGCATTGTAGAAGAAATGAATGGACAGGAATCTGGATAATCATCCGTCAAACCCAATATTGAAAGTCGTTTTCATCCAAGGCTGCCATTTTGCCTTGAAAATAAAATTCCTACTCACAAACGAAAACCCCCAAAAAAAAGAAAAAAGAGAAGTAAAGCCTTGGAAATTCAGTCCCTTTTTCCTCTCCAAAAACGCGGATTCCCCAAAATTAAAAAGACCCGGAATTCCTTTTCCTTTTTCCAAACCTTTGAAGTTTGAAGATTCAGTTTCAATCACAATAACAAAAACAGCAACAACAATAACAGCAACAGCAACAGCAACAGCAACAACAACAACAACAACAGCAACGAAAGACTGTTTCATATATTGTTTGTTGTCTTTTCGGTTTCCCATTACCAAATTTGCAATATTTGGTACAACAAACAATCTTTTAGATCTTTTCTTTTAGTTTTAACTTTTTCATTACACAATTTCTCTTCTTCTTCTTCCTAGAAATGGCAACGGCGGCGATATTTTCGTCGCTACGGAGGCGGAGATCGCCGTCGTTGGAAGCGTTCTTAGCTCCGGTTGATTTAACGGACGTTGCTTTGGTACAAACCCTAGCGACGATCTCCAACGACCTCGTATCGAAATTCTCCGACAAGTGTTTCAATTTCCAGCGCAAGAACTCGCGCTCTCTCATCAGAAAAATCGAGGTGTTTCTCGTCCTCTTAGATTATCTCAAGGACTCGACCTCGACGACAAAAGCGACCTCAGCATCGGCTTCATCTTCATCGACCTTGCCTTCAACAGCTTTGCTCTGTTTCAAAGAGCTTTACTTGCTTCTCTACCGCTCGAAGATACTCCTCCATTACTGCGCCAAATCGAGTAAGTTGTGGCTCTTGCTTCAAAACCATTCGATTTCAGGCCATTTCCATGATCTGAATCAAGAAATTTCAACCCTTTTGGATGTTTTTCCATTGAAAGATGTTGTCGAATTGAGTGACGATGTTAGGGAACAGGTTGAGTTGTTGCAGAGACAAGCGAGGAGGTCTAGGTTGTTCATTGACAAGAACGACGAGTCCCTTAGGATTCGGTTTTTTAATTTCCTCGACGTGTTTGAGAAAGGGGAGGTTCCGAATTCGGAGGAGTTAAGGTCTTTTTTTGTGGGGAGTTTGGGGATCAGAGATGCTAAGAGCTGTAGAGTTGAGATTGAGTTCTTGGAAGAACAGATTGTGAATCACGAAGGAGATGTGGAGCCTACTGTGTCTGTGCTTAATGGGTTTGTTGCCCTTACCAGGTATTGTAGGTTTTTGTTATTTGGGTTTGAGGAAGATGAGGTGGGATTGGGGTTTGGGGGTTTAAGGAGGCCTAGGAAAGGTTTGATTACTCAGGAGATTGCTGAGACGTTTATAACGGTACCCAAGGACTTTTGTTGTCCGATTTCGTTGGATTTGATGCGAGACCCTGTGATTATTTCAACAGGACAGACGTATGAGAGGAGTTCTATAGCTAGGTGGATGGAAGAAGGGCATTGTAATTGCCCAAAAACGGGGCAAATGCTTGTACATAATCGGCTTGTTCCTAATCGGGCTTTGAGGAGTTTGATCATGCAGTGGTGTATTGCTCATGGAGTTCCTCTTGATCCGCCTGAGACTACGGATGTGTCCACTGAAGGTTTTGCTGCGGCTGCTCCTACCCGGGCTGCACTTGAAGCCAATAGAGCTACTGCGGCGATTCTCATTCAACAGCTAGCAAATGGGCCCGAGGGCGGGATGACTGTTGCTGCTCGTGAGATACGTTTGTTGGCAAAGACAGGGAAGGAGAACAGGGCTTTTATTGCGGAAGCTGGGGCGATTCCCCACCTTCGCAAGCTACTTTTGTCTGTGAACCCTGTTGCACAGGAGAATTCTGTGACTGCAATGCTTAATTTATCGATATATGATAAGAATAAAAGTCGAATTATGGATGAGGAAGGGTGTTTGGGATCTATTGTTGAAGTTTTGAGATTTGGACACACAACAGAGGCAAGGGAAAATGCTGCAGCAACATTGTTCAGCCTCTCTGCGGTTCACGACTACAAGAGGAGAATAGCAGATGAGGGAGGGGCAGTTGAAGCCCTGGCAGGGCTGTTGAGAGATGGGACTTCAAGAGGAAAGAAGGATGCTGTAACGGCTTTATTTAATCTGTCAACACACACAGATAATTGTGTGAGAATGATAGAGGCAGGAGCTGTAACGGCATTGGTAGGGGCATTGGGAAATGAAGGGGTTGCTGAGGAAGCAGCTGGTGCATTGGCCTTGATTGTTCGGCAGCCAGTTGGGGCTGAAGCAGTTGGGAAAGAGGAAATGGCAGTGCCGGGGTTGATAGCAATGATGCGTTGTGGAACGCCAAGGGGAAAAGAAAATGCAGTGGCAGCATTACTTGAGTTATGCCGTAGTGGTGGAACAGCTGCCACTGAGAGGGTGGTTAAGTCCCCAATGTTGGCTGGATTGCTTCAGACTCTGCTATTTACAGGTACAAAGCGGGCAAGAAGAAAGGCAGCTTCACTTGCTAGAGTGTTTCAGAGATGTGAGAATGCAGCCTTACATTTTGGTGGATTGGGTGTAGGATATGCATTTGCAGGCAACTCAGCAGCTGCAAACAGGGATTCGAGTTTTGCTGGTGATGTATCAGTGCCAATGTCCGTATCAGTGCCAATGTCCATTTCAGTGCCTGTCTTGTAGTGGTAACATCCACGTCATGTTGTTGTCTTCCTTTCTTATATATGTTCTCATATTTTTTGGAAACATTTACAAATTCTTTCATTGAAATTTACAGATGAAAAAATTTATAGTAATACCATATCTTATGTGTTTTGAAAGGATGATGAATGGTGGTGAGCAGTTAGCTTAAGTTTGATATATGTATTTCCCTATGATTTAGAAAAACAGATTAGAGAATGTTCACAAAAATAATACAATTTGCTCTGGAAAAACCAATAAGCACTTATAGGGCGTTTTTCATACGGTTGATTGTTTTATGTATATGCCAAAACATGCAACGGCATTCCGATTGATTCTCAGTGAAGAAGGGTCTGAACTGTACTTGTTTTTGGTGCCCTATGTGTTCCTCCAATGTGTAGAAGTATCATGTACCTTTTTTCTTTTTTCCAATGAATTTGTTATTGCATTGGTATGAAAATAAAAGCAATTTGTTGGATTTATCTTGAATGTTACCATCTGAACCTCTCGCAATGAGGGTGAAATCCGCAAATTACACCATGCAAAACTCATAATTTGCTACATAATTGGACACATCTCAGATAAAAAGATGTGGATTTTGATTGAGATGATAAATGGTTAGTGGCAATGACGGATAACAGTAAATTCCATGCGGTTCTTGGGTTAATGTTGCTTCTGGTTAAAGATTATGGATTTATGCTTGTCCTAAATGCATCATCTTCAAGACTTGCTCTGATTCTAGTTCTTCTTCTTTTAGCTTAGATCTTCTAAGAAGAATCTAGGACAACAGAGACGATATTATTTGTGGTAAAGTGAGATCGCGGATTCTCAATTTTTTAACTTACATGTGAGTATATTCTATTCAGTGGGGAAAAAATGCTAAAGAAAGGAAGCATCTAGAGAGTCAAAATGTGTCATTTCCTAATCAGTGTCTTGGTAGTACAACCATAAAGATAACGCATCCTACTGTGAAGAATTAGCTTTCAAATATTCTGAGGATTGGCTAGAATATACTTGAAACGATGGGAATTTTCTCGAGTTCAGAATAATGGCTGTGCCTGTCTCTGTATGTGATGGAGGGTTGGACTAAATTATCTTCTTTCACATGATAGCTTATTTCACCAACCACAAGTTCAATATGCAAACCCAATAAGTATGTGCAAACAGGTTCTTATCAGTCAAGCATGTCGGCCCACATCACCCTAGTGATGTTGCATCTGTGTTTTTTAAGTTAGAAGCAAAGGAAAAATGGTTTTGCTGCTTCTATCATTTTCTGTGATTTGATTGGAGCAACCAGAAGTGCACCAGTTAGCAAGAACTCGTTTGCGTCCTTTCTAACATTACGTAAAGAAGAATTTGTGGTGTCTATAGTTGTTAGGGGAATTCCACTATAAGCATAAACTTCCCTGTAGGCTGAGTGTTTTGGCATTGAAAGTGTGGTTGGTGGGGCATGCCTTCATTGGCCATGTACTCATGAATCAGATTGAATAAAGAAACGAAGTGGATGCACCAAGTTGGCCATTTACTAGAAATATAATTGGACACTACTCCCTGGAAACCTAAAGATTTGAAGCATGGTGGTAGTTGAGCTTATCTATAATGGAAATCTAGCACTGGGAGATATCATTGTCGCTAATGATGATAATAGGACATTTATAATTCTTATATCAGATATTAGCTACTTTGTCTGTTCTACTTGATACCTTCCTTGATTTTCACTTGAGTACCTTGGCCAACCCAAAAAAGTAGTGGGGGAGAAGATAAATTGGAAGTCCAAAAAAAAAAAAAAAAAAAAAAATTCTGTATGACCAAATAAAGGAGAATTTCTATTGGGTCTAAAGTTCAGCTAATACAAACTGCTTATTAAACGTTCGGATTTTGTTTTGGGAGACTAATAACTGGCTTATAGTTTCCCTTCCATCTTTAATTTCTTTCTTTGTGGCATAGGTAGCTTGTGTATGTGACATAACATTGAGCAGGGGCTCTTCAACACATGAAACATGTACCCAATTCAGGTCATCAGAGTTTAGAACTCCTTGTCCTTGGTCGGCAATGAAGCATTTGCAATAACATTCAGTGTCTTAATTTTGTTCCTCTTTTTTCTTGATTTTATTGCGGTCATTGGTTGGTGAAGACTGTCCAGTCACTATATAGTTCTGATGCTTAGTAATCTAAGTTGCTGCACTTGCTTAGTAGTTAGTACTCCTTTGTGCTCAACTTGGACTTTTCCTATTAGGACTTTTGTCATCGATCCATGCCTCTTGGAGTGTAGTCTATGACTCTATGGATGTCATTCACCCAAGGACCACCTCTGCCGTCCTGCCTAACAAACAAGAGATGAACAATAAGTTCCTAAAACCTTTGCATCCTTCTCTTTACTTATTCTTGAATTAGGTTTAATATTCCGCAATTCAAATGAGGTTGGGTATTTTTATGTTGCATCATAGGCCTGCTTGTATCATTTCAGCTAATGACATAATTCTAGAATGGCAACACTTTCTGATGAATGAGCAGTAACACAAACTTTAGCATTATGAGATTCTTATTCGGTTTTACTATGTGATTTACTATTGAAGAAGCATACGGACATAGAATTATTTTTATATAATGAAATCAAAGCGACTATTACTACGTAAAAGGCTAATTTGAGAAGTTTTAGCTCCTTCCTTTCGCCACTAGACTACCAATATTCTTCCAAATTCTGAGATCTTAAAATAAATTTTAATCTTTGTTTAGTTGGAAGGATGAAAAAAAAAAGAAGATGGAAAATGTTGGGATGATTGAAAAGATAGTTTTCCATCATATGTGTTTGGCACAAAAGATGAAAAATTGAAAAGAATATTGATAGGGAATATATTATAATTTGTTTAAATTACTATTTTGCACATATTATATGATAATTTTATTACTTTCGTAATACTCATAAAATATTCTATTAAAAAATTAATATTAGTTACTAAACTTTTATATATATAAATATAAAAATTAATATTATTTCAACTTTTTTTAAAGTACCAAATTAATACTTTCCCATAAACATTACTCATAATATATACCAAAGACAAACTAGGTTAATGGCTTGTGGTTGAAGATTATGCAAAATCTAGCTGCGAGATTGGTGTCTATGGAGGTGGCGGCCAAGGGAATATATGAGTGATTTGATGACAACTCGATTTGACCAAATCATCATGAACATTGGCCCTTTGCAGAGTCGTTGGATTGCAAGCGTGAACGATGACGCGAATGGATGGAGAACTCGATCCACCTTGGTAGTGACTCAAATGGGTACAAAGGAGAAAAGTTGTAATTGTGTCTCTAGCCCAAGTTTTCTCCACTTTCCCTCCGATTTGGAGAAATTGACATTGTGGACCCAAGTGAAACCCGCTCTATTTTCTTTCTCCTCTTTTTTCTCTCCTCAACCAAATAGTGAAAAACACCCATTTCCCTTATCTTCTCATTCTCAACCCAATCAAACGTAATGTCAATAATTTAGTGTATGTGGCTATTAGCTTATAAAAATTGATGTATGACACAAAAATTAACCTTGATTCAAACCTACTCAAATGGCTCTTAGGTTGGTAATTATAAATGCTCTAGGAATACAGGAATATTGTGCTCCATTCTTTTACATAATAGTTGGTTTCCTTAATTAAATTTATAATAGGACTCATTATTTATGGGAGAGAAAGAAGCACTACATTATTGTACTTTGGAAGTATTATATAATTTTATAATACTTCAGTGAAAAATCTTAGTTCTATTATTTTATGTTTTTAATTTTCATGATATGATAGTCATGATCTTGTTTATTTTATGAAGCAAAATGGAACCATTCCTCATTGTTCTTGCCCTCTCACCTCCGAACATAATGAATGTGCATAACGCAAACACTGTCATATCTTCAATGTTCTCTAGGACTCTCATATGTACCTTTCTTTCCCAAACGGTTTTGGGGTGAGGCTTCCCTTTACTACTTGTCTACTTGTTACACTATTTATCATGCTCCCTTACCCACCATTCACAACAAAACACAATGCAAACTTCTCTATGACACCGTCTCTTTTCTTGGTTATGTTGCTTGCTTGAATTGGTTATGAACCCAAAAAAGACTATCGTTACTACAACCTCATATTCAAATATCTTTGCGTCTCCCATCGTGTGGAATTTTGTAATCACCAACCTGTATATTGTCTATGGAGTTTCAACCAATCTTCCTCTAATCCCCTATATTCATTAATCCTTCTATCACCCTCTATTGCAAGTCCTCAGAAGAACCTAGTAGGGATGCCAGCTTAAGGAATACTCCTTTTTAGATCATTCTCCATGTATTTGATGTGTTTAATTTTGATCTTGCTGATTTACGCAATTCTGAGCCTTCCTAAGCTCTTGATATTCGTCGCTCTGGGTAAGAGCTTCTTCTTATCACCATAATGATTATTATTGTTTCTTTCTGTACTTTGAACATGATTGATTTACCTTATGGTAAGTCTACAATTGGGTGTAAGTGAATCTACAAGATCAAGACACAGCCATGGATCAAAATTCTCAACTTTGTACAAATCCAAATCATAGAAGAATTATATAACAGTACAACACAAAATGTAATTGAAACCGATATAAAACTATAACAACTATCTAAGACAAACAAATTATAAAATAACTGATATTCCATTGAGAACAGATAGCTAAAAATTGCACCTTGAATCATTTCCTAAATTAAACATCTCCTATACATTTCGAAAATCAAAACCAAAATCACAATAAGAACAAGATTTATCATACAATAAGACAAGTACCTACAACTACAATACTGTGCAATCTATAATTTGAAATGCATACAGTAAGTTTCTCTTCAATTTGAAGCGAAGTATTCAAAAACACAAATATAACCTTGACACTTTCTAACCAAACAAAGACAAAAGCTAACATAATCAAAACTTGCAAAAGGTAAATGAAACAAAGATTGAGCAAAATTTTCATTGAGGTTGTAAAATACATAGAGCAAGATGCAATCCTTGTTTTCAAAATCATTTTCTCGAGAAACAAACAGATTGTAAGGAGAGAGATAGCAGTTACCTGATGGATGAGAGGGGAGAGATCGGATTGGACTAGTAAAAGGCAGTCGAGCAATCCATCTTCTTCTTCTTCCACTTCTTTACACCTATGCTCCTCTTTTCTCTGAAAACTAAGATTCTTCATATCCAAGGGTTTCGAGAACCTTCCACCATTATTGTACTTGTTGTTGGATGCGTCTCTCAATGGCTTCCTTACCATCTTTGACCTCTCTCTCTCTCTCTCTGTTTGAATTTATTGTGAAAGGCGGGCTATTTTTATTTTGTGTGATTTTTCATTGTTCGGAGTAGTGAGTCATGACTCGAAGTTGCACTCAATCGAGTTTGCCGAGGCAAAATTGGGTGGGCTCAGATGCTCAGTAGCATAGTTAGTAAAATACGTTACGAGTATAATATGGCAAGTATATGGATTGATATAATTTGACATCTTTTTAATAAGTACATTTTAAAAATTTGGTAGAAAAATACGTAAACAGGAAAATAACAATATATGTATCTTTCGTGTATAATATGTTTATATTTTGAAACTTCGAAAAAAAAAGGGAAATATTTGTCATATTAATTTTTTTTGACATAACTACAATAATCCAACAAATTACAATCATATAGAAATAATCTACTTAACAAAGAAAATTTTTTCAATAACCATATAGAAATTTCTTAACAATCTAACACATTACAGGACAAATACAAATATATTGTATAAATAAAACAATAAATTCAATAAAATAATACTAAATGATATACAGGTACATGAGAATGGATGCATAGATAATATTAGATGAAAGAGATTTAGCAAATAATAATAATAATAATAATAATAGAATTTAGAAACAATAAAATATGACAATAAAAGAATAGCAGGATATAGGATTTAGGCGAAAACCACATTTTGGTCCCTACATTTTCACCCGATTCTCATTTTGGTCCCTATATTTTATTTTCACCACTTTTAGTCCCTATTTAGAAAAACGCCTTCTATTTAAGTCCTTTCCGTCAGTGCCGTTAGGGCACCAGCTGACGTGGCAAACGGAATTATTAAAATAATAATAAAAAATTTATTTTGTTATTAAAAAATGCCACGTCAGCAATTAAATTTAAAAAAAATAATTTAACTAAATTTAACTAAATAAAAAAAATCAAAAACAGAAATAAAAATAAAAAAACCCAAATTAACATTTCAATCAAACTAACCCACAAACAAGAACAAGAACAAGAACAAGAACAAGAACAACACAAACCCAGCAATTAAAAAAAAAAAAAAAAAAACAACAACAACAACAAATTATAAAAAATTTATAAAAATTTATGAGGTCGGTTTTTGACCTACGGTGGTGTGATTTTATGAGGTCGGTTCAATTGGTAGGAAAATTTATAAAAAATAATTATTTTTTTAAAAAAAAAAAACTTGGGCTTTCAAGTTCAATATCCATACATTAACCTGATCAAAAATTCAAGCAAATAAAAACTTCTATTTATTTAGCAAGCTGTCCAATTACATGGACAAGCTTAAACTCTAATTATTTAGCAAGCAACTTGTTAAATGTCCAGTTGTCCATCTATCAAGTATTCATAAAAGAAAAAGTCCAATTATCCATACAATAACAATACATCATACATAAAAAAATTGTGTTCATACATGGTGAATGAAATAAGTTCCACATATTTTATAAACTTGTTCATACATAAACGGATAAAACCTGTTCAAGTATTTATACACAAAACGATTCAAATCTATTCATACTTAATAAATTTCATCATTTCATTCACCATGTAAAAAAAGTTTTGGAATTGCCTCAACAAGAATTAAGCTCCAAAACATCATGTAGCATATAATATCATTAAGTAACAATTCCATTTGTCATTGTTCACAAATGCCAATAAAAAGATATATAAATTAAATTAGCATTTAAAATATAATAATTTAGCTTAGTGAAATCAAAATAAATTGGTAGAGAATTTGAACTCTAAACTCTATACATAATGTAAAAGCTACTCAAATAGCATATATATCAAAGTAAATAAAAACAAATTATTGATGCCCACAATAGTCTAAGCTAACTCTTTCTTTAGGTTTCTCCAAAAAAAAAAAACTCTCTTTAGCTATATATATCAACCAAAAAAAAAAAAGTATTTTATATATATATACACACACACTAATAAATTCAGTTTTTTTAGTGGGCTAGAAATTATAGTTTATATCAGTTTTAAAATTTTAATTATAATGGCCCAATTAAATAAGCATAGGCCCATATAGTTTAGCAGTGATCCAAGTCCAACTACAAAATTCTTTTGAATTTCAAAACATGTTACCGTTGAGTTGAGCAACATTCAAAAATCCCAGGCCAAGCGATCCCCATATAGTTCTAAATAAGACCTTGTTTTAGATTTTGAAATCACACAGAGAGAGAGAGAGAGAGAGAGAGAGAGAGGGTATCGGCAATGGAGGGATTACTTTGATCCGAAGAGTGATGGAGCAAAAGGGTGAGGAGTGCACAGAGGGTCTCCGTTTGCTTCTCATCAAAAACAGAGAAAATCTCAACCCATTCGCAGCACAGGTTTCTCTCTCTCCCTCTCTCTCTCTCTCTCTAAAATTTGTTTCTATGCTTTGATCAAACTCAATTACTTTCTCTATTAATTCATTCTCTTTTGGACTGGGCATCACTGCTTTTTTTCCCTTTTATCAGTTGGAAAAAAAAAAAAAAAAAAAAAACACTATAGAGTATTTTTTTTTTCATATTATTCTCTGTGTCTGTGACTATTCTAATGTATTTCTTTGTCAAAACTCAAAAGATCACTTTGTTTTTTGATGGGGCAAAAGGGTTTTGCTTTTTGCCACGATCACTGGTTCTTGCACAGGTATTTCTTAATTCAGAATTTGGACTTTGATTTTCATGAACGAAAGTCTTCTATGTTATTTTGAGCAACTGTTAGAATAATAATTGACAACATAGATTTTTATTTTAAAAAATTGAAACAATTGCATGTTAATAGATTATTATCCACAAGCTATATTCAAATGTTAAAATGAGATAGTATCAAATTAATTTTCTGTATGTTTTTTTGATTTCTTTATATGTTGGGTTTTATGAAATTGTTTACTTTTCTTAATTTTGTTGGTTCAGTATGTTACCTTAATCTTTGTACTTATAGACCTGAAGCTGTGGCGACGGGGCAGGTTCTATTCCATCGTTTCTATTGCAAGAAATCGTTTGACTGCTTCAATGTTAAGGTTAAGTTTTGTCTCTTATCATTCTCTCTTTACATTGAGAATAAATGTAGGAAAGTAAAGTGTTCTTTGAAATGTATCCATGATGTTCTAATTGTTAGAATTATGGTTAAATTCACCATTTCTTAATAGTTGAAGTTTTTGGGACAATTAGTGATTTATCAGGGTATCAATGCAAGTGGTCATGAGTTCGAACCCTACCTTCACTCCAACTTTCTTTAAAATTCTTAAAAATCCCATGTGTTGGGCTCACTTCTTAAGGGAGAGTTTGAGATTATACATGAGGGGAGTGTTAGAATTATGGTTAGATGAATAAATACACTGTTTTCTATTAGTTATGCCTTTGGGATAATTGATAATTTACCGCTAGTTTTGTATCCGTAATTCACCACTACCAAGTCCAACAGTTGCTTGAGATTCATTGAATTAAGGTCCTTGTTTTCCAGAATGTATTTTTATTCTTACATTTTCTTAGCAACAAATGAATAATAGTTGTGTTACTAACTTGGAACAGTATAAAACTTCTATGCCCATGTAACTCATCCCTTAATTTTCAGGGAAATGATAATTTTTTGCAGAAAGTTGCTGCAAGCTGCTTGTGGCTTGCATCAAAGCTGGAGGAAAGCCCAAGGAAAGCAAGACAAGTCCTTATTGGTTTCCACAGAATAAAGTGTAGGATGGAGAACTTACCGATAGAGCATTTGGAGATCGGTTCACAGGTTACGCACCCACCTTCTTTTCCATGGAATTTCCTGTTTATCATTTTCTTCTTTGGCACAAGAATTTAATTTTTCTTCATTTTTTCCTTTTGGCAACCACCGGGTATAATGGCTTTGTCTGAATAGGCGGTTAATTTTAGCACTTCAGGTGCCTCTGCACTTATATAGTCCTCCTATTTTTCTCTAAAAATGCAATAAATTCTCATGGTTTCCTTGCTTATCCTATTACTTTTCTAACAGAAATATCATGACCTCAAGACTGACTTGAACAGAACAGAAAGATATGTATTGAAAGAGATGGGATTTGTTTGTCATGTTGAACATCCTCATAAATTCATATCTAACTACCTTGCCATTCTCGAAACACCTCCAGAACTGAGGCAGGAAGCTTGGAATCTAGCAAATGATAGGTACTTTTTTCAAATTGACTACTCATGGGCAAAATTTATTCACTTTCTTTTCTTATTATTTGGTTGTACATCTAACAAGGGAACTTTGCATCTAAAATTTGTATCCTTCAGTTAAGTCTTACTAATTAAAAAAGTGTCATTTAGTTTACATATCTATATAGATAGTATTCATAACTATCAAAAAAAAAAAAAAAAAGGAAAAAGAAAGTATTCATAGATGTCTTTGTGTAATTTTAGATTTTTGTAGGAAGCGTTCATATTTTGACTAGTATGTTTAGTGTACACTAAATACTCTTTGGACAATGTATGGTGCTTTCATTTTTGGTGGCCTACATAAATCCTTCTTCTCCAATCAGCCCTCTCTTTAATGCCTTTAGCTCCTTGAGTCTATAAATTGCCTTTTTTTTATGTTGCACTGGCCACGCATATAATTTGATGCAGAAGACATATTGACAGTTATTTGCTTAGTTGGTAGTCACACTGTAGTATGTAAGAAAATTGCATTCTTCTATGCTTCAGAATAACAGGTCGAACTCCAAAGCACTCAAATTATTATTATTAGTATTTTTTGGTGGTGATTTATGTCTGCTGATTATTGTGGTGTGCTTCTGTTTGTAATGCCTTGTCTCATTTCAATAAAATTATTCATACTTACATAATTATTAATACTTATATATGTGCTTCTGTTTGTAATGCCTTTAAATATGTGAAACTATGGTAGCAGTGTTTGAGTCTATTATTTTACCTGGTTTCATGCTCAATTTTCTCTTCAACCTTTTTTTCCCCTTTAAACAGTCAACTAACATTTGAAGATACATTTTATAGCTGTGTTTAGTACTAGGTATTGTTTTTTCCAGTTGCAACAATATCTACCTCTTTTCAATTTTGAAATTGGGAAAACAAAACTTTTTCTCAGACATTAGAAAGAGGAGCATTTGCCTACCTGAATAGCTGATAAGTTTGATTATTATGTGAATGTCAGAAGAAAGTTTTGCCTAGTAAGGAAAAAAAAAAAAAAACTATTGACTGTCAGAATCCATTATTAGTCAGAATGATTAAGCTTTGCTGTGACATGGCATTCAGAGATGTGCAGGAATGTCTAAGCTAAAACTGTCTTCTTTGAGTTCTATACCTCTATTTTAACAGGAAAGCTACTTTAGAATTGATCAAGTGGAGATTATGTGGAAGACTGCTAGAAATGTTAATTCAATAGCAGCCCCTGGTGGTTCATGCTTAATCACTTTTAAGCTGGCAAGTTTTTTCTCTAAGATAATACCCCACTTTTCTGTTAACTGTCAGACAACATGATTTGGTCTCTCCCTTCTCTCTCTCTCTTCCATAAAGATAAGTTTAACATTATCTTCAATCTTGTAATTTGCAACCTGCCATACGAGATGAAGGGCTGTATAAGCCTGACATGGTAATGTGGTATCAATGGACAAATTGATTTTGGGAAAAGTGGTTGACTTAGATAAGGGTATTAAAGAAAAAATTATAGAAAGGTGCCAAATTAAGGAAAGGGGAGAAATTAGAAGAATATCATCAACAAATTAGCATATATAAACTCAGTTTTATATATATTTACTTTTTTATATAATTATAGTAGATGGTAGTATTGCTTTTATTGGTCAGTAAGATTTCCACTTATGACCTATCCTGTCCCACCATTTTTACGACCTAAACCAGGGGCCTTAAAAATGGATAGTAGCGTTGTGGTTTATTGTCTTTAGTAGTCTTAAAATCTAAGGCATGAGTTGATGATACTGTGCTTGAAAGCTGGTCAGAATATGTGTTGTCTTTCATAAAATGATATTGTAATGTAATAATATGATATGGCTGGTAATACCCAAGTTTCCCAATATATCACATTTTGTTTATGTTTCATTGATGTGTTTTGTGGATATTCATTTCTTTTTTATCTTCATTCGGACATAGGGAATGAGGCAGGATGTAATCCCTTACAAAGATATGCTTTCTTCATTGACAAGGATAGCACATGAGGAAGGCATTCGAGAATTGTACATGTAAGTTCTTCCTTAGTTTGATGTGTATCATGTGAGTTTGCAAATAAACTACTTATATTATAAAATAAAAATAAAAAATTGTTAGAATAATTGAGACCCATTCTGCTCAAAGCGATTACTAAAACGTGCTTTCCACTTCATTTAATTCAACAAAGAAAATCTTCATGCTGTGTTCTTTTTGTCATGATATTTTTTTGGTTTGAAACAGTGGCATTGTTCGGTTTGTTCCTTCATTGGCCGGATAAGTCATGTTGCCATTCAATTTCCTACATATGAAAAGATCAAATCTTATATGGCTAGAAGGGGATATACATAAAGTTTGATGAGGTCCCTAGCCAACCTCAATAAATATACACACAGGTTGGTTATAATGTGACCTCTCAACTCTTTGCAAGTTTACTATATTTGACTTTTTATTATAAAGTTTATATACTTGATGATGCATTCTGTCCTATGTTTATGCTTAGGTTGTTCGACTTCTATATGCAAATTCTGGCACTGGGGTTTGGCACTTGGGTCAAGTGGTGTTCAGAAGCTGTGGAAATGGGCACAGAACGAACAAAATCCAAGTGGAAAGGTAATTGCTAGCCTAAAGCATGTTCACTTAGTTTTTTTTCCTTTATAATTTGTGTATGTTTGCTTGAGATTTTTCTTTCTTGAGGGAGAATTCTGAGGTCTGTGTGTGTTTGAAGGCCACAGCCAATATTGTTTCTCAGCACTGGCAACCAAACAGTGGTCTTCTTATGACTAATGATGTCTCAGGTGTCCACCTTGAAGAATCAGTACCATGTATAGCACTATCAAAAATGATTCATATGTGATATCAGACAGTGGTGGAAAGGTTTCATTATCTAATATGATGACATTCAAGGTAAGTCATTCCATACATGTCTTGCAAACTTCATCAAAATTGGGATTATTAAAGGATTGCCATCAATTGCTCTAATTTGTAGGTAATGACAACATTCATGCCAGCTGCTTCTACCTTCCTAGCATTTCATCCTCAAGACAATAACATCATAGCTATTGGAATGGAGGATTCAACTATACACATATAATGTTAGAGTTGATAAGGTAATTACTTGCTACATAGGTTTAATCACACTACCCCCCCCCCCCCCCCCCCTCCCCAAAAAAAAAAGTGATTTCTATTGCTCTCTTAATATAAAGTGGTGTGAATTATAGCTGTTTTAAGGTAAAATCAAAACTGAAGGGACACCAGTAGCGAATAACTGGTAATATCCTGGTTTCGTCGGTGGCTGATGCTCAGGTAAGTGGCATATGATTGATTGTCCTTCAACCAGGGGCAGCTTATGGCCCAGGCTACTTAAGCCTTGGCCTAAGGGCCGGTAGAAGTGAATGTGTCTTAATAGATATCACACAACTTATGTATGTTTTGCCTTCCTCTGTTTTGTTTTTTGTCTTCTCTATTTTCTTCTTGTGTTTATTAATATGTTGTGCGATAATACAAGTAATTTTATTTCCATGGTAGTTAGCATAGTCATCTACCACTCCCAGTGAACATTGTTTTTTATTTTTATTGACCATACTTGACAAGTGTCCTCTAGTATATATAAAAACATTATAATATGAAAAACATGCGTGAATTAAATGGATGATCTAAAATTTTAGAAAAAAACTGTTCTCCACTAAACATAGCCTAATTAGCAAAAACTAATAAAAAATATTGTGTGGGTCAAAATTAGTAAAATTGAGTACAAGAAGAAAAATAGAGTACATTGGGAAAAATTGGGTACATTGCTTAGTGTTTTTTTTTTTAACTAATCTTTCTTTTCGCTTCCTTGCAATAATGTAGTAGACTCACTTTTTAGTTGGTCATATGCCAGCTCTCTAGGTTCCTTAGGATCATCTAGTGCTTTTGCAGTATGCGTTGGAGAGATAGAATCTGCTCTTAAGGTTCATGGGTTTGATAAAATCAGAGTTCCTCTCTCATTGTGATTAGGCTTTACTAGTTTAGATCCTTCTAGTAGCTCTTCTTGGGAAAACTTATGGTACCATTATTTTTGAATGTTCATGTTCCTTTGGAGTATGATTTCTATAATCTATGACCATTGTTTTCCTTTTTGTATTTCCACATGATTTTCTATAAAGAATGGTGGTATAAGGACTCTTATTTAACATTATAAAAATTTAGCCTAGCAATTTAAATTTGGTACCCAAATATTTGAGTTAGTCCTATGGTGTCTAGTAGTCCAATGGTGCTTTATATATTTCTCAATTTTATTTTTTATTGGTAGACAATTTGGTAATATTTATTTGGTTCTATTTGGATTATTTCACAAATTTCATTGCTTTTTCTTTAGGATTTTTTCCTTGGTTAGCTTTGACTTGTTCTTGTTTTAGTCTTGTCATTTTCTTTTGTCTTCTTATTTCCTAGGATTCTAAAGAAATTCTTATCTATTTTTTCTTAGCTGTCCAATCTTCTTCTTCTTCTTTTGTTTTGTTTTTTTTTTTTTTTTTTCATTTTTTTCAGCTGGATTTTTAGTCTAAGTGTATTTTTTGTATGTTGCACTCATCCTTTCTTCCCTCTAACCTTTAGTTTTATGTCAAAGTGATCTTCTACATTTAAAGTAGTAAGGCCAATTGATCATCACCAATAATGATATATTCTTTATATTTTTCATATTTTTCTTCGTTGTCCATGAAATAGAATTTTCTCGTTAGTGTATCAATTAGTAATTCTATTGTCTTGGATTTTTTTAGATATTTTAAATTTTTGCTCCATAGCAACTCTTCTTTTTTAGGTGTTTGCTAACTTTGAATTTATATAAATTTTCTAAACAATTCTTGAATTAAACGTTCTATTAGGGTTATCTAGCTATAACAGTCGCATATGCTATCTGGCTAAACTAATTCTTGTGGAGTTTTAGAAGAAATTTTTTCCTGTGGATCTTGTGTTTTTCTACAGACTTGAGGTTGGGTACTTCCTTATCTAATAAAATACTTATTTCCGCTATTCCTTATTATCATTTTCTTCTAACGTAGTATAGGTTTTCAAACATTAAGAGGTCTACTTTATTATTTATTTAATTCATAGATTTATTATTAATTATTGGTAGTTTTAGAATTATATAGGTCATGTGAGCCCCCACCATACGTGAGAAGTCCACATTAGCTATTCAAAGGCTAATATTTTATTTATATACTTAGCCGTTCAAAGGCTAATAGAGGAGCCAGATAAGTCGTGCATCAACCCTCTAACCAAGAGTAACATTTTTTCTATGATTCATAGGAATAAAAAAGAAAGGCTTGGTGAGATCCTGACTAGGCTTGATTGTGAACAAAATCAAAGACACATTTTTTATTATTTATTTAGCCCCTCAAAGGCTATTTAAGAAGTTGTATAAGTTGAGGATCGACCTTTTAATCAAGATTAACATTTTGTTTTTCTATGAATCATACGAACAATAAAGAAAAGCTCGGCGAGGTCCTGCCTAAGTTGGGTGGTGGAAGTAAAACAAGCGCCTGCAGACAAAATTATAAAGATCTTTTTTATTATTTATTTTATTTATATAGAGCTGGGTAAGTTGCTCATCGACCCTCTAGCCAAGATTAACATTTTTTTTCTATGATTGACAGGAACAAAAAAGGAAGACTCGGTAAGGTTCCAACTAGGCTGGGTTGTGGACAAAATCAAAAAAATATTTTCTATTATTTATTTTATATATATATTTATAAAAGGCTAATAGAGGAGTGAGTTAAGTATCGGTCCCCTAACCAACATTAACTTTTATTTTTCTATGATTCTTAAGAACAAAAAAGAAAGGCTTGACGAGATCCTGACTACGCTTGGTTGTGGACAAAATCAAAGACACATTTTCTATTATTTATTTTATTTATTTATTTAGCCCCCCAAAGGCTATTTGAGGAGTTGTATAAGTTGAACATCGACCTTTTAATCAATACATTTTGTTTTTCTATGAATCATAGGAACAATAAAGAAAAGCTCAGCGAGGTCTTGACTAGGTTAGGTTGTGGAAGTAAAACAAGCGTCTGCAGACAAAATTATAAAGATCTTTTCTATTATTTATTTTATTTATATATTTAACCATTCAAAGGCAAATAGAGGAGCTGGGTAAGTTGCTTATTGAACCTCTAGCCAAGATTAACATTTTGTTTTTCTATGATTGACAAGAACAAAAAAGGAAGACTCGGTGAAGTTCCAACTAGGCTGGGTTGTGGACAAATCAAACAGATATTTTCTATTATTTAATTTATTTATATATTTATAAAAGGCTAATAGAGGAGTGAATTAAGTTAAGTATCGGTCCTTTAACCAAGATTAACTTTTATTTTTCTATGATTCTCAAGAACAAAAAAGAAAAGTTCGACGAGGTTCTGACTAGGCTGGATTGTGGACAAAATCAAAAACATCTTTTTTATTATTTATTTTATTTATATATTTAGCCATTCAAAGGCTAATAGAGGAGCCAAATAAGTAATGCATTAACCCTCTAACCAAGAGTAACATTTTTTCTATGATTCACAGGAACAAAAAAGAAAGGCTTAACGAGATCCTGACTAGGCTTGATTGTGGACAAAATCAAAGACACATTTTCTATTATTTATTTATTTAGCCCCTCAAAGGCTTTTTTAGGAACAATAAAGAAAAGCTCAGCGAGGTCCTATCTAGGTTAGGTTGTGGAAGTAAAACAATTGCCTACAGACAAAATTATAAAGATCTTTTCTAGAGGAGCTGGTAAGTTGCTCATCGGCCCTCTAGCCAAGATTAATATTTTTTTTGCTATGATTGACAGGAACAAAAAAGGAAGACTCGGTGAGGTTCCAACTAGGTTGGGTTGTGGACAAAATCGAAGAGATATTTTCTATTATTTATTTTATTTATATATTTTTAAAACGCTAATAGATGAGTGAGTTAAGTATTGGTCCTCTAACCAAGATTAACCTTTATTTTTCTATGATTCTCGGGAACAAAAAAGAAAGGTTTGGCGAGGTTCTGACTAGGTTGGATTGTGGACAAAATCAAAAACATGTTTTCTATTATTTATTTATTTATTTTTTTGCCATTTAGAGGCTAATAGAGGAGCCAAATAAGTCATGCATCAACCCTCTAACCAAGAGTAACATTTTTTCTATGATTCACAGGAACAAAAAAGAAAGGCTTGGTGAGATCCCGACTAGGATTGATTGTGGACAAAATCAAAGACACATTTTCTATTATTTATTTTATTTATTTATTTAGCCACTCAAAGGCTATTCGAGGAGTCGTATAAGTTGAACATCAACGTTTTGATCAAGATTAACATTTTGTTTTTCTATGGATCATAGGAACAATAAAGAAAAGCTCGGCGAGGGCCTAACTAGGTTGGGTTGTGGAAGTAAAATGAGCGCATGCAAACAAAATTGTAAAGATCTTTTCTATTATTTATTCTATTTATATATTTAACTGTTCAAAGGCAAATAGAGGAGCTGGGTAAGTTGCTCATTGATCCTTTAGCTAGGATTAATATTTTTTTCCTATGATTGATAGGAACAAAAAAGGAAGACTCGGTGAGGTTCCAACTAGGCTGGGTTGTGGACAAAATCAAAGAGATATTTTCTATTATTTATATATTTAGTCGTTCAAAGTTGAGCATTAACCATTTAACTAAGAGTAACATTTTTTCTATGATTCACAGGATAAAAAAGAAAGGCTCGATGAGATCCTAATTAGGCTCGGTCGTGGACAAAATCAAGGACATCATTTCTATTATTTATTTTATTAATAGTTGAGCATAGATCCTCTAACCACGATTAACATTTTTTTTTTTCTACAAACCATAGAAACAACAAAGAAAGGCTCAGCGAGGTCCTGACTAGGTTGGGTTGTGGAAGTTAAATAGGCTCCTGCAGACAAAATTAAAAAAGATATTTTCTATTATTTATTTTATTTATATATTTTGCAGTTCAAAAGGCTAATAGAGATGGATAAGTTGCTCATCGACCCTCTAATTTAGATAAACATTTTCTTCTATTATTGACAGGAACAAAATAGAATGGCTCGGCGAGGTTCTAACTACTCTGAGTTGTGACAAAATCAAAACCAACTTTTATTTTATTTATTTTGTTTATATATTTAGGCATTCAATAGCTAATAGAGGAGTTGGGTAAGTGGAGTATCGACCCTCTAACCAAGATTAACTTTTTTTTTTTCTCTATGAATCATAGAAATAAAAAAGAAAGGCTCGGCAAGGTTTTGACTAGGCTAAGTTGTCGACAAAAGTAAATATATATTTTCTATTAATTATTTTATTAATATATTTATTTTAACAATATATTTTTTCATTCAAAAGCTAATAGAGGAACCGGTTAAGTTGAACATCAGTCCTCTAACCAATATTAACTTTTGTTTCTATGATTCACTGCAATAAAAAAGAAAAACTCAAAGAGATCTTGACTAGGCTACATTGGGGAAAAAAAAATCAAGGATATCTTTTGTATTATTTATTTTATTTATATATTTAACTTTTCAAAGGCTAATAATGGGCTAGTTAAGGTGAGCATCAACCCTCTAACCAAGAGTGCCATTTTTTCTTTGATTCACAAGAATAGAAAAGAAAGGGTTGGTGAGATCCTAACTAGGCTCTGTTGTGGACAAAATCAAAGACTCCATTTATATTATTTATTTTATTAATAGATTTATTTTATTTATTTAGTCCCTCAAAGGCTAATCAATGAGCCGTGTAAGTTGAGCATCAACCATTTAACGAAGATTAAATTTTTTTCAAAGACTCATAGGAATAACAAAAAAAGGCTCGGCGAGGTCCTGATTAGGTTGGGTTGTAGAAGTAAAACAGGCACTTGCAGATAGAATTAAAAAGATCTTTTCTATTATTTATTTTATTTATATATTTTTCCATTCAAAGGCTAATAAAGGAGTTGGGTAAGTTGCTCATTGACCCTCTAACCAAGATTAACATGTTTTTTTTAATGATTGATAGGAATTAAATAGAAAGGCTTGGTGAGGTCCTAACAAGGCTGAGTTGTGGACAAAATAAAAAACAGTTTTTCTATTATTTATTTTATTAATATATTTAGCCCTTTAAGGGCTAATAGAGGTGCCAGATAAGTTGAGCATCAACCATTTACACAAAATTAACATATTTTTCTATGATTTATAAGAACAAAAATGAAAAGCTCGGCGAGGTTTTGACTTGTCTGGGTTGTGGCCATAATCAAAGAGATATTTTCTATTATTTATGTTATTCATATTTTTATTTTATTTATATATTTAGCCGTTCAAAGGCTAATAGAAGAGCGGGGTAAGTTGAGTATCGACCCTCTAACCAAGATTAACTTTTTTTTTTTCTATAAATTATAGTAACAAAAAAGAAAGGCCAAGCAAGGTCTTAACTAAGCTAGGTTGTGGACAAAATTAAAGAGATTTTCTATTAGTTATTTTATTAATATATTTTGTTGTTCAAAGGCTAATAAAGAAGCCGATTAAGTTGAGCATCGATCCTCTAACCAAGATTAACTTTATTTCCTATGATTCATAGGAAAAAAAATGAAAGGCTCGGCGAGGTCCTAACTAGGATGGGTTGTAGACAAAATCAAAGAGATATTTTCTATTATTTATTTTAGTTATATATTTAGCCATTTGAAGGCTAATAGAGGAGCCAGATAAGTTGAGATCGACCCTCAAATCAAGATTAGCATTTTTTTTTCTATGATTTATAGGAATAAAAAAGAAAAACTTGGCGATGTTTTGACTAGGCTGGGTTGTGGCCAAAATGAAGGAGATATTTTCTCCTATTTATTTTATTCATATTTTTCTTTTATATATATATATATATATATATAGCCATTCAAAGGCTAATAGAGGAGCTGGGTAATTTGACCATCAATCCTTTAACCAAGATTAACCTTTTTTTATACGATTCATAAGAACAGAAAAGAAAGGCTCGACAAGGTTCTAATTAGGTTGGGTCATGGACAAAATCAAAGAGATCTTTTCTATTATTTATTTTATTTATATATTTAGCCCTTCAAAGGCTAATAGAGTAGCTGGATAAGTTAAGAATCGGCCCTTAAACTAAGATTAACATTTTTTTTCTATGATTTATAGGAACAAAAAAGAAAGACTCTGCTATGTTTGGAGTAGGCTAGGTTGTGGCCAAAATGAAGGAGATATTTTCTACTATTTATTTTATTCATATTTTTCTTTTATTTATATATTTAGCCGTTCAAAGGCTAATAGAGGAGCTAAGTAATTTGAGCATTGATCCTCTAACCAAGATTAACATTTTTTTATACGATTCATAAGTTGGTGAGGTCCTGATTAGGTTAGGTTGTAGACAAAATCAAAGAGATCT
Organism: Castanopsis chinensis; assembly: GCA_032878915.1. Lineage (NCBI taxonomy): Eukaryota > Viridiplantae > Streptophyta > Magnoliopsida > Fagales > Fagaceae > Castanopsis > Castanopsis chinensis. The sequence continues at coordinate 17,343,398 of JAVQMG010000130.1, forward strand.
TTTCTATTATTTTATTTATTAGTCTATTTATTTTATTTATTGATATAGCAATCAAAGGCAAATAGAGGAGTCAGGTAAGTTGAGTATCAACTCTCTAATCAAGACTAACATTTTTTTTTCTATGATTGATAAGAACAAATAAGAAAGGTTTGGCTAGGTCTTAACAAGGCTGGGTTGTGGAAGTTAATAAGGCTCTTGCTGGAAAAATTAAATAAATATTTTCGATTATTTATTTCATTAATATGATTATTTTATTTATATATTTAGCCATTTGTAAGCTAATAGTGGAGCCAAGTAAGTTAATCATCAACCCTTTAGCCAAGATTGACATATTTTTTTTTTTATTCATAGGAACAAAAGTGAAAGGCTCGGGGAGGTCAAAACTAGGCTAGGTTCTAGACTATATCGAAGAGATATTTTCTATTATTTTCTATTTATATATTTAGCTGTTCAAAGACTAATAAAGGAGTTGGGTAAGTTGAGCGTCGACCCTCTAACCAAGATTAACATTTTTTCTAGGATTCATTGGAACAAAAAAAAAAAAGGCTTAGTGATGTCCTAACTAGGCTGGGTTGTAGACAAAATCAAAGAGATCTTTTCTATTATTTATTTTAGTTATATATTTAGCTCATCATAGGCAAATAGAAGAGCCCGGTAATATAAGCATCGACCCTCTAAGCAAGATTAACATTTTTTTTTCTATGATTCATAGGAACAAAAAAGAATGGTGCTGCGAGGTCCTGACAAGGCTAGGTTTGGGAAGTTAAAAAGGCTCTTGCGGTCAAAATTAAAGAGATTTTTCTATTATTTATTTTATTAATATATTTATGTCATTTATAAATTTAGCCATTTGAAGGTTGGTAGTAGAGTCGAGTAAGTTGATCATTGACCCTCTAGTCAAGAGTACCATTTTTTTTTCTTTTGATTCATAAGAAAAAAAGAAAAGAAAAGAAAAGAAAGGCTTAGCGAGGTCCTAATTAGGTTGGGTTGTGAAAATAAAAAATGCTATTGCAGACAAAATCAAAGTTTTTATTATTTGTTTTATTTATATATTTAGCCATTCAACTGCTAATAGAGGGGTCGGGTAAGTTGCTCATTGACTCTCTAGCCAAGATTAACATTATGTTTTTATATGATTCATAGAAACAAAAATGGTGAGCTAGGTGAGGTCTTGACTAGGCGGGCTTATGGAAGTAAAAAAATCTCTTGTAGACGAAATTAAATTGGCCATTTTTGTTATTTATTTCATTTAAATATTTTTTATTCTATAATTTATTTATATAAGAAATTTATATAGTATATAATAGTTCTTTTTGGAATATATAATATTCTTTGAATATTTAGAATTATAAAGGTAATTCAAAACTCCTACCATACACGAGGACTTTACCTTGGCCGTTCAGAGGTTCATAGTGGAGCAAGGTAAGTTGCTTATTGACTGTTTAGCCAAGATGAACATTTTTTTTCTTTGATTCATTGGAACAAAAAAGAAAGTTTCGACGAGGCCTTAACTAGGTTGGGTTGTGGAAGTTAGAAGGCTTAACTAGTTAGAAGGCTTTTGCATTTGAAATCAATGAGTTTTTATTTATTTATTTAATTCATATATTTATTATTAATTATGTAATTTATTTATATATTTACTTTTTATTTATTATTTTTTAATTTATTTATATATTTACTTTCTATTTATTAATTTTTAAATTTATTTATATAATATATAATAGTATTTTGTGGAATATATAATATTATTGGGATATTTATAATTATATAAGTCGTTCAAGCCCCCCCCCCCCTCCCTATGCATGAGGACTTCGCCTTAGTCAATCAAAGGCTTATAGAGGAGTTGGGTAAGTTGCTCATCAACCCTTTAACCAAGATGTTCTTCAAGGTAAAAAAGACACCAATATCCTAAATTCAAAATTTAAATGTGATATTAATTTTAGTAATATTAATTTTTACTATTTATACTCTATATTAATTAATTTGTGTAGTACGTGAGCGTAATTTTAATAACCAATTAAATTCGATATTTACCCATGTAGAGATAAAAGGCCCAATAGTATATATTGGGCCATGATCTTTGTCCGAGGACGCTTAGTGGTTCGAGGACAGATAGACGATAGGGAAGACATAAGATTTAGAGTGCCACTAACAGACTACTATTGCAAAGGCTAGGGAAGGTGGTTCGAGAAGGAAAGCCTCCTCGGCTAAGCAAAGCAAAGCAAAGATCAGAAGGTTTGGTCTACCATTAAGAGTAACACTTCGAAAGATTCTATTGATAAGGATAAATATCAGGGGAGCCCGGGACAGGGAAGCTAAAGAAATATCTAGAGGAAAGTTGCTACCATTGCATTGAATGCTCTATAACTAACCCTCTAGCTGCATTAATGTGGAAGTAATACCTAAACAGTGGCAAGCAGCCTTACAGCTACTCCTAATGACTTTAGGAAGGTGCCGATGGGACAAGGATCAAAGCCAACAACTTGACCTACACATAGAGGGTGGAGATAAAGAAGAGAGGGGTATATAATAGAGAAAGAAGCCTCTTAGTAGAGGGGATGAGAGAATTGGGAGCGACAACACTGTAGCAACAAGAACTAGACTTGTAATCAAATTCAAAATAAATATATACAAAACTGAGTCTCCTTGGATTGTGCCAAGGACGATTTTCTTTGAGCAAAACCTTTTTATTCTTGTTTTCTTGCCATCTGGATTCACTACAACAATTATCTGATTCATTAAAGCCTAGTTTCCAGCCCACTTTCTACAAATTCATTATATTGAGCTTTTTGGGCCTAGATCATTTTCTCTTTGGGCTTAGACACCAAGCTGCGTCCTTACAACTCACATGACCTATTGAATGCTACCTTAAGCCTATCAATATTTTATTTTTTCTTGATTCAATCTCAAACCCATGTACTGTGTCCATGTCACACGGATTAGGTAAGCAATTTTATGAATCTAAAATTAGAAAAAATAACACAATTTCTCCAAATTTTGTTTGGCATTTGTTTTGATGACATGTTTTGAGAACAAAAAACACTAGGTACTCCACATGACACTAGTTTCATATTTTTGAAAAAAAAACCACTTCTCACTAAAAAAAAAAAAAAATCTCTTTCTCTTTCTTTTTCTTTTTTAATTTTACTTTTCTGATTCAAAAAGTAACTCTTTATACAAGTCAAATTTTTTTTGAAGAACCACAAGAATCAAATACAACTTACATATCCCTCTCTTTTAACAAAACTTAATATAAGGCCTACTACAATTTACATAGAAGTCAATGTTAGGATGTGTGCGCTAAAATCATATTGTATAATGCTATGTATGACACTATGTATGACATTATGTTGTGATTAATAAAGTTTTTTTGTTATTGTCTAAAATGATGGTAACATGAATATGAGACATTATCATATAGTCCATGAGATGTATAGTATGTGATTTAGTCTCAGAAGATATAAATCACAAGTTCTTTGTAAATTCAAAATTGTAGTTTGTAGTCGGTGACGAAATTTGACATTTTATCTGCAAAGACTATAACGTATCAATTACGGTGATTTGTCTTGGTCATGGAAATAGAGATTTCTAGTTAGTATGTTGATTGTTTTAAAAGTTAAAATATATTAAATTGAATCGTTGTGAGATTTATTATTCTTTTAACGACTGTCAAATAAATAATAAACTCACGACTTCTATTTACATGAACTTTTAATCCTAAAAGGATAGTGGACCTGATCATGAAATGTAGGTTGCTTTGATATATTAAGAGTGAGGTCTAAAGTCACGATCAAAGCCTTAGTATGTTGGGCAACCACAATGTTGATAGAACATATATTTTCAAGATGGAATTCATAGTCTCTTAACGGAGATATAAAATATTCCCTTGAGATAAGTTTAATAAGTTTGGTTATTCAGAGTGTTAGACCTAACCACTTTAGTAATTCCTTACTAAAGTATATATATTTCAAAAATATATTTATGAAATTGAATTTCAAAAATATATGATAAATAACTTAAAGGATTAAATCGGGTACTCAAGGAAATTAAGATGTAGTAATTTACAAAGTGACAGTCCACTTTCATGACTTTGTATAACTATGAATATTTTATGAAGGGCTGCATGTATAATAAAGCCTTGGAATATAATTTATAAATAAGGCCTAGAGTGCAATTATATTTATATAGTGATATTAAATATAATTAATGGTAATTTTGGACTTGTCAAGAGTTGACAGAAAAGCCCAAGGCCCATTGGATTTAGTGTCTTATTGGTCTCTTTTGGTCTCACTTCAAACCACATACTTTAGTCCAATTGGAAAGGCCTAAAAGGCCAATCCAATTAAATAATCAGTTAAATATTAAGGGAGAAATATACAAAATTTGGTAAGTATATGAAATGGTGCGCATGTGAGTGTGAGACTCTCTAATTTTCTCCCCTAGAAAATGATTGAGAGACCATACTTCACGGATGTAAAGTAGAATTGAAGTGAAGATTAAAAGTATTCTCAAATACTTCTGATCTTTGTTTTGGAATTCACCACACTAAGGTACACTCTCTTATTCTTAAATTCTGAAACTTACATAGTGCATGTTATCGATTGCAAATGAAGTAGATCTGTTAAATTTTCTCTGTGTATGTTTTGAATGCGATACAAACATGTGATTTTTTGACAATTGGTATCAGAGCGGTCTTCATTTTTAAATCTGTATAACATGTTTAGTGAGTTTTAGAATCAAAGAAAACTATTTTCATAGTTGTGAAAATTTTGCAGTCATTTTTCTACATATTATAGTTTTGAGACTACTGTTTGATTAAAACTGATTTTGATGTTTTGATGCTATTTAAGTTTGATTTTAACCATGTAAAATTGAATTTTAACATCAATGAAATTCAAGTTTTAATCTTAATCTCATCGTTTTTTATCATTAAGAATGTGTTTTGTTCATTGGAAACGTAAAAAATGGTTAAAAGAAAAATGCTGTTTCTGGGCGTTTTTGCAACTAGTGAGTCGCGAGTGAGTTGCGGAAGCTTCTGGATGAACTCACGACTAGGTGAGTCACCAAAACGAGTAGCCAAAACTCGCTACTCGTGAGAGTAGCCAAAATGAGTAGCCAAAAATTCTGACACTTGTTTTTTTTTTTTTTCATTTATAAAGAGCAAGGCTATGTGTAATTAGTATACACATGTTTTAAATTAAAAACTTTTCTTTTAAAACATCTAGTGGGAGAGAGATACACAGGTTGGATCTCACGACCTCCATTATTAGTTTATAATAGTGTGGGATAAACACCTCGTTTTGGCGTATAAGCCTCGCGATCCCAAAGGACGCGATCCCAAAGGAGGATGTTTATTTCATAGTACTACAAGATTGAACTTACCCGTTTAAAATAGTGTGGACAAGCACCTTGTCTTGTCGTTTATGCCTCACGATCCCAAAGGAGGGTGTTTTGTTTCATGGTACTACAAGTTTGAACACTATAAAGTGAGATGAAATGTGACTAAACATGATTCTAAATAATATTGTACACTAGACTAAGTGTAATGTTAACCTTCCAAAGGAGCTATGTTATTATTACTTATAGGCTAAAGGCAATACGGCATATTATTAGTGTTTGATAAGAGTTATTATAATAACACTAATAATGAGAATAATTCTTAATCAATCATAGCATTTATAATAAACTTGCTATGAAGGAATTATAGACATGGGATTGAGTTGTCGTTACATATATTATATTATGGTTTTATTAAGGTTCCATATTATATGCTTATATGTTACATTGATAATGTCCACTTTACTTATAATATTCATGTTTGTTGTTTTCAGATTTTATCATGGCATCATTTAGCCCACTTGTTGCTATTCTTAACCAAAACAAACTAACTGGATCCAATTATGATAACTAGAAAAGAAATTTAGACATTGTTCTTACAGCTGAAAAGACCAATGGAAGGAATTTATGTATGGAAAGGGACACCCAAAAGAATTTACACCATAGTCACCCACTCATAGGAATTAATACTTAGGACCACTCAAACATAAAATTTGGATTTTAAATTTTAGGGATTGAAAGATTAGATAGATTCACCTTTTATGGCTCAACCAGCTTGGTCTGCAGTGATTTTGACCTTTTCTTGACCATAGGTGAATGAAACCTCAGATTCTTAGCCCTATCCTTTGTGATATTTATGGTATGATTTTTATGAAACTCTCAGAATTTGTGCTTCACAGATTTCAACTAGAGTTTGAGAGTTCTTATTTTACTGATCACCTTCAGATTTTGACTCTCATGGACCCCCAACAAAATTTAAGTTTTATGGAACTCTACCAGAATGTGATTTATAAACAATTAAATCAAAATAAAATAAAATCTAGGATGTATGGTGAGTTATAGATTGACCCCAGTTAATTAATTCAATTATTCAACTTGATTAATCAGGTCAAATTACATGCAAATCATGGAGACACACACAAATAACTAAATAAACTAAAGTGCAGCGGAAAATAATTGACATGATGATTTGTTGACTAATAAGGAAAACCTCTAGCAAGGAAAAAACTCCACCAAACAATTTTCAGGTCATCACTCCCAAGAATCACTAATAAAGAATCAAGCTGTTATAAATACAAGGAATCTTATCATTACTATGGACTATCCCAAAATACCAACCTAACTTTCACATGAATCCCTAATTAGACTAGATCTTGTAGAGATTTCTTCCCTTTTGCATGGTTCCTAGTACGTGACTAACTTCCTAACAACTGATGTTTGTTGTTAGATGCAAAGTTCTTAATTTCAATACACAATGAAGATTTGGAAACACTAGGTTACAAAACCCTAAGGAGCACAAGAACACAGTAGCTTCTTCAAAAGTATATAAGTTTTCTAATTGAGTCTTTGTGTCTTTGATGATTTTAAAATGAAGTTTTTATACCCTTTATGATTTTAGTAAACAAAACCATAGTTATGCAAGTCATCATGATTGAAATTTTGATACAAGAATTCTGGATCTGCATAGCTCAATAGATCAAGAGGTGTTGAGTTAGTGTTAAGGTCCTTCATTTAATCTCAATAGATACTACTGTCAAGATTCACAATTTCAGTTTTTCTTCACTTGTTTCTTGGTTCAATCTTCTTGTATTTAATGATATCACTTGTTTTGGTTGCTCAACATACTTCATGATATTCTAAACACATCTTAGATCTACCCCATTACAAGTAAAGTGAATTTTGTTAAAGGATATGCCAACAGATAAAAAATATATAACCCTAACAATGTAGAAACCTAAAAATCATAAATAAAAAAAAAAGAGAAATTTTAATGTACATTTTTTGTTGATCTGTCCTACGTCAACAAATTCACATTTTATTTTTCTTTTTCAATCAATTATGGCACTTGATTGATTTATATCAATCCCAAAAAGTATTATAGCCAAAATTACTAGGGGAAGAACACCAAAATTTCTATGAATAATCTTTCCTTGAAAGAATAACCATGAACCAACTCTAAATAAATACACTATAATAGAATTAATTATAATTTATACTTAATTTAGGTCCAAAGCATGAGATAACATCAAACAATAATATCTCCTCTAGATTTAATACAACTTGTCAATGCCCAGCCTTGATCGGAACGGAAAACCGTTGTTGGGCATTCGTTTGACAACCCGCTGTGGTGACGCTCCTGCGCACGCAGGGCCTGTTGGAGGCCCCTCTCGATTGATTGGTGCGAGTGGTTCGCATGGTGCTTCGAGTGCTCTGTCTCTCAGTGGAGGAGGGTATCTACCTTTGGAGGTGTGGTAGGAATCTTGGCCAAATTTTGAGGGATTACCAAAGGTAAGTGAAGTCTCCACCAATCATTTGGTTTTTCTAAAATGTGATTGGTCATAGTTTATAGTTGATTTTATTACCAATTCAAGGCTAAGAAAAATGACATTTTTCTTAATCAAATGTGGATGGCAAAAAATCTTGATTCTTGAGTCTGGAAGTTTGGTTACGTGTGAGGAAGATGTTATGCACACCAAAACGCCTGTCCAAGGATAGTCCTTTGTTAAAACCTTAATTTTTGAAGATTGACAGTAAAAAACATGATTTTGTCATTGACTTTTGGGGCTTTGCATGCATGGGTGTCTTTGAGGTTTGGCTTTATAATGGGTGTGGTCCCAATCTATGATTTCCTAAGGCACTCGGGCAAAGTACCAAAATTGTACTGTGAAAATTCAGCGACATGTCACCTTACTTTTGTGGCAAAAATTAGGCATCGCTTTGCCTTAGGTGACATGGACTGTGACAATCACACTGGAAAGTAGACATGGCAAAACGGGCGGGTCGGGTCGGGTTCGGGTCGGGTCAATCGGGTTGCGGGTCAAACGGATCACGGGTCAAAAACGGGTCATTTTAAGCGGGTTAAAAACGGGTTCGGGTCAATCGGGTTTCGGGTCGGGTCGGGTTGACCCGTATTGACCCGTATTTTTCACATGATTTTTTTTATATAAATAAAACAACATATATTTGTTATTTGAAAAATTATGCAACAAATTATTTTATAAAAAATGCATTATTTTGACTTTACCACTTATATCAAGAATGAATTCAGTTAAACTTGTTAATACTTATTCAATAATTTTAAAATTATACAAATCTTAACATTGCTATCTAAAACAAAATAACACAATCATAAGCAAAACAAATACACATGTTTTATTTCTACACAATATCAACATTTCAAAATATAAAACAAAATTACAAATGACTTATTAGATAACTAATTTGATAAAGAATAAAAATATATAAGAAATTTACAATCTTGAAAATTAATTTTATAATCTATTATCAATTGTAGTTAGCACTTTATTTTAATTTGAGATATACATTAAAATTTGATTGCTAACTTATTTACACATGGTCTCTTTTATGAATATCATATCATTGTTAAGCAACACACACTCTAGGAAATATCATAATTTATTTTGAAAAGTAGTTTATTTTGGACATAAATTGTTAAAAAATGAGTCTAAGCATTCACAAGTTATGCTAATTTGATACTTTGGCTTCACTATTTTTACACTTGTAAATGTTTCTTACACATGTCTACAATTTTAAATCTATATTTTTAACTCTACTGTATCTTGGCATGTATTTTGCTATTTGATATCTAAAAATCTTTACTCATTACAGAATGTTCAACTTTTTATTTTTCAATTAATTTGCATATGTAAATGTATCAATTGTTTCCTTAAAGCTCATAATAAACAATTAAACTACTATTGTCTTAATTTTACTCTTTTTTTAACCAAAAAAAAAAAGTTTTAAAAAAGTGATTCGGGTTCGGGTCGGGTTGCGGGTCGGGTCGGGTTGACCCGCAAAAAACTTGAAAAACTCGGGTCGGGTCACGGGTCAACCCGTATTTATTTCGGGTCAAAAAAATCGGGTTCGGGTTGAGTATTTTTCGGGTCGGGTCGGGTCGGGTCAGAAAATTTTGACCCGTTTTGCCATGTCTAATGGAAAGGTTGTGCAGGTGTATATATATATATATATATATATATATATACACATCACGCACAATGCAAGCACATAGAGCAGGAAAGTAAATCCCGACATCCCTAGAGCATGACCCAAAATATAAGTGCATACATCACGCACAATGCAAGCACATAGAGAAGGAAAGTAAATGCCGACATCCCTAGAGCATGACCCAAAATATAGGTGCAGGCAAGTAAACAGAGGTCGCCATACTCTAGAGATGAAGACAAATAGTACACAGTATGATATACCTAATACAACCCATCTAAGAGAGAAAGAAGGGAGGAGGGAAGGGGGTTTTAAATAGTACATAACCAAATGGGAGAGGCTAGACTCCTAAATCTATTAGACATAGCCGCTTGGCTTATATCCACGTGCTCGCATTCTTGCCCTTTTTGCTTGCACCTGGGAGACCATGCTGTAGTTCCATGCGTCCTCGCTTTATGTGTGTACATGCAAAGACAAAGACAAGAAACCAACAGACAAGCAATGAAGGGAAAAGGTGCAAAGAGCATATGAAAAAGGCATAAGGTAGATAAGCATGATGGACATGGCAAGCAAAGGAACAAGAAAGAAAGCAAGCAAGTGAGAAGGCAAGCAAGCAAGAGAAAAGACAAACAAATAAAAAGGCAAACAAAAGGTGGTGTCCACAGGGGACAACTGTAGGTTTGGATCGGATGTCCATAGCTTCACTGTGTTGAAGTGTGGATGACACACTAGCAAGCAAGACTCATGCATGAACATGTAAGCAGGCATGTAAAGATACATAGATAGCCAACGGGTGGTATAAACAAGCATGACAAGTATATCATCTTATGGAGCAAAAATGGGGAAAGGTATGCATGAATCAATCAACATTTTAGCCATGCATCCCGAATGGTTACATCCAAATAAGGCCTCATAGGCGTCAGATGTAACTAAACAACCACAAACCCACTAAGGGCATCAAGCGTGACAAAGCCTAGAACAATAAAGGCTAGCATAAGCATAAAGCATAAAGCATAGAAGCAAGCAAGCATAAACATGCAAATAGGGTGATTCAAACTCTTTGATATGGGCCTTGGGGTATGGACCATGATAAAGACCATAGGGTCTAGATCGGGTCCTAACTATTAGGTTAAAACACAAGAAAGAAAGACAAAGTGACAAAAGGGCTACAATAGCACATGGCATGACAAACATAGCTTAGGTCTAGGCATGCAAACATGGCATGGAGCGCACAAGCACATGGAAGGCAGCATAAAGCATGTAGAGAACATAGATCCAAGCATGTAAATACACCAATCTAAGCATATAAGCATGGAGATATGTATGTAGGCATGTGAGTGTACATCTAAACATGTGGATGTAAGCAAAAAAGCATGGAAAAACACTAATCCAAGCAAACGAGCATATGAAGACACAGACATAGGCATAGAAGCATAGAACATGCATACAAACTTGTAGATCTAAGCAAGGCACAACCATAGACTTGATATCAAGCATGTGGGCATATAGACCCAAACATCAACAAATAAGAAAGCAGGATCTAAAAATCAACACATAAGAAAGAAGGATCTAAACATGGCATAAAGCATAAAACATATGGATCTAAACATATAAGCATGTGAGAATGTAGATCTAAGCATGAAACATGACATAAGGCATAAAACGTGTAGATCTAATCATATAAGCATGTAAGAATGTAGATATAAGCATGAAACATGGCATAAGGCATAAAACATGGAGATTTAAGTTAGAAGCACAAATAAAGCAAGAAACATACTAAAGAATGCAATAAATCATGTTATTCAAGCAAAAAGAGCAAGATAAATGTTAGAAAAAGATTTAGGAAGTTAGGGGGTGTGGAGAGTAGCTAAAAAGCTACATCCACACCCCTAAACCCCAAATCCAAGGTGTAGAACCAAGGAGAAGAAGATTTGGTATAATAACAATACCTTGTATTTTTGGTGAAGATGGAAGAATCAGGAGGCTTTGATGTGTTTTTGTGTGTGTGTGTGTGTGTGTGTGTGTGTATGTGTGTGTGTTTGGAAGAGAGGAGAAAAGCTCAAAATTTGTCCAAGTAGAGCACAGGACCAAGGGCGCCTCCTTTCTTTGGTTTGGAGGTGCTTGGGCCCTTTTTATAGCCCCGACATGCTTTACGAGGCGTCGGCCCTACCTTCAAAGGGTTTTGGATTGGGTTGATCTTGACACCCCTAGAAATATCTTGACTTCTTGTTTTTGAAAAGGTATGGAACTTGAAAATCTAACAGTTGGATAAAAAGTTATGGCCCTCGGAAGTTAGCAGTGCATCAAACGGTGCGTTATCTCAGTTATCTTGATATCTCAGCTGTTCTAACTCCAATTTCGACCCATGGATAGTCATTGGAATTAAAATTTGATAATCTTTGCAATGGAATTGGTTCCAAGCCATTCTGATGGTCAGATCAAAATTAGGGTTTTCGGGGGCCATTCGGGGGTTAACTCTGGGTCAAACTAGGTCAAAGTTGCCGAAATCTCCAAGAAGCTTGGGTTTGATGTAAAACTATGAAAAGTGTTATTTTGAGAGGATTTTGACCTCGTTTGACCTTCGGTCAACCCTAGGTTGACCAGGGGTATTTTGGTCATTTTGGCTAAAAGGGGCACTTTGAGTGCTCTAGTGTCCGAATAGGTTGCGCTATGTCATTCTGAACGTCCTCGCAACCCCATGGAGAGAAAAAAACATTTTGGGATTTTTCGGAGTTCGGCATGCAAATCGAGGGCGGACGAAATACAATATCAACAAAACTCACTAGCTACATATTTCAATTCTCTATTTCGAAACAAGCCAAAAAAAAAAAAACTTCTTTATAAGAATTCTATTTTTCTTTGTGTCTCACGGCTAATAAAACTCTCTTTATTTTCTTTGCACTCTCACATAAGCATTTATAATTCTTTTTTCATTTCATTATTTAAATACGTGCCTTACAAATTCTCTTTGATTTGTGTGTTGTACAAAAGTTTTAATAGAGAAAACCTAAAACCTCAGATTGGACCAGAGCCTACAACCGATGGATTTGTTGTTGTTATGGTATCACAAGTCACCCTCACTTTCCTATGTTGTTTATGAAGGCTAAGTAAGTGTAATGGACTATAGAAATGTTTTAAACTACTTTGTTTTGGTCAAAAACTACAATGTGCGTATTATTGTTTTCCATTGTTATTACTAACATATATATTTTGTAGATTACTATTGCATTTGGATGTCAATTCAATATCTCAAGTTGTTTGAGAATTAACACTTTCATGTCCTAATGGCCAAAGAGTATCTCCTTCTCCAAAACCCTCCCCCCCCCCCCCCCCCCTTGATTTTTTTTCCTTCTTCTTTTTTTCCTTCCTCTTCAAACACTGAGTGTAGATCTAACAAGTAGCAAATGGGGCTTTCCGAATAGCTTCTCTTTTGCGAAAATATTCAACCCTTGCCGTGGTTTCCCTAAGAAAACCAAACCTCATGAGTTTTGAGTGTAACACTTAACCCTATGTGGTATTGTTTTATGTGTTAACTAGTTAATTGTGTGACACTAAACCCACTAGGCTTTTGAATATTTTACAAAACCTCCATGTGGTATTTTTTGCAAAAATAATATGGAAACTTATAGTTGCTTTCCCTCAAAGTCGGTCTTCTTATTCTATTCTTTACATAATGGAAGTTTTTAGTGATTTTCTTTTATGCAGAATTTTTTATCATGGAATCTTGCACAGGTAATTTCCTCTGAAACCTTTTGTTACCATATAGGTAAGTTCCTCTCGTTTGCTCTCACAGTGTTTCTTACTAGTTAGTTCTACACAACTTATAACCATTTTATCTTCCTCTGTTTGTTATTGCCTTCTCTATTTTTTTCTTGTGGTTCTTAATATGCTGTGTGATTCCATGGTAGTTGGCATTGTCATTTGTGGTTCCTTGTGAACATTTTTTGAATGCTTTCCCGACATGTTAAACTCTTGACATTTGCATTTGGCATGTGTTTTACTTTCGAAGGATTATTTGTTGTTGGTAGTCAATACGTGTTTAGCATACCACAGCTTAACTTGATCCACTTTCACACAGTATTTGTATGGTTCTTCTATATTTTATGGCAACATGCTGAAACTAAAATACTTACTGGGTTCCCAGAAGACCAATTCCTATCCCCTTCCAACCCCGTCCCCCTGCTGCAGGGCTCCCCTGGGTTAAGTGAGATGCTAAAAACCCTCTACATTGGAATGAAGACATGTCCAAATTATTAGTAGCAGCTCACTATAATTCATATCTTCTTCCTCATTATATAATTCTCATTTGTATCAAAAAATAATTTTAAATTTGAATAGGTATCAATATTATGAAGATCATTGCCATCACCATTTCTATATGCCATAAATGACCTACGAGAAGGAAGAATCCTAGAACAAAATGAGACGTAACTAACCAACATCTAGGTTATGTATACAATGAAAACATCAAAAAAAAAAAACCTAGATGTTGGTTAGCTATCTCTCATTTTGTTCTGGGGTTCTTCCTATATGTAGGTCATTTATGGGATACAGGGAGGGCTCATACAGCTCCAGTAGGATTTGAAAAAGGAATTGATTGTGATTTTGAACTAGTTTTTTTCCATTACTTCTCTTAACTAAGACAGTTGATTTAATGCTTGAAGTTGGAATCCATGTGATTTCATCATCATTATTTGAGTGTGTGTGTGTGTACAAATAAGTGGTTAGAGAAATGTCATCTTGAGCCCTTCCATAAGATGAAGCCCTTAACCTTACTATGTCCTAGTTGTTTATCACATTTATTGTTATTATATACAGTTCATCGGATAAGATTTACATTTAAATGACATCATGTAAAACCTGTCTATCACGTGAGGGGTAGGAAGCTCTTAAAAGGAGAATTTGATTAAAAGCTACAAAATTTATATTAGTTTGAAGATACTTATGCAATATATTAGACAAGATTTTATTTTTACGTTATTGAAAGACATCAAATAAGATAAAGAAGAAAATAAGTGTTGAAAAACTAGGATAAAATAATTTAGAGGAATGGAAGCAAGAAAGAAAGAAAAATAAATAAATAAAGGTTTGGCCTGACAGCCTACATCCGTGGATAAAACCAAGGGAGCTACTTCTTTATTGTATTCTCAATTTTTAATTACAATGAACCCTAGTCGGGTATATACAAGAGCTAGGGTTAGCCTAGATGGGCTTACAATATATTGGGTCTCTTTGGCCATTACATTAACATAAACCCAATATCTTTAACAATATATATATATATAGAGAGAGAGAGAGAGAGAGAGAGAGAGAGAGAGAGAGAGAGAGATTAGCAAATCAAGGCGGTTTTTCTCTTTTAGTTAACTGATTTTGAGTCGAAGAAAGCCAAAGAACCTTTGCTTTGTAAGGCCCAATGAATATATCCTTGTTTAAGTAGTGTTTATTTATTTATTTATTTTTGAATTTAACTTCATAGTTTGTGTAGGAATGTCCCACATTTAATTTTTTATTTTTTTATTTTACTTATAAATGTTTTAATTGATGGCCAAACTAGAGAACCTTAATCAGAAAAAGAGGACGCCATTAGGGGGAAAAAACAAATAATAAAGTGAAAAAGGATAGCAACTCAGATTAGGTAATTTTGGTAATTTCAACTATATTCTTGATAATATTGTCCAACAAATGTTCATCACCATCCATGCTTTTGTACCAACTAGTAAGTTACCTATGCGATGCACGGATAATATACCAATTATATATGAAGTTGAGGAGCAACATCCACTTTCCTATTGAAGTATTTGATTGTTTAATAACAAACTAGCTCCTCTAACTTTTTATGTTAGAGCTGGAACCATCAATTGAAATTCATATGCAGTAAATTGGCCACATGGTATGCAGGATATGCAGGACAATACATGTTGATGTGTAAACAAAATTTCTTCTGTTTTAAGCGTACAAATAATGTTCGTAAGATCACTAAAAGTGATTATCCTCTCTAAATTGGATTTCTTATCCCGGAGCTTAACTTGAGTCTATTGGTCTGGCTTTTTTTTTTTTTTTTTTTTTTAATGGCTACTTGGTAAGGACTTGAAGGTATCTCATCTTCCCAATTTTCTCATGCCACAAAGGCGTAATGTAGACATTCCATTTTCAGACCTCCCAATAACTATGATCTTCAAGTTTGATATTGATGCAGCTTGAAAAATGTTATCCTAACTAAAATTCAATTAAACTAGTCGCTAACCCGTGCGATGCACCGGAAATCTATTAAATATGAGATTTTAAAAACTTTTCATTAAACTTCCCACCACAACGATATTAATTGACCAGAACACAAACTTTTAGTATGAAAACAAAGATCATGATATTTAATAGATTGGGTTACACAAACACAAACCACTAAAGGAAAAACATACACAAACTACTATAAGAAAGAATACAAAAACTAAAGAGAGAAAGCTGTGAAGAGAAATTTTCGTACCTTGAGGTTGAGAAAGAAGTGTTTGTAACAAAATAATAGTTTTCGGTAGCACACATAGGTTTATACATATATAGGAGGGTAAGTCAACACCTCCTTCACTGTGAAGGAGTTTGCATTGCATACAAACATAATTTGGAGACTTCTACGCCACTCCAATAAAATCCAATTCCTAATGGGACTCTTAATACATGGCAACCGGATAAATGGTGTTAATCTCACTATACATATCTATATATGATCTTCTAATATCTATCATATAAAATCAGTTTTTAAAAAAAAAAAAAAGAAATGATGCTGACGTGGAAAAAGAATCTAAAATAAAAAGAAAAAGAAAACAATGCTGACGTGGAAAATTGTGGAGCAAACAGAGCTTCGGTTTTATATATATATATATATATATATATAGATGAGCGGATTTTCCAACGATAGAATGCCCATTTCTGCTAATCTATTTTATTATGATCAGTTGGTTCAAGTAATAAAGTGGCAAAACAACTTCTAGCTTGGAGTCGTTTAGATATCTAGAAACTAGATTTTCACATTGATAAATGTTTGGATAAAGTTTAGCTACAAAATTGGTTGTAGCCTTAGGCTACAAACTCACTTGATAAAATAAATATTACTGCTTATTTTGAAAATCTAACCGTTGAATTGCATGTTCTTTATGCTTTTAATACATATGTTAAATTTTATGTCAATCGGATATTATTTACTATATAATTTATAAACTTATATTTTATGCATAATTTAAAATTACAAAAATTTGCAATTTAAAAGTGTATTGATGACATAGTTATTGATCTTTAATTTTTTTTGAAATTTTGCAAACATGGAGGATATAAGAAGAAGATGTAATCCAATGGTGGATTTGTCAAAATTTACCTCCAATAAAAAGATATTGAATGAGTTTGTAGCCTAAGGCTACAATTGATTTTGTAGCTAAACTTTGTAGTAAAATGAGACAAAATTAAGTATTTTTTGGTTTAATATTGTAATAAAACTCTTTCATGGCTACTCAGGCTCAAATGACACTTCTCCGTTAAGAAAGGGTGGTGCCATGGAGGGTAAGGTGTTGTGGGTTCAATAACCATAGGGTGCATGTGTAACTCACCAATAAAAAAAGTCAGATTTCTGGGATTTGCATGGACTTCCATTAGTTTGTAGATGCCATTTTGTGGCAAAATCAGTCTGCCCACATATTGCTGTATCAGTGGAAAATTTAAAGCATGAGTGTAGAAATCTTATTGTTTTTTGTATTCTTTTTAAATACAACCAAAACAACAAAGCCTTAATCCCAAAATTTGGGGTCGACTAGGGATCCTCAACACTTTAGATTTGGCTGGCTGCATATATTCTTTTTAAATATGCTTTCAAAATTGAACTAGAAAATTAATTTTAAAAATGGACTTCATTTGATTCCATTTAATTTTCTTACCTGGGGCAGGGCATAGGTTACTTTCTCTTAACACTTGGCCTTGAACTGTTGCCTTCTCGCAAATTGACTCCTGTCACAATCAAAGAGTGGTGGAGAGGTATTAAAATTCTAAAGCGTGGTACTTGTACTTATTTGGAACCTCTCTTGAAACCCTCCCCAAAAACTGTTGCTTTGATCCTGATGAAGACATACATATGAAAACAAAATGTTTTAACTGATGGCCAAACATAATTAAGTACCTGTAACTCTGTCTATTTTTAAGTACGTTAGCATGTTTCTGAATTTTGAAATATTTAGTGAGGTTACTGTTTTTGATCATATATTTGCTACGTAGGAGAAGAATCCCCAACTGATGGAACTGCTTTTATTTTTGGAAAAGATATATGTTCCAATCCTAGGGCTGCTCGTCGGCGTGTATATATTGATTTATTTCATTCATTTTCCTTTCTTTCTTTTTTCCTTGAATTTAGACTCACTGTTTCTAATATACCAGTGGAACTTAGCTAACTTGTTTTCTTTTATTAGTTAATTTCAGATTGGGTATTGTCCACAATTTGATGCTTTATCAGAATTTTTGACTGTTTGAGATTCCAGAGTACAAGATAGATGATGTATGTATCTTAGTCCAGATCTTATAGTTCATTTTACTCATTAAGTTGGTGTTTAAATCAGAATCTGGTCTGCTCTTTGTGGCCACAACCAACTTAGAATTTCTTCATGTTTGATTCGCTAGGATTTGATTGTGCATCAATGCAATGTTTTTTCTTCTGGGTTCCTTTTCCTTTGTTTGGGATTGAGTGTATTAGTTAGACAATCTGGTTAGTTGTGGGTGTGTGTGTGTGTGTGTGTGTGTGTGAGAGAGAGAGCGAGAGAAGAAGAAGAAGAAGAAGATAATGATGATGAAATGATCTTGATCTGGTTTATTGTTCTCAAATATTTTTTTAGATTGGTAGTAAGAATTTGTATAAATATTTAAAATAAAGCACAACAGCTCTTTGATGTGGAGAGGACACTGGATGTTACTTGATACCCACTGAATTCTAAAAAATGCAGTCTCTATGACATCTGCAATATTCTTTGGTTTACCAGCAACTACTGAAAGCCAAGGAAGGTGAGGAGCTGACGAACATCGATTAATCCCTCAAAATTGACAATTCATGTCCCTCGAAAGTTCTTCTATTTCTCTCCCTTGTGCTCCATGAGCACGATGGAAATAAATTCCAAGCCCTATGTCTGTGGGAGCTTGGTTTCCTTCTTGGATCTTTAAGCATCATATATGCATAATTAGGCATCACACACCAAACACTAAATATCACCACTCTTCTTACACATACAACAACAGTCAACCATGATCATCCCTCACATTTGAGATTTTTAGTTCAGGATTTTGTATGAATCAAGTTTTTTGCTCAATCAAATATTGAATGTTTTACATAGAAGAAATTGTCTTTAACTTTCATTGTGTGATTTGGTATATAGTGACAATCATGTTTTGGATCTTTAATGCCTCAAGCTATCTGAACAGGTTGTAATGGAAAAAGTAGTGGAGTTCGATTTGCTGAAGCATGCAGGCAAACCATCATTTTCCCTTAATGACAAAAACAAGCGCAAATTATATGTTGCAATTGCTATGATAGGAGATCCTCCTATAGTCATTCTAGATGAGCCATCCACAGGTACACATGCTGCTACCTTTTATTTTACATCTTATTAGATAAGTTTTACTAATAGTAAGTATCTTAACTTTTGTTATCAATTCTAGTTAAAAGTATGGTTTTTCAAAATTAAACTTGAAAACTATCAATATTAAACTTGTTATCCATTACAAACAAAAACTAAATCTCAAATCTCACACATTCACAAACTTACAATCCTAAAGCCCCAATACACCACTCTCTCTCAAAAATAGACAGACACTCAAACTACTCTTCAAAGAAACCCACTCCATGCTTTTCTAAGAGTCTTCTCCTCTCCTCTGTGAAAATGTTCAAACTCCTCCATGAAGAAAACCCCTTTTTACTACATATAGGTTTATTTTGTATGCATTGTTTGCTTATCCTTAATTTGAATTGTTTGTGCATGAATCGATTACAATGACATCCTCCCCACCTAATCCTTTAGGAAAATGTTTCATGTTCGAATAACATCTTCTATTCATTGTTAGTGTTATTTCCAATCAACTAGTTTGTTGTTGTTACTAATAATTCATTATTGTAGGCATGGATCCTCTTGCCAAACGATTCATGTGGGAAGTTATATCTCGTTTATCTACCAAGCGTGAAAAGACAGCAGTAATTCTTACAACTCACTGCATGAATGAAGCTCAAGCTCTGTGCACAAGGATTGGGATAATGGTATAGATTATGTGCTCCTTACTAAACTGAAGAACTTGCTAATGTCACTTAAAAAATATTTTGATTCTTTTGTGTTTGATTTGAGGGTTGGAGGCTGACTAAGATGCATTGGGAGTCCACAGCATCTGAAAACACGATTTGGAAATCACCTTGAGCCAGAGGTATGTATGATGACTTACGAACATTTGGAGCTTTTTCGGGAGATTAAATTCTTGTTCCCTGTCCTCAGGTAGAACCTACTGAGGTCAGTTCTATGGACTCTGAAAACCTTTTCCGGATCATTCTAGAAAGGCTTTTGACATTCCTTCCCACCCAGGAAGTTTACCTGATGACCCTGAAGTTTGCATTGGGGGTATTGATTCCAATGCATCAGAAAATGCGTCAGCAATAGAGATTAGCTTGTCAAGGGAAATGATAACTACAATTGGACGCTGGCTTGGTAACGAAGAACAAACAAAGACACTTCTATCTTCAACAAGATTTTCCGATGGGACTTTTGGTGATCAGTTATTTAAGCAGTTGGTTCGACATGGTAGGTACATGCTGATTTATATTCGTTATTTTACTGTTGATACTTTTTTTCTATTAATTTATACTTTTTTCCTTGGGAGTTTGAATGGGAAGCCTTTAAAAGCTTCTGGCTTGTCATTTCCACAAAGCTAATGATATTGCATTACTTTAATTATCAGTATCATCACCATCACTACTACTACTACTTCCAGATTTCATATATTTTTCTTTCCAAACCTTTGATTCTTTTGTTTCAATGCAAACTATGCTTTGATCCTTTTAGTTCTAATTTTGAATCTTTTCCTAATATGTTAAACTCTTGACGTTTCACTAGCTTTGCATGTGTTTTGATTTTCAAAAGATTATTTGTTGTTGGTAGTCGATACTTGTTTATCACACCACAATGTAACTTGATCCACTTTCACACTGTATCTGTATGGTTCTATCTTGTAAGACCAATTAGCTGATGTCCCCTGTGATACACGGGCACAATATAAATTTATTTTAAAATATTATATAAGAAATTACCTTTATGACCACGCAACATAAGCATCTCCACTATTGATTATTTCCTTAAATGGTTAAGATAAATAAAAAGCTAATATGAAACGTTGCAACAAATTTTCAAAAGTAAAATAAATCCAATCAGTGCTCTTTTGTCTATCAAATATTGATATGAATGTCGGAAAAAAAGTCATATAGTTGACAGGGCTTCAAAATTGTGAATCCTAGTCATTTTATTGAGTTTGCAAAAACCATAAGTGTTAATGTAACTTTGATAAAACACCAAAAAGAAAGACACATATGGGTAATTTTAAGAATTTAGTTTGATCAAACCTCTGTCAAAGAAAATATTTTTTTTAATCACTATCATGTTTTATGAGTACATCAAGGGTTACTATACTTTAGCCTAAGCGAAGATTCAATACACTTTTAGGCATGTCACAGCCATACAAATACTCTAACCAAGCTAACTGTTGAATTAGTACAATCATAAACAATTATTTAATTAATACCTATAAGCTCAATTGTATGCTCATGCAAGGCATTGACATTTGTAGGGAAGATGTCTCCCAAATTCTTGCACAGTAGTTGTAGTAGCAACATCATCATTAGTTTAGCAAAAAGAAAAAACATCACCATTAAGCCCAACAACCAAGTGAGAAAAAAAACATTTATATTTTTTGATAAGCAGAAAAAAAATAAAAAAAAATAAAAAAAAACATTTATAAGTGAAGGGGTTGATCACCGTAAACATTTATCATTTGAACTACTTTCTTGAGTACAGTTAAGGTTTAGTACTATTTGTCGGTTAAGGTTTAGTACCATTTGCCTATTAAGTCTTGCTCTATTACAACAATCAATATCATGAATCATTGCTATGTCATTAGGCTTTTTACTCCTATGACTTCCACCTCCAAATTTCTTTGACAACTCTATGTTTGTGTAATACATCCATGCAATCTTTTTCTTGTACACGATCATATGCCTGCTTTGGAAAAGGTATTTGAAAAATACCTCCTTTGTTGTGTTTTGTTTTTTTTTTTTTTAATTTCTTATTGAATTTTAAACTAAATACTTCAAATGAACATAATATTTTTGGACTCAACAAACAAATCAATATTTTTTTCCTGTGTGTTAACAATTATTATTTTTTTAATTTCCTTTCTTATTGAATTACAAACAATTTTTAAAGATAGGTAAACTAAATTCTTCAAACAAACATAATATTTTGGGATTGAACAACAAATCAATATTTTTTCTATGGGTTAAATTTTTTTTTTTTATTGAAGTATAAATTTGTTTTTAGAGAGCTAAACTAAATACTTCAAATGAACATTATATATTGGGATTCAACAATAAATAAATAAATAAACTATTTAAGAGGAACATGAAATTTTGAAAATGATCATACCTTTTTGAAATGAAATGTAAATATTAGGAGAGAAATTATAGAAGCATAACTTTTTGAGTCCTAAGGAGACGAGGATATAAAAATAAATAAATAAAAAAATAAAAAAAGATTTTACAACATGCAAAGCCTTTCACCTACACGTGGGGAGGGTCAAGCCTAGGTCATAATATATGAGGTAATAAATAGGATTGGGCTTTCCATAAGGTATGGTGATCTATTTTTAAAAGGTATTCCATTTTTAGAGTAATTGTCAATAACAACCCATATTTTATATAACAGTAAAAATAAATTACTGTGATCAATTGAGTAACAATTAAAAAAATTTAATAAAAGAAGTTAAAAGAGCTAAATGCAAATTAGAGCACCACATAGTAGGACCTCAATATATAAATATATATATATATATATATATATATATATATATATATTTATTTTGATTCATCTCCCCTTCCAACCCCTCTCCCCTTTCCCTCCCCCCGGCGTAGGGTTAGGTGAAATGTTGAAATCCCTCTACATCAAAACGAAGACATGTCCAAATTATTAGTAGAAGTTCACTATAATTCATATCTCTTACAAATTAATCTCCTTCTCATTTGTATAAAAAAAATGAATAGATATCAGTATTATGAGGATCATTGCCATCACCATTTCTAGTACCTGCTGCAACATTTACAACACCTAAACCATTACTTAAACCAACTATTAATTTGAGATCTCAGTTGTCCTCAAGGCTTAAAGTAATGGAAAAAATGGTAAACTATTATGATATTAAAGAGAACAGTTTTGAGTTTGAACCATGTCCCACTCTAAACATCCCATTATATTAAATATTTTGGCCCTACACATTAAGGGAGAATTTAAACCCACACTCGAGGGGGAGTGTTAGAATAAGGGTTAAATTATTAAACTCATCATTTGTTATCAACTTAAACTTTTGGAATATGTAGGTATTTGCCACTTGTCTTCAGCACTATAGTTATTTATGAAAAACAACCCTAACATGGGCGGTTAATATCAATTTCTGATAGTGCAAAGATCTCTGTACAATATTACTTTGGAGGATGGTGAGTGCAACCCTCTCTTTTCTTAAGTTAAAATAAATAAGTAAAAGAAGAAGAAGAAGAAGAAGAAGAAGATAAAAGGAATAAATTATGTTATGAATATAATTTCATGTATGTCTGGTTCTCTAAGTTGATGGTCAATGTAATCATTTTCTGACTCCTTTTTTGCCTGTCTTGCTATTTTCTACTTACTATTTGAGTTTGTGTAGGTGGCATAGCCTTGCCAATATTTTCTGAGTGATGGCTAGCCAAAGAAAGTTCTCTTTGGGTGATACATTTATTCATATAGGCGATCTTTTCCGCGTTCACTGCTTGCTCATCACGCTGACCACTGATTTTTGTAATCTCTTCATGAGGTATAGTCATCTTCTTGAACCGTTTCACAAACAATTCGTGAGGAAGGTTCAACTGATGCATGCATCTCGTGTTCTTGTTCGAGTTCGGCTGACAAGGTTTTTAGGCCCGTTGTAATTATCAAAGAAGTGGTACATTGTATATAAGTCAAACCTTTTGCAGTTGTAACTTGTAAATATAAGCTTTTGCCTTGATCAAAGGATTGCGGCCCATAATCATATAGGTATAAAGTATAAACCCTCCAAAACCTCTTTCACCAGAAAAATGGAATGGTTGCTCGCTCATAAAATGTGGGCCTTCTCCCAAAATTTAAAAAGAAAAGGTAAATAAATAAAAAAGGTCTTCTTAACATGAAACATTTAAGGGATTGGGCAATGAATAAGGCGCCGTTTGGTCATAAAGTTTAAATATTAGTGTTCAGTGTACACTAGTGTCCAAAATCAAAACACAGTGTTTGGTGGACCATATTTGTTCTCAGTGTTTAGAAATACGTTGTTCAAAAACCCATGTTTTTAAATGCCTCTTTAAAATCACATTCGGCCACTTTTTAAATAATAAACAATAGTTTTGAGTGGCAATTGAGTAATTATTTGAACAATTAAATGGGCCCACCTAGTCAACTTTTTTCCTATCTTGTCTCTTCTCTTCTGAAGATTCACGCCGAATCTACACAGTTAGGTACCAAATCTTAATTAAAAAAAATTTATTTTATTTTGCACTTTAGTCAGCTTTTTTCACAAAATTAAACACACATACCAAACACATATTTATGTTTTTTAACAATGAAATATATTATTTAAACCATGATACCAAACACATTTTTTTGTTTTATAAACACCAAAAACACGTTTTTCAACGATATTTTTTAAACCATAATTTTCACATCTTTTTAAACAACAATTTTTGAGCTTTATAATTGTTCAGGCACTTATTTTTATAACATCATGTGGAAATCTGTTTAGGGAATACTTGCCTACCAAAAAATAAAAAAATAAAGATCAAAACCACAAGAAAAAACATGGGCCAATAAAATCACCTTACACTAGAGGGTTGGGCTTTGATTCCCTCAAAAAATTATGTAGTCTTTTCTTCCCCCTACTAAAAATTCTGTTGTTAAAAATCCATAACGTACTTAGCCCAAAAGCCCATTGATTCAATTTCTTTTCCAGAATACATGATGTGGGCCAAGAAAGCCCAATAAATGTCCTCTCCAACCGGGCGCAAAACGCCCAAGGAACCGGCTTCACGCAAATCTAAATGAAAGGCTACCTAGGCCACCCATCTATTAAGCAAGATTCAGTTCACACTAAAATAATAGGCCATGAAAAAGAATGGCATATCCTAGTCAAGGACAGGAAAATTATATAGCAAATAGAGAACGGAATGGTAGCTATATTTTTTAACTCCTTGTTTAGATAGAACTAAGTGCTCAGCAAGACAAACAACACTAAAGAACAATATATTAGGCTAAGTACAAGAGGATGGACACAAGGCAAATATGATTCTCTTCTCAATTTATAGGGGAAGGGATGGCTTAGCTTTCTTCTGAAGCTAAGTGTGGAGATAAGCTTATTAGATAAGTTGCAACGGATTTGATGTCGATCTCTATTTGAAATTTGAAAGGAAGTTAAAGATGATGCTGAACTTGTGTTACCTTCTACACCTGTTTGGTGTTTTGGTTACAACTTTCTACTCAAAATTCCAATTGAATCGGAATTAATATTTTTTGAAAGGAAATTTAATTCTCTACAACTTTTTCAAAAATAAAGAAAACCAAATTTCAATTTTATCCAATCCAAAAATGCAATTCAAGTTGCTGCTAAAAATAGTACAGTAACATTTTTGAGCATTTTCTGTTATTTTTGAATCTTTTTCATGGATTGTATCTTTTTCTCCATCCAACTTGTTTTTCAAAAGAGCAGATAAGATTCCATAAAGGAAAACCCTTTTTATTATTTCTTAAAAAATAATAAAATAAAATCCAATAAAAAATTTACACTTAATTTTAAATTAATTCTTGTTGAAACCAATCAAAATTAAGTATTTAAAATAAGATGTGATTAGGGCCCATTGTATAGGTGAGCCATGATCATTGAAAATTGTTTGTATGATAACTTTTGATTAAGTGATCCAATCAAGGCTCATGACAAATCATTGTGATCGTTAAAGTATCAAGATTTATTTTGTATCACAAATCTGAAGATCTAACTGTTGAAATTATGATCATGCCTTAGTGCAAAATTACCGTTTTGCCCTGAATATCAGTTGAATGTAAGTTGTAAAATGGGGTGTCTACAAAATGCCCCTCATTGACAAAGTTTGAAAAGCAGATGTTAATGTAAAAGAAGATCCCAAATTCCAATGTGTGATGAAAATTTGTGAAAGTATGGGATTTTCATTGCAATTTGTGGATTTCAGAAAAATTTTGAATCTAAAAAATTGCTTGAAAAAACTTTGTGAAAGACTTGGTAAATTTTGTAAGAACTTGTTGGTTAATAAAATTTCTTAACCTAAATATGTTGGGAATTTTTTTTTTTTTTTTTAAACCTTGTTAGTTAGTTTTTTTTTTTTTTTTTTTTTTGAATTTTATTAAAAACCTTGTTGAGTTTTTTGAGAAAAACTTTTTATTTTTTTTAGATATTTGAAAACTTTGTCGGGTTTTCTTATGAAGATCTTGGCAAATTTTCTTAAAACTTATCTTTTTTTTTTTTTTTTTTTTTTGAAAATTTTTGAACTTGAAATTTGTTGAAAATCTTGTTTTATTTTCTTAAAAAAAAAAAAAAAACCCTTGTGGTATTTTATGAAAGGTTTGGTAATCTTGTCAAAATCTAGAACTTGTGAAAACATGTTGGGAATTCTTGGAATGACCTTGTCGTGTGTTTTGGAAAATGGATGAAAACCTTGTTGGGTTTTTTTGAAAGCTGTAAAAACCTTGTGATTGTTTTCAAAACATTGTGGAGCTTTATTTGTTTGAGAGATGTTTAAAAGATGCCGAAATTTTCTGAAAAACTTATTTGATTTTTCTAGAAAGTCATGAAATCTTTTTTTTGAAAAAACTTGTTGTTGTTGTTGTTGTGTTTTTTTTTTTTTTTTTGAAAATTTTGCTTAAAAACCTTGTCGGGTTTTGAGATTTTTATTAGGAAACCTTGCCTAGCTTTTTGAGAATTGTTTGAAAAACCTTATCAATTTATATTTGGATTTGTTGCATGAATTGTGAAAACCTTGTTGAGTTTTATTGAAAAATTGTTGAACTTCCAGAGTTTTGTGAAAATGTAGAAGTCTTGTAGAATATATTTTGAATTTGTATGAAAATCTTATTGCATTTTAAGATTTTCTAAAAATGTTTTAATTCAAAAATCATGTTGAATATTGTGGAATTTTGTCAAAACATTGTTGAGATTTTTTTTTTTTTTTTTTTTTGAAAATTTGTTACATGAATTATGAAAACCATGATGGTTTTTGTTAAAAATTTGTGAGAATTTTGAAAACCTTTTCAGTTTTCCTTGAGAAAAGTTATGAATTTTCTAAAAATTTTGATGGATTTTTTGAAAACCTTTTTGTGATTTTCAAGAAGGTTTCAAGCCTTAGAGTCTGAGATGCTAGACAATACTCTTCTAGAGTCCAAGGATTGAAAATGAGAGAGACATCTAGTCAATCAATGTGAGACTTCTTAGTCAATCGAGGTGATGTAGATGTGAGGGACTTATAGTCAACTTCAATGAATGCAAAAGACTCCTTAGTCGAGCCTTGTGTGATGTAGGAGACTTCTTAGTCGATACATGTGAGATGTGAGACTTCTTAGTTGATTTAGTGATCTGGACTTGAAGTTTCTATTGAATACTAAAATGAATGAGAAATCCTTGCCTAATTATTACAAAGATGAAAATTTTCCCTTTTCAAGCTTGTTAGAAACCAGTTAATTTGGACCAATGCCCCTAGCATAAACATGCTTGCATAGAAAAATAGATGAAAAGCTTGCATATGAAAACTAATGGGCCAATACTCATAATTTTGGCATGCTTAATGCAGATAAAAAAGCAAATGGGCCATGCCCCTAGTTTAAAGCTATTTGCAAACAACTTTTGTCATTTTTATTATTTGATGACTATTGTTTACAGATCTTTTTAATAGGTTTCCTACGCACCTCTGTTCAAGAAGACCAGGTTAGACATAGTCCAAGTTTGTAGGGAAGACATCTAGTCCACCTAAAAGATGATCATGGCTTCTAGCCAAACCTTGCATGGTATTTCCAAAATGGACATGTCCATGATTTTTTTTTTTTTTGGAAAGAAATTGATTTTCTTTTTGTTTTGAAAAACCATTTGGTGCACAGTGGTGTCTTTTGAGAAAATTCTTTTTTCTTTTCCAAATGATCACGAGATAATCATTTCAACAACTATTTTAGCATATCATACTATTTAAGAGTCAAGTCAATCTTTTTGACTAAAAAGGATCAAAGCCATTAAATACATGTAATCAAATTTGCATCCTCTTTTGAACATTGTTGGATTAGGTCTTCAAAGACTACCAAAGAATAATAAGTTATCTATGTGAGTAATTTAAATAAGTTAGCAAAAATAAGATTTTCTTAAGAATAATGACCATTTTAGTATTTTTCTTTAAACTAATAATAAATTAAAAAGACCTAGAATAGTAATAAATTACCAATGACAATGTCTGCAAAAGTTAGATATGACAATGAGTATTTCGTATCATAATAAAGGTTGCAAGGAGAGTAGGGGCGGTGTTATGTAAAGTTTAGGGTTCAAATGAACCCCCTGAGCTTGCATTTTTTTATTATATAATATTTTTTATTTTTTATTTGGTCCTCTTAAAATGAAAATTTGAACACCCTGCTCTAAAAATTTTTTAAGTCCAGTTGAAATAAGCTTAAATATGATATTCTTAACAATACGTTGGTCTTTTTAAACACACGCGCACACACACACACACACACACACACACACACATAAAAGCCCAACAAAAAAAAAAAATTGTTCATCTTAATCCTCAAAGAGAGTCTGTTTAGATCTTAACAAATTTGAAATAAACTAATAGAAAATTCTTAGTATACATTGTACTATCAATATAAGATTTACATGGTCTGTAAACAAACGGGGATTGTACATTTTTTGCAAATTTGTATAATATTGTACACATTTATTTAATTTACAATGTAAATCTTGCATTGATAGTCCAATGTAAACATATAATTCTCCTAAATTAATAGATAAAAAGTATTTTTAAGTAGTAATTGTGGAAACCCAATGACCGAGGGAGGGATCATTGAGTTGTTATCATTATTATTAACGCATCATAATCCCGAAGAGGGAATCCACCCGAGAAAGGGAAGAGACAAAGGAACTTTGGGAGATTCAGTCGGGAAGAATAAGGTGTGGAGAGAGAGTCTTGGAAAGTATGGGAAGTTTCCAGTGAGAAGTAGCTTACTGCCTCTGCATTAAATGGTTGGTAACAATTTTATCAACTGCATTGATGAGGAAGTGACCTGAACAGTGGAGTTCACAGCTAAGTAGCTTCTTTTATCACCTTCATCAGAAGCTTAAAGGGACATGTGCCATGATGAGAATTTGGGTAGGTGGAGATGAGAGGCCAAGATGTGACACACTGAGAAGTATATAAGGAAAGGGACTCTCAGATACGGGGGATTCAAAAAAAAAAAAAAATGAATCAAGGAAGGGAGATTAGAGCTAGAATAGTAACTGAGAAAAAGAAAGTGAACAGTGTATGTAACAACTAAGAACATTGTTCTAGAGCAAGCTTGTAAAGATTCATACACATAAATCTTAGACCTCTAGTCCTTCCTTCTCTATCTGTGTCCTCGAGTGAAGTCCAAACTTGTTCATCCTACTCTTTTTACAAGTATCTATTGATTTGGGCTAGGTTTAGGAATTCCAATATCACTATTTTTTAGTGGGCTTGAGCCACTAAATTTTGTGCACTTATAGTAATAATTAAAGTTTATTTAATGAAAATAATTAATATGTCCATTGTATTAAGAAAAAAAATATGTCAAATGAACTTATGATCTATCTTCTTTTTTTTCTAGTAAATACTATGGACAAATTTGTAATAAGATATCTTCTTGCTGACCCTCTTATAAAAAAAATCCTAGAGCCGCCACTGAAGAAGAGATTGTTTTGTCCTTAATAACCAAGTGAACTAGTGGATTGAGTTTTTTCATTTAGTGTAAAATATTTTTATTAAAAAAAAATGACAAATAGATAATAATAACTATATAAAAATAAAAAATATTGTACAAGCTTAAAAAAGTAAAATGGTCACACTTACCCACATTGGCAATAGATAATGATGACAAATGATAATAAACTATCATGTAATAATTTCAAAATATGAAAACTCGTAGAAGAAAGTTGTAAAACTTCATATATTTGTGTTTTTTTTTTTTTCAATAATTCAATATATTCAAGTTTTCTTTTTTAAAATTTTATTTAATTTAAGATTCTTAATGACCCCTCTAAAATAAATTCTCAAAGAGCTGCCACTGCTCTCTAATCCATTTTATTTAGCTAAATACATTAAAAAAAAAAAAAAAAATTGTACCCCTAACCAAAAATATCCTACCCCTTACACTATCACTTTTTTTTGTTACAATGAACAAATGATGATCACTGAATATCATAAAATCTGAAACTTATCACAAAAATCAACATTGATTTCACTTCATACGCTATTGATTTTTTTTAATGTACTAATAAATTTAGTTTTTATTATTATTATTAATTTTTTTTTTTGTAGTGGGCTAGAAAATACTCTCGTGTATCACTTGTTTCAGTTTTTGATTTTTAATAATAATGGGCCTTCGAGTTGGACCCAACTATCAGCAGCGGATCAATCACTTGGATCAACCACTTAAAAAGTCAAAACGAGAAAAGGCCCATAAGCTTAACATAATGAAAATACGAGTGATCCAAGTCCAAATTTTTTTTGAATTTCAAAAAAATGTTACCGTTGAGAAATTAGGCTATATTAAACATCCCGTGGAGCACAAAGCCTCTGTTTTGGCTTTGTAAAACAGGGAGAGAGAGAGAGAGAGAGAGAGAGAGAGGTATCAGCAATGGAGGCGTTCGAGAAACTAAGAGAAAGCCACTATTAATCAATTTAATGTTTAATTCTAATTTCAATTCTGGGGTTTCGGTTTTCTTTAGTATAGGATTCTTCTTGGTTTCTTGTCATTGCTATTCACTTGCATCACAACAAATCCATTGTGGGAGAAAATCTATTTTGATTTTCTCCTTCTAATTTC
This sequence comes from Castanopsis chinensis, assembly GCA_032878915.1. NCBI lineage: Eukaryota > Viridiplantae > Streptophyta > Magnoliopsida > Fagales > Fagaceae > Castanopsis > Castanopsis chinensis. The sequence continues at coordinate 17,374,312 of JAVQMG010000130.1, forward strand.
ATTCTCATCCCCTTACTCTGGCCTCTGCATCACCACACTGCCGCTGGTCCACCCCCCAACAGCCAGACCTGACCCTCCGGTGAGTTCGATGCCCATACAATAATTAAGGTAATCTCCAAATTTTCTCAATCTAAATGCTTCGTTCATATTTATACACAGTTTCAAGTTTGTGACTTGAAAAATAAAAATAATAATTTGATGGGTATGTTGGATTAAAATTTTGTATTTGTTATGTTGTGGCAGTTTTGTTGAGTTCTTTGGTTAGAATGATATACACAGCGATTGACAATTTCTACGCAACCGATGAGAATCTAAAGAACTCACCTTCTAGGAAAGATGGTATTGATGAAGTATGAATCTATGGCTGTGATCTAATCCAAGAAAGTGGCATCCTGTTTTTTTGATTTCTTTATATGTTGGGTTTATGAAATTGTTAACTTTTCTTAATTTTGTTGGTTCAGTATGTTACCTTAATCTTTGTACCTATAGACCTGAAGCTGTGGCGACCGGGCAGGTTCTATTCCATCGTTTCTATTGCAAGAAATCGTTTGACCGCTTCATTGTTAAGGTTAAGTTCTGTCTCTTATCATTCTCTCTTTATATTGAGAATAAATGTAGGAAAGAAAAGTGTTCTTTGAAATGTATCCATGATGTTCTAATTGTTGGAATTATGTTTAAATTCACCCTTTCCTAATAGTTGAAGTTTTTGGGACAATCAGTAATTTACCAGGAATCAATGCAGGTGGTCATGAGTTCAAACCCTACCTTCACTCCAACTTTCTTTAAAAATGTTAAAAATCCCATGTGTTGGGCTTCACTTCTTAAGGTAGAGTTTGAGATTATACATAAAGGGAGTGTTAGAATTACTGTTAGATGATTAAATACACTGTTTTCTATTAGTTATGCCTTTGGGATAATTGATTATTTACCACTAGTTTTGTATCCGTAATTCACCACTACCAAGTCCAACAGTTGCCTTGAGATTCATTGAATTAAGGTCCTTGTTTTCCAGAATGTATTTTTATTCTTACATTTTCTTAGCAACAAATGAATAATAGTTGTGTTACTAACTTGGAACAGCATAAAACTTCTATGCCCATGTAACTCGTCCCTTAATTTTCTGGGATATGGTAATTTTTTACAGAAAGTTACTGCAAGCTGCTTGTGGCTTGCATCAAAGCTGGAGGAAAGCCCAAGGAAAGCAAGACAAGTCCTTATTGTTTTCCACAGAATAAAGTGTAGGATGGAGAACTTACCGATAGAGCATTTGGAGATCGGTTCACAGGTTAAGCACCCACCTTCTTTTCCATAGAATTACTTGTTTATCATTTTCTTCTTTGGCACAAGAATTTAATTTTTCTTCTGTTTTTTCCTTTTGGCAACCACCGAGTATAATGGCTTTGTCTGAATAGGTGGTTAATTTTAGCACTTCAGGTGCCTCTGCACTTATATAGTCCTCCTATTTTTCTCTAAAAATGCAATAAAATCTCATGGTTTCCTTGTTTATCCTATTACTTTTCTAACAGAAATATCATGACCTCAAGACTGACTTGAACAGAACAGAAAGACATGTATTGAAAGAGATGGGATTTGTTTGTCATGTTGAACATCCTCATAAATTCATAACCAACTACCTTGCCATTCTCGAAACACCTCCAGAACTGAGGCAGGAAGCTTGGAATCTAGCAAATGATAGGTACTTTTTGCAAATTGACTATTCATGGGCAAAATTTATGCACTTTCTTTTCTTATTATTTGGTTATACATCTAACAAGGGAACTTTGCATCTAAAATTTGTATCCTTCAGTTAAGTCTTACTAATAAAAAAAGTGTCATTTAGTTTACATATCTATATAGATAGTATTCATAACTATCAAAAAAAAGGAAAGAGAAAGTATTCATAGATGTCTTTTTATAATATTAGATTTTTGTAGGAAGTGTTCATAATTTGACTAGTATGTTTGAGTGTACACTAAATACTCTTTGGACAATGTATAGTGCTTTTATTTTTGGTGGGCTACATAAATCCTTCTTCTCCAATCAGCCCTCTCTTTAATGCCTTTAGCTCCTTGAATCTATAAATTGCCTTTTTTTTTTCTTTTTCTTTTTTTTCTTCTTTTTTTTCTTTTTATGTTGCACTGGCCATGCATATAATTTGATGCAGAAGACATCTTGACAGTTCTTTGTTTAGTTGGTAGTCACACTGTAGTATGTAAGACAATTGCATTCTTCTATGCTTCAGAATAACGGGGTCGAACTCCAAAGCACTCAATTTTTTTTTTATTTGTGGTGAGTTATGTCTGCTGATTATTGTGGTTGCTTCTGTTTGTAATGCCTTGTCTCATTTCAATAAAATTATTCATACTTACATAATTATTCATACTTATATATGTGCTTCTGTTTGTAATGCCTTTAAATATGTGAAACTATGGTAGCCCTGTTTGAGTCTATTATTATACCTGGTTTCATGCTCAATTTTCTCTTCAGCCTTTTTTTCCCCTTTAAACAGTCAACTGACATTTGAAGATTCATTTTATAGCTGTGTTTAGTACTAGGTATTGTTTTTTTCCAGTTGCAACAATATCTATCTCTTTTCAATTTTGAAATTGGGAAAACAAAACTTCTTCTCAGACATTAGAAAGAGAAGTATTTGCCTACCTGAAGAGCTGATAAGTTTGATTATTATGTGAATGTAAAAAGAGAGTTTTGCCTAGTAAGAAAAAGAATAAACTATTGACTGTCAGAATCCATTATTAGCCAGAATGATTAAGCTTTGCTGTGACATGGCATTCAGAGATCTGCAGGAATGTCTAAGCTAAAACTGTCTTCTTTGAGTTCTATATCCCTATTTTAACAGGAAAGTTTCTTTAGAATTGATCTAGTGGAGATTCTGTGGAAGACTGCTAGAAATGTTAATATATGTTGATTTGTTGTTAATATGATATCAATGGGAAAAGTGGTTAACTTAGATAAGGGTATTAAAGAAAAAATTATAGAAAGGTGCCAAATTAAGGAAAGGGGAGCAATTAGAAGAATATCATCAACAAATTAACATATGTAAACTCAGTTTTTTATATATTCACTTTTTTATATAATTATAGTGGATGGCAGTATTGTTTTTATTGGTCAATGTCAGTAAGATTTCTACCTATGACCTGTCCTGTCCCTAAATCCTAAACCCTAAACCAAGGGGCCTTAAAAATGGTTAGTATCGTTGTGGTTTATTGTCTTAAGTGGTCTTAAAATCAAAGGCATGAGTTGATGATACTGTGCTTGAAAGCTGGTCAGAATATGTGTTGTCTTCATAAAATGATATTATAATGTAATAATATGATATGGCTGGTAAGACCCAAGTTTCCCAATATATCACATTTTGTTTATGTTTCATTGAGGTGTTTTGAGTATTCATTTCTTTTTCATCTTCATTCAGGCATAGGGAATGAGGCAGGATGTAATTTCTTACAACGATACGCTTTCTGCATTGACAAGGATAGCACATGAGGAAGGCATTTGAGGATTGTACATGTAAGTTCTTCCTTAGTTTGATGTGTATTATGTGAGTTTGCAAATAAACTACTTATATTATAAAATAAAAATAAAAAATTGTTAGAATGATTGAGACCCATGCTGCTCAAAGCGATTACTAAAACATGCTTTCCACATCATTTAATTCAACAAAGAAAATCTTCATGCTTTGTTCTTTTTGTCATGATATTTTGTTGGTTTGAAACAGTGGCATTGATTGGTTTGTTCCTTCATTGGCCGGGATAAATCATGTTGCCATTCAATTTCCTACATATGAAAAGATCAAGTCTTATATGGCTAGAAGGGGAGGTACATAAAGTTTGATGAGGGCCCCTAGCCAACCTCAATAAATATGGGACTAAGGCTTGGTTGTTGTTGTTGATGACATATATGGTGGTGTTGGTTGTTAATGGTTGCAATGACCGATGATGGTGGAGGTGATGTAGTTGATGCTTATGTGGTCACTTCATAGCATAATTTTTCATAGTGATGGCAGTCTCATCAGATTCATGGAGGTGGTGGTGGAGATGTCATTGTGGTTGTTGATGAAACTGGCAGTGTCAAGCATCAACAAAAAATAATTGTTTTGAGTGACCTTGTTGCATATGTCATATTGACTATTGGTCTTGAATCCTTTTTATCATTTTTCATATGTCATATTATGTTCTGCCATTGACATTTTCAGGAAAAGGAGGCTGGACGAAATAAGATTTCAGCAATACAGCCGAACCTCTTTATTCAATCATGGATCCTACAAGGTAAGTGACATTTTTTACTATTATAAGATAATGTGATGCACTTCAGTGAATGAATATGATGACACAAAGGGTTATGGATATCTTGTGGATTTTTTAATTATGTATGTCAATATCTGTGACATTTGTATTTAGGCAATTTCTTTGCTTATGGACCTCAATGGTGGAAAAAACAAATAGCAAATGTTATGGTGGGAAAGTGGTTAAAGTGATACCCTAACAAGTTGCTAGCTAATTAACTGAACTATGCATATTTATCTTCAAATTAAAACAAGGCCATGCGGGGCATTAGGCCTGCTAGTATTCTTGTGGACTGTCTTCAACTATCAGTAAATATGCCTGTTGGATTGACAGCTGCACCAAACAAACTGTCAGGGTCTTCCTCGCTTGAGATTCAACAAGGAAGGGAATCTTCTCGCTGTTACAACAGCAGACAACGGATTCAAGATACTTGCAAATGCTGCTGGTCTCATATCTTTAAGACCCATTGAACCCCCCATCTTTTGATGCGTTGAGATCGCCCATTGAATCGGCTGCAGCCAAGGTTTAAATCATTTCTTTTAGTTTTGTTTGCATGCTTTTAAAAATATTAAATAAAGATCTATTGGGATCTCCTTTTTGTGTCTATTCATTAGGTAGCTGGCACTCCTGCTATCACAAATGACAATCCAGTCAATTGCAAAGTGGAAAGGAGCTCTCCTGTCAGGCCTTCTCCAATTATTGTATGCAGCTTGATCTTTCTAACTTGGAATGCGAAATTTTTGTTGAAAGTTTATATTTTGGCTGTAGCAGCAATTATGCATGTTGGTTAGCTTGCATTCAACATATCATAAAGAGACATGCACTATTTAAATCCTCTGATTTCCCTAGTTCCGGGTTTTAACTAAAACATGTCAAGGAAATAAATAAAGCAGTCAACTTCCCATCATGTATTAGTTTCTTGACACAGTTCCCTTTTTTGGGCCTGCCTTTTTAAACTTTTACTTTTCGTGTGTGTGGTGTGAAACATGCCTAGTGACTGGTTCATGGATGTGGCACTAGCTGTTTCAATGTTTTCCCCTGCTTATGATATTACCTCTTCTTCTTGGGAAAACCATTTTCTATTATTTTTCTTTCCACACCCTTCCCCCCAAACTTTCTTTGTAAATGAGCCACTGCATTTTGGCAAATACATTCTGGCATAGTGTTGATTTTATTTTTTAACTTTTATATCTTTGAAGAATGGAGTTGATCCAAATGGTAGAAGCATGGAAAAGCCAAGAACCATGGAGGATGTAACTGATAGAACCAAACCTTGGCAGTTGTCTGAAAATGTGGATGCTGTCCAGTTCTGATTAGTTACCATGCCTGAAGGCACAGATTCTTCCAGCAAGGTTTGTAAAGTATCTTTTATTTAATACCTAATTTTCAATAAGTATTATAAATTTTACTAGAAGTTCAAAAAAATTAATACACAGGTTGGTTATAATGTGACCTCTCAACTCTCTGCAAGTTTACCATATTTGACTTTTTTTTATAAGGTTTATATACTTGGTGATGCATTCTGTCCTATGCAAATTCTGGGGTTTTGGCACTTGGGTCAGATGGTGTTCAGAAGCTGTGGAAATGGGCACGGAACGAACAAAATCCAAATGGAAAGGTACTTGCTAGCTTAAAGCATGTTCACTTAGTTTTTTTCCTTAATAACTTGTGTATGTCTGCTTGAGATTTTTCTTTCTTGGGGGAGATTTCTGAAGTCTGTGTGTGTTTAAAGGCCACTGCCAATATTGCTCCTCAACACTGGCAACCAAACAGTGGTCTTCTTATGGCTAATGATGTCTCAGGTGTCATCCTTGAAGAATCAGTACCATGTATAGCACTATCAAAAAATGACTCATTTGTGATGTCAGCCTGTGGTGGAAAGGTTTCATTATTTAATATGATGACATTCAAGGTAAGTCATTCCATACATGTCTCGCAAACTTCATCAGAATTGGGATTATTAATGGATTGCCATCAATTGCTCTAATTTGTAGGTAATGACAACATTTATGCCAGCACCCCCTGCTTCTACCTTCCTAGCATTTCATCCTCAAGACAATAACATACATCATGGCTATTGGAATGGAGGATTCAACTATACACATATAATGTTAGAGTTGATAAGGTAATTACTTACTACACAGGTTAATCACACTACCCCCCACCCCCCCAAAAAAAAGTGATTTCTTTTGCTCCCTTAATATAAAGTGGTGTGAATTATATGCTGTTTTAAGGTAAAATCAAAACTGAAGGGACACCAGAAGCGAATAAGTTTAGCTTTTTCAACGAATCTTAATTTCCTGGTTTCGTCAGGGGCTGATGCTCAAGTAAGTGGCATATGTGGTTCTTTTGCCATTTAATACTATTACAATACAATAATAATTGTCAAAAAATTGTAAAGAAGTGACATCCTTTTGGTAAGATAAGGGTGTTACTTAAGGTGTTGAGTGTCCTCAGCATGTTACTAAACAGTCTTTTGTGGGATCTGTGTATGACTAAATTACTATTATTTGCGGTATAGCTTCCTCATCTTGTTTTAGACCTTTTGAATTTCAAGTTGTCATTCTTTAGGAGTGTTTTGTATATTGAAACTATCTTCTCTTTTGAATAAAGATTCCTTTACTTATGTTAGGAAAAAAAATCATCATAGGCTTTTTACAAGAATTATGCTCCTATCTTGAGACTTAGATACCAAAGTTTTTATATTTTATTATAAACCTTAGAGCTTGACTTTCAGTGCTTTTTGGGTCTTAGAATGTAACACTAAATATATATATATATATATATATATTATGTCAAAATATTTCTATAATATGAACTTCTGTCATGTTGTCTTTGTTTCTATTTTGTAGAAAATAATAAACTTTGATTCTGTTAAAAATTGAGTGGGATAAGGCTTAGATGTTAAGCCAATGAGCTCTAGTTCAGTTGGCAACTTCTCCCTTCTAAGTGCTTGGAGAAATGTGCTAAGACTAGATTTTAAATATGATTGATCCTTACATTATGTTTCTGCAAGGCATGTTGAAAGCAGAGGAGCCCTACATTGACAAATTGATATGGAAATTTGAGTTTATTTAGGCTAAAAGTAACTTGTTTTCCTTTTCTTTTGAATTTTAAGTAACAAAAGGTTAAACAAACACAAAATCATGAGTGTTCTTTGGAAATTCCAAAGCTATAAATTCATAACGGTTCTAATGAGAAAACTATAAATTCTTGAATTTGAATTGCTGTGAGGACAGTTATATAGATGATAGTTTCGATTGCAAGTGTGTTTTCTTGAATTTGCTTATTACACAACTAGTGGTATTGAGCTCTTTTATCGCATTCTTTGTTTATTAGAACTAATGGTTGTGTTTGTAGTGGACTGATTTAGATATGACATCTAGCTGTTGGATATGCATAGCTGACAATTTGTCTTCCCTTTCTGATTGACAGCCTTGTTCAATAGGATTTGCTACTGGTGGAAAATCATTCTTAATGTGCGGTGGGTTTTGCTTTTTGCCATGGTCATGGAATCTTGCACAGGTAATTTTCCTTTGAAACTACTTGTCTTTTATCTATTTTTTATGACGATTGATTGTCCTCCAAGCAGCGGCAGGTTATGGCCTAGGCTACTTAAGCCTTGGCCTAATGGCCGGTATAAGTGAATGTGTCGATGCTAAAGTTCTAGGATTGAGTGCAAATTTAAGCCCAATGTTGATTTTGAACCTTTCTATATATTTATCTGGTTGATTCTTACCAAAATTCTTATTTGCAATCGAATATGCAATTCTTATTTAACTATCTGTAATCTATGACCATTATTTTCCTTTTTCTATTTTCACATGATTTTCTATAAAGAATGGTGGTGTGAGGACTCTTATTTAACATTATAAAAAGGACAAAGTTTAGCTACAAAATTAGTTATAGCCCTAGGTTACAAACTTACTTAATATCTTTTTATTAGAGGTGAATTTTGATAAATCCACTATTGGATTACATCTTCTTCTTATATCCTCCATGTTTGAAAAATTTTAAGAAAATTAAAGATAAATAGCTATGTCATCAATAAATTTTTTAAATTACAAATTTTTGTAATTTTAAATTATGCATAAAATATAAGCTTATAGATCATATAGTAAATGATATTCAATTGACACAAAATTTAACATGTGTATTAAGGGCGTAAAGAATATGCAATTCAACGGTTAGATTTTCAAAATATATTGTAATATTTATTTTATTGAGTGAGTTTATAGCTTTAAGCTACAACTAGTTTTGTAGCTAAACTTTGTCCTTATAAAAATTTAGCCCAGCAATTTAAAGTTGGTTCCTAAATTAAAGTTAGTCCTATGGTGTCTAGTAGTCCAATGGTACTTTACATATTTCTCAATTTTATTTATTATTGGTAGACAACTTGGTAATATTTATTTGGTTCTATTTGGATAATTTCAAAAATTTCTTTGCTTTTATTTTTTTAGGATTTTTCCCTTGTCTAGCTTTGACTTGTTTCTCAATTCTTGTTTTTAGCCTTGGAAAGCCAAGAAAAAATCCGAGGCCAAAGCAAGAATTGAGAAACAAGTCAAAGCTAGACAAGGGAAAAATCCTAAAAAAATAAAAGCAAAGAAATTTGTGAAATTATTTTTCTAACCTTTAAGTTTGTGTCAAGGTGATCTTCTACGCTTAAAGTAGTGTAATTCTAGTAAGACCAATTGATCATCAACAATAATGATATGTTCTTTGTATTCTTCGTATCCTTCTTCGTTGTCCATAAAGTATTGTCCATCAACTAGTTATTCTACTGTCTTGGATTTTTTGGACATCCTAAATTTTTGCTCCTTAGCAACTCTTCCATATTTAGGTGTTTGCTAACTTTCAATTTATATAAATTTTCTAAACAATTATTGAATCAAACGTTCTATTAGGATTATCTAAAATATGGAGCTTTGACAGCTATCTGGCTAAACCAATTCTTGTGTAGTTTTAGAAGAAATTTTTTCCTATTTCCCTCTACGTTCTTCTCCCTTTCCCTCTATCTAAAGTGCCAAAGCAACCTATTCTCATTCTACAACCCTTCCTTCTTCTTACCTCTCGCCTTTCTTAGATCTTGTGTTTTTCTATAGACTTGAGGTTGGGTACTTCCTCATCTAATGAACTACTTATTTCTACTATTCTTTATTATCATTTCTTTTAATGTATATATGTTAGAGGAAATGAGGTCTAGTTTATTATTTATTTAATTCATATTTATTATTAATTATATAAATTATATAAATTATATATAAATTATATATAAAATTATTAAGATTTTTAAAATTATATAGGTCCTGCGAGCCCCCACCATATGTGAGGAGTCTACATAAGCTGTTCAAAGGCTAATAGAGGAGTCAGATAAGTTGATCATTGACTCTTTAGCCAAGATTAACATTTTTTTTCTATAATTCACAGGAACAAAATAAAAGGTTTGGTGAGGTCTAGACTAGGCTGGGTTGTGGACAAAATCAAAAAGGTATTTTCTATGAATTCACAGGAACAAAATAAAAGGTTTGGTGAGGTCTAGACTAGGCTGGGTTGTGGACAAAATCAAAAAGGTATTTTCTATTATTTATTTTATTAATATATTTATTTTATTTAAATATTTAGCTGTTGAAAAGCTAATTGAGGAACTGGATAAGTTAAGCATCGACCCTCTAACCAAGATTAACATTTTTTTTTCTATGATTGATAGGAACAAAAAAGAAAGACTTTGTGAGGTCCTGACTATGTTAGGTTGTAAACAAAATCAAAGAGATCTTTCCTGACTATTTTATTAGCCATTCAAAGGCTAACAGAGGAGTTAGGTAAGTTGAGCATCAACCTTCTAACCAAAAGTAACAAGTTTTTTTTTTTTTTTTTATGATTCACAGAAACAAAAAGAAAGGCTCGACAAGGTCCTAATTAGGCTCAGTTTTGGAAAAAAATCAAAGACACCATTTCTATTATTTATTTTATAAAGAGATTTATTTTATTTATTTATATAGCCCCTTAAAGGCGAACCAAGGAGATGGTGATAACCTAGATTCAAGAATTTGAAAGAATTATTAAACAAAGTCACTTATTTAATTATTGAAAAAATAAGAAAACCAAAATTGAAAAATTCTAGTCATTTTATTAATTTTCAATTGAATTTGCCGTGTAAGCTAAGCATCAACTCTCTAACCAAGATTAACATTTTTTTTCTACGAATCAAAGAAACAACAAAGAAATGCTCGGCAAGGTCCTGACTAGGCTGGGGTGTGGAAGTTAAATAGGCTCCTGTAAACAAAAGCAAAAAGATATTTTCTATTATTTATTTAATTTATATAATTTGCCGTTCAAAAGGCTAATAAAGCTGGGTAAGTTGTCCGTCAACTCTCTAGCTTAGATAAATATTTTCTTATATGATTGACAGGAACAAAATAGAAAAGCTCAGCGAGGTCCTAACTACACTGAGTTGTGAACAAAGTCAAAAACAACTTTTCTTTTATTTATTTTATTTTTATATTTTGTCATTCAAGGGCTAATAGAGAAGTTGGGTAAATTGAGTATCAACTTGGCTTGCTACTTTCAATCTAAAAAGTGAAATGGACCAAGGCAAGAGAGAATGAAGTTGTCCCCTCTTCTCTTATAACCCGTCGCGGATCATATAGAGTGCTCCACCCGCCCTTTAACCAAGATTAACCTTTTTTTTTTCTATGAATCATAGGAATAAAAAAGAAAGGCTTGGCAAGGTTCTCACTAGGTTAGGTTGTGGAAAAAATTAATTAGATATTTTCTATTAATTATTTTATTAATATATATTTTAACAATATATTTTCTCATTCAAAGGCTAATAGAGGAGCTAGTTAAGTTGAGCATCGGTCCTCTGACCAATATTAACTTCTTCTTCTTCTTCTTCTTTTCTTTTTTCTTTTTGTGATTCACTGTAACAAAAAAGAAAGACTCGGCGAGATCCTAAATAGGTTCAGTTGTAGAAAAAATCAAGGAGATATTTTTTATTATTTATTTTATTTATATATTTAGCCGTTCAAAGTCTAATAGTGGAGCTAGGTAAGTTGAGCATCAACCCTTAACCAAAAGCGTCATTTTTTCTTTGACTCATAGGAACAAAGAGTAAAGGTTGGGCAAGATCCTAATTAGGCTCAGTTGTGGACAAAATCAAAAACACCATTTCTATTATTTACTTTATTGATAGATTTATTTTATTTATTTATTTAGCCCCTTAAAAGCTAATCGATGAGCCGTGTAAATTGAGCTTCAACCCTCTAACCAAAATTAACATTTTTTTCAAGGAACCATAGAAACAACAAAAAAAGGCTTGGCGAGGTCTTGACTAGGTTGGGTTGTTGAAGTAAAACAGGCACTTGCAAACAAAATTAAAAAGATCTTTTATATTATTTATGTTATTTATATATTTTGCCGTTCAAAGGCTAATAGAGGAGTTGGATAAGTTACTCATCGACCCTCTAACCAAGATTAACATTTTTTTTCTTTGATTGACAGGAACAAAATAGAAAGGTTTAGCAAGGTCCTAACTAGGTTGAGTTCTGGAAAAAATAAATAACAACCCTTCCATTATTTATTTTATTAATATATTTAGCCCTTCAAGGGCTAATAAAGGTGTTGGGTAAGTTGAGCATTGACCGTCTAAACAAGATTAACATCTTTTTCTATGATTTAGAAGAACAAAAATGAAAGGCTCGGTGAGGTTTTGACTAGGCTAGGTTGTGGCCATAATCAAAGAGATATTTTCTATTATTTATTTTATTCATATTTTTATTTTATTTATATATTTATTCATTCAAAGGCTAATAGAGGAGTTGAGTAAGTTGAATATCAACCCTTTAACCAAGATTAACATTTTTTTTTTTTTTGGTATGAATCATAGGAACAAAAAAGAAAGGCTAGGCAAGGTCTTGACTAGGCTAGGTTGTGGACAAAACTAAAGAGATATTTTCTATTAATATTTTATTGATATATTTTGTCGCTCAAAGGCTAATAGAGGAGCCGGTTGAGTTGAGCATCGATCATCTAACCAAGATTAACTTTGTTCCTATGATTCACAGGATCAAAAAAGAAAGGCTCAGCGATGTCCAAACTAGGCTAGGTTGTAGAAAAAATCAAATAGATATTTTCTATTATTTATTTTATTTATATATTTAGCCCTTTAATGGCTAATAGAGGAGTCAGATAAGTTGAGCATCGACCCTTAAACTAAGATTAACATATTTTTCTATGATTTATAGGAAAAAAATGGAAAGGCTCAGCGAGGTTTTGACTAGGCTGGGTTGTGACCAAAATGAAGGAGATATTTTCTACTCTTTATTTTATTCATATTTTTCTTTTATTTATATATTTAGCCTTTCAAGGCAAATAGAGGAGTTGGGTAATTTGAGCATCGACCATCTAACCAAGATTAACAATTTTTTTATACAATTGATAGGAATAGAAAAGAAAGGCTTGGCAAAGTCCTAACTAGGCTAGGTTGTGGACAATCAAAGAGATCTTTTATATTATTTAGTTTATTAGTCTATTTATTTTAATTATTGATTTAGCCATCAAAGGTAAATAGAGGAGCCGGGTAAGTTAAGCATCAACTCTCTAACCAAGATTAACATTTTTTTTTCTATGATTCATATGAACAAATAAGAAAGGTTCGGCTAGGTCTTGACAAGGTTGGGTTGTGGAAGTTAATAAGGCTCTTATAGGAAAAATTAAATAGATCTTTTTGATTATTTATTTCTTTAATATGATTATTTTATTTATATATTTAGTCATTCGTAGGCTAATAGAGGAGCCGGGTAAGTTAATCATTGACCTTCTGGCCAAGATTAACATTTTTTTCTTTGATTCACAAGAACAAAAGAGAAAGGTTCGATGAGGTCAAAACTAGGCTGGGTTCTAGACTTATTGAAGAGATATTTTCTATTATATATATATATATATATATATATATTTAGCCATTCAAAGGCTAATAGAGGAGTCGGGCCCTCTAATCAAGATTAACATTTTTTCTACAATTCATTGGAACAAAAAAGAAAGGCTAAATGGTCTTGACGAGGCTAGGTTGTGGACAAAATCATCTTTTCTATTATTTATTTTGGTTATATATTTAGCCCATCATAGGCAAATAGAAGAGCCATGTAACGTGAGTATCAACCCTCTAACCAAGATTACCATTTTTTTTTCTATGATTTATAGGAACAAAAAAGAATGGTGTGAAGAGGTCCTGACAAGGTTAGGTTTGGGAAGTTAAAAAGGCTCTTGCATTCAAAATTAAAGAGATTTTTCTATTATTTATTTAGTAATATATTTATTTTATTTATAAATTTAGCCATTCAAAGGTTGGTAGCAAAGTTGAGTGAGTTGATCTTTTCTATTATTTATTCTATTTATATATTTAGCCATTCAACTACTAATAGAGGAGCCGGGTAAGCTGCTCATCGACCCTCTAGCCAAGATTAACATTATATTTTTATATGATTCATAGAAACAAAAATGAAAGCATAGGCAAGGTTTGACTAGGTTGGGTTGTGGAAGTAAAAAACTCTCTTGCAAATGAAATTAAATTGGTCATTTTTGTTATTTATTTAATTTAAATAATTTTTATTCTATAATTTATTTATATATTTACTTCCTACTTATTAATTCTATAATTTATTTATATATGCAATTTATATAGTATATAATAGTTTTTTTTGGAATATATAATATTCTTGGGATGTTTAGAATTATAAAGCTAATTCAAAACTCCTACCATACATGAGGACTTTATCTTGGCCGTTCAGAGGTTCATAGTGGAGCTAGGGAAGTTGCTTATTGATTGGTTAGCCAAGATGAACATTTTTTTTTCTTTGATTCATTGGAACAAAAAAGAAAGTTCAGCGAAACCTTAACTAGGTTGGGTTGTGGAAGTTAGAAGGCTTTTGCATTTGAAATTAAGGAGTTTTTTATTTATTTAATTCATATATTTATTATTAATTATATAATTTATTTATATATTCAATTTTTATTTATTATTTGTGTAATTTATTTATATATTTATTTTCTATTTATTAATTGTTTAATTTATTTATATAATATATAATATTATTGGGATATTTAGAATTATATAGGTAGTTCAAGCCCCCCACCATGCATGAGGACTCCACCTTAGTCAATTTAAGGCACATAGAGAAGTCAAGTAAGTTGCTCATCGACCCTTTAACCAAGATATTCTTCTAGGTAGAAGAAAGACACCAATATCTCAAATTCAAAATTCAAATGTGATATTATTTTTAGTAATATTTATTTTTACTATTTTATACTCTTTATTAATTAATTTATGTAGTACGTGAGTGGAAAAGCAAGGGACTCTAGTGTGGGACTCTAGTGTGGGATCCTATGTGTGGAAAAGCATCCTAAGTGCTAGGGATGTCATTCGTAGGGAGATGGTTTGGAGGATAGGGATGGGTGAAAAAGTGAGGATTAAGGAGGATAGGTGGTTGCCGGATAAAGCGAATGGCTCTGTTATTACTCCTTTTTCCCTAGTAGTAGTGGATTCAAGAGTGAGTTATCTTATTGATCAGGACAAATTCATGTAGAAAGAAGAGGTTGTGTGGAATTTATTCCTTCCCCATGAAGTTGAATTAATTCTAGGCATTCCCTTGAGTTTTCGACGTCCCCCTGATCGGATTGCTTGGGCACACACTCCTTTAGGTATATTCATCACTAGCAGCGCTTATAAAATGCTTGTTTCATGTGATTCTATGTCCAATGTAGGTAGTTAAAATATGGATAGTCAAAATAAGTTCTGGAAGAGCCTTTGGCAACTTCGGGTGCCTAACAAAATTAAGCATTTTGTTTGGAAGGCATGTAATGATGCTCTGCCAACGAAAGAGAACTTACACCGTCATCATGTCACGGATTCTGCCACTTGTGACCTATGCAGAGAACATCCTAAGGACACCATTCATGCACTTTGGCTATGCAAGGATATTGCTTGTGTCTGGTCTTCTTTGGAGTGGTTCCATCAAGCAATCCCTATTCAACTGGCAAATTTTAGAAAGTTATTAGCCAGATTTATGCCATGCCAAGATGAACACAAAGTTGAAATTTTCGTTATTGTAGCATGATGTGTTTGGAATAGGCGAAATGCCATTCATTTCAATCAAGCTGTCCGCCTCATGACTAGCATTTGTAGGGAAGCAGGTAATATTCTTCAGGAGTTTTTCAAGGTCGAGAGGTTGAAATGGTGCCTCCTCATCCTCAAGTCATGCAACAGTGGCGTCCTCCTGATCCTACTATATACAAGGTTAATTTTGATGCGGCAGTATTTCGAGCTTCAAATCTGGCAGGTGTAGGTGTGATTGTTCTTAACAACAGGGGAGATCCTATTGGGGCGTTGTCCATGCTTGTTCCTCTTAGTCAGTCTGTGACGGAGACAGAGACCTTGGCTTGTCAACGGGCTATTCAGTTTGCTTTAGAGATTGGTCTGACTCTAGTGGTGGTCGAAAGGGATTCTGCTACTGTCATAAAGGCGCTTCTTAATAATTCAAGTCAACTTGCCAACTATGGGAACATCCTTGGGGACATTCGTTTCCAAGCAGCATGTTGAGTTTAATTATATTAGTCGTGCTTGAAATTTTGTTGCTGATTCGTTAGCAAAAAAGGCTAGTTTTGCTTTAGGGCTTCAGGTTTGGTTAGAAGATTTACCTAATGACATTATCCCTCTTGTGTTTAGAGATGTTCATTGATTTTGTATTTGAATAAAGTTCCCAAGCGTATGGTCTGGCTTCTCAAAATAAAAAAATAAAAAAATAAATAAATTTAGTGATGCTTTTTATTAAAAAAGGGACTTATTTGTTTCGATGTAAACATGTATAGCACAAACGTTTATATCGATATTGCTATAACGTTATTCCATTAATTTAATGTTTATGCAAAGCCGTTAATTTTGATTTGAAGTTTGTATTTTAATCCGTATTGGTAGTCACCAAAATGACCCAATCAAAAAGACGCATAAATAACAAGTCAAAATAATTGAAATTTAACGCATATTCCCTGATATTAATAATATATGACTTTGCAAATCACAATTTTTTAATCACAAAAGAATTAGGTTGGCCCAAAGATGCACCACTTTCAAGTGATTAATAAATTTGAATAAAATAGTTGATGAATATTGATGAATAAGATTGGAACAGATACCCAAATGTAATAGACCAATTTAATTATGAATATTTCTTTAATTAGTTCTATTAGGTAAAAGAGAATCACCATAAATGTTTAATAGTTTACCATAAGAGTAGCCCAAAGGTAATCACGGTAATACTATTTATCATTGTTTATACAATTGTTTCATTTTGGTTTATTGCTCCTTAATCGATAACTCTTAGCACTAGTGTTATGAGCATATATTATTACTTTGTTTGCAGTATCAATCATTGTTTCACTACATTCGGATGCTTCGTCCATTCCCACACTAAATGAATATTGTCTAAGAATAACAATTTTGTACCTCCAAGTTATCTATTTATGTATCCATTTATGTTTGTCTTTTGTGGTATCTTTGTTCTTCCTTTATTGCTGTGTATTATTCCCAACACATTTGTTTTTTGCAAGACCAAGATTTAATTCACTTGAATTGCACAAAAGTTTTCAAAGCTCAGGGATCTTGAGAAGTGCTTGATCTGCTACTATGAAATCTTACTAAAAGAAATTATTTGAAGCTGGGGTTTAAATAGTACCAATAGAAACATATTAACCATGTCATAAAGGGATCCTAAGTAAAAGAACCAATTTAAAACCCACGTCAGAGAGCTTTGTTAGGGGCTTCAAATGATTGCTTTTTCCAAGAATGTCATTTTCAGAAAATGAATATTGGCTTTGAACTAAAGCAATTCTTCTCCTATTAGTATCAGATGGAGACATTGATTATATATATAAACAAGAAGTTAAGCCACACAACAACAATAATTGAATGGGAACTAATAACGTCCTCACACGGAATATTTATTTTCCAAATTAACTATTATTTCCCCCTCAAAAAAAAAAAAAAAAAACTACTAGAATTAAGTTCATTCCACAGTACTAGAGGACCATTTCACAAACCGAACATTAGGTAAAACAAAAATACTTACAAAGATTATCCAAGGATATACTACTGAGAACTTCTGCATTCTTTATAAGGCGAATCTTCGCTGTAGGGTGAAACCAAATAGTAAGGGACTTCCATGTTACTGTCTAATATCAAAGAGAATATATGAACATGTACCATATACAACCCAAGGACACTCTTAAGCTTCAACTTCCTTTTTTCTCCTTTAGTGTGCGTGTGTGCATGTGTTGGCCTCTTAAATGGAATCTATTATTGAAACATAAGGTTGTTCCAATGATTATGTTGTATTCACCATTTTGGGTTTCTGCATCAACACTTCACACCAGTGTGGGAAACTGAAATTCAATTTTGTGTCCTTGTTATATGTATCTGATATTCCCTTGCATTTCAATATAAAAGATTTTCCTATTAAGAAGATTTCTCCTAACATTCCTGCCACGAATGGTACCGGTACCATGCAGCCTACAAATGCATTTTAATGTCAAATATATTATAGGTTGGTACTAAAACATTTAGTCAAACTTGGAAACCACCAAATTCCTCGACAACAAGTCAAGTTTATAGTGAAATGAAACTTTTGCAAGAAGTCAAGTGGAGATTATTCTGAAGAAAGAACCAGCAATAATTATTGATAATTTCTAATTATTGATCTGAAGAGGGGTAATAAGGATATTAAAATAGAGTTAAAGTCAGCTTATTTGATGGGAACGCATGCAAATGCAGTGCGTGTTTTCAGTGCTTGGCATTTGAATTCAGAAGCTATTAATTGGCATTGCATTGCTTTTACAGGTTAAGAATAATAGCATTCACCTACTCTTTATTACCTTTGAGGCTTTGAGTTAATGCGATTGACCAGGTTTTGGTCCTTAGAAGTACCAATACAAACCCATACATTTATGTGAAGACTACATTTAAACTTGTGGCTAAGAAGACTAAGGTATCACTAATAACAATGTGAATCCTAATTGAAATGATAATATCGTGTTTGTTGTGGCCGAACTTTTTAGGGATCTTTAGTTGAGGTGAACCTAATGAGGAGGGAAGTTTGATTTTGGGAGGACACTTTCCTCTCCATTAGATTGCACCCCATTCTTCAATGGGTGATCCCTCAAAAGTCTCTGCCACAACAAATATGATATTCTCATCTCACAGAGGAGTCACATTTTATTGAGCAATATCGTAGCCTTAGGTCTAAATGTAGCCTTAGCATAAACTTTTGAGTCATTCGCATTGTTACCTTTAAATACCAAATTCTGAGTTTCAATCGCGTTAAGGTACCAAAGAGTACATGATTGATATTGTTCTAACACAAAAAGTAATTCATATCCTATCAATAGGTTCTAGATTTGAATGCCCAGAAAATGCCTCTTCTACATGTGGCCCTATCCAAAAACCCAACTTTAAATCCATTTTAATATACTTCTTATTCTTGCCTTTTAAAACTTTACCAATCACGTTATTAGTTATAACAACCCTATTCTAGAAAAATCTCCAACTTTTTTTTTATCACTTTGGATATGTTCTTGCTTAAAAGAAAAAAAAGTTTGATTCCATTCTAGACAACTTAGGACCAACAAACTCCTATAAAACATCTGGAGTTCAAAATCTAAATGAACAAAAACTACACGAAATAAAATGCAAGTGTAGAGTACCTAGTACCATTTGTGAGAGTGATGTTAGGAAAAATCTACTTCCTGTAAAAATCTTTCATTATTTGAACTTTGAACTATAAGACAGTGTTCAAAGTTCTAAACAACAATATAGATGTACAGCCTCTTGAAACTATCAAAATGGATTTAATGGGGTAAAAAGACACACTAGCCTTTATTCTAAAGGTGAGTAAATTCTAGATAAATTATGTAAACAAAATAGTAGTGTAATAACCAATGGCATTATACAAAGGACAAAATTTAGCTACAAAACTGGTTTGTAACTTAAGGCTATAAGCTCACTCAATAAAATAAATATTACAACATATTTTGAAAATCTAACCATTGAATTGTATATTCTTTACGCCCTTAATACACATGTTAAATTTTGTATCAATTGAATATCATTTACTATATGATTTATAAGCTTATATTTTGTGCATAATTTAAAATTACAAAAACTTACAATTTAAAAAATTTATTGATGACATAGCTATTTATCTTTAATTTTCTTAAAATTTTACACACATGGAGGATATAAGAAGACAATGTAATCCAATGATGGATTTATCAAAATTCACCTCTAATAAAAAGATATTAAGTAAGTTTGTAGCTTAAAATTACAACTAATTTTGTAGCTAAACTTTGTCCTTATACAAAAACATGGACTACAGCATTGCATGTATAATCTGTCCTAGGATGGCATGTGAAAAATGATAATCTATAATAGGATGACATGTGAATAACGAATAGCATGTATAATCTATTATAGGATGACATGTAAACAATTTATTTTTAAAAGGCAAGACCAAAAGGGCATAGCTAAACATGCGATCACATGACATTTACTACAAAAGTAAATTGCGCAGGGAATTAAGTAAAACTTACTTCACTCCATAGCATAGCATATAACATACCAAATGCAATTTTGCAATTCTTTTTCCCAAAGTATTTTACTTCATGCAAAAGGACACAAGGAAATAACAAGAACACAAAGGTTAAATTCCTACAAGGTGTGAAAACAAATCCATTTAACGATTTTCTTATTTTTTAAGGAATCATATTTTGGCAAAATAAAGATTGAAAATGCATTTTTGTGACCTCAAGGGCCTTTGTGCATTTTTTGGAAATTTGAGGGCTCAAAAGGTAATTTTGGAAGAGAAAAAGGTCAAAAACATAATTTTATAAAAGTTAGAGGTTAAAAATATAAACTGAAAAGGTTTGGGGTTGAAAACAAAATTTTGAAAAAGCTGGAGGGTTAAAATGTAGTCTTGGAAAGTTTTGAGCTCAAAATATAATTGGTGAAAGCTTAAAGGCCAAAACATGATTTTGTGAAAATTTGGGGTGGAAGTGTAATTTTAAATTGCGCATAGGATTGAGAGTGAGTTTAATTGCAAGTGGGCTAAAGGCTTTTATTTAAATGGGGCTCCTAATTACTGTTGGGCATTGTGTGTAGGTTTGGTGGAGTTCGGCGTTGAAGGTTTCTGGCATATACGAAAAAGGAGGGATTTTTTTTGGTCCTCTGGCTTTGTTTTTCTTTGGTTTCTCTGGGTTTACTTTTGGGGTTGTTGGGTTTGTTTCTTTGAGAGTTTGAAGGTGTTAATGTGGTTGTTTTGGTGCTTTGAGGAGATAGCTGTGGGTTTGTTTCTTGGAGAGTTTGAAGGTATTGAGTGGTTGTTTTGGTGCTTTGAGGAGATAGCTAATTGGTTGGGAAAAGAGACCGTGTTAGTCTAGAGTAGGTGCAGAAAATGAGAGACTGATTTTTGGGGTTTTTGGAAGTAGAAAATGAGGGATGTTGGAAGTTGAACAGTAGCCACAGTAGAAAATGAGAGCTGTGGGTTTGCAAAGATGTGCAAATTATTAGCCGTGAAGTTGACTTTCTCTTCCCCAACCATTGCAACAAACCAAAAGGCCACCACCAAACACCACAACCTAGCACAATGAATTAACCCAAAATCAACAGGAAAATCAACATAAAATTAACCCAAAATCAATGGAAAAACAATTAGAAAATCCAACTCAAAATCAAAACAAACCCATTGAAAACCCAACTCAAAATAAATCAAAACTCACCGGTAAACCCAACCCAAAAAGGCCATACCCAACGGAAAACCCAAGTGAAATGCCCAACGGAGTCGCCCGATCTGCTGCCACTGCTGCTGTTTTCCATTTTGGTGTGAGCCGAAGGGTCGTGATATCGGCGAAGGAAGAGGGAGGCCGAATCGGTGGAGGGTTGAGTCGGCAGCTAGGTGAGGCGGCGAGCTGGGTGAGTCGACGAGGGGTGCTAGTTTGCTCTGGGATTATGAGAGAGAAACTATGAAATGAGCCTTTTATATAGGGTCTTTAGGGTTTGAGGGGGTGGTTTTAGCAATAGGACCATTACCTCTACAGTGGATTAAAACTTGATCTGCCCAGTGCGCTTAAGGAACCATGACATTTGGATTTAAATAAATCACAATAAAATTTGACATGCTCATTAATTAAAAAAAATTAACTTGATCTCCAAATAAATCACACGTATAATCTGCTAAAATTAGAGGACCAAATATGACGAAGTAATAAGACCCAAATAAAAAGAAGATAAGTAATTTATAAAAATCAATTAAACTCCTTTATCAATTTATATACATGATAGTTAATGGGATGCCCAGTAAAAGAGACATCAAATAGAATTACTTAATACCAATTTTCCATTAGAAATCATACTAAAACTGTAAGAATTATTGATAAAAAGCATAATGGATAATTTCCTTAATTAAGTGAGTGTTTGGATAGACATTTGCGTTTTGAGTTTGCGTTTTCTTCTTCTTCTTTTTTTTTTTTTTTTGGCACGACAAGTTTCACTGTTACAGCTACTATTTATGAACAGTAACCAGTACTGTTCATACATGTGATTACACTATGCGGAAGACAAAATTACTGTTCAGCACTGTTCACACACTGTTCATAGGACCCACAAGCACTTTATTTAGAAAAAAAATTAAAAATGGGTCCCACAATACTATTCACATATTTAAAAATTATTCTGCTAAAGTGTTTTCAGTTTTCAACAATAAGTTCTATCTAAACGGACCATAAATAATAAACCCAATTAATTCAAACCTAATTTTCACGCTATGTGCAATCAAATTACACGGAAGTTCATGGTTTTAAATATAGTACCAAAATTTATCCAATAACATGGTTAGATTTTAATTAAAATTCCATTAAATTTATTTGGCCTCATACAAATGGATAAGAATTTTTTTTTTTTTTAAGTTTAACTATTAAAACAATAAAACCTTTAATTTAAAGCAAAAAAAAAAAAAAAAAAGAACTAGACAAAATATGATATCAACCGTGAGTAAAAAACAATCAACAACTTTTCATTGAGGTTGTAATAAAATTACACAACTAATTTAGGAGAGAAATGATCCACAATGGGAAGTCTAAGCAACAAATTATAGATGAAAAGTGACTGAATCAAACATATATAAATGCATGGGATTGAAATTCCCTTAATACATAGGGTAGATTCTATAACTAAAAACCCTCAAAATTATCTCTCTCTATTCTTTTTCTCTCTCTTGTTCTTGTCTACACTTCTTCTCTCTAATTTTCTCAACCTCCCTCTCTCTTGCCCCCCTCCTCCTTTTATAGTCATTTTCCCCTTTTCTCTCTTTTTCTAGCTGGCTTGCCCCTAATCAGATTTCAAGAATACCTGTCTCATCCATCTTCTACTCTGCCATCTTTTGATCATGAAGGAGGACTTTTGAAAATGTTTTTTATTATTTAGGCTAGTCATTCACTATTGAATGTAACTGACATTGGATGAGGGGCCTCATTAATACAGAGGTGATTGATGCATTGGTTCTCGTGTCCTCTTTGCTGTGTCTCTTTGGGGTAAGTTTGAATAAAGGGAGACACCAAAGAAAGTTCTGCATGTCACCTCAGTAATTGACCTCAGGGAAGGAAGATGTTACGGATTTCCACAATGGTAGGCCTAGATGGCTTCTTTCTACTTGGTAGGCTATTTTACTTACCACCATACTCTAGGCCAGGCCCATCTCTTAGGTTGGTTTTTTGGGCCTCTGTCCTTGGGCATAGCTTGCAATCATCCCCCACATCAACAACTACCAAAAACAACTACTACAAACTAAAGAACCAATAAGAAAAAGAATCTAATAAAGAAGAAAAATGACCAATATTGGCTTGCTTGGTGTATTTGTCACACAAGGCAACACAGTTTAATGTGTTTATGTGGAATGATCATGTTTATAAATGTTTATCATATTGATGAATTTTGACTTTTATAATGATTTTTATAAGCCTATTTAGACTTCACGTATATTTGTCTTTAAATTATGAGTAATGCTAAAAATACAAACTTTTTTATAAACTACTGATATGATGAGTGGTTATTATTTAAGGCGTAAATGGACTTTTAATCCCTACATTTTGCACTTTTTCCATTTTGGTCTCTACATTTTCATTTTTTCACTTTTAGTCCCTAATTCAATTAACGCCTATCATTTTGATTCTTTCTGTCACCCCACTAACGGCAGAATTTAACGTGGCTGATAGTGCACTTAAAAAACAATATATTAAAGACCAGAATTACATCGTGGCATTAGGGATGACAATTTAAGCTTGATCCGCGGGTACCCAGTCAAGCCCAATCCTAATGGATCGGATTTTATCCGGCCCGATAAATAATAGAGTCGAGTATGGGTTAAAAAAAAAAACCCAAAAAGCGTTCGGGTCGGGTCCGGATTTTAGTCATACCCGGCCCGAACCCGACTCGTATACATATAATATTAAAAAAAAAAATTTAAAACCCTACTACCTTAATATAAATACTCTCTTTCATTCTTTCAGCCTTCGTTATTTTTTTGGAAACTCTCAGCTGCCTCTTCTCTCTCTTTCTCAAGCTCTCAAGATCTCTGCTACCCTCTCTCTCTCTCTCTCTCTCTCTCTCTCTCTCTTTTAAGTTCTCACTGCCGGCCACCCTTTCTCTCTCTCAAGCTCTCACCGCTGGCCACCCTCTCGGCCTTAGGCGCTCCCCTCACGGCCTGGTTCAACCTCACACTCCTCACCTCGTTCAGCCCCACAGTCTCACACAGCCTCGCCACCCTTTACCTCTCCTCTTGGTCCTCTCTCATTCTCACTCTTGTTTTTTCTCAACCGACCCTCACCCAGTCACGGAGGAGCACGAATTTCGTGGTGGCTGCTATTTGTCAAGGAGGAGCACGGGATTGTTAGATCAGATCTGAGAGAGATGAGATGATCAGAGGACGAGATTGTGTTTTCTGTTTGTGATTTGTGTTTATTTATTTTGAGTAAAAAATTTGTATTAACAAAGAAAAGCAAAAAAAGAGTGTTTCTATTTATGTTTGGGATTGTGATTTGTATTTTTTTTTAATGAGGGAAAAATCTGCATTAACAACGAAGAGCAAAAAAAAAAAAAAAACAAGCTGATTTGTGTTTCTATATATGTTTGAAAATCCAATATTTTTATTTATTTATTTATTTATTGATGTGGTTTGATAATCCATTATAAGTATAGGTTCTTAATTATGCCATAGTGTAAGATTTTTCCTGCTTTTTTTTTTTTTTCTCTGCTGATTAAGCCTATTTTTGAATTATTTTTGTCATCTGGGCCTTAAAAAAAAAGATTGTGATTAGGCCGAGAATTAGGCCTAATCTAGCCTAGATGGACGGGGCCTGTGGAGCCCGCAGGGCTCGACGGGGTAGATCTGAAGCCCAGATAAAAAATCCATTTAATAAAAGGATCGGGTTCGGGTCACAAACTTCATCCCGCGGGTCGGATTCGAGTATAGTAAAACTCAGTCCAAACTCGACCCATTGCCATTCCTAAGTGGCATAGCCCATCCCAGCCACATGGCTTTTCTGCCATAAACACCGTAGTAAACTCCACCATTACTTGTGTCCTTTCTTCATCTTCAGAACATTCAATTTTACTTAAAGACATAAGATTTGGCACATATCCGATACTCTTATCCAAAAGAATGCTGCAGTTCTTTGTAGAAACACAATTCCCTGAATTAGGGACTAAAAGTGAAAAAATCAAAATGTAAAGACCAAAATGAAAAAAGTGCAAAATGTAGGGACTAAAAGTGCATTTACGCCATTATTTAATGATAAAATGATATTAATAGTGGGGTTAGATGAAAACCAATAAGAAGTTGGTCACACCAGTATTTTGTAAAAATATTGTAAAATAATTTGTGACTGTAACATTACTCTTAAATTATATGAACCGATATCACAATTCACATTAAATTTGTTGTTATTTTTTAGAAACTTTAAATTTGTTGTTTGATTTCTCATGATCTTGGCATATTTTTAAGGATTGAAACTTGCATTAATTAGTCATTGGATACAAATTATGAGCCTAATTAGTGGCTGAGAACCAATTAATGGTATTCTATTAAATGTACAAAGTTTACTATGTGGAGATTTATGAGACGATTCATGTGTTTTATGTTAAATAAGTTACATAAATCATTAAAACATTTATGTAAATAAAATTACATATGAATGATCTCTTCAATCATCACATAATAGATTGGAGCAAGATAACTTGTGTGAAGCCAAAATTATTCCTTATAGATTAACTAATTTTTGTTGAGAGAAAACTAGTTTTTGTTTTTGTTTTTTGTTTTTTGTTTTTTGTTTTTTTTTTAAGTAGAGTTTCAATCTATGGAACTCACCAAAAAGGTTATATAGAAAAAAAAAAAAAAAAGATATAAAAATTAATGGAAACTCTTAGCATACAATATGCTACTTCTTTTCGGAAGACCAAATTATCATTTAGTCATACCCAATACCACCAATTAAATCACATTACCATATTATTACCAGATGCCATTGACACAATACCATATTATATCACAAACATAGACACGATCTTTACTGTTATTTCTATTTAGACCACACATACATCCTCAAGATGAACCACAATACCCATGAAAAAAAATAAAGATGAACCATAGTTAGTTAACGTGTGTGGACACTGTCACATGATGCCTTTCAAAAGGGTTTTGGGAAAGAAAATTGTTTTGAAAGTTTATCTTGAAAATCATGAATTTTTTTTTTTAAAAAAATGTGAGTCATAACTTATTTTTGATTTTTTGACAGGGAAAAACAAAGTAAGAAATAAAAACCGTTTTTATTTAGAAAATAACCCAAGGATTAAAATGGTCTAGGACAAATTTGAGGGTTAGATTTCGTTGTGAGAAGGTGTGAGGCATCCACACATATTAGGATTATCCACCAATCTCTACTAAGTAAGTAAAAGTTATGTAACATTTAATTAATTATTCAATAAGCACTAAATTGATCAAATTTATTTCGTCAAATCGAGCGAGTAGTAAATATTTTAGCAAGGTAGCCTAAAACTAAATTGAGAAATAATAGAAATAATGCAATAATGAAATTAACCAGTGCGAGTAGTTACAAGAAAATAATTTTTTTTGCTATAAATATCTCTAAATAGTTATTTGGAGTTAGATTTATAAGTTATTTAGAACCAATATTTGGGCTTTAATCACTGTCACAAAAATAGCATGTGATTTAAATTAGTTCGCGGGCCTAAAAAAAAGAGTCAAGGAGCAATTATTTCAAACAAAACCTAACCAACATAGCTAGCCTAAACAGAACCCAAGCCAATGGTGTAGAATGGTCTGTTGACTTCTGATACTCTTAGTGAGTGTTTGGATCCCCGTCCAGCTGCTCCACGTTTTCTTCTTTTTTTTTTTTTTTTCTCGTTTCTGGCGCTAGGAGACAGCGCGCACTGTGCGCATACTATACGTACACTGTGTGTGTATTGTTCACGTACTTTTTCAGCAATTTTTTATTAAAAATGAGTCTCGCAGTACTATTCACATATTAAAAAATTATTTTACTACAATGTTTTCAGTTTCAGTTTTCAGTTCAGCAAAAATAAACTCTATCCATTTGAAGAAAAAAAGGGAAGATGAAAAACTAAGGGAGGAAAATAGACATTTTTTACTGTTCATTTAGAGAGAAAACTAAGAAAAGATGAAAAAAACTTTTTCTCCTAAATTGAAAAGAAAATTGAGAGGAAAAGGTAGGAGAAAAAATAAGGGGAGAGGGGCATTTACTGTCCCCATCTCACTGAAGGGAGAGATGTTTTTTTTTTTATTGACGCAACAGAGCAGCAGTAAAAAAAGCTTCTCCCTAAAGGGCCCTCTGTTCGGTATCAGTACACTGCAAATATAACAGCAACAGTGCATGCCTCACAGTACAATGCTATTTTTTTTTTCATTATTTTTTTATCTTCTGTTTTTTTGGGAAATGATTATAAGCTCTATTTTTTTTTTTTTTGGAGAATGAGGAAATAATTATGAGCTGGTTCACTATAATTCTTTTTTGGGGTCAAGAAGTTAGGTAAAATAATTTTTTCCCTCACCCCTGTGTTGTGTTTGTTTCTCAAAAAAAAAAAAAATTCAACTAAAGATCAATCTACTTATTTTATTTATCCTTTAGCTTTTGAACTTCAAAAGGAAAAAAAAAAAAAAAACTTTTAGTAAAAAGTTATAACTTGTTTCCAAAAGAACAAAAGAGTCAAACGTTCTTTTGAGAGGACAATAAATAAAACGAAGATTTCTACATATTTTCTGAAATTGAGAGTTTGATAAAAGTAGAGGTGAAAAAAGATTGAATGATAAAATAAAAAATAAAATTATGAATAAAAGTAAAATTAAAAGCAAAGTTAATACAATAAATAGTAGATAGATTTGAGAGTTTATGAGCATAGTCAATAAATTTAATATTGGGATGAGGTATATGTAAAATGGTACACATTATAATTGAGGAATGAAATAGTCAAATAGGGTTTTTACACCGTGGTTTTTATTTATGCCACTACTTGTGATTTTCATTTTGCTATTTGTAGAATGCAATGTTAGTTATTTTATAGGCTTGCAAAACTAACCTTTTAATTTTCTTCGAATTTCATTTCAGTCCTCTAACTTTGTTTTCGTTCATTTCAGTCCTTTAAGTTTCATATTTATTTAATTAAGGTCTTTTCGTTAACTTTTGTTAAATTTTTTGAAAAAAAAACCTGGAAAATATTTTTCAATCATTAATTTAATTTTTTTACTTTAAAAGATTTGAAGAAAATTTTATAAAATTGAAAAATTAATCATAACATATAATAAAAATTGATGGAAAAGCCTTAATTGAATAAACTTGAAAGTTAGAGAACTGAAATGAACAAAAGCAAAGTTAGAAGACTGAAATAAAATCTGAAAAAACTTAGAGGGTCAGTTTTGCATTTTACCCTATTTTATAAAACAAGTTGTCAAATTTCACAAAAAAAAAAAGCTCAATATTCGTTTAAAAGGAAGTAAGGTTTGGGTTGCTTCATTCATTCTCTAAGGGATTTTTTGTTGTTGAAATATCTATGCTATTTTTAAATATAAATATTAAATGTTAACATAAATTTAGAAAATGAGATGTTTTGCTAAGTTTAGGCATGGGTTTAAGGTGCTAGGTTTTGGACTTGGGTGGGTCAAGAAGTTGGGCATGGGCTTGAGTCCAGGGTGCTACGTGGGTCTACGACTAGGTTGGGCTATTTGAGTTAGAGTTTCTGGGGCAGCAGGCTTATTGGGTTTGTAGTTTTGCTTGAGCTGTTTAAGTAGATTTGGGTTGGGTATGGATTTGGTATGAAGGATATGGTAATAATAGGATTCTGGGCATCGCGGGTCGATTGTAAAATGAATTGTTTAATTCTTGTATTTCTAATTGGTTCTTGTTCAAGAGTCATGAGTACTTTGAAAGTTCAAACCTTAAGCAGCTTGGTCAGGGCAAAAAATAAATTACGTACGTCAAGTCTAATATTATTTTCCACAAGAATGATAGGCCACTCATTAAATCTGGTTTGGCAGCAATGATGGGGTTGAAAATTGCATATTCCAATATCCAATAGCTTGCTCTACCGTCTACCTTTGCAAGTCGGCAGTCGAAAGAGGAAAAAAAAAAGCCTATAATGGAACTAATTGAGAAAGTAATGAAGTCCTCAAATGAAAGAAAACCCCAATTATTACTCAATAAAATCTTTTTTTTAAATGCCAAATATTACTCAGTAAAATATTTAAAATAGTAGATGAAAATTTTGGGCTATTAATTACCTCGTAGAAGAAGTAACTAAGCCCTTTTTCTCACTAAAAAAAAAAACTAAGCCCCGAAATTTAGGCTGTAGATAAAAATCTCTATCGTGTGCACTTTGTCTGACTCTCTCTTTCATATTTATATGAGTTTTAAACTCTAATCCATGAGTCCTACGTACTAAAAAAAATCGAAGAGGCTCTATCTCTGTCTCTATTTCTCTAACCAAAAAAAAAAAAAAAAAATCCAAATTTGAAATTAATTACTTGAAATATTTTCTCCTTGCAAGTTGCAACCCCCACGGCAACTCATTTCACAAGTAAAGCAAATTTTTTTTTTCTTTTGCAAATATTCTCTATGTTACTGTAAATGGTATCAAATTGTGGAGTGATTTTAATTTTTCTCTTCTTCATACTCAATTCCTAACTATGGAGTGTTAAGTATTTACTGTTTAATATTTGTTATGTTGCCTTTTTATTTTAAAAAGTAATGAAATTTGAGACAATTTTTCTATAACACAAACTTTGTCACAACTTGCACATATGTTAACTTGTGATCCGATTACATTACTCACGCATAAATTCATCACATACTTGGTGAAAAGTAATCCAGTCACCATTTAACATGTGTGTAAGCAATGACAAAATGTATGTACCTCAACTTGTGGAGTGATTTTAATTTTTCTCTTCTTCATACTCAATTCCTACCTATGGAGTGTTAAGTATTTACTGTTTAATATTTGTTATGTTGCCTTTTTATTTTAACAAAGTAATGAAATTTAAGATAATTTTTCTATACTACAAACTTTGTCACAATTTGCACATATGTTTAACTTGTGATCCGATTACATTGCTCACACATGAATTCACCATTGGTACTTGGTGAAAAGTAATCCAGTCACCATTTAACATGTGTGCAAGCAATAACAAAATGTATGTACCTAAATTTTTCTCTTTCCTAATATGAAAATCTCCCTTTATCTGCCTTTGTAGCCTTGTAGAGTACACTTACTATACTAGACTAGTAGTCGAGTGTTCTAGTTCTAGATTTAATATTAAAAAAAAAAAAGGAAGTAAAAGAAGAGTCAAATGAAGGAGCAAATGCTATGTTTGTTTTAGGCCTTATTTTATTATTTTTAAAAGTACTAATTCTATTTGATTTCATTAGATAAATGTTATTTTATTTTAAAATAAAGTATGGATAAAATTAGAATGTGAGATAAGGTCCAAAAAAAAACCTGGAATTTTAGTATTTTACTAACATTCCCTTTAATATATAATAAAAATAAAATAAAATAAAACCCAACTCTACATATTACAAATTTAAAAAGAGATGTTATGCAAAAAAAAAAAAAAATTCAATAGTAATTATGCATCATAAAGAATGAAAAAAAAAATTCTAACTCAAATATATTATATTGAAAGTTAATAGCATCAATGGTTTAATCATATCAGGATTCAGGTTGTAATCTTTACTCTACTTTTTGCTTGAATAATAGCAACGATAGTTATGTTTCCTTAGTATAGCCATTAGCCCCGTTAACTCGAGATATGAACTCCATCAATAGTTGTTATTTGGTACTTAGCTCGGTAATCGACATAGTGGAGTTGACGCAGTAACCATCGATACGAAGGAATCACCTTTCATAAAAGAAAAGGACTCTTTGTTGACGCAAGATGGAGCCATAAGCTTTTAGAAAGAAAGTTAAATCATGAAATCAAAGGCTTAATTAACGTAGCCTATGATCAAATCAATGCCCAAAATTAAAATAAGTACAAAGAAGGTCCATTGCTAAAGGCAAGAAAAATATTATGTTTTGTGGATTAGCCAGAGCTCCTTCCAATTGAAAAAGAAGATATGACTTGCTAGGAAAAATGACAATTCAAAGATTTTTGCAGAGTCTTCTATAAATTCTACCCTTCGGGTAAAGTCCATTCAAGCCTCTGATAATCTTCATTGTCTTGGTGTTTTGCTTCAATACTTTTGTCTCTTAGGTACAAGGATGTCGAAGTCACTAACAGTCCATTCAGCAACTTGATCTGGGTCTTTAAATATTTCAGTTCCCAAATCAACAGACATCCATTGCCTCCTAGCTGGAGGAGTACCGGGATCCTGCAAATGAAGTTTTTATAAATATGGTTAGCATTTAATCCTCAAGAATCATAACCATATGGAGAATGTATGACATTCTAATATTATTCTGTTCTTCACCTCTGTTTCCTCCAAAAGCAAATGGACCAATTAATGTTTGATAACAATCTAGCTAGTACCACTCAGAACATTAGGAAAACTTTTGGAGCCAATTCATCAATGTGCATTTCTATCTACCTAAATGAACTTGCATATGAGAAAAAAAGTACAAGTTTTACAAATTTTTATTTTGTAATTGCTCTAAAGTAATTTTTTTTTATTTCCTTGGAAAAAAACAGGGGTAAAATACTATTTTAGCTTTTAAATTTTACTAAAAGTTTGTTTCACATTCCTAAATTTTAAAAAATTTATTTTTTCATCCCTAAACTATTGAAAAAGTTTGGCTTCATCCTAAACTAATAATATGTTTTATTTATGTCATAAAACTTTTAAAAAACATATTTTTTTCATCCCTAAACTATTGAAAAAGTATTTTTTTAATCCTTATTTTTTTCTCTAAACTATTGAAAAAACTACAAAGTTCATGAATGAAAAGAATTTTTTTTTAAAGTTTAGGGATGAAAATCAAACTTTTGGTAAAGTATAGGAATCAAAATAGTATTTTACAAAAAAAAAAAAAACAAAAAAAAACAAAAATGGGTGAAGAAGGAGAAAATCAAACCTGGTAAAAGAAAAGTGATTGTGACAACCTCCCAACATCAAGATCCCATGTCCTTGGATCCCCAATCCAACCCTCCCCTTGCTTAGTAGGGTACCCATACTCACCCCAAACTGGGTGTGGCAAAATTTGCAATATCTCTTGAGGCTGAGGATTGCTATATGGATCGCACAAACTGTATGGTGCCTCAAGATGCTTTGCATTTCCTGGTGAGCAATGCAAGTGATAAGCTGCATAAGGAAAGTTGGTAGTATCATTTCGATGAATGCGTGTCCCATTAGGGAATGTGTGGTAAGGTGGGCATGCATTGAGGTTGTTTGCTTGGCAATATGCCCTTGCATTTGGATTTATGATCATTTCACTGTATCGGGTGACATCTGAAGTAACATCGCCATTACATGGCTTGCCATTATTCTTCCAACAACTTCCAATGTCTAGTAGGTAGAATTGGCTACTAGGACCACCACCTTTAATCACATTCAAGGTGAACCTCACCTTAAAATTAGGTGATTCTGGGATCTGCATAGTTAATAAATTAAGTATAGTATTGACATGTTATCCATTTGAAATAAATATATTTTATGAACTTAGATTAAATGTTATGTATTTAAAAATAAATCCAATTTCATATTATTTAAATAATGTTGACATTTTATATATTATCAAATCCAAAAAATAAAATCTTAACATGGACTATCTCTATTTCAAATGAAATAGAAAGGGTTAGTGTATATACAGGCCCAACGGGCTTAAGCTCCTATGTACTTTACTTGTCTTGCAGACATAGTCTGCATCAATAAAGGCCGAGGGCATGATATAGAAAATATAATACACATTCCGTCCCTCTCCTTTCTTTTACCTTATATTCAACAAAGAGGATCCTATTTCACATTAACCAAACACACATCCGCATTAATGTTTTACTTTCAAAGAAAGCTAACAGAGGGGCATGATATTGAGAGCTTTTGAAAAGACCTACACAAGACGTCTATAAGTCAAACTTATATACCTACCCAACTTTAGGTAAACCACATTAATTCTTGGGCATGCCATATTTTCAACTTTCTGCTAATCACCAAACTTGGTAATTAACTAATCATCATTCAAGGAATGACCAAAGAGCTCGATGGAACATAGTAACAGAACTGAGTTAATTAGCAACCTACCTAGCAGTGAGTAATTTAAAGGGGACACTCCAATTGATTAGATTATCTAGAAGTTAAAAGAAAGAGTTACTTACAATTTTAGACATTCCTCTTGTAGGATAATGGTACCCACCAGATAATCCATGAGTGGCATCTGATCTCAAGTAAAGCATCAACCAAGGATACTTTGTTGAAGTCCTCAAGATATTATGGAAAACCCAACTACTGCCCTTTCCAAGTTCCTTCTCCCAAGTTACTGAATGGTAAGATATATTCCCCACCAAACCTTTACTCAAATCTGCATCCAAGTCCCATGACCCATAAAACCTTCCCTTAAGAGTACCCATATTGGGCCCTTGCAATGTGGTGTAGTTATGATAAATGGTCGGTTGGTTCATGCACCCTTTTCCAAAGCAAGGGAACCCTTTATCAGGGCCAAAAGGGCCAACTTTATGGCCATTCTTGGGGCATTTGGCAGCAAAAGTGTCCATGTTGCCACTCTTTAGCATGATCATCCAAAACTGCCATGGTTTTGGGGTGTCTTCAACCTCACATTTAGATCCCAAATAGAGTTCTTTCGCAGCAGCGTATACGTCTACATTGGAAAGGGCATTTGGTTGCAATCCAAGAAAAGGGTCTCCAACCCCTAGATTGTTGTCTTTATCCGTGACTCTGTGGACCAATATATAGGGTATCAAATTGCAGAGGGAGCAGTTTTGTTCTGCAGGGATAAACAAAAATTAACTAAAAATCTCAACTATATATAATTTATAAATAATTGCATCTTCTGGGTTTGGCAAAAAAAAAAGTGAATTTCAACTGAATATGGTTAGTCAAAAATGATCTCGAACACAAAAATCAGAAAGCCCAAGTGCAAAACTAGTACCAGCAATAATCAACCAGCATTTTATTGATGCTATCATACCAAAATCCTAACACAACATAACTTTTTACACTAAGAAGAATAATAAAAAAGAGCCATTGGCCAAGACATAAAGAAATAAATATGAAACTATACATTACCAATGTAGCTGTTACAGAAATAAAAATAAGATAGGAAAGACACTTTTTTTTCATAGACCCACAAAGAAAAAAGAAAAGAAAAGAAAAAAAAACAAAGAGAGAAAAAAAACCATGAATTTATACTGTGTTGGAAAGAAAGAATAATAGATTAGACAATTGTGTTTCATCCAGAAGGAGATGAAGTGGGAAAAACAAAAACAGAACAAGGCCAAGCTAACCTTTTGCCGGTGGAGAAGCCGTGTATATGTCAAAGCAATCAGCAGCCCTTGGACTGCCCATGTGAGGAGCTTCTTCGCCAACTTCATTGCATTGGTTCCATGACTCTATCGCCAACCTTAGGACATCCCTTCTCATTCCAGGATCACCCACAGCCGATACATACTCACTTTCAGAACCATTCACAAACAAAACACATGTAAAGAAAACCACAACCAGAGTGAAAGCAAAAGGAAAAGCACATGGGTTTTTCGTGTGCTTATTAGCCATTGATGATAAAAGCTTGATAAATAATGCTTCCTTGCCTAAGTTTGCTATATAAGCATGAGTAATGAAATTATGAAAGATAAAGTTTTTTATTTTAATATTTAATTTTTTATGTGACTCTGTTTTTTTTAAAAAAGAAATTGCTTTGTACATAATTCATACTTTCCCAATATTGCATGTAACGTATTTTATTATTATATTAAAAACAAAAAGTATTTTATTATTATATGCCAACTTTTGTGATGATATTAAGGGGTAAGGGGTGCATTGCAGCACAGCATTATGTCATTTAAAATATCCAAAAATTGAGGTTTTTAGATTGGATAAAGATGGAAGGTATTGTAACTGAACCTGTGGTTCTCCTCTAGCTTTCTTTAATGCTTTTCCTCTTTACCAAAAAAAAAAAAAAATCCAAAAATATTCTTGTCTTACCGTAAGATTGTTTGGTGTACATTCTGTTTCAGGTTGAGTCGGTGGGTACTTTTATAATTTTCACTTTCGTTATACTCACTTTCCTACCAGAAAAGAAAAGGACAAAACTGAAGTTTCCTCGCAATGGACTTGAAAGAAAAAGTGCTTTAATTTTGTATAAACTTGTAGAGGATGAAAAAAAGGTGCTATAATTGTTTAGACACATCACCCAATGTTACGGTTATGCTGTGGAATGGAACTTAGCTGCTCAAGGAACTTCTTACTTGAGTGACACAAGCACCATCTTGGAATTCAAGAAAAACCACGATTTGGTACATTAATACAATTGTGACCAAAAAATCATATATATATATATATATATATATAGAGAGAGAGAGAGAGAGAGAGAGAGAGAGAGAGAGAGAGAGAGAGAGAGAGAGAGAGAGAGAGAGAGAGAGAGAGAGAGAGAGAGAGGGGTTGGATTCAAGTTATACATGGTATAACTTTAAGTAATATTATACTGCTTAATTACTTGTTATTGAATTTATATATTGTAGAATCTTATTGTTGGATTATATGTTCTTAACATGCATGTCAATTTTCATGTCAATTAGATGTTATTTACCATTCAGTTCATAAACTCATCTTTTTATGCATTATTTTAAACAATATAAACTTGAATTTAAATAATTGATTGATAATATGACTATTGATCTTTAATCATCTTGAAATTTTGCAAGTATTAAGAATATAAAAAAATAATGTAATCCAACAATAGATTTATCAAAATTCACATCTAATTAAAAAATGTTGAGTGGTGTTGTAAGGTCACAATTCGAACTTGGACCCTAATGCGTGATGGGTCAAGCCCAAAAAAGCTCAACACAATGAAATTTATAGAATGTGGGCTTGAAATCTAGTTTTCTTTGGATGCTGTTAAACAAAAATAGTACGCTAGATTCACAACTCACAAACAAAGAACTACTTATGTAATATAAGCTGTTCTCGAACGTAAGCCAAAAATGATCTGTATTGATCTTCCTTTTCTCTTAAAGACAAATTACAATTGATGGTAGTGTGTACAGTGTTTCTTCCTCTTTTTTCTCCCCCCCCCCTTTCTGGAGGTGTTACCTTTCTTTTTATATCATCTTTCTTCCTCCCATCATCTTTTACGTATGGATCAGATCACCCAAAAAATAGATACTTGTCTCATCCACTGCTCTCTTGAAGTCTTCAAATAGTTGCTCTAAAACTGATCACCACTGTTCAGATGTCATTTCCTCATTAATGCGGCCAAAGAGGTAGGTGTAGAGTCTTTAATATGGTGGTAGCAGCTTTTCCTGAGATATTTCTCATTTGTTCTTCCTCTCTGTGCTCTTCAGGTATATAGCCTTCTTCTGCATGCCTTCTGGAATTTCCTTTCACGCATCCTGGCATGTTATACGATCTTCACCTCATTTAGTCGAGGATATGCCCCTCCTCGGACCATTCTCATCAGCCTACGTAACAATGACTTGCTTGTGGGCTTTTAAACTCAATGCCCTTCTAACCAGAAATATCTTCTTGGACAAATTAATACCCTCAAATCAAGCTCAAGGCTCAAAAACATTGTCTGACATTTCTGCCCTCATAATAACCCCTCAAAAATTCATTTTTCGTCTACCCAAGGAGAAAAATGAAATTTTGATTCAACACCACAATCTTCACACGCTTCTCAAATCGTTATATGTGAGAAAGTCATCTCACGCCCTTTGAAACTGCTCCTGATGCTTCGGAATCCACAACGCCCCCATTAATTACTCCAAGTAACGCCCTGTTGCCCACATCCAACAGTGAGATGCGCATCCTACAATCTGGGTCTTTCCTAAAATCATAAACTGCCACCTCCCACACATCAAAACTCCTAGGAAATTGTGATTCAATTCATTACTCCTTAAATCAATCAAATCCTAAGACTCTTCCCTTTTCTTTTCCCTTAAGAAGCTCGCGAAGGATCGCCTACTCATTTCCTGTAAGTTATCAATCTCTTAAATTCTTTCTCTCCTCAGCTGTAGTCCTCGGCCATCAATTGTTCCCTTTTATGTCCTAAATATCCATCTTTACTCCAACCAAATGGGTAGGTTCAAATGTTTAATAGACATCGACGCCGGTATGGAGGGCTTCCGAGCCAAATACCACATCCCTTCGAAGGTGGGCTTGAGATATTGCCCTCTCGAAACCATAGCTAATGATAGGAAAGAGGGGGAAGTTGTCATTCCAATAATTGCCTTCTTAGAGGGCAGAATGACACTTCCCATGAAAAATATAACCAACGAATACTTGCGTAACCACAAATTATGCCCAGACCAGTGTACAACTAACATGTTTAAAATCCTAGGTTGTGTCGACACTCTCAATGAGCAAATGGGTTTAAATGTCACATGGTATGACGTTGCCCATCTGTATGAATGCCATCATCTTAAAGGCGTAGGGTATTACCTCAAGTCTAGATCTAACATTGTTAGGCTTATATCGTGCCTACCTAAATCTAACAAAGGCATGAAGAACGACTATCTAATCACCTCTGGAAGGTAGTACAATGGTTCTCATTGTCCAGTCACAGAGGAAAAACCAGGTGTGATTCCATAGGACTTAGATTCTGTAACCTGGGGTTTAGCTCTTCTAACTTTATCATTTAGATCTATATTGCATCTTGAATTCCTTTCTATTTACCGTTTAGTGTTGATCTAACCATATTTAGCTCCTCAAATATATGTTTTTCTTTTCAAATAAGCAACACGTGTCTCCACTTTTAAGTCTAATCAGCGCTGCAGACCTCAATAGGACTCTAAGATTCGAGTGTTCGTGAGTGAAGACCTGCAAGTAAGGGCAGCCCATCTTATCTTAGGATACGAACCGCTATCGTCTATCTTCCAAGATATCGACAATGCGATCATAGCGGGTGACTGGAGATGTAGAGTTTATCTTGAAACCGGACTTCCTTGCCCCTTACGATTTACCAAACAACCCCTTTGTCATCCTCTACATACATCCAATAAAAGCAGTCCCCCCACCCGTACAATCCGAAGCAGAAACCATTCGAGAAGAATCTACGTCCTCACGCCTATCTCTTGAGGAAGAAATAGACCATTTCTATACTGAAGAAGTAGAGAAACCTTTGGAAGAATACGTTGTCAATATCTCAAATGAAGAAAACGAATCTACCGAGGGCTTTGGTGTCAAAGGCCTCATAATCGCACGTGTAGATAACAGCTCCGAGGAAAAAGAAGAAGGAATGTCTAAAGAACTAGGGAACAACTTAAGAGATCTTCTTGGCAGGAGAGGCTAACTAGCTACCAAGAAGGGTGCTACGGGATCCCAAACTCATGCCAAGCTACCACATCCTCCTCCTTCTCCTCCTCTTGGCCTTGTTATTCCCGCTCCTGACCTCAAAAAGAAAAGGAAAAATGAGGGCGAAGATGTAGAAAGGCCAAGCAGAAGAAGCAAAAACAACAACAACAAGGAGTGACCAAGGGCGCAAGGCGCACCTCATTCGTAGAGAGTGGGGAAAGCCACGATTTAGCTGAGGTACCCCACACGTAATCCCACTGGTCCCCTGCATTGGAATTGGATGGGGTTTCTATCCCCCACCATTTTAGTATAAGGGAGTTCCAAAGAGGACATGCCCCTTATCTGGCCAATGCTCTAGAACAGCCCATCCTCTTACAGAAGGACATGGATGCCTTGGAGAAGATGAGCCAACTTCAACTCTTCCTCTCCTTAAAAAGGAATCTAGCCTTGGTACATGCATCTGCCAACAACATCAACTGCCATTTTTGTTATTTCACTACTATAATTTATTGTTCACCACTGTTGTGCAGGCTATCCAAGAGGTTTTTATTGTTGAGAAGTAGGTGGAAGATGCTCGAAAAAAAGCTAAGGCTGAATTTGAAGTCAGAGTTGAGATTGAGAAAGCCTTAGGTCATGTCAAGAAAGAGAAAAATGATCTGTCCACCAAATTGGCAGATGAGAAGAATGAGAGAAAGAGTGCCGAGGTCGAACTCAAAACTGCTAAGGCTCAAGTGGAAGGGCAACGCAAACTGCTACGCCAAAAAGAACAAGACTTGTCCACTGCTCAGCAGGAAATTTTGGAGCTGAAAAAGGAACTTGCTTAGGCTAGGGAAGTGGCTTGGACCATCAAAGAGACTGCAAAAATCACATCAAAAGCTTCTTACAATGATGGGGTTGAGGCAACGGAGATTCAATTGGCTAAGGAGCTGGCAGAAGTTTGTAGGGAATACTGCCAACAAGTTTGGGCAGAAGCCTTAAATGTGGCAAGAGTCCCTGCTACTTTTGAATGGAGAAAAGCTGAGAATACATGGTTTCCTCTTGAAATCCGAGTGATTGAAGATCTTCCGCCCGCTTCTACTGCTTCCGAGACAGTGCCCCTAATATAGCCATCCGAAATTCAAGAACCTATCCCGCCTCTCAAAGCATTTACTGGTGCTGACATAGAGGAGGAACAAGGTGATAAGGCTGAGAATCGTTTGGGCGAGCAAGCTGACAAAGATGCTCCTTCACCAAGGGCGAAAAACAAAGGAAAACAAGTTCAGAGCTCGTCCGAGACTGGGCCCAAGCAGAGAGGAGAAGAGGACGAAACAAAGGAAGCTGAAGCGAAGCCCAAAAAAGACCCTCCTCTAAAAATCAAGACATAGGCCATCTAGGACTCTTTTTCTAAGTAGCCTCTTCTCGTCATAACTGTAATTCCAGCGTTTTATCTTGTATATTTGCTTTCAATGTAATTACAAATAGTGACAACGACAAATTCAAGATTTTGATATCTAATTCCTTACAGATTTCATTTACTGATGTATTTATCCTTTTATCTTAATATAAGTTATATACATGACATGAATGATTTTTATATTCAAATGTAAAGGGTAGATCTCTTTAACGTCTTAGTTAATATCAGTAATCCGATATGGGAACAATTCCATTTTATTAACCTAAAAGTCATCAGTGAATAATCCATATGTTAATACTGTAATGCTCACGGTGCAATAGCAAACAGGTAGATATATAAGGATGTACCTAAACCTAAAACGAGAGAAAGACAGTTTTGAAACTAGGTTTTATGTTAAACTTAGGTGCAAAAGTAAATCATTAATTTCATCATAGTATGTGGCTTAAAAGCTAAGACAACGAAAACTTTGTTTGATCCTTAGAAAGATGAACAGAAATGTTAATTTCTCAGAAGTAGATGATCCGAGGACCAGACGTAACTAAGGTTCTGTTTAACACATAAAAAAATGTATTGAAGTATTAATTTCTCTAAAGTAGATGATCCGAGGAACAGACGTAACTAAGGTTCTGTTTAACACATAGAAAAATGCATTGAAGTATTAATTTCTCTAAAGTAGATGATCTGAGGACCAGACATAATTAAGGTTATGTTTAACATTTAATAAAAATATCAATTTCTACAAGGTACGTGGTCCGAGGAGCTAGGCATAATCAAGTTTCTGTTTGATATTTAGAGAAATGTATTGAAGTATTAATTTCCCCAAAGTAGATGATCCGAGGACCAGACATAACTAATGTTCTGTTTAACACTTAATAAAAATATAAATTTCTACTAGGTACGTGGTTCGAGGAGCCAAGTGTAACCAAGTTTTTGTTTGATACTTAGAGAATGTATTGAAGTATTAATTTCCCCAGAGTAGATGATCCGAGGACCAAACATAACTAAGATTTTGTTTAACACTTAATCAAAATATCAATTTCTACAAGGTACGTGGTCCGAGAAGCTAAGCGTAACCAAGTTTCTGTTTGATACTTAGAGAAATGTACATATAACCAACGCAACAGAGCAGAAAAATAAAGAAAGCGATAGAAGTGCCTTTCATTAATAATAATATCTTCGTAGGTTATTTACATTCTAAGGACGTTGTACAACATGTTCATCTAGATCCTCAAGGTAAGAAGCCCCTATGCCGGCGATACAATAGGTCCTTCCCAATCAGGCCTCAACTTTCCTCACACTGGATTCTTTGCAGTATCCAAAACTTTCTTCAACACAAAATCTCCAGCTGCAAGTGGCTGTAACTTTACATGGGAATCATACCCTTACTTGAGCTTATGTTGATAGTAAGCTAGTTGTACCATGGCATTATCTCGTTGCCCCCTCAACTAGGTCTAAGCTCTCTCCCAATAACTGGTCATTACTACTCGGAGTGAAAGCGCTCGTCCTTAATGTTGGAAATCCAATTTCCAAAGGGATCATAGCCTCAGCTCCATAAGTCATAGAGAAGGGTGTTTCTCCCATGGATCTTCTTGGTGTAGTTCGATACGTCCACAAAACATGAGGCAATTCCTCTACCCACATTCCCTTAGCGTCATCCAGTCTTTTCTTGAGACCATTGACTATAATTTTATTGATTGCCTCGGCTTGCCCATTCCTTTGCGGATAAGCTAGTGTGAAATATCTGTTTGTGATACCTAGATCACAACAATACCTTCTGAAGGCCTTACTATCAAATTGCAAACCGTTATCTAAAATAAGAGTATGAGGGATTCTAAACCTAGTAACAATTTTCTTTCAGACAAGCTTCTTTGCATCCACATCCCTAATGTTTGATAGTGGTTCGGCTTCAACTCACTTAGTGAAGTAGTTTGTTCTAACTAGCAACCATTTTCTATTTCTTGCTGCCTTTAGAAAAGGTCCTACAATGTCCAAGCCCCATTGTACAAAAGGCCAAGGACTAGACAATGGATTGAGAACACCCCCTGGTTGATGGATATTGAGAGCAAATCTCTGATATTGATCACACTTCTTTACATAGTCTTGTGCATCTCTCTGCATGTTAGGCCACCAATACCCTTGAGTACGAGCTCTATGAGCTAAAGACCTTCCTACTGTGTGGCTTCCACATATCTCTTCATGTAATTCTTCCAAAAGTAATTCTGTTGCTTCGGGGTGTATACACAGCAAGTACAGTCCTGAAAAATAGCGTTTATACAATTTTTTATCCTCGGACAGCCAAAACCAAGGTGCCTTTTTGCATATATTGTCTGCTTCAGACTTTTCTTCAGGTAAGATATCATCCCTAAGGAAGGACACTATAGGATCCATCCAGCTTGGGCCAACCCCGATTTGGTGAATTCGGACGGTATCACCACCCTTCCTAGTGGGTTTTAACAAATCTTCAATAAGAATGACCCGGGATAGACCTTACGCCGAAGATGTTGCAAGCGTGGCTAACGAATTGGCGTGGGTATTCCCACTCCTGGATATATGTGACACTACAAAAGATTCAAATTTAGATTGCAAATACCTGACACGAGCTAAATATTCTTGCATCCTCGGATCTCTAGCCTCTAACTTTCCTTCCATCTAGCCGACCACCAATTGTAAATCCGAGAACATTTATACTGTTTTTCCACCCATTTTCTGAACCATGTTCATCCCTACCAATAAAGTTTCGTACTCAGTTACATTGTTGGTAGCTAAGAACCTCAATCTCAAAGATTTTTTTATAATAATTCCCTTTGGGGACACTAGAACTAGCCCCACACCAGATCCCTTCTGGTGTGCTGCTCCGTCGACGTATGCTTCCCAGATCTAGGATTCTTTTCACAAAATCATGCCAACTGATTTCTCATCCATGCCCAGCCCCTTAGCATTCTCTTCTAACGAAGGCTCAGCAAACTCTACCACAAAATCCGCAAGGACCTGGCCTTTCACAGAGGTACGAGGCATCTATTTGATGTCAAAAGCATCCAGGATAGTTCCCTATTTGGCGATCCTACCTGAATAGTCAGCACTCCGCAACACCGGCTTAAGAGTGAGTTGAGTTAGAACAACTATATGAGATTGGAAGTAGTGAGGAAGTCTGCGCGTAGTATGCACCACAGCTAAAATCGCCTTTTCCAACGGTAAATATCGCACCTCAGCCTTTTGTAGAGATTTACTCGCATAGTAAACTGGTCTCTGTATACCACCATCGTCCCATATTAGAACCAAACTGACGGCATGAACGGCCACGGCTATGTACGCAAACAGAATCTCATCCACTTCTGGACGAGACATAATGGGTGGTCAAGAAAGATACTCCTTAAACTGTTGAAAAGCTAAAGCACACTCTTCGGTCCATTTACATCTCTTCCACTTATTCAACAGTTGGAAAAAGGGTTGGCATATGTCCGCAGACCGAGAAATGAACCTATTGAGAGCAACCGCCATCCCGGTCAACTTCTAAACCTCTTTTGGATTCCGGGGAGGGTGTAAGCAGCTGATTGCTCTAACTTGGGCAGGATTGGCTTCAATCCCTCTATGAGTAACCAAGTAGCCTAGAATTTACCAGATCCCACACCAAAAGAGCATTTAGAGGTATTGAGGCGCAATTTGTTCCTCCTAAGCGTTTGAAAGGTGTCATCTAAGTCTGCCACATGCATGGATACCGCTTTACTTTTTATCACCATGTCATTCACATACACTTCAACAATATTTTCCAATCGAGACTCAAACATCCTGGTCATCATCCTTTGATAGGTAGCCCTCGCATTTTTCAAACCAAAAAGACATTACCTTATAATGATAATTACATATGGGAGTGATAAAAGCTGTTTTCTCTTGATTCTTCAAGGTCAGAGGTATTTGGTGATACCCTTAAAAAGCATACAAGAAACTCATCTGAGGATGTCCAACAGTAACATCCACTAGCTAATCTATACGAGGCATTAGAAAAGAGTCTTTAGGACAAGCTTTGTTTAAATCCATGAAGTCCACACATACTCTCCACTTTCCATTCTTCTTCTTTACCACCACTGTGTGAGCCAATCATTCAGGGTAAAACACTTCCTTGATAGCCCATACCTTCTTGAGCTTGAGAACTTCCTCTTTAACAGCCTTGGCATGTTCCTTGGAAGAACTCCAAGATGGTTGCTTCTTCGATATTGTAGTCGGATTAACATTCAGATGGTGACAAATGAAACTCAGATCAACCCTAGGAGCTTCATAAGCATTCCACGCAAACACGTCAAGGTTTTTTCTCAAAAACATAACCAGCTCCTCCTTTTCTTGGGGTGGCAACTGAACTCCTACCTGAAAGAATTTTTCAGGGTCACCATCTATAAGAACTTTCTCCAATTCCTCACACACTG
This sequence comes from Castanopsis chinensis, assembly GCA_032878915.1. Classification (NCBI taxonomy): domain Eukaryota; kingdom Viridiplantae; phylum Streptophyta; class Magnoliopsida; order Fagales; family Fagaceae; genus Castanopsis; species Castanopsis chinensis. The sequence continues at coordinate 17,418,504 of JAVQMG010000130.1, forward strand.
ATTCTTCTATCATTACCCCCTTAGGCATGGTAGGAGACATTGATTGCTATGGAGTTCCCTTAACCGTGGCAAAGGATTCCAACCCAGGCTGATGCAGAATCACAGCTGCTATGCACTGTCTGGCCATAGATTGGCTCTCGATTATCTCCTCAACCTGATCTCCAAACGGGAATTTCACCTTGACATGAAGAGTTGAGGAAACAACACCTAGAGCATGCAACCATGGTCTCGCGACAATGGCTGTGTAGGGAGAATAGGTATCCACCACAATAAAATCCACTTCTATCATCATCGAACTTGATTGCACAGGCAACCTTATCTGCCCTTTTGGTATGACAGCCTTCCCCTAAAAACTTATGAGGGGCGAATCGCAAGCCGTAAGATCCTCAAGCCGTAAGATCCTCAAGCTTTAAGTTCAGCCCCTTGTATAGATCGGGATACATAATGTCAACACCACTTCCCTGATCGACCATTATCCTTTTCACTTCATAACCCTCTATCCTCAGCGTGACAACCAAAGCGTCGTCATGTGGTTGGATTGTCCCAATCTTGTGTTCTTCTAAGAAGCCTAAAAATAAAGGTACGTTACCTTTAATCCTCTTCGACTCTGTGCCATAATTCTCAGCAAGAGTTCGTGCTACAGACATCACCTTAGAAGGATGAGAGCCAGTCCGCCCCAGAGCAGCAAAAATAACATTAATCGTGCCCAAAGGAGGCCGTGATAAGGTGTTACCCTGATTGATCGAACCTGATTGATCGAACCTGACTGATCTCTTTGCCCATTGGACTGGTACAAAAATTGCTTTAACCTTCCTTCCTTAACTAATTATTCCAAATGATTCCACAAATTCCTATAGTTTTCAGTGGTATGACCCCTCTCTCGATGGCAGTGGCAATGAAGGCTCTAATTATGCATCATGGGATCTCCAGCCATCTTGTTAGGCCATTTAAAGTATGGTTCATTTTGGATTTTCTCCAACACCTGGTGCATTAGTTCTCGGAATACAGCATTAACCACTTGAGGATTGGTAGGACCAGCTTGTCCAACAAAATCCCTTCGAGGTCTGTTATTGTTGTATCTGTCAGACCTAAAATCCTTTCTCTCCTGAGGGGTAACCTTCATCTTTCCCTTCCCTTATTGTTGATCTTCCTTAACCTGCTTATACTCATCAATACGATTCATGTGCCGACGTATACTTCTAACAGGTTTTTTGGTTAAAAATTTCCTTAAATCATGTTCAGTGGGAAGGCCAACCTTGAAAATGCTTATTGCCACGTCATCGAAGTCTCCATCGATCTCATTGAACATCTCCCAATACCTATCATGGTATGTCTTCAAGGTCTTCCCCTCTCTCATAGCCATGGATAATAATGAATTCAAAGGCCGAGGCACTTTACTGCAGGTGATGAATCAAGAACCAAATGCTCTAGTGAGTTCTATAAAGGAATCAATAGAACCTGCCCTCAAGCCATTAAACCATCTCATCGTAATAGGCCTCAAGCTAGAAGGGAAGACTTTGTACATCAAAGTTTCATTCTTAGAGTGTACTGCCATTCTCTGATTGAAATGACTTATATGCTCCACAGAGTCCGTTCGACCATTATAAATGGTAAATGTTTGTTGGGTAAACTGTCGTGAAAGCTTCCCTTCTCAATCCTATGGGTAAAAGGTGACTTAGAGATTTGGTGCAACGCCTTACTCATAGCATCATTTTCCAAGCCGCTAGAAGAAGTCTTTTTATCCTTACGACCATGAAGATAGTCCTTTTCATAGGAGAAAGACTCACTAGGAGGAGTTCTTGACCTGGGCCTATAGTTGCTACTCCGAGAGTCCTCAGAAAAAGAGGGAGTTCACCTTCGTCTTTCACGACGCAACTTCTTCTTCAGATGGTCGATCTCCTTCTGCATAGCCCTAGCACTTTCCTTGTGGGAAATTTTGCTTCCACCTCGTGTATGGCTCCTACCTCGCATATGCCCTGTATGCACACTACCTTCGCGATCCCTTTCATGCTCCAGATGCAAGAGGTGATCCTCATGCTGGGACCCCATGGATTATGCATGGTGTGGACCTGAGCCTTCCATAATGTTAAACATCCTGAAACACAAGATTCCCACAAACGGCGTCAATTGTAAGATTACAATTCGAACTTGGACCCTAATGTGTAATGGGTTAGGCCCAAAAAGCTCGACACAATGAAATTTATAGAGCATGGGCTTGAAATCTAGTTTTCTTTAAATGTTGTTAAACAAAAATAGTAGGCTAAATTCACAACTCACAAACAAAGAATTACTTATGTAATATAAGCTCTCCTCAGACGTAAGCCGAGGATGATCTGTATTGATCTTCATTTTCTCTTAAAGACAAATTACAATTGATGGTAGTGTGTACAGTATTTCTTCCTCTTTTTCTCTCCCCCCCCCCCCTTTTTGGAGGTCTTACCTTTCTTTTTATATCATCTTTCTTCCTCCCACCATCTTTCATGTATAGATTAGATTACCCAAAGAATATATACTTGTCCCATCCACCGCTCTCTTGAAATCTTCAAACAATAGCTGTAAAGCAGATCACTACTGTTCAGATGTTATTTCCTCATTAATGCGGTCAGAGAAGTAGGTGCAGAGTCTTTAATGCGGTGGTAGCAGTTTTCCTGAGATATTTCTCATTTGTTCTTTCTCTCTGTGCTCTTCAAGTATAGCCTTCTTCTACATGCCTTTTGGAATTTCCTTTCAAGCATTCTGGCATGTTATACGATCTTCACCTTATTTAGCTAAGGATATGCCTGTACTCGGACCATTCTCATCAGCCTACGTAACAATGACTTGCTTGTGGGCTTTTAAACTCAATGGCCTTCTGACCAGTAATCCCTCCTCGGATAAGTTAATACACTCAAATCAAGCCCAAGGCCCAAAAACATAGTCTGACATTTCTGCCTTCACAGGTGTAATATTATTTGAAGTTACACCAAATCTTGAACATCTTGAACATCTCTCTCTCTCTCTCTCTCTCTCTCTCTCTCTCTCTCTCTCTCTCTCTCTCTCTATATATATATATATATGATTAGGTTCAAGTTATACCTGGTGTAATTTTCAGTATTGTTACACCACTTAATATTTTTTAATTGGGTGTGAATTTTGACAAATCCACCGTTATATTACATTATCTTCATATATTATTCTTACTTGCAAAATTTCAAGTTAATCAAAGATTAATAGTCATGTCATCGATCAATTGTTTAAATTCAAGTTTTGTAATTTAAAATAATAAGATGAGTTTATGGATCAAATAGTAAATAACATCCAATTGGCATAGAAATTAGCATGAATGTTAAGAACGTATAGAACATGTAATACATCGGTGGAAATTTCAAAGTATGTATTTTATAACAAGTTATTGTAGGGCTGTCCACCACTCGTCCAAACTAACCAAACCACCCGATCTAATGACATTTGACCCGAAAATTACCTGACCTGAGCACTAGGTGGACTGACGGTAGGTCACTTGACACAGAAATTGACAAGATTGATTCAATTTTTGGTATAGCGGTCTGAGAAACCAAACAAGCTGACCTGCCTAATGATCCCAGATTCTTCTACTTTGATCTCCTTTCCAATCTCCTCTCCACCATCAACGATGACCCTAAATTTTTCAGATCTTAAGAGATCTCAACTGATCTAGCTGAGATCTCATCCAGATCTAGTGTAGATCATGAGATTCCATCAAAGAACCACCAATTTTTTTAGTCTTTGCCAACTCTCTTGGTTTTGACCAAATCTGACTCAACCCATAGCCAATCCGGCTCGATCTAACCTATTCATCCTCTCAATCTGTGACGGTCCTCCGATCTACCACTCGACTTGGTCAAGTCGAGAGCTTAAAACCAACTTAGATCAACCTGTGAAAAGCCCTAAGTTATTGAGTGGTGTAACATTATTTAAAGTTATACTAGGTATAACTAAATTTTGTATCTAAGTTGAATACTACCTAGGCTCATTTTTTAAATTTTTGTCAATTTAAAAAAAAAAAAAAAAAAAAAAAAAAAACCTTTGTGATTGAGTATATTATTTGATAAAGTATACAAATTGTTCAAATTTTTATTGCTCTATTTTAGGGTAGAGGAAGGCAAGGCAATTAGTTATTTATTAGTGTAATTTTTGTTATTGTGATGTAATGAATTTATTTAAAGTTTATATTTATCAAATAAGTTATTGAAAGTTATTTATTATGAAAATATTGAAAATAAACAATCAATTTTTAGAACATAGTATAAATTTTCATTCACATTTAATGATAAAAAATTGGACTAATTAAGTTTCAAATTGAATGGAAGTAGTTCTAAATGGATTATAAGTAATAAATTGAAATGGACACTTTTCACAAAATTAGAGTATATGAAATTTAATTAGAATGACACGCAAAAATTAGATTGCAATTAAAATCTAATTTGAATTATTTGTTCAAAGTTTTGATATCTATTTCATTCATTTCTGGAATGGCCATTACACATCAATTGGTACAACAAATCTATTTATTTCATCTCCAAAAAAAAAAATTCAGGTTGTACCGATCATTTTGACATAATTTCAGCTAGTTTGGACTGTACTGACAAAATTTTGGATTGGACCTTTACGTATGAGTTTTTATAAACATTTGTATTTAATTATATATACATATATTTTTTTTAATGTTATAAACCTTTTATGAAAGGATTTTGTTAATGTGTGCCTTTAGGGCACACATTAACCTATCCATTTTTAGAAAAATTTTCTAGAAAATTGAAAAAGTTGTCAAAACTTTTTCAGTTCTTGAAAAAAACTTTTTAAAAATAATAAATTATTGTGTGTCCTGAGGGCACGTATTAATAAAATCCTTTACGAAATTAAGTTGGTTACAGAGATGGCTTTAACTTCTTATAAAGTTATTCTTTTTATCTTTTATATCCACACACGCATAGATAGATAAAGTGAAGAAGTCTTACTACTTTAGTAAAAGAAAGCACATGCATCGGCATCGGTCATGCATATCAAATTAGGTTGGTATCAAATTGCACTCGCATGCAACAGTCTTACTGCTAATATGACTGATATGGGTTAACTATGTTGCTAGCTGTTCATTTTTGGTCAATAACTAATTATATAAGTTAACTTGTTGACCAAGGTTTAGTCAATAAGGAGGAAGAGCAACATCCAGTTAGGAGGATCTGTTTCCTTTGTTTTACACCTTCAAGCAGACCGATCATGAAACGGAAAATGGACCCCTTATCCCATCGAGTCATGACTCAGCTTGCATACTCATAGGTTTGGGCTACACCTTGGGAAACTTACTGCTTGCCTACCAAGGGACCTCGAGTGCAATTTGCTGCCTGCTGCTTCCTGCCCTACCCACCAGCAAACTATGTATGGGGTAGTATAAGTAATGACCCTAGTTGATATCTCTTAATCAATAATAGTTGTTTTATTTTTTTTGGGGGGGGTGTGAGTGGGGGGAAGAGGGATACATTTTTAAAATCAAGACTAAAGGTTAGAGAATAAGAAACGGATTTTAGTTAGTTCAGTTGATAAAATTTTTTATCTTTTAAATAATACATTTAGAATTTAAACTCCCTTACTTCAAAAATCAATTAGTGTTTTTAGCCTGATAATAAAGAAAAATTTTTATAAAATGGACGCAGTAAGTTGAATTTTTATTTTAAAACGACAAAAGGAAGGAGTATATGACATATGCCTTTTCTAATAATTAAAATATTCTTTTCTTATAAAACCTATTAAGAGATCTAGAATTTAATCTCTTCTTATACCAAAATTTGATTGGAGCATCTGACTTAATGATAAAGATTAATTATTATGAAAAATATCATAAGTTGAATTTTTATTTTATCTATATAAAAAAAAGTACATGGCATATGCCTTTTATAATAATTAAAATATTATTTCCTTAAAAAACGTAATATTTTGTTTATTTGTTTATTTATGTTAATAATTCATAGTAAAAATCGAAAGAATTTGATTCATGAATATCATTTCTATTAGAAACACAGCTTATTTTTTATTTCCTTTATTTTGAGAGAAAAGCATTAACAGACAGCACACAGATATGGAAAAGGGCATAAGCAGAGGAGGGGGGGAAGGTATGCTTTTAATTAAAGTGATGCCCATCAATCGTGTCAGAAGTATGTGATTCTGTCCTCAGAGTGCAATTCTTCTAGATGGTTGTTTGCCAAAAGCGTGTGGGCCTGATGGTTGTCTTGTCAGTACTAGGGGGGGGGGGGACTACGATTTGGGCTTGTGCCTATTTTATTGGATCCTGCGATGGACTTGTGCAGAGCTTTCTCCAGAGTCCAGACACAAGTGACAAGACCATAAATCTTTGTCCTCTCATTTCTCATCATTCATCAATGTCACGGTTCTATGTTTTTCGCTTTCTTTTCTTTTCTTTGGTCATAGCGACGTTTCAAAATTTAATACCTGTTTGGATCCAGCTTCTGCTTTCTCCGTTTACGTTCATGTTTTCACTTTTTTTTTTTTTTTTTTTTTTTTTTTTTTTTTTTTTTCGGTTCTGCTAAGGGGACAGGTGCTGCGCACACTGTACATATACTATGTACATACTGTTCACATATTTTTTTAGCAAATTTTTATTAAAAATAGGTCTCGCAGTACTATTCACACATTAAAAAATTATTTTACTACAGTGTTTTCAGTTTCAATTTTCAGTTCAGCAAAAATAAGCTCTATCCAAATAGACCCTTAGTTGCCGCACGCAATGGCCAATATATTTAATAAAAGATGAAAAAATAATTGCGAAAATATATATATATATATATTTTTTTTTTTTTAAGCCATAGGACCACTATTTTTCACAAAAGTATTCACAGTTGCTGATATGGCTAAGTGTGGTTTGTGCGTAATAAATTGGTGCAGGCTTAGATACAAACCACATTCCTCCAATCATAACAAATCGTATTAAAGAAAAAGTTATAACTCAAAAATTATTGCACTCACTATTGATAAATGATTAATTATCTCAAAAGATTAAACTGTAACGAATTTAATTATATAATGATAATTCTAACATGCATTATGTTTTTCCTAGAATTCGAAAATGATAGAAAATACGAACTCAAAAAACAAAAAATAATAAAATAAAATAAATTAACAGTGGTGGATGTTTTATGTAGCAAGAACTTTGGCCCAGAACTTAAGGAGTTTGAGTTCATCTTTCTTTTCTGTTTCATATTAAGGCCATGTTTAGTATCCAAATTTTAACACATTTTTTCATTTTAAACAATATTATATATTTTTTCACACTCTTTTTTCCTCACACGTATATCAAAAACAAAAACACCTAAACAACTTACTCAAGCTCTTCTACCAAACTGGCATTAAGTAACTTAAAAGTGTAATATTCAAATCTCCTATTTCCTAACTATGGAATTTAGCAAAATTCAAAAACTAGCACCTCTATTTGCTCCATAAAGCCTTTCGGCTTGGCCGAGTTAAGATCCAACGTAGCCCAATTGCCCAAATGCCCTATTCCCATTCAAACAACTTGGTCACTGGCCCACTGCTAACCTTTGACTAAAAAAAGGAAAAAAAAAAAAAGTTACATAATCTATAACGAAAAATAAAGTCGAGGAAAAAAAAAAAAAAAAAGCAAAAGAAGGAACCTACCCAATTTTATGCATAAAAATTAAAAGGAAGATGACCAAAGAGAAAAACTCCCCCAATACACTAGAACCCAGAAATTATTAGCTCTTCTCGTTCTCTTCAAAACTACCCAAAATGGAAATTTCAAATTTGTGTGCTAATAATAATAATTTTCCAAGGCTTCCTCTCATCTTAAACAACTTTAACCACAATAAAAAATAAAAAGACCAATTTAACCAAGTAGCTGTTTGAGCAATCACATCACACAATGTGGGCTACTGTTTAATTACAGTGCTTAATTATATACATTGTGGTTGTGGACCACTTGCTCTAATTATATACATTGTGGTTGTGCCCCCATGAATGAATTTGCTTTGTTACTTATTCCTTCACATAGAACAACCAAGAGATTCCTTAACTTTCTCTCCTAAGTATTTTAATTGATTTGTACCATTTAAGTTTTTAAAAAAAAAAAAAAAAAAAAGTGTGCAACTAGGTAAGAGGTCCCTTTGCTTTGCCAATCTTTTACAAGCATAGATTACAAACCATAAAACATAAAGTAGGAAAAGGTGGGTAAGTGGTCACAAGATGGGCGGGCCTTTCTTTTGAAAAAAACAGCTGAAATCCAATAAGAAACCCACGTTCCCATTTATAACAGCTTAACTGTCCCTCCTCCCTCTCCAACTGAACTCCATTACCATCCATTTTCACTTCTTGTGGGAGTCTCCAAAAACCTTAACAAAATCAAAGAGTTCTCATCCAAACAAAAGATTTTTTTTTAAAGGAAACCATGAAGTGGGGAAGAAAGAAACTTCCTTCTTCACCTTCCTCCTCGTCTCAGCCTTCTTTCTTGTCTAATGTCTTTCCCATTTCATGGCTTTCCAAGTTCAAACACATGGGCATCAACTCTAAACCGAAACCCGGAAAAGTAAGGCGAAAGGGTAAGCTGAATGCTCATTCCATGAGTTCATCACAGTGTGGTGGTGGTGAGAACGGTGGTCGGTTTTATGGTGGGAATGATGATGCTTTTTGGAGACTGTCATTTGGAGAAGAGGCTGTTAATGGGAATCAGAATAGAGGGGTCTTGAAATCAGTTTGGTATGAATCTGATGATGAGGTTCATGTCCCATCTTCTAGGTGCAGGGGCTCTAGATCGAATTGTGCTGAAGTGAGGGAAAGAGAAGAGGCTAAGGAGCTCAATGAGATGCTTTCGGGTTTGAGGGAAGTGTTGCACAAAGATGAGGAGATTTCACCGGAATTGGATGATCGTTATGGAGACGGATCACCATGGAAAAGGATTGAGAAAGAATGGAAATTAAGTCAAATGAATCCGCAAGTTTTGGAAGAGAAGGTGTTGGAATTGGAAAGAGAATGGAAGTCTGCGAAATCTGTGGACAAAGAATCATTGGAATGGGAATCACCAAGGACAATTTGGACGCCTAAGAGGGATAAGCACAAATTGATAGCTTCTGGCTCAAAGAAACATTGTTCTGCCTCTTGCTTGAATTCTAAGAATTCTAGCCTAAGAGATACTGCAGAAGATTGTGTTGTTGCTACTAAGAACTTGGAGGAAACTGCAGGACTCTCGGCAGAACAGTTATGTTCGGAGTGGCAGAAGTTGAAAGGAACGAAAATTGAAGAGCTGAAGTCAAAGAGTGAGAAAGAAAGGAAATCTCTTCACGTAAGCAAGGACTCACAGAGGAGAAGAACAAAGAAGAATTCCAAAGTTAGAGTTTATTCTCCAAGAACGGCTTCCAAGGTTGAAATCTGCAGAATAAAAGCGCTGGAAGACATGAGGAAATCAAAACTGAAGATGAAAAAGAAGGAAAAGGAGAAAATTGTGGAGGAAACAACATGCTTGGGGAGCTTCGCTGTTGCAAAATGCTCATTTGATCCACAGCAGGACTTCAGAGATTCAATGCTTGAGATGATCACCGAGAAAAGGATCAGCCAGCCAGAAGAGCTTGAAGAACTCTTGGCTTGTTATCTAACCTTGAATTCTGACGAATACCATGACCTCATCATCAAGGTATTCCGGCAGGTGTGGTTCGACTTGAACAAGGCCTGTTTTAGTAGTGAGTTACATAGTGAAGATTGTTGCTATAATTAACTATTGCTTAGCTAATGCTAGAAAAACACCCATCATTTTGTAAATAGTTAACACTGTTACTGTTTTAACATTATGTTTCTAATTTTGCACAAGGTTGCAGATCTTACTTCATATCAATTGCTTACATTTCTTAAAAGAAAAGTTAGCATCAGAAATTATGGGTGGAAGCAACTCCAAGCAATAATTTCTATAATGCACTTTTGTTTGCATGCATACATATGTGGATGAAATTTGAAAGATGAGGTTTTGTATTTTAGTTGAAGTTATATGCTTGTTAATAAATGTTCACTGTTGTCATTCTGGTAGAAAACTGGATGAAATGTGGTGGAAATTTCTTAGGTGACAAGGGCCTAAACTTAGTATAGGATGGAACTAACAATTTATTGTAATCAACAATACACTCCTCTCCATTCCATTTGTACTATTGACGGACTGGTGCCATTTTGCATGCCATAGTAAGTCCATGGATTTTGCTGTTACTCACTTTCATGCATCCAGCTTTAACTTCCATTAGAATTTAGCAGGACTGATTCAAGTAATTTTTTCTAACTGTCACCACAAAATTTTCAGATTCCTTCTGCTTGTAATTTTAGTTCTAAGCTGTTGTCTGCTACAACAGTCCATTTTTCTATCAGCTAGGCAGTAATGCAAAAGAAACTGTTACCCAATCTAAAATTCTTAAATATCTCGGCTTTGATATGAAGAATTTAATGCTGTAATTTATCGTATCTATTACTTCTTAATGTCTACTTTTTCTCAAGATGCCATTTCTTCACCAACTAAGCACTCATGAACCTTGCCAACCACTTGAATTGTGCTACATTCAGGCTTCTCTTTTACTCTTAAGTGCCTTCATTTTCTCCTCACATTCATAACATCATGCTGTCTTACCATGGTTTTCACAAGTAGCTGAAATAGACTACCAAATCATAGTAGCTTTCCTTTGCAGCATTGCTCTCACAAGCTCCTTGGCCTACAGTAGTCCAATGCAACTAAGTGAATCCACCATACAGCCATGGTCTCCATGGTTTGTTGATTGAGCTTCATAAACATGAGCCATGAGATGTAATATTTTATGACATTGGCAAGCTTACACGTTTGAAGGAAATGAACCATCGTTTATGATCCTATCTTTTAGCAATAAAAGCATGAAGCCACTCACCCTTGCTCAAAGCTCCAATGTCAGCACATGCAGTGATGCAGATAAGAAATCCATTGGGCATGCAATGTCTGGCTCGCCTTTGCATTTTTCATAAATATGGGCATACCAATGATCATTGTGTTCTGAGAAGATCAATGTTTGATGACCTCTTAAAAAATACATCTCTCTCTCTCTCTTCTCTGAGTAATGCAACCCCGCATACCCCAATACAATAAAGTTCCTCCACTGTCATAACAACCTTTTGAATAAACAATCAACTTGCTAATTTCATTGACCCGCTTTCCACTTGCACGCTTAGAATTGACATCCTTATTCAGTATTCTATCAAGCAAAGTCTGCTCACTTTTTAGTGTACCCAAAACTTGCATACACATGATTTAAAGGTTTTTACCCATTTTGAACAATCCAAAACTTCTGTGTGTGTGTGTGTGTTTGGGGGGGGGGGCGGCTTCGCAGGTAAGGTATAAGTTTCTTCATCAGCATCAATAGGAGGACATAGTATTTGGTGAAAGATTGCGTAAGCTCTCGCTACTGCATTCCAATTATATTATCGGTTTGTCAATGTAAGCGAAAACAGACAACATGTGACAATTTGAGAATTAGAATTGATGGTGGTAAACATGGAAAATGTACTAATCTGGAGTAGAAATGATAGCATGGGCTTGCTTTTTCAATCACAGAATGGCATTTACCTGTATGCCATTAAGAAATAAGATTGCCTGCAGCTAACTTAAAATTGTTTTAACCCATTACCAACTTTATGAAACAATAGTCATATGTCATATGTTGTGTACAACATCTTGACATGCATAATTGAAGAACACTAAATAGCACGCTAGCAATATTTATTCATGTTAACCTTAACAAAATCTTCAGGTGCTAAAAATGCTTCCGTCCTTCTGTGGCAATGAATGTGAATAATGTCTCAAATCTTATCAAGCATTTTGTAGCTGTAGCCTTTTCAGCAGGGCTTTGAGATGACTAAACTGATTAAAATGAATTCTGCTCCTGCTACTCTGCCAGAAATGGAGATGGACTGAAAAAAAAAATACTGTCACAAATTCAGATATAAGCAACTCATCCTGTAGCCAAATGCCACTAACACAAAATTACAAGTAACATCATAATATTGCCATAAATGCCTGTACGTCTACACTATTATCTTAATGCTCTTAAGCTAGAGCAGGCAAGAAAATAAAAAGCTCTTACAAGCACTCAAAACTTAGAATTCCTACTGCACTCAAAACTTGTCTACAAATGGAGCATTGAATCTCAACTGGTTCCCAAGTCTCAGCACATGAATAGGTTCCTGATTTTTGAAGCAGCCACAAAGCCTTATCATAATCTCCAAATTCAACCAAAAACAGTTTACGTTCCTACAAGATATCTCACACTCACAGGAAGTGTATTTCTTAAAATTTCGGAAGATCAAGAATCTGTCCCTTCAAACCATCCTGCACAACAGCAAAGAAGACCCCAGTTTTTTGAGGATTTGCCTGCACACAGGCCATGGAGACGTGCACTGTTGAAGTGTGTGCCCAGGAGCTTAAAAGAAGAAAAAGTTACAGAGGAGAGGAAGAGAGCTTAGCTGAACCGATATAATAGAACAGAAGAGACATCTGAAGCTCCTTGCTCTTGAGACGAATGTGCAAAAATTAGAGGAGAGCATTGAGTTTGTGGTGCCCATAAGCCATTTGAAGCTGCAAGCATTTGAGGTTTTGATTTTGATTCAGCCATGCCCTTTCTCGTTAAAATATAGGGGCAATGAGTTTGGTAACTTCGAACTTCTTTGAATGAGATTGGTTTTTTGGGCATGGGCTATGACATTCCTCCTCAAATTGGTAATGGGGGGGGGTGTTAGAATTTGACAATGACATGGGCTATGACATTCCTCCTCAAATTGGTAATGAGAAAGACACGTTCAAATTATTTATAACCTTCGACGTCACACCACTCGAGGGCTTTAGAGCAGCTGTAGAAAGTTAAATTGCGGTCCCCCAATAGACAATGCATGTATATTATATGTGACGTAAAGAGCTCAAATCCATCTGACGATAAAAAAAAAAAAAAATGTTAATGTAAGAAAACCCAAATATGAGATAGCATATTTGTTATAATGTTTATATATTAACAATGTTTTACGCATGAAATTATGTTTTCCAAGTGTTGAAAATTCAAAATTCAATTTAGTATTTAGCCTTATTCAAGCTTCCAAAGTCCATATGTAATAATATTAATTCCCTTTTGGCCAGATATTGGTGGGGCCTAGTATTTAGCCTTATATGATCACAGAAAATGCAAAGTCATTGCAAAAATTTCATGATAAATGATTATTTCTAGTGAAAGACAATGGTATTGCTCTGCAATACCATGGATTTAAAAAAATATATTAAAAAAATTTAAAAGGGTCGACCCTTTTAATTATATTTGCTATGGTCCTGCGCGATGTGCGGATAATACTTTATACTGTTATGTGAAAAACTTATATAGAATATTCAACATATTTTAAAGCAATAACATAAAGTAATGTTGCAATAACATGAAAAGATTTTTGTTAAATTAATGATGTAATACAAAATTTAGGAGATGGAGAATTTAAACTATGGAGAAAAAGTCACATAAATTAGAAATAAGTTACTATGTGGTGTAATATCTTCTCAAAAAAAAAAAAATGTGGTGTAATAAGTTGATTGTTTGTTTAATCATATTTTTTTTGGTGAAATTTTTAACCATAATTTTTGTTTCTACATTGACTTGGAGTTAGCATAAAAAATTTGTGATTTCATGAAAATTTTTAGTTTTTTTTTTTTTTTGAGAAAAATGTAAATGTTTAGTTGGCTTATGAAAATATCATCTAAAATTTATGATGTTACGTTTGTATTATTAAAGTATGATAGTGGTAAGTTAAATACTCAATGAAAATAGTGATATCCTATTAATAGGATTTTATTATAATCCAAATATGTAAAGAAGTTGAGGTGTAAAGCTAAATGAAAAATTACTCTTACAAAGCGCCCCATGACAGAATCGCATGGTCTCTCACGTGAAGTTTTTTCTTTCTTAAATATATATTTTTTAAAAAACCATATAAAATTCTTATATATATATATATAATTAGTGCATACTTATAGATAATTAATGTGTATTAACTTCATTGACACATTCAATAAATTAAAAGTTTTACATAAATGTAAATTTTGATGAGGTGGAAAACTAAATGAGAGAAACTCAATGAATATGCCAGTTAGCAGAATCTCATGCTCTCCCATATGAGGTTTCTGCTTATATATATATATATATATATATATATTGATTGATTTGTGACGTCACAGATATAATTAATTTTTTTTTTCAAAAATCATTCACATGATAAATTTTTGGATAAAAAATTATTTTAGTCCTTAAATTTTACTAAAAGTTTTTTTTTTTTTTTTTTTTTTGTCTCTAAACTTTAAGAAGTTCATTTTTCATTCCTAAACTATTGAAAAGTTTTTTTTTTCTTTCAACTATTGAAAATGTTTTATTTATGTTCTTAAACTTTACTAATTTTTTTTTTCATTCCTATATTATTGAAAAAAAAAAACTTTTTTCATCACTGTTTTTGTTTCTAAACTATTGAAAAAACTCTTTACAAAGTTTAAAAATTAAAAAAAAAAAAAAAACTTTTTAAAATTTAGGAATGAAAAATAATTTTTTTAGTAAAATTTAAGAACCAAAATATATTTTACCCTAAATTTTTTAGCTTTCGTCAATCTACATTTAATGGTATGTTTTTACAAACCCAAAAATCGACTATAAGTTTTCTCCACTCGTTAAGATCAGCTAGATATGTTCATCATTCAATAGGATTGACTAGAAGTCTTTTTACCTCCAAATGGGTTTACTAGAAGCCCCCATCGTGCAATAGGATCAGCTAGAAGTCTCCTGCATCCAACAGGATCAACTAGAAATCCCCATCATTCAATATAATTAACTATAGATCATCAACATCCAATATGACTGACCAAAAGTCTCTATCATCCAATAGGATTAACTAGAACTCTCCTACGTCCCATAGTATTGACTAAAGGTCTTAATCATCTAATAGGATCGACTAGAAATCTTCTACATCTAATAGGTTTAGAAATCTCCTACATCAAATAGGATTGACAGGAATCTCCAAAACCTAGGATGGAGAAAGGATTAGGATTAACTCAATTAGAAAAAGGAGTTTATCTTTTTTATTTTTGAGCTAAAGGATAGAAAAACTTTATTAAAAACCGAATAAAGAGTACAAGTAAAGCTAGTTAAAAAAAAAAAAAATTAAGGGCCGTTTAGTAACGTTGTTTGTATTTTTTGAAAATACATGTAGGTGAAAATGTGTAAAAATGCATGTAATCTATATATATATATATAAAACCGAAATCTTTGAAACTCTCACAATTTTCCACATTAGCATAATATTTAAATAAAATTATCATTTTATTTAAATAAAATTATTTTTATTTAGTCTAAACTTAACAAGGAGTGAAACACTATCACTTTAACAAGTCCAATTTAAACTCAAACTCATAATTATCATTTTTTTAAATAAAATTATTTTTGTTTAGTCCAAACTTAACAATATATAAGTGAAACTCTATTTTTAATAAGTCCAACTTACACTCAAACTCAAACGTTGATATAATTTATCTCCATATTTGTGAGTTATAGAGGAGAAGATAACAATTTGGTTTGTTTAATGTGCTTGCGAGTACGTAACTACGTAACTGATATCCTCCATCAATTGAAGCATCCTATTTTTAGTTTTTAAACAATGGTCTAGTCTTCCCCCTTCCCCTCATAATATGACAAAGAAAAAGGCCACATTGCATGACAAGAATTGATTGTCTGCAATGTATACGATCTATGTATAAGCGCTCATCCAAGTAGATAAGCTCCGGTGCCTTCCACCTAATGATTGCTATATAAAATTGTTCGGATGATAATTAGAATCATTGTGGCGTGGAGAGAATATGCTGTAAGTATGTTAATCTCAACATTTAAAACTTATTTTTATGGGTTTTGTATTTTCTTTTTCTTTTCTTTTTCTTATATATCTCTTTTAAATAGTTACATATTTTTTGAATTATTTCAATAACTTATTTTTTAATTATATATCTTTTTGGCATTTTAAAAGTTTTAACATCTGAATTTGTGTAGGCTTTGAATCTTTTGATTCCTTTCAATAGTTATAGCTATGAATTATCTTTTAAATGTAACTCATCTTTTTCTTATATTTTTCTATTGTTCAGTCATATGTATTTTGTTTTATTTCAATCATTTCTAAGCAATGGATCATCTAATCCTTTAATATTTTTTGGTTTATACAATGAAATGATGTAATTTTTTAATCAATTTAAAATTTTATAAAATTATTTTAGTCTACTTCATAAATAGATAAATTTCCGTGCATAGCATGAGTTAGCGACTAATATTATTTAAAAACTGAAACCATGTGTTTAAATACAGGTACCAAATGGCACCAAAATATTGGGCGGGGAACACCAACTACACCTGGTCCCAGGGACCGTAAATACAATGATAGAAGTAAACCCAAACCACCAAAAACTAATACCAGACACCCTGTTACACCTGCACAGCCATTAATTGTTGATATTCCTCCAACAAACCAATTAGCGCTCATGAAAATAACTTGGGTATGAACTTGGACCTGCTCAAAGTAGTACTTATTTCTTGCATTCCAGATCGCCCAAGCCATGATTGCCCATTTTTCCAACTCGATGGAATTAAACTTCTGCTGCATCTGTTGAAAGAGGAGGAAGAAGTCGCTAGACTCATTCCTGCACTTCTGAGTTTTGCTTTTAAACAGAGTCCAAACATTTCGTGCAAAAGGGCATTCCCATAACACATGGCTTGTTGTCTCGAGGTGGTGGCAGCAAAGCTCACAGGCCACCTCAACTCTAACCTGTTTCTTATGTAAGTTCTCCCGAGTGGGTAAACAATCTGAACATGCTCTCCAAAGGAAAGTACCGACTTTTGGTGGCACAATAAGTTTCCATATTTTTCCCCAGAAGGAACTATGGGCTTGCACTGATGAGTGTTTGGCGTGATTAGGGTGCTTTAGGCGAACAACTACCTGATAAGCTATTCGGACTGAAAATTTGTGTGCTCCATTCTCCTTCCAAATCAGCTTATCCTGGGAATTTTGGTGATTGAGGGGCAAAGCCAGTATTGCCTCACATGTTCGACGGCCAAAAGTAGCAAATAGCTTTCCTTTATCCCATTGCCGAGTATCCTCATCTATTAAATCATATACTCTCATATCCCTTGATGGTGCATTCAAGAAGACAGGACCGTGAGGCAGCCAAGAATGAGTTGTCACTAATATCTTTCAACCATCTGCAATTTTCCACCGTAAACCAGCATGAATGATGTCTCTAGATGCCAATAGGGAACGCCACACAAATGATGGATTACTCCCCTATTCAGTATCCAAGAAAGAGAAATTTGGAAAATACCTTGCCTTGTACACCCTACAAAAGAGTAACCTAGTGTTATGAATTAGACGCCATGCTTGCTTAGCAAGCATAGGAGGATTAAACTTCTGGAGGTCTGGAAAGCTCATTCCCTCCTTCTTTTGAGTACGTAACTTATTTTTACACCCTATAAAAGAGTGACCCAGTTTTATGAATTAGAATAAAATTAAATACCTGAAGGTCCCAAAAGCCCGTTCCCTCCTTCTTTTGAGTGCATAACTTATTCTAGTTTATCGAACCCATTTTCCTCTCTTCATGATTTTGGCCCCACCAATATCTGGCCAAAAGGGAATTAATACTATTACATATGGACTTTGGTAGCTTGAACAAACTCATTGAATAGGTTGAAATAATCAAAAGCCTTTGAATTAAGATTAAATTTGTTAAGTACTAGAAGTGATTACTTTAATTTCAAGGACTAAAATCGTAGATAGGCTAAATTTTAAGGTATTTTGATCAAATATATAACAATAAAAATATACTTGTGATTTAAATATGTATATATATATATATATATATATTTATAGACACACATATGTGTGTGACATACCACATATACATTTATATATATGAGAGTGATAATGGATACACCATAACACAACCTCTTGAATAAAAGTAAAACTAATTGAACAAAAGAAACTATATGTTTGGACAATTATGATACTTCCTATAATTTTTTTTTTATAAGATTATACTTTCTCTAATTGACTTGTAACAATAGCAAAAGATTAATTCTACAGCTACAAACAATTTTACAAAATTTTTATAAAATATTGGTGTAGTCAACCTCTTATTGGTTTTATCTAGGTCCACTATTTGTATCATTTATTTATTTACCAATAATTACTCATCACATTAGCTGTTTATAAAATTTTTTGTAAAATTTTTTCTCTCTAAAAGAGGAATTTATATAATAATGTAGGTGAGATACATATAATTGGATAGTTTCAAGCTTTAACTTGACTTCGTTTTTAAAACGTTTTAAATCTTAAAAAATAATGCTACAACTATAAACTATTTTACAACATTTTACAAATTATTGATGCGACAAATTTTTACTAGTTCAAACTTCGGTCCACCACTAAAATCACATTTTTATTCACAAATTATTATTTAAAAAATGCTAAAGCCACATAAGCAGTTTATAAAAATGTTGTAAAATAGTTTATATACGTAACATTACTCCATTTCAAAGTGTTATAAGGATACAAATACAATTGCTTCTATCATGGTTTCCTTCATGGTAAAATTGTAGCTCGTATTTTTCATTGTTTTAAAAGTTAAGCCTCTTGCCAAATTCATCCATTGCCTTTTGTAGTAAACTTTCTATATATATATATATATATATATAAAAGCAGAGACTTCATACGAGAGAACTTGAGGTTCTGCTATGTGATGCTTTGTATGTGTAATATTTTATTTAGCCTTTCACCTCACCTCATCTTCTTATCAATGACCGACTTAAGAGATTTGGTTCCCTCCCCCCCACTTTTCCAACTTCTTGAATTCTTCCACTTTTAATTTCATTAATTTCAAAAATAAAAGGTTTTCTCCACTCAATGTTAGTTTTTCATGTTATAACACCTATTATTTTATATATTCTAGTTTCACAAAATATTGAACAACCAAAAAAAAAGGAGAGAGAGAGAGAGAGTATTAAATCGGCTTTGGTTTTAGGTGCATATGATATAAACCTCTCAACAACACTGTCAAAGATTGATACAATGCTTTAGCAACATTTGGGGTTTCTGAAAGGTATGCCTAGGGAAGACATAGAGCATTTATATGTGTTATTTGTGTTTATTTATATTTTTGGGAAGTGCTTAGTTTTTATAAGTGATTGAGGTACCCAAATATATGTAAAATTAAACTTAAGATATGAAATAGAATAATTTTATATTTCTCTATTCAATTGTTATTATATTTTTAATCTCTTGGCATGTATATTTAGTTTTGCAAATTAAAAATTAAATCTTATATCTTAGATGTTCAGCCTTCAAAATTTCTTGTTTTCTTTAAAAAAGAAAGAAATACTCCTAAAAAAAGAAAAAGAAATAATAAGAATTTTTATATTGAAAACATCAAATGTAAGAACCAAATACATATACACTTGATAATAAAAAATAAATAAATCAATAGGCATATAGTGGCATTTTTAGGGTCTAATTAATTATGATTACTTATATATGAATACTTTGCATTACAATTTTTTTCTTCATTATTTTAGTGACATATAATATACAATCTAAGTTAATTTTTTAAACATTATAACACATATGAATATTATAAAACAATTAATAATGAAACACATGCAACGCGCGGGACATGCGCTAGTATAACTAAAGGGGGAGACAAGTACCTCTAGGCATCCTCGGTGTGATGGTCACTTCACAAGTATAAGTTCTTGTAGGGTATGGGGGTAAGAGTCGAGGTTCAAGTTTCTAGGAAATAGCTTCATACAAACATATACACTTAAATTAGATTAGAGTAGACTTTCTATCTTATATATAAACAAAATTAGGAGGTGGGGGGGAGAGACAGGTTTAATAAGAGAAATTTGAATTCAATAATTCAGGGATTGCATTAAAAGGAGAGGGAAAAAAAGATAAGGAAATAGACGACAACATAGCCCACAAATGTGGGGTGTGAGTGTGGGGGGTAAGAATCGGAATTCAAGTTTTTAGGAAGGTGGGGGAACTAAACATATTTAGGATAAGCATTCTTAGAATATTTAGATTGCTTGATTTTCTCAGTTGACTTGCACGTTGGCAATCTGGTTTAGTCAAATTCCTAATTTGTCATGGATGACCAAAGTCAAAATTGAATTCAAATATGAAATTATGGTTTAATGGAGGAAAACATGACTCGAAAGGAAAGTTTAATTTTAGTTGTGCTCACAGGTCGGAAAATTACACATTCCTAGATGATCTTTGCCCAATAAATACACCAAATTCAACTCTATTTGATTTTGGAATGTTTCTTGCTGTATTTCCACAAAAATTCCTTTTTGTTTCTGGGGGGGACTACAAAATTAGGGGGTGTTTAGTACATGTTTTCAAGCAATAATTTTCAGTTTTTAAACAATGTTACACGTATTTCTATACACTTTTTCACCCACACCTATTTCCAAATAAACTTTTTAAACTTAAAAACTGTTGTTTAAACAAACATACCAAACGGTAAGGTTGCATGTATTACAGAGTCTACATCCCATTTTTTAATATCTGTATTATATCATTCTTTACTTTCTATTTTCTAACATTTTTTATGGGCGGGTTGGGTTGGACCCAATTCTGACTCCAAACTTAAAGTTCACTTGAGATTTAAGACTCTTAGGACTGGGTTTATCAGGTTTAATCGTTGTTGTCATCGCTCACACTCACTTACATAGTAAAATCAATGCCACTTCTTTCCACTCTCCAATACTGGTACTAACTTGCTTTCTACTTCCCAAAACAAATCTCAGCTCCATTCCATGTCTTTAGCTCTTTTGGTAACATTTTTGGAAATTTAGTGGCATTTTTGTTGTTGTTGTCCTTAATCGGGTATGGTTAGGTTCACTCACATGTGTTCTCTTCGCTTGAGTTATGTTACTCCAGTCAAAGCCATGGGTCACACTAACATTGATATTGGCCTAATCCCTCTACTTGTAGTGAAATTTTCATATGCGCTCATTGCATACTAATATGTGGGTAGCTGGGAGTAGGAGATACCTTCAATAGTGGTTATTCTTTCAAACCTCTCTTTAATTTTATATATAAATAAATATATATACAACTTTTTGGGGGGGGGGGGGAATAGAGAATTTCATATATATATAAAAAATGGTTATAAAAACATGCTTGAGATGCCTTTTTTATATTTCACCAAGTAATAAATTTAAGTGATTAATGATTATTGAGCTATCAATCCGCATATTTCACATTGAACTTTTAGGGTAAATCGCAAATTACACCCCTAAAGTTTGAAAATGCTTTGATTTTATACCTTAACGTTTCAGAACTTGGATTTTACCCCCTAAAATTTATGAGTGTTTGGATTTTTCACCCCCAAAATTCTAATACTTTAGGGTGTAAAATTGAAACAGTCCAAAACTTTAAGGAGTAAAATCCAAACACTTCTAAACTATAGAGGGTAAAATCCAAATTCTGAAACTTCGGGGTGTAAAATCTAATCACCCCCAAACTTTAAGGGTGTAATTTGCAATTTATCCGAACTTTTACTATAAATGTGATCTGCGAAACATACAAGAGGTGGATACCATTGAAATATACTTGTCATCTAACACAAATAAGCAATCTTCTAAATTCAAAATAATAATAATGACCATTCTTCTCTATTTCCCCACCAATTTTAACATAAAAAGCCCCTCAACCAAACTTTCACTAGTTTGCAACTCTAAATCAAACTACCAAAAATCACTTTCTTTTCAGCTTAACCACTCAGTACTCCTGACAGTTTCACCCCCTTCCATTCTCCACCCTCATTTCTCTTTAAATTTTTACCCCAAAGAGCCAAAAAGAAAGTTACATATATACTTCAAATAGTTGCTTTTACAATTGTATTCTTAAAATTTAAAATGGCTTGAAATGTTTTTTTTTTTTTTTGTGAAAAGCTTGAAATGTTTTTAAAACTATATTTTTTTAATTAAGGTTTTGTAATTATAAAAATTTATGGTGATTTAAAATGTGATGGTGTTAAAAAACAAATTATATAAAACACCCAACTTGCTGCTGCTGCCTGCTAATCATTTTTAATTTCGAACTGTTATTGCATAGTATGGAAGTATGCCCTCCCTCTCTCACAAAGGGGCTGATCCCACCCACTGGTGGGCCCTCAAATAATTGGAACATAATAAGCCACCTATGAAAAATACATGTAAAAAAACCATTCCAAAGTACAAAACCAACCCTATATCTCTTAAACCGCTCTAGCTTCGGTTCCGAACCAACCACACTCATGACCGTTGCAACCGAACCAAAATTTAAAACCCTTCACCCCCTTTACTTCATTTTGCACAAAGCACCAACCCCTCTCTCTCGCTCCCTCTCTCTCTCTCTCTCTTTCTCTTTCTCTCTTGTCTCCGTCTCTGAAAGCAAAGAATAATGGTGTCCAAGATCTGCAAGAGGACCCCACCAACAAAGTGCATAAAAGACTGCCGGATCCTTCCCCGGCGGCACCGCCGGAAAACCCCTGAGAATAAGAACGTAGCGGCGGCGTCTGCCACGGTTTTAGCATCCATCAACAAGTCCATATTCACGTGTCAGCGCCGCCTCATCAGGCTCTTCTCCAAGTTAGCCCGCATCGGCACCCCGAATCGCCACAAGGGCTTCAAGATCCTCAAGAAAATCCCACAAGACGAATCCGAATTCGAACCCGAAACTGAAAACACAGTCCAAAGAACCCTCATTTTCGACAGCAGCAACAAGAAAAACAGCATTCTCCCACCGATGATCTTGCCGAAGAGAACGGTGTTTCTTGATTTAGACGAGACGTTGATCCATTCCAAGGCGGACCCACCACCGGAACGTTTCGATTTCGTAGTGAGGCCGAGTATTGAGGGAGAATTCATGAACTTCTACGTGCTGAAACGGCCTGGTGTGGACCGATTATTGGCTGCATTGTCTGAGAAGTTCGAGGTCGTGGTGTTCACGGCGGGGCTTAAGGAGTATGCCTCTCTAGTCCTCGATCGCCTCGACCCGGATTGCGTGATCTCTCACAGGCTCTACAGGGATTCTTGCAAGGAGGTTGATGGGAGGTTTGTGAAGGACTTGTCTGAGTTGGGGAGGGATTTGAAGAGGGTGGTGATTGTGGATGATAACCCCAATGCCACCGCGCTTCAGCCCGAGAACGCAATTCCGATTATTCCCTTTATAGATGATCTTGGTGATCGGGAGTTGGGGAGGTTGATTGAGTTCTTTGAGAGTTCTGATTGCTATGAGGATATGAGGGATGCTGTGAAGCAGTTTATGGCTAATGGAGATGAAATACTTTGATGGTTTGCAAGTCTTGTTAAGTAATTTTTTTCTTTGTTAATTATTTCGTTTTTGAGTTTCTTTTTTTCCTTGTAATGATGATATACTACTGTGTGTACTGTTGAACAAAGAGTTGTTCAATTTGAAATGAGAAAAGAAGCTCTAGTCATTTATTTTATGATTCATTTACCCACTTGTATCTGTGTCTCTCTCTCATTTGAATGTCAATTAAGGAGAGAATAATTAGATCCTTTAAAAATGTAATTTGGATTGGCACTGTTGACCCAATGATAAAGCTTCCAAGTGAGTGTGGTGCTTGCTCTTAATTGACAAGTTTTCTTAGCTAATGACTAATAAAGTATTTGCCTGTTTGATTAAAGCTTTGTGTTCAGTGCTAACTTATATTACATGTCCCTCAATTTGACATAAATATGTTTCCAAAACATTTCCCAGCTTATTATTTCTCTTATTTTATTTTTTTGGGTCTCAGGTTGCTGAAAAAATTGACACTTTAATTGAATCCAAGATTCCCAAACACTAGAAGGTTGTGTCGACAATAATCCAGCTCCTCACTAAGCCTCTGTTCATTCTCTATATTGAACTAGGGAGCCCATGAAAAGGAAAACTTATTACAAGAATAATACAAGTGCAACCTGCGGGAGTACCAAAGCAAGCAAATAGTCAGGTACACTGTCACTCTAATTTTCAAATCTGCAAAATTGCAAATAGTGGGAGAGCTCAATGCTGTATTTTCAGTGTCACCCTGCAAGGAGTGCCATATTGTTAGGTCTGTGTCCAATTGTCCATGGATTCACCAGCCAGTAGCCGCATTCATTTTTCCTTGCAAGTATATCCAATACTAGTGATCATCAGTTTATTTAGCCTCTCTCTCAAGGAGTTGGCTAGTTAACTGTTAGATGGCTTATAAGGATGGATACGAGTGAGGGCTGCATTGTGCTTTCTCTTAGGGTGTGTCCGTTTGGAGAGAAAATAGGGAGGATGAAAAACTAAGGGAGGAAAACAGACATTTTCCACTGTTCGTTTGGAGAGAAAACTAGGAAAGATGAAAAACCGGGAGAAAAATTTTTCTCCCGAGCCCACCAAAACTTTTCCTCCCAAATTGGGAGGAAAAGGCAGGAGAGAAAATGAGGGGATGGGGGCAAGTAAATGCCCCCATCCCACTGATCAGTAACGTTTTTTTTTTTTTTTTTTTTAAACGTTACTGATCAGTAACGTTTGTTACAAACGTTACTGATCAGTAATGTTTGAACCTTCTTTTTTTTCTTTTTTCTCAACGTTAACATTGAACTCTTTCTTTTTCTTTTTTTTTCTTTTTTTTTTTTTCACTTCAACATTAACGTTGAATCCCTTTTTTTTTTAATTTTATTTCAATGTTACTGTTAATAAGGGCATAATAGTCAATTTATACCCTCCCACTTTTTCACCCTCTCACTTTTCCATCCTTCCAACCGGACACACAAGAAGGAAAACTAAATATTTTCCATCTTCCCACTTTTCCATCCTCTCATAATTTTCCATCCTCCCACTTTTCCACTCCTCCAACCGAATACACCCTTAATGTGGCAGGTTTCAATAAAATAAACTGATGATTACTTGTATAGGGTATACTTACAAGGAAAAATGAATGTAGCTACTGGCTGGTGAATCTGTGGACAATTAGACATAGACCTATTCATATTAGTCATATGGTGCTCCTTGGAGGGTGAAATTGAAAATACAACATTGAGCTTTCTCACTATTTGCAATGTTGCAGATTTGAAAATTAGAGTGACAGTGTAGCTGACTATTTGCTTACTTTGGTACTTCTGCAGGTTGCACTTGTAACAAGTTTTCTTTTTCATGGGCTCCCTAGTTCACTAGAGAAGAAGGAACAGAGGCTTTGTGAGGCGCTGGATTGCCATGTCTCTAAGTTCCTCATGGAGACTTTTGCAACTAAAAGTTTACAAAATCAGATGCCTTTATATAACGCTCTAAAAGAGTCTGCAAGAAATTTGTCCAGTAAAGGCAATGCTCTCTCTAACATGTCTCTTAGTTTTCTTTCACTTTGCAGAACTGCTGCATTTCCTTTTATCACCACCCTATTAGCTACTTGTCAAGATAAAAAAAGTAAAGCTGTATACCTTCATTTCCCCACAACACCGCCAATCCCCCTTCCCCCACCACCCCCCCCCCCCCCCCCCCCCCCCTCGGGGGGTGTTGCTGGTTGTGAACACTCCAAGGTGAAATATGATTTCAGATTTCTAACAGGAATGTGCTCTTAAGCCTCATAATGGAGAAGCTTTTCTGCTTCTCTCCACCACTTTAGAGAGCCTTTCCTGAGGAACTGTTCTTACCCTATATACAGATTCAAATGAAATAAATCCTCTAGGATGCAAGCCTTATCTAAAGCATAGCACAAGTGTGCTTCTGCTTTATTATTGCTGTATACAGATAATGACCAATCGGAACATTGCAGAATTAAGTATGGCAAGACTTCGGTAATGTCTCATTAAAGCCTAAAATCTTGACAATCCCTGACCCACATATATATATATATGTAATTATTTTATGATTTAACATCAAATTTATATACTTCCTAACAATATGGAACTGTTTGCATAGCATCATTTTAATATCACTTTGTGAGCTGTGAAGCCACAACCTCACCCTCTACTTTGCTCTTACAAGGTGAGTAAGTGTGCTATATGAGCTACACCTTAGCCTGAAGAGGCTAAATATCAAGATCCAAACCCAATATAAGACTGATTTGAAGCATTAAATAATATAAGAAAAGCCAGAATGTGGAATTAGAAAGCATATGCCAAGAAATTGTCTACAATTAGCCCTGTGGCATAGAACTAGGGGCATATAACAGAAGTCTGATTAAGTTTGTCATTTCTTAAGGAATTGGACAAATTCCACAGAATTATCTTTCCTAAGTTGTGGCCCCAAAGGAATAAGGAAGGGGAGATCTTAACTAGTGACCTACACTACATGATGTGTGATTCCAAGCCGATTGTGCCGACCCTTATAGTTTGAATGCCAAATAGAGACTTTAAAGTCTCTAACTTGTAGGAAGATATTAAGTATAAAAAATTACCTTAGTTGGAATTAAGCAGCTTCACCAGTGACTTGACAAAGAACAAGCAGCTTCCTCATGAGAAACTCCTGAGGAAACTCTCGGGTAAATTTATTCCAGAAAAGTGAGGCTGATGCTGGATAGGATCTTAATTTCTAAAGGGCCTGTTTGGTTGCTTGTAATACCATACTCTAGTCACAAAATAGGAGTATCTTGGACTAGTACAAATGTGGAGTGGAGTAAGGCTTTAATGGACGAAAGCGATTTTTCTTACCAGTATGATTAATAGGGTGGCTGTAAATTCAAAGTTAGATAGTCAACGACATAGAGAGAGAGACAGATGAGAAGTACCCATTACAATAATGGAGAAACCACAACATAGAGAATTTCACTATGACTTTCACGTCTTCCATCCTACCTAGTTCACTCACTCATCATCACTTGTGGTACCACCGGTAAAACCCTTGTCTTGGGCATCGGCTAGCACACACCTGCAGATAACCGCTGCCTATGGAAAAACAACCAGATTGCTGTATTGTTGTGACTGTTAAATCAGTATCATCCTACACCTCAAATAACTTATCATACAGATATAGTAGTCGTGAACCAAATCCAGTGGGTTAGAAATCAAAGTGATACCATGATCAACGGGAAAGCGATAACAGTCTGCTGTCAGGCCAATCAGACCAAATGCTGATCACGAACAAAAGATAATTTAGTGTTCACAAATTAATGAGAGTACAGGGCACATACAACTTCAGCCTAAATCTTGCTTCTTTCTGATAAAAGATGAATATGACATGAACTAAGCAAATGCAACGGCAAGTTTCAACCGGTGAGGAAAAGCTCGGAGCCATCAGACACTACACTACGCCTAACAGTATTGGTTCCATAACACACATCAACAAAATCAACTCTAGACTATATGCTATATGAAGTTTCTCAAAATGCAAAATTTAAGTACCATGATTAATAGACTCAATCAATAACAAAGGATTACAGAAAAATCAGAGATTCCATTCCAAACCCAAATGAATTAGTATAAGAATTGATCAAATTTTTTTCATTTCCAACCAAACCTCAACATGAAAAGAAAAAGAAAAAGAAAAAAGCTTCCTTTTAAAAAAAGCCGTTGAATTGGGATTTTGAAAAATCATTGGTCACAAGAGAAGACCTGAAGGGGCAAGCGCCAAGCCTCGGATCTAGTGAAACAGGTGTCGTCGAGAGACTGGCTTTTGCACCATCGGCACTGCGGGTTGTGGGAGCACTGAGACTCCGACACGAAGTGGGTGCAGTTGGGTGGGATCTGACGCTTATTGTTCCGAGCTAATGGCTTTCGACCACTTGATGAAGATGCGGCGTTGAGAGTTTGGAGGAGAAGGAAGATAACTAGGATTGACACCAAGATCCGGAGACCAAAACCCATCTTCAGTCGCTCGCTGACACTTCTCACAAGTCACGGCTCCGCCCAGAAACTGAAAGCCCGAAAGTGAAACCTGCTCTTCCTTTTTTTTTGGTTACTGTGAAAAGGCAATTACCGCACACTTGGTTTTTCATGTGCAGTAAAAGTAGTAAGTAGTTAAGAGGAATCATTCTCATTTTCATTTTCCTATCCAACACCTTTTTATCAGCTTCTAGAGATTTCTACGGAGCTTTTTGTCCAACACGTTAAACGGCGACGTACGGTTTGTGCTTTCAGCCTTTTACCCAACACCTAAAATAGTAACATCCATGGTTTTTTTTTTCTTTTCTTTAGGGATATATATGTTTTATTTTATTTCAATTATAGTTGACAAACTGGATATTTAACCTTTTAGTACAAATTTAGTCCTAGCAATTATTTTTTAGAAGAAAATTGATGACGCTTTAATGAGCAAAATAAAAAAATTAGCTTTTGTTAATATGACAATACACTGAAATTTTATTTTGATGGTCATGTATTAAATCCAAAATATAATGGTGGGACTAAATTGAGTGACACTAAAAGTTCAGCGATAAATTAACACAATTTAAACCATTAGGGACCAAATTAACATCTAAACCATCTGATTTGTTGTTACCCTATATGTTTTATTTTATTTCAATTATAGTTGACAGACTGGATATTTAAATCTTAGATATCTACAGTTGATACATTCTAAAATATCAATTAAGTTATGTATCAAAAAATATATATCAATTAAGTCACACTATTCTTGAATCTCTTGACTTAGAAGTTTTGAAATTGGTTGGATTAAAATTAATACAATTTTATATAAGTTTAAGGTTTTAAATTTGGTTCTAAAAAAAACAAGTTTTAAAATTATTGAAATTATATTATTTTTAATTTATTACAGCTTTAAATTTCAAATTTTAATTTTAATTTTTGTAAATATAATTTGACTTATATTTGTGTGTGCATGTGTGTATTATTTTATATAATATATATATATATATATTATATGAACTAGCTGTTCATCATTTGATCCCAAAATAAAGAAAAACCAACTTAAGGCTGAGCTAAATTAACCCCAAAATTTGAAAAATGCTCCAGCCTAAAACCGACCATAAATTCAAGTCTTTCTTTCTTTGTTCTTATTTTTTATTTTTAAATGAAAAGAGAATTCCAAGTCTTTTACTAGACAACAAAATCCTTGACCAAGCAGATTCTCTTAAGGGGTAACTTACAAAGTCACAATAATTCAAAATCGGTGGAGAAAGCACAACGGGACGGCCCCACATTGTTGTTGTTAAAAGAAAAAGAGAATCGTCCATTTGGGCATTCGGCCCATAATAAAAAACAGTTATTGGGCCTTCTCTTTCGGCCCCTATAAACCATCTAAATTCATTGCTTAAAAAAAAAACACAAACACAAACACAAACACAAAAAAGAAGAACACGTAAGCTAAACGTAAAATCGTCCCTGAGAGAGGTTGGGCGAAGTGCCAACTCTTTATTGTTGTTGTTCCTTAATCAAACGGGTTTTCTTTCTATCTTGTGTTTTTTGGGTTTTGGAGTGCAGAACAAAACATGGATGTAGTTTGTGTTTGTAGATGAGAATTTTCGCTAACTCCTAAGTTAAATCCACCATGGAACACAACAACCAAAACCCTGATTCTTCTACGATTCAAATCCAGACCCACCATAAACAAACCCTAAATTTGTACCCTAGGGTTAGGGTTTCCAGTTCATCCTCTGCCCAAGATTTAGATTGCACTGATTCCGATTCTCCGCCGGTACTATTACTTTTCTTTCTTTAATTTTGTCAATTTTTGCTTTTTGCTTTTTTTGGGAAGATTATAGATACAGATTATTTGCTTGAACTTTTGAGTTTTTATTGTAATTTGTTACTAAATTTATTACTGTTAATTTAGATTATAATCCATATGATTCATGTTTGCTAATATTTTCTGATTGCTGTTTTTTTTTTTTTTTTTAATTCTTTCTATTTTGATATGGCCAAACCTAGCTAGCTTTCTCTCCTAAAATGGAGGTCAAGAATCTAAATTTTAAGACTCAAACCGAGTTTGGTTTCTGGGTTTTTAATGTTTTATGACTTCCACTCATTGGTGATTTAGAATTGGGGCCTTGTAGGTGATATTGGGTTGGTGGGTCAATGAGCATCAGGCTTTCATTGAATGAAATTAGTTAATTTGTTCACTTAATTATTGTTAGGCTGACTGCTGCTTTGTGAATCCCGGACGATACAGTAGATTGTGAAAGCTGATTTTTTTTTTTTTTTTAAATTGCATCTCTGCGTTTTTGAGTAATAGTTGAATTGCTTTTTGTTCATACTGATAATAGAATGATGGGGAGTTCGACAATCACAAAGAGCACAATGATTTGCTGTCCACTGCTGTTGCTGAGCGCCAAAGATTGAATGAATCTGGAGAATGTGAAACTGACTCACCTCTAGGCTCTAGAGAAGAGAATGATCAGAAAAGGGACTCTAAAGCTGACCATCAGAAGCAAGGAAAATACTTCTTTTACGACTCACCGCTATCTGAAGATACTGGGGTTTGGATACCTGTTTCCGTTCCACCAATGTTGGAAAGTGATCATGAAGAGTGGGCCAAAGGTTTTCACTCGAATGGGGGTTACTTCCCTGAAGGTGATATGGGGTGGGGCCAGTGCCTTGAGGAAGAAAAGCAGTTGACCATGTGGGATGTGATCAAGGAGATGTTACTCGTGGCACGTGGGAAAGTAGGTGCTTTAGCTTCGGGTGATATACATAGGTGTACATTTTCTTTGGTATCAAACCATATACTTGAGCAAGCTTGGAATGAGATCGCCCAGACTCTTACAGAGGCTAATTTTGGCAATGTAAGGGAAATACTTGAAGCAGAGCCACCAAAATGGTTGCCTGACAGTGCTGCTTCTGCTTGTATGCTATGTGGTGTGCGGTTTCATCCAATCATCTGCTCCAGGCATCACTGCCGGTTTTGTGGAGGAATATTTTGTGGTGAATGCACTAAAGGAAGGAGCTTACTGCCAACAAAGTTCCGGGTTGGAGACCCCCAACGCGTCTGTGATGTATGCTGTGTTCGGATTGAGTCTGTCCAGCCATACTTGATGGACCAAGTAAGTCGTGCTGCTCAGTTGCCAACCCATGACCTGACAGACCTCAGTACTTTGAGATCCTGGGTTAATTTTCCTTGGGGACAGTCCATGGAATATGAGATCTACAAGGCAGCAAACACAATTCGCAAGTATAATATGGTAAGAGTTTGAGTTATGTAGATCGGCTGTATGCTAAAGTAGAAATAATTTTATTTAAAACCTAAAACAGAGACAATACAAAGGAAATAACTTATGTAGATCGGCTGTATGCTAAAGTATCCCCCAAATAATAATCAAGTATGCAATTTGTCCAAAAAACCAAGTTCATAGACTACTACTATCTAACAACAGCCAATGGTAGAGATTGGACAAGATTACTTTATTTTATCAATAACAAAGCTCTTGTCCCATCTACATATTTCTTTCCCTTCAAATAGTCCACATGAAACATGATGGCACCACATTTGGAGCTCTGTTCCTGAAATAGGTAGGTCTCCTTTGCCATGATTGAAACAAAGCTAGCACTGACTTATTAGGCATGACGCTATCTCACACCAAATAGCACTTGGAAAAAAACTGATAATTCCATTGCTACTAAGCAGCGAATTAGCATGTGGTCAACATGCAACAACTCCATTTTACTTACACATACAACAGTAATCCATAATAATCTTCTTCCGCTTTACAAGATTATCAACTGTTAAAGTTTTCTCCAATGTTGCTGTCCAAACAAACAATGCTACATTTGGAGGCAAAATTTGCCAATGAACTCTAACTCAACTGACACCTCCTTCCGTTGTAAGTGCTAGGTGGAGGGTGAGGTTGTGGGTTCAAGACCCTTTGGATGCTTGTATGAGTTACCAGTTAAAATTTTATTGCTGATGCCTAAACCTTCAATAAAAGTCTTGAAGCAAATTTTCTGATGGGTTTGGGTTTGGGTTTAGCTTTTAGAATTAGATATATTCCTTAGTGTTTTAGTCAAAGAAGGCATTTTAGTAAAGCAACTGTCTTGCTTGCTTTAAGGTTTTTCTCTCTTTCAATTACTGCAGATGAAACTTATGTCTAGTTTCATACATTACTGAGAATGGAGGGAAAAATTTGTGTATGTGTTTTTTCATTAATTTCTTGTGTCATCCAAGAACCTTGTAGCTTAGCTAACACCTCTTCGTGTTTCTAATGGAGATATCCTGAGTTCAAATCCCCCTCCCATAAAGTAACTATTAAATTTATAAAAAAGAAAACTTAATTTCTTGTGTTAATTTTATATATTGAATGTGCTTCTAGTGTAATTAGCTGGCTAAATTTCTTGGGTTCCTATTTAGTGCTTTAATTGGTGGAACATAAAATTATATAAATGCTCAGGTACCTGAGAAGAAAATTCCAGATGCCATTCTACGACAAGCAAAAGGCCTTGCAATAATTACTGTTGTGAAAGTTGGAATGATGGTTACCTACAACATAGGAACTGGACTTGTGGTTGCTCGTAGAGAAGATGGTTCATGGTCTCCTCCATCTGCCATTTCTACATTTGGTATGGGTTGGGGGGCTCAGGTGAGCTAATTCATCTATAATAAATTTGACATAAATTATTTTTATCTATTCCAAGTTATATGAAATGGAAGCAAACTGTATCAATATGTTACAAGCAATAGTCATTGTATGTTCTTCACTTATAAAAAAATTGTCGTTGTATGTTCTTTTACCAGATTCTTCAAGGCAAACAATATTAAAAAATTTGAATAGCCTCAATTTTTGTTCTGTGCATATGTCAATTGACTATTTATCCAAAATAGATATTTATCTCATGTTTAAAATTCAAGCCTGCGTTCACCTAATCATTCACCTATATGTATCTGCAGGAAACTTTCTTATGCCTTGATCTCATTATGTATGAGTTCTCTTTTCTTCTGTAAAATTTGAAAACCTCCTTTTCTATTTCTTATAGGCCGGAGGGGAGTTGACAGACTTCATAATTGTGTTGAGAACAACTGATGCCGTCAAGACATTTAGTGGTAATGTCCATCTTTCAATTGGAGCTGGTTTGAGTGCAGCAGTGGGAAATGAAGGAAGGGCAGCCGAAGCTGATCTACGAGCTGGTGATGGTGGTTATGCTGCTTGTTATACATACAGCTGCAGTAAAGGTGCATTTCATTCTAAATTGTGCATATATCTGTTGAAAGCTAATTACAGTTCCTCTTTGTTTCCACTTTTCATATTTTTAGGTAGTTCCTTCTTTATACTTGCAGAATTTGATCGTCTTTGAACATGCAGGTGCATTCGTTGGTTGTTCCTTTGAAGGGAGTCTTGTCACCACACGAACAAAGGAGAATTCTCGTTTCTATGGCAGCCAGTCATTGAACGCGTTAGATATACTTCTTGGCTCCTTGCCAAGGCCTCCTGCAGCTGCCATCCTCTATAATGCTCTTGCAGATATATATCAGAAATTTGAGTGGTGATTGGATGGAGTTGGCTATAAACTTCTTTACCAACTGTCAGCACTGATCGATATCAATCTGAAGCATTAGTTTGTACAGGTTCTTTGCTGCCATTCTTTGCATATGTAAAGCATTAAGCAGGTGATGTATAGAACGTTTATGGAGAATTTGTGAAAATTACAAAAAAGAGGGGAAAAAACTAGTTCCATGCACCAATGCAATGTATGATTAATGACAGGTACTTGGTAGAGCAACTTATGTCTGACTAAAATTGTATATAATTACTTGAATTGTTGAACAGATTGTGATTTATTACAAGAACATGAAAATCAGTTAAGTTCTAGCGTGTCTCATGGCTCCAACTCTCGCCCTATAATTAGGGTAATTTGAGGCCTTCTGCGGGAATGCACTCCCCTTGTTCTTCCTCCTTTTTAATTTTTAATTTTTAATTTTTTAAAGTGAGTTGAAAATAGGAGATCAAATAGGCACAGCGATAAGGCCATAAGGATATCATGCAATTGGTATTGATTCAATTATGTTTTAAAAAAAAAAATAGGATTGATTTGGTGGAATGGAGGGAGATTTGGGAGAAGAAAGGAGAGGAGAGGAGAGGAGAGTGGAAGGAAAACATAAAGTAATTGGTACATTTTGGTCACGTTTTTTTTTTTTTTTTCTCTTCTCTCCTCTCTTCCCATCTCTGTCTATCCAAACATAAGTACATTTTCAAAAAACATATCTGGCTTATTTTTTTTATGACTATAATAATGTTCAATAAAATTACAGCTTTCCAAGTATTACCAAACAATACTTGGGTAAGCTTTTCCATGAAGCAAACAAAACATGCATCTATGAACTATACTAGTTCATTTTATGAAGGCAGCACGCGAATTCGGGATAAGAATATCCATTGAACAGAGCTATATTGCCATATTGTGGGTTTTCTGCATTTGAACCTTTGGACGGTATTGTGCATATATAGGAAGATCTTGTACAACTGAATAGAGCAAGGGAACAGACAATTTTGAATTTTCACTGCAATAAATAGAATAATAAGGAAATTAAAAAAATTAAAAGAAAAAAAATAAAAATAAAAAAGGCAAAGAAGATGCCAAAGCCTCACCCCCCCCCCCCCCCCCCCCCCCAAAAAAAGAGTTTCTTCTTCTTTCTTTCTTTTTTTTCGTTTTTTTAATTATATTTTTTTCAGCAAAGCCTACCCCACTTCCACTTGTTGTAAGATAAATAAAATAGATGACGCAAAGAAAAGCCTACCAGCCTTCCTGATCACATCATTTTTAATATATTCTTGATGATCCAATTCAAGATTGTCTTGTTCCATAAATACAATAAAAAATATATTCAAGATTGTCTTGAAACTGTGTAAGGGCAGCTAAACCATATTGACTTTTAAGGGCAGTAGACCAACTGATATTTGTCGACAAATATAAAATGTTTAAGTTTGGCTTCAGCTTGAATTAAGTCTAAAAATTATATTTGAGCTTAAACTTAAACTTGTCAAATAGTTCAAAAGCTTGAACTCAATTTGGCTTAACTTGATTCATTAGTTACAGAGCTCAAGCTCAATATCAAACTTTTGAACTCGAGATACAACACAAGTATATTATCAAGCCTATATTAAGCATATTATTAAGCCCATTTAATTTAAACATATGATCCTAACTCCAAATTAATTAAAAGTTTAGTAAGATATTGGTTTATTTTTCAAGCTTATATAAATCTTATTACCAAGTCCATAAACCAGCCTAAGTTCGGCTTATTTTTTTATCAAACCCTATTGTTCATGAGCATGTTCATGAACTTTTTTTTTTTTTTTTTTTTTTTTTTTTGCTTCGGCCTGATTTTTTTATTTAATAAACCTAAAATTAAGACTTAAGCTTAACATGTCTATAAACAAACATACAAACATGAATGAGTTTTTTATCAAGCCAAGCCTGAGCTATTTATGAACAGCTTAGTTCATTTATAACCCTAACTTCTATATTCTTAATCTCTTTTACTAGGATAGTAAATGGACCAAGTTATTAATCAACAATTTGGGTTTGGTTCAAAACTAAACTTATTTATGTTAGTTTATTTAACAAATGACTAAACTCAATTCTAAATTTAGGTATAACAATTGAATAAACCAAACTCAAACATAATAATGTACTTGTGAACAAACTTGAGTACGAGGATTGATAAAATTATATATAGTGCTATATATTTATATGTATGAAAGTTTAAAATATACTTTTGTATGTGTGTATATATATTTATGAGAGAGAGAGAGAGAGAGAGAGAGAGAGAGAGAGAGAGAGAGAGGATACTTATATATAGTTGATATTGGATTGTGCATGTTTGTTAATAAGTTCAAAATATAACAAATTATTATTTGTAATTTATTTATAATATAAATAGGTCATTTTATAGTATATATAATTTATAATAATAAAAAGTTGGTGAATCTAATCTATACAAGTTTATAAAAAAAAAAAAAATCTTTCTATCTAATCAATTTGAATAATATAATTTTAATTACAATTTAATTAATAATTATTAGCATATGTATGTGAATGGGTAAAAAAATTAAATCATAATATTTACTATAGACAAGAAAAGAATAAATTAATCAAATAATTTGTAAGCAAGTTCGAGTTTATTCAACAAAAAAACAAATCAAACTTGAAATATGTAATTTTGAGCTCAAGCTCAACTCATGTACAAAATAAAACTAAAGGATCAATCTTAAACTTTTAATGATTTGATTCGGCTTGACTCCTTCACACTACTGCCTTTTCACTCGCGTATTTAAACCCCCAGTCTTTTACTTGTGTGTGTTACTGGACCAAGATGTGTCACCTCCACAGACAGAGAGAACCCAGGGAGGGCTTTTTGTATAGCACTATAGCCCATTTACAAAAGAATATGGAAGTGATCCAACCTTTTCTTCCACGCCTGAAAATTATTACCATTAGTATGACGAACCTGTTCTTTATGGTGGTGCTGTAACTACACTAGGTTCTTTTACTTTTTGATCTTGGAGGAGAACTGAGACCTCGTCTTTGGGCTGGGAAGCTTTAGAGCTTTTTATGGAATGCGTCTGGCATAGATTTCAAGGGTAATGTTCTTGGCATGGATTTAGAGCTTTAAATGCTGCAATGGCATGGCTGTGTTATGGAAAAACCGTTCGTGTTGGTTAGACTAGAAGGGCACAAAATACTAGAAGCATGTCATTTTATTTGGCTGTGTTATAGAAAAACCGTTGGTGTTTTCTAACGGAGACGTCCAAGAAGTTTATTGTGTTAAACTGTTCCTAAATTTTGTTATTTTACTTTTATTGTGTCATCGTTAGCTTAAAGGAATTTTATTTCTATTCCTAATTAAGGAGAGATTGCCTTATCCATGTCATTTTATTTGGGATATACACACGTTTCAGAGTAGGTAGTCACCTTAATGTATTCTTGGAGATTGGCAAACTAATTTCGTTAGGAAATCTCTCCATCACCCAAGTATTCTTCTACACAAGAATGCCACTTTCTTCAAATCAATACCCAAAGTCCTAAAAGGAGATTCCCCTCATGAGAGTTTTTCCTCCAGTCAATGAAATGCAGACCCACCGGTTCCCTTCACAAGTTTCTACCATTGTGCGAAGACAATTTAGTCATCATTTCCCATATACCATTATATATCTAGTGAAAACTACGGTCAAACTAATCTTCCTTTTCTTTCTTTTTTTTTGGGGGGGGGGGGTGGGGGGCGGCATATATACAGTCTAAATAATCTTGGAACGCCTATCTTCCTCAAGATTCCTTTCCCACTAAAATAGAGTTGACAATTTGCCATTCGTTGCAAGATGTATGATGTCATGTTTGATTATAATTCACGAGTCCTACTCAGTTTTCAAAGCCTGTCATACAGACAGGAAAAATCAAAGCAACTTACAAAAATTACAAAACATTCTCATATTGCTGTGATAGTGATGCAATGAGAGAGAGAGAGAGAGAGAGGACACGGCACTAATTGCACTAGTGTAGTTAGTAACTCCATAATCATTCGGTTAATCTTGACACCCAAAATCCCTTTCAATCACAAACATGAAATCACTCCAGCAACCAACAACAAATCCATAAACGAAACTTCCTCTCTAAGAAAAAATGAAAAAAGAAAATTAGAAGAAAGAATTGAACTGAAGGGGCAAAGCACCACCATGAACTATTTATAATTTAATTTTTTGTTCTCTATTTTTATGGATGAAGGGGGAACAGAAAATGGATGGAAAAACTAGAAAAGAAGCTGCTCCTACTCACTGTACTTCTAACTGGCATGCCTTGCCAATGGAAACACCCAGGGACATGGGACTTGAATTTTGCACAAGAAGGAAGACCCAAACCAAGAGACCAGTGGATAATTTGCACTACCAACTTCTGTTGAGCCTCTCTACCTGCACCACCAAAACAATCATTAATATACAAAAAAGGAAGTAAAAAAGGAATCATTCCACAGCTGTATCCATTTAGCCACAAATCTATTCCAAGTTACCTAGTTCTAGAGCTCCCAAGTGTAAGTTCAAGATCATCAGATACACATTCCTCATGGATCCTTTCTCCTTCCCAGGGCTTCACCAATCCAGTTGTGTTACTTCCAAATGCAAATTCAGCTGCAATCCCATCTGACATTGGAACATCTGAGGTGTGATCAATGCCTGCAGGTATTGCAGGAGAGCATGTCCCACTCTGCCCAGGAGTCCACATCCGAGACCCTCCACCTGAGAAAGCCTCCTCCATAAATCCAAATGGGTTTGGTGATACAAGACTAAATGTGGGAGATGATGGCCCACTTTGGGGAATTTGGATACCAGCAAGCCACCGTGAATCGGGCAGGCCCTGACGGCCAGGACTTGGAGGGGTAGACGAGGGCAGGAAAGAATAGTGCTGCCCAGCCCATGATGGGGCAACAGTTGGATCATCCCAGTCATTTTTGGTTCTGGGAGTTCGGGCTGTTGGGGAGCTCAATGGAGGGGTGACTGGAGCACTTATGGAACCTCCATGGACATTAAGATGGTAGGGGAGCTTGGATGAGGCTGACGATGAGCTGGATGAAAGATTTTTCAGCCATGGGATGAGCGAATCAGCATCAGCATTACCCTTGGCATTGGCAGCATAACGTGAAGAGACTGGGCTTGGGAAGGAAGATGAGCCAGGACTTGGATTGTAAGATGCACAAGGGCTCGGTTGGTAGGATGAGCATGGACTTGCAGAAGTAGATCCACCCATAATGTCCATTCGATCAACAGGTTTGCATCCCTGCACAAAAGCAAAAAATCTTATTGTTGCTGATGACTGTCAAAGCAAATAATTCAAAATTGTTTAAAAGTCTGCTAAAGAGAATTAAGATGCACAACATATAGTAATATCCAAAACTACAAAACATGAAAAATGACTTGGTTGAGAGGACAAAGTATGAACAAGAGAATCTGTACACTCAAGATGGCTCTAGAGAAAGCCTTTACTGTCTTTCCACAATGGCAAAGAAGAGTAGCTCCAAAAATCCAAATCCACAGAGGAGGAGGGGTGTGGTAGACAATCCTACCAAGGGTTCTTTTGTTACTACCACATGATCCTTCTGTATAAGATTGCCTATGCTCTCAGGCTATGAAAGCCAAAATCTTGGAGATAGATTACCTAGATTCTCATGTCTTGTGGTGTACGTGTCCTAAATTCATGTCATGTTCTTTATCTCACCCTCTCAGATTGTGAGGTTAGCTGCATTGTTGCCTCTTATATGTACCCCTTGACATGAGGATTAGGTGTATTGGGGATTATCAAAAATAAAAAGGTGTATTGGGTGCATTAGGAATAGGGCTCCCTAATGCTTGTTTTCAACTTCATTCTTCTCCCTCTTTTTGTAATATAACTTACCCAAGTGTAAGAATTTTCTAATAATGCCCTTCCCCCTTCCTTTTCTATTGCCTGTGTAACAGATGTTGATGGATTGAAAGTTCTGATCCTCAACAAAACAAATTACAAATGAAATGATCATGTCAATGGCAAAAACACTATCAAATTATCACTCAGCCTTTGTCTGGGTCAAAATTAAACCATCATGAAGACTAAAAGCATTTGAACATCCCATAGAATTTCAATTAACCCTTTGCTTTATATATTTCTATGATTAAACTTATCTTTCTAATTGAAGCTATTTACTCCAAGCAAAAGGGCCAGGGACTATTATAATGAATGGTAACAACACAATTGGAACTAAAAGTATAATGCAGCTTTTTCTATATATAAGAAATTATATTAATTAAGTATAAGTATAATGAACCTTACAATGAACTCCTACTTTCCTTTTTCAAACTGGTGAGACCAACTATCCAAAATTTCCTTTTTCAAACTGGACTTGCACTTTTAAATGCAAAACAAACCAAAATGGGATTATTCAATAAAATGTGCCTAAAGGATTCAAAAGGGCAGGATCCTCAAGTGCTTGAGCAAAGTATAATAATAAGAGAAACATTTAAAGATCACATTGTGATCACCTACTGTCTCATTTTGGTACCAAGACCCTCATATCATCACTCTCAAAACAGTAAAAGCATAATTCTGCTCATCCTATGCTTCCAATCAAAAATTAATTTCTGGGGTTTTCTCCAAACACTTAAACCACCCTTTAACACACCCTGATTGTTCTACCATTTAACACGATTCCTCTCACTACATTGCACCAAGCTAAGTTTAGTCCAAAGCTCAGAAGGGTCAAAACAACCCAAGATTAGAACAGAGAGCATTAACTGCAGCAATAGTATTTAAAAGCATAATGGCAATAATGTAGATTGCAATCAAGACCAAATATCTTTTCTCAATGTCAACAATTGTGTGCTTACAAAAGACAAGCTATCCAACGCCATGTTGCTTAAACAAAAACACCCCCCCACCACTGCACGACACGCTTTTACTACCTAGAAAAGTAAAGGCATGAGGGCAATTATGTAATTGCAACCAGACCAAATCCTTTTCTTAATGTCAAACAAGTCACAATTGTGCGTTTATATCAGACACGCTAGCTATAGACAGCTTGTAGAAACTTGCTGCTCAATCTTAAAAAAAAACACACCCTCCAATACATTAATTAAAAAAAGAAAAAAAAAAAAAAAGAATCCAAGGAAAATATCACTTTAATTAAAAATTAATTAATGAGAGCAAACAAACATTTTTTCATTAATAATCTATCATTAATAACACTGTCTGGGCCCCACCCACACCATAAAATGCTATGCTGACAATCAAGTGTTACTTGTACAAATTACCCCGGGAATCTAGGATAATTAATTATCCACTAAACAAAAGCTAGATTAGATCCCTAATTTCCTCGCTCCTGATTGGTCACAGAGAAATCCCATTACCGCATTAAAATAACGGAAATACCCCTGCGCACGTGCCCAGTCGCAGTGGCAGTTTCGGGAGGTTAACGGTAAATTACTGTAGCCGAGGGAATAAAGTAATTTCACGAGAACTGCACAAAGTGCCCGGAAATAAAAAATCTCCGAAAAAGGAAAACCGGAGCAGACTGTGAGAAACAGGAAAAAAAAAAAAATTACAAACATGACGAGACTACCCTTCCAACATGGTCATATCCCCACAGGTACTAGAAAATAAAAAAGAGAGGAAACATTCAGTTGCATTAAAGCAGAGATAGTTGTGGTCCATTAAATGACGAAACTGCCCTTGAAAAGTAGGGGTCGTTGAATATTCGGTTGTTTGACCGGGGGGCATTTTCGCCCTTCCGCGAAAGTTCCTGCCTGGTCTTTCTCAGATTCTCAGGGTATTGTTTGTTCATCGAATCTTAAAAATCGTGCGCTTTGCAATAAAAGAAAGAAAAGAAAAACTAACAGACGCTCTCTCAGATCTGTATCGTACCGCCAGTACATACAAACAATCAATCACAGCCGTCGATCACGTTAGATCAGGTGGATTATCAGTAATCTGACACCACCGCCGCCGGCGCTCGTTTATCTGAGCTCTACAGTACTTTGCTAACGTGCGCTTCATAATTATATACCGAGAAAAAAAAAAAAAAAAAGTACCAAGCCAAAAGTAGCAGAAGAAGAAAAAATTAAACAAAGAAGGAAAATTGAAAAATTGTGGTTGGTGTGTGTGTACTGTGTACCTTTCGGTATGTGGTGCCGTCTTCTTCGACGGTCCAACCTGCCTCGTTGCAGAGAGCTTTGAGGACCTCGTTGTTGTCGCAGTGCTTCGGGAGCTTGTAGTTACCGTACATTCTCAGACCTGCGTAGATCTTCGCGGCGATCGCTCGCCTCCTCCTCTCTCTCCTCTTGTTGTTCTCTCTCTCCTTCCACGTCGGCATTCTCGTCCCCGACGTCATTTTCCACTCCTCCTCCACGACTTTTAACTAGCTCGAACTAGAACTAGAACTAGAACAAGAACAAGAAAACCAACAAACCTGCTTCACATAACACTGATGAAAATTTTTCCCAGAGAAAATTCCTACGATTCTCGGGAACCAAACGGAAAATCAGCGTAAAACAAATGTTGGCGCTTTCTTTTTTTTTTTTTTTTTTTTGTGTGTGTGTTGTTTTTCTTTGTTATTCCGGTCAGAGAGAGTGGTTAAATAAAGACTAGAAAGAAATAAGGAGTTTTGAGGCAGGTGAGCTAAATAAGAGGGAATGATTGTAATTGGCCCATGGATATTCGCTAAATTCACGAGAGTGCCACTACAACAGGCTTTTTGTTCCGGAATCACGGGACTAACACGTGTTTAGGCTTTTTATAAAGGAAGGAGAGAGAGAGAGAGAGAGAGAGAGGGTAGCATGAGGTGAGGTGGGACGAGACGGCGTCGTTTTTGGTGAGAGTAAGGTGTGGTTAAAGGGGAGGGGAGGGTAATTTGGGGAATTGAATGTAAAAAATAAAAAACAAAAATTAAAGGGATAAGGCTATGATTAGTCTTCTCATAATGGAAAATCAAGAGGAAGATTTCTTTGTACACCACTAAAACTCCAAACGGTCAATTTCACAACCCCCACAAGAAAAGTTTGAAAATACTACTAATTAAAATCAAATCAAACGGTCAAAATTTGTTTTTAGGGATGGTGGAATGGACACAAGTAATTAAAGCTACTTATATATAATAAGTTAAGTTCGGCTTGAGGAGGTTTGGACTTGTAATCGGATACAAAGAGGTCCAACAAAATTTTTTTTCTTGTGCCGAATCTCATTTGCACCAAATTGTAGCCTAATAATATATTAAACAACAAGCCTAATAAAGCTTAATTTTATTTCTACGGAAAAAAAAAAAAAAAGAGGTAAGAATAATTGTACTAATTTTCGCATTGGTAGCTGGATCGGATTCATCAGAGTCACCAGACTGTCCCTTACATCCTCCCAAAAACAAAAAGAATCATGCGTGCATGTAGTGTCCATTCCAGGTGATTGGAACGGGTTATTTGGCAGTAGCAAATTAAATACTAAAATCATGTATTATACATTTTACAATACTTAACTACCTTGATGCAAAAGATT
The DNA here is from genome assembly GCA_032878915.1 of Castanopsis chinensis. Taxonomy (NCBI): domain Eukaryota; kingdom Viridiplantae; phylum Streptophyta; class Magnoliopsida; order Fagales; family Fagaceae; genus Castanopsis; species Castanopsis chinensis. Next base: position 17,461,496 of record JAVQMG010000130.1, read on the forward strand.
GAGTTTAATTATTATTATTATTATTAGTAATGTAATCGATTAGCTTATTTTGGAGAATTGCAAACATTCAATTAAAGAAATTTACTATATCTTATATCCTATAAAAAAATAAAAAACTTGGGAATGAAAGGACCAAAGTTAGTCAAGTGAACCCCCAACAGAGCAATATGTGACCTTGTGCCTTAAATACGGATGGAAGTTCTTCGGGTAATTCAGGTAGAGTAGGAGGGGAGTGTGCTTAGAAATTCTAATGGACAGTGGATTAGAAGTTTCTCTTTACAATTTGGTATTACAACTGACAATATAGCTAAAATATGGGTTGTAAGACACAGATTAGCATGGAATATGGGATTTAAATATGATAATCTTCAAATTGATTCAACTCTTGTTTTACATTAGCTAACAAAATATGGTGTTTACTTTATGCACTAGATAATAGATATTGCTTGCTCCCTTGATATGTGATTGCAAAAATCTCTAGGCTCGCAAATGGATTGCCCATCCTTATCATCTGTTTTGTGAGGCAAACAACAAAATAGATGGACTAGCTAAAAGGGAAAGGATCTAACAAAGCAAAATTTTGGAATATAATACATGCCCAACTTTTGCATACCTTAAGGGAGATGTATTAAACTAGGCACTCTTAGAGTGCCGGACTGCTACTTGTGTAAACTTATGAACTTTATCTAAATAATTAAATATTCCTCGTTTGCATTGAATATATTTTTTTTATATTTACTTTTTGCTATTTTCCAATATAGTATAATTCATTAGTTTCTTCCTTAATGGATGTATTCGTGCACTTGTTAACAAAAACCTCTGCAATAATCCAAACATTAGCCTGACTATTAATAATAACAGTAATAAAGTTGGTTGTCATAACCTGATGGCATGAGTAATATTCTTTTATATATATATATATATATATATATAATATTCTTTTATATATATATATATATATATATAAAAGACTAGAGTTATAATATATTTCACAATTATCAACATACAATTCTTTAATAAAAAATAAAAAATAATATTAATAATAGATTTATATAAAAATTAATTGTGACTTTAGAGCATTCATATATATATTTTTTAAATTGAACATTCATATTAATTCATGCAAATTAAAAGTACTGTAATTTATTTGGCACAAATTCATGTGCAAAGTAGTTGAAGTGTTAAGAAGAAAAAGTTCCAACAATAGACGTAATTGCATATTGTAACTAAAAAACAAAAAAATCAAGTTGTGTAAAAATTCATGAAAAACAACAGATTTCTAGTGTAACATTTTCTATAAGCCGTACGGCCATGAAATAAATCGTACAAAATATTGCAAGACTAACCTTAAGTAGGTTCGAAGTTCCAAGATTATTCCAACTACTATTTCTGTGCTAGCAATAGCAAATTCCAATTAGGGAAGTGTGGGTTGTGGGTGCATGTAGCCGTACATGTAGAGTTGTAGTACAGGACTTTGGTTATGGTGGGTATCACACAAAGTCTAAAAGTGCAATGATCAAGACAAGAGAGAGAAAGTAAAATAATTTAAGCAACCAAGGATTGGGAGATTGGAATAGGAATAGCCTCATAGGAGGGGGGGGGGCCTGCTGATTGATGGGATATAAAGGACACGTATGCGGCGGGGCCTCACTGCATGCCGGCGTGCGGTGATCACTAAACTGCGTGGGGTGTGGGAACCTAGCTCTGTCACTTTTGTCTGCGACTGTGCGTGCGTTGGTTACCACGTTATCATGCATTTCATACATAATAACAAATCAATAACACACACTTATAATTAGCTTCCTTTTGTTTTTATTTTTTTTATAGCTTATTTACATAGGATAATACGAATATGGAAAAAATGAAGAGATGTTGTAAGACAATTGGTCTAGAAAATATTTTTTAAATTTTATTTTAAGAAAATAATAATGAATGATATTTTTAATAATATTTTATATTTTTCATTAAAGTGGTATTATTATTTTTTAAATAACTTATTAATAAAACGTTAATAAAACCCTACAAATAATATATGAGTAATGTTTTATAATTTCTATGTTAAATGCATATCAAAAAGTTAAAGATATTATTTTTAAAAAAATGAAACAATAATTAAAAGCCTTTAATCAAACGTACAGACAAAAACATCCAATTTTATAATAGATTGAAGTGTCAAGTAACAGGTTCATGTATTCAATGGTGGAAAGCTATTAACAAATTACAATTGACTACTTTAATATGGTGTGAAATTAAGATGTGAATGCGTTCTTAAATTTATTTATTATATATATATATATAATTTTCTTTGGTCCTCCGCCTCCCTGCTAGCTAGCTTGGTCTTTGAGGACATCCACAGCCTCCTTTCACGTGACCATACCCCACCAATGACCAATCTCATTTCATTTCCCATTTATTTGCGTGAGTAATAACTATAATAAGAGAGTTGCATGATAAACAGCCTCACAGCCAACCAGGTGTCAACGTTAGGGACTTTTCTTTTTGAGGGTTGGGTTGGTACAAGGACATGGCTTTAGTATTGTGGAGGGTCCAACTCGTGGTATATGCGCTCTCTCTCTGCCTTCTAAAAATTAAAACTGTGCTCATTTTATGGCTTCATCATCTTGACTTGAGACTGGGACTTTCAACCAACAACAGTAGGGCTGGGTGGGATGTGGGCCCAACTTGTTCGCGCCACCTATATGTTACCCATATTGATCCCGCCAGTAAATTTCTGTTCCTTGATCCATTTTTTTCAACCAAGCTTTAAAATCTAAAATCGACATCTAATGGTGACAGGGTAGATAATTTTCGAAAACATTAATGATATGATATCACGCTTTCTCAGTGTGACAGAGTTATATTAGGGGAAAAGATGATTTTTTAAAGATTAAGAATGAAAAACAATATTCATGCAAAATTTAAGAATAAAAACAATAATTTAAACTATATTATTATCAAATTTACCAACATGTACCCTTAGAATATATATTAATAAAATATTTTAAAAAATTTTTTACTAAAAAATAAAAAAGCAAACAAAAAAATAAATAATCAAATAAGTAAGTAACTCGTAAACAACCCTATGTCTATTCAACAAAAGAATTAATTAAATATAAACAAGTGATATTTTTTAATAATAAATTTAGACTCAATTTAAAATCAAAAAAACTTTTAATGTACGATTCAACTTGTTTACAATCCTAATTGAGCAATTCATGACCACCACTAAAATATCTTAAATTTACCATCTCGATCAAATATTTATCTAATCCAATACTACTATTTTTTTATTTTATATATACACAAGTATATATTTTTTCTTCCTTGTTGTCACTCAGTATTTTGGGGAAGCAGAAAGAAGTTGATAGACTAGACCACAGAGCAGAGTCAACACTGGAAACAAAAATGAAGAGCAGGCAAGGTAGCTACCCCATCCCTATGGCCACGGGTTTGATCGATAAGAACGAAGCATAGAGGCCCCACAAAGTGACAAACACAGTACATATTGGGAGGTGCAAAATTCAACGAACCACACACGTGCGCCGCGGACTCCACCAGGGCTCATTAATTAACTCGATTGTAATCTGGCCATTGCCCATTTACTCTCTCTCTCTCTCTCTCTCTCTCTGTGCTTTTCTTTTTTGTGATTGGTGCTTTTTTTTTTTTTTGGGCCCATTGTGCGTGGCACCGATTACGGGAGGAGTATGAAAACCTTTTTTTAGTTTTGTATATATTTTATTGGGTGTGCTAATCAATCCCTTAGGGCATTTTTTTTAGGAAAGTTTTGAAATATATATTGCTTTTTTATTTTATTTTATAGCAGTTGGGGTAGGGGTGAGGGTGTGGGACCCAGTTTCTGATTTTAATCATATCCAATAAACCGGTGGGGTCACGTGATGCCCGATATGCCCGCCACCCACGAGGCATTTTTAGCATTTGCATAAACATGTAGTATTTAACATTGCTGCTTTTTTCCATTCGTCCTATTGAGGGTTGAGATTGATTGAATTCTACTCTCTAGTTGCACTTTCGGACCTTAAAATATCTTTGTTTTTTCAACTTTATTCTTCACAAATAAATATAAAAAGGAAAGACAGAATTAAAACACATCAATTAAATTATGGCTTATCCTATCAAAAATAAATAAATAAATAAATTATGGCTTAAAGCTTAATTGTACTTTCTTCTCCCTAATTTACTCAAGAGTAAAGTTGAATCACCTTACTGTTGTTACTAATTTACGTAATTGAATATGAGTATTTTCACAAACACAACAAGACATCACAATATTTCTACAATAAATTTGAAGTGTCAACCTAAGGGAGGTTTAAATTAAATAAAATAATAAAATATTATATTCAAACTTACTACAATTAAAATAGGGGTGTTATGAAAATGTTATGACATTTTGTTGTATTTTTAGACTTCATAATTGAAGAATCAACTTTTCAACCTCTTATTTGATTTAGTTTAAGCTCTCTCTCTCTCTCTCTCTCTCTCTCAATGTTGTCATCCATCCACTTTGAGTTTTTGTTCCTTATTTTCTTTTTGCATGAAGATAGGTTTGATTTGCTTCAACTTTTCAACTTTTGATGTGAAGGGCAAAATCAAAATTCTGATTAATATATTTATGAATTTCGATGGGCCCAAGCATTGGTTTCCAAAGAAAAGAAAAAAGACTTTTCACTATGGAATTTATTAACAATAATGAACAATAGATACTTGATTAAGTTTTTTTAAAAATATTTTTGATAATTGGCAGTAAAAAATTTGAATCTTGAATATTTTTATTAAAAATAGTACAAAGTTGATTGTTTCATAGTTTGCAGAAGTGGAATTAGGTTTTAATTTTTAAATAATTCCAATGCAGTTAGAACTTGGAATAAATAAATAAAAGGAAGATGAACAATATACATGATCCAAAAAACAAAACATAGTGACAAATATATGACAACATATATATTATATGATTTATATCACATTACTAGAGTGTAAAAAATAGATAAAAACCTAAAATTTAGGTACAGTATGTTAGTATCTTAGGTGGAGTGCATTATATAATAAAATTAATAATTTTCAATGGATTCTGCAAGTTTGACAGTTTCTGAAGTTAAACAAGCCCAATCCAAGGAACTGATAGGCTGGACTCGTGACAAATTCATTCCCAAATAGTTTCGTTAGTTAGGCTCTCATACACACTGAGGTTCAAGTGGATCTAAAATTAAAACTAGCCCAACCCAGTTTTTAATATATACATCATCTACAAGGAACACAAAGCGACAATAGATAACTGCTAAAACTGAGGTTCCAGTGGATAATAAATTAAATTAGCGAAGTTATTTAATGACCAACCAGGCTAAGGGGCAGACCATACCAAAATGCAGCTACTATGATTTATATCAAGGTTAATAAAAATGGCTAATAATTGTCTTGATGCCCTTTCATTTTCCGTGGACAAATATATCATACATCATCACCTAGTGGATTCATAAACATTTAAACATGTATTTACTATCACCATTTGGCATTTATTTAGTGTGACAAAATCTATATTTTAAATGGATAAATAAATATTTTAACTATGCCTCTATGGTGAAATTATACTAAAAATTGTAGAAGCTTCAAATTAGTTGCAGGTTATATTGAGGAGATACAACTTCTGTTTGGTGCATCTATGCACTAAACACGATACAATACAAATACATGTTCATAGAAGCTTCACCCATATATAAAATGATAAAAAAATTTCACATTTATTTTCATAATTGCTAACATGGCCTATAACATTTGGTTCATTATTATTGGTACATTAAAAAAATAATGACAGTGGTAAGTCAATGTAAAATAATATTACTCCATTTCTCACTTATTATTATTATTTAAGTATCTATCACCTTAACAAATTGCTAAAAATGTTGTGAAATTTTTCACTTTAACAATGCTCTACAACTATTCCATGTATATTATCTTTTTAAGCTTATAGAAGAATCAACATATGTTATCCTACTTCTATTGTTTAACTTTCGTGTTCCACTAATTTGGAATATAGCATTTGTCTTTTTTTCCTTTTGCTCCTATTTTAAAGCTTGGTTACTTTTTTTGTTTGAATTTGAGAACCAAAACGTGGTTACTTAATAATGATAAATAAAAAGGATGTGTAGCATATTATATAGTAACTGTTAGAGTATACAGTAGAATACTCATAATAAAAAATAAAATTTGTTTTCACCTTAGAAAATGACATTTTCTTCATAACATAATTGACTTCTCCCACGTCACACGATTTCATAAAATAAGATAAGGATAAAGATTTTTTTTTTTTTTAAAAGAATGATGATGATGAAAAACCACCAGCAAGTCTCAGGTTCCTCACAAGCTCGAAACAATACCTGCACAACAAAAAGAGAAGACTTAACAGAGAGCACTGGTATGATGTCGGCCAAAAACCCTCTGAAAGTCAAGTTAGAACTTTTCACAACTCTATAGTGCCAAAGTTAGGATGAATTATGCATACCTTGTATTTTGAGGGGTCATGGGTTTTTATAGTAGAGTTAGCCTCTGTTTTTTGCACATCAACGCGCTTTCTTATAGAGAAGATCTTCATTAATGGACGCATATTATGAAATCCTTCTCAATTAAGATTCTATCCACATTAGGACTCTATGAGTTAGAGTTAATCATGTGGCGCAAGTTATTTCCATCTTGGAGCCCTCGGAGCTTAACTAAAGCGGATGAACACCACATGGCCCTTACATCCACTCGCGGTGTGTCCGTGCACTTTTGACCCGTCCACCCTTGGATAATTGGTCCAGGGTCGTCGTGTTTGTTCAAGAGCATCCGTCATCGATCTTTTTATCCACTTCAGATGCCCCCTCACTCCTTGGGTCCGTCACCTAATTTGCACGGATCCATGGAGTGACGGATTGAATCTGACATCGAGAAGAGTGTTTTGATTGACAGGCTGCTCCTGAGTCATTAATGCATAAGAGACACGTGGCAAATTTTGATTGGCCGTTTTCTTGGAACAAGGTGTCCCTTTGTCTTCCGCGCCGTTCCCTTTATATATATACTGTCTGTCCCTTTCATTTTTACGTTTTGGAAAAAATTTGGATGATTAGTGCGCAACTGTCCACTCTACTTGATTCGTAACCTCAACAAATCGATGTTACCATCCTTATCGTACCATCAAGCTATGAGTATTCTTTTCTCTTTCTCAAATTTTCTTCCTTTATTTGTGTTTGTCAGTCTGTCATCAGTGTAAACCTAGAGTCTTAGGTTTTCTTTATCCATCATTAATAGGTGTCAAATATCTAGTGAGGCATCAAGTGGTTAGTCATTTGTTCGCAAAGGAGCGAGCTACGATGAGGTGTTTCCGTCAAGTCAAACAAACCCCGGCACCTTCAGCAAGGAGAGGGAACCGTCAGCCAACTCTCCTCCCAATAAGGAGGATGAGGTACAGAATGAGGACGGGTCAGGGTATGATTCAAACGATAATCTAGACAGTATAGACCCTCCCATCCAGTCCGTCATAGGTCCTGATGGGTTCAGGGAATTCGTCATACTCCTTTTGTGGACGGTGAATAACTTTGTCTCAACCATTAAGCAACCACACTTCAATACTCTTAGGGAGAAGTATCAGATACCTGACAACATACCCATCTGTCTACCCTTCAAGTCCGAGAAGTGTTATTACAAAGGCCTTTAAGACATCGGTGTATATGAGCAAATGCTGAAAGTGGGTCTGCGATTCCCTCTAAGTGCCTTACACCGTCGTCTTCTCCAATACTTAGGGTTGGCCGTCACCCAAATTTCACCAAATGCCTACAGGGTTTTTCTGGGTGTTGAAGTTTTATATTGTGTAATGTCCAATGATGCGCGACGGTTAGCAGTGGAGGAGTTCTTCCATTATTACCGTTCGTTTGAGATTGCCCAATCAAAGGGCATGTAAAGCTTCATGCTGAGGAGTCCAGTGCTTAGGTTAGTGTGTGAGACCCCGGTCTCAAACCGTAACTGGAAGGGGTCGATATTTTTTCCTTCAAGGGAATGAATGGATGGGTCACCCTAACGACTGTGAATTTATGCCTGTAGATAAGACCTAGGGCATAATGCCACTGTTTGGTATGTGCCCATCCTCCTTAACTTATTTTCCGTGAACATTGAAGTTATTCTAACCATTCCTTTTTGCAAGTCGGAACCGTTTTAAGTTACCACCGAACAGTTCAGCTTTTTGGAAAAGATCTTCCAGACCACCAGGTTGTCAGAGAGGACTTGGGTAAAGCTTGTCACTTTGGATACCCTCCATTGGTACTGTGACAGTCTAGAACCCACCATCGCAACCCTTCAGTACGATAATCGAATCCTTCAGCGTAGTCCTTTGCCCATTGTCTTCTTTATGTTATCGATCTCCATATTCTTATCCATCCATTTTTGGGCAGACATGGAAGATGCTAGGAGAAAGGCAATCATCAAGCAGCAAGCTGCTGCTAAGAAAAAACAAGGTAGTGATCTTACCCCCAAGACGGGCTCAAATATCTCGTCCGCTAAGAGGTAACCATCCGAAAAAATTGACCGTCATAGCAAGAAACAAAAGATGGTGACTGGGCTGGCTGCTAGTCAAGCTCCTAGCGTGTTTAAGTTGCCCCCAAAGCTGGGCTTAGGCAGGGATAAGGGTCTGATGGTCAATCCAGACCCCGTCAAGGAGAAACCTCTTGTCTTGCTTCAAGAAGATTCACAGCCCTTAATCAAGTGACCTCCATCATTAAGGATGGGGGACTACAAGGATCTGGGCAATCATGCTACGGAAGCAATAGGGGAGACGGCCTTGTTCAACCTTACTTAGGTTGGTACCTGTCACTATATGTTCTGTCATATTTTTATCAATTCATACTTACTCTTTGATATTGGTGTAAGGGGTCATAATGGCTAAGGGATTAATGGAACATTGCCTTGCCCATGAGAAAACACTAGAGCACATTCGTGCAAAGTCAAAGGCGACAGTGGAAGAACTGAAGGAGTTGAAGGCCTGGAAGCTACGTCACGAAGAGAAGCTTAAGTTGTTCGAGAAGGTTCACGGTGACTTGGAGAAAGAGGTAGAGTTACTGGGGGAAACCTTGAAAGCTAAAGAAGATAGTCGCTTTCAGGCAAAGGTTGAGGCTATCCGGGAATACCGAGACTCCGATGCCTTTCTAGGAGAAGTGGGTACCTCCATTGCCGACGGTTTCGATGATTGTCTCCGTCAAGTCAAGGCCTCGTTCCCCGACTTGAACCTTGCACACATCACTATCGATTATGAAGGCTAGACCCCTGCTCGCCCCGTCGATTCCGAAGGAATGAACGAGCTCTTTGGCAAAGATCCCAATGATGGTAAGGCTCAAAAAGATGACACCATGAAGTCTGTTGAGGGTGTTGTCCATTAACCGCCAGCCTTGGAACCTAAAGAGAAGGAGGACAACCCCGTCACCCTGGAGTAGTAGCATATATATGTTTTTATCTTTGTTTAATTTTGAATCTGTATAAAGAACAATTTATTCAACTTTTTTCATCCATTGCCTTTCATAGGTTTTTTTGTAAAAATTTATTGTATTTTTCAATACACTTTTGTCTATCTTTTATACTGTATGGGATACCCGTCCTGTTATAAGTGATCGGCCTCATATGGGGAATAACTTTGGTTAAACCGTTCTATGAATCCGTCCCTTTCACAGTTACTGTTTGATCATTTAACTTGTCTAAATGGTGTTAAATATGTGTAGTCGTCCTCTTAAGGACTTTCTTTAAATATGACTGGGCATTGAGCCCGTCTACCTCATGGACTCAATAGATTGCTATCATCCTATTTGGATGAAACCGTCCACTTATGTGGCTGACGGGTAGTCGTAATTTTTGTCCATTTTTATGAATTATTAGTTCTTCCTTTATGGGATCCGTCCATTTGATAGACTTTAGTAAATTTCATCCCTCATAGGATGATCCATCCACTTTGTGGGCTTTAGTAAATTTCATCTTTCATGGGATGATCCGTCCACTTTGTGGACTTTCATCTTTCATGGGATGATCCATCCACTTTGTGGACTTTAGTAAATTTCATCATTCACGAGATGATCTGTCCACTTTGTGGATCTGTCCACTTTATGGACTTTTATCTTTCATGGGATGATTCGTCCACTTTATGAACTTAGCAATTTCCATCCTTTGTAGGATAATCCGTCCACTTTATGGACTTAGTAATTTCCATCCTTCATAAGATGATCCGTCCACTTTGTGGACTTTAGTAAATTTCATCATTCACGGGATGATCTGTCCACTTTGTGGACTTTTATCTTTCATGGGATGATCCGTCCACTTTATGAACTTAGCAATTTCCATCCTTTGTAGGATAATCCGTCCACTTTATGGACTTAGTAATTTCCATCCTTCATAAGATGATCCGTCCACTTTATGGACTTTGTAATCGCCACAGGATGATACGTCTACTTTATGGACTTAGCAAGTCCATCTTTCATAGGATGATCCGTCCACTTTATGGACTTAGTAACTTCCATCCTTCATAGGATGATTCGTCCACTCTATGGACTTAGTAGATGAATCTCATTGGAAAACATTCAATGCATTCTGAATAAATCCTTATATTATATGATGGATAAGTAAAATGTTGTTTATAAAAAACAAGAAAATTGCTCTGTGGGCACTAGGAGTACTGTAGAAAATAAAAATTAAAACTTTTGAAAAAATAAATTGGAAATGAATGCGATGTCATCGTGTCTACTGGTAATACTTCTTCAGGTGCTTTGTGTTCCATGGGTGATTCAACTTTTGGCCTTCCAATGTCTTTAGGTAGTACGTTCCCCTCCTATATCATGAGGTGATCCTGTACGATCCTTCCCAGTTAGGTCCTAACTTTCCTTGAGAGGCATCTTTTGTAGCACCGGTTAATTTCCTTAAGACAAGATCTCCAACCTGGAAGCCCCTGTACCTGACCTTAGAGTTGTAATGCTTCGCCATGAGGTTTTGGTACCGTGCTAATCTTTGTTCAGTCGTTGCTCTGACTTCATCCACCAGATCAAGTTGTAAGTGCATAGCTTCATCATTCTTGTTTTCATTATGGTTCTCAACCCGGTAGCTTGTAAGCCCCACTTCGACTGGGATGACTGCCTCGTTACCATATGCCAGTCGAAACAGTGTCTCTCCTGTTAGTGTCCTTGTCGTTATCTTGTATGCCTATAAAACACTTGGTAATTCATTCGGCCATATGCCTTTTGCCCCTTCAAGCCGAGTCTTGATGATTTTGAGCAATGATCGGTTCGTGACTTCAACCTATCCATTATCCTCTGGGTGGGCAAGTGACGAGTAGTGGTTCTTTATCCCTAGTTGGGAACATAAATCTCGGAATGCGTCGTTGTAGAACTACTTTCCATTGTTTGAGACAAGCACCCTTGGTATACCATACCTACAAATAATATTCCTCTATACAAAGCTCCAGATATTCTTCCCAGTGATAGTAGCGAAAACCTCTGCTTCTACCCATTTAGTGAAGTAGTTAATGCCAACTACTAGGAACTTTAGCTGCCTTGCTGTTGGAAAAAGGCCCATGATATCTAAACCCTATTGCACGAACGACCATGGGGCCGTCATAGGGGTGAGTTCTTCTGTTGGTTACCTTATGAGATTACCAAATCGCTGGCACTTGTCGCAGGCTCCGATGTATGCATCGGCATCCTTTTGCATTATTGGCCAGTAATATCCTGCCCGAATTAGCTTATGCACTAAGGACCTTGATCTCGAGTGATTACCGCAGATTCCTTTATGGACTTCCCTCATAACATAGTTTACTTCTTGGGGGGTGAGGCACCTCAGGTAGGGTCGGGAGAAACCCCTCTTGTATACGATTTCTTTAATCAAGATGAACTGGGCCCCGCGCTTTAACCTTCAAATTTCTCGCGGCTTCCTTGTCATCTGGTAGCTCGTCGTTCTTTAGGTAGGTGGCTATCGGGGTCATCCAACAGCTTTCATCACTTACCCCCTGTATGTTAGTATAGACTATTAATGATGAGAGTTGGATAAAGGATAATACCTGGTCTGGGACCATCATAGGTTCTGTTGAAGTTGCTTTTGCAAGCCGGTCAACATCTTGGTTCTCATTCCTTGGGATTTGAATCAATTTCATTTGGAGGTTATTAGTTCGACCCTTCGCTTCCTCTAGATACCTTTTCATCCTTTCATTCTTGCACTCATAATTGCCATTAACTTGACTGGTTACAATTTGGGAATCAGAGTATACGACCACACTCTTTGCCCCAGCTACTATTACAAGGTCCAATCCTGCTATTAAGGCTTCGTACTCTGCTTTGCTATTGGTTGTGGAGAAGTCTAGACGGATCATGCACTTGATCTTATCTCTTTTCGGGGTGTGGAGTATCACACCGACCCCTCCTGCATGTCTATTGGAGGATCCGTCTGTGTGGATGCTCCACATGGGAACTTCCTTTGCCCTTTGGTCTTCCATAAGAGTGAACTTAGCGATGAAGTCAGCTACAGCTTGTCCCTTCATAGCAGTTCGTGGTTGGTATCGTATGTCGAACTCACTTAACTCGACTGCCCACAATGCCATTCGTCCTGCAACTTTGGGACTACTCATAGCTTTTCACAGAGACTTGTCTATCAGGACAGTTATGGTATGTGCTTGGAAGTATGGCTTGAGCTTCCGTGCCGCGGTCACTAGTGTGAAAGCTAGCTTTTCCATTTGAAGGTACCTTTTTTCTACCCCCCTGAGTGCTCGGCTCATAAAGTATATGAGCCTTTGCACCTTATCTTCTTCTCTAACAAGAGCTACACTGACGGCTGCTGGCGAGATGGCCAGGTATAGAAACAACTCTTCCCCCAACTCCGACAAGCTAAGAAACGACGGAGAAGAGAGGTACGCCTTCAAATTTTTGAACGCTTGCTAGCATTCGTCTGTCCATTCAAACGATCTCCTCAGTGTGCGGAAGAAAGTGAGGCATTTATTAGTTTCCCTTGATACAAAGCTGTTTAAAGCTGTTGTTTTGCCATTTAAGCTTTGTACTTCTTTTACCGTCTTTCATGGAGCTAATTCCATGACTGCCCTCACTTTCTCCGGGTTTACCTCGATTCCCCTTTGGGATACCATGAATCCCAAGAACTTTCCTGCCATAACCTTGAACATGCAATTGCTCGGATTTAATTTCATGTTGAAGAGTGTCGAAGGTCTCCTAGTGGTCGCTTAAATGGTTGGACTGCTGGATGCTTTTCACTAGCATGTCGTTGACATAAACTTGCATATTTCTCCTAATTTGGTGTGCGAACATCCTGTTCATCAATCTCTGATACGTGACTCCTTCATTTTTGGGTCCGAAAGGCATTACTTTGTAGCAGAATAACCCCTGGCTTGTAACAAACGAAGTCTTCTCTTGATCGGCTTCATCCAACTTGATCTGGTTGTATCCGAAGAATGCATCCATGAAGCTTAGAAGTTCTGTTTCGTGGTTGAGTCTACCAATGTATCAATATGTAGGAGCGGGTGATTGTCCTTAGGGCAGGCCCTATTTAGATCCGTGAAATCTATACACATTCTCTACTTTCCATTAGCTTTCTTGACCATTACTACATTTGCTAATCAATCTGGATAGTATACTTCACGTATGAAATCTGCTTCTCGTAATTTCTGTACTTCCTCGGCTATGGCTCCGTCTCGCTCTAAGGCGAACACTCGCTTTTTCTGTCGGATGGGAGAGAATGAGGGTGAGACATTAAACCTATGGACTATGACTGATGGATCGATCCCAGGCATGTCTTCATGACTCCACGCAAACACATCTTGGTTTCTCCTTAGGAAAGTTGCAAGTGCTTGCTGTACTGATTGGTTAGCTAAAGTACCTATTCTTGTGGTCCACTCAGGCCTAGAATCATCGAGGGGCACTTCTTCTAATTCTTCCACTAGTTTTGCTACCATCTGCTGTTCTTCTATGGTCATTGTTTGTAGGTGGTCGTCCATCTTAATCATAGCTATGTAGCATTCATGCGCAGCTACTTGATTCTTGCACAGCTTTTCTACTCCATACTCGGTAGGGAACTTGACCATTAGATGGTAGGTTGAGGTCACAGCCTTCCATGAATTGAGAGTAGGTCGTCCAAAGATGGCAGTGTATGCCGATGAGCAATCGACCACGAGGAATGCCACGTTTTTAGTGATCTGCTGGGGGGTAATCACCCCATCGTCACAGACAATGTAACGGCCCCAATGGGGTAGACCCTTGTCCTTTCAAAGCCGATGAGTGGGGCGTAAGTTGGAACCAGTCGCTCTCTACCAATCCCCATTTGCTGGAATGCAGGGCAGTAGGGGATATCAGTCGAGCTTCCATTGTCATCCAAAACCCAGTGCATGTTGTAATCTCCTACTTGTAGACTGACGACAAGGGTATCATCATGCGGGCGGTAAAGACGTCGTGTATCCTCCTCCGAAAACTCGACGACTGGATTATCAAGCTGTGTCTTCTTTGGTACAGAAATCGTCATCTAGACATTTTGAACCATCCTTAAATATGTTTTACGGGCCTTTTTGGAAGACCCCGTAGTCACTGTGCCCCCAACAATCATCCTTATGTCTCTTATTGGTGGTCTTGGGTGCTTATTTTCCCGTTGGGAAACCAGGTCTTGTGATGGGTCTGTCATTTCTTTGCTGACGAACCTTTGCAGCTTCCCTTGCTTGATAAGAGTTTCAATTTGTTGCTTCAAGTTGTAGCAGTCAGCCGTATTGTGGCCATGATCAAGATGAAAATGGCAATATTTATCCCTTGATCTTTTGTTCGGATCTCCTTTTAGTTTTTTCGAAAAAGTTAGGGCTCTTTCATCCTTAATCTACATCAGTACTTAATCGATCGGGGCGGTCAACGGGGTGAAACTTGTGAATTTTCCTATAAGTGGTTTGGAACATCTGTCCTCCTGCCGTTCTCCAGTCCTAGCCATCTTCCGTCCTCTGTCCAGTCGTGTATCTTCCTGTTTTTCCCTTTTTCTAAGCTTCTCTTCTCGGGCTAATAACGCGTCTTTCGCATTCATGTATTTGGTCACCCTGTAAAGTACTTCTGACATATTCTTTAAGTCGTTCTTATACAGAGAAAATAGGAACTTACCATTCCGCAGCCCGTTGGTGAACGCCGCTCTGAGTATCTTGTCGTCCGCTTCGTCTATCGAGAGAGCCTCCTTGTTAAAGCAAACTATGTACAATCTTAGCGTCTCGTCTTCCCGCTGCCTAATGTTCATCAAACATGCGATTGATTTCTTATATCTGTGACTGCCGATAAAGTGTGAAACGAATTGAGCGCTTAACTTCTTAAAAGTGCTAATGGAATTAGGTGTCAGCCTGCTATACCAGATCCTCGCAGGTCCCTTCAGCATAGTGAAGAAGGCTCTGCACATGATCTCGCCCAGTACCCCTTGAAGGTGCATTATGGTCTTGAAAGACTCTAAGTGGTCTAAGGGGTCGACCAGGTCATTGAGGTCACTGGATACTTGACCTCTGAGGGTGTTCATCATTACGTCCATCCGTTCCCTCATCATTTGCATCTCGGTGACTATGTGAGGTGGGAGAGTTTCAGTGACAGATGGCCAGCTTGTGTCCTGCCGTTCCGGTCTACTCGGAGCGTTGCTGCCTTTAGGTCCTTCCCGGTTCCTCCTCTCAGCATTTGCCCCTTCCTTCCTAGTCTTCCTTCTGTATATTGAGACCTGCATTCTTTTGTCGCAGCTGCTCCTCTAAATCATGATTCTGTTTGATCAGGCATTCACTGCCGCCGCAAGCGTTTGGACTTGTCTCTCCAAGGCTCTGGTGTGCGGTCCATCGCTCTGATTATTGTTGGTTGTTGCCATTGAACGAGTGAGTACCATGCAACTTTTTGTCTCAGAGATAAAGCAACGACTGATTACTTGTGTTTCCCACAAACGGTGCCAACTGATGATGATGAAAAACCACCAGCAAGTCTCACGGTCCTCACAAGCTCGAAACAATACTTGCACAACAAAAAGAGAAGATCTAACAGAGAGCACCGGTGTGGTATTGGCCAAAAACTCTCTGAAGATCAAGTTAGAACTTTTCACAACTCTAGAGTGTTAGAGTTAGGATGAATTATGCATACCTTGTGTTTTGAGGGGTCATGGGTTTTTATAATATAGTCGGCCTCTTTTTTTCGTGCATCAAGGCTCTTTCTTATAGGGAGGATCTTCATTAATGGCCGCATATTATGGAATTCTTCTCAATTAGGATTCTATTCGCATTAGGACTCTATGAGTTAGGGCACGTTTGGTAGACTGTAATAGACACTGTAATGTAATAGATATTCCTATGGCATAACTATTCGGTTGTTTGGTTATGTTTTTATTACAATAAATAGTTATTCCTTATGAATAGTTATTCTTCAAAATGAGAAATAACTATTCCTTATCAAAAGTGCTGAATATCTATTCTTTCAACTTATGTAATAACTATTTTAAAAAATTTCCTAAAAAGCCATTAATTGCTACATCTTCAAAAGGAAAGAAAATAATTTTTCCTTATTGTTAATTATTAGCTCTATTTTGAACACCCTAAAATAAGTGTATTTTAGGAAATTTGACTTAAAAATTATTTAATTAGACCTTTTTTTTATACTCTACTAACTTGTGGATGCATATTTAGAATTCTATTCCTAAATGGTCACCAAACTAATGAATAGTAATATTTATTACATTCCAATTTAATGTATTCCTTGTAATACTTATTCCTATTCTCATGTAATAATCATTACAGTGTACCAAACGTGCCCTTAGAGTTAATCGTGTGACGCAAGTTATTTCTATCTAGGAGCCCTTGGAGCTTAACTAAAGCAGATGGACACTACATGGCCTTTACATCCACCAGCGGTGTGTCCGTGCACTTTTGACCCGTCCACCCTTGGATAACTGGTCCAAGGTCGTCGTGTTTGTTCAAGAGCATCTGTCATCGATCTTTTTATCCACTTCAAAGAAGATGTGGGCTGAGTCCTAGTATTTGAATTTAAATAATAAATATAACACAAACATTGAATTGGAATGGATTATGATGTAAACAAAATTTTTTAAAACATTTTTATTTATTTATGAATTTGAATGTGTATTTGAAAATTGAAAGTAGTGTAGTGGAGTCACCTGGTATTTTTGAATGTGTATTTGTCTCTAAGTTTTGTCACGCCTTAAACTTAGGAATTAGGATGTAATGGTATTTTTGACTCAAATTCAATTCAAAAAAGGAAATTTTGTTATAAATAGTTTTTTTTTTTTTTTTTTTTTTTTTGAGAAGCGTATTATAGATGGTAAGATAGTATAGATATAGCCATATAGGTAAATGATAAATTATAGATATGATTTGGATAAGAAACAAAGAAAAAAAAGACCACCCTTTTTTTTTTGAGAAGGAAAAAATTGACCACCCTAATAAGTCACAACATCCTTTTCAAACATTATCACAAACCCATAATTTATTCCCCAAATGCAAACAACGAAAGATCAAAGAATCACAATTAGATTTATTTCCCCTCTTCAAGAGGGACGAGGAGCTAAAGTCTAGATTCTAGACCACGTGTATGGCAAACGTAGGGAAATGCTTGTAGACTTTAATTTATTCTTATATATATATATGGCAAACGTACGTAGGGAAATGCTTGTAGACTTTAATTTTTTTTTTTTTTTTTGAAAATGACTTTAATTTATTCTTATATATATATATATTTTTTAATTAATAATATAAAAAATAAGAATCGCACTCCGTGACGATATATCTCTCTTTAAGCGGGGGGCAAATCCCTTGAACACAGAGATAGCCCACCAAAGCACACACGTCATACACTAAACAATGAAGTCGCTCTAGGCCTAAAACATTAAAAACACATACAAATAATGGTCCGTGCTTGCATGTAACCCTCAAGTCCTCAACCATATATTTATCTTATTGGCCCAATCAAGCTCAAACCCAGTCAATGCCTTTTATTTATTGGTCCATTTGTTCATTAATTGACCACCATCTAACTATTTATTTATCAATCGTAATGTGTGTGTATATATAACTATATATATATATATTTTAAGGTCTTAATGACACTTTTTTGTGTATATATAACATTTTTATAACATTTTATATATATATTGGTTTAAATTTTTTAAGGTCATTATATTGACACATAGGATTTTTTATGTTGTTTTTAATAGCATTTTCCTAAAAACATTTAGTATGAGGGAGCTTCACACACATATACACCTAGATTAGACTAGAGTAGAAATTCTATTTTGTATAAAAAAAAAATTCTTGAATTATATATATAAACATTTTAAGGTATGAATTACAATTTATACTCTTAAAGCTTGGTACAATTTTTAAATTTCTCTTTAAAGTTTCAAAATTTAGATTTATGCTCCCAAGGTTACTTATTGTTTGAATGTAAGCTCTTTTGTTCATGCACTAGGTGTCTCTTAAATCGCCAACCATAAGCTACATTCGAACTCAGTCACCAATCCCACACTTGCAAAGCCAACCAGAACCAACAAAGCCCAAATGTGAGTGTCTGTGTGGCAGAGAGAGATATGAAAAGTAAGAGGAACTTATGTGTCTATGTGGGGGGAAAGGGGAGAGAAATATTATAAGTAAGAGGATGAAGAGCTAAACAAGAGTGCCATGTGGTTAATAATGAAAGTACTTTGAAACCCAATAACATTACTCATTACTCAAATACTTTTAATTTTTACAAGAACAATATTATGTTTGTTCTTAAATTTTACAAAACTCCAACATCTACATATTGTCTTTTTTTTTTTATAAGAAATGTGTTTTTTTGTTGTGAGAGAAAGGGACATAAAATGCTCTTATTTGCTGTAATGGAGTAAATTCAGGCACATAAAAACTAAAAGACACTTTTCAAATCACATATAATGAATTTGAATTCGAGTCAAACTACAAGTGTGTTTACTATAATTACCGCTTAACAATAAAATATAGACCCTCTATGAAAAAAGAAAAGAAAAAAAAAGAGTAATTTTCAAGACGGTTCTTAAAAATAAAAAATAGACGCTCTATTAAAAAAAAAAAAAAAAAAAAGGAGTAATTTTCAACACGGTTCCACGAGATCCCAGAAAGTTCGAAGCAGAAGGAAACGCTTTCATACTTTCCGACTTTGTTGCTTCTCTATCTTTCACACTCTATCACTTTCATTTCCTAGTTAAAAAAAAGGTTGTTTATTCATTAACTTCAATAATAGACTTATAAAAGCTAGTTTTAAATTTATGTGGGGGTTTGAAATTTTAATCAGCAAGTTGTTGAGGGTTACTTATGCTCCAAGTTTTGTGATTAGAAATTTATGGAAATTAAAATGCTACAGTTGACGACTCGTCAAAATGGATGAGTGTTTCCAACTAATAATAACAAAATCAGAAATGAAGTGCTTCCCTGTTTTGTTTGTTTTGGGTGTTTTTATTATTTATATATATATTTAGAAATAGTATATACATGACCTGCCAACTGTTTCCCTTTCAAAAACTCCGAAATTTTGTCTAAGTGTTTTTGTTTTTATTGTTTTTGCTTGGGCAAAACGACAACTTGGGGGTTGATTTTATCTCTCGATTTCGTCCCTGTTGTCGTTCCGTTTTTTTAGTTTTTGATTCCGCGTGTTACAAGCTTTCTTGGCTGACTTCACTGCCAACTGTGTGTCTCTCGATTTGTTCAGAGGTTATTGGAGCTAAATAAAAAACCGGTATGGTCTTTTTTTTTTTTTTTTTTTAATTTTTCAGGTGGATTAATTTAAGTAAGGGTTCCGCGTTTTATGGGATTTTGAGAGTTTCATTGCGTGGAATTAAGGTTTTTATGATTCAGTGTTTGGTTTCAATTCCAATTGATGTGGGACAAAAAGGGTTATTTTGTGTTGATTGAATTTGAAGCTTGGGGTTAAGATAAAAGGGTTTTTTTTTTTTTTTTTTTCTCCTTGAAGAAAAATAGGGATAAAAGGGTTTTTTTTTTTGCAATTGGGGTTTTGGTTCTGAACATCTATGCAAGGAGATTGATTGGGAATTTGATTTGATTTGAGTGAATTTTTGTGGGTATTGAGTCAGTTGATGATTGGGTTGTGGATTTTGAGTTTCGGGGTTTAAGGTTTGTGAGTGGGAATTGGGAAATTACAATGGATGAAGGTCAGGGCAGTTCGAATTCATTGCCTCCGTTCCTTACAAAGACGTATGAAATGGTAGATGATCCCTCCACGGATTCAGTTGTGTCGTGGAGCGCAAATAACAAAAGCTTTATTGTGTGGAATCCACCGGAGTTCGCGAGGGATTTGTTGCCAAGGTTCTTCAAGCACAATAACTTCTCAAGCTTTATTAGACAGCTCAATACATATGTAAGCCAATTCATTTTTCACTAGTCTTGTCTGAATGTATTGTTTTTTTTTTTTTTTTTTGGGTTTTCAGTTATTCTTGTTTAAGGTTAATTGAATTTTGTTATGTATTTGAATAGGGTTTTAGGAAAATTGATCCGGAACAATGGGAATTTGCGAATGAGGAATTTATAAGAGGCCAGCCGCACCTGTTAAAAAACATACATAGACGAAAGCCTGTTCATAGCCATTCATTACAGAATTTACAGGGACAAGGGAGTGCTTCTCCTTTGTCTGAATCAGAAAGACAGAGTTTGAAGGAGGAGATTGAGGGACTTAAACAGGAGAGAGAACGGCTTCTTTTGGAGTTACAGAGGCATGAAGAAGAGAGGCAAGGATTCGAGATGCAAGTCCAGTTATACAAGGAGCGTTTGCAGCATGTGGAACGCCAGCAACAGAAGATGATATCTTCTGTAGCTCAAGTCTTGCGGAAACCAGGGCTTCCTTTGAATCTTGTGACACAATTGGAAAATCATGATAGAAAGAGAAGGTTGCCAAGAATCGGTTACTTCTATGATGAAGCCAGCATTGAAGATACTCAGATGGGGACTTCCCAAACCGTACCTGGAGAAAGTGGGGTGAGTGCTTGTGCTTTGACATCGAACGTGGAGCCATTTGAGCACGTGCAGTCATCATTGTTTGTTTGGGAGAATCTTCTACGTGATGTTAGTGGAACTTTCATGAAAATTAATTCGGATTTAGATGAATCTACTAGTTGTGATGAGAGCCCCACCATATCTTGTGTACAGCTGAATGTTGATGTCAGGCCTAAATCCCCTGGAATTGACATGAACTCTGAGCCTGCAACCGCTGCTGTACTGGAGCCCATTGAGCCCGATGCCTCAAAAGAACAGGGACTTGTTACTACTACTGTGCCAACTGGGGTCAATGATGTATTCTGGGAACAGTTCTTGACTGAGAATCCTGGTGCAGCTGACACACAGGAGGTTCAGTCAGAAAGAAAGGAACCAATGGCAGAAAGAATGAAGCAGAACCTGGTGTTCATGGCAAATTATAGCAGGGTATCAGGGATGTAAATAACCTTGCCAAGCAGATGGGGGCATCTTACTACTACAGAGAGAACTTGATATCAGTTGATCATTTTTTTCCCGGCTTTTGATGCCCCAGTGGCTCACTTGTAATAAGTTTAGGTATGAAATGGTTTGTTCTCATTATAAATAGATATCCTTTGTTTATAGTTCATTGTTTTTTGTTCTATATCGACTTGGATAAACTTGACTGGCTTATCCAGATTTGTTCATTTCATCTGATATTGGCGTTTAACATTGATTTTAGAGTTTTGTGAACTCTTCTTGTTGACCTCAACATTATGTGAAGGCCATGTATCTTACTTTATAATGCATGCACAAAAAACACACATTGACATTGGACTTCGCCTCCCATCTGCAAAGCCCAGACTCTAAACCCACCCCACCACTAATACTAATATTCTGCATAACTTTCATATAGTCAACTACTTTGGTTGTCTACTGGCTTTCCTGAAAGGTAGATTGCAGGAGGAGTGGGAGATTTTTACCAAGTGACTTTCAACTATAATGTTTGAAATTTTCGTTACAGTGGAGATGGAGAGGTGTAATCATGTATTGATTTCTTTTACTGAAGTTTTTATAACATGCTAGGGTGGAGGAGTCTGAAATTAATTGATATGCTATTGTACAACACCTCCCATCCCATTCCATTGACCCTCCCCCAACCCCTCTTTGAATGTAGATAGACTTTCTTTCCCTCTTTAACACTACATAGTTTTGTTATCTTAATAATTCCATATTATTCTGGTACCTATTCTCACCTTTTGCTACATTTGGATGCTGTTTCACTCATCATTTCTCATGGATTCTGCAGCTTTTGAAATAAGCCATGTTGACTGATGCTGTGGACCCAAAAGCACATAAAATATGAGATGGCATGGAATAATGAGCTTAAAAAAGGGTATCTGACGTAGTTTTCAGCACCAAAAATAACAATCTAATATTATGTGTGGCTAAAGATACTGATGTAGAGAAAAGTGCTGATGCTCTTCTTGTTGTATACTCTCGAATATCATGACCTAGATATGAAGAATCAAGATTTGTGAAGTATCTTAAAGCCATTTGATGTCATTGCTATCATGTTGCTAGCCTTAGTCAGGCCTCAGAGCATCCACAGCAGTGGAGCTATTTTGGGAAACTAACCTTGGTCAGACCTTAGCCTTAGTTAGGCTTAGGAAACTGACCAGTATTTCTAGCATACTGTATTGAATCATCTTTCTGTTAGATGTGATGGCATTACTTGGTCTTCTTTACTACGAGAACCAAGGTTAGATTTCTCCTTGCCCAACTTCTTGTAATAATTGAATTATCAAAAATAAAATAAAATATGTGATATCCATAAACTTCTCTTCTCTGAGTTTTTGTGTGAATTATACCATTGTGCAAAACGTGAGTTGAAGCTGAGGTAATGAAAAAATGTAGAGGAAGACCAAAAAAAATATTAGTAAAAGTAATTAAAAAGGACGTGTCAATTAGGGATGTAACATAAACTATGACTTAAAATAAAATAAAATGGAGGAAAATAATACATGTTGCTGACTATGACTAAGCAGTTGAGGATATGTAGCTGACCCCAAAAAATTTAGGACTAAGACTTTGTTGTTGTAAACTATTGTGCAAAGAACATACTATGATCATGAGAGTGAGTTGGGCTCCAAGGGTCTCTAGTATTTATATTTTGTTAAATCTTGGTCATTTAACATGTTTGATCTTGATTTTTAATACTGGCTAACTCCTCAGGTATATGACAATGTTTTTAATTTGGAAATAAAATGGGGGCTCCCCAATTTTTTAATATTTGATTGCCGGGTGTATGCATGTTCCTTGAACATAAGTTCTGGTCTTACATCTTTTAAACACTTAATACAATCGCTTATCTATATATAATGCCCCAGATTGAGTGTGTGTTGTGGGGTGTGTGCTGAGACCCACATTGGGCATATAATGGGATGATTTGGGCTTTATTAACAACTACAAGGAGCCTTGCTTGTGACTAGACTGGTCCTTTTGAAGTATAGTGCAAATGTAGTTAGCACTTTTCCTTGGGTCGTTATATGTATATATGTGTGTACGCGGGCGCGCGCTCGCATGTCTTAACGATCATTTCATCTTTTGTTATTTAGCCAATTATCCTTCCTTGCAAGGAGCCTCAATTCTGGCCTTCCCATTTCCGAAGCCTAAAAAGCAATTTTGGCCAATTCTCTTTGACTGTGATAGTTTCCATATGGGTATAATTACAATGAAGCTGATGCTTTCAATATGTCCATTCTGTTTTCATTTATTTTCAACCAATGACAGAGAGTTTCTTATCAGTGTAATGTATTGCAATCCTGATGTAGTCCAGCATGCTCAGATTCATATAATTGACCATTGATATTAGATCCGGCCAATCCACATGCAAATATGAACTAGTTTCTTCTAAATTTTAGTGACATGTGACAATCTTTTTATGCTACTAATCTACCTTGATATCATGCATGGTAATGAATAACATAAAATATCATACAAATTTTAAATAAGATTTCTTTACCACACTTTCTTATATTATCTAATAATATCATCACTTGAACTTCCTCGATTAGTTCTATGAAAGAAATAACTGTTGGGTGTGAAATCAGTATATGCTATGAGTGTGTTTGGACTTTAGAGAAATGGTTTTGCAGTTGTTTTGAGTGAAGGATGGTGATGCTTCTACCCGGTTCCAAACTAGATCTAATATTTTGTGATTTGTTATTCAGTGATGGTACATGATATACATCTGAAGGATTCTCCTGGCATAGGGGTCTTGACTCCTTAGAAGATCATGTACTGAAGTTACTGAACCACAGCTAAGTTAGGTGCAAGATGGCTATTTGGAAGTAATTTCTGTTATACTTTTGAGATTACTAAGGTGAAGTTCTGCTTTAGTTTTGAAATTTTTTATAGAGAATATCTACTCTGTGATTCAATCAGAAGTTTGATTGATGATAAACACAAGATGCATTGATGTTATTAGATGTGTGTGTTTACTTGCCTTATACCTACAAATATTTGGAATAGCAAGAAAGAGATTACTTGATCCATCTAATTGAGGGCCACTAACTAGTGCTGGTCCCTCTTAAATAAGGTCCTGGAAGAGGTGACGGAGATATGGTTCTACCTTTCAGCATTTTTTTATAAAGTTCTCACTTTCAAGACTTAAACCTACTCACTTGTGCTTGACAGCCTGAGATTTTTACCACTATACCAGATTATGGCCTTGACTTGATACATCTAATGCTTGTTTAAAATGGTGTTTGGTGTAGTCAAGTGGCTTTAAGCCTGATGAGTATCTTTTTTATTTGTCTTTCACATGGGTATGAATGGATAGGCAATTGGTCAGTCTGTAATGGTATATGGTTGGATTATTTAGCTGTCATCAGCTTAAGCCTTAAATGCCTCGTTAATTTTCATTTTTATTGGAAGTGCCCCTCCTTGATTGGAGGCGCTAAGAGACTGTTGTAGAGTGCATGTATTCCCAACTTTTGAGTTGCAATAGACATACATAATTCCTGTTGTCTGCTTAGTGGTTAGAAATTTAGATGATTGAAATAGTATCCAATCTAAATTGCAATTTTCTGCAGAAAGTC
Source organism: Castanopsis chinensis (assembly GCA_032878915.1). Lineage (NCBI taxonomy): Eukaryota > Viridiplantae > Streptophyta > Magnoliopsida > Fagales > Fagaceae > Castanopsis > Castanopsis chinensis. Next base: position 17,486,588 of record JAVQMG010000130.1, read on the forward strand.
ATTTTAAAGTGCACTAGCAGGTGAGGAAAGATAATTTGTTAAATCTCCTCAAGATGGGACTATTTAAGATGTTTTAACTGCCAAGAAGTTGTCTATCTGTATTTAACAAGTGCTGAATAATATATCCATATAACAATTATACATTTTGCAGTTGGGTGCTTCTTTTCTGGATATTTTGTATGCTGCCAGTGTTCATAGGACTGGTGATGACAGGAAAAATGCTGTGGTCACCTTCTGAAAAACATAATTTTGATGTCAGATCTTTGTATCTGGTGTTAAGGGAAGGACTGAGATCTTTCCTTGGCAAAGCATTTGGCAGATGAAGGCTTTACCTAAAGTGGCCTTCTTTTCTTGGTCAGTGGCTTTGGGGAGAATCCTAGCAATGGAAAATCTCTAGTCTCTAGAAGCATAAAAAAGGTGGTTTTGGAGTGGTGTGTATGTGTAAGAGCAATGCTGAGACAGTTAAATCATTTTATTCTTTGTTGTTTGATGGCTAGAGAATTATAATTGCTTATGTTTTCCCTTTTTGGGGTTGCTTGGGTTATTCCAAAATATGGTGGTTGGTTTGTTTGCTTGTTGGAATGGGAGATTTTGTATATAGAAGTAGTATGATTTGGAAGGTGGTAGCTTGTGTGTGTTTGTGGAGGGAGTGGAATGCTCACATTTTTTAAAATGGAGAAAATTTTTGACAGGTTTGGAATTGTTCACAAGTATTTGTTTTTCTTTTAATTCCTTTGAATTTTAGATCTTCGTTTCAGAATTCAGTTATTGGATTTTTTTGGTTCTCTTCCTTCGCATTTTCTTGTGTATTTTCTGTGCACTTCTGTTCCCATCTGTGATTAATTAATAAATTATTGCTTTATTAGAAAAAAAGGATGTTTCTTTTTCCTTTTAGGTGGGTATTATTATGTGATAGGGTTAGATAGCTCATGGCAGAATGCTGGCTCAACCATGTTGTATCAAGTCAACAAACATGGTTTTTAATCAGAAAACAATCATTTGTTGACCTTAAATAGTGATAAGATTCTCAACTCAACTCAGGGAGGCCATAAATTTCAACTACTAATGTTCAGCTGCATGAATCATTTATCATTATTCAGCTTTGCAATGTGATGGCAAACAATGCGTCTCCATTTCTAGACAGGCTCGCTAAGATTACTTCTTGTTGAGCAAATTTTCCATGTGCTTTAATTATGTTTTTAAGAAGCCTCATTTGGACTATGGGATTTGAAGTCAAGAGAACCAGAGAAAATAAGTTATAGGTCAATTGAAGTTGGTAACTTTCAGTTTGTTGGTAATTTTTACTTTGTGTTTGGTTTAACATGAAACATCTCCATTTTGTATTGAGTAAAACGTGTCCCGAGAACTTATACTGTTCTTGGTCTGAGTTTTGGAGCTGAATCATGAAAAATTGAACGAGGAAGATGAGACTCATGTAGATAACTTATTCTGCTCTATTTTTGGTATATTAGGAGATAGCCTGGTCATACCTCATCAAAAAAATTTTCACTTAAAAAAAAAAAAAAAAAAAAAAACCTCTTCAAATTGTTGACTTTGGCACTTGTTCTGAAGGTCTGAAGATGACTCTTACCCTTTTTTTGATTACTGATTTCTACCCTTGATTGTTGACAGCAGAAACGGCTGGCAATCCAACATCATGAGGTCTCCTTTTAACCTAAGATTTTAGATGATTTTATTTTTGACACTAACGATAATTTAACTGAAAAGGTTGATGTTTGGTTAGCTTTTTGTCTGTTGTAGGAATTGCCATTTGATGGCTGCATCGTTGAGAAAGCATGTGCTGAAGCAGCTAGTATTTTTGTTTTTTAGTTTCTTGGTTTACATTCCTCCTCTCCCACCCTTCTATCTCATTAAAAGTTTAAAACTTCTTCTGATAAGAAGAGAGAAGAAGGGAAATTTTTTCTAAAATGTTCTCTCTTTGACCATGTGTTCAGTCAGAAATATCCGTTTCAATGCCTATGGCTGAACAATACTGGCTTCCAAATGCCCACTTACCATCGTAGAATGCAGATGTATGTTTAATTGATGGCAATGCTTGAAGCTTTCTGAGTTAGGTTTTAAGATCATAGGTTGGCAAACAAATGAGCAAAATTGTTTTAATATGTACTTTAGAGATTCTTAGTACTTGCTAAATTTACTACCCAGAAGCTGGTATACGTTGTGCTAAATTTGTGATGTTTGATACCTGCTAGACTGATTGAAAATGTTTTCAACGCCTATTCGATCTTATCAAAAAACAGAGAAATTGCTAAGAATGATTCTGTATTGAATTGAATGAATGTACAAGCAATTACATGTATATATAACAGAGGAGCATAACTAACTTTTCCTCCAATAATAACAGACTAACAAACTAACTAAATAACTCTCACATGTTAATCACATGTTTTACATCTAATACCTATATACAGAAACTAAACTACTTGTAGTTTACACTTGCCATTTATACTATCTGTTATAGAAGACTAGTGTCGTTTAGTTTACAATCTTGCTCTTTGGCTTCTTTTCTTTGTGCTTGCTTCTATTAATTTGCTTACTATCTTGACCCCCCCCCCCCCCCCTCCTCTCAAGTGGAAGAGGGGCGTATATATTGACCATATTCAGTTTGGACACAAGTAAGGAAATTTGTTGTGCATTCAAAGCTTTTGTTAACAAATTTGCTATCTGTGAATTTGTTCTAACGTGTAACAACTTGATGAGCCCTTCCAAAACCTTATCTCTCACAAGGTGACAATCAATCTCAATGTGCTTTGTTCTTTCATGAAAAACTAGATTTGCAGTTATGTGAAGGATTGCCTGAATATCATAGAACAAAAGGGCTACTTGAGGGTGTTTTATTTGAATGTTACTAAGCAAATATAGAAGCCAAACAACTTCACAAACTGCTACTGCCATAAATCTATACTCTGATTTTGCTGAAGAGCATGAAATTGTCTGTTGCTTCTTAGACTTCCATGAGATTAGAGATTCACCAAGGAAAACACAAAAACCAGTCACTGATCTTCTGGTGTTAGTGCAGGAAGCCCAATCTACATTTGCATTGCAAAGGCCTTTAGATGCAATTCTGACTTGCTTGAAAAGAACAAACCCTGTCCTGGTGTTCCCTTGAGATACTGCAAGACCTTATTAGCTACATTCAAGTGTGGTTCTCTAGGATGTGCCATGAATTGGCTCAATTTGTGGACATCAAAGGTTTTGTCAAGCATAGTTATGGTTAGGTACGAAAGTCTTCCTATTAACCTTCTATAGGCATTAGGATCTTGTAACTCCTTCCCTTCATACTCGCTAAGCTTGAGATTTTGGTCCATTGGTATTCTTGCTGGTTTACACCTTATCATACCAGCATCACTCAATACTTCAAGTGTGTGTTTCCTTTGACACAAATTGATACCATTTGCAGTCCTTGCCACTTCAAGACCCAAGAAGAACTTCAAATCACCTAGGTCTTTCAACTTGAATTGCTGATCTAGTAAAACCTTCAGTTCATCCTCTGCTTGCTTATTATCACTAGCAATTAAAATGTCATCAACATAGACCAATAGAGTAATAAAAGATGTAGAATTCTTCTTAGTAAAAAGGGAATAATCAGCTTTGGACTGTGTAAAGCCTAAACGAAGTAAGGCAATGGAGAATTTTGCAAACCATTGTCTTGAGGCTTGTTTTAGTCCATATAAGGACTTAGCAAGCTTGCATACCAACCCCCCTTTGCTATGGAAGCCTGGTGGAAGATCCATATAAACTTCCTCCTTTAAATCACCATAAAGGAAGGCATTGTTGACATCAAGTTGACAAAGATACCAGCCTTGCACAACAGCCACTACAAGAAGGCATTTGACAGAAACAAGCTTTGCAACAGGAGAAAAAGTCTCAAGATAATCATGGCCCTCCTTTTGGGTGAAACCCTTAGCCACCAATCTGACTTTATACCTCTTCACAGTGCCATCAGACTTATTCTTCACCTTATACACCCACTTACAACCAATGGTTCTTTTATGAGGTGGAAAAGGAGTGAGGGTCCAAGTATGGTTAGCTTTAAGAGCAGAATTCTCAACTGTCATAGCTTCCCTCCACTTGGGATCTTGAACAGCTTGGTGATAGACTTGGGCTCCTTAATGGAGGAAATCACATTACAAAAGTGCAAATGGTTAGAAGACAACCTGTGAGAAGATAAATTTGAATACAAAGGATAGATAATGCTTGAGGGAACTTGAGACACCTGGTTACACTGATAAGCTTGCAAATAGGCAGGTTTATGACTAATCGTAGTGGACTTTTTAAGAGGAGGTTTAGAGGAAGGAAGAGGAATAGGTTCAACAGGAGTAGTGGGTTGAACAATGGACTGATTAGGTTGAACACTAGGAGACTGAATAGGCTAGACATTAGAATCCAAAGAAACTGGCAAAGAACCAATCAAAATAGAAGAATTGTTATCTGCAAGGAGATGCTTAGCAAGAGGAGTGGTATCTGCAGTAGATTGGGAAGAAGGGAGATGCTCAACAATAGGTGTGGTGGCTACAATAGGAATGGGAACAAAAACTAGACAAGAAGAAGAATCAAGACAATGAGTAGATGGACTGGAGAAAGGAAATGACAAAGGAGATGACAATAAGGATTGAGATGAAGAAGAAAAAGGAAATATATTCTCATGGAAGACAACATCTTTGGAGGCAGAAATTTTTCTGGTATGAAGGTTAAGGACCTTATAACCTTTCATATTAAAGGGGTAACCTAGAAAAACACAAGGAGTAGCTCTAGATTCAAACTTCAATCTATGAGCAAAAGGAGTAGAAACAAAGCACAAACAACCAAAGACTCTAAGATGACTAAAAGAAGGTTGCTTATAAAAAGGAGTTCAAAAGGGGATTTGTGATTTAACAAGGGTATAGGCAATCTGTTAATTATATAAGTTGCTGTGAGAATGCAATCGCTCCAATAAGTTGAAGGGAGATTGGATTAAATCTTGAGTGATTTAGCAACATTCAAAAGATGTTGATGCTTTCTTTCAACCACAGAGTTTTGCTAAGGTGTATAAGTACAACACTTTTGATGTATAATGCCATAAGCACTATAAAAATCAAGCAAGGAAAATTCTGGAGCATTATTTGATCTGATTGCCTTAATACCAGTGCTAAACTGAGTTAAAATTATGTTATAGAAAGATATTAAGAGAAGTTTGACGTTAGATTTAGCTTTCATGAGATAAACCTAAGTAGGCCTAGTGGCATCATCAACAATGGTAAGGAAAAACTTAAAACCATCATGTGTACAGATAGAATATGGACCCCAGACATCCACATGAATCAAAGAAAATGGCTTAGTACACAAATTGATATTAGAAGAGAAGGAAAATCTCTTTTGCTTAGCCAAAGGGCAAATAGTACAAACATCAGTATATTTGGCAGAAAAAGAAGGTAAAACATCCTTTAAGAATGACAGTTTATTAAAAGAAGGATGGCCTATTCTAAAATGCCACAAGATTGACATATCTTTATTTGAAGTAGAAGCTGAAAGTGCAGACTTGAGGTTCTGTTGGTGGAAGCATGATTTGACAGAGAAGGGGCAGTCTTAGAAGTGGATTTTTGCAGCAAATACAGATTATTTTGGACTTTACCCACTCCAATTATCCTCCAACAAGAAAGGTCCTGAATAAAGCAAAATTGAGACAAAAACACAAGACAAAGGGGCAAGCTTCGAGTGAGTTGACTGATAGATAAGAGATTGAATGAAAAGGATGGGACACAAAGAACATGTTCAAGGATGAGAGAATTGGAGAGTTGAGCAATTTCAACATGAGTGACATGTGCTAATTCACCATTAGGTAACTCAACCACACCTGTGTCCATGAAATAGAACGGTTAATGTGATCACTTGCACCTATGTCCATGACTCATGTACTATTACCAAAAGCAATTCCATTCACAAGCTTAGTAGAAAATATGAAATGTTTGAGATTACCTGCCAATGGTGTAGACTGAGATGTTGAAGCTTGATTGAAGGAGACATTGTTAGCCATGGCAATGGAATTGTTTTGATCATTAGATCCTCCAATCATGGCAAGCAATTTCTAACATTGCTCCAATGTAAATGAAAAAGGTGGCTATGTGGGAGCAGCAACAGGTTCTTGAATAGAGTTATGCTTGCCTTGGTCTTGTATCCAAGAGGATATCCATGGATTTTGTAACACTTCTCAACAGTGTGACCAAGAATTCCACAGTGACTGCAAGTAGGCCTTTCCTTCCCTTTCTTGAAGGTCTTGAAACCAAAATTCATTGCCTTTGTTGCAAGAGCTGTGGATTCAATAAAGGGACCAATGTTGCTGCCTTGTTCAATTGATTTTTGCTTCTCATCTTGAATCAACAAGGAGTATACCTTGTCAATTGATGGAATGGGATCCATCAATAGAATTTGACCTTGGATGTGAGAGAAAGAATCATTGAGACCCATTAAAAGCTGCATAATTACTTCTCTGTGATGAAGATAAGAAATCTTCTCATTCACATGACATACACATTTCTCACATGAACAAAGAGGAAGTGGCTCATAGTTTTGTATCTCATCCCAAAAAATTGAAAGATTCGTGAAATAATCACTTACAGAGAGCTTTCCTTGAGAAAAACTAGCAAGATCCTTTTGCAATTGGTAGACCCTAGGTCCATTACCTTGAGAGAACATGGTTTGAAGTTTCTTCCAAACCTCCTTAGCAGTGTTACGATACACCATGCTAGTTACAATTTTAGGGGAAACACAATTGATGATCCAAGAAACCATAATGTCATTGTATCGTGCCCAGCTTTGAACAAGGAATGGAATTTTCTCCATAGTTGAAGTTAGAGAAGCAGAGTCATCAATCAACTAAAATTTTTTTTTGATTCTAAGTGCTCTCTCCATTAATCGTGCCCATGTAGGGTAATTTTCTTCTTTAATCAATGGTTGGAATACAAGAATTGCACTAGGGCTCTTGGCGTGGTGAAGAAAGAAAGGATGCGAATCATAAATGGTGATGCTCGCAGATGCTTGATTAGAGGAAGTCATTGATGAAGTTTCGAAGAAGAAAACCTAACTTTTGGAAGATAAAAAGGGATTCTGATTGAAGAAACTGAACGGAAGCAAATAATTGCTCTGATACCATATTAGAAAATAAAGAAATTGCTAAGAATGATTCTGTATTAAATTGAATGAATGTACAAGCAATTACATGTATATATAACAGAGGAGCATAACTAACTTTCCCTCCAATAATAACAGACTAACAGACTAACAAACAAACTAACTCTCACGTGCTAATCACATGCTTTACATCTAATACCTATATTATACAGAAACTAAACTACTTGCAGTTTACACTTGTCATTTATACTATCTGCTATAGAAAACTTGTGTCATTTAGTTTACAATCTTGCTATTTGGCTTCTTTCCTTTGTGCTTGCTTCTATTAATTTACTTACTATCTCGGCAGATTTGTGTTCAACTGATCGAATATCTGTCCTCCAGAAAACCTTGCTCTCTAGTTTTCTTGATTCCAATTCGATTCATTTTCGACCAATTGATTTTCTTGACATGTATAAAATTTCTGATGCTTGTCCAAATCAGTTTCTTCACTTCACACTCTCTCATTCTTGATCTTTCTTTGACCTCTCTTCCCCAAAGAAATTTGTGTTGTCTTAGGTCAATTTTTTTAGAAGGGTTTTCATTCTGTGTCACTAGTAAGTCTCTTTTGACTTATGCTTTTCAACTTTTTACAAGATTTCATGCGTTTCATTCATCAATTCTAGGGTTTCAAATTTAGAAACTAGGGCTTTTTATTTAATTGGTTACAACTAATGAAATCACACTTTAATTGCTTCTTTATTCTTGATAGTAACGTGATTCCTATGTCTTTTTGTTAATCACATGATGGTTTTGTGCAAAATTGGAAATTAGGGTTCATGTGTTCTTAGCAAAATTGGGGATTTTTGTTCTAATGGTTAATTGACTGAATTGAAAGTTGGAACTTATGCTTAATTGCTTAATATTGATTAATTTACTGTTGGGATGTTGTTTTTCAATTAAAATTTTTTTTTTTTTTTTTAGGGAAATTGGGTTGATCATGCATCATATCTATGTCTAGATTTTTTATAAGCATATAGTTGTATTTAGGAAATTCATTTTAATTACATTTATATCTCATAAGTGTTCTCTTTCTACTCTTTGTGTTTGTGTTTTTCTAGTTTCATTCACATGGCCATCAGAAAATCAAATCCTTGCAAATCCACTCGTGGTTCATCTTCTTAGACTTCTCCTCTTCTTGTTTTTAACACCACTCGTTTCAATTCTCTAGAAAACTTTAAAAAAATTTCAAGAAATTTAGTGTTTAAGGAAAATTTAGGGTGAACGAATCATTAAGGTTAATGAATTAGGTGAATCTTTTTTTAGTGTGATTGCTTCTAGGAACTAGTTGTCACTTTGTTATAATATTGTTTCTCCTCTTATTTTGATATTGTTAGAGAATTTTTTTCAAATGTTTTGTTCTTTTGACAACTCTAATTTCATAAAAGTTTGGCTTAGAGTTAAATCTTTTAAGATTACTTTTAGAGTTATTTATGAGGCCTTAGTTGTGCCTTTTGTTTCTGATGCTGATTCTACTTATTCTTCTACTTCTAAATTTTTCATAGATGATGTTTTAATACTTCTATGGAGTCATAATACTATTTGGGATGGCAGTGCAAATGTTCCTACTAGCATGCTTACTAATGAGTATGTTGTTCTTTATAGGATTGTTTGTCATAACATTTGGCCTATATCTCATATTCACTTGTCACCACAGCTAGACTTACATTTCTCTATGCTCTTATCACTAGTGCTTATATTTGTTTTCCTACTATCTTTCTTCATACTATCTCTGTCATCACTCGCTACAATTCCAAGAAACAAGCCTTGATTTATCCTATTTTCCTTGGTAGGATCTTAGTCCATCTTGGCCCAGTGTTTGTTCCTATTGTAGCTATTGTGAGGATACAAGGAGCAATTGAAGCATCATATTTGATAAAAAGAAAAGGGTAAGGTTGCTTGAAAATGATCTAGAGTTGATGATGATGAGGTTATTCCTACTACTTTGAGCTCTTCTTCTGTTCGTTCCATGTTAAAGAAAGTGCTTGATCTTCAAGCTACTCAAGGAGAGGTGATGCAATCCTTTATGACTACTCAAGTTGCACATGCACAGTTGTTGGGACACACTTGTGGGAGACGTGGATTCTTTGCGAGTTGACTTCCATGAGGTGTGACATTCATTGTTTCCCATATCACCTCCCATTTCTACTACTTCAAGGTCTTTCGTTGTCCATTCCAGATTGGAGATGATGCAATCCCTCATGACTACTTAGGTTGTACATAGAAAATTATTGAACACACTTGTGGGAGACTTCGCTTATTTGTGAGCTGACTTCCATGAGTTGCGGCATTTGTTGTTCTCTGTACCACCTCTTACACCTTCTGATTAATCGTTTGTCTTAGACGATATATGACAAAAAGGGGGAGTAGGTAGTTGTTGATCTTAGGGGTAGTTGTCATTTGATACAATGTGTTTATTTTTATACATTCTAATAGTTTGTGCTTTGGAAGACCCAACAATTATGCCACCAAAAAAAAAAAAAAACACCCACCAAAATATACATTTAGACCTTCAACATTACCTATTACATTTATTAAGAAAGTTGATAGACTTGAAACACCATTCAAAGAAAGGGGGAAAAAATAGAGAAAATACTGTAGATCATATAATTCATTGAAAAGTTTCAGTTATTAGAGTCTGGATTAATATTGAGTTGAAAAAATGGGAAAAATCATACACATAAATCTATATTTAATAAAATAGTAAATAAGCACAAACTTGCTAGTTGCTAATGATGCACGAAAATCAGTAGATTAAAATATTTTAAGCTTGGTAATGGCTGTGAATCCTAAAAAGAAAGAAAGAACTGTCAAAGGTGACCGGTGTGACCCGACCAATAACCCTCTGACGGTTAAGTTAGTTTTTTCTCTAGGACACAAGGAAAGAAAATAGTTGATGGTCAAGACCTACCTTAGGTGAATAGGATTTACTCATTTTATAGAGAATTAGATGTGGATCTACTTGTTTGGATCCACTTCCATCGTGGGTGATGTTGGTGGTTGTTGAAGAAAATGAGTTATATGGAGTGTAGTATGTAGAATTTCTTTCACGTATCAAGTAATGTGTCATATTTTGTTTACGTGAATCTAATGGAGGATTTTCCACAAAACTCACAAAGTATAATTTGGTCGTTCATGTACTTGTTGTTTGTAGATGAACTCGTCTATAAAGAACTCCCTTTCACTATATAACTCGATCATCAATGGATGAGTGTCTCTGTATGTTCTCGTTCTTGGATGAGTTGATATAGGTATGGTTACACTCTGGACGACGACACAAGGACGAGTGATACTTGTGTTGATCTCCATCAGTTGCTATAAACACAAATATAATATACGATAACAATACAAAACTTGCAATACTAATAAAAAGGAGTTACTCATTCAATGTCAATACTATAGAAGTATCATAAGTTATTAGCAGGAAAATGGTGAAACACAACTTACAAGCCTCTCTAATCTGATAATGCAAGTGTATTGAAAATGTTTTCAAACTCATACCATGTAATAAAACAATTGTAGAATATGAACCACATAATATTAAAAAGGGGAAAAACCATCATACACATAATTCTATATTTAATAAAACTGTAAATAAGCACACTCTTTCTAGTTGTTATAAACACAAATTTAATATATAATAACAATACAAAACCTGCAACACTAATAAAAAAGAGTTACTCATTCAAAGTCAATATCAGAGAAGTATCAGAAGTTCTTAGAAGGAAAATGGTGAAACACAACTTACAAGTCTCTCTCATTTAACAAGGCAATTTTATTGAAAATGTTTTCAAACTTACACCATGTAATGAAACAGTTGCAGAATATGAACTACAAAATATTGAAAAGGGGAAAATCATCATTCACATAATTCTATATTTAATGAAACAGTAAATAAGCACACATTTTCTAGTTACTATAAACAAAAATTTAATATATTATAACAATACAAAACCTGCAACACTTATAAAAAAGAGTTACCCATTCAATATGAATACCATAGAAATATCATATGTTATTAGCAAAAAAATGGTGAAACACAACTTACAAGCCTCTCTCATCTAACAATACAAGTGTATTGAAAATGTTTTCAAATCACACCATGTAATGAAATAGTTACAGAATATGAACTAGAAAATAGTGTTTAAAAATTGCTATTCGTTTTTCACAATACAAGTATCAATTTGAACAACAAATATTAGGTTGAAAGTCACAATACATACATATGGAAATAGTATTGAAAGATGCATCTTCAAACAAAATTTTGCTTTTAATGATGCACACCCATTAAAAAGACATTCATAAACAAATTAATTTGAAGCATTCTCAAGTTCCTCCTTTCACTAAACTAACATTTCATAAATGAACATCACTCAAAATATAATTCCATGGATTTAGAAAATTCAAACGCAAAAGCATACCATCTTTGGCTAATCTAATAAGCTTTTGGAACTCTATCTGGGGAGGGTCATTGTAGAACATTTTATCTTGGTATTCATTATTTTTAACTTGAATAAAATATGAAAAGATAAATTGTATGGTAATAGATTGCAAACATATGTAAAAAGAAGCAAGTAATGATAAAACATACAACAAGAAGGTTAGAAATTGTATCTTTAAGCAAGAGCTATTATTGTAATTGAGCAAAGTTTGTAAAAGTATATTTTATCATGAATTGTCAAAACCGTAGCTTGTTAGGTTTTAAGGCTAGCAAACACATGAGCAAAACTGTTTTATTATGTACTTAAAGAGTCTTAATTGGGAACTATGCAAGGTGAAAGAAGCGTAGTGATTTTGAAGCGTCCCACCCCTTAAAAATTTCAATATAGACCTCAAACAATTTTATCTTTTTTGGTGGTTTCTTGTTCATTCCCTTAACAAGTATGAAACATTTAGCTATAGAGTGGTCACAAATCACTTGCAAAGCTAGCTTTAGGCGTAGAGCTAAGGCCCTTAATAGAAAAATATCCACAATTTTTAAAGTGGGAGATAGTTGGTGATTTGGAAAATATATATATATATATATATATATATATAGATGAGTTACACATCTTATACCCTACTACAAGAAGATCCCTAAAATTTTGGGAAAATAGAAATCCATTTTAATTGAAGCACAGATTGTTTCACACACAAAAAGAAACTAGTTTATAACCATGTGCATGTGCATGGGAACAATTAAAAAAATACACATACACTTCATATATATAAGTTTCTACGTAATAAACAATGCATGTTCATTGTATTATGTAAAAAAAAAATTTGAATTATTTTTAGCTAGATAAACAAATGATATTGGAAAGCATAACTTTTCAAACTCTCTCTTCTTCTAATTTTAAATATAGAATTAGATATATAAAACGTAATAAAAAATGCATGTTCATTGTATTATGTAAAAAAAAAAAAATTGAAAAGCTAGATAAACAATGATATTAGAAAGCATAACTTTTCAAACTCTCTCTTCTTCTAATTTTAAATATAGAATTAGATATATAATTGAGTTTCTTATGATTCATTTGTATTGAACTCATCGTATTCTGTACTGAATTAACTTACTTGACATAAAGATTAAAAATCTTAGATGGGATATGTGGTAGAAAATAAAACTTCAATTGAAATATAATTTAGATTTTAATTAGACTTTCTTTCAAATTTAACTATATATATATATATATATATATATATATATGATGTTGTAAATGTGTTGAATTAATATTAACAATCATTTTGCCCTAATGGCTTGAGAGTTCAAGTTTTGCAAACAATTTCTCACACAATAGATTGTTAACATTAGCTATCCAATCTCCCAAAAAATCACACAACAAGCAATGTCTTTGTCCACCATAACATAATTGGAAATTAAATTTTAGCTTTCTTTCACCATTTATCACCCTAACCAAGATAAAGTAAAACTCATTTTTTAAACATAATAATTTTTCACATCTTTTTGTTAAATTTTACTCTTAAACCATGATATTTGATTCTCAAAGTAAAATTTATTAGGTTTGTTTAACATTAATTTATCGAGTTTTGTGTTTAATTCATCTTGACTTGGACAAATTAAGGTTATTAGGTGATTATTGTTAAGTAATATTGCAATCATAGGAACAAATAACCTTAATTTGTCCAGAACAGTTTACTTGGGCCCTAATTTGGTTTGGTTCATTTTAAATTCTAAAAGAAAAAAAAGGAACAAATAGGATCACTAGTTCAACCATCGAAACAAAAACTAGACTAGTTTGATTAATTCTAGAGCAGTTTGTTTCAAATGCCAAAATGTTGTAGTTTTGGGCAAAATGTTGTCGCTTCCTTAAACAAAAATGACATTATTTTGTTAAAAATCAAACATATTTCACTTCCTTTGTAGGTAATGAAGTTGTTTTAACTTTTAACCTAAACTCAACCCTACTATTCTCTCTTCTCTTATTCGACAGATCTACCACTCTCATTCATGATTCACCTGCTCTCTTTCTATCCTACCATCACAACCATTGTGGTGACCCACATTCTCTTAGCAGTTGTAGTGGTTGACTTTGATAAAATAGAATTGTTTTATTTTTTATTATTTTTTTATGGGAGAAATGTTTTAGCTTTAAGTTTTGAGGAATATTGGTTATTTTGAATTTAAAAACAATTTGACATTTGATTGGGGTTTTTGCTAAGAAAGAAGATTTTGTTATGAAATATTTATTAGAAGAAGCTAAGGAAATCTAGTGGATGCACTGGTTAAGCAATTACAAGTAGGGCACCAAGCTTGCCCCGAAAACAAAATAACAAAACAATTGGCTAGAAAATGTGATGATTTGCCTTTGCATATTGCATATTGCATCAAGAGGAGGAAATCTCATTCCTATAACATAAATATTTAGTGGCAATAGAGAGGCTGAATTTAAGGAACATATAATTTGTGAGAAAAAGATAGAGGAAAATTATTCAGTACATTTGGTGTAATACAACCTTCTCTTTCACAAATGAGAATCCTTATGGGGCTTATATTTATGTGAGAGAAGAGTGTAGTACATTAAGTGCCTAATTTCCAAGAAAAAGAGCACTAGTTTTAGTGTTGTTCAAGGAATGGATAGCAATGTACACTTGTTTTCTAACAAGTCATTTACATTTTTTTTTTTTTTTGTTTAGAGTAAATTACATTGACACTGTCGAGGTATAGCCAAATTAGACACTGTGGTGCGGTTTGGATGCTTATAATTGCTGCGTTTTCCGTTTCTGCGTTTTCTCAACATGCATGAACAATAACCGGTACTGTTTATGCACGTTAAGTAGCATCACTGTGCGAGAGACAAAAATCACTGTTTCACTGTCAGACAATGACTGTTCATGGGACCCACAAGCACTTTATTCAGGAAAAAAATATTAAAAATGGGTCCCACAATACTATTCACACATTTAAAAATTATTTTATTACAGTATTTCCAGTTTTCAGCAATAAGCTCTATCCAAACGGACCCTATATCTCCTTTCAAGAAGTGACACTCCACCTCCCTAATGATTGAGATAATTGACAATTTGCCCCCAAATTAATTAAAAAAAGGGAGCAGAATATCATTTCTTCAAAATTGTGTATAACGAGTCTAATTTCGCTATACCTCAAGGGTGTTGGTTGATTTTACCTTAATGTTTATAAAAAGAATTAATTATGCTAGTTTATAAGGGCAAAACTTAGGTAAAGTTACTTTGGTAAAGTAAATTAGGTTCCCTAATTTAATTGAAACACGTAATCAAATTCAAATATATTGCTACAATGAATTTAAATTTCCTTAGAAAAGACAATACTAGTTGTGTTTTATTGGTCAATTCAATCATGTGTCTAAATTTAATTGGGTATTAATTCTACTTTTGTTTTTTTAATAGCTTTAAACATGGTTAGGTTGTTTCTAAACTTTACTAAGAAAGAGAAAAAAGAAACCACTGCTCACTCTTGGTGCAATGGTTGCTTTACAAGTATAAATGTTTGTGGGGTGTGAGGGGCAAGGGCCGAGGTTTAAGTCTCCAAGAGAGAGCTTCACATACATATATACTTAGATTAGGCTAGAGTAGAAATTCTATTTTGTATAAAAAAAAAATGACAAAAGAAAAAAAAAGGTTATATTGGGTTAGAATTGATGTGGGTTGGGTAGTTAGAGTCAGATGTGGGCTGATCCAAATAGATATGGATTTAAAAATTATTAATTTGTAATGATAAATTTATAAGTTATGTTATATGTTAGTCCCATATTTTTATACAAAAGATGCTGAACTCGCTTGAAAAATATGTGAAAATTTTTCAGTAATTACCATAAATTTATAATTTATTTAATTTATTAAATAATTATTTATGTTGTCACCAATTCAACCAAGAAAACATATAACCACTTCCTTTTCTAGTTTATTTCTAGGAAACTGTGTCATAATTCCTATACATTTTCCAATAACAAATAAAATTCAACTATGAAAGAGAGTGTAAAAGGGGGCAAGTTGTCTACATAAAGGGTCCGTTTGGGAGTTCATATGAGAAGGGAATAGAATAAAACAGAATGACCATAAGGGAATGGAAATGAATGGAATGTATTTAAGTAAAGGAAATGAATGGAAAAGAATGAAATAAAATGGAATTAAGTAATCTCGATTGGATGTTTTAAAATAAAGGAATGGAAATGAATGAAAATGAATGGAATGTAAGTAATCTTGTTTGAGAGTAACATGGAGGGAATGGAATGGAATCATTTTATGATAATATTACTATTAGACCTCTATTTTAAAATAAAAGGTTGAATATATAGGGGTATTTTGGGAGTTTTAGTAAAAAAATTCATTAAATTTAATTCCATTCCCTCCCATTCTTCCCAATTTCGGGAGAATGAAAATTTGAGATTTTAAGGGAATAGAGAGGAATGAGTGTTCTCTCATACCCATTCCATTCTCTCTCACTTAAACTCTTAAATAAGGGAATAGACTTTCCATTCCCTTCGTTAAAACTCCCAAACAAGAAAATAGAAGAATATTCTAAAATTATTTTTTTCATTCATTTTTATTCCATTTTACTTCCTCCTCCCAAACGAAGCCAAAATATTAACGGGGTCTTTTCCTGCCATTGAAAACAAAAGGTTTCTTGTAATCAAGCATTAATCATGGGAGACCTTGGAATTAACTGGGTCCTTGCCTGCCATTGAAAACAAAAGGTTTCTAGTAATCAACCATTAGACACGGGAGACCTTGGAAAAATGTTTTACATAACAGAATTAGTCTACTGTTTCCGTGTAAAAGATAGTGTAAAAATTTCAAATTTCCAATAATATGAAAGCGAAAAGAGATTCCATGTGAAAGGACGAGGAGGACCAAGTCCAAAATGTGGCGCATGCAAAAATGAATGGGTGTGGCAATTTTCCATGTGAAAGACTAAAGTCGTTAACGATGAGTCGATGAAAAAATTAATGGGTGTGACAATTGCCCATGTGAAAGACTAAAGTAGTTAACGATGAGTCGATGACTATAGGATCCAACAATTAATGCATGGTGTTGAAAAATGGAAAATTTTGAAATAGTGGGAGGTTAGAAATTCTGCATGCGCATGGAAAATCATTTCTTCCTTCGATATTTTGCTGCTTTAGTGGATATTGTGGAAAATTGAATGATTACATGCAATTATTAGGCTTTTCTTTTGTTTGTGGACTCGCTTTTAGAAAATTTTCCCTTAATATATAGTTGCCTATGACTACGAGTCATTCATTTAGTGGGTGACTTTAAAACCTCAAAGAAAAAGACAGTCTTAACTCAAAAAAAAAAAAAAAAAAAAAAAAGACAATCTTTTATTTCGTGAACATTTGCTGTTGTTAGAAATTGTTCAAAACTTCAAATTATGACATTGGTAAAAAAGAAAAAAAAAAATCAGTTTTACAATCTGCATTCAAGTCTATCATGATCTTGTTTCCAAAAACATATATAAACATCAATTTACTAGACACTGATGCAAGGTTAAAAGATTTACTATTAGACTTGAAAGATGTATTCCAAATTCCAACATAATTTTCACGGATAAAATTACTTATCTTCTTGTAAAAAAAAAAAAAAAACCAAGTTCCTGATAATGTAGCTGTGTCCCATGTAATAATTTTGCATAAAATTGATTAAAGGCCATTATATATAGGTCAAAGCAAAAATCATTTAAACTGAAATACTCATAATTATTATATTTTAGAGGATTTCGTAACTACGTAATGATGACAAAAGATGATATCAGCTTTACCATAGTGGGCCTTATTTGTACTTGACAATTTGTCAGTTTCAGAATTTAATTTTTGTGCGTGTTAGACTGGAATGGTTCCCACGTTATTCAAACGTGGGCCATTCCATGTCTTTTTTGGGCCCCAATAAACCATCGAAACTGACCCCTTGACCCTTTGTATGCTTTGTTAGAGAAACAAATTTACGGCATTATGTGCGGCAAATTTACTAAACACTGAATAGTAAATACCAAAAAGTCTTTCTTTTATAAACCAACCGAGGCGTAATGTTAGCTAGGGTTTCCATTTGGTAGTTGGTGCATAGGTCCTGTTGGATCGCGATTTGAGATATTTTTCGATCCAATCTTGTTGCATGTGGGGATATATGGACAAATTTTCAATTTAACCTCATTCACGGTAACAATGGTGGAGTTAGAAATTTTTTAGGGGACAAAATTTAGTGTTTGTTTGAAAATTGATTATTTTTTTACAGTTTATTTGTATAATGCGGGGAAAAAAAAGTTAAAAGCTAGTTTTTTTTAAACTCAAATTTAGATTAATTGAAATAAAGTTGAGACAAAAAACTAAAAAAATAATGTGAAACCTACAAAAAGTAGATAATTAGGAAAAAGTTAGCTCCTAATTTGTTGTCAAACACACACTAAATATATCAAAAAAATTTAAATTCATAGAATCAAAAAAAAAAAAAAAATATATATATATGTATAGTTTATACTTAAATTAAAACATGGTTTTCAAATGATTATATATATATATATATTATTTTCTTGTGTACAAGAAAATTTCCTCAAATACGTGTTACATAATTTAAAGATAAATATTTCCTTCCATTAAGCTATTTGCAATTAATATTTTTAAAGCATTTTCAATCCAGGTTTTTTTTTTTAAAAAAAATAAATTAAATATTCAATATTTGAGCTTAATAATAATAATAATTTAGAAAACGTAAATTGAAAAAAAAATCAATTAATTTCAAATCAATTCACTTTTATATGCCTTAAAGGATATAACATAAATATAATAATAACAATACCAAATGGATTTTTTTTTTTGGTTTATGAATGACAAAGTAGAACATATCACAAAATTTTATCCATAAAAATCATGGAATCTTTATTTTAATAGAAAAAGAATAAATACTCATGCATTCCTTTATCTCTAAGAGCATTTCCATCAGCTCTTCTATAAAAAATGCCATTTTGACACACCAAAAGCCTATTTTATTATTTTACCACATCATTTTGTAATATCCATTTATCACATGTTTTATTCTTCAATTCTGTATATTAAAATAATATTTACAACACATTAAAATAATATATTAACTCCCCCTCCTCATCATCATCAACAACAACAACAACAACACAACCACCATTGCCGCAACAACGACCACTAACAACCACTGCCTTAACAACACTGACAGCCACCACTGGCACAAACCCACATCCACCAACACCGGCTTATAAATAAATGAAAAAACCACTGTTAGGACATATGTGGAAATTGTTATGTACATATGTCATTTAAAATTGACTAATCTTTTGATAAAACGCACTTTATTTATATTTGGGTAGATTTAGAATGGTTATAATTTTCAAGCAACTTTGTATTCAAGTCAAGAGTTAAAGCCATGCAAATCTGTTCAAGAAACAAGTGAAGAATTGCTGTATTTTAAAGCTTGACAAATTGAATCTATCGAGGTTTAAAAGAAGCTTTTTCCTTGAAGCCCGACAACAACTCGACAGATAGCATATTTATTGAGATTTACGAAAATCAGATTTCCAAATCTATTTTCACGCATATCCATGTATGTTTGTGTAGGGTTTCTTTTCTCACAAACTTAAATATATATAAGGATTATTTTAAGGGCCGTCAAAGGTGATGCAACTTGATACAAAGTGATTATTCACTCAAATTATAACCGGAGACAATTTGTCATAGTTCATCTTTCTTTTGAAGAAACTGTTGCGTTTATATGCTATAGGGTTTTGTAACGAAAGAGCTTCTTGATATTTATCGTGTGGATGAACTGAAAAACTTTGCAGCCAACATCCTTCTCAAGTTAGTGTATTAATCACGTACTTGGATTCATGCAAAGGAGTAAGTCGTGTATTAGGATCTGCGCATCAATTGGTTAGTTAAGTATTGGGAGCCGTGCATTGAAAAGAGAGATTATCACTACATTACAAGTCTAATTGTGTATTGGGGTAAGGGTTCAACTATAAGTTGGTATAAGGTACTGTGATTTCTTGGGAATGGTGGCCATAAATTCACCCGGTGGGGTTTTGTCTAGGTGGTTTTCCCCATTTGTAAACAAATCACCCGTGTCAAATTTATTTTCCGTTGTATTTAGTTATTTGGTGATTTGTTTGTGCTACCATGCATGTTGCTTTTTAAATTGACTTAATTAATTTACTTGACTAATTAATTAGTTAATTTAGCAAAGGGGTCAATACATTCTTAGCCTATCAAGTGGTATCAGAGCGGGCACACTCTGATTAGGGTTAATCTTTGCTGTGTGATCCATTGAAGCTTGTTTATCATAGATAGAGGACAATCGTTAATTATATCTTCTTTATTTGATTGCACTAACTATGCATACTAGAAAGTACGCATGAAAGCCTTTTTGTAGTTTTTAGATGAGAAGGTTTGGTAAGCTGTGGAGATAAGTTGGACCAAGCTTAAGGGAGCGCCGGCTGATTGGGATGATGTTAAGATCAAAGCGGCAAACTTCAACAATAGAGTATTGAATGCTTTATTCAATGCAGTCAGAAATGAGGAGTTCAAGAAGATATCCTCCACCGAAACTGCAAAGGAAGCATGAACCATCCTCTAGACAACCTACAAAGGAACTACGGCTATCAAGGACTCAAAGCTTCAAAGGCTTCCCACGAACTTTAAAGAGATTAAAATAGAGGAGGATGAGTCATTTGATAAGTTCTATGCCAAGCTCAAAGACATAGTGAACTCTGCCTTTAAACTTAGGGACACTATTCCTGAACCCAAGATTGTGAGAAAGGTGCTAAGATCTCTTTCGAAGAGATTCCATGCCAAGATCATCGCTATTGAAGAATCAAAGGATATTGATCAAATTCCTTTGACAGAGTGGGTTGGTAACTTATAAACCTATGAATTGGGTTTATTTAGGATAGGAAAATTAAGCAAAGGAAAGAGCATGACACTGAAGGGCAAGAGCAATGACATCGATGAGTCTTCCGATGATGAAGATTCCATGATGAATTCTTACATCACAAGGTAATTCAAGAAGTTCATGAAGAATGCCAATGTGATAGGCTTCGACAAGGACCATAGGCAATTTAGTTCCTCACAGTTCAAGAGCCAAGATAAAAGGAAGAAGGATTCTAGAGATGGCGGTCAGTACACTGTTCCCTCCAGACCTAAGTGTTTCGGTTGTCAAGGTTTTGGACATATGAAACAAGAATGTCCAACTTATCTCAAGTCCATTGGGAAAAGTAAAGCCCTTGCTGTTACCTTAAGTGACACTGAGCCTGAAGATGATTTAGATAATGATGACGAGAGAATCTTAAATGCCTTTACTACCACAGTAAATCCTACTGAAGGGATTGTTGAAGATGTGGATAAAGAAGAGAGCTTGGTGGAATCCAACTTTGAGAAAATGGATGAACAAGATGACATCCATGCTGCCTATACAAAATTGTACAAGGTCTTTGAGAAGTATGAAAAACTGTATAGGCTGGCCACCAAGATGCTGAGTGTGGAACTCGATTGAGAAGAGCTTTCCATAAAGGTTGATGAGGCTAATCAAACCATTGGAGCACTGTGGTTTGAGAATAACTTCTTGGATGAAAGGACCAAAAAGCTCGAAGTAGAGCTATTCCAGGTTAGAGCTCAATTGGAGAGGACTTCCAGTGCAAAACTTGATGAGATGTTTAGTGTTCAGAAATCTGCTTCTGATAGATCCGGTTTGGGGTATGATTTCTCTTCTCATAATATTGCTTCTTTTAGTACTATTGCGTTTGTTCCACCTGCTAATAATATTGAATTTGAGAACAATGATGTTAAAAAGATTTTAGCTAGTAAGAACATAGATAAGGGTAAATCTGTTTTAGGAGTACCTCTTAAGCTTGAAAAGAAAGAGACTAAAAATCCTAGGACTAAGAAGGTTAATAACTAAAAGTCTAAACAAAGGAAGCAACATCTCTGTCATCACTTTGGAGCTATGGACATACTCGACCTAATCGCTACAAGTGGTTAGCCACTCAACATTGCAACAGTATGATCTTATCTGGAAACTAGAATTAGTTTCCATCCTTTTTTACTTTTCTTGGAGATCTTCTCAAGGCCCTCTTGTTCTTTTTGAACTTGAACAGTTTCAATTCTTTCCCCTCACCTCCTGTTCAAGGGTTCTTCTAAGGTGTGGAAGGAAAAAGGCTCAAAGTGATTTAGTCATTTTTTTATTCTTTTTTTTTTTTTTTATGCATTACTTGTGTGTTTTGCTTTCTTATTTTTTGAGTCAGTCTAGTTTTTATGCTATGCTTTATTTAACATGTTTTTATTTGTTTGTTTACTTTCAGTTTTTGCCTTATTTTGTTTTTCATAAAAAAAAATTGAAAAATCGAAAAAATACAAAAACATTGTGTGTTTTGTGTACATTAGTACTTGTGTGCCTTGGGTGGCCATTGAAACAAAATTTTATAAATTTTGTATCATTTGTAGTTTAGATGAGCATCTCTTTGTATAACTAAGTAAGTGAGCTTTGTGGCTCGTGTTTGTGATGAGTAAGATTAAGTAATCTTTTGTACTTAACATTCGTATCACTCTTTTTTACGAGAAGGACTAAAAATCCTAAGAAAAATGCATAAATAACCATTTCACCACTAAAGCCCGCTAATCATGAAATGACATCTGCATGCTCCGGCATAGAAAAGTGCAATGTCAAAAACTTAACATAATTGGGTATTTTCTTCTCTCTCTCTCTCTCTCTCTCTCTCTCTCTCTCTCTCTCTCTCTCTTTATATGCCCATGCATGATATGCTCTAAAGAAAAAATATGCAAAGAAATTCAAAAGCAAAAAGAATTAAAATACATTTAAATATGGTTGCAAGCATGTTTCCCAGGAGATGTGGGAGTTATAAGATGTACCTTAAAGGTGATAGTTCCTATCAAATGGTTATGATTGTGTGCGAGTTAAATTGATTTTTTCATACCTTAAATCGTCATTACGTGAGACAGTTATGTAATCTTGCGATATTTTTACACACAACACGTAAAAATTCTTTGCTACTTTTGATACATGTATAGGTACAATGTGATTTGACCATCACAAGGAATACATGTGTTAATGTATGCTCACTAAACTGTCTTGACTTGTTTTTAAAATATAAAATTGGTTAAACTTGTTTAGTGTGTGTGTGTGTGTGTGTGTGTTTTTGGATCTTAAATGCTTTATATTTTTCTTGTTGAGAGATGTTTTTGAGAACTTAACATGTTGATTGGATCTTTGGTTGAGTAGCTTGCTTAATTACATTCATTTGTGTGTTTTTCTCCTTTTTGAAAAAAAAAAAATTTGTTTTCATAAAGCCTGACAGCTTCTCGACACCTCTCGACAACTAGCTATCCATCGAGACCCTTGGACTTCTTTGTCTCGATAGCCTCTCGACAGATTCTCGATCCATCGAGAAATTTTTTGTCTGCTTGATAACTTATCGACAGGTGTTTGATCCATCGAGCTACTTTTGCCGTCAACAGATTTATCTATCGAGAATTAGTGCTCGACAGATTCTTGATACCTTTCGATCCATCGAGATGTGATTTCTTTAAATAGCTTTAGCGCGAAATCAAATGTCATTTCTCTTGTTTTCTCTCAATAGACCGTGTCTTTTCACTTCTCCAAACACTTTTCTTGCACTCCATTCATCTTCCCCACTTGGATTTCGATCTAAACCTTGGTCTCTCCTTTTGGTATGATCTCTTTTCTCTCTTTTATTATGCATTTCATTCATTTAAACCTAGGTTTTGGGTTTTTGAAATTTTTTTGGTGTTTTTAAAAATTGATGAGTTCTTTGTCAAATTTTTGAGTTAGGTTTTGTTTAAATGATCCTATATGTGTATTGCATCACATTTACATTTTCACAATGTTTCAGGTATTAAAGATGTGTGATTTCTTTGTTGGAACTTTGTGTGTTGTTAGGTTTGGACTGAACTGAGCCCATGATGACATTTGTGTTGCACATCACATGATCATGCATTTTTCATGCATACGTACCATTCTTTTCTTTCTTTTGGGTATATATATTGATTAGTGCTTTTTTGCTTGTCTCTATCTCTCTCTCTCTCTCTCTCTTGCATAGTCTGCGCAATGGCACCAAAGCGCGTTAAGTCTATTTCATCTCGGAACCCTCTTCGTTCAGGGGCATCTTCTTCTGACTCTACTCCTTCTCATGTCAAGTTCTGTGATAAGAAAGCTCGTAAGGATGGCATTCATTCAAAACGCCATGTTATCCTATCGGACTTCTTTGATACTGCTCTCCTGGATGTCATACACAGATGGGGTTGGGAGTTTCTTTATGAGATCCCGTGAGCTGTCTTTCATATAGGAGTTTTACTCCAACATGCACGGTTTCGATTCTTCAGCACCTCAGTTTTCCATTTTTTTAGAGGTATTCATATTGTAGTGACTTCGGAGCTTATCTCCGAGGTGCTACATGTCCCAAGTGAATCACATCCTGATTACCTTGGTTGTTCCCGTCTGAGGACTGTGTCCAAGGATGAGCTTCTGTCTCTCTTCTATGATACACCTCATCATGGGGTGGTCGCCAAAACACCTCATGTTCGGGCTTTGCAAAAGGTCCGAGGTTCCTAAATATGATGATGACATTTGTTCTTTATCCCTTGTCTCACTATAATTCTATTACTGAGCCTCGTGCTCGCTTTTTGTTATTCCTATTAGAGGATCTTTTTTCCTGCTATCATGAGGATCATTCGCCACTCTTCAGTCTCCTATACTGAGTCTGATCACTTCCCTATCATGCGTACCATTGATGCGGGATTGTTCGACCGAGTGAGGCCCAGCTTCGACCGAAGCGGCCACGGATCAAGACAACGACTCCTCTAGCCCGTGCTACTCCATCCACCTCTGCTCCTTCCTCTTCCGCTGGTGGTGTGACTCTTGAGGCCATCATGGTTTAGCTTGAGTGCATGGATGCTCGCCTTGACATTCTCAGTGATGAGTTGTGTCAAGTGAACACCTGTGTTGGTCGTATCGCACGACGATAGGCTGCCATGGGTGGCTTCACCGCTTCTTCGTCTCCATCTCCACTGGTTTTAGAGGACGAGGACGATGATGGTGGTTTTGGTGATGATGAGGATGCTAGCTCTTTCGATGATGAGAAGATGACTGCTTTACAGTGACTTGCCCTTTGTCATTCGTGACAAAAAGGGAGAGTAGTTTTGGGTATGAGAGTAGTCATGTTTCTAGGGGAATAGTTAGCATAGGACCTTTTTGTTAGGGGGAGTGTCTATATATTTTTTTTTAGGGATGTAGTGAGGACTGATGTATCTTTTCTTTTCTTTATCTTTTAGATACTTTGTTCTTGTACCTTTGGTCTTGTGACCACTCTGTGATAACAAATCTTATATTCTTTATTGATATATATATATATATATATATATATATGTGATGAGGTTGTTATTATATTTTCACCTATCTCTCCATGTGTTGTTTTTTTTTTTTTTTTTTTCTCTTTATACACATGTTTATTATATATGTAATCTTTTAATTTTTGTTGCACCCTAAGATGCCTTAATGAGTTTTGTTTAAATTGTTTTATAAATACAAGTTGTCAAAATCTATCATAACATGAACTCTCTTCTTGTAAATTTTTTCAAGAGTTTGTGTTAGGATTAGATTTTATTGTATTCAACAAGTGAGTATGAGTTGAGTGATTTATGACTTCTTTCATGTTTCATTTGTTTGTTGTGGTTTTGTTACGGATTGCCAAAAGGGAGATTGTTAGGACATATGTGAAAATTGTTATGTACATATGTCATTTGACAAAACACACTTATATTTAGGTAGATCTAGGATGGTTTAAATCTTCAAGCAATTTTGTGTTTAAATTAAGAGTTAAAGTCATGCAAATCTGTTTAAGAAACAAGTGAAGAATTGCTGTTTTTTAAAACTCAACAAATTGAATCTATCGTGGTTTAAAAGAAGCTTTTTCCTTGAAGTTCAACAGCAGCTCGACAAATAGCCTATCTATCGAGATTTATGAAAATTAGATTTCCAGATCTGTTTTCACGTATATCCATGTATGTTTGTGTAAGGTTTCTTTTCTCACAACTCTAAACATATATAAGGAATATTTTAAGGGCCGTCAAAGGTGATGCAAAATGATTATTCACTCAAATTGTAACCGGAGACAATTTTCTCTAGTTCATCTTTCTCTTGAAGAAGTTGCTGTGTTTGTACACCGTAGGGTTTTGTAACCAAATAGCTTCTTGATCTTCATCGTGTGGATGAACTGAAGAACTTTGCATCTAACATCCTCTTGAAGTTAGTGTGTTAGTCATGTACTTAGATTCGTGCAAAGGAGTAAGCTGCATATTGGGATTTGCACATCAATAGGTTAGTAACGTACTGGGAGCCATGCATTGGAAGGAGAGATTATCACTACATTACAAGTCCAATTATGTATTAGGGTAAGGGTTCAACTGTAAGTTGGTGTAAGGTACTATAATTCCTTTACTTGTAACCGCTTATTTTGATAATAGTAGGTTCTCTAGAGTGGTGATCTTAAATTCACCTAGTGGGGTTTTGCTTGGTGGTTTTCTCCATTCGTAAATAAATTACTTGTGTTAAATTTGTTTTCTGCTGCATTTAGTTATTTGGTGATTTGTTTGTGCCACCACGTGTATTGCATGTTAAATTGACTTAATTAATTTACTTGGATAATTAATTGGTTAATTTACCAAATGGGTAAGTACATTCTTGGCCTATCAACCACAATCAGAAAAAAAAAAAAAAAAAAAATCCACAATAACCACCCAATAATCACCACCACAACCACCAAATTGCCGCCACAACCACATTACCCCACCACTGTCTCACACCAAAACCACCACAGCAGAACACCAAATAAACACCCAAAATCAAACCCACCACATCAGAAAATCACAACCAACAAAACAGAAAAACAAAAACAAAAACAAAAAACGCAACCCACCACCCACCCACCCACTGCATCCCACACACCCACCCACCCACTGCTGCCACCAACTCACCCACAGCCGACCCACACACCCACCACCGACCCATCCATCGAAACCCATCCATAGGAACACTTTCACTATAGAGAGAAAAAATTCTCCTACAACGAACTTAGCTGTTAATTTGATAGGAAAAAAAAATTAACAGAAATGCAGAAAAAGCAGCTGATTTTAACCGAAACGTTAACAAAACTCACCAGAAAATGAAAATTTTGAAACGACCTCAGGCTAAGGTTTGTTTAAACTAAACCTGCAAGCCTCAAAATCTCAGAAACGTAAAAAAAAAAGAAGGTGATTTTGACCGAAAAGTCAACAAAACTCGCCGAAGACTGAAAAATTAAAAGGACTAGAGTAAGAAGAAAAAAGAGTGAAAGAAGAAAAGAGGAGAGGTTTGATAAAATGAGAGAGGAGAGGAAAGAAAAAAGTGATGAGAGAGGAGAGAGAAAAAAGAATAAAAAAATATTAAAACTTTTACCATTTCTGTCCATATGCTCTCATATTTGAGATTATATTGTTTACAACTCCTGATGAGAGTGATTTTTTGGTGTTTGGTGTGTTAAATGCCAAATGACACATCTGATGAGAATGTTCAAACCCTCTAAATATCAAATGACAAAATATATTTTTTTATATATTTTTCAAAATATATGCATGAAAATAATTCTAAAATTAATGAATTATATATGGTAAAAGACATTGGTTTTTTTTTTAAATGAGTTTTGTAATTTTTTTTTTTAATTTGAGGGGAGGGGGAGAGTACGTAAAATATACACTTTTTTAAAAAAAATTTATTATATTACTAGTACATAGGAGAAGGGAGGATTTTTGGGAAAGTTATGGGACCATGGGCCCCTCTTCCTCCACCAATGCATGGTACTTTTAAAGACCAACCAAACTCAAGTTGGGTCGTTATGTTGTAACCGTTTTGTTAGGCCTAAAAAATAATTAGACTTTCATTAAATGATCTAAATTAAATTATCGAACAAATATAATAAAATACGATCCTTTATTGTATGGACCCTATCGCAGACAAATCAAAACATTCCTTTTATGCTCAATCCTAAAAACTTATGATTATTCAATGAATGATTATGATTTACGTAATTAGGTAGAATATTTCAACTTTATAAAAAGATTGAAAACGAACTCTGAAGACTCAAAAATACTAAACAATTCAAACTCACGAATTTAAATCAAATCTCAAAATATAGAAAAAATTAAATTAACTAATAATTTTAACAAATATTTTTCGAAACTATTAATAATGTGAGTTGAATAGTTTATTATTGAAAATTTTACCAACCCATATCCACTCAAACCCAAGTTTGGGATAAGAAAAAAGGAAATTTAGCCCAACCCATTAACCATGAAAAATCAACCCGAGGCATTAGGTTAGGTTGAGTCAATTATGTTGGATTGGTGGGTTGAAAGCACGCTTCCAGTTTTATCTCTTATTAATCCAATATTGGTGGAACGAAATAGCTGGCCTCTTGATTTTGTTCACCAATTTGAGGGTATATGATTTATAATTTGGATTTAATATGTGCTTAAACTACTGTTAAGATTTGTTGATGGTGGATTGGTATATAAGTAAGGAATATAGGAAAAAAAAAATAGTAAGCATGGTTTGTACGATCAAAACTGAAATTAAAGAAATGTAGCATTATTGGTTATGGATAAGTATATATATATTTTTTGACAGATTGGATGAGTATATATTTAGTTTATTATGATACAATAAAATCATTTGGATTAGCAATGAAGAAAAACTCCCTCATTGACTTAATTATTATCGTTTCTCAAAAAAAAAAAAAAGACTATTATTTTCAATTACTTAAATTTTAAATACGAAGCTCGTCGTTTGCATTAACGCTGAAGCCATTAAAATTGATTACCTACCATTCTACATCATTCGTCCAGTCAGGTTCAGATCTGGAAGTCAAACCTACACCATACGCTTTGATGGAGGGTAAAGATTCCAAAAACAAATTCCAAATATAAAAAAGTAAGAAAAGAAAAGGCAGGTCAATGATAAAATGAGTTATATAGAATTGTAGTATATGTATTTATTTAGGTGAGGAAAATCTGATTTATTGTCCTCAGAAGTTAGAAATCAAATTTTTGAAATAGTGTTTTTTTTTTTTTTTTTTTTTTTTATAGAAGAAATTATGAAAAGAGTCCATAGATGTTGATTAATATATTGGCATGAAAATAATTTTTTAAAAAAGTTAAAACTATTATTAATTTTACTATAAAAAAACTTATAAATTGATATGACAATATATATGATTAAAACTATATCAACAATAATAATAACATATATTTTATAATTATTTTTTTGAAAACATTTCTCTATATTTTATAATTATTTTTTTAACTTTAAGCTTGTGTTCAGTGTATCAGTGTATTGGACATGTTAGGATTTGATTAATTAGATGTGTCCAAATCTCAATGTATCCAATGCATTAAGCATTGAACATAAGCCGTGTTCTTTTCTTTATTGTGCTTATAAAAAATTAACAATTTAATTTGTAAAATTTATGCATCTACTACATTCTTCGAAATATATTTTTGTTCACCTTTCAAGATATTGGGGGGACAATTCTACTTGCACTTTCGATGAGTGCAAACAACAAATTAATCAAACTAACAAATGGAAAACCTTTCAAGCCAAAATCCTTGTCTCTAGGATCCAATTTCTTAAAATTCAAATCGTATCCCTTCCAGGAAGAGAAAATAATAAACTGTATGTATATAAATATATTTACTCATCTTTCGTTACAAGTACTTGACCTTTTGAACATCTCCTATTTCGAACCACAAATGCAATGAAACTGATGAACTCTTGATTAAATAGTTGATCGCAACTGTTCACATGACCATTTTATAATGGTATTGATTGCAAATGTTTAGATGGCCTTTTGATAAAGATAAAGGCCTAATTTAAATCCAACCTTATTTATATTTAGAAATAAGAAATTAAAAAAAAAATAAGTAGCACATATAAAACTATCATAATGATTACTCTCTATATATCATGTGGATATATAAGATAATGGGATGACAAACGGAGCAAAATCATGTTAGGAGTGTCTAATATCCTCTTTGGGGTGGGAAATATGACAGGGTTAGAGGTATTTTTTCACCCCTAATAAGATGGTTTGACATTAATAAAGTAGATATGAAATAGAAAGGAGATAGCTACACTTGAGAGTATTCAAAGGAAGAGAAACCATAGATTAACTTTATATATATATATATATATATATATATATATATATATAGGACAAGAAAAATCCATCCCTCTCTTGTAAAGGGCAAGACAACTCAAGCAAGGTGAGGAATTTTGACAATCTTTACAAGACACCGATTGATTTTTGGTATTGACAAGATTTAAACCCATGGTTTTTATTTTAATTACATTAAATTTTATTAATTGAGCTAATTAGAACTCATAAATGAAAATTAAGTTTAAACCTGCTGCTATCTTATTCTGGGAAGTATACTCAAATATGGTATGTGTAGGAACGCAATTTGTAACTGGATCCCACAGTATAAAGGGAATTGGCCCAAAAAGCCCAATACAATGAAATTTATAGAGAATGAACTTGAAATTACGTAACTTAAGATATCAATTACGTAACTTAAATGGATGTGTGCATATATATTTTAAATTTTATTTCACTTTCAGGCAAACTATGAATGAAAGACACTATTTTCTCATATTATTAATTTTAAATTGTTTAATTTTTTTAATTTGAAATTTATATATATATATATATACACACACAAAAATATTAAGATTTTAAAATATCTCTAAAAAAAAAGATTTAAAAATATCTCTAAAAAAAAGAATTTAAAATATCTCTCAAAAAATAAGATTTTAAAATATTTATTTTGATAAATCTGTTGTTGGATTATAATAATACAATTTGACAAACAAACTAGATTGCCAAAGTGTTAGAGTTCAATTAAATTAAAGTATTTTTGAAGAAATATAATACAATTTTTTTTAATATATGTATTTATACTTTTAAATATAAGCATGATGTATTTTTTAAAATATTTGTATTTCACCCAACAAATAGGATAATTTAGGGAAAAGTTAAAAACAAATCCAAAGTTAATAAGTCGCTTGTGACAAATTAAATTTTAAGTGATTAATCATATCATTTTAAACTACAAAATATACAAATCATGACAATTTAACCTTCCATCCATATGTTTCTCAAAAAAAAAAAAAAAAAATACACCTTCCCTCCATATAAGCTTAAAAATCGTTAATGGAGTAAGTTGGGAAGAAATTTTTCATTAATGCCCATTACATGCAAATGGTACTTTTTTGCTTAGTCTAGCTAGTATATTCTCACTCTCTCTTATTTTTATTTTCCCTAACACTGTCCTCTCTCTCTCTCTCTCTCTCTCTCTCTCTCTCCTGCGTTTCATACTCTCTCAGACTTTCTGGCTATAATATGGAGAAAAAGACAAACCGTCCAATATAAAATGTTGTTGTTTGGATATAATAGATGCCAATAATTTTTTTTCCTCTCATCATATAGGTTTATTTCATTCATGGTTTTCAATAGATATGGAGAGAAGGGTTAGATTGCCATGGCCTACAAAATCTAGGGTTTAAAATGCTAAAACCAAAAAGTTGTGGTTTAATTTGTCATAAAAGGGGCAATTCTAGAGTACTTGTTTTTGTTGTTGTTTTTTCCCCCAAAGAAAGTAACGAAAATGTAACAAATTCATAAAAATATAATATATTATCAATCAGAAAGAGTAAAGTAAATAAGCAAAAATATCAATAAAATATAATTGAAAGAGAATATATGTAAGAATATTTTTTTTTTTTGGGTATGGTACAACAAAGAATAAGTGAATTGTCATATATGATCGAGACGGTTTTTATTTTTAAAGAATCAAGACAGCTTGTCCTCATGTACCAGTGCTTATAATTCATGGTATACTATATAGCCACGTCAAAAATAATCTTTAGGAATACATGTCAAAGATAATTGCGTAAACTGCAAAGCGCGGCTCTTGTGACTTGTCCAAGAACATCCTGGCGGCTCAAAGTCTGAAACCTAGGTGGTGAGCAAAATGGTTTATCCAAACGGAGTAGAATTTTTGGTCCTATCAAAACCCAATAACTTGGGTTATCCAATTTTGACAGTTAGTTTAGATAAAACCAATTAAGTTTTCCTATTAGCTTGTTTCGATCTTTAGGTTTTCCTAATAAAATTTGGGACATTTATAGTAAGTTCTTGATAGTCACAATACAATGGCGGAGCCTCGGTGCCATGACTGATTGTAAATTGTACCCATGAAACTTGAAATGATTTTGAGATAAATTAGGGTTCACCGGTTCAGTATTCAGCGGTGCAAACTTTATCTAGAATAATAATAATAATAATAATAATAATGGTATTGTATAAAAAAAGTTTCTATTTTACTCCACGAATTTTTATATTCCAAAATAATTTCTAAGTCCAACACAGTGTTACTTCGAATAATTTTTTTAAATACCCTTATTACTAGTTTATTGGGCAACTGATATATGTTTGTTGAGATCAGGGGCGGCCCAACATAATTTGGGGCCTTAGGCGAAAAATTTATGGAGGGGCCTTTAATATGTAAATATTAATTAAATAAAATTATTTAATACCAATCAAATTAAGGTTAATTTGATACATTAAATACAGAAATAATATCAACTAGACTAATGTTAAATTCATATAGAGAATTGAATATCATAGTTGAACTATAAATATTAATAAAAAGAAATAAAAATATATTGTGATTGAAAAATACACTTTGTTTTGGATATAAGAAGATGCATAGTTAAATAAAGTTGTAACCTAATTTTTAATTTTATATTTTGATTTTAAGAAAGAGAGATAGATATTATTTGGTGTGTGGTTTTGTAAGATATTAGTTTACAAAAATCAAAGTCTCAAACTATCCCGAGAGATTAATCTATAATTGATGATTTAACACATTTGCAACATCTTTTTGAAATATTTTAGGGTTTCAATTGAGTTAAGGTTCTATTGGTCTCGTATTTTGAGAGTCTTAATAGAAATGAAAAAGATGCACTACTTAAAAGCACTATAAAATGTTTAAAATATAATGTGACATTGTCTCTCATTGATAAACTTCATCAATTTAACTAATGAATGTTTATCACTTTTTTGTGATTAATAACATAGCAATTTGTAAGCCAATATTAAAATTTGTAGTATCTTTAATATCACTAATAAAAAAAATGTACAACCTTTAAAAAATATATATAATTTTATAAAAATTTGGGCCTTTAAATATAAAAAGTGGAGCTTTTTTCCTAAGCAAAATTTTGTTTTTTGGTGGGGCCTTAGGCCTAGGCCTAACTTGCCTAGGCCTTGGGCCGGCCCTGGTTGAGATCGATGTTGATTTTTTCTTGATAGCTGATTCAAGAAAATTATTTAATTAATTTCAACATTTTTAAGAATCTAATCATATTTTTTTAAATAAACAACATAATATATGAACCTTTTGTTCTAACTAATAACTAATAAGGAATATAACTGAAAATATTAATTCTTAAATCAATATGATATTTAATTAAGAAATTCATTATTAAAAAACTAAATAATAAAAAAGTTAATAAATTAATTTCAATCCAAAGAGGAAAATCAAATAATTACAATAAAATTTAAAAGTTTTGATTTGAAATAATTATTTACTGACCTCAACTCTAATGTAGATTTGTTATACTTTTAAACCCGTCTCTTTTGAAGATTTTTGTTTTGTTATTTTGTAAATCTTTGAGCTAATCTACTTTGGTGTTCCTCAGACAACTTCCTAGAACACCGTGAAAAAATATTTCTAGAAAATGAATGTCATGACCTTAAAAAGGAGTTTTTTAAAAAAAAAAAAAAAAAAAAAAAAGTCTTTGCATTAATACTACTTGTAACTCATGTATATAATAAGGGTGGATGGCTATACATAAAATTTAGCAAATGGCCCTCCTATAATTGTATTAAATTTATGTAAATGCTTACTATATAAAATTTTATTTATATTATTCTTTTACCATAAATAACTTATTAAATTAAAATGTATTATATGTTCTTGAAAATAATTAATTTATTTAAATGGCTAATACATCTTTTTTTAAACTTTTATTAGTTTTATACTATATGTAACTCATCATTACCTAATTTGTTAAATTTTTTGTCGGTGTGTATAAAGAAATACATATTTTAAGAAATACATATTTTAGGAACGAAAGGAATGTAGTTCCGTTTCTATTTTTGTACCTTTATTCATTCTCAAAATTGATGAGAGTAGATAGCAGGGCGAAAAGTCTAATATTTTCGATTTTCAAGGGCATCGGTAGAACTATTTTAAATCTTAAGGATGAAAATAAAAGTAGAGTTATACACTATTTTAATTTATTTCACGTTTAGGCCTGTATAATTATTGATCCTGAAGTTCTAAAACACAGGAACATGGGAGATATATAATCTCTCAATAATCAAACTTTTGCTACATATCTACACCTTACTCAATAGGACTATTTCTTTGAAGGAAAAATAATAAAAAGTTGATAATGTGTGTCCACCATATATAATGCAAAGACTTCCCAGTCTTGTTAAAATATGATGAAAGTAGTATTATTTATTGGTTTCGGTTAATGTATATTCTTGAGGTATATGTGGGCGCTCGAGGACCAAAGATGGGAAGCATAGTTATAGCTTTCAGTTGTTTCACTAGAAGGAACATCCACGGCTCGAGGAGTGAGGTGCCCTGAGGATAGGACGGAAAGTGGTGGAGTGCCCGTGGGGGATATAATGGGTGCAGAGTGGCACCTCAGAAGTTGAATGGAATCTTTGTTAGATGTTCCTTGTAAAGTACCACCCATTCCTCCGCATTGAATGGTTGGCAACAACTTTATCAGTTGCATTAATGAGAAAATGACTTGAACAGTAGATCCACAGCTTAACGGTTCCTTCTACCACCTTCACAAAGAGTCTAGTGGGACAAGTGTCCTAATGAGATTTGAGAGAATTAAAGATGGAGGGCTAGGATGCAAGATACAATGGACTATATAAAGGAAGGAGGTTCTTAGCTAAAGAGGATCCAGCCAGAATCAAGAGAATAGTAACTGAGAGAAAGTGAACAGTATTTGTAATACCCAAGAACTTTGTCCTTGAGCAAGCTTGTATAATACCATTCATGATTGAAACCTTAAAGTTTTTAGTTTTTCTGTTCCTACCTGTGACATCGGGCGAAGCCCACACTTGTTTATCCCACTCTCTATATCTATACTACTATTTAAGGGGCTTCCTCCTGTTTGGACCAGATTTTTTTTTTTTTAATTCTAAAATACTCCTATTTTCTTAAGTTTAAGTAGAGACAAAATTAAAGGATAATTTGGTAAAATTACGTTTTTTAACTTCCACTAAAACATTGCCAACAAAATATGACCACTCTCTTGGTTAAACGTATTCAACAAATGTACTTTTTTTCCTAATTGCAAAATGAAATGATTGCAAGTTTTTATCACTAAACTGTTTTTTTCCACCTCCACATTTCTCTCTCACATTAGTAGTCAAGTACTAATACAACTTTTTTTTTTTTAAATATATATATATATATATAAAACTTTTTTTTCTCCCATAAATATACTCTTTTTTCTTTTTCTTTTTTCTAATTGCCAAAATGAAATTGTCTACAACTTTTATCACTAAACGGTTTATCAAATTTCAAAAGTTAAACACATCTTTTTTTCCTAAAATTTCACATGCATTATCTCTATTTAGATATATTTCACACACTTTTTACATATCCTATACCTCATTCTCTTTGAAAACTGTATGTACTCATGCTTCTTTAACGTGCATTGTTGGCCAAGAGTTTCCAAACATTGCATCAAGAAGACAAGAACATCTATTCCTTTATTGTTGATAATTCCATCGTTGTAGATTCGAAAACTCAAATCCAAGGTTTTTTGTTTTGTGATTTTTTTAGTTGGTTTAATCATTAATGCTGTTTTGAAACCCATAGGTCACAATTTAGTTTTATGTTGTTATTTTTATGTACCCTGTAGATGGCTTTGTTGGTTTAGGTTTAGGGTATTTATTTTTATAGAAACAAAGGAAGCAGAAAATCATTTTTGTACAGTCAAGTATGATTTTATATATATATATATATAAATATATATATAAATTTCCTTTTGTTAGTGTTAATGTAGGTGATGTGGTCCATATGTATAGAACAATGTTGGCCTAAATTGCATTTTCTGGACATTATGGAGATCTTGATTGCTTTTTTTAATTCCTCTTTCTCTCTTTATTTTTATTTTTGTATTTGACTTCATCTACATGAATGTGACGAATCAAAAAAGAATTTCTTGAGCATCCAGGCAAAAACCTTGCCATTGTTAAGAGCTTTTGAACCGAGAACCCTTTGGTGGTGAATGGTTTACCTTCTAGAAAATTTCTTCCAAATGGCATCTAAAGATCAGTGTCCACTATGCCCCGGAACAACAAAATGCATAAAATTTGTTTGGAGAGTAAGGATCCAGACCTAAATAAGTTCTACAGACACAATATTTGACGCTGCAAGCACCAGTAGATAAACATGTGTGGCTTCATGTGAATCAAATCATCATATCTAAGTTATCCTACAAAAGTTGTGTGGCGTACGAGCCGCGATCACAAAGAGAGTATAATTTTCGGATAGGATCTCTCTTTTTTTGGTTGAGAAAATAAATTGGGTGCTAGAGTGGTCTTTAGTGAGATTTTTTTTGTTTTTTTTGTTTTTTTTTTTAAGAAATAACATGATTTTAGACATGCTACATTTGTAGACTTCTTTTTCCGATTTTGTTAATTTTTTTCGAGAGTCTTGAGGGGCTCTGTCAATTATCTTGGTTTTTTTAAATTTTTTTTATTATCTAATTAATACATTACTAGCCTCTAAGCATGCGCTCACGCACGTGCTCAAATGCTCTTCTATTTTTTGGATAAGGGTTAATTTAGAGTATTTATTAAATTTGGGATTACTACATTTTTCAATCACAAAAAAAACCTAGGA
Source organism: Castanopsis chinensis (assembly GCA_032878915.1). NCBI lineage: Eukaryota > Viridiplantae > Streptophyta > Magnoliopsida > Fagales > Fagaceae > Castanopsis > Castanopsis chinensis. Next base: position 17,523,322 of record JAVQMG010000130.1, read on the forward strand.
GTATGATGAAAAATTATTTCACTATACATAATACTCATCACACGCCTAGATTTTTTTTTTGGTGATTGGAAAATGTATCAATCTCAAATTTAATAAATACTCTAAATTAACCCTTATCCAAAAAGTTCAGAGGCTAGTGAATATTTATTGTTTTGGGCCGGGTTTAGGAAGTCCAACATCACTGTTCTTGGTAGACTTGGGCCGCTTAATTTCATGTTCTTACATTATACATTAATATTCTATTTTTGAAAATATTTTATGGGGAATTAAAAAGGCTGTCAAAAAAGTTAATAATTTTTTTGTTTTTTCATAAAAAAATTTCCTAAAATGGTTATTAACTCGTAGGGCATACGTTAGTAAAACCTTTATTAGAAATCTAAATTTCATTTCACCATTTTCTGTCTAGAAATGTGTTAGTTCTAAATTAATTTGGAGCCATTTTCTTTCAATCCATTATGTTGTGATTGAAGATAGGGATTGCAGTTTTGCCTTGCCCTGCTTGACTCATCTCTCCCCGTTTCGCCTCACGCTGGTTTTCCCCGCCCTACAAAGGTGGTGAGGCGGGAATGGGGTGAGATTTTAGCCCAGTACCACGGGGCTGAGGAGGATGGGTTTAGAATTTTTAGACCCAACTCGTCCCACCCCACATTGATAAGTGTTAAATTGTAAAATTTTCATATCCTAAAACCCTATTATTTAAACAAATATATCTTGTGTTTTTTTTTTCTTTTCTAATAAAGAAAGAATTATTAGACTGTATTGGCTTAGCCGCCTGATGAAGCATCTTATATTTTGTAATCCATGATTCTAGAAAGAGAGAAGTCATTTGGTCTCTGTTGAGTTGTCTTGGAACGCCACTATTGCTCAGACCATTGCCAAATTTGTTGCAAGAATCGCAAGATGACTAAGACAATGGTGGATCAGTCTAGGAGAATACAGGAAGAATTCCTACTAATGAAGTGTTGCTCCTTCGAAAGAAAAGATATGGAGAAACATTTTGATAGAATGTCAAGCCGATACTACTTTTTTAATGGCATGGATGATGTTAATTCCAAGCACACTTTTCTGAAAGGATTTCTACCCCCTCTTTTTTTTTCTCTAGCAAGGTTGGAAATTAAGTATCAATTTTAACATTTTCTTTTGTCTTTATTATAAACAAATTTATATACTATTCAATCATTGATTTTGTATTATGAGATTTTTGTTTTTTGTTGTGATATTGTCTTGTTAAACACTTTAATAATATTATTCAATTTTTGCTAAAAATTAGTTTGATTTGATGGGATAAATTTATTTTTAATTTCAAGTATATTTTTATTAACGAAATAGATTTTATTAAAAACAATTGCAATAATTGTGAGCAAATTAACAAGAAATAGAGTTTTATAGGGTGGGGCATGGCTTCACGGGGCCCCAAGGGGTGAGAATGGGGCAATAAAATTTTCCTCGTCATGCGGGGCGGAGCGAAGATGGGGTAAGACAAATGCATGTGAGGTGGGGGCGGGGGCGGGGGCGAAGACCCTATCCTTCGGACCCGCCCCACCCCATGGCCATCCTTAATTGACGAAACCATTCATACATAGTTTTAGTGTCATAGCTTTTTAATGTGTTATATAGCTTGTTTAAATAATAAAACTTAATAAAAAATAATTATAAGCAGGGAACGCTGTAAGTTAAATAATGAAGTAAACTATCTCTTGAATCCCTGATACTTTTGCAAGACAGGGTCTTTTTTTTTTTTTTTGCTTTTGCTTCTGTAAGAGCACTTGCAGCAGTAGAGCTAAATAGTTATATAACTATTTTAGCTCTACCAAAACACAAAAAATACCCTTGCAGCAGTAGAGATATAGCTAAAATTTTTAGCTTAATTGTTACAGTACTCATGTATAAATACATGAGCATTGTAGCTCAAAGCTAAAAAAAAAAAAAAATTATTCAACTCCCGATTAAAATAATTTAAGCTGATTACTTGTTTTCGTTCTTTTATTCACACCTCTCTCTCTCTCTCTCTCTCTCTCTCTCTCAATCACTCTCATCTCTTCTTCATTGAAGCTCTCAACTCTCTCAAAACTCTCTCAAGGTCACTCTCTCAAGCTCACCGCCGCCGGCCCGTCACCGACCCACCAGTTGAGAGCCACTGCTGATCAACCTTCTCAACCTCAGACCCATGCCGTCCAAAGCTCTCAACTCTCTCAAAACTCTCTTAAGCTCACCGCCGCCGAGACCCACCGCCGATCAACCCTCTCAGCCTCAGACCCATGCCGTCCCAAGCTCTCAAACTCTCTCAACGTCACCAACCCACTCTCTCAAACTCTCACCTCTGTTTCACCGCCGTCCCAAGCCGCTAGTCAGCTCAAACCCACCGCCGATCAACTCAGACCCACCTTTTTGTTTCACTTCAGGTCAGTTGTTCTTTTAGTTTATTATTTTAGATGCAATAATTTTTTTTTCTGTTCATCTTGTTTGTGTGAGGTGGTGCATGATGGGTTGAGATTGATGGTGGTTAATCCCATTTCTGATTTTCTAGTTTTTAATGGTGATATGGTTTTGATTGTGAGCTTATGAACTGGGTTTTGACAAATACAGTAAAGATGAGTGTGTTATGAGTTTAGTTTAGATGGCGATAATCGGCTATGGTGATGGTGGTGATGGAGAATGAGGCGAAGATTATGGTTAATACAAGGTGGAACCTTGGTTTAGTTTGTTGTAGAGACTAGAGATAGAAGTATAATTGGAGATTTGGAAGTACAATTGTTGTTGTTGGCAATTTGGAACTATTATGTGTGCAGGGAACTTTGCATTTTTTTTTTGGCTTTTGATTCAGTCCATCCATGAATGGGCAGATTGTATTTGTATTGGAATATATTGGGATTTTTTTGTTTGCAAGAATTTGGGAATTTTCTGTGTGCAAGAAAATTTACATTTTTTTTTTTTTTTTGGCTTTTGATTCAGTCCATCCATTAATGGACAGAATGTATTTGTATTGGAATGTATTGTGATTTTTCTGTTTGCAGGAATTTGTTGTGTGGTTTTCTTTATCAGTGGGATTAAGCTACATGTCAAATTAAGTATTTATGCATAATCATGTTGTATTGTTATAATTCTAAGTATTTTAAGTTTTGATATAAATATTAAATTGGGAATTTTCTTTGTGCAGGGAACTTTATATATATTTTTTCTCTAATTTTATAAAGTCACGTAGAGACATAGATTCATGTAGAAACCTAACATATTACACGGGTACCATGAATGAGAATATAGAAATTGACTCACAATTTTTAGGAACATTTCAAAATACTCATATGGCTATCATGATGATTGAGAAATTGTTTTAGTAAAAAAAAAAAAAAAAAATTTATAAGTGGCGGCAGCAGTGGGCGGCAGTAGCGATTTTGGTGGCGGTGGAAGAGTCAGTGGCGGCGATGGAAGAATAGGTGGCGGCGGCGGTAGCGATAGCGGTGGAAGAGTCGGCGACGGCGGCTGCAGCGGCGGTGGTAGCGGTTGCTAGTGGTTGTGATTGCTGTTTATTGTAATGGATATATTATTTTATTATAGTGGATATATTATTTTATCATAGTGAATATATTATTTTATTGTGATATTTATATTATTTTATTATATTAAAAGCAAAAATAAATCTACTGCTGCAGCATGTTTTATAAAGTAAATAGGTAAAATAAATAAAGTAACTTTTTATAGAACTAAAAAATTAAATTTTTAGTTCTATTACTGTAAATGCTCTAATTGAGTGCAGGGTCAACAGTTTTTTTTTTTTTTTTTTGGGGGTAGAAAGCAGGGTCAATAGTTATTAGTACGTGCCCACCTACTTATTATTTAGCTAACAGCAAGTACAAAAGGGTGAAAGGGTCAATTAGTAGTGCACAGAGACGACATTCAATTCCCCCCGTATTTACGGGTGGGTGGTTGAATAAGCCTTTACTGCTTTGCTCCGTTTCACAGCTGCTAACCATCAAATTCAACGATATCTCCTATGAATTTTTTGTATACACTATTTTAATATCAAGAAAGGGCATTCGTCAAAACATATTTCTTTATTGGAAAAATCGACGTCTCTTTCACTCACCAAGTCTTTTTGGACCTCTGGTAACCATAATAAATAGCACTTTTGCAGATGGGTTCTTTGTCCATTCCGAAATTGTGACAGCCAAAGCTTAGTATTCTCTCCCACTCTGATCCTTTGCTCTCATAGCTTCTTTTTGTGTCAAAACTCAAGAGTGATGGCTGGGAATTCAGGAACCAATGGCAACGATGCGGTTGCTTTGAATGTTAATCATGTACCTCCAACCTTTGCCTCCAAACCCAACCATGAATCTGGCTTCCGTGTCTCTATACCTTTCATGCAGAAGGTGAGTACTCCTCTTCTACTTCCAAGTACTAATATTTGCCTTTCTTTTGAAACCATTTGAAAAAAAAAAAAATTCATGCTCATTATAGCCGACAACTATGTTGTAATTAATTTCTCCGTGGTAAATGAAAGACGGCCCAGTTGGTTTCTTTTACTTCTTTCATCTATTTGATCTCATATCCTAACCTGAAAATTAATAAACAAAACTTATATGCCAATTGTCCTAAAAAAAAACATATTCTATATATGTTTTTTTGCTGTGTCTAAGGCAACTTCTTCTACCAAATTACAAATCTTGAGAAGTGAATTTAACATGGACATTTTTGTTGATGGCAGTTGGTTGCAGAGGCGGTGGGTACATACTTCTTGATATTTGTGGGCTGTGCTGCGGTGGTGGTGAATTTGGACAAGGACAAGGTTGTGACTTTGCCAGGAATTGCCATTGTTTGGGGTCTGGCCGTGATGGTTATGGTTTACTCTGTTGGCCACATCTCTGGTGCTCATTTTAACCCAGCAGTCACTATTGCCTTTGCCACTTGCAAAAGATTTCCACTTAAGCAGGTAAACTACACCAACCATAGTTTCCTCTCCAAGAATTTTGGTATTAAGCGACGACCGAAAAGTCTGGCTTTTCGGTCGTCGCTAAAAGTACACATCATTACTGCAAGAAATGATCATGAAGAACAAAATATCTCATGTTTGCCAAAAACAAAAGTAGTTCAATTTTGGTAAATTTTCAGAGTCTTATTGCTTGTATTTTAACATAATGATCTGCAAAAACCATGCTATACTCAACATCTATTGATCTAATTTACTACCCTGTTGTTTAATTAAGATCAAAGGGATGGCTATGCAAATCAGATTTCTCTCTCTGATTTGATCCCCTTTTTTCCCTGTTAAATTTTTTATCTTGTAGGTGCCTGCTTATATAGCAGCTCAAGTCCTTGGATCAACACTTGCAAGTGGAACTCTTAGGTTGCTCTTCGAGGGAAAGCAGAACCAATTTGCGGGAACACTGCCGGCTGGGTCAAACATGCAGTCTTTTGTGATTGAGTTCATAATTACATTCTACCTCATGTTTGTCATATCCGGTGTTGCCACTGATACCAGAGCTGTTAGTTCTTATCCCTTTATATTGCTCCAATCTTGATATGGAGTTACCAAACAATTTATGATTTTTTTTTTTTTTTTTTTATGAGACAATTTATGATTAGCAACTAGCAACTGTGGTTGGCTAATCCATTTTTGGACAAAGTTTAGGTCCAAATAAATTAATTTATAAGACTATTTACGTGTATGTAAAATTTAAACATGTCTCATTACTCATTTAAAAACGTAACATAACTAAAACTAGTGGTTTAGAGCAAAAATTATTCACTAATTTTTCTAACTCGTTGGCCTGTAGCGTCAAGAATTTTATTCTATCAAGTAAATTGCCTATTATACTACTTCCACGTGCTTTAGTTACAAACTTGTAATGCTAAAATAACTTTAAAGCTTATCTGCGTAGACAATCAGCTATGGATTCTTTATACACCTTTGAAAATTACTTTTTTTTTTTTTTGTTAATGCAGATTGGAGAGCTTGCTGGCCTTGCTGTTGGGTCAACGGTCCTACTTAACGTCATGTTTTCAGGGTAATAACTCAATCCAATTAATCTGATTTAACCATATCATAAAAAATAAATATGTTCACATTAGGCATTATCACCAGTTAAATGCACACTTTTTCCTTGTTCTTCATATGCAAAATTTTGTTTTTACATTGTGACATTATATACTAAATAAATGTGTACAATTTACATGAACAGCAAATGTAAAGATATAATTGTCGTTTTCAAATATCTTCATATTTGGTATGCTCACATAACGAGATTGGGATCATCCTATGCTATTTGACAGGCCAATTACAGGAGCATCAATGAATCCAGCAAGAAGCTTGGGGCCTGCAATTGTGCACAGTGAATACAGGGGAATATGGATATACATGGTAGCACCCATTCTTGGGGCTATCTCCGGTGCATGGGTCTATAATGTCATCAGGTACACCGACAAGCCAGTGCGTGAGATCACCAAGAGTGGCTCTTTCCTAAATGAGTCAAAAAACAACAACACCATCTGACTTCAAAAGTCTCTCTTTATTTCTACGTAGCATATGTTTGTCTGTTCTCAAAAGTAACCCCTTTATGGATATAACTTTAGCGAAAAGTTAGCATTTCGTATTTTGCATTGCGTATTTTCCCCTTTTTTTTTTTTTTTTTTCCTGCTGGGTCATACAGTGTGTAGTGCGGGCACTGTATGTATACTATACATATACTATTCTCACATTACACATATACTTTTTCAGTAATTTATTATTAAAAATAGATTTCACAGTACTATTTACACATTTAAAAATTATTTTGTTATAATATTTTTAGTTTTCAGTTTTTAGTAATAAGCTTTATCCAAACAGATCATTTGTTAATGATGTCAACTGTCACGTGAATTACAAGCTAAGTGGGCGTTTGGATGTTGCTAAAATTCTTTTGATGATGCGTCTGTTTTTTTTTTTTTTTTTGAACTCGTGCATTGTTTACGGAACCGCTATTTATTTATATAAAATTTTCTTAAAAAAAAAAAAGGTTGGTTTTGCGCATTATTAACAATGTGGGAGGGCTGTACGGAGAGGAGGAAAGAGAGGATACATGACACTAGGATCAGCTGTGCATGTATGTTAAGCAGTTCAAATGGATAGGAACAAAGCTAAAACGGTATGTTTGAATCTAAAAAAGTAAAAAGTAATACTAATAATAATAATAGTTGGGTATGTCTGATTTTGGCTCCTCAATGATAAAGTAGACGGTTGTCAACGTAACTATTTTTTCCTCCTGTCCATCAAGCACCGCATGATAACGTGGCTACAAGAAAAGCCTTAAATTATTAGGACAAGAATCTGGATTGTAATCTCCTATTCGTACCCAAAATTATTGTAATAATAATAATTAGGTAAAAATACAAAATTGGCCCTCTAACTTTCACCTTTTTTCATTTCAGTCCTCTAACTTTTAATTTTGTCAATTCAGTCCTATATCTTTCAATTTTTGTCAATTCAAGGCTCTGTTAGAAGTCTGTTAATGCTGCCAAAACGATGCCGTTTTGGAGTCGCTTTTTTTTTTTTTTTTTTTTTTTTTTTTTTTTTTTTTTTCGAAATTAAAAGAAAAATATGGAAAAAAAAAAGAAAAAAGAAAAAAAGAAGAAAACATGAAGGGGAACGACGTCGTCGTTCCCCTGAATCAAAACTTAAAGAAAAAAGGGATTCAACCAATCCCTAATTCCTCAACATTTCTTTCAACAACTTCAAGGTCGGCGACGTTCACACGGCGAGCAGGGGCGGCGAGCAAGGGCGGCGAGGTCGCGGTGGGGTCCTGGCGAGGTCACGGCGAGGTCTTCGCGGCGTGGTCGCCGTGAGGTCCACACGGCGACGTCCCGGCGAGGTTGCTCTCTCTCTCGCAGCGACTCGCGGCGAGGTCTCTCTCTCTCGCAGTGACTTGCGGCGAGGTCTCTCTCTCTCGCGGCATCTCGCTCTCTCTCTCAATCTCTCCTAATGTGTCGAAGAATTAGGGATTGGTTGAATCATTTTTTTCTTTAAGTTTTGATTCAGGGGAACGACGACGTCGTTCCCCTTAATGTTTTTTTTTTTGTTTTTTTTCTTTTTTTTCCAGATTTTTCTTTTAATTCCGAAAAAAAAAAAAAAAAAAAAAAAAAAAAAAAAAAAAGCAACTCCAAAACGGCGTCGTTTTGGCAGTACTAACAGCAACACTAACAGACTTCTAACGGAGCCTTGAATTGACAAAAAGTGAAAGATATAGGACTGAATTGACAAAATTAAAAGTTAGAGGACTGAAACGAAAAAATGTGAAAGTTAGAGGGTCAGTTTTGCATTTTTGCCTAATAATTATTATAAAAATAAAAAGTCCCCCATTTTTTTTTTTTGAAAAATAATTATAAGATGCTATTAATCTTGCAACTCGTATCCTTTCTCCTTAGACCTCCAAACATTTTGTACATTAGAAGGTGCCAAGTCAACTACAAGACCTTTGGCAGCCCTTGATTCTATAATTCACTGGACTTTCAGCTTGTAGTAAAATACAATTCTCTCCCTTTAAACTTTATTCTAGGTTCAATAGTGTATTTTGGATATTATTTTTAAAAGTTGGAAATATAATTTAGAAGATTGCTCAAATTGATTAACAGAGCTACAAAGCAATATTAGTAATATGACAATATAATAAAACAAGAATTTGTTAAGATCAACTTAATAAAATCAACAAGAGTAAAAGCACATAGAATTCAGATTTAACAAGAAATTATTGCCGAGGCACAGAACTAAATCTGCTGTCCTTAAGAAACGATTTTGCCTCCATTAAGGTGCATATGGCTTAAGCGATCGCTCTCTAGGATACAACGACAACTCTGTTAGTGTGGACTCACAAATAGAGTTTTGAACTCGTCTCAAATACCCAAAGAGAAAATTTCCAATATAATAGTAAGAGTATAAAATATCAGAGTGGTTGTTTTGATCCTTCTTGGAACAGTATCATATAGGAGAGTTAATATAAGAATTAACTGCACTTATGCAATTGGCTGGCTCCATTTGCGATTTACTTTCCATAGAAAATTCCCCAATTGCAGCGAGAAGTTTTTTGAATGTTGAAGGTAATGAATTTTGCAGGAGTGGATAAGGAAGGAAAAGGATTGTAGACTTAGGAAGTTCTACCAACAAAGGAGTGATTTGAGGAATTTCATCCCTTTGACACCGGAGCTGCCCAGATCAAAGTTTATAGAAGTGAATAGATGATATTAGGGATTTGTTTCTGCTAAGTCTCCATGTGCTGGCTGACTTCCTATATCATGGGCTTGGGCTAGTTAAACATTCACTTGGGCTTCTAGGAAAAGGGTCTTAAAATTTTTAAACATATCCAATAAAACTCATTATTAATTTGGTTAATCTCAATCTTGAAATTACAGCTTTTTCCCAGCTACATGTCATCTTAGAAATAAAAGTCCTTGGTGACGCCAATAGGTGGCTTGAACCACAAGTCATTTTGGTGACACCATTTGCTACAAGTCGTTTATTTGAAAATTCCAAGATCATTGAGCAAATATGCTAAGGTCCATCATCATTTATTCCTCCCAAATCTAAAGTTACATTTAAATCACAAAATAGATCTTTTAGTACAAATGACTTAACCTATTTGGAATAGACAATACGCATTTATTATATGAACAACTTATCTCCTTCCAACATAATAACTTGGTTTCAAATTCCAAATTTGATCATGAAAGGAGGACTTCTTAATTTTTTACATTCTATTTGTTTTGTTAGAAAACTTTCTGTAAAGATATTTTTCTATATTTTCCAGTGTTTGGTAGCACAAAAAAAACTGATCAACGGAAAACTATCTTTAGTCAATGAAAAATCCTAATAAAAATAAAGTTTGTTGTTTTATAGGTTGTTTTCCAAATTTTTTTTTTTTGGAAAACAATCTTTCTCTCATGGTACGCTCTCTCACTCTTTCTCTCTTCCTTTTTTTTATTTTTCTTTCCTCACACCCTCACTGTCACTAACTCTAATCTCTCCTCTTCCATAGATCGATCTCTCTCTCTCTCTCTCTCTCTCTCTCTCTCCATATTTCTCTTCCCCTTTATAATACAGTTCTCTGATTAGATTTTTTTTCTTTCATTACTCAGTAATTATTTCATTCCTCTCTACCAACTTGCAAAAGAGAACATATTTGCAACGGTAATTATTTCATTCCTCTCTACCAAAATCCCAATTCTTTGCTTTGAATTTTAAACTTAATTTTATTTTTTCTCTAAGAAATTTTTGGTTTGATGGGTTCCAGGTAGAAGTTTTTTTTGCACATAAAAGTACTAAAAAAAAAAAGAAAAGAGGAAAGAATGAATGAAGTAAAAGACGAAAAATTTAAACATAATGCCTATATGGCTCTAAATTGCTTTTACATAGGATAATCTTTTTTGTTGACAGATACATTATTCAAATACTATGTAGTGATGATATATGATGTAGATACATTTTATAAATACATAATTTTGAGTAATATTAAAGACTTGTGGTTGACCATAGTAGACAATTAATGTACCAACAAAAAGAGTAGACAATTAAAAGTTATTGTTATTTGTACTTATTAAAGATGTATTTCCTTGTCAATTTTATGTACATAGACAAATGGTTGATATATATATGTGTGTGTGTGTGTGTGTGTGTGTGGACGTTCCTGTCCATATATATGAGCAAGATGAGTGGTAGAAATTATGAAAATTTGACAACTAATTTTGATGAAATCTGTTGTCAAAATTTTAGTATGAAAAAAAAATTCATTCTTGGTTTTTTATTATTATTTATATTGATTACATTACTTAGTTTACATAATACACATGTTTTAAATTACACAAGAAATATAAAAATAAAAAATAAAAATAAAAATTTGTATACCATTCTCAAGCTCATTTTTAAGGTCGTTACCAAACACTGAAAAATGATATAGTGTAAGAACACAAATCAAACTGGACCAAAGTTGGTCCTTCAGTCCAGCCCAATGAGCCCTAAACAATGAATTTATAAAGAGTGGGCTCTTAATCTAAGTTTTTAAGACAGTAGATAACACGGAGGTTGGGCTGAATCCTGAAGTTCGTATGTAGATCTTATACATAGATGTAATAATCCTTTGTTTACATGGATGCCGAGGACAATCCTTGGTGTTTCCTTCCAAGTTTTTTCTTTCCTCCCTCTCTCTTCTTCCTTTTCCTTTTATAGGCCTGCATCTGCTTCTCCTTTCTTCCACGTGTAGTCCAGGTGTTCCTTTTTTGGATACTTGTCCCATCATTCCCCCTTATTTAAATATCTGGTGGTGAGGGTAAGGTTGAATTTCAATGTTCAGACGTCACTTCCTCATTAATGAGGCCAGAGAGGTAGGTATGGTGCCTTCAATGCGGTGGTAGCAGCTTTTTCCTTGATATTTGTTTGCTGCTTTTCTTTATCCCTTATTCTCGTTCTCTCAGTCGCTGCATCTAAGGCCCTCAGTTCGGACACCCTTAAACCACCAGATCATTAATACTGTCCTCGGCAGAAAGCCGCCGAGGACAAGGTCATCTTCGGACGTCATGTTCCCTGGTGCTCTGTTCATGCATGACATTGTGACTTCGTAGACTGGGCTTACTATGTCCTTGGACCGTTTTATGATGTTGGGTTGGACTTCCCTCTTTGTGATAGCCTTTGGGCCGGCCCAGTACGTGCCTTGGGCCCGTTGGCACTACATATAGTTTTCTAGAAAATGCTATTCGGAAAATGAACCATTTTTCAGAAAACGTTGATACTGAAACAAATAGAGCGTAATTCTAATATTTCATCATCTTTATTTGGAAAGTTAATTATAACCAGTGATTCATTAATGCTTTCCCAATTAAAGATGACATCTAAACTCAATAGTAGTGTCTCTAGTCAATTGGTTGTAGAAAAGGCTCCATGAAGTCGGTTTTTAGTTGGAGTTTGGAGGACACAAGTATATAAGAGCAGTGACGGAGTCAAGATTTCAGTGTAAGGGAGGCAAGATTAAAAACTAATAATAATAAAGAACATAAAATTATTAATCAATATTAATAATAAATTATAAACAACAATAATTGTCATACAAAATCTATTAAAATTTAAACAATTGTAAAACATTCCTGATGATCAATCGTCTAAGTTAGAGATTAAACTATATACATAAAGTTTAGAGATTTAATTTGATTCCTCAAAATTAATTGAGAAAACAAATTTGAACTTTTCTTTCTTTATTCTTCTAATTATTTAAAATTTGGATTTATGATAAAACTCAAATTTTGAAACTATGAAAATGCAAGAAATGAAGGAGTAATAAATAATGGATGCTTTACTGCTTTAGTGCCATACAATATATTATTATTATTATTATTATTATTATTATTATTATTATTATTATGTTTAAAGTTTGACTTCCACAAGAAAGAAAAAGGATTGAATATTGATCAAAAGTGTAAACAGGTTTGGTGGCATTTATTTCATGTCAGACTCATTATTTAAAGTGGGAGGATTTGTTTGAGTAACACCACAAAATCTTACAATATTTCTACAATAAATTGAAGTATCAGTAAATTTTGGTCCAAAAATATATTTATTTATTCTGAGATTCATCCCAATTAAAAATAAGAATGTTGTGAAAATATTGTGAAATTTTATTGTATTTCTAAACTTTCTCAAATTGAAATATGCATTTGATTAATTTTTTTATTTCATTTTAGGAGTATGGTTTGCTTTATAGTATGAAGGATTTCTTTTGGAGGAGTCAAGAAGGGCAGGTGCCCCCCCCTCTGGCTTCGCCCCTACGTAGGGGTCATAGTCTTACTTTTACTGCAACTATTCATTTAGTGCTTAGTGGAGATTTTCCTAACAGTGTGGTCGGGGATGAGGTTTTTCCACCCAAGGTCTTGGGGTTTCCTCTTCCTAAATGCTTCTTGGTTTCTAGCTTCGATTTGGTTTCTTTTCTGCATTTCCATATTACTTCCTATACGCTTTAGTTCTCATATGTGTTAGCTAGCAATATGGAATTTGGTTAATCGCTTAGATTGGACTAATTTAAAATTGATTAAGTCGTAATTTTTTTTATTATGGGAGTTTTCAAATATATGCTTTGGTGTTAGTAGGTTAGTAGAATTTCTCAAGAATAATAACAAATTAATTCTTCTTTTTTAAGTCTTTCAGGAATGAGATATGTTTTCGATCTAATTCCTCTTTGGGTCTTATTAGAGTGATCCTTATGTTCTTACAAATACTTTTCTATTACATCCTTCACTTTTGTCCGAAGCATTTATTTCGACTATTAGAGAAACCACATCATTTAGTGTATTTTACATATCTATTTTTACATTAAAAATCTACTTTTTCTATTTTACACATCCATTTTATAAGACACCCACATCAGTTTATCTATACTATCATCTCTCTTATTTAAATAATTAATTTTCTCAATTTTTTATTATTTCTCTCAACTACCCCCTTTACATACGCACGCTCTCTCTCTCTCTCTCTCTCTCTCTCTCTCTCTCTCTCTACCCATTTTTTCTAATTTGTTGCTCTCTCTCTATACTCATCTCTATACCCATTTCTAAACACAAATCAACTCTCCTTCTCGGTCTAATTCACACTATCTTGGTCACAAGCACCGATCCACAGCTTCGATTAGGCAATACCCGATCAAGCATTGATCCACAAGCACCAATCTCCCTAGCTTCGATCCACAAGCACCGATCAGATCCGACCAGATCAGATCTAACCGAGATCTCCCTAGCTTCGATCCACAAGCACTAACCAGATCTCCCTAGCTCTGATTCACAAGCACCGATCAAGCATCAATCGTTCCAATCAAGCACCGATCTATCTCTTTGTTGGTTTGTCCGTGTGGGTTTTTTTGTGTGTGGGTATGTTTTTGTATCTCTGTGTTGATTTGTTTGTGTTGATGTGTTTGTGTGTGGGTGTGTTTGTGAGCATCTGAGGAAAAAGAAGATGAGAGGAGAAGTTACTGCATTCATTGTGCACGAAGAAGAGAGAGAAAAAATGGTACGAACGTGAAATTAATAAAATAATGTATGGACGAGCTACAGTAACCGTGTAAACATACACGATTACTGTAGCAAGTGTATAAATATACACATCTTTACACATTTTTAGATGTACTGATGTGGAGCATTTTTGAGACAAAATGTGTAAAAGTTGTGCATATTTCTATTAAGCTGTGTTTGTTTCTTTGTAAAATGTTTTCCAAGTGTAAAATATTTTTAGGTGAAAATATTTTTCGAAAAAGAAAATATTTTCAGGTATTTGGTGGTATTTTAAAAAAAAACTTTGGAAAATATTTTTTAGTGTTTGGTTGTGTTCTTCAAAATTCTAGAGAAAACACATTTTCTACTTGTTGCTCACATTTTCTCAGTTTCCAAACAAATAGATAATATCATTTCTGAGTTGGGAAACACAATAGAGACAAAACCCAATAAAAAAATTCATCAAATTCAGTTAAATTGAGAGAAGAATGAAGAGAAAGAGGCGACTGGGTTTGGTCTAAAGGCGAGATCGAGCGGCGGAGAGAGAGAGAGAGAGATCGGTTCGTGGGTGACTTGGTGGTGGCGATATGGACACGGTGGGTCGATCTAAAGGTGGCGACTCGGTCTAGGAGTGGGTCACTCACTGGGTGGTTCGATCTAGAAGTGGGTTGCTCATACGGTGAACAAATCGGCTCAGGGGTGGGTTGCTCATGGAGGTCCGATTGGCTCAGGGGTGGGTCGCTCACTGGGTCATGGACTCACGATGGTTCGATCTATTTCCCGGTGGCTCCTTCTCTCTCCGTGCTCCATTGCAAAGTGTTATCCTCTCTTCTCACCAGCGCGAAGGGGAACACAGCTGCATTGCTTGTTGGAGTGTGGGGTGGACCTTTGTCTCTCTCTCATTGGTGCGTGGGGTGGAGCTGAGTTGAGCTTGGAAACCCATTTCGGACCGTGTGAGGCATGTGGGAGAGGAGTGTGTGAGGAGTGAAAAATTATAGAAATGGTTTGAAGGTAAAATGAAACCTGAAATGAATTTTTGGGTATGGGGGCCGAATTTTATGGTCCATGCAATGGTTTTCTGTTTGACCAAATTTTACATGTACAAACCAAACACCCGATAGGGTGCAAAATATTTTCAGAAATCCATTTTCAGCCCAAACAAATGCAGTCTTATACACGATTTTGCATCCATTGATGAGGATGCTAGTGTATCTCAATTTTTAGGAAGATAAACTTCTAATGAATCATCTATAGCTCTTTTGAGTTGTTTATCATTTCTGAGTCATTTTTTCCATCTAGACTAATACTTTTCTATTACATCGTTCACTTTTGTCAGAAGCATTTGTTTCAAGTATTAGTTTATCTCCTTTTTTAGGAAAACTAGTGTTGGCTGCACGTGCAATGCACATGCTGCCCCAGTGGTGAGAAAATTAATATAAATTTTGTGTGTGAAACCGTAAATTTTGAGTCACTCAATTTGACTATATTAAAAAGAAGTTTAAGAATACAACAAAATATCACAATATTTTCACAATATCTTCATTTTTAGGATCAGAATAGATATTTTTTTTATTTTATTTGAGAGAAATGCTACATTCATTATATTTTTAGAACAACTTCTAAATGACAAGTTATTTTTAGTTTTAAACTGATAACATTGTTATTGTTATTCATAAAAAAATTATTTTCAGTTGTGGTTAGTCACAGTCTCATATTTTATTTCGACCTGTAAGAAATTGATACTTCAATATTTGTAAAAATATTGTGAAATTTGTTGTGTTAGTATAAAAATATATATGCCAGCTTACATAAATATTTAAAAGAAAAAAAGAAACACAAACCAATTACTGGGGAAAAAAAAAAAAACTTTAGGCACAGTAGAAATTAATGTTAAAATGTTGTGGATTTAACATTTTTTTATTTAATCTATAAGAAACTGAGATCTAAAAAATTGTGAAAATATTGTGATAATAATAAGTGTTGTAATATTTTCTTAAAACATTTATTTTCAATTGTGGTTAGTCACAGTCTCATATTTTATTATTTATTTTGACTTGTAAGAAATTGACACGTCAATAATTGTGAAAATATTGTGAAATTTATTGTGTCAATATAACAATATATATGCTAGCTTACATAAATATTTCAAAGGAAAAAAAAACACAAACCGATTATTGGAAAAAAAAAAAAAACTTTATGCACTGTAGCTACAGTGCCAATTTAATAAACTAAAAACACTGTAACTTCAGTGCTATCCATCAATAATAGCTTACCTATGATTTGTTGTGAAATTAATGCTAAAATGTTGTGGATTTAGCATTTTTTTTTATTTGATATATAAAAAACTGAGATCTCAACAATTGTGAAAATATTGTGATAATAATAAGTGTTGTAACATTTTCTCAAAACATT
Source organism: Castanopsis chinensis (assembly GCA_032878915.1). Taxonomy (NCBI): domain Eukaryota; kingdom Viridiplantae; phylum Streptophyta; class Magnoliopsida; order Fagales; family Fagaceae; genus Castanopsis; species Castanopsis chinensis. The sequence goes on from JAVQMG010000130.1 coordinate 17,539,720, forward strand.
TATTTTCAATTGTGGTTGGTCACAGTCTCATATTTTATTTTATTTTTATTTCGACTTGTAAGAAATTGATACATCAATAACTGTGAAAATATTGTGAAATTTGTTGTGTCAGTATAACAATATATAGGTCAGTTTATATAAATATTTGGAAAAAAGAAAAACACAAACCGGTTATTGGTAAAAAAAAACTTTAGGCACTATAGAAATTAATGTTAAAATGTTGTAGATTTAACATTTTTTTTATTTGATCTATAAGAAACTGAGATCTCAACAATTGTGAAAATATTGTGATAATAATAAGTGTTGTAACATTTTTTAAAAAAACATTTATTATTAGTTGTGGTTGGCTACAGTCTCATATTTTATTATTTTATTTTGACTTGTAAGAAATTGACACGTCAATAATTATGTAGATATTGTGAAATTTGTTGTGTCAATATGAAAATATAAATGTCAGCTTAAATCAATATTTAAAAGAAAAAAAAAAATAAACTGATTACTGAAAAAAAAAAAAAAAAAGTGACTAACTAAACCAACGCATTGTTGTAGTTACAATGCTACAGTGTATTGTGATAACAATAAGTGTTGAAACATTTTTTTAAAACATTTATTTTCAGTTGTAGTTGGCTATAGTTTCATATTTTATTATTTTATTTCGACTTGTAAAAAATTGACACGTCAATAATTGTGAAAATATTGTGAAATTTGTTGTGTCAATATAACAATATAAATATAAGTTTATATCAATATTTAAAAGAAGAAAAAAAACACAAATTGATTACTTAAAAAAAAAAAAAAACCAATCTCATATTTTATTTTATTATTTTATTTTGACTTGTAATAAATTGACACGTCAATAATTATGAAAATATTATAAAATTTATTATGTCAGTATAACAATATAAATGTCAGCTTACATCAATATTTAAAAGAAAAAAAATACAAACCGATTACTTAAAAAAAAACTTTAGGCACTGATAAGGGGTAGTTCATTGAGAGAACTGATTGAGGGGCCTTTGACTCAAAGACAGGTTGACATGAAGGTTGCTGATTTGATTAGTAGTCAAGATCAAGGCTGGAAGTGGGAAGTTTTATCTTTTGAGTTACCTTCGAGTATCAAGGATAGAATAAAAGCTATTCCAAGGCGACAGGTGGTTACAGAAGAAGATTCTATAATATGGAAATATTCAAAGGATGGGAATTTCAATACTAAGTCGGCCTTTGCGCTAATAAATGGTCCACAGCAGGTAACGACTCCGTTTCAAGGGCAGTGGATATGGAAGATAGACACATTGCCAAAAATTGTTACCTTTCTATGGTTGTGTATGCATAACAGCTTGCCTGTGAGATCTGTATTGGCAACGAGAGGCATTGTAGCTGACAATCACTGCCCTTTGTGCAGTAACTCTTCAGAAACAATTTGCCATCTGTTAAGAGATTGCACGGTGGCTAAACACTTCTGGTGCAAACTGAAGGTTCCTCCTGAGATGGTTAGGACGTTTGTGGATATGGACTTAAGTTGTTGGCTAAAGGAGAACTGCGAAAGCAAGGTAACTCACCTCTCCTCAACTCCGTGGAGCTATGTCTTTACTTTTGCCATCTGGAATCTATGGAAGCATAGGAATGAAATGGTTTTCAATAATGCTGCCTTGAATGCTAGTTTGCACAGAGTTAGTACTAGTCAAGCACTAGAATATTTTTATTGTGTGGGGAAGCTGAAAAACCAAAGGAATATGGTGGTTTGTCAAGTCAGTTGGAAAAAGCCTCCGGCGGGTTGGTTTAAGTTAAATACGGATGGAGCTTCGTTAGGTAATCCGGGAAAGGCAGGAGGAGGAGGAATCATTAGAGACAATGATGGAAATTGGATAAAAGGTTTTGCTAGATCAATCGGGTTCACCACTAGTATTACAGCGGAGTTTTGGGCATTAAGAGATGGTTTACAGCTTGCAGATCAGATGGGAGTGCAGAATCTGGAAATAGAACTAGATGCTAAAGTGGTTGTGGAACTAGTTCAATCAAAGTCTTGCTCTAATACACACTATTCTTCTCTGCTGCTTGATTGCAGGTCTCTCATGAGCAGGTTCCCACATTGCAAAGTGCAGCACGCCTTCCGTGAAGTTAATAGAGTTGTAGATGCTTTGGCTAAGATTGGAACTAATATGCAACAGGGTTTTGTAATATGGGATTTAGTCCCTTCCGATGTAATATCTGCTTTTGTTTTGTCTGACTCCGTTGGTGAGGTTTTTTGTAGACCAGTGGGAACTAGTTTAGCCATTTTGGCTTAGTAATATAAATCTTCTAGTTAACCAAAAAAAAAAAAAAAAAAAAAAAAAAAAAAAAAAAACTTTAGGCACTATAACTATAAACAAAAAAAATAAGTGATTAACTAAACTAAAACACGGTTGTAACTATAGTGCTGCAGTGCAAAGCACGCTAAGGTGTTGTTTGGAAACTCACAAAATTGGACGATATCATCCTGTTTTTATAACTCATAATCCAAAACTGATGGGGCCCACGGGAGAGAAGTTGTTTGGATTCCATGACTCAGTTTCTGTGACTCAGTTTCCTGATTTTTGAGTGATGAGTTATGGAAACTGAAAACATAACTGTTTTCAGTTTCCATATCTCATAACTCAATGACATATTTGTAATTAAACACACATGGAGGGACTCACAGCGGAAACTTTTGACCGTTTGACTTTTTTTTTTTTTCCTTTCTTCTCCCGGGTTGGGTCTTCAGTTCTACTTTTGTTTTTTTTTTTTTTCACTAGTTCGGTCTTTAGTTCTTCCTTTTTTTTTCTTCTTCTTTTACTAGTTCGGTCTTCAGTTCTTCCTTCTTTTTTTTTTTTTTTTTTTACTGGGTTCGGTGAGTTTAGGTACTAAAAAAAAAAAGCTGCACTAAGTGACAGATATAGGGCTCACAAATAGTGTGAAAAATATTAAGTGATGATGACAAACAAGTAAAATATTTTAAATGACGAATGATGAGTGATAATTAAAAAATAATGAGTGACGAGTGACGCAAATTAAATGACCCTTTTTTTAAACTAAACAAGCCCGAAATATGCCAAGATACTGTGTGCACGTTCACACTTTTATTATAAATCAATTAAACTACTACTATTTTTAATCAAAATACTAATTATTTCTTTTAATGCAACAAGCTGGCCACGCACACCGTACAGAGTCAAACCATCTCTGTTTCCAACAATTTATTATATTTCACTTTCTTGTCATTTCTTTTCTTTTTCTCTTGTTTTTTCTCGTTCCCACACGTCTTAATTTCTGTCTAACGCCTTTATTTTTGTCCTTCATCACATCTTTTTCTGCACTTTTCATCTTTATCTACACATTGAGTCAGACACGCAATCTTAGATTTTCCATATTTCTTTTTATGTATTTTTACTCACACACGCAACTTGTCTTTTTACTGTGTGTAGCTATCTTCTCTATTCCCTCCTCTCTCTCTCTCTCTCTCTCTCTCTGACGGATGGAGATCCAAATTTGTTAAGCTTGACTGTGTGAACCATAATATTTCTCTAGTTCTGTTCCTACTATTCTTCTACAAGACTACAACTCATGAAGCAAAAGACAACAACGTGTTTGAGGAAAGGAATTGTGGATCGATTTTGGTCTGGTCTGGTTTGAAGAACCGAGTTTTAACTTTTTGTCTTTTTCTTCTGCAACAAATCCATACCGGCCAAATCTTGTATTTCGGCTGAAATTAACCGAAACAACCCAGATATCCCGAGACACACCGGAACAGGCCGAAATCTTGTCCGAGGTGGAATGGAAGGGCTTGACGTTCCAGTTTGCTTGCCGGAATGAAATTTTCCGGCCATTTCGACTGGAACGGAACAGAATCAATGACGGTGCTCTGATCTACCCTTTCTCCTTTGCTCCATTCAGATCGACCTATATACCACCATAGACGTCCATAAAAAGCCATCGGCAACCATGGCTTGCTCTCTCGTTCCAAAAATTCTCTAGACATTGAGAAAGGGAGAAAAATGGAGGTTAAGAGGCAGAGAGAGTTCCAGATTCCAGAACTCTCTAGCCCTCTCACTCTCTATCTCTGCCTTCTTTTCCTTTTCTTTTTTTATTTGGTTTTCACATTTCAATTTTGGCTTCACAAAAAGACAAAAAATTATTCTAAACAAAAAAACACTGTAGAGGCATTGCCTCTTTTTATAGAGTTAATAGAAATAGATAAACTTCTAATAAGTCATCTATATGACTATATCTCTTTTGACTTGCTTATCATTTCTGAGTCCTTTTTGTCATCTAGACAAATCCTTTTTTATTTTTTAGTTTTCCAAAAGAGATGTTTCTTTTTTAGAGAGAATTTTTTATATAACTTTTTCCATAGTTAAGAATTTGTAAAAAAAAAAAAAAAAAATGTGATTGTTTACCACCAATTTTTCTAAGTAAATCATCTTAAATTAGTAATTATATGTTCTTGTAGTTGCAAACCTGATTGATTTAAAATCAAGCTTAAAAATTCTGTAAAGTCCTTTTTTACCCCAATTTTCTTGGGGGAAAGAATTATGCCATAATTTTGAAATCTTTCACAAAAAATTTTAAGATTTATTATTATTATTATTATATCTTCTATTGTTTTAGAGCTCAAGAATGTCATCTAAATAGAATACACAAATATATTTTAGGTCTTTAATTATTTTTATCCATTTAATTTTGAAAAAAATTGAGGAACTATATTGAGTCCAAAGGGCATTACATTTCGACAATAATGTCCTCTAGGTGTGCAAAATGTTTTTAATTGTCTAGAATCCTCAATTAACTATATTTGTCAAAATCCTGACTCCCAATCAAATATGCTAAAAATCTTTGATCCTTTGGTATGGTTAACAAAGACATTTTTCAAGGAATTAAATATCCATCAAATGCTAATTATTCATTAGGCCTCTTGATGTTTATTTATTTATTTATTTGAGAAACATTAGGCCTCTTGTTGTTGATTACCATATATATTACCTCTTTTAATTTTATTATATGGTTTCTTACCATAAAAGCAGGATTCGAGTGGGGGTTGTTTGTTTCTTCTATTAATAGTTCTTTAATTTGAATATCAGACTCGTCTAAACTTGTTCTGCATGTGTTTGACTCTAGTAATAAGTTAGAATCTTTTAATTTTAAGCTACAGAAACGAGAGCTTATTGTCCATAATTTCGAAGGGTCTGACTCTCCACTACAATATTTGGTAAGATATAAGAAACAGGGCTTTGTCTGTGAACAGTACTCTAAACCAAATACACCATAAGATACGGTCAAAACAAAGTGAACCCAAGTCCTGGAAATCTAACTAACCACTAACAAGTCCTCAGTACCCACCAATTAATATCAGTTCAATAAGATAGTTACAGACCATTTGAGAATTTACGCCAACAATGAGGATAGAGTCAACATATATGGGAGCTCCAGCCATTTCATTTATACCAATTAAGATCAGGTCAATAAGATACGTTACAAATCATTTTAGAATTTACGGTTGCACATCGCAAGCTGCAGCCTACAACGGTGGAACATTTCACATTTTCACCAATGAGGATGGAGTCAACATATATGGGAGCTCCAGCCATTTCATTTTTACCAATTAAGATCAGGTCAATACGATACGTTATAAATAATTTTAGAATTGCAGTTGGTGCAGATGGGATCTTTGTCCATTCTGAAATTGTGAGAGCCAAAGCTTGGTATTCTCTCCCACTCTGATCCTTTGCTCCCATAGCTTCTTTTTGTGTCAAAACTCAAGAGTGATGGCTGGGAATTCAGGAACCAATGGCAACTATGCGGTTGCTTTGAATGTCAATCATGAACCTCCAACCTTTGCCTCCAAACCCAACCATGAATCTGGCTTCCGTGTCTCTATACCTTTCATGCAGAAGGTGAGTACTCCTCGTCTGCTTCCCCGTACTAATAATTTGCCTTTCTTTTGAACCCATTTGAAAAAAATATTCATGCTCATTATCACCGACAACTATGTTGCAATTAATTTCTCTGTGGTAAATGAAAGACAGCACAGTTGGTTTCTTTTGCTTCTTTCATCTATTTGATCTCATATCCTAAGTTGAAAATTGATAAACAAAACTTATGTGCCAATTGTCCTCAAAAAAACATATACTATATATGTTTTTTGGCTATGTCTAAGGCAACTTCTTCTACCCAAGTACAAATCTTGAGAAGTGAATTTAACGTGGAAATTTTTGTTGATGGCAGTTGATTGCAGAGGCGGTGGGTACATTCTTCTTGATATTTGTGGGCTGTGCTGCGGTGGTGGTGAATGTGGACAAGGACAAGGTTGTGACTTTGCCAGGAATTGCTATAGTTTGGGGTCTGGCCGTGACGGTTTTGGTATACTCTGTTGGCCACATCTCTGGTGCTCATTTTAACCCAGCAGTCACTATTGCCTTTGCCACTTGCAAAAGATTTCCCGCCAAGCAGGTAAACTACACCAACCATATTCTCCTCTCCAAGAATTTTGGTATTTAGCGACGACCAAAAAGTCTGGCTTTTCGGTCGTCGCTAAAAGTACACATCATTACTGCAAGAAATGATCATGAAGAAACAAAATATCACATCTTTACCAAAAACAAAAGTAGTTCAATTTTGGTAAATTTTCAGTGTCTTAATGCTTGTATTTTAACATAATGATCTGCAAAAACCATGCTATACTCAACTGATCTATTGATCTATTTTACTACCCTGTTGTTTAATTAAGATCAAAGTGATGGCTACGCAAATCAGATTTCTCTCTCTGATTTGATCCCCTTTTTTTCCTGTTAAATTTTTATCTTGTAGGTGCCTGCTTATATAGCAGCTCAAGTCCTTGGATCAACACTTGCAAGTGGAACTCTTAGGTTGCTCTTCCAGGGACAGCAGAACCAATTTGCAGGAACACTGCCGGCTGGGTCAAACATGCAGTCTTTTGTGATTGAGTTCATAATTACATTCTACCTCATGTTTGTCATATCCGGTGTTGCCACTGATAACAGAGCTGTTAGTTCTTATCCCTTTATATTGCTCCAATCTTCATATAGAGTTACCAAACAATTTATGATGAGCAACTAGCAACTGTGGTTGGTTAATTAATTTTTGGACAAAGTTTAGGTCCAACTAAATCAATTTATAAGACTATTTATGTGCATGTAATATTTAAACATGTCTCGCAACTCATTTAAAAAGTAATGTAACCAAAACTAGTGGTTTAGAAGCAAAAATTATTCACTAATTTTTCTAACTCGTTGGCCTGTGGCGTCAAGAATTTTATTCTATCAAGTAAATTGCCTATTATACTACTTCCACGTGCTTTAGTTACAAACTTGTAATGCTAAAATAACTTTAAGGCTTATCTGCGTAGACAATCAGCAATGGATTCTTTATACACCTTTGAAACTTACTTTTTTTTTTTTTGTTAATGCAGATTGGAGAGCTTGCTGGCCTTGCTGTTGGGTCAACGGTCCTACTTAACGTCATGTTTTCATGGTAATAACTCAATCCAATTAATCTGATCTAACCATATCATAAAAAATAAATATGTTCACATTATCACTAATTAAATGCACACTTTTTCCTTGTTCTTCATATGCAAAATTTTGTTTTTACATTGTGACATTATATACTAAATAAATGTGTACAATTTACATGAACAGCGAATGTAAAGATATAATTGTCGTTTTCAAATATCTTAATATTTGGTATGCTCACATAATGAGATTGGGATCATCCTATTCTATTTGACAGGCCAATTACAGGAGCATCAATGAATCCAGCAAGAAGCTTGGGGCCTGCAATTGTGCACAGTGAATACAGGGGAATATGGATATATATGGTAGCACCCATTCTTGGGGCTATCTCCGGTGCATGGGTCTATAATGTCATCAGGCACTCCGACAATTCAGTGCTTGAGATCACCAAGAGTGGCTTTTACCTAAAGGAGTCAGAAAACAACGACAACATCTGATTTCAAAAGTCTCTCTTTATTACTATGTAGCATATGTATTACTAGGCTCAAACGTATAGGTAGGAACATTTGTTTTGAGAAATATATATATATATATATATATATATATATATATTTATAGGTAGGAACTTGTTTTTTTTTTGGTTTCCCACAGTGTTTCTATAGGTAGGAACTTACATGTTTGTCCGTTCTCAAAAGTAATCCCTCTATGGATATAACTATAGCGAAAAGTCTGCTTTTCTTTGTTTGCTTTCTTTCTTTTTGTTAATGTTGTTATGTGAATTACAAGCTAAATGACTTGGAAAGAGAGATAAAGGGATTGGTATTGCACATTATTAACGTTTGTGGGAGGGCTGGATGGACAGAAGGTAAGTGAGGATACAGGACACGAGGATCAGCTGTGTGCATTTATGGTAAGGAGTACCGTATCCAACTGGATAAGAGCAAAGCTAAAAGGGTTTGTTTGAATCTAAAAAATAATAAAAGTAATAATAATAGTTGGGTATGCTTGATTTTGGTTCCTCAATGATAAAGTAGACTGTGTGATAGTTTCTCAAAAATTTTAAAAATCTAATCTAAGCAGCCAAAATTAAATTGACCCAATATTCAATGAAGCAAAAATCAAACCGACCCATATTTTAAGGTGCAAGAAAAAAAAATCAATTTTACCAGTGCTATTGTCACCAAAAAAACGTGTTCTATCAGCAATCCACTCAACATATCGTTGATCTTGTTAACAAATGCTGGATAGAGAATAGACAGAGGAATAAAACTGTTCTAGTTTTAAAACTCGAATGATGAAATTAAAACGTTCTATAATTTAAATAAAATTAAACATATTTCATATTTTAGTGACAAAATTAAATTGACAATTTGCTAACATTAAAATATTTAGACCATGGGACCTTTTCACATAGAAGCTCATGAATCCTATTCTTAAAATGCACAAGGTAAATCAATAATGCGTCGGTTCAAAAACCCTTGCAAATGACTCTATCATGATCCTAGTATTACAGTTATTTCTCACATCCATTGTTTATACTTAGGTTAAAGATAATTTTCAAATATTGCTTAAATTGATACATCTGGGTCCAAGAAATAGTCAACGTAACTATTTTTTTATTTTGTCCATCAAGCACCGCAGGATAACGTGGCTACAAGAAAAGCCTTAAATTATTAGAGTGGGGATTGTTACCATAAAAGCAGGATAAGAGTGGGGATTGTTTGTTTCTTCTATTAATAGTTCTTTAATTTGAATATCAAACTCGTCTATATCTTGTTCAGTAAGATCATGTGTTTGACTCTAATAATAAGCTAGAATCTTTTAATTTTAAGCTACAGAAACGAGAGCTTATTGTCCATAATTTCGAAGGGTCTCCACTACAATATTTGGTAAGATATAAGAAATGGGCCTTTGTCTGTGAACGGTAAACAATCTTCGACTCTAAACCAAATACACCATAAGATATGGTCAATAAGATAGTTACAAACCATTTGAGAATTTACGCCAACAATGGTAGAACATTTCACATTTTCACTAATGACGATAGAGTCAACATATATGGGAGCTCCAGCCATTTCATTTTTACCAATTAAGATCAGGTCAATAAGATACGTTACAAATCATTTTAGAAATTACCTTTGCGCATCGCAAGCTGCAGCCTACAACGGTGGAACATTTCACATTTTCACTAATGAGGAGTTGAGGAGAGAGTAAACATAAATGGGAGATTAGTCATTTCATTTTTATTGAAAAAGTTAATGGATGTCTTAACTGTACAACTAGTTTATGAAATATTTTTTAGAAAATTTTTAATAAGGAAAGAAAAAAAAATTTTATAGTATTTTATATTTCCCGTAAAAATAATATCAAAATTTTTCTAAAATAGTTCATTAACAAATGCTTTGAAGGTATCTATTAACTGGAACCCCTTTTTATTATTACTATTATTTTATAAATTCATATATAGTTAGGGTCATGGGGTAGAGAGATTTGAACCTTGAGTGTCTTTATTAAAAACAACACATAATGCCAATTATTTATTTATTTATTTTAATAAGAAACAAAGTAAATAGTAAACAATTGAGTTACAAGATTTTTTACTATTTTCAATTCTAAATATGCTAACAACATAAGTTTTTTTTTTTTTTTTGGTTGGCCAAAGCAATCTTATTTTTTAAAATTAATATTTGTTGCACATATATGCACACAATCTATTTGAAAATTGCGTATTAATATTTAAAAGTACAATTAAGATATTACGCTTTATGCTCCATCCATCACAATTTAATAATTTTTTTTATTTTCTTATAAAATAACCAAAGTTTTAAAATGAAAAAAAAAAAAAAAAAAAAAGATACACTACATCATGGACAAAGCCAAGACTTGGAGTTACCAAGGGTAGCTTTATTGCTATCTGCATGTGGAGGCTCTAACCTTTGAGCTCTGTCTCTATTATTGCTTAGCCATCGAGTGTTTTTTTTTTTTTTTTTTTTTTTAAATTTAATTTTTTGGTCTTTGATGGGTAAAATTGGTTGATTGGTTTTTATTTTTTATTTTTTTATGGCCTTTAAAAGGAGAAAAATGTTAGAGTTACAATTTTTTTTATAAATTAATTATATGGAGAGTGGTTATTGGTAAGTAAAAAAAAATGATATAAGTAGTGGACCCAGATGCGAATTAATAGTAAATTGTGCCTCAAAAGTTTATAAAAATGTTGTCGAAAAGTTTGTGATTTTAGCATTACTCTTAGAAGAATCAACGATATTGTTAAGGAGAGGGAGCAAAGAGTAATTTCATAGAACAAAATTGTTAAAATTAGTACCTATATATTACTAGTAAATTCTAAAAAGAAAAATCAGGGGTGCCCATTGCCCCCCAAAGCCCAAGTGTGCCTCCGTCCATGCATTATATACTACAATTAATAGAGTATAAAGTAGAACGTAAAATCTATTTCAAACTAACTATGTGTGGATTTTTTTCCTCTTTCTTTATTATTATTATTATTATTATTATTATTATTATTATTATTATTATTATTATTATTATTAATTTTGTTTCCTAGTTCATTTTTCCCATTTGGGAAGAGGTTATTTCTTTTTTTTTTTTTTCTTTTTTTACATATCAGAAAAATAATTTAATGATATTTTCTTTCCACTTGATTTATATATATATAGTCATTTTAATTTATTTTAAATCTTTTGAATAAACTAACTTTGTTGTTCCTCTAATTGATGATGACACACATTCCTAGAAAAAAAAGGTGAAAACTTAATTTTTGACACATAAAACGAATGTCAAGAGTCAAGACCATAAAAAAAAATGAATAAAATGAAATTGTAGTAACGTGTAACCCATGCATATACACATGTATATTTAAAGGTAATGATCGATATATTACAAGAAGAATACGTAGTTGTAATACCTAATAAATGACTATACAATGAATGAGTAATGAGGGATTGAAATTTGGCTTATTAGAAAATGATGATGGTGGAGAAAATCAGTAAGCTGGATGCTTTGAATTTGGAAGGACTACTAGCTGTCTTGATAGCCTGAAAAAGAAAGAACAGCGATCAAAAGTGACCAGGGTCGCCGGCCAATAACCCTCCAATGGCAAAGTTAGTTATTCTCTCTTCAAATTTTGGAGTTTCAACTTTTTAGGAAATGTTCATACGTACCTTTGTCTGGTCCGAATGAGCGTTTATATAGTGTCCTAGAAACAGTTATTAGACTTGTAACCTCCCTTGGATTTGAGGAGGTGTAAGGGTTCAGGAATAACTTTCACAACTGTTTAGGAGTTACATTTTTCTCACATAATGGTCATTGGAAGTTAGGTATTTGATAAGGAGTTGTGGTACACACTCAAGAGTTTTCCTAAGTGTCAAAGGCCCTTCCAGGGGTCCTCCTGTTGATAGTACCTCGCTTCCAAAGGAGGTCGTTCTTCTATGGACGACCTTCCCAGGACGAGATTGATTGCTCCCTTGGACGAGACGGTGCAGTTTTGTTAACCTTGGCCATGCGAGGCTTGTCTAGGCATCTTCTTGTGTGGACGAGCTTTTTATGGACGAGGTTCTTATAACTTTTGCTTTCCTAGTCTTGTCCTTAACGACCTTCATGGACGATATTGGAGTTGTATTTTATAATCCCCTATCAGTTGCCCCCTTGTCCATGGGTTGTTTAGGGAATGTATGAGTTGGCGTCATTCTTTGGACGTGTGCCTTTATGTTAGCGGTTAGATGTGCCACGTGTCATTATTTAATTGGCTACTGGTCACGTCGACTCATTTTTCAAGGAACATGCCACGTGTCACCTTTTGGGTGGTTGCATCACTTCGGGTACTGGAGTTCGCTACTTATAAATAATGGAATTCCTCTGCTACCCTTTCTATTTTTGAAATTTTCTTCCTTGATATCCCTTGTTTTAGCGCCTCGTCTAGAAGTTTTCCAATGTCCCTAGTGTTCCTTCGTTTAGAGCCAGGTATCTTCTTTACACTTGTCTTTAGGTTTTCCTTAAGTTTTCAAGATGTCTGAAATTGTCGTTTCTTCGTCTAGTAATAGTGTTGAAAAAGAGATAGACGAGCATCATAACTCTTCTAGATACAATGGTTCTAGTAGTGATGGTAGTAGTGAGGGAAATACCACGGACGAGGAGTATACTTCCGGGGTTCCTGGGGTTACTCTCGAAGTCCTTCAAGAACAACTTAGGGTAAAAGCAGCGTCTAGGTCTGGGGCTGGTCCGTCGAGTGCTCCCCCATCTATTCCTCAGGATGAGGTAGAAACCATTTATAGTTGTGCTGTAGGAGTCCCTTCTAAGACGGACGACAAGAAGTTAGCATCTCTTAGAAGTTGGTATCAAATCCTAGACGAGTTGAATCCTAGGTTGGCCGTCCGAGAGGAATGGTGTTGCCAACCTCGTTTTGGCATGGGAGTTTATGAGGCCTATCTTTTAGGAGGTCTTAGGTTACCTCTTAACGCTTTTGCTAGAGAGTTACTTACTAAGTTAGGTTTAGGGTTGTGTCAATTTAACCCCAATGCGTGAAAACTAGTCGTCTTTATGCAAATTTTGTGGAGAGAGGTGTTTGAAGGAGATCGTCCTCTCATCGTAGACGAGTTCCTTTGTTGTTACAAACTCTTAGAAATCAGTCAATCCCGTGGTTTTTATCAATTCACAAGCAGAGGGAGAAACTGTAGGATAATTAAGTCCTTGGCTATGTCAGACAAGAACTGGAAGATGGAGCTTTTCTTCGTCTCTGGTTTCTAGGTAGGACACCCTGTTGAGGTTGGTAGGGATCCATTTGCCCCTTATACTAGAGAGTTAGGGAATTTTTGTCCTGAAGGTATGTTTATTACTATGCATTGTTCCTTGTTACATGTCGTTTTATAATCATTTTAACTCTAACTCTTTCTTGTAGGCTATAGATGACTGTCCTTGAACAGGTTTTACCTTGGACGCGTGCAAAAGGCTTGTCTTCACCCTGAAAGGGATTTCCACACCTTGGTTACTCTTCAACGCCTCGCTACTTGGGGACTTAGTCCTAAGCCTTCTCTTGAAGCCACAGCCCACAAGTGTACAGTCTGTAGACGTAAGTTTTTACTTTGAGTGATCCCTTTTGTCATTTTTAGAAGTGATTCTAACAAATTTTTCTGCAGAAATGGCTACCATGAAGGAGAACAAAGGGAAAAAGATAATGGACGAGCCTGTGGGGCCAAAGGCTCAGTCTCAGCCTTGTCCGGCCCTCGTGGAGTCTCAGCCTCGTCCTGCTGGTGATGAATCTTAGCCTCGTCCTTCCATTGGGGATAAAAGGAAGAGCTTGTCCAAGAATCTAAATTTGGAAGATCTTCTTAGTCGTCGAGGGCACAAGAAGGCAAGGCACGGATTGTTTAAGCCCAGGATTGTTAAGCCAGGCACTACCCCCCCCCCCCCCCCGTCTCCCATGTACCTCTTGTCCAAGTCCTTGACATGGAAATGTCTGAGCCTGCTGGTGTTACCCCTTCAAAGGTCGTCACTTTTGCTCCGTCACAGCCTCATCCTAAGGTTCCCATGAATATGATTGAAAATGAGGACTTAGCCTGGAAGAGGTTTGAAAAATCTGTGACTGAGGAGGACGTGGTTGCTTCCTATGATATGTCCTTGAAGGAATTTGAGCACTTTGCTATCCATGACCTCTTTAAGGTATGTAGCTCTAACTTTTACCTCATCTTGTCATTTTACTGTGGCCGTTGTTTTACTTTTAATTAGATTTTTAATTGTTTGCATAGGCCACGTCAAAGTTCATAGCAGCGTCCAGACAAGCCACTGAGATAGACAAGGAGAGGGCCAAGCTTGAGACAAAGCTAGGACAAGTTAAGGACGATTGTAGAAAATGGGCTGAGGTAGTGGGCAAAGCTACAGACGAGGTTAAGGAGCTAAAAAATCTCGTCGAGGAGTTGAGGGCTGACATCGTCGAGAATTGACACTCGTCTGGATCATTTTCAAAAGAGGAACGATGAGCTTGGTACCCATCTTAAAGACGCCAAAAAGGTAGCTGAGAAGGAATTCAAAACTTCCAGCCAGTTCACTGACCTATTGGGTAGGAACTATGCTGCTGGCTTTGAAGACTTCTACATGGACGCTGTTGAACGCTTTCCCAAGGTAGATTTCAGCCCCATCAAGCTTCACCTTGGTGGCTCTGCTAGCTCTCTCATTTAGACGAGCTTAAAGGATGTTAACATCAAGGACGATGCCACTGTGCAGCCTGCCCAGGATGAGCCTAAGGCTGGAGACAACCCTTAGTAAATTTTTATCAGAAAAAGTTTATCCCAGTTCCTTTCTTTTTTCTTTTTTCTTTTTTGTAAGATCCATAGTCTAGGACCGTTTGAAATTTATTCAAGCACAATTTGCTCGTTCAGGAAATTGGGACGAGTTTATAAACAATTGCCTTTTAGGCTTTCACTTTATAAGGGTTTTTGGACGGTGGTCGTCTACCCTTTAAAGCGTTGACTTATGAATGTTTATTTTTATTATGTCTATTTATTAAACACATTGTTGCATGGATGAGTTTATATATATACTTGATGTTACTGGCTTTTATGGGGTTTGCATACTCTCAAGTATAATAGGGTCGTCCATATGCTTTTACTATGGACGATGTTGTAGTTTCATCCACATGCTTTTCTTCTAGACGACCTATTTGCATAAGGACGACTCATTTGTCATTCAAATTTTTACGAGTATAATTCATCCTAAGAGTCGCAGTAATGATTTTGCGTCTTTTCCCTCGTCCTTGAACTGGAAAATTGGTATTCAACATTTGTCTAGACGTTTATAGCGCTTCACTCGTCCAAAACACGAAAGCATCTTGGTTAGACTCTTGTTTGTGGACCTGGTGTTTAAGCTTATAGTTTCTTTTATCCTTTTCTTTAGACGAGCATAAGTTTTCTCTTCTATTTATTAGACGAGTATGCCTTAACTTATTTTTCTTTGCTTTATCCTCATTTCGAGGAAAGTTTATGAATGTGAATGTTACATCCCTGCGTCCAGAGATTTTCATTCGTCTTAGGTCTTTGCCCCCCTTATAGGCACTATTATGGAAATCAGATTTATGCATTAAATACATTAGAAATCCAAACCATATTATTATATAAATAGTGTCCACAAATTTTCTTACATACATAACCTCGTCTTTCACAAACTTATCTATAGACGGTGCAAAATTTTAAGAACTAATGCACTTTTTATTCTTAAAACACACCATAGTAGTAATAAGAACACAATAGTAAATATGAGTAAACACATAGGCCATAGCATTAACTTCGTCCATAGTTGTAACCTCGTCCTTGGTAAATTTCGTTCAAGCACATTACTAGTAGTACCTCCTCAGGTGCTCCACGTTTCAGGGGTGCTCTAATTTTCGCCCGTCCAGACCTTTCAAGTAGTAAGACCCCTGCCTTTTGCAGTTGATTACCCTATATGGTCCTTCCTAATCGGGTCCTAATTTTTCATGAGCTGGGTTCCTAGTTGTCAAGGACACCCTTTTAAGAACGAGGTCCTCGATGTTGAAACGCTTGAGTTTTACCATGGCATCATGCTACCAAGCCATAAGATTCTTGTATCTTGCTGTCCTTTGTTCCGCGTCCATCCTTACCTCCTCAATGAGATCGAGGTTAAGACGAAATTGTTCCTCATTATCTTTCTTCTAATACTTCATCACTCAATGATTAGCCATATGAATTTCTATAGGTATGACTGCTTTACTTCCGTAGGCTGGCTTAAAGGAAGTCTATCCTGTCGGGGTCCTCACAGTTGTCCTGTACGCCCAGAGAACCCCTAGCAACTCGTCTAGCCATATCCTTTTGCTCCCTTGAGCCGAGTCTTGATGATTTTCAGTAAGCATCAATTTGCTACTTCTACTTGTCCGTTTGCCTGTGGGTAAGAGGGTGAGAAATAGTGATTTTTTATTTCAAATTGGTCACAAAAGTCCCTGAAAAGTGCATTGTCAAAATGTCATCCGTTATCAGATACTAGTATCCTAGGTATTCCGAACCTGCATAAATTGTTCTTCCAAACAAAATTCTTAACATTTTACTGAGTGATTTTTGCAAGAGGTTCGGCCTCCACCCACTTGGTAAACTAGTCAATCCCTACTACCAAAAATTTCATTTGTCTGGTTCCTAGGGGGAAAGGATTTAGGATATCCAACCCCCATTGTGCAAATGGCCATAGGGTAATCGTTGGGATTTGATACTCCGACGATTGTCTAGGGACGTTGCTATAGTGCTGACACTGGTTACACACCTTGACATAAGCCTTAGCATCTGTTTGAATTGTAGGCCAGTAGTAACCTGCACGGACAACTTTATGGACTAGTGATCTTGCTCCTGAGTGATTCCCGCATACTCCTTCATGAACCTCCCTCAAAACATAGTTTGACTCGTTCGGAGCCAGGTACCTTAGGTAGGGCTGAGAAAAGCCTCGCGTGTATAGCACTTCGTTTATGAGGACATACTTGGCAGCCCTAACCCTTATCTTCCTTGCCTCGTCTTTATTTTCTGGAAGCCTCCCATCCTTAAGATAGATTAGTATTGGACTCATTCAATTTTCTTGTCCTCCTATTTGCTGTACATTTGAGAGGTTTTTGCTCGGCATGTATTGAATTCTTTCGTATTTGTCCATCATTGGGTATCGTCCTTCCGCTCCCCTCAGTGCCTGGCTTGTATAGTAAACTGGTTTCTAAATCCGTCCCTTTTCTCTAACCAATGCCAAGCTCACAGCGTGCGAGGACACTACCAAATACAAATATAATTCTTCACCAGGTATAGATGGGCTTAGCAACGGTGTCGTTGTGAGGTAAGTCTTCAGGTCTTGAAAGCCCTTTGACATTCGTCCGTTTGCTCAAATGCCTTCTTGAGGACTTTAAAGAATGATAAACACTTGTCAGTAGCTTTTGAAACAAACCTATTAAGGGCAGCAACCCATCCGGTTAGAGACTGGACTTCCATTATATTTTTCGGCAGTTCCATACTTAGTATCGCCTGGATTTTGTCGAGATTCACCTCAATTCCTCTATGTGAAACCATGAACCCCAAAAACTTCCCCGACGAAACTTCAAAAGCACACTTGCTTGGATTTAACTTCATGTTATACCGACAAAGTGTATCAAAGGTTTCTTGAAGGTCGTCTAGATGTTTCCTCTCATCCAAGCTCTTTACCAGCATATCATCTACATAAACCTTCACGTTTCGCTCAATTTGAAGACGGAACATGTGGTTAACCAGTCTTTGGTAAGGCCTCGCGTTCTTTAAACCAAAAGGCATTACCTTGTATCAGAATAACCCTTGATTAGTAATGAATGAAGTCTTCTTTTGATTTTTCTCGTCCATTTTTATTTGGTTGTAGCTTAAAAAGGCGTCCATGAAACTCAATAGTTTGTGACTTGCCGTTGAGTCCACTAGTTGGTTTATGCGTGGCAATGGACAGCTGTCCTTGGGACAAGCCTTGTTTAAATTGGTAAAATCTACACACATCCACCACTTGTCATTAGCCTTCTTTATCATGACTACATTCGCCAACCAGTCTAGATAATAAACTTCCCAGATGAACTCAGCACTAAGCAACTTCTGGACTTCTTCTTTGATGGCATTGTCCCGCTTAGGAGCGAAGACCCTCTTCTTCTAGCGCACTGATTTGGAGTGTGAACACACATTCAGGCGATGAGTAATGACACTTGGATCAATACCCGACATGTCCTCATGATTCCATGCAAAGACATCAATGTTTTTCTTCAAAAACTAGACCAGATTATGCTTTTCCTCATTCTCCATGCTTCCCCCAATTCTAGTAAACTTCTCGGGGCTGGTCTCGTCCAGAGGGATGTCTTCCAACACCTCAGTGGGTTCTGTTGTAATCCTCCTCTCGTCTATGCTCATTTTCTATGCGTGCTCATCCATTGCCAACATGCCTAAGTAGCACTCTCTGGCAGCTAGCTGATCTCCTTGTACTCGACCCACGCCATGCTCGGTCGAAAATTTGACGAACAAATGGTAGGTAGAGGTTACCACCTTCCAACTATTTAAAGTTGGCTGTCTAATAATAGCATTATATGATGATGAACAATCAACAACAAGAAAGTTTACCTCTTTGGTTAGCTGCTGCGGATACATTCCAACCACCACCGGTAATGTAATGGTGCCCACAAGCTACACCTTCATTCCTCCAAATCCCATCAATGGCGAATTCACTGGACGAAGTTGATTTCATCCTAGCCTCATTTGTTGGAAGGCGGGGTAATATAGAATGTTCGCCGAGCTGCGATTGTCTACCAATACCCTCCTGGTCGTATAATCGGTAATAAGGTAATGACTATTGCATTGTCGTGGGGGTGGTGAACTTTTTCAGCATCCTCGTTCATAAACGTGATGGCTTGCTCGTCCGCTTCCCTCATCTTGGGAGGTCATCCTGACAACTTAACATTTTGCACCACCTTTAGGTATGTCTTTCTCGATTTGGATGACTGAGCTTCTAAGGTTCCCCCTATGATAACTTTTATTTCTCCAAATGGTGGCCTTAAAGACTTTTCTACATTGGCCTTCAGCTTCTCGTCTTTATGGTCTCGTCCAAGGAAATTTCTCAACTTACCTTGTCTTATAAGATTCTCTATTTGCTGTTTAAATCAAAACACTCGTCCGTGTCATGCCCATGATCTCTATAAAAGCGGCAATACTTGTTCCTGTTAAGCTTGTTAGGATCTCCCTTCATTTTCTCTAGCCACTCCAAGTACGGATCATCCTTGATTTGCACAAGCACTTGCTCTAGTGGCGTATTCAAGGGAGTGTATTGTTGGTTTCTCGCTAAAGAACTCGCCTTCTTACTATCTCTATCCTTTTTCTTGTCTGCCCGAGACTTATTGGGACGAGGACCTTGATCGGGATAACACTAGTGACCTGCTTCCGAACGCTCTGCTCTCTTCCTCTTCTTAGCTATGATCGTGTTCTCAACATTTATGAAATTCTGGGCCGAATGGACGAGCTCGGCCATAGTCTGTGGTTCTTGTTTGTAGAGTTTATGGATAAACAAGTCAGAGTTGACCCCATTATGGAAGGTAGCCAATAACAACTTGTTGTCCATCTCATCCACCGTCAATGTTTCTCTATTAAATCGGATAATGAAGGACCGTAAACTCTCATTCTCCTCTTGCTCTATAGTTAGCAAACTGGAAGAGGAACGCTTGTGACGTTTTCCTCCAATGAAATTATTGACGAACAACTTACTCAACTCCTCGAATGAGCCCACCGTAATTAGAGGTATCTTGCTGAACCACACTCGTACTAGTCCCTTGAGGGTGGTGGAGAATGCTCTACACATAATTTCGTCCGGAACCCTTTGAAGGTGCATGGTAGTCTTGAAGGTAGCGATGTGATTACGTGGGTCGCGAGTTCCATCATATGCATCTAATGAGGGCATTTTGAACTTCGGGGGTTGACTATTGATGGAAGCCATGAAAGAGGGGTCCGTTTGGTGAACTAATTCATCCACGGGGTCGCCCGTCTCATGTTCTCCTTCATTTTATCCATGGCTTTTCTCATCTGGTCCATCTCCCTCTCCAAATGAGGCACTCTTCTTGAAGCAATACCCCTTGACTGATTCTCGGACTCAACGTTTTCCCCTCTTCCCTCTTAACTTTGGGCTCGCTTTTAGACATATCTTTCATAGCGCTGCCTCCTTAAATTGATATTCCTATTCAACTCTTGATTCTGACGGGTTAGTTTTGCCATAGCGGTAGCCATGGACTGTAAATGTTGGATGGAAAGCGGTTGCATAACAGGCGTTGACTGACGATCACGGTGGGGATTACTGGAAGCATCCCTACTCTCCTGGTAGCCCGGGCTGGTAGCCCTCGATCTTGTTTGAACCATTCAGCCTTTTGTCTGGGAAAATCGAACCGTTGAAAACAAATAATTAACAAAACGAAATGAAAAGTTGCTCTTTCCCACAGACGGCACCAACTGATGATGGTAGAGAAAATTAGTAGGCTAGATACTTTGAATTTGGAAGGACTACTGGCTATCTTGATGGCTTGAAAAAGAAAGAACAACGATCAAAGGTGACCGGGGTCACTGGCCAATAACCCTCCGATGGCAAAGTTAGTTTTTCTCTATTTAAATTTTGGAGTTTCAACTTTTTAGGAAATGTTCATACGTACCTTTGTCTGGTCTGAATGAGCATTTATATAGTATCCTAGAAACAGTTATTAGACTTGTAACCTCCCCTAGATTTGAGGAGGTGTAAGGGTTCAGGAATAACTTCCACAACTGTTTAGGAGTTATATTTTTCTCACATAATGGTCACTAGAAGTTAGGCATTTGATAAGGATTTCTGTTACACACTCAAGAGTTTTCCTAAGTGTCAAGGGCTCGTCCAGGGGTCCTCCTGTTGAGCGTACTTCGCTTCCAAAGGAGGTCGTTCTTCTATGGACGACCTTCCCAGGACGAGGTTGATCGCTCCCTTGGACGAGACGGTGCGGTTTTGTCAATCTTGGCCATGCGAGGCTCGTCCAAGCATCTTCCTGCATGGACGAGGTTCTTACAACTTTTGCTTTCCTGGTCTTGTCTTGGACGACCTTCATGGACGATATTGGAGTTGTATTTTATCATCCCCCATCAGAAATAATAATTTATCATCTGAGAGCTTGAAATTATTTTATTTTGTAATTAACCATAGAGTTTGATGATTATTTCTCTTTACATTAATTTTTCAAAGAGGATAATATTCCATAAGTATGAAAATCCATTAGAAACTGCATAGTTAATTTTTGGAACCTAGTATTGTTGACAAATTTTATATTGAAATTTTATTCAAGTTAAAGAAAAGTTTATAATTTAAAGAGAATTTGAGTGAGTTTCAAATAGATTGAAAATAAATAAATGAGTTAGAAGTGGTTTTAAATGGGTACTTTGATGTAGTTTCAATTAAAGAGACCCTTGATAAAAAAGTGTAAAAAGATAAACCTTATAACGCAAATTGATTCCTTATGACTTGAATTAGTCAAATTCTTGTATTTGATTATTTGAGGAGAAAAAAGAACCACTAAAAAGGATAGACACTATTCTAAATTTTATACATTCAATTTTTATACATTTTATGAGACTGTAACTTGTGCTTATATACAAAAACATTAAATAGCAATAATGATGAGTTGATCTTATCTAAATGAGTGAATTGTCACTTTGGCTTTTGTGTCAAGTATTATAAATAGGTCACTTGATACCAAAAATTAAGAATTCAAATTGGACACTTGATGCAAAATTAGTCTATAATTAGAAGTAGTTTGGATTTTAATTGTGCTTCGACTTTAATAATTGTATGGAAAATTCTTCGTTTACATTGTACTATTCATATAAGATTTACATTATAGACTAAACATTAAATCTTACTTGAATAGTAAAATATAAACTAATAATTTTTCATATTATATATGATATGATTAGCATTGTGATACAAGCACTCAATTGCCATGTGAGAAGAGGAAATATCATGTCATTTTTGTAAACCTTATATTTTCAATTAATTTTTGTATTTAATAATTTAAGACCAAAAAAAAAAAAAAAACACTAGAAACTAGAAAGTCTAAATTAGTAGTATCATTTGCAAGCAGTCATGCTGCCACTAATGGAGACCCTGCTACACTTATCGATGACTGCAGGGTGCTGTTGGGGGCAGATTCCTCAAGTCAAAGTGCAGCTCTGTTATAGGGAATGGTTGTGCAAATGCCTTAGCAAGAAAGGGAACCTCTTCACAATATGATTTTGTACCTTTTGATGTTCCTCCCTCATTTGTTTTGCCTTTCTTATCTTTTGATAACTCCGGTTTGTATTGTGACTGTGTCTGTAATATTGATACTTCTATTATCCAATTAATCATTGTAGAGAAGGAAAATTCCCAGCCTATCACAAGCTGACATGTCATGCCACCAAGTCCACAAAGTATGGCTAATTACAAAGCATCATATACTGCTACTGCAAATTTGCCAAATTCCATTAAGGTAAGAACATGAAAAGCATGCAAAATGCTAAGCGATGATACAAGCGAGTCAGCGCGTGTAAGCGATGATGTAAGCGAGTCGGTGCGTGTAAGCGATGACCCAAGCAATCCGGTGCGTGTAAGTGATGACACAAGCAGACCAATCAAGCTGTGACATGTGTTACCAATCAGATTCTGCCATGTGTCGCTCACCCACCCCCAAACTCCTATAAATAGAAGCCTTCCTAAGGCATTTAGACACATCAAGCCATCTAGAGCACAAGTAGCATCAAAGAAGCATTCAAAAGTATTGAAACTCTGCTGGAATCAAGCCTTGAAGCCTCCAGGAATTTCAAGAACTTCAACTTTGAATACGAAGAACATTTGAAGAAAAATCATTCAAATCATTCTCCTAGATCTCAGAGGTTACTAGAATCAAGCTCGAAAGCCTGTAGAAACCTCAACAAATCATAAATCAGTGAAGCTCTAAGGATCCAAGCCCCTAAAACCCCGAAGAACTTTCACCACAAACCTTCGAAGATGAAGAACACACGAAGAACACATGAAGAACGTGAATTTCTAACAAGCTCATGGCCAGAGATTCATTGTAATTCCGTTTCAAAAGATCTTCGATCCATCCTTCAGCCAAATTGAAGGATATTTTGTGTTCAAATCAAAATCATACCACAAATCTTTTAAGGAGATCGAATCAGGGGATCACTCTTTGTAATTACAAATTATTGTACCACACATTCATTAAATACAAATTCACATTTGAGAAACTATTTTACTTATATGATTAATTTCGAACTAAGAAATTTAGTCTTCTACAATCATTAATACCATCCAATTTATCAACCCAAAAAAAAAAAAAACTAGAAAGGATAAACAGTATAGTAAACCTTATGAATAAATGTTTGGGTAAACTACATAAATGGTCCTTTTTCTTTACATCAAATGTCAATTTGGTCCCTAACCTTTTAATTATGTCAATTTGGTTCATAATTTTTCAATGTTTTGTCATTTTAGTCCTTGCGATTATCTATTACAGGAAAAGTTTAATGTGTCAAACGGAATAATAAAAAATTAATTTACCTATCACATCAGTTGATTATTGTACAACCACGTCATATTAAATTTTTTAAACTAAATAGTGGTTCTCACATGAATTTAGTCGTTGAGAGAAAAATTAAAATCCTTAAAAACTCTCTCTCGTTATACTCTCTCATCACCCTCACTCTCACTTATCTGTCCCTAATCTCTAACCATACTATCTCTATTAAAACAAAAGTTGTAGATGGTAGCGGCAAGGACTAGAGTGGTTGGTTGCAGTAGAATTTTAGGCTCCTTTGTCCAAAGGCCTTTCACTAGCTAAAATTGGCTCATACTCTTTTTCAATGAATCCCCAATTTGGGTCTTTGCGTAAATCGATTAGATATCAAAATATTGAGCAAACAGAGCTTGAGAACCTGAAGAGCAAAGACCAAATGTCTATAGTTTCAAGCTGCTCTTCTCCAAACACAATCAAACTCCCAATAAGCCTTCAAAGATCCCAACTGAGACCTTTACAAGATGAAAATAGTTTGCAAGGTCAGCCTTCTCAAAACCCAAGTCAAGGTTTGTGGAACCATCTTATGGTGGTATAGCAAATTTGGCAGCAGAGAAAACCCAAGTGAGGAATACAAATACCAGTAGCTCTAATAGGAAATTAGGAATTCACCCAATGCTGCTTCCCCAAGTCACAAAGTTAGTGTCGATAATCCACAAGAGAACTTGAATTTGTTAACTCATGTGACAACAATTTAGTTTTTTTTTGTTTTTTGTTTTAATTTTAATTTTAATATGATGTGATGGCACAGTTGGCAATTGATGTGGCAAGTTAATTAATTTTATATTATTCCGTCAGAATTTTCCATCCAAAAGATAACAGCAAGGTTCAAAATGGCACAATATTGAAATATTAGGGACTAAATAGATACAATTGAAACGTTAGAGACCAAATTGATATATGGTGTAAAGGATAAGAGCCATTTATATAGTTTACCCTAATTTTTTTAGTAAGTTTTATTAGAATTGTGAAAAAAAGAGATATTTGGCATTATAACCAATTTGGATGGATGGGGAGTAGCCAACTACTTCGCCTCCCTCCCCATTCATCCAAATTGGCCATTAAGGTTTGGTTGAAACAAACAAGGGATTTGAGGAACAATGTAGAATTTGAACTTAGCAATGTTGAAATGCCATGTGAAATTTATAGTAGTTGAAAAAGCAAATTTCTGTAGGGGTGGCAAAATTTGACACTACTAACTACATGACAAGAAGTTAGTAGGTTATGAGTTGAGGTTTAATGAGTTTGTGTCTTATATAGGTTGACACAATTAACCTATTTAATAAACATGTTATATTTGAGAGTCCAACCTACAAAACCCGTTTAACTAAATGTCATTTTACCAATATACCCTTCAAAACCCTAGTTATATAAAATTATTAGTTGTGATTTATTTTGTTTGACATATTGTGATTAATTATTTGTGATTTTAAGATAAGTTTTAGTTTTGAATGTCTATTTTTAGTTTTCATAGTGCATATCAATTAGGTTAATACTAAAATTTGAATTATTTTTTTCACTTTGATAAAATCTGATAAATGGGTCAGCGTGACTAACCCATTTAATAAATAAGTTGTGCTAAGGCTAAGAAGTTCGGATCCATTTAATAAACGTGTCGGGGTCAATGTTGGTTTATATAGTTAAATACACATGGGTCAACACAATATGTGCACGACACGCTAACAAGAATTGTCACCCATAGATTTCAGCAAGTGGGAATGGTTATATAGCAACTGAATCTTTTTTCTTTTTTCTTTTTATGAGAAAATTTAACAACTAAATCTGGAGGTAAGCTTTTGTAGAATTTTAACTGAAATGAAATTAAAATTACAGTAATTTTTCAGTTATACTAATATTTTGTCTAAATCCCTTGTTGGATGGCATATCCTTCTCATGCATATTAAATTTTATGTAAATTTGATATAATTTATTATCTAATCCAAAACTCATTATTTTTTGTAAAATTTTAACATATAAAAATTATAATTCAAACCGTTTTTGGATGAGAAATTTATCAAGTTATAATATGTAGCATGTAAATATTGGAAAATTATTAGGTACTCCCGGAGTATCATAAATGTGTACTCCACTCTCTCACATGAATGGTGGGTCTCACCATAAATTTAATTAGGGAAACCCACCATTTATCACAGGAGAGAGTATGCATTTATGGTAATTTGGGAGTACACAATAATTTTTCCTAGATATTTGAAAAGCATATACGATAGGTATTCAGAGATCATATATATAATCTAAATTGTGGCAAGGTACATAAAATAATGATTCCTGATAGGCATGCTTTTGTTCAATTCTCCGTGCTTGTCTTGCTTAAGAACCGAAGAAGAAAAATTATATAGTGAAAAATAGTATTTTTTTTATTATCTTTTAATGACTCTTTGTTTTTTTTTTGGGAGAATTTTTACACCTCTGTTGGATGCTTTGAATCTAATTAAGCCAGCTTGATTATATTATTAGGAAAATTATTCTTTGAATGGCAGTTTAATTAGCAACAATTGTATAACCAATATTTCAAGTGAAAGTGTGAAAAAATAACGTGGACAGGCAATATGATCACAGAGGAAAACTTTAACAGGAAAAACCCTTCAGGGGTTTAATTATTTTGACAACACCATTGGTATAACCAAAATCAAGAAAATTTCAATAATGTCATCAATAAATTTTTTTAATTACAAGAATAGATCATATAGTAAAAAATAGAGTAAGAACATGCTACAGTTAGATTTTCAAAATATGTTGTAATAATTTTATGAATAAGTTTGTACAGCTACAACCAATTTTGGAAAAAACCCTTCAGGGGTTTAATGCTAACCACCCAATGGAAAAATCCATTAAATAAAATGGAATTACACAATATAGAATATTAATCCCAGTATTGTTACTTACAGTAGGACTTATTCACGTGACCATATAAAACTTCAACACCAGTTAAGCAAGATTAATGACCCACTTAAGTTGCCATCAAGCACTAGTCCTGCTTGAGTGGTCTCCTCATCAAATTGGCATTTAAAAAAACCTGTGTGCGTGTGATCATCACTACAAATTTGCCTATTAATTACTGAATCAAATAGGAATTAATATGCTTGAGTGAGCCCTAGCTTCGCTTAAGTGACCATGGTTTTGAAACCCGGATCGTTTAATGAACCGAAAAAGTGAGAAGTTCAAGATTTTTGAGTTTGAACCGAGGTTCAACCAAGGTCAAACTGTAACGTGTCATTTAATTTTTTAATATATTTGATACTTAAATTGGTTTATATTTATTAAATTTTCATTCCTGACCAACTAGATGTACGTGGCCGAAAGGTTTGCATTTTTTGGTTTTATCTTTCAGCCAACTCAATTAATATCCTATACAAATACATCGACTATATTTAGAAGTAGGCCTTGTTCCTAAATCTTGAATTAAGATGAAGAATAGTATTTATTACACAAACTATATATTTAACACACACACCCAAAAAGCAACTGAAAATCATTACAATTTTCGAAGTTAGAAATCATAACTTTAAGCCACAATTTCAATTGTTTTTTGGGATCAGTAAAAAATTATATAAAATAAATTTAACTTGAAGATAAACTTTTTTTAAAGGCCTGTTTGGTTAGGTTGTTTGAACAACAGTTTTCAGTGTTTAAACACTAAAAACTGTGGGCTCAAAAAAAACAACGTGTTTGGTAAGGGTGTTTTTTACTGGAGTGTTTGAATTACATTGCTCAGTTTAGGATGTTTAAACACCGAATTTAGAAAACTCCTCTTACCAGTTTTCAAACAGCATTGCTTGATGACACTTTTGTAAATACGTTGAAAACTATGGAGCCCACTTGATTAGATAACACATGAATTGACTTTTATCCCCTCAAATAAAAATATATATTAAATTGTATTGTGCTAGTAAGCATAAATAAATTAAAAAAAAAAAAATACATGCACACACATACCAAACACACAATTATATATTTTTTACACATGAAACATGTTATTTGAAACATGATACCAAACATATTTTTTGC
Organism: Castanopsis chinensis; assembly: GCA_032878915.1. Classification (NCBI taxonomy): domain Eukaryota; kingdom Viridiplantae; phylum Streptophyta; class Magnoliopsida; order Fagales; family Fagaceae; genus Castanopsis; species Castanopsis chinensis. The sequence continues at coordinate 17,567,332 of JAVQMG010000130.1, forward strand.
TTTATGAATACTGTAAACACGTGTTTTAACAACATTTTTTAAAACTATAGTTTTCACATTATTTTTAACAATGATACTAAAATCTCTCCTTCTTTTTTTTTTGGTTATAAAGACTTACAATAATTAAACCTTCAAAAGGGCCTAAATCTTGAAGGCTTAAGCAAGGCTTAAAAATCTCCAACTAAATGAACCCTAAGTCTCACAATGCTTAACTAATTCAAAACATTAATTTGAAGGGTTGTTGGGTGCCAAATAAGGAGGGTCATTTTTTGTTTTGACAAGTAATTGGGGAGGGTCAATCGCTAGTGTTTGCCAACTTCGTAACAATAAGCTAAAAGGACATAGTTTTGGAGAGATCCCAAATCCTGTTTAGAAGAGTTTAAAAGGAAAACATTGTCCCTCTCTTCTCACAATCTCTAAACATCACAACTTTCAACCATATATCTTGCACATATTAAGATAGATAATAATTTATCTACAATATTTTTACAACATTTTAATAAAAAAAAAAATCTGAAGTAACAATTTATTATTAGCTGTTATTAATAAAAAAAATATATAATTTTAGTAATAAGTTTAAATTAGAACCAACAGTGACTTATCACGTTGAATTTATTATGATAATACTGTTAAAATAATGGGCAAATAAGAGAATCGGTCAATATCTTTGTTTATATCTAAAATCCACGTCTCCTCCATTCATTTATAAATAGCAGTTGTTCAGTTGGGTATTTGGGCGAAATTGTGAGCCGAAGCTGAGCAATCTTTCCCACGCTCTCTCTCATTTGCTCTCTCTCGTCTCATAGCAGCTTCCTTTTGTGTCAAAAGGGATGGCTGAGAATTCAAGAATCAATGACAACCATGGGGTTGTTCTGAGTGTTGAGAATGATGGTATTACTCGTGATCGTCCTACCTTAGCCACCAAACCTAACCATGAATCGGGGTCCCATAACTCTATACCTTCCATGAAAAAGGTGTCTCGTCTGCGTGTCTCTTCTGCTTTCTTGCAAAAGGTAATTCCTCATCTTCTCCGAGTATTATTTCAATCAATATATAATTACTACCATTGTTTAAACTACGTTAAAAACGTAGGATTAAACTTGCTACACACAAATTGTTGCGTAATAAACACTACTCTAAAACATATGGCGCTTACATGTACACTCCTATATGTTTTTTTGAACATTCAGCTCAGCCTATGGCAACTTCTTCTGCCAAGTACAAATCTAGAGAAGCGAATTTTTTAACATGAAAAGGAAATTTTTTGTTGATGACAGTTGATCGCCGAGGTGTTGGCTACGTACATCATGATATTTGCCGGCTGTGCAGCGGTATTGACGAATTTGAACTACGAAAATGTGGTGGGTTTGGTAGGAATTTCAATGGTTTGGGGGCTGGTTGTGATGGCTCTGGTCTACACTGTTGGTCACGTCTCCGGTGCCCATTTTAATCCAGGAGTGACCATTTCTTTGGCCATTTACAAAAGATTTCCATGGAAGCAGGTACGCCAACCATTACCTTCTCTCTTCGAGTTTGTAGGTGAACAAACATACCAATTCTTGTGCCTATTGAGTGCAAGAAATCTCATTGGTACTTTCTTAACAGTTTTCTCAAAGAGCTTTGGAGACCAACCATTAGCCAAAACATGTAGTAATAATAATAAATAAATAAATAATTAATTAATTAAATAAGGACATTCCTTGACGGAAAGAACTCAAAATTAATTTACTATTCTATTGTTAATTAAGATCAAAATTATTGCTATATAAATCAAATTTATCTCTCTCTGATTTGATCTTTATTTTTTCCTTTTGTCTAATTTTATCATGTAGGTGCCTGCATATATATTTGCTCAAGTCCTTGGATCAACACTGGCAAGCGGAACCCTTCGGTTAATCTTCAATGGGCACGAAAACCATTTTTTTGGAACAATGCCAGCTGGATCAAACTTGCAGGCTTTTGTGACTGAGTTCATAATCACATTCATCCTCTTGTTTATCATATCCGGTGTTGCCACTGATCCCAGAGCTGTTAGTTCTTCACCTTTACATTGGTTCAATTTTTCCCTATAGAGTTACCAAACAAATTAGGATTAGCCAGTATGGTTGGCTAATAAAATTTTTTCCTACTAGCCAGTTAGCGTATAGCATCAAGAATAATATCAAGAAATCTGCCTAATACGTTAAGTTATAACATTAATAAGATTTTAAGCTTAACCATGTTGACAATTACCTATGGCTTGTTATATTTATACCCACTTGAAATATACTCTCTTGTTAATGCAGGTTGGACAGCTTGGTGGGTTTGTTGTTGGGTCTACGGTCCTACTTAACGTATTGTTTGCAGGGTAATAACTTAATCTTATCTGATTGAAATATATCATAAAAATAAATATGTTCACATTAATTAATTGGCACTCTTTTTTTCCTGATTAATCCATATTTCTTCATATTAATTATGCTAATGAAATTGGGATATATCCTACACTATTTGACAGGCCAATTACAGGAGCATCAATGAATCCAGCAAGAAGCTTGGGACCTGCAATTATACACAACAAATACAAAGGGTTATGGATATACATTATAGCACCCATTCTTGGGGCTATCTCGGGTGCATCGGCCTATAATATCCTCAGGTTGCCCGACAAGCCAGTGCCCGAGACCACCGAGGCTAAATCTTTCCTGACAGAGTCAAAAAAATAACTACACCAACTGATGAGTGTGAGAATAGGAAGAAATCTTTAATTAGATATATGGGTTAATTTTCTCCCTTTTTTTTGGAACTTGTATAGTGATTAATTGCTACGTAGCATGTACTGCTGGGCTTATAGTGCAACTGTGCAAGGAGGAAACCCCATTTTAGTCTGTTTTCAATTACACTATATTCTCACTTCATCATCAGTACACGCTTTGTAACGAAAGTTTACTATTATTGGTGTCATTTGAATAACTATGTAACTAAATGACTTCGAACGAGAAGGAAAAGGAAAGTCCTGCACATTATTAACGTGAGCTGTGAAGGGGAAGAGACAAAGTCAAAAGGGCATAAAAGCTGCGTGAATATAAAGTACGTCGCCATGTTATCATGTGGATAATAAATGCTGATAACAAGGCATCTATGCAAATGAATTTTTCTTACGAGAAATGTTAATGGATGTCTTGTGGCGTTTGTAGTGAATCTTTCTTTCTTTTTTTTTTTCTTTTTTTTTTTACACAATAGAATTATAGTCTACTCTAATCTAAGTTTATATGTGAAATTCTCTTTTAAAGACTTGAATCTTGATTTTTGCCCCTTACGCCTCACAAGCACTTATACTTGTGAAGTAACCATCGCATCAAGAGTGAAATAGTGCAGTGAATCATTTTTAAAAGGTTTTTGTAGGAAAAAAAATTAATATTTTAATAGCTTTTTCTATTTCTCATAAAAATGATGTCAAAACTTTCTTAAAATAGTTTATTAACAATTGCCTTAAAGACACCTGTTAACATGACCCTTATATTAAATAAGAAAAGTTTTCGAATGTCTTAAAGGTATTGGTTTATGAATTATTTCTAGAAACTTTTTATGAGGAAAAAAAAAATCTATTTTTTCGACTGATTTTTATATTTTTCACGAAAGTGGTATTAAAATTTTCTTAAAATAGTTCAAATACTCTAAGGTCATGCTTATCCTCCAATTGAATATCTTAACAACAATAGCTGGCTCCAAGAAAAAAGAATTAGTCAAAAAAAATTTTCTAGTCCAAAATTTCCCCTGTAACGATCAGCAAACCAAAGACAGCATACACATGGGTAAATGGTGCCATTTTCTAGCACTTGACATCAAGTAATAGAAGAGTCCCTAATTCCACAAACAGTGGCGACTCTAGGAATTTTGTCCAGGGTGTTCTTATTTCACTTTGAAAAAATTTTGGGTCATTTCGGGTGTTTTGGGACATTTCGGTAAATATTGGCCGAAATTTAAAATTTGGCAAGTATGAAGTTTATACTTAAAAAAATAATAATAATAAACTAATTTTTAAAACCAAAATAAATTTGCATTCTGTAGACCGAAAAATCTCAAAAGGAAAAAAAATTAACAAAAAAGAAATGAATTAATAAAGGTACTGGTACAATAAACTATAAGTTCATTTGAAATATTAATAAAATTATTAATTATTGTTGTTTAGTTGTTTCATAAATTTGTTTGTCTTTTATAAACTATAATTTGTTGTATTGTTGTTTAATTAATTATTAAATTATTAATTGTTGTTTAGCTTAACATAATTTAATTTGTTTGTCTTTTATAATGTATTAGTTAATTAAATTATTAATTATTGGTGTTTAGTTGCTTTATTCTTTTTTTTTACTAACTATTAGGAGTCTAGCACACACCCCATTGTGCGTTAATACACACCTCATGTGTGCACATACCCTTACCTCTGCATGCTTTTTAGTTCAAAATTTGTTTGGCATAAAATTTTTGAGGGTGTTCCTGATATTGCTGAAGGGTGTTCATTTTTTTTTAAGGGTAAACAAATAAAAAAAACTAAATTATTATATATATATAAAAAAAAAAATTCAAGCCAGGGTGTTCCTAGGAACACCCTGGCTTCTAAGTGGTGTCGCCACTAGTTTCGGTTGCAAAGTTTGTTGTTCAGAAGTGGGTTTGTTCAAAATACCGATCTGGTTTTTATTTTTCTGCTCAATCTGAGTTCTTTCTCTCATCTCACATTAGATTTTTAAAAAATCTTTTTTTTAACCAATCTATGGTATTTTTTGGGTTTTGGCTAATCTTGTGTGTTTGTGTTTGATGTTGCAAGTTGTCTCTTATGTGTGTTTGAATCTGTGTGTTTTAGAATTTAGGTACCTTTCTTTTTTCTTCTTTTCTTTCTTTTGCGTTCTTCAATCAGATTAACAAATAATTGATTAAGATCAAACGATTCTAAAGTCCACCTATATGTTTTTGGTTATTGAATTTTTTGGGTTTTTGTTTTTGTCTATTATTTCTCGGGATAAAGCTAAATCTCAATTTTTATAATTTTTAGTTTTTATTTATGTTGTTTTCCTTTTTTTTTAATTTAGCTAAAATTAATTTTAAAGATGACGTGCCATTTTTAAAATAATAAATAAAATATTTTATGATTATTTTAATGTTGCCGTCAGCATTTAATGTTCCAACGGTACACTCTATTTACCAAAAAGGCTATATCCGTTTTAGAGATGACAATAGGGACAAAAATGAAATCCCTTTTTGATTTTAGGGACTAAAAGCAATGAAAATAAAATTTAGGGACTAGAGTGAAAATCGCCTGAAAATATAGAGACGAAAATGTGTCTTCCGCCTAATTAAAATCTAACTTGCTTGAGGTGGGTTTGCTGGGTTCAACTTGCTTGAGATGAGTTTTTTTGAATTTTGTTTTGAGTTTGGATTGGTTGTGTTGTATTTTTGGATTGATTTGGTATTTTGAGGCTTTAGGATTTGATAATTTTGCTAGGTTTGAGAAAATGGTGATTTTGAGATTTTTAATTTTTGGATTTTAATTTCTGGGTTTATGTTCTTAGATTTGGGTCTGTGTCATTGTTGCTCTTATTCAAGACACACTTAGATTTCAATTCATGTGATTTTTGGATTATAATTCTGTTTATAATTTTTTTTATTTAGTTAAAAATTAATAAATTATTTTTTTTAATTTAGATGCTGATGTGGTACTTTTAATACCAAAATAAAATTTGTTATTATTATTTTAAGAGTTTCGTCTGCCATTTAGGATTTTGTTGTTAGGGTACTGATGTAAAGGACTAAAATGAAAGGTATTTTTCTAAATATGGACTAAAAATGGTGAAAATAAAAGATAGGGACTAAAGTGAGAATCGCATGAAAATATATGGATGAATATGCAGTTTTTGTCTATTATCATTCATGAGAGATTCTACAATCATTAGAAGTGTGTAGTTTGAGAGTTCTATAAAGTCCATGATTTTAAAAATCGGTACGGTTAAAGAACTGAAAAAGGAAGTGGTTACTGGTTTTGTGGTCCGACTGGTGGTCAACTAATGATGTCATAAATATTTAGTTAATAATTTTAAAATTATAAAAATAGTTAATAAAGTATATAATAAGATTATTACATATAATATTATGTTAAAAATATATATAACATATTTTTTTAAAAATTATGTGAGTTTTTACATCTTACATGTAGAAAAAAAAAACCAAATATAAATAAACAATAACCAAAAATTATTTTCAAAACATAACATTTAGTCATTTAGTGACACCTTTCTTTTAGGTTTATTTTTTTCCCTCAAAATAGTCTATATAATATGCACTCATTTTAAAGAAAAATTAAGTGAATTTTAAAATTGTTCACTTAATTAATTATTAAAACCACTATTTTTTATATTATAATTATCTTAATCATGGTTTTAAAAATTGGACCGAATCAGCCGGTTCAACTGGACACCAATTTGGTCCGGTTATATTTGGTTATTTTTATTTTCTACATGTAAGATATAAAAGCTCAGATAATTTTTTTTAAAATATGTTATATTTTTTTAACATAATATTATATATAATAATCTTATTATATATTTTATTAACTATTTTTATAATTTTAAAATTATTAATTAAATATTTATGATATCATTAGTTCGACCATCGGTCAGACCTTAGTTGGACTACAAAACCGGTAATCACTTCTTTTTTTGGTTCTTTAACTATATCAGTTTTTAAAGTCATGATCTTAATGAAATGCAAAAGTAAAACTTTAGGCTAAAGAAAATTAAAGTTGTGGCTGTCATTGATTCTCAAAAAACAAAAGAACAAAAATGTGTGGCTCTCATTGTGTTATTGACTATTGTGTGCAATGTGCACACTGAACAAATAGCAGAGGTAGAGCACGGCACGACACAACACAGTTTTACAAACTGTGCAAACTAGTCTCTCTCTTACAAACTAGAGGAAGCTCTCATAAGAAAAATGGATCAATTTAACTTCGTGTGTATTGCGGTCCTCCCTCACATCCAAACAAAGATTTTCAACCAGCTCTTCTCTCTATCTGTGAAGATGCGTATGTATCTGTGAAGATTTTCAACCATCTCTTCCTTGCCTCTCTCTTTGTGAAGATGTGTGTTTTCAAGCAAGGTTAGGAATTTGACTGCAAAATATGTGAGTCAAATTAAACGAACTTGTAAGGTGAAGAGAACCAATTAAAGAGACCAGCTGCTAACATGATTGGTAACCTATCAAGTTATTTAAGAAGGATAAATTCACACATGACAAAACTTAGGCAATGTCCGTTTGGAGAGAAAATAGGGAGGATGGAAAACTAAGGGAGGAAAACAGACATTTTCCACTGTTCGTTTGGAGAGAAAACTATGAAGGATGGAAAACTGGGAGGAAAATTTTCCTCCCGGGCCCACCAAAACTTTTCCTCCCAAATTGGGAGGAAAAGTCGGGAGAGAAAATGAGGGGCTGGGGGCATTTACTAAAATGCCCCCATCCCAGATCAGTAACGTTTTTTTTTTTTTTTTTTTTTTTCAAATGTTACTGAAGAAGGCGTTGAACCTTCTTCAGTAACGTTACTGTTACTGAACAGTAACGTTGATCCTTTCTTTTCTTTTTTCTTTTTTTTCAAAGGTTCAGTAACGTTTTTTTTTTTTTTTTTTTCAACGTTCAGTAACGTCGGGTTTTTTTTTTTTTTTTTCATTTCAACATATTACTAAATGTTGATCTTTTTTTAATTCATTTTTATTTTTATTTTTTATTTCAATATTACTATTACCAAGGGTATAATAGTCAATTTATACTCTTCCACTTTTCCACCCTCCCACTTTTCCACTCCTCCAACCGGACACACAAGAGGGAAAACTAAATATTTTCCATCTTCCCACTTTTCTATCCTCCCACAATTTTCCATCCTCCCACTTTTCCACTCTTCCAACCGAACATACCCTTAGAGAAACCAGGTAAAGAAATTGGCTTGAACAAAAAATTAATTAATTAATTACTCAAGTTTATGCTATCTCATATTTTCTTTCCATAGCTTTTCTTCATTTCCCCTTGTGGTTGCTGCCTCCTCTGATCCATTCCATCACGACCTACAGGAACAAGACTTTCCACATAAAAATCCGCACCAAATGATTTTGGAGCCCCTTCAATCCTCACTTTCTCGGCTCTCCTCTCTCTGATATTATACCAAAACAGCTTCCTCTTCTCCACTGCCAAAAGAACCTTATCACCACTCTTAGAATAAGCTAGAGGCACAATGTGTCCAAGAGGCCTTTTCAACCTGGAATCTGCAGAAACGTTGAATAATTTGGTCCAAGATTCCTTCACCCCATACTCTTTCATTACCCAGATATCAAAATAGACATGATTGTAATTCAATATCAAGCAGAGCCTTCCTTCCAAGATCCCCACATCCATTTCAAAGCCACTATCAACCTTACCAAGCAGAGGCAGTGGTACACTCTGAAACTATTCAACCCCAAGATCAAAAGCAACAATCAAATCCAGTCCAAATCCTGCAGATGCCACCCAATGCACAGCACCAAAAGCATGTACACCATACGCTCTTCTATAAAAAAGCAGATAATTAAGTTGAAAAAAACTTTGACCTCAGCATAAAAAAACTCGTCGTTAACATCTTGGGCAACAAATTGCACCATCCTCACCACCTTGTAATCCTCACTAATGGGGTCGCACCCAAATCCATAAAAAGCAAAACGACGAAGTGCAACATCACCTGGGTGCTCAACTTGCTCAAAAGCCAATCTCTGTGACTTCCTAGTTGATGGGTTCCACAAAGCCATTTCTTTCTCAGAATTAAAAACAGCAAGCAAGCCATTACATGACCCAAAAACTTCGGTTATATCCCCGATCACTCCCGATGGAAGGCTGAGTTTTTTGGCGGTTTGAAGCGATTCAAACTCCACCATGTACAAATACCATTTCTTGAGAATAACGTTGAGATTTGTTTGGGTGGCTAGGGAGTGGTTAAGCTGGAACTTGATGAAATCTGGACCGTCTATTAGGGTACACCAACGTCTGGACACGCATTTCAACCGAACGAGAGTTTTCACAGGAAGTTGTACAGAATTTCAGAAATCACATCAGATGGGAAGTTAGTGTTCAGAACCAGGTTAAGGTTAAGCAACATTTGGCCGAGGTTAGGGTTGGCTGCCTTTGGTAAGACTGATAAAGAAACGAAAGAAAAACGAAAATTCCTTTCAGCTATTGACCACAGAAAAACGGCTGTAGTCGACTTTGTCCCAGGTCTATCCATGCAGACAAATTTTCACGCATATTTTCTTATTTTAATCGTTACACATTTTTTTACTTACATTTATATCAAAAACACCTCAACAATATTATTCTAACTTCTCTACCAAACAAGCTTTTATAATTTTAAAATTAATAAAGTAAAACTAATATAAATTGTAAATATATAAACAAAGATCATGATACGAGAAAGACACATCAAGTTTTAAATTTGAGTAGTAATATGACTTTTTTGTAGTAATAATAAGGTGAAACTACATAATTAATCCCTGAAATTTACCCTATGTATATAATCGGTCTCTCAAGTTTCAAACGAGCACGCAATCGCTCGGACAAACTGCATAGGGTAACTTTTCCAAAATGAGCAATATGAGTCACCATGGCGGACATGTTTGGTTGAACTGGGGGTAGTGGGTCCCACATATTCGCGGACAACAAACTCACGCGATGCAAACCCCGAACATTGCCCTTTGATACACCGACAATTTTGGCGACTAATCAAACGTGCTATCGTGATTTACTTTAGTCTCGTAAATGAATGGAGTTTGTAGCCATCGAAGAAAAAAAAAAGTTAAAATACACGTATACACGTGCAAATTAAAGATTTATCTTAGACTCCCTTCATAAAAAATATTTTAAAAAAAAAGATTTATCATAGATAGAAGAAGAAATACGCAGTTGCGTTATAAAATGACCTACTCAATACCAAAAACATAATGATCAATTGCTCTCTCTCGCTGAGCAATCTTTCCCACGCTCTCTCTCATTTGCTCTCTCTCGTCTCATAGCAGCTTCCTTTTGTGTCAAAAGGGATGGCTGAGAATTCAGTAATCAATGACAACCATGGGGTTGTTCTGAGTGTTGAGAATGATGGTATTACTCGTGATCGTCCTACCTTAGCCACCAAACCCAACCATGAATCGGGGTCCCGTAACTCTATACCTTCCATGAAAAAGGTGTCTCCTCGTCTGCGTGTCTCTTCTGCTTTCTTGCAAAAGGTAATTCCTCATCTTCTCCGAGTATTATTTCACTCAATAATCAATATATAATTACTACCATTGTTTGAACTACGTTAAACACGTAGGATTAAACTTGCTACACACACATTGTTGCGTAATAAACACTACTCTAGAACATATGGCGCTTACATGTACACTCCTATATGTTTTCTTGACCATTCAGCTCAGCCTATGGCAACTTCTTCTGCTAAGTACAAATCTAGAGAAGCGAATTTTTTAACATGAAAAGGAAATTTTTTGTTGATGACAGTTGATCGCCGAGGTGTTGGCTACGTACATCATGATATTTGCCGGCTGTGCAGCGGTATTGACGAATTTGAACTACGAAAATGTGGTGGGTTCGGTAGGAATTTCAATGGTTTGGGGGCTGGTTGTGATGGCTCTGTTCTACACTGTTGGTCACGTCTCCGGTGCCCATTTTAATCCAGGAGTGACCATTTCTTTGGCCATTTACAAAAGATTTCCATGGAAGCAGGTACGCCAACCATTACCTTCTCTCTTCGAGTTTGTAGGTGAACAAACCTACCAATTCTTGTGCCTATAGGGTGCAAGAAATTTCATTGGTACTTTCTTAACAGTTTTCTCAAAGAGCTTTGGAGACCAACCATTAGCCAAAACAAGTAGTAATAATAAATAAATAAATAAATAATTAATTAATTAATTAATTAAATAAGGACATTCCTTGACGGAAAGAACTCAAAATTAATTTACTATTCTATTGTTAATTAAGATCAAAATTATTGCTATATAAATCAAATTTATGTCTCTCTGATTTGATCTTTATTTTTTCCTTTTGTCTAATTTTATCATGTAGGTGCCTGCATATATATTTGCTCAAGTCCTTGGATCAACACTGGCAAGCGGAACCCTTCGGTTAATCTTCAATGGGCACGAAAACCAATTTTTTGGAACCATGCCGGCTGGATCAAACTTGCAGGCTTTTGTGACTGAGTTCATAATCACATTCATCCTCTTGTTTATCATATCCGGTGTTGCCACTGATCCCAGAGCTGTAAGTTCTTCACCTTTACATTGGTTCAATTTTTCCCTATAGAGTTACCAAACAAATTAGGATTAGCCAGTATGGTTGGCTAATAAAACTTTTTCCTACTAGCCAGTTAGCGTATAGCATCAAGAATAATATCAAGAAATCTGCCTAATACGTTAAGTTATAACATTAATAAGATTTTAAGCTTAACCATGTTGACAATTACCTATGGCTTGTTATATTTATACCCACTTGAAATATACTCTCTTGTTAATGCAGGTTGGACAGCTTGGTGGGTTTGTTGTTGGGTCTACGGTCCTACTTAACGTATTGTTTGCAGGGTAATAACTTAATCTTATCTGATTGAAATATATCATAAAAATAAATATGTTCACATTAATTAATTGGCACTCTTTTTTTCCTGATTAATCCATATTTCTTCATATTAATTATGCTAATGAAATTGGGATATATCCTACACTATTTGACAGGCCAATTACAGGAGCATCAATGAATCCAGCAAGAAGCTTGGGACCTGCAATTATACACAACAAATACAAAGGGTTATGGATATACATTATAGCACCCATTCTTGGGGCTATCTCGGGTGCATCGGCCTATAATATCCTCAGGTTGCCCGACAAGCCAGTGCCCGAGACCACCGAGGCTAAATCTTTCCTGACAGAGTCAAAAAAATAACTACACCAACTGATGAGTGTGAGAATAGGAAGAAATCTTTAATTAGATATATGGGTTAATTTTCTCCCGTTTTTTTGGAACTTGTATAGTGATTAATTGCTACGTAGCATGTACTGCTGGGCTTATAGTGCAACTGTGCAAGGAGGAAACCCCATGTTAGTCTGTTTTCAATTACACTATATTATCACTTCATCATCAGTACACGCTCTGTAACGAAAGTTTACTATTATTGGTGTCATTTGAATAACTATGTAACTAAATGACTTCGAACGAGAAGGGAAAGGAAAGTCCTGCACGTTATTAACGTGAGCTGGGAAGGGGAAGAGACAAAATCAAAAGGGGATAAAAGCTGCGTGAATATAAAGTACGTCATCATATGGATGATAAATGCTGATAACAAGGCACCCGTGCGAATGACTTTTTCTTAGTAGAAATATTAATGGATGCCCTATGGCATTTGTAGTGAATTTTTTTTTTTTTTTAAATACAAGATATAATTCTATTGTACTTTAATCTAAGTATATATGTATATGAAACTCTTTTTTTAAAACTTAAATTATGGTTTTTGTCCCTTACATCTCACAAGCATTTATATTTGTGAAGTGATCATCGCACTAAGAGTATAAAATTGTGCACATTATTGGCGTGAGCTGGGAAGGGGAAGAAACAAAGTCAAAAGGGGATAAAAGTTGCGTGAATATAAAGTACGTCATCATGTTTATCATATGGATGATAAATGCTGATAACAAGGCATCCATGCAAATGACTTTTTCTTAGGAGAAATGTTAATGGATGTCGTGTGGCATTTGTAGTGAATCTTTTTTTTTTTTAATACAAGATATAATTTTACTGTACTTTAATCTAAGTGTATATGTACGTGAAGTTCCCTTCTAAAGATTTAAATTATGGCCTTTGCTCCCCACAAGTACTCATACTTGTGAAGTGACTATCGCACTAAGAGTGTGAGATAGTGCAGTGAATCATTTTTAAAAGGTTTTTGTAGGAAAAAATATTAATGTTTTAATAGTTTTTTCTATTTCTCATAAAAATGATGTCAAAACTTTCCTAAAATAGTTTATTAACAACTGCCTTAAAGACACCTGTTAACATGACCCTTACATTAAATAAGAAAAGTTATCGAGTGTCTTAAAGATATTGGTTTATGAATTATTTCTAGAAACTTTTTATGAGGAAAAAAAAAATCTACCTTTTCAACTGATTTTTATATTTCTCATGATAGTAGTATTAAAATTTTCTTAAAATAGTTCATTGACAAATACTCTAAAGTCATGCTTATCCTCGAATTGAATATCTTAACGACAATAGCTGGCTCCAAAAAAAAAAAAGAATTCGTCAAAAAAAAATTTTCTAGTCCAAAATTTCCCCTGTAACGATCAGCAAACCATAGACAGCATACACGTGGGTAAATGGTGCCATTTTCTAATACTTGACATCAAGTAATAGAAGAGTCCCTAATTCCACAAACTCACGCGAGGCAAACCCCGGACATTCCACTTTGATACACCGACAATTTTGGCGACTAATCAAACATGCTATCGTGATTTACTTTAGTCTCGTAAATGAATGGAGTTTGTAGCCATCGAAGAAAAAAAAAAGTTAAAATACACGTATACACGTGCAAATTAAAGATTTATCTTAGACTCCCTTCATAAAAAATATTTTAAAAAAAGGATTTATCATAGATAGAAGAAGAAATACGCAGTTGCGTTATAAAAGGACCTACTCAATACCAAAAACATAATGATCATCTCATTGCTAAAAAAATGTTTCCATGAATGCCTGTTTTGTGTTAAATTGCAAAGGTCTTGTGGATTCTTTTACATATGTAGCTTGTAGGTTTGGCTTCTTCTAGAGTTGTCAATGGCAAAAAGCCAAAACTAGTCTTTCGTGTGGTTTTCAAAAACCAAACACATGCTTTCATTAAAGTGATGTGGAGGCTACAGCCATCTGAGCAATTGTAGCTCCATTTGGAACATGGTCAAAGTAGCAACAAGCAAAGACATAACCCTCAAAACAATCGGCTATTCTTAGCTATTCTCTATAGATTGACCATTCGCACAGTTAACATAGCGTGAAGGATATGATATAAGTGTAAATAAAATGGAGAATAAAATGAAGAAAGAACTATACCATGCTTACAGTAACACAGTCTTCAACAGTCTGAGTCTGTTTGTCACAACAAAAATCTAGTAATCCTAGGATGAGTGAAGATTGATAGGACGGTCTAATAAATAATAGGTACATAATTCAAAGCTTTTCCACACTTACAGACACGAGAAAGCTCCATGTTAAGCTTTTTCTTGATTAACATGAAATTTCTTTTTTGTGGATCTGTTTGATCATGGCCACAGATGTTGCAAATAAAGTCGTGAAATTAGGCATACAAATTGGAGGCTTTCATGGGACTTCCAAGATAGACTTTGTCACGCTAGAGAACTCCCATCTAGATTTAAAATTGGATGGTTGGTTCCTATGTGAAGTTATATTGGGATTCAACAGTTTGAGCCTAAAATTTCTTCTTTCGCCTTAGCATAATCTCACTCCATGAACTTTTAACTTCATTTTGTTCAATTTGATCTATAATAGAATTCAATATGTGCTCTCAAAGTTTTAGCATTCAAATGTTAAACATGAAAGCACTGTCAGAAGAAAAACAGTTGTCGATATAGGCATGTAGAACTGTACGAGGTATCTATTTGAATGATACTTGTCCGATACCAAGAAAGATGCTTCGGCCGTAAAATGTATAATGGGCCAGCAAGCTCCTAAAAAGGATACAAATACACGAGTGGATACCATACTAAATGTAGTACTAGAATTCTTTCATAAATAGACATGACCATCTTAAGCAATCACATGTGTAACTTTTTAGAGACTAGGAAAAGATCAAGGAATAAAATAACCAAATGAAAGAAGCTAACAGGCAATAAGGATGGTAAATACATGAATGGCTCAACTTGACAGCTTCCGGTGGGGAAAATGTAACCCGCAATTGACTAGGAAGAATCGTTGGATGGACCAAATTAAGTCTCATCAAGTGTCGAATGGTATTGGTCAGTTTCGAGTTTTGTTACCGAGGCTGAGATTTGGTCGGATTCATCGAGATTTGGCTGGCTCCGTCGACATCTAGCCTAAAGTTCATTGGATCTCGAAGGATTTGGACTAGATCTCGATACTCGACAAGATCTCGATAAATCTGAGAGAGAGAGAGAGAGAGAGAGAGAGAGAGAGAGAGAGAGAGAGAGAGAGGTTGGGGTTAGCAATGGTAGTTTTTGGTGAGAGACCTTCGGTCGATTTGGTTTCTGTTGGGTTTCAAAATGCAAAACTGTCACTCAACCCGTACCCCTCAGGGTCTGACATCAAAGACTTGTCGTCGACCGCAAGTTGCTCTAATTGAGTCAATCTAATTCAAGTGGTGTTGGGTCAGTCAGTTCTGGTGGGTTTCGAGTTGTGGATATCCCTATTAGATATTGGATTCTTTGTTAGGGTCCATCCTTTGGTGTAAGGATAAAGTTTCGAATTATAGGGTCCTTTGGTGTAAGGATAAAGTTTCGAATTATTTGGTCCTTTGGTGTAAGGATAAAGTTTCGAATTATAGGGTCAGTCGGTTCTAGCAGGTTTGGAGTTGCCATGGACAGCCCAAGTCCAACATTAAATACTTTGTCAGGGTCCATCCTCAAGTGTAAGGAAAAAGTCTCGGATTGGACTACTAATTACTAGCGCACGGGTAAGTCTATGGAGCAACAACTTCATGCAAAAGATGCTGAAGGGTAAGACCCACCCAAACCATCTCACACGAATAAGGGCTTGAAAAGGCTTTAGCTTTTTTAAAAATTGTAGTTTTCTCAATCAGATAGTAAGTTGTTAAAATAAGAATATATATTACCCAAGAATTCCAACCACTCGTACAACCATGCTGATGTCCAAAGTCCTTGGTGGAGAAGGCTGCTGTGATTATTCTTTCATACTTATCACAAAAAAAAAAAAAAAAAAAAAAAAAAAAAAAAAAAAAAAGGCTGCTATGATTAAATTGGAACCAGAACCACAAGCATAGAATCTATAAATCACCATTTAGAACTAACAAAAGAGATACTGTCTATTGAACTAATGACTAATGAAATATGTTTTGGAAGCATTCCAACTTAAGTTTCAATGGCAGGCTAAATGGCTTACTAATAATATTCCAGGATATTTATTTTTATAAGTAAGAATCTTTATTCTTTAATAAGATTGTTCGATCAGATTTACTTATCGAAAAATAAATGTTAGAACACATTTACTTATCAAAAAAGAGAACAAAAAAAGAAAAAAGAAAGAAAGAAAGAAGATCGTTAGAACAGATCAAAGGAAGTTGAGTCATAATTGAGGTTAGAAAGCAACTAAAATCCGAATTGGCCATGTCCCTACTGCTCAATGATTCATTTTCATTTCCCTTTTTCTACTTTCAAGGTCTGATAAGTGAAAACTAAACCTCATACATATCATTTTGGAGGATCTAGAAAACTTCGGTGGAACCTTAAGGTAATCATTAGGAAGAGGAAGTAAACCCCATGATATATATATTTTATGTGCCGTATCAGAGGATCTATGCAGAAGGTATGAATCTTGAACATATAGTAAATAAATTGCCAACATTCAAATCCATCTTTCCCAACTATCAAAATATCAAAAAAAAAAAAAAAAAGATACGCACACATTTTAAGGCCATATCATCCCCAAAGTAATCTTATCAAAAACATTATTTAATGTGTTCCCTACATTGTAAGGTATTATTATTTCGATTGACATTAGTACGTGTAAAAGATACTTTCTGATGGACCAGTCCTTTTCGTACAGGTGTAAATCTCTAGTACGTATATGTAGGACCAATCGTTTTCATCTTTCCCGCTCTAGATGTTGACTGAAACATGAAAGACCCAGTAGTGGTAACTTTCAACACACCAGCAAGCAAATCCGTGTGATCGAAACAGTTTCTGCACTAAAATTTGCTAACATTGGACCATATTCTGTCCAGAGTATAATCGACAAACAAACAGCAGTAGGTCTACACCACTCTACATGAGCCAAATTAATTTCTGATGAGCAACCCTGACTCACATAATTTACATGCAAAACCAACCTATGAAACAAAACTAACTAACATGGATGAGTAATAAAGTAATAAAATTTCACAAACCATACTTGATGCCTAATAAGTCTCATAGCTTTACCAAAAGACCATAAAGTTTTATTGCTAGAACAATGTTCATAACTTATGAGTTCCAAAGAATTTTTGGTACACTAGGCTTACATCTTCACCAAGAATTTTGTTATTAGATCTGTTTACAACTATTTCCAGTCATATTAAACTAAATACAACATTTTGTATTGCTTTTTCTACATTGCGTAACATTTCACAAAACCATTGTTCATTTGCAAACTAATTAGAGAACAAACAGCTACTTGGATCATATACAAATGTTAATTTAATTTCTCTTTCCAACATACATGTAAATCATACATCATTGGTAATTAAAAATGTACATGGTCTAAAAAAAAATTAAAAAATGGTCAAAAATCAAAGTTAGGATGCCATACCGAATGCGACTCAGAGTTAAGAGAACACTGGGCTCAACCAATGAGAAATAAAATCCTTTTCATCATTATCATCAGGTCTGCACAAGCCACGTTCTCAACCTTGTACCGGGGAACTGCTTCTTGTAGCACTACTGCTAGCAACACCACCTTGTACTGGGGGACTGTTTTGTGTAGCACTATTGCTAGGAACAACATCCCTTGGCCTCACCTTTGGAATAATAATAGATCGACAACAGACAAGAGTAAACAGCAACTGCATCATAAATGACATTATGCTGATCCATATAAATATAGTCTTCTTCCAATACCACATAATTCTTTTAAACAGGGGAAGTTCTGACTCAAGGATCAAAGAGGCATCATATAATTCAGGGATACCAGCACCAGGGTGGTACTCTGCTCGTTGTTCAATTGTAACCTTTAAGCAGGCAGTAGGCATTTCTCCTTCAGTAAAACCTCTAAACTTCAGACTCAGAGTTTGTGATTCAGATACATAGCCAGCAACAAGAGGAGCAGCCTTAAGAAAAGTCAGAAGAAGACGGATAGGCTCACTTTTATATTGTAACATGCATGGATGGCTTGAACTGGCAAGAGTTTTACCACTAGCAGAGAGGAAGTCTACTCTGACCTTCAAAAGAACATTAAAAAAAGTCACAAAAAGATTCATCATATATGGATAAAGACACCAAATGAAAATCAAACGACAGAGTCATGAATTAAGATCACTAAAACAGTCCAATCTCTGCTACCAATATAATCCCTCCCCCCTCCTCCAAAGAAAAAAGAAAAAAAAAAAAAAAAAAAAAAAAACTTGAAACTATACAATGAAGAAGATATAACTCTTAGAGAAATAGCATTCTACCCTCTAGTCAGAGTTTCAGAAACTGCACAGTTTTGTCAGTGTCCAGAGTGCACCTGAATTATTTCCCTTTAAATTTTAAACATGGTACCAGTTATCTATATATGAATGTCTATGGTAATACCTGTGTCAAGGGGAGATCTGAACAGTTTTACCATCAATAATGCCAGGGTGAAATGATGATAACTCCCATCTCCTGTTTGCTGGTGACACTCGTTTAGTGTAATGCAAACTCCTCTCAACTCCACCACTTGAGATGTTTCTTCATCTTCTTTGAGGTGGTTTCGAGCTTAAGGATCATTTTGAGTAAGTCTGAAATTGTACCAGTCGGAAAGGACTGAATGTTGACCCATTGGCTTTTAATCTTCAATGTCATGTCTCAGCCCTAGCTATGAAATATTTGGGTTTGCTTTTGGGAGCTCACTATAAGGCTAGGCATGTATGGGACTCCATCACTGGGAGAACGCATAAGAGGTTGGCTATTTGAAAGAAATTGTATAGTTTAAAAGGGAGGAGACTCACTCTAATTAAAAGTACACTATCTAGCTTCCAACTTCTTTCTCATCTTTATCCCCATTGCCTGCAGGTGTGACAAACAAGTTGGCAAAAGGTACTTTTTCTGTGGTGGAATGAGTGAGGAGTTCAAGTTTAATTAGTCAATTGAAATGTACATTGCCGTCTGATTTGTGATGGAGATTTGGGGATTAAGAAACTAATTCCTTTTAATTAATCTTTGCTTGGGATATGGCTATGGCGCTATGAGGTTAAAGAAACTACGTTGCGGAGAAGGGTGATAGATTTCAAGTTAGTCAATACCTAGGGGAGTCCATGCACTAATGAGGTTAGAGGGCCGTATGGCGTGGGCTTGTGGAAGAATATTAGAGGAAGATGGGACAGCTTCTCACTCGTTATCAGATTTGCAGTTGGTTATATTTCTAAAAACTTTTCGGGTATTATCTGTGGAATGATGAGACTACTTTTAAAGAGAAATCTTAGTCTTTTCCTAATTGCCAGGAACAAAGAGCCTAAGGCGGAAGATTATTTGGAGTACAAAAATGGATTTTTTTTTTCCCTAGAATTTGTTATTCATTATAGAGTAGCAAGATTGGGAATTTTTGTCTATGGTTTTACTTTTGAATGACATATATGCTATGAAGATTCATCATGGGTAGATGAGTAAATCAGAACAAAGCCCTTCAAAATCCTAAGGCTTTCAAGTGAATACAGCATCAAGAGGAGAGAATCCTTTCCACATTTGGAAAGTCTGTGTGCCACCTAGGGTGGCTTTTTCTAGTGATGTCTGAGAACCAGACCACGGAAAATCTAAGGAAGCAATGGTTTGTTCTTATGCATTGGTGCTTATATGCAAGAGACATGGAATGTGTGGCTCATCTTTCCTACAATCTGTGGTGGGTTAGGAATTGTGGTGAACAGTTGTCTGTTTGTTTGGTGTTTGTTGGGTAATACCTTCTTCAATGTTGGATTTGTTATATCGTTGGAAAGAATGTCTTGTCAAGAGAAGCAACGGGGACGTGGAAAGTTGTTTCTTTGTGTTTAATGTGGTGCTTTTGGAGAGAATGAAAGACACACCCTTTTGAGTTTAAAGAGATACACACAACAAAGTCAAATTTTTTATCCTTGAAACCTTTTTACAATTGAACTTCAACTTCTCAAACTTTCTCCATGGTAGATTTTTTAGAGTTCCTGGATACTTTACGCTTCCTATAACCTTTGTTTAGCTATTTATTATTTACTTTTGTTTTGGGATTTTCCTTTGTTTGCTTCCCATGTACTAGGGCTGCGCCTTTTTTGTGCTTTTCTTTTAATGGAATTTTTAATGACTTACCAAAAATGAATGTCCATGATGATAGATTGAATTGTTCTAAATGAATTCTTTTTACTATATCCTTTTCTTCAAAAGACGGTAAGAGTTCACATCATCCATTTTCAAATGCCACTACCGAAGTAACTCTCACACAATCTCATCCAAATGTCGTTAACTATTATCACCCATATCCATATCACAAGTTCTTGGTGATCTTATTAATTTCAGACTATTTCTCACCGCTTAAACAATATAACAACATCTCAAACCTCAAACACTTGCTTTAGTTACAGACATCTCTCAAACTCATCCTATGATGCCAACGGACTTCACACAATAACAATTAACAACAAAGCGCAGTTAACATAAACCAATTATAAAAGAGAATTACACAACTAACATGTGAATGTGTTTTCCTAAAGACTCTAGAGTTTATATTCCTAAATTTTAACAATGCAAGTCAATGAATCATGTAAACTAAGCAAAGAAGAATACTATCATATCCGAAAAAAATGTAAAACTCATTCCACACTCAATGAATCATACAAAGTACCTGGAAAACCCCGAGATTTCGATTGTACTCAGACTCCGGCAACGTCAATGAAACCATGACCTGCAACCTATGAGTAGGAGGTATAAACCCTATCCCTCCAATCAATTCCTCACAATGCTCGCCACAACCAATGCCTGTACACGGCACAATCGGCACATACGCCACCGGACTGGGCTTAACGTAATTGAAATTCAACACCTCCTTAATCTGAATCGGCTCCTCCACCAAGCACCTAACCAAAACGACGCTAAAAAGCGCCGACGACACCAATAGAGAGCACAAAACGACGCAGACATAGGCCGACGACAGAATCCCCCATCCACACCGCACCGCGACATTCCAAACCCACTGGTTCTCCCTCAGCCAAGAGCTTAGGGATTCGGGTTTGAATTTGGAGAGCTTTTGGCTCAGATAGTCTGTGCCGCGACGCGCCGTTTGGTACGGATTGGTGATGACAGTGTACGAGTGATAGAGAAGGAAGAGAGGGAAAGTGGTGAAGGTGATGAAGAGATTGATTTGGAAGGTAATGGCTTTGATTACCAGTCCGGCTATGAATATCAGCCAATTGAATGATAGATCGCTGAGTTCCGCTGCCGAGTCAGCCGAGTCGGTAGCGGCGTCGGCGGCGGCGACGACTCGGTTATCGGTTTCGGTGGTTACGACTGAATTTTCACTCTGAACTGGCTCCGGCTTTTCGTTTATCTTCTCGTTTTCGGTCAGGTTCCGAGAAAGCCGATACCGCTCGCGGAAGGTGGAGGAGTTGAAGCTGGAGGCTTTGGAATCGTCGCCGGAGAATGAGCGGCGAGAGAAAGATCGGCGGCGGAGGGTGGGGGAGGAGGAGGAGTCGGCGGAGAGGAGAGCGGCGGAGGAGGAGGAGGGGGAGGAGGCTGAGGCTGAGATTGAGGTGGAGCATTCTGATTGGGGAGCGAGGGAAGAGGGGCAATCGTACAAGGGAAAGTCGTCTAGGGCGTCCAGGAAAACGACGTCGTCGTCGTCTTCTTCGTTGTTTGAGGTGGCGGTGGTGGTTGCGGTTTCCATTTGAGAGAAAAAGACTTTTAGACCATTGATAGAGTCGGGGATGGGATTCTTCGAATTGTTTTTTAGGCTAGTTTTATGTTTTTTCTTTTTTATGAATTTTAAGGCTAGTTCTGTACTGCAGAAACTAGACAAAGTATAGTAAGTGTGGGTAGTTTCATCTGATTCTGACCGTTGAAAAAAGAAAAATAAAAAAATCTATATCTTTTTGTAAATACACATTTTTGTGTGTTTACACTTTAGAGCAATTGCATCAGTCTGTGTAAAATTTTCATCTATTTTACACGAAAAAACCTACTTTTGCTATTTTACATTCTCACTTTTACAATACACCCACACCAGTTCATTTATTTTACACATCTTTTAATTAAATAATCATTTTCTTCTCATTTTTTATTATTTTTCCCCAACCACCCCTATAACACGCGCGCGCTCTCTCTCTCTTTTTCATTTCTGAGTTGTTGCTCTCTCTCTCTCTCCACACCTATCTCTCCCTCTCCATCAACTCTCCCTCTCCATCCCTCTCCATCAACTCTCCGATCCACCCTCTCCATCATCTTTCCCGCTCCGATCACCATCTCAGATCGGCTATCCCTCTCCGATCCACCCTCTCCATCAACTTTCCCTCTCCGATAACCATCTCAGATCAACTCTCCCTCTCCGATCCACTCCCCGCGGCGCCGATCCACTCCCCGGGCCGCCGATCCACCATCCCCGCGGCGCCGATCCACCATCCCGCGACGCCGATCCACTCCTCGCGGTTCCGATCCACTCCCCGCGGCTCCGATTCGCGATCCGCGGCCCCGATCCATCATTCCCGCAGCGCCGATCCACTCCCCGCGACGCCGATCCACCATCCCCGCGGCGCCGATCCACCATCCCCGCGGCGCCGATCCACTCCTCGCGGTTCTGATCCATTCCCCGCGGCTCCGATTCGCGATCCGCGGCCCCGATCCATCATTCCCGCGGCGCCGATCCACTCCCCGCGGCCCAGATCCACTCCCCGCGGCTCCGATCCACCATCCCTGCAGCCCGATCCACGATCCCGCGACTCCAATCTGTCTGTGTATCACTTTTTTTTTTTTTTTAAGTGTATCTTTGTTGTTTGTCCGTGTGGGGTGTGTGTATCTCTGTGGTTTTTTTTTTTTTTTTTTTTGAGCGTCTCTGTTGATTTGTCTGGATGTTGAAGAGGTTGTTGGGCAAGGAGAAGAGAGAGAAAAAAACGAGCGAACGGAAATTAATAAATTATTGTATACACAAGCTACAGTGCCCGTGTAAATTTACACGGGTACTGTAGCAATGTAAAAATTATAGATGATTTTAGACAAGTATACACCCACTGATGTGGGCAGTTTTTGGCTCAAAATGTGTAAAATTAATAATTTTTTATCAGTTTACACATTTATACATCATTATGCATTCACTGATGTGAATGCTCTTACAAGGCAAAGATGAAAGAATTTTCCCAATATTAAATTAAGAAATTCATACATCAGTATTCACACCGGACTATGGAGAGTAAAAACTCAAGACACTCCTCTAATATTATAGTTCTAGCCAGAGGTTGGATATTATCTAGACAGTCGAAACTCGAAAGTCAAATGTACCTAAGTGCCCGTTTGGTTGGGCTTTTTGAAGCCAAAAGCTGACTTTTTATAAGAAGTGGGCCAAAATTCCTGTTTGGTTAGAGTAAAACGCAACTTTTTAGAAAAAGTTGCGTTTTACTCCAACAAAGAAATGCGCAAGCCAACTTATGGAGGCTTTTCGGTCCACAATATAAAATTTGCTGGGTTTTTCAATAGATCCGTTGGAAACATGATGGATTGACGAATTTGCCCTTCAATAAAGGGCAAGGTCTTCAGCTCTCTCATTCCACTCATCTCACGCCTCTCACGCTTCTCACGCACCAAAGGTTCTTTCAGCTCTCTCATTTCCCTCAGCTCCGACCTCTCTCATTACGCCTCTAACGTAAGTCTTCTTCCTCTTCTTCTTCTTCTTTCTTCATCTTCTCAAATGGGTCCTCTGTAATTTTTTCCTTTTAATTTTTTCCTTTTTTCCTCTGTAATTTTATTTGAAGGTTTCCTGATCCGATCTGCTACCCAAGCAACACCGATCCGATTTGCTACCCAAAACCACTAAGCAACATCGATCTGCTACCTAAAACCACCAGGTACCAACACTGATCCGATTTTTTTTTTTTTTACGCCTCTTGCCGGGTACTGAAAAAATGTTGTGGGTACATGGTTCGTAATTTTTTTTTTTTTTTTTTAATTTTTGTGGATGCTCTGTAACACTAAGGAGAAATTTTTTTTTTTTTTATTTTGTGGATTCTCTGCCTTAAAACACTGATTTGAAATTTTTTTTTTTTTTAATTTTGTGGATGCTCTGCCTTTATGGATGAACAAGCAAAGAAGGTGATGTGGGTCCTCCGACCCACCCAAGGCAAAGCATCCACAAAAACGCAACTTTGTGGATGCTCTGTAACACTGATCTGATTTTTTTTTTTTTTTTTTTGTGGATGCTCTGCCTTAAAACACTGATCGGATTTTTTTTTTTTATAAATTTTGTGGATGCTCTGCCTTTGTGAATGAACAAGCAAAGAAGGTGTTGTGGGTCCTCCGACCCACCCAAGGCAGAGCAGCCACAAAAACGCAACTTTGTGGATGCTCTGTAAAACATTGATTCGAAAATTTTTTTTTATTTTATTTTGTGGATGCTCTGCCTTAAAACACTGATCCGAATTTTTATTTATTTATTTAATTTTGTGGATGCTCTGCCTTTGTGGATGCTCTGCCTTAACACTGATCCGATTTTTTTTTTTTAAATTTTGTGGATGCTCTGCCTTAACACTGATCCAAATTTTTTTTTAATTTTGTGGATGCTCTGCCTTAACATGGTGTCTTTGTGATTGATGTTTTGAATTGTTTATGTGTGGTGTAGTTGAACATTATTGAGTGGTAGCTTGAGTTATTTGGGTTGGTTTTTGTGGTTTTTGTTGATTATGTTTTTTTGATATATGTTTTGTTAATGTGGCTTTCATTTTGATGTTCTGTTCTCCTTTTAATACAGGAACAAGGTGATCTAAAACTGTGAGTTCAAACTTTGGAGTCTGAGAGGGCATTCCAGCGTGTTTCATAATTGGAGAGTGATCTAAGTTGTGAGTTTTGCTGTGATCTAAGCTGTGAGTTTTGATTGGTATTTTATGCAACTATAAATTGAAATGTGAAAATAAGGTATTGATTTTCTATTGAAGAGAGCTGTATCTAAGAAAGGTCTGTGTATGGGGATGGGAAATTGAGAAAAATATGATTGGGTTTGGCATAACTTTAATGATTGAGATTTGAGAAAAATATGATTGAGAAACCTAATTTAAATGAAATGGATTGTGAGAAATCTTTAACAAACCCTGCGATGGTGGTTTTTCGTGATTCCATTACTAATTCCATTTTAGGGGATAATAATTAGTAGTTGAAAATTCTTTTTTGTAATATCATGTAGTACAATTTAAACTTTGGTTATTGGTATGTATTTTATCATCTTTTTTACATTTTTGTGTTGTACAATTTAAACTTGGGTTATTGATATGTATTTTATATCTTTTTACTTTTTTATGTAGTACAATTTATTAAACTTGGATTATTGGTGTATATTTTATCATCTTATTACATTTTCATTTTGTGCTTCATGATGATGAAAATTATTTAGATTTAATTATTATTGCCCAAACAAATAATTATGACACTAACAAAGAAAAATTACCCAAACATTACTAAAATAATACCAATAATATATTTATTATTATTATTATGAAATAAACTCACATCCAAAAAAAAAGTATGAAATAAACTCCCTTCTATATACGTTGTCCTTTTTGGTAATTTATTCCTCAAACTACCACTTTTACAAGTGCTAGCCGAACACTTAGCTTTTTCAAAAAGCACTTTTTAACAGCTTTTACCAAACAGTCAACTTTTTACAGATCAGGGCATGGCAAGGTAGATCGGAGCACTATGAAGACTGATCTAGGCACGGCGAGGGAGATCGTGCATGACGAGGAGGAAGATCGAGCATGGCAAAGGTAGATCTGAGCACTACGAAGATTGATCTAGGCACGACGAAGGAGATCAAGCATGGCGAGGAGGGAGATCGAGCACGACGAAGGTAGACTTGATCACGGCGAACAAAGATCTGGAAGTAGGCAAAAGGGGTGGTGATCGGATCGGTTTGGATTGGCTTTTGGAAAGGTGGAACTGCTGCTCGTCTGAGAAACGACGTGTTTTGGGTGGCGGTTTTCGGTGGACAAACTCAACTGACGGTGAGAGTGAGTGTGGGTGAGACTTGTTTTTTTGATACAGAGTGAGTGAGTGTGGGAGTTTGAATTTGTTGTTCCTGGGTTTGATTTTTTTTTTTTTTTTTGATAGGCCTGGGTTTGATTTTTATTTCTGCTTTTAATTTTTTTATTAAGTTAAAATGTATAAATTATTATTTATTTTTTTTAATTTAGAGGCTGAAGTGGAAAGCCATGTGGCCACAGCAAGTATTATTTTAATATTTTCAATTTTTTCTGTTTGCCAGCTCAGTAAGTTCCATCTCTGATGTAACGTCAGGGACTAAAACAAGAGGCGTTTTTCAGGATAGGGACTAAAAGTGGTGAAAAAAAAAGTTAAGGACTAAAGTGAGAATCGCGTAAAAATGTAGGGATGAAAATGTAGTTTTCGCTTTTATAATAATAGGCTCTTCAATAAACGTTCGCTTTGGAAATGTTTTACAATACATATGGAGGTAACTTTAATATACTTTTTCTTAATTTTATCACTTCATTTTATAAGACTTATCTCTTAAATTGTATTTTAATAATAATATTTCAATTATTTATTTATTTTTTAACTTTGTTGCCCAGGTAAAATACGAATGACATTTATGATTTATACTAAACTTAATGAGGTAAAACTAATAAAAATTGATATCTTTCTCTTTTAGCATTTGTATTCTATCACAAAGAAGGGATGTATCGGGTGTAAATTCGAGGCCCAAAAGAGATGTTGGGCTTGGATCAAGGTCCAAGAAAATTAATTTGAAGAGATGGGACTTTAGGCTAACGGATGAAGTTTCTAAGATGATCCGTATTCAAAAACAAAAGTATGACAAATAACACTTAAGGAAATCTTCCACAAAGTATAAAATAATTGGTGTTATCTTCCTTGGAAATGGCCAAGGGACTGTTAGTACACAAGGGAATACAAATCTTTTCACTTCTACTGTCAACTTTCTAAGTACTACCTTCTATTTTTTTTATTTCGATTCCTATTCTCCGGTGTCTCTTGCCTGTGATAGCATTCTTTCATTGATCTTAACCCTCCACTTGTAGGGTTATTGAATCTTCATTAAGACACTTGTCCCTTCTCAACAACGGCTCTCTAAACGTGCGTTTGGATTGAGCTTTTTTTTTTTTTTCTGCGTTTTGATGTTTCTGCGTTTTCCTTTTTTTTTTTCTTTTTTTTTTTTCAACGTGCATGAACAGTAACTGGTACTGTTCATGCACATTATTTCACTGTAACATCACTGTGTGGGAGACAAAAATCACTGTTTGGCACTGTTTAGACATTGTTCATGCACTGTTCATAGGACCCACAAGCACTTTATTTAAAAAAAAATATTAAAAATGGGTCCCACAATACTGTTCACACATTTAAAAATTATTTTGCTACAGTGTTTTCAGTTTTCAGTTTTCAGCAATAAGCTCTATCCAAACGGACCGTAAGTCTTCAATTCGTCGTTTTGCATCCTCCAATTCAACAATAGCTAGTTTTCTTTTATTCTCAATATTTTGAGCTAGCTTCTGCTTATCTTTTCTATATTTTTCTATTCTGCAAAATGAGGTGGGTGGTTGGATAAGAGCGTTCATGAGGAAGATTGGTATAACCACCAGCTTTGTAGCTGAGCTATGGGTGCTTAGGGATGGCCTTAGAATGTGTGTAGAGATGCAGATTCCAGCTCTAGAAGTTGAATTAGATGCTAAAGTGGTCGCTGACCTGATGAACAATACCACAAGCTTGAATGCTGATTTATGTGGCCATTGTGGCTGACTGCAGGCAACTCATATCTCAAATTCCTCAAGTTAAAGTCTCACATTGTTACCGAGAAGCAAATCGTTGTGCTGATGCTCTTGCCAAATTAGGCAGCTCTACATCTCTAAATGTTATGTTTTTCAATTTCCCCCCTCCTAGTGTTTTGAATGTTTTTCTTTCTAATTTGTATGGTCTAACTCAGATCAGATTCTGTTATGTATCGAATTCTACTTTTTCTCTTTAGTTGAATATTTTTCCAGATTACCAAAAAACAAAAAAAACTATAAAGTTAAAAACTTAAAAAAAGGTTACAAATCCATTTTGCAACACTCATAACATGGTAGAAACAGAAGGGCCTTGAAGGGAGAGGTCTGGAACAGTTAAACAGATACGGAAATTAAAGATCCCTTACATGCTTATAATATTAAGAAAAAACTTCTAAAAACTGCATAAGAGAAACTGTTTGCTTGAATTTATTCAATTGAAAAGAAGAATTAATTTACTAGCCTCTGACCACGTGTGTAGAGACTCTTCTATTTTTTGGGTAAGGGTTAATTTAGAGCATTTATTATAATTTGGGATTACTACATTTTCTAATCACAAAAAAATCTAGAGGTGTGATGAAAAATTATTTCTCCACACATGATACTGATCACACCCCTAGATTTTTTTTGTGATTGAAAAATGTAGTAGTCCCAAATTATAATAAATGCTTTAAATTAACCCTTACTCAAAAAATAGAAGAGCCTCTGAGCACGGTGAGTGCGTGCTCAGAGGCTAGTAACATTTATCAATTTTTGTTTAATCCAAAATTTTAGTTTTTTAGTCTTAAAAGTTAGCCACTTACTACATATCCATAGCAAAAGTTAAAAAGAGTTTAATTTATCAACAACCTTTAAATATGAAAAAAAAAATGTATGTAGCATTTTTTATGGAGTAGTAAATTAATACTTATGGAAAAAATTTTAAATTGAATTTGACATAGAATTATAGAAATGATAAATATAGTTTTTGTCACAAAAGGAATTTTCAGTTTGCTAGACACAGACAAATACACGGGTGAAATTATGATTTATATGAGATCTCTTTTTTTATATAAAAAACAAACTGAGATTCTGGTCCAACACCATGTGCCATTCCACACCGATCATATAGATCACATCCCAAGAATCAACGGTTTGAAATGCCTTAGTGTAAAGTGGCAAAAACTAAAAACTTTAGGAGTGATGGTAAATCTTCATATAGAAAAGTTTGCAATTATTTAGCAAAAAGAGAAAAAGAAAAGGCCGGATGGGTTAATAAAGTGGGTAGGAATTCAAACTCAGCTGGTTCAAATTTTATTGCAGGAGATACACAATTATTTTTGGTGTTGATGTTCTTTAAAAAAAATTAATAACATTTATCAATTTTTTTAAATCGAAAATTTTAGTTTTTTAGTCCTAAAAGTTAGCCATTTTAGTCCTAAAAATTAGCCACTTACTACACATCCATAACAAAAGCTAAAAAGAATTTAAGTTTCAAATATATCAATATCAACAACCTTTAAAACTGAGAAAAAGGTACGTAACATTTTTTATGGTGGAAAAAATTTTAAATTGAATTTGACTTAGAATTATACAAATGATATAATAGTTTTTGTTACAAAAGAATTTTTTTTACAACAATTTCTTAGATAACAACCACTTTATGTGAGGTTTAAATCATATAATAATTCTTGTAAAGTCTCCCATCCGAACTTATCTGATATTCCATTCCAATGACTCCTCAATGCAATCCAAAAAATTTGTGCGTACATGAACCTGACAGAGATAAAAGAATTAGGGTTAAACCAAGTATTTTTTTTTTTTAAAAAAACTTTATTCGACAAACCAAAGTTAGCGTGTGTGGCAATTATAGATACTTGCGGCAAATAAACACAAACTTTAGAGTTTGTATTTGATTTAAATTTTGATGAAATAAGTTTTTCGGGAAATCCTATTAAAATTGGTCAGAATAAAGATAAAGATTTTTTAGAATTCAACTTTATCATGAGCTCTGTAAAATCTTATCATCGCATTATCAACTATTGAGACTTGACACCAAGAGCATGAGTGTCAAAGTATTAGGAAGGGGTGTCTTTCAACAGATGAGGAGGATTTCCAATTTGGTCCATGACTTCGAGCAGTGGGTCCAAAAACTAACAGAGGTGAACAAACATTCAATCAGTCCAAAAGCAGTGATGGAGTTGAAGAAGAGATTCTGGAATTAGAAGTGGAGGATGATGAATGAGTTTCTTCCCCAAACCGGCCACAGATGATCAGACCCTCGCCAGCTGGAAAGTTGAGCTCCAATACAGCTGTATCTCATGTGGATGACTCGTCGAAAGACTCGGAAGAACAGGTATTTTCGGATTTACGTAATCCTGGTTTAAATTCAAACTCCACAATACTGCAAACCCTATCCCCCTTTCAATTTCAAATTTCAATTCGACTAGGAATTTGAAATACAAAAACTCTGAAATAAACCCAATCAAGATTGGACCTGATTCGGTGCCTACTTCTACTGAGGTAAGTGATTTGATGAATATCTCTCCGATACCTATGGGGAAAGAATCAATTTCTGTGCAACAATCATTGATTGAAACGAATCTGGTGTTGGAAGGAAATCATCAAATCAGTTTGAGGATAAGTTCAAAAAATCAAGGAGAGGTGTTTTCAAATTGGGATGTTGAGATGGAATTATCCCCATCTATTTTGGAGAATTATTCGGAGAAAAAATTATCTCTACGCTCTTGGAAGCGAATTATTCGAGAATCAAATCATCTTTCATCAACTGATACTCTAGAAAGCACTTCACTGTCACTAAAACGCTCTTAGTCAGATTATTCACAGCAAGGGTCACCCGCTATTAAGAAGCCAGCTGTAGAATTGGAAAGTCAGATTGGGTAGCAGTTGCTCAGTGGGGATACTCCCACCTCGTCTTCTCCTACCTGAGAATTTTAGGTCTCTACTGTCATGGGCTTGGGATCCCAGAGGCAGTGCAAGCATTCTGCTGTTTGATAAGTGTACGGGCATCGGCCCAAACGAAGTTACCCTGCCTCGCAGGCCCAATATTACGACGCCACGTGGCCAAGAGCACTCATCCGGAACTTATGAACGATTAATGTCTGGTGCCCGGTTGGGCCTGCTGCCTCGCCGAGCAACATACCCAGCCACGGATCTCGTCCCGATGCCACTCCGGAACCATAGTATTGGGCCTACCTCTCCATTGCCTAGGAGGCACCCCCGCCGCGCAACAGGCCCAGTTGGGGAGCTGAACCCAATGCCATTATCCGCGCCCATTCACCAACTGAAGTCCACTCCGGAGCAATGGCATTGGGCCCTCACCCCCACTGCCTAGGGACAACCCCGCCGTGCAACAGACCTCACGACGGGCCTAGTTCCCAGGCCACTAACGTTGCCCACCCCCTACATTAACTGCCCCCACTACGGAGAAAGGAGATTGGACCCCCACTTCCACTGACTAGAAAGATCATCATGCGATCACCGCAACCTGACCTATAAATAGGCCAAGGAGATCCAGGGAAGGGGGCTGGAAATAACCAGGGAGAAGGGGGGAAGAGAGAAAATTAGCAGGAGAGGGCTTTGATATTCATACTTGCCAACATAGGATAGCCCATTGTAGGAAACTCAATAGCCCACACAACAAATAAATTGTGAGCCCAAACACTTGTCCGGCCCAACAAGCCGAGATTTGGCCCGCACAATTGGCGCCGTCTGTGGGAAGCTCCTACCAAGCTGCAGTCTTGTGTGGCGACGCGCTGAGAAATGTCTGGGAACAGGCAGGGAAGTCATGCAGAAAGCGGTTCGGGAGGGTCCTCGCGAGGATCCACGTGGCGAGAAAGAAGGCAGAAAAGGCAGGAGGACAGAAGGAATGAGGAAGGAGTAGAGTCCGGGCTCGGAGGAGAGTCATACCAGAATCTCCGGGCAGGGTTCGACGCCTCAAGGCTCGATCATCATGACCGGAGGGATCGGGAGCTCGAACGGAGGAATCAAGAGGTGGAGCGCTTGCGCAGGGAAGTGAGGGATTTGGAGCTGCAGGGGCGGGAGAGGCGTAGGAGGAGAGACCATGAGGACCGGGAGGAAGGGTCGGCCAGCATTGGAGAGCAGCGCGCGGCCGGATCCCATCAATCGGTGTCGCGACGACGGCGCGAGCATTCGCGGGACCGTGTAGCCCGGCGATCGATTTCCCCAGACGAGGAACGACCACGTAACGCAGCCATGGATGCCATGGGCCGCGCACTACGGCAAGCAGCCCGGTCCCCATTCACGAGGGACATCGAGGAGGCGCCTATGCCGAGCCGGTTCACACGACCTCCTTTTAACTCCTACACGGGAAAAACCGACCCGGTTGAGCATGTAAGTCATTATATTCAAATGATGTCCCTCCACGCACAGAACGACCCGCTGATGTGTAGGGTTTTCCCTTCAAGTCTTGGACCCACTGCCTTAAGGTGGTTTAATGGATTAAAGAAGGGCTCCATCCGTAGTTTCTCGGAGCTGATACAGGAGTTCGGAGCGAGGTTCATGACATGCAGCTGGGTTCCACAGCCCGTAGACACGCTGCTGTCAATGAAGATGGGGGACGGGGAGACCCTCCGCAACTATGCCAGCCGGTATTGGGAGCTGTACAATGAAATTGGAGGAGGAAACGAGAAGATCGCGGCGAGCACGTTCCGGATGGGGCTACCAGAGGAGTCTGGACTGAGGGAATCGTTGACCCTGCGACCACCCGAGGACATGCGGCAACTAATGAGGCGCATAGAGGAGTACAAGCGACTCGAGGATGACAGGCTTCAGGCTAAGGGGAAAGCCCCAGTTGTCAATTACCCTCGGAATACTGGCTTTATTAGACCAAGGAGGGATCCGAGGGTCCAGGGGCACGATCAAGATATTAGGGTGGTCGGCGCCGTATTTAAGGAGCCCGTGCACAAGATTGTCGACAGGATAAAGGATGAGCCGTACTTCAGGAGGCCGAACAGAATGCCGGGTGACCCATCGAGGAGGAATCAGAACTTATATTGCGCCTACCACCGGGACAAAGGGCACACCACGGAGCAGTGCAGGGTGTTGAAAGACCATTTGGAGCAGCTAGTGAAGGCCGGACATCTAAAGGAATTCCTCGCCGATTCCGGGGATTATGGGACTATGCTAGCAGATCGGATGCGCCGAGACGCCCTACCTCCTCCTCTGGGAGTGATAGAAGTCATTCATGCCCCTCTCAGAGAGCCGCAAGGGCCGGTGAAGCGGGAGATACTGGCCGTGGTACCCACTGACGGCAACAATAACGAGCACCCACTTAGAAAGAAACCGAGGTATCCTCAACAGCTCATGGCATTTGACGACAACGACCTGGAAGGGACTCTTCAGCCACATCAAGATGCCCTAGTGGTCTCGGCCCGTGTAAAGGGTTTCCAAGTAAAAAGAATCATGATAGACCAAGGAAGTGGGGCCGACGTAATGTACCCGGACCTATACAGGGGGCTTGGCCTGAATAAGAACGACCTGTCAGCCTACGACACGCCGTTAATGGGGTTCGACGGTCACCTTGTAAGGCCGGAGGGGCAGATCTCACTCCCGGTCAACATGGGGGGTAAGGAGGTAGTCGTAACATTTATAGTGATCGCTTCTTATTCCCCGTACACGGCCATCCTCGGGAGACCATGGATACACAACATGGGGGCCGTGCCGTCCACCTTGCATGTAAAAGTCAAGTTCCCGACCAGGTACGGTGTAGCGGTGGTACGGGGCGACCAGCAGGCGGCAAGACAGTGCGTGGTAGCCGCGGCTCATAAGCAGGCCGAACAAAGGGCCGGAACCAAGGAAGATGTATTGTAGCAATTACAGCAGAACCAGCCGGACGGGAAGGGCCCGGCAGAAGGGCTGGTGAAAGTAAGAATACTGCCGGACGAGGAAAGGAGTTTCCAGATAGGGGAGGGCCTCGATGACCGGGCAAGGGCAGAGCTACTGCTTTTTCTCGTGCGAAATTTGGATGTGTTCGCCTGGAGTCCGTACGATGTGCCCGGAGTAGACCCTGAATTTATAGTCCACAAGCTGAACGTGGATCCCTTATCCACCCCAAGGAGGCAAAAGCCGAGAAGGTCCGCGAAGGAACACGCGGAAGCCGTCAGACAAGAGGTCGGGAGACTAAAAGAAGCAGGGGCCATAAAGGAAGCTTTCTTTCCTGATTGGCTCGCAAATACGGTGGTTGTAAAGAAGAAGAGCGGCAAGTGGCGAGTCTGTGTTGACTTCACGGATTTGAACCGGGCATGCCCCAAAGATCCTTTCCCGATGCCGAGAATTGACCAGTTGGTAGACGCAACGTGCGGGTTCCCGAGGATGAGCTTTCTGGACGCCTTTCAAGGATACCACCAAATCGCACTGGCCGCCGAGGATCAAGGAAAAACGGCATTCATAACGCCTGACGCCAACTATCACTACACGGTAATGCCGTTCGGATTAAAAAACGCAGGAGCAACCTATCAACGAATGATGACGAGGATGTTTAGGGATAAGATCGGGCACACAGTTGAAGTATATATTGATGACATGGTGGTGAAAAGTAGACGGGAAGGGCAACACATAGACGACCTCAAGGAGGTGTTCGAAGTGCTACGGCGGCACCGTCTGCGCCTCAACGCCGACAAGTGTGCCTTCGGCGTAGCGTCGGGAAAGTTCCTGGGCTACCTGGTCATGAAGAGAGGAATCGAAGTCAACCCTGATCAGATCAAGGCCGTGCAATGCCTCAAGACGCCGAGCAATCCCAAAGAAGTGCAGAAGTTGACCGGCATGCTTGCAGCTCTCAACCGGTTTATTTCAAAGTTCGCCGATCGATGTCACCCGTTCTACCAGCTTTTAAGGAAATGGAGGGGTTTTCGCTGGGACGAGGAGTGTGACAGGGCGTTCCAAGACCTTAAGGAATACCTTGGACGGGCGCCGACGTTGACGGCACCAGAACCAGGGGAGGACCTGTACATGTACCTGTCGGTTTCCGAGCATGCTGCTAGCGCCGTGCTACTACGGGATAAAGGCGTGCAGATCCCGGTGTACTACGTCAGCAAGACGTTCATCGACGCCGAGACCAGATACCTGCCGTTGGAGAAACTGGTATTGGCCCATGTGCACTCAACTAGAAAGCTGCCGCACTACTTCCAGGCACACACTGTCCATGTCCTCACTGAGTATCCACTTCAGTCGTTACTAAGAAGGTCTGACTTCACAGGAAGGATAGCTAAATGGGGAACTCGGCTAGGTTCTTTCGACATCAGGTATAGGACGAGGACCTCCGTAAAAGGACAGGTGCTTGCGGACTTCATCGCCGAGTTCACGCCGAGAGCCGCAGATATTATTTGCGTAACCGAGATCCGTCCGTGGAAGATATTTGTGGACGGCGCGTCCAACGCAGCCGGAGCAAGAGCGGGAATAGTGATCATTACGCCGGAAGGACTGAAACTGGAACACTCTTTCAGACTAGGTTTTAGGGCTTCTAACAATGAGGTCGAATATGAGGCCTTGCTCGCCGGACTAAGGGTCGTCAGGGACCTGGGGGCTAAGGAGGTAGAGGTTTTCTCAGACTCTCTGTTGGTAGTTAACCAGGTGCTCGGGAATTTTGAAGCCAAAGACGCGCGGATGATGGAATATCTACGGATCACCAAGCAGACCTTGTCCAGTTTTTCAAAGGTAAAGGTAGAACGCATAGCTCGGGGACAGAATAGGCACGCCGATTCATTGGCTACGCTGGCGTCATCATTTTCCGACATGATACCTCGACTGATCAGGGTAGAATTGGTTGACGAGCCGAGCATTGTACCCAGAACGCTGGTTGCACATCTGACAGTCACCGAGGATAGCTGGATGAACCCCATAATCAGCTTCCTCGCGGACAACCAAGTTCCGGAAAACAAAGAGGAGGCAGCAGCAGTACGACGCAACGCCCCCAGATACTGGTTGTCTCCCGAACGAAAGCTTTATCGGAGGTCGTTCGGGGGACCGTACCTGCAATTCTTAAGCCCTAATGAGGCCAAGGAGTTACTGGCCGAGCTGCACGAAGGCGTGTGCGGGAGCCATGTTGGGGGACGGTCATTGGCCCACCGAGCAATGACTCAAGGATTCTGGTGGCCGCAGATGAGAAAGGAATCAACCGAGTACTCGAAGAAGTGTAGACAGTGCCAAGTACACGCGCCGCTAATCCACCAGCCAGCCGGGAACCTGAATCCGGACAGCAGACCCTGGCCATTTGCCCGCTGGGGGCTGGACATAGTCGGGCCTTTTCCACGTGCCACGGGCAACCGGAGATTTGTACTAGTGGCCGTGGACTACTTCACCAAATGGGCGGAAGCGGAGGTGCTGGCAAACATCCGAGACGTAGACGTCAAGAAGTTCATATGGAAGAACATCGTAACAAGGTTCGGCGTACCGGACACCCTCGTATCAGACAATGGTCTTCAGTTCGACAGTAGGGCATTCCGGGCCTTTTGCCACGACCTCGGAATTAGAAACCGGTACTCGACTCCTGCTTACCCGCAGAGCAATGGCCAAGCAGAAGCAACCAAAAGCCATAGTGAGCGGCCTGAAGAAAAGACTAGAAGGTGCCAAGGGAAAATGGGCCGAGGAACTGCCGAGCGTCCTATGGGCATACCGAACTACCCCGATGAGGTCCACGGGGGAGACGCCATTCTCCCTAACTTACGGGGCTGAAGCCGTCATCCCGGCGGAGGTAAATTTGTGCAGTACTCGAATCAACGGATACAGTCCAGATGAGAATGATGGGCTGATGGCGAGGGAGCTAGATCTGCTAGAGGAACACCGAAGAGCGGCCAGCATCCGACTGGCGGAATAACAATAGAAGCTTGCTCGAAGATACAACCGGATAGTGAGGAAAAGGGAGTTCGTGGCAAGGGATCTGGTGCTTCGCAAGGTGGTAGGGAATGCACGCGACAGCAACGCCGGAAAGCTGGCTCCGACATGGGAAGGGCCTTACCAGGTAACAGCCATCGCTGGGGCCGGGTCGTACTACTTGGAAGATTTAAAAGAGAAGCCACTCAAACGACCATGGAACGTCTATAATCTAAAGAAATTTTACTACTAGCAGACTAGCATCGAAGGTTGTAAATTGGGGACACCTCCCCTTGCTAAAATCAAAAAATTCCGAGCAACCAATGTGTTTGCGACTCTTGTTATCCCATCGCGTTACGTTTGATCGGCGCTATAGTCGAACATTACAACATATTTAAGGACAGAAACATCTCGGCTCGATCACTATCGCCGTGCATGTGAAAACCTTAAATTTTCCTAAGGACAGAAACATCTCGGCTCGATCAATATCGCCGTGCATGTGAAAACCTTAACAATTTTCCTAAGGACAGAAACATCTCGGCTCGATCAATATCGCCGTGCATGTGAAAACCTTAAATTTTCCTAAGGACAGAAACATCTCGGCTCGATCACTATCGCCGTGCATGTGAAAACCTTAAATTTTCCTAAGGACAGAAACATCTCGGCTCGATCAATATCGCCGTGCATGTGAAAACCTTAAATTTTCCTAAGGACAGAAACATCTTGGCTCGATCACTATCGCCGTACATGTGAAAACCTTAACGATTTTCCTAAGGACAGAAGCATCTCGGCTCGATCACTATCGCCGTGCATGTGAAAACCTTAATCTTTTCTAGGGACAGAAGCGTCTCTCGGTTCGATCACTATCACCGTGCATGTGAAATCCCTAATACAAATCTGGGGACAGAAGCATCGCTCGGTTCGATCACTATCACCGTGCGTGTGAAATCCCTAATACAAATCTAAGGACAGAAATGTCGCCCGGTTCGGTCACTACTGCCCTACATACGAAAACATTAATGCGAACCTAAGGACGGACACCTCACTCGGTACGATCTCCATCACCGAGCTGGTGATAGCCTAAGGAAGGGCACACGACTCTTTCGGCCCGACCCCTGCAACCATTCGTACAATATCCAATTTCTATATTCCAAGCAAGCAAAAGAAATGTAAAGTAGGCAAAACCGAAGCAAACATACGTATACTATTAAATAATACGAAGACGTAAGGGAAATGTTCTGACGCCACACCCCGGCGTCATAGGGCCTTATTTAAGAACAACATAACACAAAAACAAAAAGTAAACGTTCTGACGCCACACCCCGGCGTCGTAGGGCATTCTTCAAAAGACACATTCCTGTTACATAAGGTGATCAAAAAACAAGGAAACAAAACGAGCAATCGGTTATACGGCTTGGCTTTCCGGGTTGGGAGAAGGAGCAGGGCTTGTCGACCGGTCTTTGGGTGATTGAGCGGCAGTATTCTCGGACTGATTATCACTGGTGGCCTCCTGGTCGGCTGTCTCAGCATGAGCGTCAATATCCCGCACTAAGTCAATCATGCTTGGGGTATCCTCACCCGAGCTCTCAACTTGATCATGAGCGAATTGCGGAATGGCAGGATAAGGAACCTGCGCGGGATCCCACAGCGAAGAATCCTCGGCCAATCCCACAGCCTTGAGCGCGGCCATCCACCCCTCTGCGAACCCGTGGCGACGCGCCTGGTAGATGATCGGCTCGGCAGAATTCTCGGCGTCCGCAAAGCCCTTATCATACTATTCATTCTCTGAAGCCTCAAGGGACCTCTGCAGATCACCGATTTGAGCGGCCTGCGCAAGCACCATGCTGTCCGCCGTCGCCAACTTGAGCTCGGTCTCACCCAACTTCGTTTCCGAGATGGTGAGCCTGTCCTCGGCAGACCGACGCGCCATCTCAGCATCGATCGCCTTCCTCTCGGACGCAGCGGCCGCCATCTCTTTCTCCCAGGCAGTGGCCTCGGCCACATCCTTTAAGGCCTTCTCCCGATCAGCAACCTCGGCGGCTTCCTTTAGCCTCCCATCAACGATACACGTCAACTGCGCAGCCTGCAACCAATTCCATAACAGGTTAGTACGGCGCGTTAGGAAGCCGACCTACTAAAACACATACAATGGAGGGATCGAAGGCTTACCACAATGGTGTGCCACTGAAGTCGCCGAGCGAGCGTGTCATCATTGCCGCACGAGTAATACGCCGCGTCCTTAGGCAGCATCAGCCCCTGCGCTAGGCTCTGAGCTATGCGACCCCCGTGGCCCCTATCCCAAGACCGAGCACTGGCCGTTCCGGGTAGTGGCGTGTCACCAAGGAGGAAAGCGGGGGCCCAAGGCTCCTCGGGCTGGGAAGAGGAGGCCACGTCCGTTCCGGCCTTGGGGAGAGGAGAGGCAGCAACTGGCGCTTCCTCGATCCGTAGCCCGCCACGGGGACGGGGTGGAGTCTTTGGCAGAGTATCGCCGGGGACGGGAGCATTCTTCTCCATCGTCCTTTTTCTCTTCCTCCCCTCACCCGTGGGAGTTGCACGGCTAGATAAGACCGGAGACTTTGGTTGAGCCTCTTGCCCGGCACCTGGAATGAACCGGGCAAGCATCATCTCCCTGCGCTTGACCATCTTCTTTGTAGGGATCAAGCCAGCGCTTGGATTCGCCTCCCGTTCAGTCGACCCTCCCTCGGAGGCCGGAGCAGCGACCCCCGGGCCCTCGATGGCCTCGTGTCTCTGCCGCTCCTGTGATACGCGCTCGGTGGACTGGTCCCGCACGGGCGCAATATCGTCAGCTGAGGTATAGCGCGGGCCGGCGTCTCGAGCCTCCTCGGTTGTAAGAGATGGAGGGAGGAACCTCGGATGCCGGACGTCTATATAAGACAGGAGCGGACTATCCACCAAGAGCGCCTGACTGAAGCTTTGCCAGGTCGTGTATGTCGGGTGGACGCCGAGGATCAGGTGGGAGGCCCTGAGCTGCCCGTCATCGTTCACAAAAATTTCAGAACGAAGGATGAAGTTAAGGTCACGTGTGTGTATGACCCGAGCGTCCGGCAAAAACCTTTTCGAGTCTGCGGGTAAACACAAACATTAACAAGACAATGAAAAGAACAAGAGAGGAAAGTCAAAAGGGAACAAGACTCGGTACCGACCAATTTCGCGGGGCGAAAGCGGGCAAAGCTGCTCGCTGTCGAGCCAATTGCCGCGTACCAAAACGAACTCTCCGGCCGAGTTCTTATTGGAGTCCGGGAGACAAGAGATAAGCCGGACTCGCATATCTCTCGTCTTCAAGTAATACCCGTTATCAAAGTTGCCGCACAGTTTGTACATAGAGTTGATATCGTGGTGGTTCAGCTGAAGGCCGAACAATTGGTTTAGTCGGCTCACGCAACTAACTACCCTATAAAAATTGGGGGGAAATTGGTCGGGGCAGAGGCCGTAAAAACCTAAGGTGCTAGCTATAAGTGGATCCACGGGGAACCTAACCCCACCCTCGAGGACAGCCATTAGTGGAAAAAAACCAGCGCGCCGGTCGGCGGCCCTCTCAAAGGCTATGTCACCCACGTTGCAGTACGCAACGTCGACGTCCCTTGGGGCGCCAAATTTGTCCCTAAAACTACTCAGGGCAGCCCCATCGGCCAGAAGATAAGAATAACCCATCTCCAAATAAACAACACAGGTATAATTTCAAAAACGAAGGGTGGTGGAGAGAACTTACTTGATCTAAAGAGTGTGGGAGGACAAGGAAGACGTTCTGGCACAGGAAAACGCTCGGCAGACTAATGTTTGATGAATAAGAAGACGCAAAAAGCAAAGAAGAGCCTGATGGAGGTTATGCACATATATATATACCACAACTTACGCATTTAATGAGGCGCGGGGTATGGGAAAAAAACCGCCCAACCACCTTTTCTTCTTGGAAAACCCCCCCACGCGTGGGCGCAAGTTACGAACCGTCAGATGGCTTGCCAGCCGTCAGACGGAAC
This sequence comes from Castanopsis chinensis, assembly GCA_032878915.1. Lineage (NCBI taxonomy): Eukaryota > Viridiplantae > Streptophyta > Magnoliopsida > Fagales > Fagaceae > Castanopsis > Castanopsis chinensis. The sequence continues at coordinate 17,608,114 of JAVQMG010000130.1, forward strand.
CATTCTCCCCCAAGCCTTTATGGCAGATGTGACAACCTGGCATGATGAGACCCCGGAAGGAACATCAAAGGTTAAGCCGAGCTAATCCAAAGGGCTCCCGAACGTCATAAAATCACCAGACACTCTACGAGGTCCTTGATTCATTACAGATGTCCGAGCATGAATTAAGGGGGGGCTAATGTACGGGCATCGGCCCAAACGAAGTTACCCTGCCTCGCAGGCCCAATATTACGACGCCACGTGGCCGAGAGCACTCATCCGGAACTTATGAACGATTAATGTCTGGTGCCCGGCTGGGCCTGCTGCCTCGCCGAGCAACATACCCAGCCACGGATCTCGTCTCGATGCCACTCCGGAACCATAGTATTGGGCCTACCTCTCCATTGACTAGGAGGCACCCTCGCCGTGCAACAGGCCCAGTTGGGGAGCTGAACCCAATGCCATTATCCGCGCCCATTCACCAACTGAAGTCCACTCCGGAGCAATGGCATTGGGCCCTCACCCCCACTGCCTAGGGACAACCCCGCCGTGCAACAGACCTCACGACGGGCCTAGTTCCCAGGCCACTAACGTTGCCCCACCCCCTTCATTAACTGCCCCCACTACGGAGAAAGGGGATTGGACCCCCACTTCCACTGACTAGAAAGATCATCATGCGATCACCGCAACCTGACCTATAAATAGGCCAAGGAGATCCAGGGAAGGGGGCTGGAAATAACTAGGGAGAAGGGGGGGAAGAGAGAAAATTAGCAGGAGAGGGCTTTGATATTCATACTTGCCAACATAGGATAGCCCATTGTAGGAAACTCAATAGCCCACACAACAAATAAATTGTGAGCCCAAACACTTGTCCGGCCCAACAAGCCGAGATTTGGCCCGCACAATAAGCAAAGAAGATCCCAAGGTTGTTTTTCTTTCTGAAACAACGCTGGACAGAGATGGATCTAGGAAATTGACGAGAAAAATGAATTGTCAGAATGGTTTTGAGGTTCCAAGAATTGGATTGTTTCTTTAGCAGGTGAATGTTTCTTCAGCAACAACGTGGAAGCTTCCTCAATCTGATTCTGTTCACAAGCTAAATGTGGCCATCTTTCAATCAAAGAAGTTTGCTTTTGTGGGATTTGGGCTGCTTATTCGTAACAATAAAGGTGAAGTGCTTCTTGTGATCGAATGGAGAAGAGCTTGAATCCCCTGTGTACAACGGCTAATATGATGAGAAAGGCCTTACTCTTCTGTCAAAGTGTTAGCTTTTCTAAAGTGGAAGTGGGATGCAATTTTGCTAAATTGGTGGACTTTCTCAATTCTGACAGAATATGCTCTCTTGATGTTGCATGGATCTTGGAAGACATTAATTTAATTAGTGATAGTTTTGATTGTATTTCTTTTACTAGTAATCGCTTACGATGTAATTGTGTTGTATTAGCTTTAGCTAGTATTGCAAAAGAGAAAGAAGAGGTCATTGTTTGGCTAGAATAATGCCCCTCTTTTCTCTTTCCCATTGTACCACGTGATTTACATCAATAAAGTCTACTATCATTTCAGCTAAAAAAAAAAAAAAAAAAGAGAGGTTGCTACATACCCAAAAAAAAAAAAAAAAAATAATGCCAAAAACATAGACAATGATGGTAAAAAAAAAAAAATTGCTTAAAAAGAAAAAAAAAATACAAAAAAGGAAATTTGGCAAATGCATTCTATAAAAAGAAAAAAGCAAATGGATATAAACGGATGGAAACTTTCCAGTCATGCAAAAACCCAGTAGCAGTAAAATTTCTTTCATAGCTTCTTGAATTGCTTCCTTCACATTTGATGTAGCACGGATGGTAACTATTTTTAATTCAATTCAAATTTTTTTAAATAAAGTGTAAACAAATGCTACTAAAGGAGGTAAGGGAAGCCATTCTGTTTAACTATTCACTAATGATTTTGAAGACTTCTTTTGTTGCATAAGGCAGCCTTGTTTTTGGATCTAATACCTACAACATGAAATGACAATTTATTAAGAAGTACAGTGGCAGAGTATATAAAGGAACCATTCATTTCAAAATTACATTAAAAAAAAAAAAAAAGCAGAAAGAGAGTTAACGTGATACATTAAAAAAAAAAAAAAAAAAAAATAGAACTCAAAGAAAGTCAATCATGAACAAAAAAATGAAAAAAAAGAAGAAGAGGAATTTGCAAAAGATAGAATCTGAAAATTTGTTGGAGCTTCTGATAGTAAATGTCTTTAATTTGAAGAAAAAGAAAGGAGTATGTAGAGCTAAACTAAATGTCTTCAATCTAAAGAAGAATGAGAGATAAAAAGTGAGATAGAAACTAACAAAGCCTAAGTGAGTTTGTGGGTCATAAAGTGTAGGAATTTTAATTTACATATTTATCCCCGTTAGTTGAAAACTTATAAGATGATATAATGAGGGTATTAATGGTCCTATTTTGTAGAAAAAAAAAACTGTATTTAATTATTTTATATGTATATATAATTTTTATTTTAAAAATCTAATTTATAAGTGAATAAATCAATTTAAAAATTAATAAGAAAGTGGTCCTATTTTTTAGAAAAAAAAAATTATATTTAATTATTTTTTATATACATAAAATTTTTATTTTAAAAATCTAATTTTTTTTTATTGGTCAAAAATCTAATTTATAAGTGAATAAATCGATTTAAAAGTTAGCAGGAGAATGGTCATATTTTTTAGGCAATGTTTTATTGGGAGTTAGAGTTGCATTATTACTTGATTGTCCTTTAGTTTTGTCTCTACTTAAACATATGACTGTAGAGACATTTTTGAACTAAAAAATGTGGAATCCAAGCAGGCGTAAATAGTAGTATAGATACTATTGTTTAAGGGACTTCCCCTATTTGGGTTCCTCATTTTTTAGTTCAAAAATGCCCCTACACCCCTATGTTTAAGTAGAGACAAAACTAAAAGACAATTCGGTAAAAATATAACTCTAACTCTAACTAAAACATTGCCTAAAAAATAAGACCACTCTCTAATTAATTTTTAAATTGATTTATTCACTTATAAATTAGATTTTCAAAATAAAAATTATATATATAATAAAAAATACAGTTTTTTTTTTCTACAAAATAAAACCACTAAAAGAAAAAAGTATCATCGTACACGCGAAGCGCATGTGATGAGGCTAGTTTACATAATGACTCTACCTTGTATACAAGAAGCAGAGGAAAGAAACGTAACTAAGGGTCCGTTTGGATGCAGCTGAAACTGAAAACCGAAAACTGAAAACTGAAAAATACTGTAACAAAATAATTTTTTAATGTGTAAAAAATACTGTTCACGCATAAAATCACTGTTCATTGGCCTAAAATCACTGTTCATGGCTAATGAACAGTGACCAACGCGCGTCCCACTTAAGTGAAAATAAAAAAAAAAAAAAAAAAAAGTGGAAGGGGCTGAAACGCAGACGCTGGGCGTTTCAGCCCCTCCCAAACACACACTAAGTACCCGTTTGGATTGAGCTTATAATTCCTACGTTTTAGTTTTCTGCGTTTTCCCCTTTTTTTTTTTTTTTTCTTTTTCAACGTGCATGAACAGTCTTTTTTCATTGTAGCAACACTGTGCAAGAGACAAAAATCACTATTTGGCACTGTTTAGACACTGTTCACGCACTATTCATGGGACCCACAAGCACTTTATTCAGAAAAAAAAATTAAAAATGGGTCCCACAATACTATTCACACATTTAAAAATTATTTTGCTACAGTGTTTTCAGTTTTCAATTTTCAGCAATAAACTCTATCCAAACAGACCCTAAGTCTAACTAATTGACCAAGCTAACAGCTGTACACAATTAATCAATCACACGTGCAAACTATTACACGAGCTAATCACTTAATGCAACGACATCGTTTTCTTATGATTTCCCTATCTTCTTTACTTTTGTTCTAACTGTGTCGTTTTGTTCTGTTATTTCTTCATTGCAACTCTGATCTTGCTTCCTCTTGACCGAGGTGTCTTGCTTCTTAACTTCTTCCTTCTTGGTTGAAGTCTCAACATATAATCTTCCCTTGCATACCGTTAAACAATGCACTCCCTGTCAAATCCTGTTTAGAACATAGTGAATGACAAAGTGTACGTGTGTGATATGTCAATCTGAGGAAGAGAGCGTCGTGGACCATCTTTTCCTCTGTTGTCCTTGTGCAAAAGCGTGTGGATGGGGTCAAACCTCAATCTAAGGTCAGATATTTTGCATGCTTACTATCCAACATTGAATTGGGAAGTAGATAAAAGGAATAGAGCAGTTCAGGAGCATAAATCAAATGTTTGAAAGTGTCATGGTTGTGACACTATTTTTTCATGTGGAATAGCAGAAATCAATTCATAAAACAGTTAAGACCACTGTTTACAATCGTGTGATTAAGAAACAATAACTAAGTTTAACCATTTGTATTATACCTAGATTCAATTGCCATGGGTCTCTCTCTAGATTAAAGAGTAACAACAACAGCGCAAGAGGAGAAGCATATCATTGCAGCCCTATAATTGTAGTCATTGGGATATATCACATGTGGGAGGTAACCATTCCCATGTCAGAGAAGCGTAATATATTCTAGTATCATAACATAAAATTGATGGCTTGCATTCTGTTGTCATCATAGCTATATTTGATTGGCATATAGATTTTTTTTTTTTTTTTTGGTTTAATCAACTGCCTGGTGGGTACTTCACATTTAAAGCAAAGATCTTTGTCATATGGAGCAAATGGTGAAATTAGAGTAGGAAACAAGTTCATCAATTCGTCCAAGGCAGTCAGTACACCTTGATGACAAGATTCTAATTTTATGCTTTTATATTTTTGCAATGAAATCATGTCTGAGTTAACATACTAATTGTATGATTTGGTTTTCATTAGTTTCTTTCTTAAGTGGCAACTGGCTCAGTGGAAATGTTCCACAGTCAATCTTGATCGAAAGGAACTAATAATGTATATGCTTGATGCTTCTCATCTTGGATGCCTAGTCTTTTTAATCTTGATTATGGTCGATCTCTATATATCTCTTGATTCGCCAACTTTCATTAAAAAAAAAAAAAAAATTGAGGCTTTAAATAATTAATTAGGAGAATTAGGAATGTGACATCAATGATTACGTATGTTCAAATGAGAACATTACAAATTATACTTTCCTTTTGTATGGTACCAATTCGATTACATTAGCTTAAATAGAACGTTACACGGCAGTCGATCACATTAGTATGAAAGAAGCACCAAAATTCTTTGTTTCAGCTTCTCTTTGAGATGACAGAATTTGTTTTTTTTTTTTTTTGTTTTTTTTTTTTTTTTTGAATTAGTTTCATTTTGAAACTTGAACCTTGAATTTGGTCTTCAATATTGAGGATTTTATGGGATTTAACTGTGGGCTAATTAGATATTTTCTAATAGAAGTAATCCTGAAGCCCTAGTACATATTTATGTAAATTGATAAATGATAACCCCGGCACCCTGTTCTGCTCAATTCTGCTCCTTCAAACTGAAGAATTGAATTGAATTGAATTTGTGGGTTCCTTTGCTTAGCTTCATGATCATGAAGAATCTCTTGAAAGAAGACGTAGACTACTGCCCCTGTCCGAAATCAGTGTGGTATGCTGTATCCGTGGTGGTCTTTTTTGTGTTATCTAAAATTGTGTGGTCTTTTGCTTGACATGGACGCATGGATGTTAGAGACATGTTCAAAGTTGGTACTCAAATTTGTGTTGGCTGCGGTATCAGCCGAGTACCTGATGATTATCTTTGTTGATAGCTACCAGCAGCTATGTCCAACTCTTCAGAAGAAAACACCAAAAAATATTAATTAAGATAAAGCGTTTTTGAGGTTTGCTGCTGCTTTCTTCTTGTTCATCTTGTTTTCGAACCTCAAGGGGTGAGTAGTGATTTTCACTCTTTTCCCTGTTTTTTTTTTTTCTAAAAAAAAAAGGTTATTTTATGCCTGAGTTCCTAAAAAAATACTACTAACATTCTTGAAATTTCTTTCCAAAAGATCCCTATATGAAGAGCTCTTGCATTTGCGACCTAATGCGAGTCATCTTGCGATTTATAGGTGATTTTCTTTTCAATGTTTTATTTTCTTGTATTAAATTATTATTTTTTTGTACAAGTTATGAAATCCCACACAAAAAAAAGCTTAATTCTTTTTTTTTTTTAAGGATTAATTTCAAAAAGGCTTTAATTTGGATGCTATACTATATGTTAATTTCTTTTTGGTTGCTGAAAATATTTATTATTATTATTATTATTATTATTATTAAAATTTGTTTCCATGTAGATCGGGAAAAGAGCTTACTCCAACTAATTACCTTAATTGACTACCTGGTATGGATTTCTTTAACTATATGTTAATATTATTATTTATGTTTGGAAACACTTTTAATTCTAATTAATAAATCAAATTTAATTCTGTCAGGAGCTGCTGTGAACAGTTCGACTGATGAAGGAATATAGGCTTCAGTTCCATACAAAAGATTGAAGCTGAAGCAAAATCAAAGCTTATTAAAAGATAGAGGATTTTGTAGTGTATTTTGGTCTTTAGAATTTTGAGTTGTTCCACATGTTATAGGAATTCTTTTTTATTTTGAATTTTCAGAATTTTCCAATTTATGCTGTATTTTTATTTAAACCCAAGTCCTTAATTATATTATGATAAGATATTGATTAGAATTTCAAGAGGGCTAACTTAGAGTTCGTAATTTTAGCCGGATTTATGTATAAAGAGAAAATTTCCATATAATCCTCATACCAGTAGGCTTTCACCTCAAAAAATTGATTTTATTTATCTTTCCTTAATGCTTTGGTCATCTAACGTTTAGGATTAATGTTACAGAGGTTTGACTTAGGGTAGAAATCTGGTCCTACTAATTAACTTGGCTTGCTTGTTGGTTGCTTGGAATTTATTGAAATATTGATGAAGCTATGGAATTATAATTAGTTATCTCCAAAGCAAGGAGTTTCGACAATTTTTGGTACATGAAGTCTTGCTAGGGGTTTTTCTTGGAGAGAACAACGCTAGTCAATAGCCTTTAATAGTTTAATAATATATGATTGTTTTTTGTGGCTAAAAATTGATTGGTATTTTAGTTTGATGATAAAGAGTTATCATTAAGAGCTAGCAGACACCAAAAGTTAAAACTCACTTTAAAAAAAAAAAAAAAAAAAAAAAAAAACAGTAAGAAGGTTATACTATCTATATTTTTGTTCCCCTCCCCCTTTATTCTTATTTTTTGGATCAAGTTTGAGCCTAAATTCCGCATTTTTTTTAAGAAGGAAATTTCGCAGTTAAGAGGCAATTTCTTTTCGCAGGGATGTAGAATAATCTTTTTAAAGTAGTTATCTCTAAACTAAGCTTGTGCTCCTCCGATTATTTTTTGAAGAATTTATTTTTATTTTTTAAAATCATATAATCTGTTTAATTGTTAATAGTTCCGTCTCTATTTGCATAATAATTCACTTTTAATTGATAATTAAATACAAGACAATACATATCATTTTGATAATAATTGGATTCCTTGCTAAATAGTAAAGAGGGAATTTGGTAAATATTCAGGATTTCTTGTGAGCTACATATATTACATCAATTTGTAGAAGTTATTCAGCAAAATAATAATAATCATAAATAAATAAACAATTTATAAAAGTTATTATAAAACATCAATAACTTGTACTCACAAATTGAAAGTGCATTCAAACCAGCCTCTATAGATCATTTAGCTAATATGACCTAAATTAAAAGTCGACTTTTTCTATTTTTTCTATAACTTTTTTGACTTCTATCAACATCAAACTCTTTTCCCCCATATTATTAAATAATTCTTTATTAATTTTTTTTTTACCCATAGAATTACTCTTTCAGCTCCCTACTCTTTCCCATTTTTTGCACTTGAGTACAATTGTAGTTTATTTGGTATAAAAAACTGATCACTATTTGCTTAATTTATTCATAAAAAAATTAAATTGATCAACTACCACAAGAATATAGAAACAGCAGATTTGAGATATAAACAAGTTGTGAATACTCGATGGCTTATTTATATACCAAATTTCTTGCAGCTATTAATTTTTCTATTTTTATTATAATAACTGTCTAGTTAACTTGCTTCTATTCATTGGATGGCAAACATATTAATTGATGCATGCCATATTGAATGAAGCAACTAGCAATGCTTGCTTTCAAGAGATAGAGATTAACTTATTTTACCATATTTAAATTGCAAAAGGCACTTTTTAAAATCCAGGTTGGTAACCTGCACAAAGATGGATAAGAATTATCTAGCTAGTATAAGCTTAACAAATTGGTCAGGCCGGGAATCTTTACCTAGTATAAGTTTAGAGCACCTGAGAAGAAGGCAAGTTCAGATTGAAAAGTACTGAAAAAATAAATGTTCTTATATAAACCTTGTAAATTGTGCAGGAAATTAGTGCTGTAAAATATTACCGTCAAACATGCAATTGAAGCATTTTAAAACAAACTAACATTGCTTGAAGGTGGAAGCATGCCAGGAAGACTACAACACATGGAAAATAAAATATTGAGTCTAGGCAACTACTATCATTAAAAAAAAATCAACGATAACATGACAAGAGATGTAACCAGATTGCTTTTGAAAATAATGTTTACTGGGCTACATATACGATGATAAAAATATTAACAATAACAATATACAGATGAGTAGAGAGTAAGGATTAGATGAAAAAATTTAGACTTTTGTCCGTCCTATGAAGACATAGAATCATGCATATAAGATAGAAGAATTGCTGTAAAATTAATTAGTTCATTTTGAAGATGCTGAATATTTAATTATTGTAATTTGTTGACATATGTATTTATGGATTGTATTTTATTTAAATGAAAATTATGTTTATTTTTAGACTTTCTTAAATATGCATATTATCAGGCATATATGGGGGGCCAACATAATAAAGTTATTTAAAAATTTTCAAATTATTTAGGATATTTCCAGAAAATAAAATTTAATATTTTTCAAAAATTTTGGGGGGCCAAGTCCTCCCTCGGTCCTCAAGTGACTCTGCCACTGGTAATAAGATGAGGGAACTATACATATTTACAACATGATAGATAATGTTGTTATTTTTGAAGTGACAATCACAATTGATGCTTCTCTTGCGCTACCCCAACCATTTGAATTTGGCAAGAATTGCCATCAAACCTCCAATACTTCACACCCATTGTACTAGTTTTTTTTTTAGTGCATCAATTAAACATCCACAATCAAATAAACAAAACATGTCAAATCAGTGTTGTACAACTGTGCTTATGTAAAATAGTGGCAATTCAAATTCATTCATTCCTCCCTATTTTTGCCTACATGAACTTAAATATATTAAAAAGCGCCAAGAAAAATATTTACCTCTCACTTAAGTAATGCCATTTTTGCTGCCTGACTTTAGATTGGAAACACGGCGTAGCTTAGCCTTGTTCAATTGTTTTAGATAGTAATTACCCATGACTTGAAGGCTGTGTTTGTTTTGGCTGAAATATATTTCAGGAAATCGTTTTTCGGAAATCATCATGTTTGGTTGGTTCAGAAAATTGGGTCAACGGAAATTATTTTCCGCGTTGACCGGAAAATTTGCCTAAACCGACGGAAAATGAATTCAGTTAGAATTTTACCTTCAAATCACATTCCGGACTGAAAACAGAGAGAGAGAGAGAGCACGAAGAGAGAGAGAGAGAGAGAGAGAGGAGAGCACGAAGAACTGAGATCGCGCCGTCGTCCTCAACCCGACGGCTCCGCCATCGATCTCGCGTCGGGCGCGATCGCAGCGCGAGATCGCGCCGTCGACCTCGCGCCGGGCGAGATCGAGGCGCGATCTCACGCCGTCGATCTCGCGCCGGGCGAGATCGAGGCGCGATCTCGCCGCGTCGACCTCGTGCCTGGCGAGATTGACGAGCGATCTCGCGCCGTCGACCTCGCGCCGGGCGAGATCGACGCGCGATCTCGCCTTCCTGTCTCGCCGCGTCGATCTCGCCTCCCTGTCTCGCCGTCCTCCTCCCTGTCTCACCGTCCTCCTCCGTGTGACAGTTTGAGTGAATAGTTTGATTAAAAGTTAATGAATGTAATTTTCTGGAAAATGTTGGAACAAAGCAAACACCTGGATACATTTTCTTTTACGGAAAAATAATTTTTCCTGAAATGATTTTCCTTCCGGAAATTGATTACTGTCGAGCCAAACGCAGCCGAAGTGACAAAAGAGGAACATCAAGGACGTTTCTACCATTCTACAATCTACACTTATTTTAATTTCCATTTTGTTTCTAACTTTCTCTTTTTTCTTGTCCTTCTTGAAGGGACACATCAGCTCTTAATCACATAGAAACTAGAACTCCCCAATGATCACAAATATAGACTTTGTTGAACCAAATTTCATGAATTAATTCCTACAATTCTCCAAATCACTTCTTCCACACACAACATTTCTGGAGGAAAATGAAAAGTAATTAATCAATATGACTTATAAAAACCACTACAGTTGGGTTCTCAAAGTGGATTACTCCCATAAGGGAAAAAATCAATTTTGCTATAATTATGTGATTTCAGTCCAACGAACACGTGACAAAACCACAGAGAATGGTAATCAGACACTCTAATGAGACTACTAGTGAATCATACACAAGTGAAGTACTCTTATAATCATATAAATCAATGCAAAATACCCCATTTATCGTTTGGTCACCAAGAAGATAATTTGGGTTTCTTAAAATGAAAAATGACAAGCTCAACACAACTAGGTCAACCAGTTATGGTGACACCTACTTGGACCAACTTCCCAAAATTCAAGATTTTCATATTCCTCACCAGTTAGAATGGAAGTATTACAGATCCCACCAAAAACTAAAGATAGAGAATGTAGGAGTTAGCTGGTACCTTCTTGTTGGGGTACCAGCTCCTCTGCGAATTGCAACAACTTGAAGCAACTCTACGCCATAATCTTGAAGAAGAAGAAGAAAAAGTTTCTTCCTAGCCAGGGGTGTAGCTAGAAAATTTTACTTGGACGGGCCGAATTGTAGTATTGATATATTAACCATAGATCATATTGAATACAAAATTATTAACTTTGATATATTGTTATATTCTTAAATATTATTGAACATACAAAAATTATATAGTTTATAATAGACAAATACAAAAAAAAAAAAAAAAAAAAAAATGCAATAAAAGAACAGTTCATGTCAAAATTATGCCCAACAATCTTAATGGAATAAAGATAGCAATACAAAAATGTGAATAAAAAAATCTTAAAGACCCTTATGCATATTAACACACACATAGTGGCAGAAGAAAGAAACAAAAATAGTACTAATGGTAAAATAACAATGATGATTGATAAAAGAGAGAGAAAAGAAAATGCACTAGCATATTCACTTCTTTAAAGAGTCAAGAAGATGATGTTGCACCAGGGAAAAAAATGGATTAATAATTTTGGTTGAGATAGGAGTTTTTGTGTTGAGAAGAAAGAAAATGGGGCAATGGGCTCACATTAGCAGCTACAACAAGCTCCGTAGGTACCTAACGATGAAATTTTTTTTGAAATTATGTTGGGAAATGGGTTGTCAATGATGCTAGAGAGTGAGTTATTATCCATTGGATTAATTATAAATTTTTTGGACAATGGAAAAGATCAACTATTAGTCATTATCTTTTGGACTAACTATAAATCTTAGGAATAATTGGGATGGATAGGTAATAAAGTTTTGAACAATTGTTGAGGCCAACTAAAAATCCATTGGACTAATTAGAAATCGTAGAAATAATTGGGGGACCGGTTCTAATTTTTTGGGAGGACTATATCCTATTACTAGTAAAGTTGTAGGAGGAAAAAAAATTTGGGGGGGCCAAGAAGCAATGTAGCTCCGCCCCTATTCCTAGCATGGTGGTCAAAAGCTATTGGCTCTTGAAGGGACTTTAATAGTTGAACTTTAAAAATATGTTTTGAAAATTGACTTTGCTCACGGTGTCTTTTTTCGGTTTTGTAAAAGCTTGAAGTATGAGATAGTCCAAAAATCTCTTCTTCTTTTTTTTTTTTTTTTTTTTTTTTTGTAACCTTAACAAAGCTAATTTTTATTTGTTTAGAGGTAATTTAAAAAAAAAAAAAACACTTTACTAATTGAACTAACTGAAACTCACAATTTTTTAAACTAATTTTACAAATATATTAATTATGTGACTTTTCCCTTTATACAATTTGGTATTTGAACTCAAAAGGAATGTCTTACCAGGATATAAGCTTTCCAAATAGTAAAAGACAACATTCCAGTACATCAATCCCCCCACACCACCCAAAAAAGAAAACCCAAAAGAAAAGGAAGAAAAAATTGGATAACAAAAGGAAGCATTTGAAGTAATAATGTTTGATAATTCAAAGAGAAATTTTTTTTTGATAAGTAAGAAAGATATATATATATATATATATATATATATATATAAACCGTATTGTTTGGATTGAAGAGATCCCTTGCTGCATTGAGCAAGCTCTTATCCATGATGTACTTTCCATTTTAAATATTTAATAAAAGTTTGGTCTTCCCATAAATAAAAAGTAAAATAAAATAAAACTGTTTTATGTAAAAAAAGGCATAACGCAATGATAAGGATATTCTGATAGATAAGATCAAAGCATGGCACCCGAGGAAGCCGATGGTTTCTCCAGACTTGTCAGCTTCCCATAAGCTCACGGGTAGCCTTAGGATGTCTCCATAAGCTGACGGTCTACTCCATAAGGCCAACCGGGAGCCTTTTGACGAGGTAATTGGCCGACGGGATGAAGAGGCCAATAGGGTTGGCATGACTCAGCGTGATGCCCATAAATGTCTACGTAAGGAAATATCTCGTATCCCATGACTAACCCTAATCAAAGGACTCTCTATAAGGAAAGGATCCCGCGAAATACGTCCATTAATGAGAATCTTCCCTGTAAGGAAAGGCCTTCTCCACCAAGAAACGAAAGTCGATTGAACACTACTATATAAACCCTAAGACCCTCACAAATTAAGGTACGCATAATTTACCCCAACTCTGGCACTCTAAATTTATAGAAATTCACTCTAAAGTTACAGAAATTCTCTCTAACTTAACCTTCGGAGGGTCTTTGGCCGATACCACACCAGTACTCCCTACGAAGTCTTCTTTGTGTTTGTTTCGCAGGGATTGTCTAGAGCACGTGAGAACTGTGCAGCTTACTAACGATTTTTGGCATCATCACGCAAATCAAAGATTATAAAAAGAGAAAAGCAAAAGAATAGATATAGAAATAAATTACAAAGAAGAAGAGAACTAAGAAATAATGGGAGAGAATCACTAGATGTGAGTCCCCAAGCCCTAAACCAATCATAAAGAGAACAAGTAAATAAAGCAAGCAACTAGTCATTGGATAATTCAAAGAGATAATGTTGCTGAGAAACCTTCACATCCAAAGTCAAACTTGAAATTAATCTTTGCACTAACCAAATCTACCATAGTCCATTTATGAAGAACTGGAATTAAAAGTTAAAACAAAAAACAAAGAAGAAGCATTGAAACAATGGACAAGTAAAAAACTAACTATATCAACAAAAGCACTCCTAGAGTTATGCATATCTGAATTGCAGTTGGGTCGGTCAATAGTATCTGATGCTAAAATTTTTTGTTAACGGCTGCTAGAGACAGTTGATATTACTTGTAAACTATTAAGCACTATATGTGTATTATATCTTCTTATTGCACACACACAGAACACTGAGACTCCACACTCACTAATTCAAAATGAACATTTGATTTTTCTTAATTTGTGTAAGATGGTATCATATACGTAAGAATTCTCACCCGTTCAAGGCCTTGGTGTTTAGTTGAAGTGAGGGGGTCATATGGAGTGGGATTGTGGAAGTACATTTAAGGTGGTTAGTTGCTATTGGGCATGAGCATAAATTATTTAGCCCGTCAAAGGTAAATATCCCTAAATTTACCCAACAATTGGTTCTAGTGGTTAAGTTTAGTAGACTGTAAGTTGTACTGGCTAGAGGCGAGTCCAAAAGGCTTTGCTTTAGAAATATTTCCTACATATGTATATAGGCAGTTGGGAGTTGGGACAACTTCACATTCTTTACATATGATATTGGTGGTGGCAAAAAAGTTTGGTTTTGGCATGATTTATGGTAGGGGCAGATTCCGCTCAAGGAGAGGTATCCCTAATTGTGTTTAATAGCAAGAGATAGTGAGGCTACATAAGGGATTTTTCTTGCCCTTTGGGCTGTTTTTACTTAACTAAAATGTTTGATTTTCAGCCACATAACAAAATTGTTAGTAAAAAGTAAAAACAGCCCAAAGGGCAAAAAAATCCCTATAGAGGCGGATTTTATGCAAAAATCATGTAGTTTAGGATTATTAAATAGACCCTGTGTCACAGATTTTGGAGGATCTTTCCCCAACAAATATTATGCATGGGCAGTTAGATAAGTTGGTGTGGAGCAAAACCAAGGTTTCCAAGTGAAGAGCTATTATAGAATTTTGAGGAGGGATGGTTTAGATTTTCCTTATAAAGAAGTATATGGAAAGTCAGGGTCCAACCAAGGGCAGCTGCTTTTCAAGGTGTGTGGCTTTGAGTAAAATTTGGACCACCAATAATTAAGGAGGTGCATTGTTATGGAGTGGTGCTTCATGTGCAAAAGAAGTATAGGGAGAACACTAATCACTTGTTTCTACATTGTGAAGTGTATAAGGTATAGTGTTCTATGACTTTCTGGTATATTAGGAGTTTATTGGGTGATGTTGAATTTAGTTTAGGAAATTTAGGCGTGTTAGAGGGGGGGGGGGGGTTTCAGGTTTGATCAGAGGAACAAGGGGGGAGAGAACATAATGACCGGTGTTTTGAGGTTCAAGAAATGAGTAGGACAAAGCTGAAGTACTCTTTTCTGAAGTCCTTATATGATTGGTCATTGACGTTTTCCTTAATCTAAATAGTGAGGTTCTTAGAATTTTTGGATTTTTTGAGCTTTTGCTAGTCTGGTATTCTACTATTTTTGATTTGTTGCGTTCCTAAATTTTTCTTTTGGTCATGTGTTTTACTCTCTTTATACAGCCTATGTACTTGGATGGCACTATTCTAAATTAATGAATTATTTTCTTATTTAAAAAAAATTGATATCATATGAGATTTGAAGTGAGATTTTCCTGAAAGTAAAGTTTTGATTATGAAATCTAGATTTTCCCTTTGAAATTTAAAATGCACTAAATATTAACAAAGATATGAACTTAGAGAATTTTAAGTAAATGCTAAAAAGCCTTGACATTGTTAACTGTGAGGCAGGATGGGCACTTAAGGTCCTGATGAACTGCCTTAATATTAAATTTGTGTCATGATTTTGAAACTTAGGTTGGGTTAACTGGATCTAGCCATCAGTCTGGTCTTTGATTTCAAAAAATCATACAAAATTATTTGGAGTAAGTATAAAATAAGGAATAGTATAGGGGGTGAGTGCAAAATGAAGTATAGTATAGGGGGATAAGTGTAAAATAAGGTATAGTAGTAGGGGGTGAGTGCAAAATGAAGTATAGTATAGGGGGATAAGTGTAAAATAAGGTATAGTAGTAGGGGGTGAGTGCAAAATGAAGTATAGTATAGGGGGGATAAGTGTAAAATAAGGCATAGTATAATGGGTGAGTGCAAAATGAAGTATAGTATAGATGGGCATAACCTAATTTGCACTTGAAATGAATGAGATAAGGCCATTTGAACTTGACACAACTGTGCTGCCCTCAAGATTTCACTTAAAACTTGCTTCAGGAAAATTGTGGCAAATTGTATAATGATTTTGAAGGCCTGACGACTTAACCTAATTTTCCCAATATAAAACCAATTACTTTTACAAATTAAGAGGGAGGCTATTGTATCGATATTACACTGAGAGCAAGCATTTTTTAGTAGGCTACTATATCAGTGAATCATAAATTGTCCAATCCAGCCAATGTTTAAGGTCTAAAATAGATTTTTTAAGTGGTATCAAAGCATTTAGAACACACAAGGTCTAGATAGAAATTTTCAAATGCATATCAAACTTTGAGGAGATTAACAAACTCCACACTAAGAATGGTTGGTGAGAAAATTTTTTTTCCCTACAAGAGGATCACACCTAGTAAAAGGTAGAATGCAAATATATCATGGTCTATGCAATTATATACTCAATAGAAAGTGAAACGGAATGGCAGTTCTAATATCCAACCCCAAATAGTAGAAAAAGAAAGTTGTACTACTATAGCTGCTAATTTAGATGGCTAAAATAGATGGTCAAAACACCTAATGTGACCTATGCAGATTGATACTCCACAAAAACAGCTGCAAACCATTTCCCTAAGTATCTCACTAGCTAAAGCTTTCCTATCGATGAAGATTTCAAGACATATCCTCAACGATCATTTGAAGATAGGCAAATAAGATAACATTGTTAACAACTAAATTCTCATTTAGAATTTCATCACTTTTTGTGTACACAAACACACCCATAGAATTAGGTTATTCCAATTAGATTGTAACCTTGGTATAAAATGATCTTAGCTAGCCGAGTCTAGCCTTTAGCATCTCCACGCTCATGCCTAGGCCTATATAGGAAACAATATTTCAATTATGCAATTTTTATTTCTTCTAGTTCTAAAGTTTAAAACTACACCATCATTGGCATGTAATCCATTTTACATCATGTACCTCAATTCAAATCCATTAAAACAAAAACAATAACCAATGCAACAAAACGATAGTAGACTAATGTAACAATAGCCACATCCTAATTAAGTTCCATCTAATCCATAAACATATGCAAAACAACTAAATGGAGTGACAAACAACAACATCAAAATGGCCATCCAACCACTGAGAAATGGAATGACAATGAGGAAGTAAATCCCAGTCACAAATGAAACCAGCAAAAGCAATGGAAAAGCCATATCCAAAATCCGCTCATGCAAACTAGCTCGTAAGTAGATGAACATCTCTTGGATGAGCGTGATCTCACGGCTAACAAAGAACATGAAGAAAGCCACCAATCCAAGTAGGGTTTGCATCATTGAAAAATTCAAGAGGAACTAGGTTTGGGGTTTGGAGCTCTAGATGTTGGTGATTGTGTTTGTGTTTTTGAAGAAAGGCGTGACTGAGTGTGTGTGGGTGTAAACGAGTTTTATAGTAAAAACCTTAAAAGAACACCATCGACGTGTGTTTGTGTCTAAACTATTAAGATAAGTCCTCGAATGGAATGAATGGATTGATTTATTATTTCCCTCTAAAACCTACATTATTAAGTTTTAGATTCCTGTAAATTAGATTGTTTAACCTAATTAATTAACTAAATGAATAGTTAGGTTTATTATTCAGATCTAGATTAACACAATAAAGTTATATTATGTAAAGCAGCGGAAAATAAAGAACACAAAGATCTGATGACCTAGGAAAACTAAACCGGTAAAAAACTTGGGGAGGATTTAACCTAACTATCCTTAATGTAAAAAGCAAATTCACTATGAAAGAATTGAAGTTTGTACAATAGAACTTAGACCGCTAACATTCTATTGCTACCTCGAGTAGAAAACTTACTATCACGACCCCATGATAGCTTCGAGTTCACGAACTACTTCTTTCCTTGATCTTGCAGCAACCATAAGTCTCCTACTTATGAATCTTGATCTTCTTGAATGTTCTTTATGCATCAACTAAAACAATCATTAAGTTCTTAACATAAATCTTGATCTTGATAACCCTAAGTATGTATGAAGGTAAACACTTCTAGATCTCACAAGAGATTCATACATACAACATATTAAAGACTCTAAAGAGCTTTTGGGTACAAAACCCTAGATCTACAAAAGAGGCACACTTTTCTCTCTCTAAAAAGCCTTTTTAAAAACGTGCTTAGGGTTTCCTTTATATACTAGAAGAAGTAGATTTGAAACCCTAATCCTTTTTGGACTTGAACTGCTGTTTAAGCCTTAATTAAAATTCTACAGGTACGACTCTCAATCGATCGAGCCTATCTCTCGATCGGTCGAACCAGACAAATTCTGAATTCTTCTTTGTACAGCTTGTATGTTCTTGAATTTTGACCTGAATCACCTTAAGCATTGTCTAATAATACCTATAGACTCTAGGATCTATATCTAGACAAATTTGTATTCACGATTTGCCAATTGGTCTAAACTTTTAGAATCTAACATACATCCCTAATATACAAGTGTTAAATGGCTAATAAAGAGTTAAAATATTTTAATGCCATAAATAATGGGTTTTAAAGATTTTGTTAGGTTGACTATTATACAAATTTATTGACAGTAAAAAAGATTTTGTTAGGTTGACTATTATACAAATTTATTGGAATATTATAAATAATCATAATAACGAGTACCCTTAAGGTAATTGTCAACAACCTATTTTAGGTAAATTTTGACACAATTTTTATGAAAAATAGAAAAATCTATCAAAACATTATTTTTTCCCCTTTTTCCATAAAAACTTTCTTAAAATGGTTTGTTAACAATTACCCTAAGTGCATCAGTTAACATTTTCCTATTATAAATAATAAGAAAATATCTATTTAAAATCTATAATAAATTGTGATATATATCCTTTTATTTTTAACCTCTTTTTTTTTTTTTTTGTTGTTGAAAGTAGTACATTTAACTTAATTTCCTTAAATAGATTTTAATTTTTAGTCAAGATTGTTAATTTTTATAGATTTTTTATTTATTTATATTAATTAATTATAATGTCATTACGGTTCGACCTCAGTTCCTCAAAAACCTTGTATTTCTTTTTTTTTCAGTTCTTTGAATGGTCCGAATTTAAAAAAAAAAAAAAAAAAAAAAGAGGCACGAAAACATTTAATACTAGGTCATAATGCTAATCTCCAAGTTGCCAAATCTTAAGTGCTATTGTAGGCATTACCCAATTAGCCAAGATAGAAAAATGAGGATAGACAAAGAGTCATTGCTACCGTGACAATATAAAACAAATAATTTGCTCCCCCTCTCTTTACAAATAACATCAGTTGATATAAAATTGCCTCCTTTCAACAAGTTGTCCACCATAAACAACACAAATAAGAACTGCAGTCCCAAAACAAACAATAACTTAAAACTAGATTTAACTTAAACTGATGACTTTGGCTCAACTTCTAGTATCTTCATCAAAACTACAGCCTTGAACATCATGAAGCATATGAACTAATAAGGCAAAACTCTAGGGGCCATGAGATGGTCAATATACACAATTTACAGTCTCAATGAAACACTTTATTCTTTACCCTATTGTCAACTCTCATATCAAATTGGTTGGCTCACTCAAAACATACTTAGGTAGTTCATATCTTGCACCTGTAATTGAAATTTAGTAAGCTGGATGAAATTTTTAAATAATTTAAGCGAAAGAAAAGAAGAAAGAAAAATTAAAGGGGAGAGAGGGAGGGAGGAAGGAAATGAAGGACCTCTCTCATCGTAACAGATTGTCGAGTAACACTTTGAACAATCACACCCGCACGTTCCACGATTGTTTGTGCAAGAGTTAAGTCAGCTTCAGCAGCTACCCGAAGTGTATCCCATATCTTTGGAAAGAAAAACAACATTCATATTTCAAATATCTTCTTTCTTTCGCTTAATTTCACTAAAAGATTAGTTCTTCAACTTCTCTTAACGCTAAACAAACAGTACATGTAGATTGCACATCAAATATAACAACAAAACATGTTTACAGTAAAATATACATACACATTTACAGCAGAATATACATTACCATCATGTTGATGACTATAAACAATATAGAACAGTAGAAGGGAGAAAAACAACCGGACTAAAATATAATAGTTTGAGAACCTTCATGCAACTTAGTTTTAGCAATCACAGTACAACATTGAAGTTTATTTTTATAAAAAAGATGGGTCAATAAATAAACAAATGTTTGATATGAACTTTAGACATTCGTGATATCACAACATTTTTTAACAAGAATTTCATTTTACTTCATAAACAGTAAATCAAGAATACCTAGCAAAAATAACTAATAAAATATGACAATTTCATCAGCAAAAATGACATGTTTTGGATTAAAAAAAGAAGTGATATAGTTCTAATCTCAAACTGTACCATTAAATACAGGTAGATAGACAGATGCGACAAGTGGCAAAGCAAACAAAACTCATCTTTAAACCAGAACTATGATACTTAATAGGATGGGCTTGATTAGCAATTACCACAACTTCCTCCAAAGTGCTGATTATACTGAACATGTTTCATCACAATTACTAAATTATAATAGGTGCGTGTATGTGTGAACTAGAAACCAAATGCAAATGACTGTTGAGATATCTAATGCTAAGTCTGCAATTGAGAAGTCCCAACGACTAGTTTTTGAATCTCAAGAACAAAGCAACAACAACAGCTAGTCATCTAAATAATGTCGTTGTATTTATTTCTAGTTAAGTTGTTGTATAAGTCAAAATGCTATCGTTCTACTAAGCACATTAATGAGTTTGTTGTTAGTTGAGATTAGGCGGGAAAAGTCATTACATTTAGCTCCACCTTTCACGGATCCATTCCGTGATTTCAAGGTTGATTAATTAAGTAGTTACAGTCAATTCTATGTATAAATAGAGACAGTTGTAATGTAAATCATTTAAGTAAGCATTTACAGAAAATTCTGGAGCGTTCTTTTCTTTTCTCTCTGTTTCTCACTCTTTCCCTCATTTTCTGGTTTCCAGTGATTCTGAGTTCTTTGTTGCACTATTATTATTTGTTTGTTTCATAATTGATTCAATCTTCCAGACCTTAGTTCAATTTCTTTCATGGTATCAAAGCCAAATACGATCCCTACCAACTCTGATTCTACAATTGCAGCTACAACTTCAACTTCTTCTTCTTCAACTATGCCTTCATCAACAACTTCATCTTTAATCAATCTGACCAATTAGCTTCTATTGCTTTTGTCAAACATGTCAAATATGATGACAATTAAGTTGGACAATTCCAACTACATAGTGTTGAAGCATCAGATCTCCATGGTGCTGGAGACTTATTTAGTGATTGAATTTCTTGATGAAATTCCTCTTTGTTCCAAAGAAATTCTTGAAAGATTGCTTAGGTACTGTTACAACAATACTGAATCCAGATTATCTTGCTTGGAAATCAAAGGAAAAAGCACTACTTACCTTTATCAGTTCCACTCTAACACCTTCAGTTCTTGCTATAACTGTTGGTTGTTCATCAGCTCTAGAAGTTTGGAAAGTCCTAGAAAACAAGTTTTCTTCCATTTCGAGATCTCATGTGATGAATCTCAAGGGAGAATTGCACAATGTAAAGAAAGGATTTTTGTAGACACAAATCTACAGAAAATCAAGGTCATTAGGGACAAATTAATGGCAATTGGAGTTTTTCTAGATGATGAAGAATTGCTTCATGTAGCAATTAAAGGACTTCCAAGGGAATTTAGTACATTCAGGTCTACAATTAGGACAAGCACAAAATTGAGTTTTGATGAGTTAGCTACTATGCTATACATAGAAGAAGAATCACTAAATGAAGGATTGGAGATTAAAGACTCAACCTTTGCAATGGCTGTCAACACGGCACCTAGATCTAATAAAAGTGGTGGTTTTAGCAATTACAATCAGTCCACTAATCGTGGCAGAGGTAGAGGACGAGGCTTTTCACCTAATCAGTTTTCACAATATTCTCTTAATCAATAATCTGGTTCAAGAGCAAAAAGGCATATTTGCCAAATCTGTGGCAAAGCTGGTCATATAGCCATAGATTGCTACCATAGGATGGATTATGCCTGTCAAGGAAAACATCCACCCACTAAATTGGCAACAATGGCCACTTCTTCCAACTCTATGATTGCACAAGAGCAGCCTTAGCTAGCGGATAGTGTAGCCACTGACCATGTTACCTCCAGTCTTAATCACCTAAGCTTTCCTAAACCTTACAATGGATAGGATCATCTCACAGTGGGTAATGGACAAACTCTGCCTATCACACACATTGGTAATACTCTTATCCCATCTTCTAATTCTGCAATACATCTTAAAAATGTGTTGAGAGTTCTTGCTGTTGCTTCCAACCTTGCATCCGTCCATAAAATTTGTCATGATAATCATTATTGGTGTTATTTTGATGAAAACACCTTGTCTATCTAGGCCTTGGCCACAGGGACAGTGCTCTACAAGGGCAAGAGTGAAGGTGGGGTATATCCTATTTACCCTCACAAGGCACCTAAGCTTCTACTTCCTCACAAAACCTGCAATGTAGTTTTCACTTCACCATTTAGTTGGCTTTTGTGGCACAACAGACTTGGTCATCCTAACTCCCAACTCCTTAGATTTCTTTTTCAGCACTAAGGCTTGTCTTTTAATAAGTGTACAAACTTTGTAGATTCTTGTGTTCATTGTCTACATGGGAAAATGCATAAACTTCCCTTTTCTAGTTCTAAATTTGTTGCTATTGCACCATTTGAGCTTGTACATACTGATCTTTGAGGTCCTGCACCTCTTACTTCAATAAATGGTTTCCAATATTATGTCATTTTTGTTGACCATTATACATGTTTTACTTGGTTGTTCTTGCTCCACAATAAATCTGAACTTTATTCTAAATTTGTGCACTTTCATGCTATGGTAAAATCAGTTTTCAGCAACTGTTAAGACACTTAAATCTGATGGTGGTGGGGAATACACCTCCAAACTTTTTGAGTCTTACCTTTCTTCTCATGGTATTCACCATCAAATCTCCTGTCCCTATACTCCTCAGCAAAATGAGTTAGTGGAAAGGAAACATAAGCACTTAATAGAAACTACCATTACTCTCTTTCCCAAGATTCCTTACCTTCTCAGTTTTGGTCTTTTTCTATTCAAACTGCTATGAATCTTATTAATCTCTTACCTACTACTTCACTTGGTTTTCTCTCACCTTGGTTCAAGCTTTATGGCTCACATCCAGATGTCACTTCCCTTAGAGTGTTTGGTTGTTCTTGCTACCCTTACATTAGACCATACACTAAACACAACCTTGAGCATAGGACTACTAAAATTATTTTCCTGGGTTATTCTTCTGTTTCTAAGGGGTATTTGTGTCTTGATGTCCAATCTAACCACTTGTACACTTGCAGGCATGTACTGTTTAATGAGTCCAAGTTTCCTTTTACTTCTTCTCATCTTACCTCTCTTCCACATTCTGTCAAACCTACACCTGACATCTAACTATCTAACCTTCTCTATTTGCATTCATCTAATCAACCATCCATTCTAGGTTCCTATGTTCCTTCCACCTCCTCTACTCCTATTTCAGTCAACCCATCTTCTAATTCTCCAGATACACTTACACCTTTGCCCTCTTCCACACCTACCTCTTCTAGTCCTATGCCTAATCCTGATCCATCACCTCCTACAGATTCCCAACCTGCTCCTATCTCCACTACTATTAGTTCACCCTCATCCAGTCCTAATCATACTGCTACACCAGAACCTGTCCTTCCTATTTTCACTGATACTCACCCCATGACAACTAGATCTAAAAATGGTATCACTAAAAAGAAGCTCTGCTACAAGGCAGTCCTAGACTACACCTTCACAGAACCACCTTTTTTAAGGTTGCCTCTCAATATCCTCAATGGACAAAGGCCATGGATGAGAGTTCTCTTCCTTACAAAGATAGAACACTGGGTCATTGGTTCCTGCTGCACCTAGGATCAACCTAGTAGGCTATAAATGGGTCTACAAACTAAAATTGCACAGTGATGGATCTATAGCTCGATATATGGCAAGACTAGTTGCCAAGGGCTTTCACCAAAAGGCTGGCATTGATTACACTGAGACATCTAGTCCAGTGGTCAAACTAGCTACAGTCAGACTTATTTTTACAATTGCAGTGAAATTCAGATTTTCCCTTAGACAGCTTGATGTTTCAAATGCTTTCCTCCATGGTTTTCTTAAGAAAGAGGTCTGTATGCAACAGCCTCCTGGATATGTTGACCGTCAATATCCTTCTCATGTCTACAAGCTTCACAAATCCTTATATGGACTTAAACAAGCCCTTCGGTTTGATCGCTTCACATCTCAACTTCTTCATCTTGGTTTTGTGGCTTCCTTAGCAGACTCTTCAGTGTTCATTTATCAATATCATCATACTACCATTTATCTGCTCTTCTATATTGATGATATCATCATCACTGGTAATGATCCTACACAGATTTCTCATCTCATCACTGCCTTGATTCATGCCTTTGAGCTTAAGGACCTTGGAGCTCTTTCTTATTTTCTTGGCATTCAGATCTTACCTACCAAATTTGGGCTTACCTTATGCTAGTCCAAGTATGCTTCTGATATTCTTCATCATTTTCACATGGAGAATGCAAAGCCTACTAAGTCCCCCTGTTGCCCATCTACACGCATTACTCCTTATGAGGGTTCTCTCTTACCTAACCCTTCTAAATATAGGAGTATGATTAGGGCACTCCAATACTTAACCTTCACTTGCCCAAATTTGGCCTTTAGTGTTCATCAGTTGTGTCAATTCATGCAACATCCTACTACTTCTCATTTTGATGCTGCTAAAAGGTTTCTTCGCTATGTTAGAGGCACATTACATTTTGGGATTCATATTGCTCCTGGTCCCATTACTCTTTCAGCTTTTTCTAATGCAAATTGGGCTGGTGACCCATCTGATAGTGAATCTACTACTGGCATCTTGGTCTTCCTTGGTTCTAGCCTAATTTTTTGGTCTTCCAAGAAGCAATCCACAGTCTCACAATCATCCACTGAAGCTGAGTATCATGCACTAGCCTCCACTGCTTTTGAATTGGCTTGGCTTCGTACTCTTTTCAGAGAGCTTGGTTTGTCTCTTCC
Source organism: Castanopsis chinensis (assembly GCA_032878915.1). NCBI lineage: Eukaryota > Viridiplantae > Streptophyta > Magnoliopsida > Fagales > Fagaceae > Castanopsis > Castanopsis chinensis. Next base: position 17,632,991 of record JAVQMG010000130.1, read on the forward strand.
ACACATTCCTATTCTTCGATGTGACAAAAATTTTGCTATTGCCTTGGCCTCCAACCCTGTGTTTCATTCTAGGACGAAGCACATTGAAGTAAACTGTCATTATGTTCGTGAATGTGTTCTTCGTCGTGGTTTGAGCATCAAATTTATTTCTGGCCATGAAAATTTTGCTGACATTTTCACTAAGCCATTGCTAGGACATCATTTTGTGTTTCTTCGTAACAAACTCTTGGCTGATTCCGTCTCGTGTTTGAAGGGGGGGGGGATGTTGAGATATCTAAAGCTAAGTCTGCAATTGAGAAGTCCCAACGGCTAGTTTTTGAATCTCAAGAATAGAGCAATAGCAACGGCTAGTCATCTAAACGATGTCATTGTATTTATTTCTAGTTAAGCTGTTGTATAAGTCAAAACGTTGTTGTTCTACTAAGCACATTAGTGAGTCTATTGTCAGTTGAGATTAGGCGGGAAAGGCCGTTACATTCCTTTCATGGATCCATTCCGTGATTTCAGGGTTGGTTAATTAAGTAGTTACAGTCAATTCTATGTATAAATAGAGACAGTTGTAATGCAAATCATTCAAGTAAGCATTTACAGAAAATTTTGGAGCTTTCTTTTCTTCTCTCTGTTTCTCACTTTTTCCCTCATTTTCTGGTTTCCTGTGATTCTAAGTTCTTTGTTGCACTATTATTCTTTGTTTGTTTCATAATTGATTCAATCTTCCAAACCTTAGTTCAGTTTCTTTCAATGACTACCTTCTAAAAGGCCAGAATCCATTTATTCTCTAGTGTGCTCCTACTAATTGAGATAATCTCTGGATGTCAAAACTAATGTATATGGGGATAAGATGCAACCCTTGATTGGGCAAGTTGTGTATGCACTTGGCTTAGTGAACTAAAACATTTAAAGCTAATTAAACAACCATAAAATATGCAGATATGAAAAGAAACTATTTTGTAGAAGATTATATCAAGAAGGCATGCACTTGATAGGATCCAGACTTGTTTTGGTGAACCAAGAGTACTTTCTCCCTGTTAAATCATGTTTATTCGCACTGCCCATAACTGTGAGAAGCAAATTTTTGATTTACAATCTCATATTTTAAACCTGCCTTTTCCCCCACTTCAACTATAAGTGCCACCAAAGTGATCAAAATACAATATGCTATCACATATAAGAGAGGTCCAACAATATGAAACATGAAATTCATTTTCACAGCAATGAATGATAAGTAAGTTTAAAATAGTATCCATGAATGTCAATACAAAACTTCATGCAGAGGTTTGTACTTTCTATGAATGTCATTCTCAAAACTATAAGAGTTATAATGAAACTAATTCTGGTCATAATCAGTAATATCAAACATATTATATCAAGTTCTTGTGGTACATCTTTTACCAAAAACTTTATAACAGAATTTTGGACAATTCTGGTCCATTAGGAAGGGGAACATGCTCAATATGCTGGAAGAAATTCACCAACATGCTTACTGGCTGATTTGGTAACAAACATTTCAACTTAAAGAAGCAAGTGTCCTTCATGCAAAACTTTAAGTAAAAACTAATGGTTTGTATTAGCTGATGCCCAGAACAGTGAACTCTCAGTTTAATGAGCAGGACTGAGCTTAGTTAAATATTTGCTTCCAAAATGAAGAGACACAGGCATTGTAACTATCACAGATATGAATAAAAGCAACTCTTTAAGTATGCTTTCACAAATTAAATTTCTTCACATAAAGAGACAAGATGGGCCCCAACAAGGGGACTCGAGAATCAGAATAAGCCTAAAATTTTTGATGTCATTATTCATGCTTTTGCAAGTTAACCACATATGATAAACTATTGTACAACTGCTGGCATCCATCCCAGTGCATCCATATGCCAATGTTAGAAACTAGAAATATCATCATGGTGCAAATAGGCACAATGTTGAACATAAATCCTCTCTAAGAGAATCATTTATTTTGAATAATCATTAATAGTCCATATGTCTCCCATTTGTGTCAACAACCACATAGCACAAATTCTATATAGATCAACAAACCTAATCGAAATCTTCATTCTAAAAAACATAATAGGCTGAACCACAAAACAATCATATGTAAAAAAATAAGTTGGCCTCATATTTGCTCTTTGAAATCACTCATTACATATCTCTTGAAGTAAAGGTTTTTCTTGTGCATCCTCTGCTAGAATAGCAGAAACAAAATAAGGGTACGTTTGGTATACTTAATGTAGATTACATTAGAAATAGTAATCTTTATTATTGGAAATAAAAAATATTGTAATGAAATAACTATTACTATTCATAAGTTTGGTTGTTACATATGAAAGCTTGTAAATGATGATGTATAAGGAAGCTCTATATTTTTGAAAATATATTAATTTTAAAACCTATTATATGTACTAAGAAATGACTATTACATCCATTTTAAAGAGGAATAGATATTCTTCAATATAAAGAAAAGTTATCCCAATGTAATAACTAATCCATGTAATAAAGATACAACCAAATGACCAAATTGTTATTATACATGAATAATTATTCCATTACATGAGCTATTATAGCATAACAAACATACCATAACTGCTAGAGTTTCACTGCAGTCTCTACCATAGATGCTTGCCATAGAATCTTCAACAATACTCTGGCTATATTTACTGCCTTGGGCTACAAATATGCCTGAAGCATAAAAAGTCATGGGCCATCAAATGGAACTTTCACCTAAATCATACAAATACAAAAGCAAACAAGAAAAGAAAAAGTCAAATTTTTTTTGTCCTAACTATGCAAAAGATATGCTATCTCATGCCCCTAATTTTTAGTTACTCCTGTTTTCGGACGGTCTAGAGTGGGGTTGTTACTAGATACCCAAATGATTTTGAAATATGGGCCAAGCAGCATTTGACAAAACTATAGAGTTAAAACTTAAACAATATGTGTCCATACCGCATGCATTCTTTGAGTGCATACATAAGTCCCATCGAAAGAGTACCTTTCTGGCCACCATAGTGTGGAGCGGTATCCCAAAATTCATCACGCATCTGCATTAGTTGTGTCCTTGTAATTGGTTCAGTATGTTTCCAAGGTTTCGGCTTCTGAATTTTCTTAAGATCCCCTGAGATCATCTAAAATAATTGTTATCACCATCAAATAAACTGAATTAGCTAGGAATCTAACTATTAAATAAAAGTAAGCACCCTGTAATATTACATTCCCAGCAGTGAAGAAGCAAATACATAAGCACATAGAAAATTTGATACATACACATATATGGCGTGTTTATGGGAGAGGGGGAGAGATATGATGAGGATGAGGGGGACCCAAAATGATAAGTGGATATATTGTGTGTGGGTGATAGTGGTCGGAGCAACAACATTAACTTTGGTTTTTGTATCACAGTTGTGCCATTAAATATTGTTTAGGTCAGATCATAGCAATTAATTTAGGATATAATCAAATATAGGGGAGCTGTGACTCCTCTGTTGCCTATTGAGGGCTTCCCTCTATTTCTTTCTCAGCATTCATATAGCTGGTCATTCCTAAGGGGACCAAGGGTAGAAGGAAATAGGCGTGCACGGCATTTTTGCCAATAATTTAGAATGGTATGGTTGGGAAGATCCTTCATATATCAATAGCTTGTCCCACACACTCAAATGGAGTGTTAGGGAAGCTAGTTGAAGATATATATCTCATAGTGACATAAGCCAATTAAGTAGTGTGTTGCTTGCATTCGTATGGATGAGCTTATTTGCATCCTAAAAGAAATTGTACAGCTTTTTAAAGTATCATATTTTTCCAGGTACATTTATATTTTTGCTCAATAAACAAAGTAAACTGATAAAGAAATAAGCTCATTCAAACACAATCATAGTGGTATGTGTATCTAGCCTATCTTTCCTCTTCACTAGGCAAGTCGAAGAGTTGCAGCCTATAATGCACCATATCCGGCCGAGGCTCAAATAGACACAATCAATTGGAAAGAAGAATATATATATATATATATATATATATATAAAGAATTGTTGAATCAAAAACCTAATGGCAAAGTGGAGTTATTGCCGTGATTCTAGAACCAGCTCATTTTATTAATCGGACAGTACTGCATAAGGATTTGGGCGACCTCGATTCAAACAAAATGACATAATTTGACCCTTCTATTACAAATGTGTTTATTATAAGTAACTAAAAGTGGCCGTGTGTATTTGAGTAATTACATCTTTTTTTTAAGAAGAAATTTGAGTGATTACTTTATTATACAAAATTCATTTTTAATAAAAATATTATTAAATATTTATTTTTTTATAATATTAAATATCTATTTTAAAATTTAATAAAGTAAAAAAATATTTAATTTTTTAAAATATATATCATATACTATATAATAAAAGTTGGATTTAGAAATTGTGGATGCACAAGACTTGGGGGTTCAATCCATGCCTACATGAAAAAATCAATTGGTGTCTTGGTCTGATGATAAAAAGTTATCATTAGAAGCGGACGCTATAAATTGAAACTCTCTCAAAAAGTTATTACATCAAATTACATAAATTTATTAGATATAAACAACAGTTTAATTGTCATAAACTTTTCTTCTATTGCTTCAAATATTTTTTATATAGACACAAAAGAACTTTTCCCCTTGTTTGTTAACTTAGTTTAATTAAATTTTTGCTACCTATGTACAGTTTGAAAGATAAAATTTTGTAAACTCTCATTCATTATCTTTTGAAAAAAATTTGCACCGTTTCTCTATCTTAGAAACCATATCAATCCGGTTAGGTTAGGTTTCGTCTACTTTGCATTGGAGAAAATCATTATCTTAATATATATATATATAGTTTGATTGATCTGAATTGTTTGACATGAAAGAATAATAATAATAATTTGTCCCGAAACAGATGTTAGTGTATGTATGAGTGTGTCATATGCAGAACAAGACAACAAACCCATGTGTTTTTGAAGGCAATGTGTAAAGCCCAAATTTTCACTTCATGAAATGGGCTCAAAAACCCCAACTATTCTTCTTCACTTCACGGAATTGGCTCAATAGCCTAGATCTTCTCCACTTCACGAATTGTGCTTGAAAGTTGAAACCTGTGATTCTTGGCCCAATTTGAAATCATGAAGATTATTAGGCAAATACCCAATTAGTATAATTTTTTTGATTTTCAGTTTTCCCAGGCCTTTAGATTGTCTTGGCCCAAAATCTAATATTTTTATGATTTTCAATTTTCAAATATCAGTAGCCGTAAGAAGGTGCACTCATAGAATTAGGTTTGCAAATATCTAGTATTAAACATATAAACCCTAAATTGGGATGAATGAAAAACTATAGCATTAAACCTAAAAAAAAAAAAAAAACCTCGTGCGCATGTAACGATGGTAGCATGCCTTAAAGCTCATTGAACTGTAACCCATTATTATATGGATACAAATTTCCAGCAAACCTGGACAATAATATGTGATCGGCCGCTAGAAAATATCTTAATATCTTATAATTTCTATCAACTTTATCAACTTCTTGCTTCGAACCGCATCTGTAGACAAATGGGAGAGAGATGCAAGCTAACTCAACAGTGCATTTCATTAATAGTGACAAAGCAGAGCATTTCGGGGCGGTAAACCAGGAAAGGGAGACCTGTCATGAGATTGGCAAAGTTAATCTGCCACATGAAAAAGATAAGGGAAGTCTAACACAAGAAAGGAAAGACCCTTTGTTGGAATCCATACCTATAGCAGACCTCGTGAGAGAGTCACTTCGGGAGAAAACAAAGACACAGGAGGGGTCAGAGATGGGTGGAGAACGACCAAATAAGATGGAGGTATGTGAGGAAACGGGCCTCAATAAAATTGACCCGGGGGTTTGGGCCGAGGGTAAGGAAAGCCCATTGGCTATGTGCTTTATTAAAGGGAAGGGCTGGGTGTCCGAATCCTTGGGCCCCAAAAGTGGGCACTGGAAAAGTTTGGCAAGAAAGGCAATTAATCAAAACTGTTGTGAGCTAAGCCCAAGCACTAAGCATAGCTCGAGAAATATGAAGAGAAATGGCTCAGCAGTTTCACAGGAGCTCGACCAAAACAAGTTGTGTTCCAAGCGTGCAAGGGGGCTGAACGAAGAGGAAAAGGAGACAGAGGATTATGACAACATGGTTGGCGATGTGGCGGTGGCTGCTGCGCAGCACCGCCGAGCCAAATGAGTATCCTCGCTTGGAATTGCCGGGGGTTAGGGTCCTCTCCGGCAATTCGTACTCTCACCGATGAGGTGAACATCGCAAACCCCGTGGTGGTTTTTTTGGCAGAAACAAAAGCCACCATAGACAGAATGAATGGATTTCAGAATAAGTTGGGCTTTACCCAAGGCATCATCGTCCCGTGTGATGGAAAAAGCGGCGGACTAGCGATGCTTTGGCGTGAAGGGACGGACATACGTTTTAAAAGCTGCTCGCACTCTCACATCGACATTGTGGTTCACGGCGAGGGTAACAGCGGTCCATGGAGGGTCACGGGTTTTTATGGGCACCCTAATAGGAGCAAAAGATCGAGTTCTTGGCAGCTCCTAGACTTGTTGAATGCTCAAAGTACGCTGCCGTGGTTGGTCTGTGGCGACTTCAACGAAATCCTCCACCTAGAGGAGAAATTGGGCTGGAAAGATCGGGATGTCGATCAGATTAAGGGTTTCAGAGAGGTGTTGAGCAGATGTGGTTTGTCTGATTTGGGTTTTGTGGGTCAGAATTTTACCTGGTGTAATGGTCGTTTTGGGGAGCAACGCACCTTATTACGGCTGGACAGAATGGTTGCTAATGAGGCATGGGTTCAGATTTTCCCTGAGGCAAAGGTGCATCATATCTCGATGTCGGCTTCGGATCACTGTTTGTTGGCAATGTTCCTGAATAGGCATAAACCCCGAAAAAGAAGTAAGAAGAGATTTTACTTTGAAGCAATGTGGGTGAGAGAGGAGGAATGCAAGGAGGTCATTGAGCTTGCTTGGAATCCGTACATTGAAGACTCTGCTCGACCTATCCAGCAACGCCTAGAGAGATGCCAAACTGAGCTGAAGTGCTGGAATGAGAGCAAGTTTGGTAATGTGTATAAATGTCTCAAGTAGAAAAAGGCAAGGCTGCAACTCTTGGAATCTCTTAATTTACTTCATGAAACTGCTGGGGAAATTCAAGCCATTCGGAAAGAGATTAATGAGCTTTATACCAGGGAAGAAATAATGTGGCAACAGAGGTCTAGAGTGCTGTGGCTGCAAAATGGAGATAAAAACACGAAATTCTTTCATGCCTCTGCCAGCCAAAGGCAAAGAAAAAATAGAATTGGGGGATTGTTCGATGACGGGGGGGTTTGGCAGGAGGACCAAGAGGTAACTGAGAAGATAATCCTTGATTATTTTGCTGCAATCTTTAAATCAGAGTATCCGATGGCCTTTGATGCAAGTATGGAAGCAATGGATAGGAAAGTAACCCCCGAGATGAACTATGAGCTAGGCAGGGAGTTCAAGGCAGTTGAAGTTTGGCGTGCGCTCCAACAAATGCATCCAACAAAATCACCCGGGCCTGACGGTATGTCTCCTATCTTCTACCAAAAATATTGGGATGTTGTTGGTCCTTGTGTGTCAAACTGTGTATTACAGGCTCTTAATTCAGGTGTGATGCCAAAGGGGATAAATGACACGTACATTTGTTTAATTCCGAAAACAAAAAACCCTCAGAAAATAACTGATTACCGCCCAATCAGCCTTTGTAATGTCATTTACAAACTTATATCGAAGGTCTTGGCGAATAGGCTGAAAAAAATTCTGAGTGCTGTGATTTCTGAGGCACAAAGTGCCTTCGTTCCGGGGAGACAGATAACGGACAACGTGATGGTGGCCTTTGAAACCATGCACTCAATTGCCAATAAGAGGAAAGGAAAGGAAGGTTTCATGGCCATCAAATTGGATATGAGCAAAGCCTACGACCGGGTGGAGTGGGCTTACCTCGAGACAATGATGCGCAAGCTTGGATTTAATGAGAAGTGGATTTCCTTAATCATGATGTGTGTTACTACTGTTTCCTTTTCGGTTCTTATTAATGGTGAGCCAAAGGGACATATTACTCCATCTAGGGGGTTACGCCAAGGGGATCCTATTTCCCCGTATTTGTTCCTTCTGTGCGCCGAGGGGTTGTCAACAATGCTTAGACAAAAGGAAGGTTTGGGAGTGATAAGGGGAGTGGCTGTTTGTAGGAATGCACCGTTGATTTCGCATTTGTTCTTTGCGGATGATAGCATCATCTTTAGCAGAGCTACTAGGGAGGTATGTGAGCAAGTGACCCGAGTGCTTGAGACCTATGAGAAAGAGTCGGGGCAGAAGATTAACAGGGATAAAACCTCGTTATTTTTCAGCAAGAACACTAGTGCGGAGGTCCAAGAGTTTGTGAAGGAAACCTTTGGGGCCCAAATTGTCCAGCAACATGAGAGATATTTGGGGTTACCACCAATGGTTGGGAAGGGAAAAAAGAAGGCTTTCAATCGTATTAAAGACTTAGTGGGCAGAAAAATTGCGGGGTGGAAGGGGAAGTTGCTGTCCAATGCCGGGAGGGAAATTCTCATTAAAGCAGTGGCACAAGCCACTCCAACCTACACTATGAACTGTTTTAAGCTCCCCGACTCGCTATGCTCAGAAATAAACTCTATGGTAGGTGGTTTTTGGTGGGGTAAGAAAGATAAGGAAAGGAAGATTGCTTGGGTATCGTGGAAGAATTTGTGTAAACAAAAGGTGGATGGGGGGATGGGTTTTCGGGACTTAAAAGCTTTTAATCTTGCACTCTTAGCAAAGCAAGGCTGGCGGATAATGCAAAATCCTTCCTCCCTTGTCCACCGAGTGCTCAAAGCGAAGTACTTTGCAAATTCTTTCTTTATGGAGGCTCAAGTAGGGAAAAACCCCTCGTATATTTGGCGGAGTTTGGTGGCTGCCAGACTGGTGCTGCAGGAAGGGGTTAGGTGGTGTGTGGGTGATGGGAAGTGCATCAATATATGGGGGGACAGGTGGCTGCCTTCTACGGAATCCGGTAGAGTAGTCTCTCCGCGACCTTCAGGTGGGGAGCCTGAGCTTGTGGAGGGGCTGATCGTGCGTGGAAGGGCTGAGTGGGATATTGAAAAAGTCAGAAATATTTTGCTCCCTCACGAAGCCGAGGTGGTGTTAAGCATTTCGATCAGCCCCATGAACCTGAGGGACTCACAGGTTTGGGCTATGTCTGCCAATGGTGTATTCTCGGTCAAGAGTGCCTACAAGGTTGCTGTCAAGTGCATTTCGGAATCAAAAGGGGCTCTTAATTGCCCAGGCTGCTCTGACAGCTCCAAAATGGGGGCAATTTGGAAGATGATTTGGAACTTACGATGCCCAAATAAAATAAAGCACTTTATGTGGCGGGCGTGCAAGAATATTCTCCCTACGAAACAATGTCTTATGCACCGTAAAGTTTTACGGGAGGATAGGTGTGGTCTTTGTGGGGATAGTGAATCTTCGGGTCATATTTTGTGGGAGTGTAAAGTAGCTAAGGATGCCTGGATTGAAGCGGGGTTTAAGCTGGTTGGGCCAAATCGATCCCCTAAGGAGTTCATTGATGTTGTTTGGCTTTTGATGGAAACACCGGGAATGAAAAATTGGGAAGGTTTTGCTATTGTGGCGTGGCTGTTGTGGAATAATAGGAACTCCGTTAGGCATGGTAGCAGCTGTAAAACGGGTATGGTTATTGCAAGGGAAGCCAGAAAATACGAGGATGAGGTGCGGGACTCTCTTCCAAACCTCGTCAATGTTGTTCCTACCATTTCCCAGTCACACCGCTGGACTCCTCCTCGACATGGTAGGTACAAAGTTAACATTGATGCCGCTGTCTTTAAGGACCTTGGCTGTTGTGGAGTGGGTGTTGTTATTAGAAATGATAGGGGCCTTTTGATGGGTGCTATGTGCAAACAGATTGCATTTCCGTGGGGGGCTCTCGAGGCTGAAGCAAAGGCTGCTGAGTTTGGGGTTTACTTGGCGTGGGAGTTGGGTCATAAGGATATTGAGTTGGAGGGAGACTCCATGCTGGTTGTCCAAGCACTCAAAGGGACAATGCCGCCGGCCTTTCCTATCCTGAAGATCATTGAAGGTTTAAAATGGTACCTTAGCTCTTTTTGCTCCTGGTCAGTCAATCACACTAGAAGGTGCAACAATGTTGCTGCCCATTTGTTAGCTAGAGATGCTAAAAATATTGAAGATTGTGTAATATGGATTGAGGACTCTCCTCCCATTATTGACTCTCAAATCTTGAGAGATGTAATTTCTATGGATCTTGGTCCAAGTTAATGAATGTCAGTTTTGGTTTTGCTATCAAAAAAAAAAAAAAAAAAAAAAAAAAAAACAACAGTGCATTTCATTTATTAATAACCTCTTCAGATGGTCAGGTTTTGGTTTTTTATTATTTTTATTTTTATTTTTAATTTTAACTTTTAGAAATCAGTCAGGTATATATAGGTTCGATTTGATAATAAAAAATAAATAAAAAATGTATCGGTTATGGTATAGCATCATTGCATGGTCCAGAGGGGATGGGAATATTGAAGCCGAGTGAAGGCCAGCTACGAATTCTATGGCTATTAATTTGAAGTAAGACGTCAGGTCAAAGATGCACAAAAGCAAACAAAATCATAAAGTTGCTCAAAAGGAAAAGGAAAATGAAAAAGAGTTAGCATGATGGAAATTAAAGGCTAATTACTGAATTTGACCTTAAATTAGATAAAGAGAAATAGTTGAAAATAATATGAAAGCAATTGAGTTATTAATTCACAAATGAAAACATAGAACATATATCAAAATTTTGTCAAATAAATTATAGAGTTACTTAAAAGTGAACTGAGTTGTTAATTCACAAATGAAAACATAGAACATATATCAAAATTTTGTCAAATAAATTAGAGTTACTTAAAAGTGAACTACACATTAATATGAAATAGAGGTCATATAAATTATAGAGTTACTTAAAAGTGAAATACACATTAATATGAAATAGAAGTAATTAAATATCATATAAATTGAGACAATTTAGGTGTTATGAAATTTTGAGGAATTAAGAAAATCACTACATGTTACAAATAAGACTTCTATTTTGCTCATGGTATTACTTATCAAGTTATCAGCACTTATGTGTTGCCACTCCACAAAAAAATTCTATTGTGGAGAGGAAACATCAGCATATTTTGAGTATAGTAAGAGCTCTTAAATTTCAGTTTAATATTCCCTTATATTTGTGAGGTGACTGTGTTCTCACTGCTGCGTATATCATAAATAGACTACCTACTTTAGTTTTACAAAACAAAACTCCTTTTGAAATGGTTTGCAATTATGTTCCTTCTTATTCTCACCTCAAAGTGTTTGGTTGTCTTTGTTTTGCATCTACTTTGAGTCATGCCAAGTCCAAATTTGCTGCTAGATCCACTCCTTGTGTTTTTATTGGTTACCCTTTTGGAGTGAAGGGCTATAAACTTCTGGATCTTGTTACTAAAGAACTTTCATTTCCAGAGATGTCGTTTTTCATGAAACCACATTTCCTTTCATCTCATCCAATTATACTAACCCTCATTCCACCCTTACTTTTCCTTATCTTTTCCCTCCTGTTACTTCTAACACCGATCCATTTAATTCCTTTTTTTCTTCCTCATCTGCTCATCTTCCCATACCTGTTGTTGATTCTCAATCCACACCTCAATTTGCCATTTTTGCAAATTCATCCACTACACTAGTTTTTGCAACAAATTCTGCAAAATCTAATGTTGTTCATGATGTTCCTATTGAACCTCAACCTTAAACTACTCTTAGGAGGTCTCAGATAGTTTCCAAACCTCCTACTTACTTACAATCTTACAAGTACAGCTCTATTGTTTGTGCCAAATCTACTCATTCCAATTCATCCATCAAATCAGGTACTCCTTATCCCTTATCTCTTTTTCGCGATTCCTTAAAACTATCTCCTTCTTATAACCATTTTTGCTCTCTTATTACTAATACTGTTGAACCTAATTCATACCATGAGGTTGTTCTTGATCCTAAATGGCAAGAAGCCATGGCAGTTCAGATTGCTGCCTTTGATACCAATAATACATGGACCTTTACGTCCCTGCCTCCAAACAAAAAGGCCATTGGATTTAAATGGCTCTACAAAATCAAACATAGGTCAGATGGCTCCATTGAGAGGGATAAAGCCAGACTTGTAGCTAAGGGTTTCACACAACAAGAAGGGTTGGATTTCACAGAAAATTTTTCATCGGTGGCAAAGATTGCTACTATCAAAGTTTTACTTGCTATTTCTGTTGTGAAAGGTTGGCATTTGACTCAATTAGATGTCAACAGCGCATTTCTACATGGTCATCATAGCAAGGGGGAGTTAGTTTGCAAGCTTAGCAAGTCCTTATATGAACTCAAATAGGCATCTAGACAGTGGTATTCTAAGTTTTCCACCACTATTTTGCAGTGTGGTTTCACACAATCCAAGTCAAACTATTCCCTATTTACTAAGCAATCCAAGGGTTCATGCATAGCTTTACTGGTATATGTGGATGACATTTTAATTGCTAGTAATGATGTTCAAGCAGTTAACAGTCTTAAAGCCTTCTATAAATCAACAAATCAAGTTAAAAGATCTTGGTAATCTAAAGCTTTTTCTTGGATTAGAGATGGTCAGATCAGACCAAGGCATACGTATTTGCCAATGAAAATATGCGTTGGATATATTGAAGGATGTAGGTCTTACTGGTTACAAACCATCAAAGATTCCAATAGAACAGAACTTGAAGTTAAGTTAGTTTCAAGGTGAGCTTCTACTTGATCTAGGTGTTTACAGAAGATTGGTGGGTAGGTTGTTATACCTTACAATCACTAGACCTTATATAGCTTATCCAGTTCATAAACTTAGTCAATATATGACTAAACCCAGAAAACCACATTTATATGCGGCCTATAAGATTTTACAGTACATCAAAGGGAGCCTTGATTAAGGTATTTTCTTATCAGCTAAATCAAATTTTCATTTAAAGGCCTTCATAGACTTAGATTAGGCAGCTTGCATAGACACCAGAAGATCTACTACAGGTTATTCTATATTCTTAGGGGATTCTCTTGTTTCATGGAAGAGTAAGAAGCAATCTATTGTGTCAAGGTCTTCTACAGAAGCAGAATATTGGGCAATGGCAGTGACAATGTGTGAAGTGGTGTGGTTGCTAGGATTGCTTAAGGATTTGGAAGTTGTTCATCCACAACTAGTGCTTTTATTTTTTATTTTTATTTTTTGTGAAAATCAGGTTGCAGGTTGCAATGCACATAGGTGAAAACCCTATATTCCATGAGCGCACTAAACACATTGAGGTAGACTGTCATGTGGTCAGAGATAGAGTACAAGTCAACACCATCGGATTTTTCTATACTCCAACTCATTCTCAATTGGCAAATCTTTTTACTAAAGCTCTTATTTCTCATCAACTTTCTTTGTTACTGTCCAAGATGAGTGTTACAAATATACATAGCATTGGTTCTCATCTTGAGGGGGAGTATCAAAGTTTATATCATAAAGGAAGAAAAGAAGAAGATCAGAAGCAAGGAAAAGAAGAGCTAGAAGTTAAGTCTGGGGTAAACGACAGAAGCAAAGGCCAAACGATAAGTCTGAGTAGAAACTACAAGTAGTTTAGCATTAGTATTTATGTACAAACTTGTTGCAATAACTTGATACCAATTATTTTTTCAATTTATTGTAACGAAAAATTAGAAATGATAGCTTATTGCAACGAAGTTATCATTGTAATAACTTGATATAAATTATTTTACAATATATTGCAAGGACAAATGTTAAGATATTATTCCAATAACCTGACATCAATAATTAATTGCAATAAGTTATAATTTTCGGTTGTTATAGAGACTTTAATACATTACTGCACTAGAAATATTTGTTGCAATAACTTAAAATGAAGCAATGTTGTAATAACTTGATACCAATTATTTTTGCAATCTATTATAACGCAAATTTCAAAATGACAGCTTATTACAACGAAATTATGATTGCAATAACTTGATATAAATTATTTTACAATCTATTGCAATAACAAATGGAGTGACATGAACAAAACATAAAAAAATAAAACAAAAGTAGCAAAAACAACAACATACCATCGATTTTGAATTTGTGCTTGAGCTACATAGATCATGCACAAAACAAGAACAGCTGTTCAGCGAATCAAAGGCCATTGAATTGGAGAAAAAATAAAGAAGTAGGATACAATCATAGTAATAACCAATAGAATCGTAGGAAGAACCATATCCACTAGCTCATGCAAGGTAGCTCTAATGCATAACAACATCTTATGAATGAGCACAATGACATAATTGAAAAAGAAACGTGAAACGAATGACTAAGTATGGAAAAGAAAATTACAAATATAAAAGCAAAGAGTAAGTGTGTAGTCCAAGTTGGTTGTAATAACTTAAAATAAAAAAAATTGTTGCAATAACTTGATACCAATTATTTTTTCAATTTATTGTAACAAAAATTTAGAAATGATAGATTATTGCAATGAAGTTATCATTGCAATAACTTGATATAAATTATTTTACAATATATTGCAAGGACAAATGCTAAGATTTTATTGCAATAACCTGACATCAATAATTAATTGCAATAAGTAATAATTTTCGGTTGTAATAAAGACTTTAATACATTACTGCCCTAGAAATATTTGTTGCAATAACTTAAAGATGAAGCGATGTTGCAATAATTTAATACCAATTGTTTTTGCAATTCCCACATTGGTAAAGTGTGATATTGAGAAAGGGTTTATCACTTACTTCACGACACTAACTGCCGCATGCAGTTTTGGTGTTGACGTGTGAATGTATTCACTTATCTCATCCCCCTTCCCCTATATATATATGTGTGTGTGTGTGTGTGTTCTCAAAAAAAAAAAAAAAAATATATATATATATATATATATATTTTTGCAATCTATTATAATGAAAATTTCGAAATGATAGCTTATTGCAACAAAATTATCATAGCAATAACTTGATAAAAATTATTTTACAATCTATTGCAATAACAAATGGAGTGACATGAAAAAAACATAAAAAAAAAAAAAAAAAAAAAAAAAAAAAACAACATACCATCGGTTTTGAATTTGTGCTTGAACTACATAAATCTTGCACAAAACAAGAGCAGCTGTTCAGCGAATCAAAAGCCATTGAATTGGAGAAAAAATAAGGAAGTAGGATACAATCATTGTAATAACCAATAGAATCGTAGGAAGAACCATATCCACTAGCTCATGCATGGTAGCTCTAATACTGAACAACATCTTATGAATGAGTACAATGTCATAATTGAAAAAGAAATGTGAAACAAATGATCAAGTATGGAAAAGAAAATTACAAATATGAAGCAAAAAGCAAGTGTGTAGTCCAAGTTTTGCATAGAAACAAGAAAAAGAAAACTTATGAATATGTTATTTTATTGGCTTAATTTAGTAACCTAATATTTTTGCATTAAAAAAAAGTCTAATAACTTGTTGGATTCAAATAAAAGTGCCACTATATAAACAACAAAAACAACAACATACTGTATAAACAATAGAAACAACAACTTACCACGGGAAAAAGAGACCTAGATTTTGTGTTCCAAGTACAACATCAAGGTAAGCATTCAAATGGCAGTTGTGCGTCTTGGGTGCCAGATAGAGGTGGCTTTGTCAAAAATCCTAGAACGGCCACGTCAATCTGCGCTAACCTCAAATATTTTGCTTTAATCATGTGCTTGGGACACTGAAAGTGATTAGAGATGGGCTTGAATCTGAGGATCATGTGAACTTCTCGGAGTTGCTCGTCTTTGTGAAGAAAAATCTTTGACTTGAGAATTTGATTTAGATCTGCAAAGTTTACCAAACTCTTGGTCGGAGTAGTATGGAATTCGTATGCAAGTGAATAGAAATTGTAAATTACAAAGTGGTTTCTTTTCCAAAAAAAAATGTATGTATAATAAATTGGAAGAAGAGGGATGGCCTAAGTTAGTCTAAAGGCTGTGGGAACCCTACCTGGTTCTCCATCTTGGGTAGGACAGTGCAACCCATCATGCTAGTCACCCAATACAATGAGGAAGTCTTCGTCCATGCCCTTATTTAACTAGGGTATACAAGAGATTAACCTAACAGAAGGAAACCTATACTTGAAGTAGTAACCGGTATCTTTTCCCTACCGAGGTTAGTCCCCATCTTTCTGTTTATCATATCTACACTACCGAGGACCATAAAAAGGTTGGGAAAGCATTAGGTTGGAGATAACCTATAGTTGATAAGAAAATCCCTAGTAACCCTACCTATGGAGATTTCCATTCCGCCTTCTATGAAAGCGATCAGTGGAATAACTACTGAACTAGGTGGTTTGTTTATGACTAACCATTCACCTAGTTCACAATGTTGAATTTCAACATTGTCGGGAATCTTATATTTAGCCCTAAAGGCGGTCATACCTTTGGGAGTGTTAACTAATCTAGCGAATCTACCCATAAATCCCTATAAGGTTAGATGGTAAAAAAAACAAAAATAATAGTAACAAATAAATCCCTTTGTGGTACGGAGTGTAAAACCAAACGCACCTACAAATGCTATGAAAGATCTCTCTTTGGACTACTGCTTCAACAAAAATGGCCAAAGGGAAAGTAAATGGGACAAAATTGGCCCTGTTTCCTTCTTTTATAAGGGTGAAAAATGAGTGGTAACTTTCCTGCTCATAAATTGTGGAAAATAAGGACCGCACGATCTTCATCACACCGTAGGACGTGGGGGGACAAAATGCCGTCTGGCACAATAATTGCAAGTTCGTGGATACCAAAGTGTCAAGAACATGCAGAAGACAAATGAAATGACTTCTTCATGTGGGAACGCACTTGGCACGTACTACCTAGCCTAGTGTTGCTAAAACCTTACTCTTAGAGTAGGCATTAATAGCAAGGTTTTAGAGGGCTAATGTAGGGTGTTCGAGGATCAAGAAGAGAAAGAAGCGGGGGTACTATGCACTGACTCATTTATAAAAGCGCATCTGACCCGAGGAGTTGGCCTACCCGAGAAGAGGATAGGGAAGAGGCATAGCATTTTATGAGCGTCCAACTGGGAAAGATAGAGTTTTAGGAGAGGATCAGTATGGTGGGAGGAAGCTTCCTAAAAGGGTATACCTGCCACCTTCGCATTGAATACTTTGTAACAACCTTATCAGATGCATTAATGAAGAAGTGATCCCTAAATAGTGTTTTCATAGCTAACAACCCTTTCTACCATCTTCAGCAGAACCTTGATGGGACAAGTATCGAGGAAAGAGCTTTGAGGCGTATAAGTGAAGAGGTAGGATGCCAAGAAGGAGGATATATAAGAGGAAAGAAGCTCTGCAATGTAGGGAGAGAGATTTTTAGAGAGAGAGAGAGAGAGAGAGAGAGAGAGAGCATGTGTGGTAAATAGAAAAGTGAACAGCGTATTGCTTGATAAAAGCCAAAGTAAGACATATATAAGATCTCTTCATCGGAAGTGACCAAGGAGAACTTTTTTTCAACAACTAATTGGTTTGTTCTTCCTTATCTGAGGACACTTCACTAGCCTTAGGCTTAGCTTGCAACTATACCGTAATTGTCTTCCCACCTCTACACAAAACAATTCTATTGTTTGGACTTGGGTTGAAGTACAAGGCACTACTATTCTAAATGAGCTTGAGCTGCCAAATCTAGTCCTTATAGAATATATAAGGCCTTTAGGGTCTGTTCGGTTGAAGGAGTAGAAAAGTGGGAGGATGGAAAATTGTGGGAGGGTGGAAAAGTGAGAGGATGGAAAATATTTTAGTTTTCCATCTTGTCTGTTCGGTTGGAGGGGTGGAAAAGTGGGAGGGTGGAAAACTCTTTTGTTCGGTTGGAGAGAAAAATGGAAGGATGGAAAATGTAATTTATATAAATTGACTATTATACCCTTGTTACATAATATGTAAGAAATAGATTTATTTATACTCATTATATAATATAAAATTTATCACATCATATATATAAATTTATATTTATATTTTTATTATTATAATGTAAAAATTAGATTAAGTCACGTTAAAAAAAAAAAAAAAAGAGAACGTTAGTTAAAAAAAAAAAAAGAACGTTCAAGTCCTAAACATTGACCAAAAAAAAAAAAAGAACGTTAAGGTCCTGAACGTTGAAAAAAAAAAAAAAACAAACGTTCAGGTCTTGAATGTTGACCAAAAAAAGACAAAAAGAAAAGAACGTTCAGGTCCTGAACGTTGAAAAAAAAAAAGAAGAAGAAGAAGAAGAAGAACATGTCCTGAATGTTGGAAAAAAGAAAAAAGAAAAAAAAAAGAGGGTTTTCTCCCCAAAGTTTTCCTCCCAATTTGGGAAGAAAATATTTGTGAGCCCGGGAGGAAAAAAATTCCTTCCGGGTTTTCCATTCTTTCTATTTTTTCTCTTCAAATGAACAGTAAAAAATGCTATTTTTCACTCTAGTTTCCTCCCTTTGTTTTTCATCCCTTCTATTTTCACTCCAAACGAACGGGGCCTTAGACTTTAGAGGGTTATCATAATTAAACTAATGCACAATTTATACTACCTCTACAAGAACTCTGTTGGAGTTGCAAGGACCGTTGAACTGCACAGCATTCAAAAAAAATATTTTCCCCTTTGGTATAATGAAGTAATGAACACTGCAATGACTTCTGTAGCTTTATAATTACATACATCCTTCCAAGTTTTTGCAAATGCTTATCAGGAGCCACAAATTAATTTAGTAATTTGTACATTTTTATAGAAAGTATTTGTTTCAATACTAATAAAAGAAAATCTAAACATATTAATTTGATAGAGAATTTATTTTTCTCTTTTGACAAGACAAGAGGAATAGAAAAATGAAAAAAGAAACTATTAAAAATACAAAGACCAAGAGCCTTTTAGTTCAGTGGTATACTATGTACTCATTTGCTAGGAAAATTAGAGTTTAAATCTTTCACTCTTGTTATAAGTTATAGCTATCGAATTATTAAAAAAAAAAAAAAGGAAAAATGACGAGAGAGAGAGAGAGAGAGAGTATTAATTCATACTTGTGTATCGTCATGTTTGCCATCACCAACAGCACCATCAGCAACAACGTAAAAATCCATGACCTGCTGATAAACAAGTTGAAGTCATCATGAAGATAAGAAACATAGTGAGGATTGCATGCAAGGTGCGCATCTTTCATCTCTAAAAACTAATTAATAATGGTATCAAGAGATAAAAGAGAGATGAAAGAGAATTAAAAATTATTTTAGTAAGTACGTACTAGTGGTTGGGAAATGGAAGGGGAGGTAAAAAGTACATAAATACATAGTGATGATGCTCAAAATCTTCAGTAAGTTACACAGTCCGCACGTGCTCTTGATGACGTACCTGCACAACACAAAGGATGAAGACCTAAAGAGGGGTACCGGTGTGGTACCGGCCAAACACCCTCCGACGGTCAAGTTAGAGGAATCTTTTTGATAAGGGTAATTTCCTAAAATTCTCTAAAGTAACGACTCCCATTTTCCGACTGGATTTTGTCCTTGACGAGGAGAGACTGACGACCCTAGAAGCTGACGGCCCTACGGGCTGAACCACAACGCGATGAACCATTTAGCTGACGGAATAAGCCCACACACGGACGACCCTATGCGTTGACGGCTTTAAGTTGACGAGCTGAAACAGTACGCGTAGGTCTCGACCATAACCTTGCTTGACCAACACGCATGCAACAAGGGTTCTTGCACGACACGCCTAAATCAAGAAGACTCCTATAAGGACAAGGATTCTAGGAGTTGCGTAAAATCCAAGTATTACTCTCCTAAAAGGAAAAGAATTCCTTGACCAAGGCATGAGTTTCGACCCAACGCTACTATAAATACCCCAAAGCCCTCTCGAAGTAAGGTACGCTTAATTCACCTCAGCTCTAGTACTTTAGAGTTGTGAACAAAAGATTCCTCTAAGCATGCGTGTTGGTCAAGCAAGGTTATGGTCGAGACTTACGCGTACTGTTTCAGTTCGTCAACTTAAAGCCGTCAACGCATAGGGTCGTCCATGTGTGGGCTTATTCCGTCAGCTAAATGGTTCATCGCATTGTGGTTCAGCCCGTAGGGCCGTCAGCTTCTAGGGTCGTCGGTCTCTCCTCGTCAAGGACAAAATCCAGTCGGAAAATGGGAGTCGTTACTTTAGAGAATTTTAGGAAATTTCCCCTTATCAGCTGCCCCCTACTCCATAACCTCGTCAATTTTCTTTTCTGACGGGTTGGGGAGTACATGGCTTTTTAAGGGAGTTGTCCCCTCGTAACTCGATCCCCATTAAATGCTTCAGACACGTGCCTTCAACCAATTTGTTTTCTATTTAAGACGAATGTGTTGCTTCGTCTTCTGTGCCTTTTCTCCCTATATATATCTCGCCCCTCTCCTCTTTTTAACCTTTCCAACATTTAGTAATTTTTGAGAGACATAGCGTCACGCTCATTATTTATTCGTCCACTTGCTAGCTTCGTTAATCCTCGAAGTCATCAAACTTTCGAGACCGTCAGCCCCGTTCAAAGGACCTTTTTACTCGTAAGTTTCTCTCCTCTTATCCAGTGTCCTTTCATTTTTATTCTTTAGGTACTTTCCTTTGGTGAGGTCGTCAACCTAGGTTCTTAGAATATACCCATCGTTTGTAGGAAGTCAGATGTCGAGTGAGGAATCATTGATCAGCGAGGGAGCGGGTTATGACGAGGTCTTCCCATCGGGTCGGGAGCCCAAAGAGGGCTTGTCCGGTTCGTCAGAGAGGGAAACGTCAACCCACTCTTTTGACGAAGAGGGAGGAACAAGTAGAGGTGGTGAGGATAGATATAGGGAGAAACCCAGTGACTGGGTGGAAGACGATAGTGACGAGACGTCTTAGAAAGTACTTCGGGCGCTTCTCTTGACGATCGCCCCTTCATTCTTCCAAAAGAGTGGTCCGTCAACAAGTTTTCACCAACGATGACGGAGAATGTTTTTAGAAATCTGCAAGCCCGTTATCAAATACCAGCCGACGTCCCGATTCGTCTCCCCAAGGAGGGTGAGGATGTTACTCGGGACGGACTGTATGATGCCATGTTCGCTGCGAGATTAAGGCTACCGCTGACGGCCTTACACCGTCAACTAGCGAATTTTTTGGGCATATCCGTCACTCAAATCGGCCCCAACGCCTGGAGAACCTTTATCGGCGCCGAGATCTTGTGGGGCCGTCTAAGCGGTGGGCACCGTCAGCTTACCCTAGACGAGTTTTTCTGGTGTTACAGGCCTCAGCATATTTCCTCATCAAAAGGGATATATCATTTTTTTGCGAGGAAAAAGGAGTTGAAGTTGGTCTCCGATATGCCTGATTCCAATAGAAAGTGGAAGGGCAGATATTTCTTCATGGAGGGGACGAATTGGGTGTGCCGTCCAGAGGAGTAGAAATCAATGCCAAATGGCTTTTTTGACAACACTTGGGCATACGTCCGGGACTCAGGTTGACCCCGTCAGTTTTCTTTACTTCGTTAATGTCTAATTCCTAACCCCGTCTCTTTTCTTTTTCAGCAAACGTCCGTCCTCGTGTGATGAAGGAGCAGGAGGACCTTATCTGCCGGGTAACGTCCATTCCTTTGGAGGAAAGAAAGTGTAGGGATTTGATTACCCTCGACACTTTACACTTGTATTGTGGGGGCCTGGAGCCGACGGAGGAAGCCCGACGACTTAACGACCTCTCTCGTCAACGTAAGAATCTTAACAACCCCGTCAGTTTTCCTACATCGTTTTCCTCTAATTTTATTCTCATTTCTTGGCAGAAATGGAATCGGCCAAGCAAAGGATTCGCGCTGCCGCCGCCGCCAAGAAGAAAGAGGAGGCAAAGGCCAGTGGGGAGGCGACGCCGTCGTCAGTTCCCAAGCCCGTCAAGGTGGGCTCAAAAAGGAAAGCTGACGGGAGGGATGACCGTTCTAGGAAGAAAGTGGATCCTTCTCCCGGGGTTAAGCCTTCCCAGAAGCTGTCACCACCAAAAGCTGTCACCACCAAAAGCTTCACATGGGGTCGGCAAGGGCCTGATGACGGCGTCAGGCGCTGTCACTCCCGATTCTATTCGTCATCTCCTTACCCACAAGGACTACGCTGTGGAGGTGGCGGAGTCGATTTTGAAGGAGGAGGAAATGGAGCTATGCGATGAGCAGGCGACGGATGAGATAGGGTCGTCAGGTCTATTCGACCTTGCTTGGGTATGCTTTTTTCTTTTTCATTATGTTATTTGGACGAGATTATAGAGGACTAACGCTGTTTTTATGTTTGGCAGGCTATGGTCCGAATGAAGTTCTTGCGGGACAGATGTGCTACAAAGGAGGCGGTGGTTTCCCGTCTCCACATTCACCTCAAGAACGCAATTGACGTGCAGCAGCAGTACAAGGAAGCCAACGTCCACCTTGCGGGAAAGCTGAAAGGGCTGAGAGCCAAGCTGGAGGAGGAGACCCGTCAACGGGGCTTGGCTGACGAGGCAAGGTTGACGGCGGAGAAGGACCTGCAAGGACTAATGAGTCAGGTGGAGACGGCCAGGAATGATGCCGTGACGGAATTCAAGGATTCCCAATCATTCATTGATTCCTGCGCCGTCTACTATGCTGACGGTTTCGAAGACTGCCTGAAGCAGGTGAAGTCTATCTATCCTGACCTGGATTTATCCGGGATAAGCATGGATGAGCCCCTACCGTCAACCCCGGCGGGTGAGTCCATGCTCGAGGAGAATGATGAGACCACCGAGCCTAAGGTAGACTCGAGATACGGCAGTTTTGTCCTTGCTCAACCAGCTTTGGAGAAGTCCGTCACTTTAGCCCCGTCAGTCGGCTTTGATGCGGAAAAGTCAAATGCTGAGGACCCTTCTACTCCAATCATCATCCTGTCCCCGTCAACTGCTCCTTCAGTTTTATAAATCCTATGTTGTAAACATTTTTTTGTTTTAAGCTGTAATGAACTCTGATGTCTGACGCCCGTGTTTTTGGGCTTTTTGCAAAGACAATTTTATTTTATAGTATCTAATGTTTATTGCTTACTAACAATGTTGTTTTTCCTCCGATGCTTTCGTGATGTTTGTTTGAATTTTGTAATGTTTTTGTATTTTAATCGTGGGCTCGCCTATTTTGACGAGGTCGTCTCCTTTGTCTACCTTGTGGATTTAAGGCCGTTCACTTCGTGAATCTTAAGGTCGTCAATTAAGTGGACTTAATGTTGTCCACTTTTGGGGACTTAAGGTTATTTATTTTGTGGGTTTGAGGTTGCTCGTTTTGTGGACTAAGTAGTGGTTCCGTCAACGTTGTAGTCATAAGCTCGTCAATTTCGTGGATTTTTTAGCTTCGTCTACTCTGTAGACGTGGGGCCGTCACCTTTGAGGACTTTGGATTTGGTTGTTGAGATCATCCATTTTATGGACTTCGTGGACCAATTTTCCTTTATTTCGGCAGAATTAAAGTCGTCCACTCTGTTGGCTTAGTTGTAGGTCCGTCCACTGTGGACCTGGTTGTATGTCCGTCCACTTTGTGGACTTAAGGTAGTAGTTTTGTCCATTATGTGGATTCAATAGTAGACTCGCCCACTGTGGACTTAAGGTCGTCCCCTTTGTGGATTTAGGGTCGTCCACTTTCAGGGTCGTCTATGTCGTAGGTTAAGGGTTGTCCACTTTGTGGACTTTGGGTCGCCCACTAGACTTCGTAGCGTCGTCGGCTTTTGTGGACTTAGGGTCGTTCACCCTGTGGACTTTGTAGTTCCGTCTACTTAACAGATGCACAAGTCGTTTCTGAATAAACTCTTCTTATTGTGTTGAAAGCAGACATAAGTATAAAATTGTTCAAAAATGAATAAACTTTAGCCCTTTGGGCTTTAAATGTATTGTAATGAAAAATAAATGACTAAAATAAATGACTGAAAGAAGTAGACTGGAAATGAGGAGTGGCGTTCTTTGTTTTCTACTGGTAGTACTTTCTGAGGTGCTCGGTGTTCCATGGATGGCGTAGTTTTAGTCCGTCCAAAGTCTCCAAGTGGTAGGTGCCCTTCCTTAACCATGATGCTATTTTATAGGGCCCTTCCCAGTTCGGGCCGAGTTTCCCTTGTGTAGGGTCTTTGGAGGTGCCCATTACTTTCCTTAAGACGAGGTCTCCAATTTCGAAGTCCCTGTGTTTGACTCGGGAATTGTAGTGTTTTGCCATGAGGTCCTGGTATCGCGTGAGCCTCTGTTCAGCTGTCGCCCTAACTTTGTCGATTAGGTCAAGCTCTAGGCGCCTGGCGTCGTCATTCCTTCCTTCGTCGTGATTGTCCACTCTGTAGCTTGTGAGCCCGACCTCAGCTGGTATAACAGCTTCACTCCCGTATGTTAGCCGGAATGGAGTTTCTCCTGTGGGGGTCCTGACGGTTGTCCTATATGCCCATAGTACGCTGGGTAGTTCCTCCGGCCATATGCCTTTTGCCCCCTCGAGCCGAGTTTTGATTATCCGAAGCAAGGATCGGTTCGCGACTTCGACTTGTCCATTGGCTTGGGGATGGGCAAGGGAAGAGTAATGGTTTTTGATCCCTAATTGTGAACAGAAATCTCGGAAGGCATTATTGTCGAACTGTTTACCGTTGTACGAGATCAGGACCCTTGGAATTCCAAACCTGCAAACGATGTTCTTCTAGACAAAATTACGTACGTTCTTCTCGGTGATAGTGGCTAAGGCTTCAGCTTTTACCTATTTGGTAAAATAGTCGATTCCGACTATTAGGAACTTCAGCTGCCTTGCTGCCGTCGGGAATGGGCCCATGATATCTAACCCCCATTGGGCGAATGGCCACGGAGCAGTTATCGGGGTTATTTCTTCAGCTGGCTGCCTAATGACGTTACTGAACCGTTGGCACTTGTCGCACGACTTGACATATGTCTGGGCGTCCTTTTGCATGGTCAGCCAATAGTATCCGGCCCGGACTAATTTGTGAACCAACGATTGTGACCTGGAATGATTGCCACAGATTCCTTCATGTACTTCCCTCATGACGTAATCTGCTTCTTCGGGCCCTAGACACCTTAGGTATGGTCGGGAGAAACTCCTTTTGTATAAGATGTCCCTTATTAAGATAAATCGTGCCGCCTGGACCTTCAGCTTCCTTGCGGCTCCCTTTTCTTCAGGTAGGACGCCCTCTTTGAGATAAGCGACCAAAGGGTTGGTCCAATTATTTTCGGATCTTACCTCCTGCATACTGATGACATCTATTAGTGGTGCGAGCTGAGTAAAAGATAGTACCTTGTCGGGGACGATTACGTGTTCCGCGGATGCAGCTTTAGCAAGGTGGTCTGCTTGCTCGTTGTCTCCCCTTGGAATTTGGACAACTTTTGCCTGAAGCTCGTCTACCTTTCTTTTTGCTTGTTCCAAGTACATCTTCGTTCTTTCCCCCTTACATTCATAGTCACCGTTTATCTGATTAGTGATTACCTGAGAGTCGCAATGGACTACCGTGTCTACGGCTCCTACGGCCTTGGCAAGATCTAAGCCTACTATGAGGTCTTCATATTCTGCTTCATTGTTGGTTGTAGGAAAATCTAGCCGAACCATGCATTTGATCTCATCGCCCTCCGGAGAACGAAGTACGACTCCTGCCCCGCCAGCTCTTTTGTTTGACGACCCATCGGTGAACATGTTCCACCGGGGACTCTCCGCTCCTTGGCCCTCGCTACCTGTGAACTCTGCGATGAAGTCAGCGAGTACTTGCCCTTTGATGGCCGTGCAGGGGCGATATTTTATGTCAAACTCGCTCAATTCTATCGCCCATAAGGCCATACGTCCCGCGGCTTCGGGACTACTCATTGCTCGTCGTATAGGCTTGTCGGTCAGTACAACCACCGTATGGGCTTGGAAGTACGGCTTAAGCTTGCGGGCCGCCGTTACTACGGTGAAGACAAGTTTTCTATTGGCGAGTACCTTTCTTCTGCTCCATGGAGTGCCCGGCTGGCGTAATACACCGGCCTTTGTACCTTGTTGTCTTCCCTCACGAGGGCTGCGCTGACGGCTGCTGGAGAAACGGCCAAATAGAGGAACAGTTCTTCACCTGATTGGGAGGGAGTTAATAGTGGCGACGATGATAGGTAGGTCTTTAGGTCTTCAAATGCTTGTTGGCATTCGTCCGTCCACTTAAAGGACTTCTTTAGTGTGCGAAAGAAGGGGAGACACCTATCCGTTGCCCTGGATACGAATCTGCTAAGCGCGGCGACCTTGCCATTAAGGCTCTGTACTTCCTTCACGCTTTTGGGAGGCGTCATCTCCATTATAGCTCGGATTTTGTCCGGATTGGCCTCAATACCTCGTTGGGACACCATGTATCCTAGGAATTTTCCGGCTGTCACTCCGAAGGCACACTTGGCTGGGTTTAGCTTCATGTTGTAGGACCGAAGGGTGTCGAAGGTTTCCTTGAGGTCTCCCAAATGATCCTTTTCTCTTTGGCTTTTTACCAGCATGTCGTTGACATATACCTGGACATTTCTCCCGATTTGCTGTACGAACATCTTATTCATAAGCCTCTGGTATGTCGCACCTGTGTTCTTCAAGCCGAATGGCATGATCTTGCAGCAAAAAAGCCCTTGACTTGTTACGAACGAAGTCTTTTCTTGATCAGCTTCATCCATTAGGATCTGGTTGTATCCTGAGAACGCGTCCATAAAGCTTAACAACTAGTGTTGGGCCGTAGAATCCACCAGGAGGTCGACCTTTGGTAGAGGATAGCTATCCTTGGGGCACGCTTTGTTGAGATCTGTAAAATCTACGCACATCCTCCATTTTCCGTTGCCCTTTCTTACCATAACAACGTTCGCCAACCATTCAGGGTAGTAGACCTCCTTGATGAAGCCTGCTTCTTGTAGCTTGCGGACTTCTTCCGCTACTGCCTGGTCTCTTTCTGGGGCGAAAACCCTTTTCTTCTGACGAACCGGCGGAAAAGTTGGTGATACATTCAGTTTGTGTACTATAACCGATGGGTCAATGCCAGGCATGTCCTCGTGACTCCAAGCGAACACGTCCCGGTTTTCTTTGAGGAAGGCTGTAAGTTCCCGGCGTACCGTTAGGTCTGCAAGAGTGCCGATCTTGGTTGTGCGTTCTGGCTGGGAGTCGTCGAGAGATATCTCCTCGAGCTTTTCTACAGGCTCCGTCGCTGTACGCTGTTCTTCGATGTTCATAGACTGGTGATGGTCATCCATTTCCATCATCGCTACATAACATTCACGCGCAGCTACTTGGTCTCCTCTTAGTTCTCCCACTCCATAGTTCGTTGGGAACTTTATCATTAAATGGTATGTTGATGTCACAGCCTTCCACGAATTAAGAGTGGGATGTCCTATGATGGCATTATAAGCGGATGAGCAATCGACCACAAGGAATGCTACATTACTTGTGACTTGCCGAGGGTAGTCTCCCACGGTCACCGCTAGGGTGATTATGCCAAGAGGAAAAACCCTTGTACCCCCGAAGCCGACGAGCGGGGCGTTAGTCGGAACTAGGCGCTCCCTATCAATTCCCATCTGTTGGAACGTTGGATAGTAGAGGATGTCCGCTGAGCTCCCATTGTCGATGAGAACCCGGTGCATGTTGTAGTCTCCTGCTTGTATGGTGACTACGAGTGCGTCATCATGGGGGTGGTGGAGGCGTCGTGTGTCTTCCTCTGAGAATCTAATGAGGGGGTTGTCGGTCCGCGGTATTTTGGGCACGGACCCTGTCAATTGGATGTTCTGGACCATTCTGAGATAAGTCTTTCGGGCTTTCTTGGATGACCCAGCGGTCGTGGTGCCCCCCATGATCATCTTTATGTCGCCTACGGGCGGTCTGGGGCGTTCATTTTCTCGTCGGGGGGCTTGGTCTTGTGGTGGATCTATTCGCTCTTTGCTAACAAACCTCTGCAGCCTCCCTTGCCTGATTAGAGCTTCTATTTGCTGTTTAAGGTCGTAGCAATCTGCCGTATCGTGTCCATGATCTCGATGGAAGCGGCAGTATTTGTCCCTTGGTCTTTTGTTGGGATCTCCCTTCATCTTACCGGGAAAGGTCAAAGCCCCTTCGTCCTTGATCTGCATCAGGACCTGATCGATAGGGGCGGTTAGCGGCGTGAAGCTTGTGAATCTCCCTGAGGGCGGTTTGGAGCGGCGATCGTCCCGTCGCTCTTTGGTCCGAACCTTCTTTTGCCCCTTATCCGTTCGTGTGTCTTCCTGCCTTTCCCTCTTCTTAGGCTTATCTTCCCTTGCAATCAGTGCGTCCTCCGCGTTCATGTATTTTGTTGCCCTGTAAAGTACCTCAGACATGGTTTTTGGATCATTCTTGTACAGGGAGAAGAGGAACTTACCTTTTCATAGCTCGTTGATGAAGGCTGCTACTTGTATCTTGTCGTCCGCTTCATCTATTAAAAGAGCTTCTTTGTGGAACCGTGTTATGTAGGATCTCAGAATCTCGTCTTCCCTCTGTCTAATGCTCATCAAGCATGCCGTGGACTTCTTGTACCGGTGGCCTCCGATAAAGTGTGACACGAACTGAGCACCCAACTCTTTAAAGGTGCTAATCGAGTTTGGCGTCAATCTGCTATACCAGACTCTAGCAGACCCTTTCAACGTGGTTGGAAAAGCCCTGCACATAATTTCGTCTGGCACTCTTTGCAGGTGCATTATAGTTTTGAAGGACTCTAAGTGATCTAGGGGGTCCTTAGTTCCATCGTAGCTCTCCACCTGCGGCATACGAAACTTTGGGGGGAGAGGGCACGAAGTGACATGCGCCATGAAAGGTGAATCAGTTTGCTGGACTAGGTCGTCAAGGTCGATAGATACTCGTCCTTTGAGGGCGTTCATCATCACGTCCATCCGTTCCCGCATCTCCTGCATCTCTGCGGCGATGTGGGGTGGTAAGGCTTCAGAAGGGGTAGTCAGATTGGTATCCCGCCTCTCCGGTCTGCTCGGAGCGTTGCTGCCTTCGGGTGCTTCGGGATCCCTTCTTTCAGCGCTTGTTCCCTCCTGGTTTTCTTCTTGCCTTCCAGGATGCGCGTTCTTCTGGCGTAGCTACTCTTCTAAGTCGTGGTTTTGCTGGGTCAGGCGTTCGACCGCTGCTGCAAGCGTTTGGACTTGTCTTTTCAGAACGGTAGCGTGCGGTTCGTCCGCTTGAACGTGGTTGGTGGTAGCCATTGAGCGGGTGAGTACCATGCAACTTTTTGTCCGAGAAGCGATAGTGCGACGTTACCAGTCATTCCCACAGACGGCGCCAACTGATGATGCTCAAAATCTTCAGTAAGTTACACGGTCCGCACGTGCTCTTGATGATGTACCTGCACAACACAAAGGATGAAGACCTTAAGAAGGGTACTGGTGTGGTACCGGCCAAACACCCTCCGACAGTCAAGTTAGAGGAATCTTTTGTTCACAACTCTAAAGTACTAGAGCTGAGGTGAATTAAGCGTAACTTACTTCGAGAGGGCTTTGGGGTATTTATAGTAGCGTTGGGTCGAAACTCATGCCTTGGTCAAGGAATTCTTTTCCTTTTAGGAGAGTAATACTTGGATTTTACGCAACTCCTAGAATCCTTGTCCTTATAGGAGTCTTCTTGATTTAGGCGTGTCGTGCAAGAACCCTTGTTGCATGCGTGTTGGTCAAGCAAGGTTATGGTCGAGACCTACGCGTACTGTTTCAGCTCAACTTAAAGCCGTCAATGCATAGGGTCGTCCGTGTGTGGGCTTATTCCGTCAGCTAAATGGTTCATCGCATTGTGGTTCAGCCCGTAGGGCCGTCAGCTTCTAGGGTCGTCAGTCTCTCCTCGTCAAGGACAAAATCCAGTCAGAAAATGGGAGTCGTTACTTTAGAGAATTTTAGGAAATTACCCTTATCACATAGAGTAGTAGCAGTACCACTATTGGAAATAAGTAATGCAAAAACTGAAGGTTGCAATATTATGTGGAATTTTTGCATATATTTTTAGCCAGAAATTATTTACATTTATTATTCAAATCCTCGAATCTTCCATCTTTCTTAAGCATATACATATTTAGATCCTGAATTTTTCATTGAGACTCCTATAATTTTATTCATTTTTAATTAATATATTATTTGTTTCAAGTAAAGTAATACCAATTTATTAAATGATATTTCTTTATATGTGTCATAAAATTGTATTGTAAGATAGAATTTAGAGTATGCAGCGGAAACAAAAACAAACATAAACATACCTTCAACCATAGTTGTTTAAGTGTTTAGAGGAAAAGAAAACTCATTATACGATTGTGTATATATAAAAAGTGTCTTCTAGTCTATGACATTTACCTCACATATTTCCTTTTGATGGAGACAGGCTATATATATATATATATATATATATATATATAGGTTAGACTAGAGACCCTTTTAAATTAAGATTTGATCCATAACCTTCTTCCATCAAGGAGTTCAAAACTTGTAACTTCAAGGTATTTATTAACCAAATGGGTAATACCAATTGAGAGTCACTTAGGAATTGTTATTCACCACAACATCTTTCACAAACAAAATCCTTAAAACATGAGCTTTCATTTATCATTTAAATGTGGGCTACATAAAGTTTTCTTAAAATCTTACATGTATTACATGAGCCATGAAAATATTAAATTTATGCTAAAATAAAGTTTGATCTCCTAAAGTTTACATTACTTTAGCAAAACAGTTCATCAAAAGTTTTTTTGGTTAATTTCTTTGATCACCTTTTTTCCATGACCTCTCTTTTTTGGCATAAATTTTGACCTAAATAAATTTTTATTTATTTATTTTAAGGAACAGTGATTTTATCCATTTTGTCACGGCTCTATTTCCCATCATTTAGCTCAAGGTTCTTAACGCTTGGATTTACCATGGATCGGAAAGAAGATTTTCAAAGATCAAATTGTAAGATTGAACGGAGGATGTATATTGTATGGTTTTATGAAATATGAAAATTGATTATAAATAGTATAATATATGTTAAGAAATCACATCCAAAGCATAATTAAAGGATTACATTTTTAGCTGAAATGGAGATGTTGCTCTTTCTCAAGTGGTAGAGCCTTCATTTTAGACCAAGAAAACAACATAACTAAAATCAAAAGTATAAAGATTCAGCAAAAAAAAAAAAAATCAAAAGTATAAAGCAATATTAATTAAATTCTAAAAGGTTATAAAAAGGGGGAATAACGTGACATTCAGACTAACTTTTTGAAGGGCTAAGAAATGCGCGGTAGGCCCTTTAAGTTCAAGCTGAGCATCGGTTTAGGGCTTGATAGTATGTCAATCCGAGAGCACTCTTAAATACCTATATATTGAAGCCCAATAGCTAAACTTGGGTAAGGCTGTATATCTATTTATGTAGTTGGGCTATTTAGGCCCCATAATATGACCACAATTTATGTTGTATCGTTGGGCGACTTTAATCCTAGTGTTTTCATAGTCCCAGCCATAATATATCGTTCAGTAACTTTTAGTCTTCAACATCATATTTATTATTCATAAATTAGAGTACTATTACTTTATTTTTTTTATCCTAATTGACTATTATTACTTTAATACTTTTTTTTTGGGGTAAGTTACCTATTACCATTACCATTTTGCATGAAAGACTGTCATTTACATGGAGAAAAAAAATACTCTTTTAAACTCATGAAATTTTTGAGAATTGTATTGGAGGGTGAATTGTGAAATGTACTGACGATATTTTGACTACTTTAAACTTTAAAGTATCTTGTTTGCTAAAATGTCTTTATATTGTTAAATGCGTTTTTAATAGTGTTGTCCCTAATAAACTAGGCCTATCTCTATCTCTAAGCTCCACGTTTCATTTGGTTTAGTTAATGCAAGAGATTGTTAATTAGAGCCAGGTTTTATTTTGTGTGGCCCTCTTGTCTATTTTGTTGTTCTTGTTCTTGGCTTTATGTCTTTTTGGTGGCAATAAAGATTTAGTATTTGGCAAAAAGGACAAAGGACACAACACCTTGAGATATTCTCCAATCTCGAGAGTTCTTGCAACATTTTGGTTTGTGATGAGTGTATGAGAATCCAAGGGCCCATTATGTTTAACTATTTGCTCATAAAATCGGCACGTAAAATATGTGAACATGAAGTTGGTCTTGTTTTCCCTATTATTCAGTTGTGATCTCTTCCCTATATTTAAGTTTATATGCTAACTGCTTTGCGACACTAACTGTCGCATGCAATTTTGGTATTAGCGTGTGAGTGTGTTCCCTTATCTCATCCTCATTTTTCTATATATATGTGTGTGTGTGTGTTTTTTTTTAAAAAAAAGATACTTAGTGTTGTTGAGTTGTCCCACATTGGTAAGAAGTGATATTGAGAAGGGGTTTATCACTTCCGCATGCAGTTTTGGTGTTGGCGTGTGAGTGTATTCTTTTATCTCATCCCCCTTTTCCTATATATATGTGCGTGTGTGTGTTTCTTCCAAAAAAAAAAAAAAAGTTTATATATATATATGCTAACAACCTTAGCTATATTCAGTAGCAGTTAAATAGTGTAAAGCAAATTATCATTAGCTCTTCTTATATATATAAGACTATAGCCAAAACCTACTTTCTTTGTATATATTCACTCACCATGCATGCAACATAGGAAATCTTTCCAAAGTGAAGTTTACACTAAAGTTAATGTATCATTTTCATGGGAGGCCAAACCTGGGGTTTGCAAAGTCACAAATCAAGCTTCTGGAATATCTATTACTTGGCATTTTACAATATCAAAGCTCCTCCTCCTCCTCATCGATCATCATCCTCTCAGCATTCAGTAAGTACGTAGTACTGGTTCTTTGATACTCATTAAGCAAACCCTTACTTTAATACCTTTTATATCATAAAATTCTATGGTTTCAATACAGTTTTTTTTTTTTTTTTTGGGAGAGAATGGTTTCTGAAAGTTTACATGGTGTGTAATACACTAGTGAATGTTTAGACCCTCAATTTCAATAATACCAACACAAGCTTATATTCAAACAATGTATGCGCGGAATGATAAATATAAACTATACCCAAACAAATAAACTACTCTAAGCCATAATTTAATCACAATACAACAGTAATTAAAAGCAAAGACAAGGGTTAGAGAGATGCAAACACAATATAATACCAGTACGTGTTATCGAAGAAGAAACTGAAGAACTCAGCGAAAAACTTCTCCGCCGCCCTCCAAGTGGTAAAATGATCCATTAGAAAATTAGTTGGGACACATGAATAGCAATAGACCTCCCAAGCCTAATTGAACTAATGCATCTAAGCCCTCCATGCTTCTTGCTCCAACAGGTTTAAGTCTAACCTTGTCTTCTCTAGCTTATTGGATCTCGTAATAAGCCCATTGCATCAACCAAATGAATTGATCCTCTTTGAACTACTTCCCAAGCATCGAATAATCTTCTCACTGATATGAATGTGGTGAGGTAAAGATTTGACTAAAAATCCTCTCAAAGGTATGTCAATGGAGAGGGTGAAAGTAGAGGAATTTGAAGAGTCAAATGTATAATATTGTGGATGAATCAATCTTGTTGTTCTTTGGGGTTTCTCTCTCAAAATTCTCTTTGGAAGCTCTCTACATTTCGTGGGTATACGGGTATTTATAGTAAGGTATATGAGGAATATGAAAAATCATTTTTTTAGTAAAACAGGGGGATTCTGACAACTCACTCTTGCGATTGGAACAAGTCGCAAGTTTCAGTCACGAAATAACTGACTGGCTAGACTGTCCTTTTTTTTTGTTTGTCCTGTAGTGCTCCGCTGTCATGACTTTTCAACTTCCTGCATACTTCACATGTGTGGCACAATGGTGAGTCATCAGTCACGAGTCACTCGCAAGTTCCAGTCGCGAGAATGCTCTTGATTGCACACACACCTGAATTCTTCATACTCTCTCATACACAACTCTTACATGATTCCCACCTAAAAACAGGGAATCTAATTGTTATATTACAAGCAAATTTAACACGGAATAAAGCCAACACATAATTGAATAAATTCAACCTTACAGTTTCAATACAGTTATACATTAAAAATGTAAAAATCTGAACATTTTCTTTCTTTTATTTGAAGTATATAAAATTCATGTCCCCATTATCTCTTTCTTGATTTTGGAAGTTATCCTCTATTGTATGTCAAGGTGGGACAGAGTTCTTTGCATCCGGGTTTCTCTAGGAACATGATCATCTTCTTTAAGAAATTGATCTTCTTTTCCCCATTTTTCAATTGTCTCTTTCTCTCTATATATAATTTATATTTTATAAGCTAACAACCTTTTCGGACTATTATGATAAAAAGCATGCATGAAGCACACCGACTCTTTTATTAGATCCTATCAAATCATCATCCCTGTGTATGTAGTATCCACTTGCGACAAAGGAGCTTTAATATGTCGAAGGGTGGTTTCCTCTAAAAAGTGATGCATTTTCTCTGCAAAAAGTGTTGGACATATATGGTTAAATGATTAAATTTATCACATAAATTTCAATAACTTAAATTTTTGAAATAATCGATAATTTAACAAAAAATATTTTAAGTATGCAACATATTTCTTTATATATATATATATATATATATATATATAACCTTAGACGTGAAAATGATGTTGCATGTACCCATTAATTGCTACTACCTTCTATATATAGGAGGACACGTTGAGGATCTTTAAGGTCATACATAAAGGATCGGGTTATAAGGCAATTTACTTAAAGATACCGAGACTCTTCCTTGTTTGTTAAGCATGTTTAGTGGAATAATAAATTTTGATCCCAACTCATCTACGCACAATTGAGCTTCCAATGAAAATAAAAAATGGGACATCACTAATTAATGTGGCTATGCCAATTATTGGACCAGTGTGACATTTACATGTATGACATAGGGGCAAAAAGAAGAAGAAGAAGAAGAGGTAGTTGATGACATGAAAAAGATTCTTTTGAAAAAGTATTTCACGCCTCATGATATATTAAGAGTTCTTCATTTGATCTTTCAATGTATAAAATATTATATCACTGCCATACGCGAGTTGGTACCTACTCTAGCACAAAGTGCATGGGTCTTCTGAGGTGGAGCTCAAGCAGGCAGAATAGTTGGTAATCCTATTTTTAACCATTCCCCACAGTATATATAGACTTTCTTACAAAATGTATAGAATTTCCTATAGATATACAAAATTTCCCATAATATTGAATACACCTTTAACTTTATAATATTTAATTTAAACATTTTAGTGCATCTATTTCAAATGGAGACAAATTCTATATAATTTTCTTTTTTATTTAGAAAATGAAAAATTCTATATAAACAGTGAGTTAATTATGTGATGACACGTATCCATATTTAAAATTACAGTTTCACATAAAACAATACCAAATGAGGAACAACATCATCTCAATTTCAAATCTGCTCCATTTCCTCAATTTAATATTAAGATTTTATTTTTTTGATTTAACTATGTATACACTACCATAGTATTTAAAAATTTTAAATGATATAACCGTTTGTTGTTTGTACGTCTTTATATTTCAAATTTAAATCGGATCATTAAAAACAATAGCATATGAAGTTTAAGTGTTGCACTCAAAATTTGAAGGAATTCTGTGTTTGCAGGAAAAATCACATAGATTACCATGGGATTTGTATACTTCCCCATTACTATGTTCAAACAGATTGATTGGCCATCTTTCAAACTTCTATTATTTGATAAATGACATTAATTCCGCCCAAAGATTACAATTTTTCTTTTTCTGGAATAGATACAGAAAATTCCAACCTGTCATGCAATTTTTTTTTTTCTTAAGTAAAACAATCTCTAGCTTGTTGGTAAATGTCAGTTTTCTATTACCCAAAGCAAGCTTGAGTTGTGGAACAGTGGAAGACTAAATAAAATTTACAAGTTATTATGCTAGTCCTTTAAATTACATAATTATATTGTTAGTCCCATATCTCTACTCAAATGGTTTTCACCCATTTCCCACTTTCTAATTGTTTGTTTACAATATATAGTGCACAACTTAAATGGTTTGCAAAGCTAAATTAGTAAATACAAATCCAAGGTATATGAGAAAGTTCAAGTGTGCAACCCAATTGGTGAAAAATATCAAGGGAAACCTCTTTAGACTTTAGGAACAAGCCATTACTAATTACAGGCTAGACTGGCTAGCTAGTAAGTGTCTAGAAGGTATTTGATGCCACGTTTTGCGTAGAAACTACTATTTTTCTTATATTGTTTGTGCCATTTAGCATTCTAGGAGTTGGGAGAATCTCACTCCTCAACTCATACAACCAACTGATAATAATCATGCTCCCAAGCTTAAAAAACTTGCACAAATTTGAGGCTACTAATGCATTATATAGACATACGTTTTCGTCAATATTAATACATTATATATAGCCTCAACATAATGCTATATATAAAATGAAAGAAAAAGAAGAGGCTTCTTACCTTCATCATCAACAAGACACCCTGCTTGTGCTTTGACTTCGGTTACTCCTATGCATAGAAGAAGTAAGAGCTTAATGAGTGCCCAGACGATTCTTGAATTTTGAGCTTGCCTTGACGTCTCCTACTTCAAAGACTTGGTGTTGCTTGATGTTTGTGTGAAGATTAGTATGAAGAGGATGAAGGGGGGACCTTTTTCTTTTGGCAGAAAGAGAACGAATAGGGATTTGGTTTTGTGAAGTTGTGAGGCAAGAATTGTAACACTTACCATCTATTAAGATTATTGTCTACGTCGATTGACAAACATAATTTTGAAACCCGGACCGGACCGTACGGTCTGACCGGAAAAACCTCGAACCGCTCCATTTTGCGGTTCTTTTAGTCTCAAGAACCGCTCAACGTGTAAAATGCAGGGACCCGTGCGAACCGTGGTCGGACCTCACGGGTCTGTGAACCGTGAATGGTTCTCGCGGTTCTCACAGTTGGACAAAATCCAAACAGAAATAGTACAAAAAAAAATCAGATCGGACAACAAATTTAATATAAATCAGATCACACAAAACAAAATCCAGTTCTTACAATAAATTTGGATCAGAACAACCAAATATTGAAAAAAGAAGAAGAAGAAGAACAATTCGATCTGACCCAGTCGGTGGTGGGGAGGAGGATGAACGGCGGTGGGGTGGCGAACGAGCTAGTTTTGCATGGGGAATGCCGATCAGCGCCTCGATATCCTTCGATCTCGATCTAGTTTTGCTCTTTCAGCGCCTCGATCTCCTCCGATCTCCACCAGCGCACCTTCATCTCCACTGATCTCCACCGGCGCGCACCTTCATCTCTACCGGCGCACCTCTCTCTCTCTCTCTCTCTCTCTCTCTCTCTCTCTCTCTCTCTCTCTCTCTCTCTCTCTCTCTCTCTCTCTCTCTCTCTCTCTCTCTCTCTCTCTCTCTCTCTCTCTCTCTCTCTCTCTCTCTCTGAGTGGTAAATGTGTGGTTTTAAGTTTTATGTTTTAAGTTTTATTATTATTGTGTGGTGGAGGTTATTATGTTTAAGTTTTATTATTATTATTTTTTTATGTAATCGTGTGGTTTTTTTTTTTTTTTTTGATTCAAACGTGTGGTTTTTTTTTTTAAGAATCAAAGTGTGGTATTTAATATTAAGAAATGGGAATTATGAAATACTATCACAATATTTTCACAATATATTTTAAGTAATAAATTGTTATTAGCTAATATTGGTGAGTAAAAAAATAATTTTAGTGGTGAGTTCAAATTAAAACTAGTAACAAATTTCTACAAAATTTTTTGATGTGATTCTTGTGAAAATATTACAAAAAATGTTGTGAATACAACATAACAATTCTTTCTTCATCTGCTTTTGTTTGTATTTCTTTTTTATCTCTTCCTTTAATTTCATTCACTTTGTTTTTAGTGCTTTTTTAGGTTTGTGAATGTGAGCTAGACAACTGGTCACGTGGGCATTATAAAGTGAAAATTAGAAAGGCAATCTGATGCTTTTAATTTTTTTAATAAAAAAATAGTTATTATTATTATTGGATATATATTTTATATTTGGGTTTTAGATGGATATAGATATATTAGACATAGTTAAAATATGGATTTATAGTTTTAATTAGTCTTTTTTAGTTAATTTTTATTTTTTTTACTCATTTAATATTTTTATATATATTTAAAATAATTATTAAATTAATTATGACGTCATCACGGTTCGACCTCAAAAATCTTGAATCTCTCTCTTTTATGGTTCAATGAACCGTCCGGGTTTGAAAACCATATTGACAAAGACCTAGCTGATAGTGACAAATCAGATACTACTTTTTGCATGCTATGTGCATAATTAATTTTGATATTAACTCGTACAAATACTTAGCATTCTCTTTTTAATTTTTGTTCAGACAAAATACAAAAGTGACCTTAGTTTGGATGAAGTATATAACACAGCAACTTTTCAAAAATATTCAATTTACTCCCTAAGCACAAATGACACCTAACGCAGTTTGAAGTTCCATGCTACACCAAGTAATCTGTTTTCTTCTCCATTTTTGGTTGCTATGTATCTTTTTTCTTATTTATTTTTTTTATTTTTTTATATATACCCAGTTACTTCCCAGTGCATATAATAGTCAAAATGCAATTAGTATAAGACATGTGCAATCAAGAGTTGTTCGACATATGCAAATGCAAAAGGGTTCTTTTATGAGATTCAATTCTAACCCATTATTGAGACAAACTTTAAACATATGTGATGTCAAATTTCCTATCCATCTAAGCGGCTGGAGAATCTGGAGGTCATGCAAGGAGCAACTCAACTACTTATTAACTTGATCAAAATTTAGTTTTCCAACGAAAAAGGGCCCAAATACTTTTTAAGTGTTATTTTGTGCTTGAGGAGCAAATTGGATGTTTCATTTTTAAAAAGTCTTGGTAGTGCTTAGCATTAACCCGATGGGTGGTTTTTGTATTTTACTATTTTTATTTTTATGGTTTGCTTATCTTTTCTTATTAAGAAACTTACCTTTTTAATGTAAAGAATACTGATTAAAAAATTAAATTCATTATTTTTTAAAAAATAAATAAATTTTTTGACAAAGTTATAGTTTATCATGTCCAAATAGATTTGTCGTTGTTGATTGGGGTTTCAACAATTTATCCACCATCAACTAGAAGATCCCACAGTTTTCAGTGCAGGACAATATCCAAATTCAGTTACGTAAGTGAACAACAGAACCAGGATGACAACGTAGGAGAGGACCGGGATGATAACGTGAGAGAGTCCAATGAAGGGATTACACACATGAAGATTGTCTTTGGCATCGCTCAAGCGGATCAAAGAACTTTCTCGTTTATGGATTCTAGCAAGTAGAGTCTTGTATCTAATGAAGTGGTACTCATTGGTATTTATGGATTTTGTCATCAAAGTCTTAAACCTAGCTAGCTAGCTACCTCCTATTTCTTGTAAGGAATTTATGCGAAGGAAAAACATACCATGCATGACCAATATCAAAATTGTTGTTATGGAAGTACGTGGAAGTGAAAGCAGTGCCAGTGATGAGAATAAGTGGAGGATTATCACACGTGGGTCTTAGACCTACTAGTCCTCCATCCATCGCTGCTTGTTTTTTTCCTTGATTGCAGTTGTGAGACTCTCATACTCATACGTACGTTATTATTTTTAGGGTTACAGTACAAGACTGGCGAGTGGCGAAGGAAGGCCAGTTGTTATGTTATTTTTTGGAAAAGATGGTAAAAACTTATTAAAGCCCAATTCGTTTTTTTTTTTAAATATATTGAAGCCCATGGGCATTTGGCCCAGCATAGACAAAAATTATTCCATGGTTCTAAATTTTAAGTTTTACCCTATTTGTTTCTTACACTATGCTGGCAGGAAAAATCTAAATTTGACTTGTGGACCTAAAATTTTTTTTTTTTTTTACTGAATATTTAGACAAAACTAAAAGTTTTAGGCCTTTTTGTGGCTTTATTATAGTAATAGTTTCTTACCCTATTTGTTTTTTTTTATCCATTTAATTCTTATTAGAAATTATTATTTGTTTTATTATTTATCCATTTTATGAGTAAAGGCATGTGTCAAATAGTTTTTTTTTTTTTCCATTTTCTTTGGCATTCTTTTGTAAATTTGTAACTGTGAACTATAGAATTTCAACTACAAATAGTACAATTATTTACTTTTTATTATTATTATTTTGGATAGTAGTGGGTGGGGAGAGGATTTGAGCTTTAATTCTTCTAACTAATCAGTATTCGAAGCAATTCTTGAGAAAGTTTTGTATAATCTTTTTTTTTTTTTTGGTGTCTGTTGTATGGTCACAATTTGCACCCAACCTAACAGTTAGAAAGAGATATGCTCAAAATGCCCAATACAATGAAATTTATAGAGAGTGGGTTTAAAATCTAGGTTGTAACAATGTCGGGTAGCACAAATGATGGACTTGATCCTAATACTTTACAAATTGAATTGTTTATATAGTAAAATATGTCCTCGGACGAAAGCCGAGGATGAGTTATATTAACTTCATTCCTTTCCAGAATAGATTACAAGTATCAATGCTCCAGTATACAATATCTATCTCCCTGGTTTTCCCGATCCCCCCTCTTGAATGCCCTCCTTTTTCTTTTATATTCTTCTCCTTCTTATCTCCATCGTCGACGTATGGATCAGATCACCAATGCAGATACTTGTCCTATCCACCGCCCTCTTAAAGTCTTCCAACAATAGCCGTAAGGCTGATCACCATTATTCAGATGTCACTTCCTCGTTAATGCGGCTAGAGAGGTTGGTGCAGAATCTTCAATGCGGTAGTAGCAGCTTTTTCTAAGATATTTCTCTTTCAATTTTCCTCCCTGTGCCCTCATGGAACACATTTTTATCCATGGGTCCTTCTAGAATATTATTCCTATCCCCTAGGCGTACCATCTAACTTTCACTTTATTGAGCCGAGGAGTTGCCTCTCCTCAGACCATTTCCATCAACTTTTCTCGCAACGGTGCTGGCGGACCCTTAAGTATGATACTGTTACTACCATTAACCCTCCTCGGACAAGTAAATATCCTCGGGTCAGGCCCAAGCCTATGAACATGCCTTGGACCTTTAGCCCTCACATCTACTATTAAAAATTGATAATTGTGGTAGTTATTATTTGTATATGGAATTTTAATGGAGGTTTTAAAGATAAAATAGACTTTAAATTCAATTTTTTATATATATTCAAAATGAAGTGTCTAATTGTGAGACCTAAAAAGCTTATGTGCCACAATATTATCAGGTCAACCAAAACTTAAATATATTTGGTTTTATGTATAGTATAGATTACGAATTATAGATAAAGAAAAGTATGTTATGTTATTGAGTTACAAGACTCTTGGTATAATAATAAAATTTATTTTAATAATGCAGTGCACTAGAGTGACACTAGTTGAACACATGGCAAAAATAAGACATGTCTACATCGTGTCAGCATCAATGAACTAGAACACTATAAGTAAGTCATGTCTAATCATATAATGGTGAAGCATATTATAGCAAGAATTATTCAAGAGTTTGGACCCAAATCAAAAATAAATTAAAAAAAAAAAAAACTGTGAGCCAACTCACTCCTTGAAAATTGAAATACCATGAATCCCATGAGGTAGAGATATGGAATCCACCAGGAAAAAATAGAGAATAAAAGACACATTTCAAAAAAAAAAAAAAAAAAAAAAAAGAAAGAAGAAGAAGAAGAAGATGACAGATTTGTTACTGATAAAAGATTTCTCAATTGTAATTAACAACCAATTCAAAAGCTTCAAAAGATATTGTAAGGTCACAATTCAAACCTGGACCCAAAGGTATGATGGGGTCAGGCTAAAAAAGCCTAATACAATGAAATTTGTAAAGTGTGGGCTTGAAACCTAGGTTTATTTGGATGTTGAAAAATAAAGATAATGGGCTAGATTCACAAATCACATGCAAAGAACCATTTATGTAGCATAAACTCTCCTTGGACGTAAGTCGAGGATGATCTGTATTGATCTTCCTTCTTCTTCAAAACAAATTACAGTTGATGGTAATGTGTACAGTGTTTCTTCCTCTTTTTTCTATCTCTCTGTAGAGAGGGAAAATTCCCGGCCTATCACAAGCTGACACGTCATGCCACCAAGTCCGCCAGGTATGGCTAATTACAAAGTATCATATACTGCTACTAAAAATTTGCTAAATTTCATTAAGATAGGAACAGGAAAAAACATGCAAAATGCTAATCACATGGAGGCGCGTGTAAGCGATGATGCAAGCGAATCCGGCTGTGTAAGCGATGACTCAAGCAATCCGGCTGTGTAAGCGATGACTCAAGCAATCCGGCTGTGTAAGCAATGACACAAGCAGACCAATCAAGTTGTGACATGTGTCACCAATCAAACTCCGCCACGTGTCGCTCACCTACCTCCAAACTCCTATAAATAGAAGCCTTCCTAAGGCATTTGGACACACCAAGCTATCTAGAGCACAAGCTGCGTCAAAGAAGCATTCAGAAGTATTGAAACTCTGCTGGAATCAAGCCTTAAAGCCTCCAAGAACTTCAAGAACTTCAACCTTCGAATACGGCGAACATTCGAAGCAAAATCATCCAAATCACTTTCCTAGATCTTAGAGGTCACTGAAATTAAGCTCGAAAGCCTTCAGAAACCTCGACAAGTCACAAAT
Source organism: Castanopsis chinensis (assembly GCA_032878915.1). Lineage (NCBI taxonomy): Eukaryota > Viridiplantae > Streptophyta > Magnoliopsida > Fagales > Fagaceae > Castanopsis > Castanopsis chinensis. The sequence goes on from JAVQMG010000130.1 coordinate 17,675,713, forward strand.
CCACAAAGCTTTACGGATTCAAGCCTCTAAAGCCCCGAAAAGCTTCCACCATAAACCTTAGAACACGAAGAACACACGAAGAACACGCGAAGAACACGAAGAACGTGAAGAACAAAGGATTTCTAACAAGCTCATAGCCAGAAATTCATTGTAATTCTGTTTTAAAGATCTTCGATCCATCCTTCAGCCAAATTGAAGGATACTTTATGTTCAAATCAAAACCACATCACAAATCTTTTAAGGAGATCGAATCAGAGGATCAATCCTTGTAATTACAGAGAATTGTACCACACACTTTCATCAATACAAATTCGTATTTGAGAAACTATTTTACTTGTTTGATTTATTTCGAACCAAGAAATTTAGTCTTCTACAAATTCTGGCACGCCCAGTGGGACCTCTCTACCTCTCATCTCTTTCTCCTCCAAAAGAAAAGAAATTCAATTTGCTACCAATTTCGATGGCCTCTAACAAGAATGCCCGAAAATCAGTGGTTGATGCTTCCATTGCCAATGATTATGTTGGCCCAATCACTCGCAGTCGATCCAAGGCTCTTGACCTATTTCAACCTCAACCAACCAAAGAAAGCAGACTTCATAATGTCATCTCCCTAGACTTTCTTGCAAAAAGGAAAGCTATCGCTAAGGATTCATTTCATTTGGAGGTTGATAGTGAATCATCCACAACAAGGACTCTTTCTATCAACTCTTCACCCGTAATGAGAAATTTAAGGAATGAAATGCCTTTGACTCATCCTGTTCCATCATTGAGCCCATCACGTCTAGAGGTTATGCTAGTAATGATGACTAACACCTCTACCATGGAAGAAAAGATGGCTGAAATGGAACAAAGGGTTATCCTTCTCACAAAAGCACTAGAAGATAAGGATGTCAAAATTGCAACCCTAATGAACAAGTTGGAGGAACAAGATTTGGGCGAATCAAGTCTTGGCCTTGAGTACCCGCCTGGCTTTACCTTGAAAGGAGAAAACACTAGGGTTGACAAGGAAAAGGGAATCGAAGGAACTTCTCAACATGGAAATTCCACCTCAATAGCCTCGTTATCTGTCCAACAACTGCAAGACATGATAACGAATACTATTCGAGCACAATATGGGGGTTCTTCCACTAATTCCCTCGTATATTCAAAGCCTTATACAAAGCGCATCAACAACTTGAGAATGCCCAATGGGTATCAACCCCCCAAGTTCTTGCAATTTGATGGCAAAGGAAATCCTAAGCAACACATTGCTCACTTTGTAGAAACTTGCGAGAACGCTGAGACTCAAGGAGACTTCCTTGTAAAGCAGTTTGTTCGTTCACTCAAGGGGAATGCCTTTGATTGGTTTACGGACTTAGAACCCGAGTCAATCGATAGTTGGAAACAACTTGAAAGAGGGTTTCTTGACCGATTCTATAGCACGCGTCGCACGGTAAGCATGATGGAGCTTACCAATACCAAGCAATGGAAAGATGAGCCCGTTGTTGACTATATCAATCGGTGGCGTTCTTTGAGCTTGGATTGCAAGGATAGACTTTCTGAAATTTCTGCTATAGAGATGTGCATCCAAGGCATGCATTGGGGACTTCTTTACATCCTACAAGGGATAAAGCCTCGAACATTTGAGGAGTTAGCAACTCGTGCACATGACATGGAGTTGAGCATTGCTAGCCATGGAAATACGAAGCATCCGGTACCTGAGGAAAAGAAAGAAAGAAGGGAAGTAAGGAAGAATGATAGGAATACGAGAAGTAACGTCAAAGACTCAATGAATATCAACTCCGCCCCAGTAAAAATTTCAACCGGAAAGACAAAGGCTAATGAAAAGAGGCCTGAAGGAAGTCAACGACGTGAGACACATCGCTCGTCACTCAAGGAATGGGAACAAAAGACGTATCCTTTTCCAGACGTTGATATGCCCGAAATGCTGGAACAACTTCTTAAGCTTAAATTAATTGAATTGCCGGAATGTAAACGACCGGAAGAGATAGGGAAGGTTGATGACCCGAACTATTGTAAGTATCATCGCATCATAAGTCATCCAATCCAAAAATGCTTTGTTCTTAAAGAACTCATCATGAAGTTAGCTAAGGAAAGGAAAATCGACTTGGATTTCGATGACGTGGCGGAGTCAAACCTTGTGACGTTCGCTTACGAGTCATGTAGTTGCATGTCTCCAACTAGTAAGCTGGGGGCAAATACCACACTCATCCAGTTTGGTTCTATGGAGCCGGTTCAAGTTCAGCTTTCACAAGAAGCATTTGACTTTAACTCAAATGATGATAGAAGATCAACAATGGATGAAGAGGAAGGTTGGACGATGGTTACTCGTAAGAGATGGAAGAAAAGACGAGAGTTCCCTCTTCATTTGGTCATCCAAGAGCCCAAAAGAGCACAAAGCCTAATTCAACTTCGATCAAGAAAAATGAATGATAAAGGGAGAAAAAGGCTAGGCACAAAAGTGAATGACGATTCGGCGCAAACCAAAAACCTTCGAAATCGCATCACATTAGAAGAATTCTTCCCCAAAGGATTCTTTCAAAATGACTCGGCAGAGGCCGTTCACACAGGCTCTTGCTATGAAATTCATGATGAAGAAAAGGATATCAATCATGGTGGGTCAGATGAGACTTTGGAAAAACTCCAATCCCAAGATGATGAAGTTGAACCCTCACAATCCCTCACCTCACCAAAGGAGGTGATCACCCAAGCTCTTGAAAAACCGGAGATGAATTTTCCTTATACCAACGTGCTTCAACAAACTCAAGAATGTTGTGCATGCTCCTCAGACGTGACTTTCACCGATGAGGATCTGTTGTTAGGCTCTAAGCCCCACAATCGTCCACTTTACGTTTCTGGTTATGCACCTGAACAAAAGATAGATCGTATCCTCATTGATGGAGGTTCAGCTGTTAATATACTACCAAAAATGACGATGAAACGACTTGGTCTTACTATGGAGGAGTTATCGCATAGTCGTTTGGTCATTCAAGGTTTTAACCAAGGAGGACAACGCGCGATTGGTATGATACGCCTGGAACTAATCATTGGAGAATTGACAAGCAATGTGTTGTTCCATGTTATTGATGCCAAGACAACCTACAACGTGTTGTTGGGACGTCCATGGATCCATGAAAACGGAGTAGTACCGTCAACGTTTCATCAATGTTTCAAGTACATTCAAGGTGGAGTGAAAAAGGTCAATGCCGACTTAAAACCTTTTACTGAGACTGAAGCTCACTTTGCGGATGCGAAGTTCTACATAGAGGATGACATTCCTAATGAAGTTCTCCCAGTTGAGATCCCGCCCACAGAGAGCAAGCCAAATGAAAAGAAGCATGTTAGATTCATCAGTGGAAAGGATACTTCATCCCCAAAAGAAGGTCTAGAATGTGGAAATAATCATTCTAGTGGATCTACCAGTAATTCAGTGGGAGCAAAGATCTCAGTACCTTCTGACAGTCCTCCATTTCTTCGTTATGTACCATTGTCACGCTGCAAGAAAGGACAGTCACCGTTCACGGAATGCCCTCAATCAGTAGTAAATGAGGGAAGGCCTCCTACAAAGCTCACAATGGAGGATGTAGCCATGTTAAAGGAAAATCATGCTATGCCTTTAACTTCATTCACGAATCCTTCGCCTTCGAAGCCATTAAATGGATTCGTAAGGTCTTCGCAAAGTTTGACGAAACATGATGTTCTACCAAGTGAAAGGACGAAAGGATGGTTCGACCCAAAGGCATGTACGCTTTTAACCAAAGCAGGTTACAATTCTTCAAAACAAGGCGACCTAGGGAAACTGATTCCAGAAGTCACCGGAGAGAAGGTGCATGGCCTCAGCAAAACACAAAGGAGAATGCGACTGGAAGGGCATGAAATTCCTGTCCCAAAGACCGGATTAGGTTATACTCCAGAACAACCGGCTCAGATATGGATCAAGAGAAAAAGCAATGCTTCAAGTTCTCAATACATAACAGTGGAAGACGGCAAAAGTTCGAATCGAAGAAAAGATCACTTTGCTTCGCATGTCTCGGTGTTTGATCGCATCAATGCCCCATCATCACGAATCACAGTGTTTGACAGGTTAAATACAACTTACTTAACACAAAATCACAACACTCTTGCTCGTAGATCAGTCTTTGATCGGTTAGGGGCAATGAAAGGGCCTGTCAATAGCCGTCCTCAAAATTCCATAAACTTTGAGGTTCAAGGAGAAGAGAAAGCTAATGATGGGATCCGCAGTAGCATTCCTTCACGCATGAAACGTAGCTCTACCCTAGACATCAACACCGATGGATCTCTTAAAGTCAAAAGGCGAACGGTTGTACACACAAGACAATCAGTTGGCCACAATGAGCAAATTGAAGAAGTATCATCCTCATTTCATATTACAGTGGAAGAAGATCCACTCTCAGATGCTGAAGCAATCGATGAAGAAGTCGACGAAGCTCCTCCAGCTTTGGAAGACGGAGGACAAGCTACAGTTGATGAACTTAAAGAAATCAATTTAGGAACTGCTGAGGAGCCCCGGCCAACTTTTATCAGCGCACTTCTTACCCCTAAAGAAGAAGAAGGATACTTCAAGCTCCTAGTAGAATATAAAGATGTGTTTGCTTGGACTTATAAAGAAATGCCGGGACTCGATCCAAGTATTGCTCTACACCATTTGGCAATAAAGAAAGGTGTACGCCCAGTCAAACAATCCCAAAGACGCTTTCGGCCGGAACTTATCCCTCAAATAGAAACTGAGGTCAATAAGTTGATTGAGGCGGGTTTCATTCGTGAAGTACAGTACCCAGAATGGATCGCTAACATCGTCCCTGTCAAAAAGAAGAATAGACAAATTCGGGTGTGTGTTGACTTCTGTGATTTGAACAATGCGTGTCCCAAGGATGATTTTCCATTGCCCATCACTGAGGTTATGGTTGATGCCACTACCGGTCATGAAGCTTTATCTTTCATGGATGGCTCTTCGGGTTACAATCAAATTCGAATGAATCCCAAGGATGAAGAGCTTACAGCTTTTCGTACTCCTAAAGGCATTTACTGCTACAAAGTAATGCCTTTTGGACTAAAGAACGCAGGTGCGACTTATCAACGGGCCATGCAAAAGATCTTTGATAATGTACTTCATAAATATGTGGAATGTTATGTCGATGATCTAGTGGTTAAAACAAAAAGGAGGGAAGACCATTTGGCGGACCTACGATCTGTGTTCAACCGCCTAAGGAAGTATCAACTCAAAATGAACCCTCTCAAATGCGCTTTTGGCGTAACATCGGGGAAGTTCCTTGGTTTCATTGTGAGACATCGTGGTATTGAAATTGACCAGTCCAAGATTGAAGCGATCCAGAAAATGCCGGAGCCCAAGAATTTGCGAGAGCTTAGAGGCTTGCAGGGAAGACTTGCCTACATACAGCGATTTATCTCAAACTTGGCCGGTCGATGTCAACCTTTCAATAGGCTGATAAAGAAGAATGTGCACTTCGAATGGAATGAGGCTTGTAGCAACGCTTTTACAAGCATCAAAAGATACTTGCTTAATCCTCTGGTTTTAGGTGCTCCTATCCCCGGAAAGCCTTTACTGTTGTACATTGCAGCACAAGAAAAATCCCTAGGTGCTCTCATGGCGCAAGAAAATGATGAGGGGAAGGAAAGAGCCCTTTATTATTTGAGCCGAACTCTCAACGGGGCTGAATTAAATTATTCTCCTATTGAAAAGACATGTCTTGCTCTTTTCTTTGCCATAGACAAATTGAAGCACTACATGCAAGCATACACTGTCCATTTGATAGCAAGGGCAGACCCGATCAAGTATGTCCTCTCCAGGCCAGTGGTTTCAGGTTGTATAGCTCGATGGGCAGTCTTGCTACAACAATATGGCCTTGCATATGTTCCGCAAAAAGCCGTCAAAGGACAAGCATTGGCAGATTTCTTAGCTGATCACCCAGTTCCTTCTGATTGGGAGTTCTCTGATGATTTCCCGGATGAAGATGTATTTTATATCAAAGTAATGCCACCGTGGACGATGTTCTTTGATGGGGCCGCACGTCGAGAGGGAGCGGGGGCAGGTGTAGTGTTTGTTTCTCCACAACGACAAATACTTCTATACTCGTTCTCATTAAGCGAACTTTGCTCCAACAACGTGGCCGAATATCAAGCATTAATTATTGGCTTACAAATGGCCATTGAGATGGGCATATCGCAACTTGAGATCTTTGGGGATTCCAAATTAATTATCAGCCAAATCTTGGAGCAATATGATGTCAAGAAAGAAGACCTTGTCCCCTATTGCAAATATGCGAAGAAGTTGCTAGCAAATTTTGAGGCAATTACATTGGAGCATATACCAAGGAAGGAGAATAGACAGGCCGATGCTTTAGCTAATTTGGCTACCGCCTTAGCATTATCCCAAGAAGAGACCGCCAAAGTTGCTATTTCTCAAAGATGGGTAGTACCTCTTGCAATTGAAGAAGAAGAAGAAGAACAAGCCAACGCCATTTCTGTATGCCTTGTTGAAAAAGAAGATTGGCGACAAGCGATCATTGAGTACCTTCAACATGGAAGACTCCCGGATGATATACGCCACAAGACCGAAATTCGGCAAAGGGCTGCTCGGTCCATTTACTATAAAGAAACTCTCTTCCACCGTTCGTTTGATGGTTTGTTCCTCCGTTGCTTAGGAGAAGAAGAGGCTAAACAAGCCTTGGAGGAGGCTCATTCCGGAATATGCGGTGCACACCAATCCGGTCCTAAGTTACACTATAGAATTAAGCGAATGGGCTACTATTGGCCTACGATGGTGCAAGATTCCATGGAGTATGCTAAAAAGTGCGAAGCTTGTCAATATCATGCAAACTTCATCCACCAGCCGCCAGAACCTCTACACCCAACTGTAGCTTCTTGGCCTTTTGATGCATGGGGGCTTGACGCGATAGGACCATTGCCAAAGTCATCCGGTGGCCATTTGTACATCTTGGCTGCAACTGATTACTTCTCAAAATGGGTGGAAGCTATGCCCCTTAGGGAAGTAAAGAAAGAAACGATGGTCAACTTCATTCGGACTCATTTGATCTATCGGTATGGTGTCCCTCGGTATATCATAACTGATAATGGCAAACCATTCTACAATAAGCTAATGACGGAGCTATATGAGAAGTTTGCATTTAAACAATACAACTCCTCCATGTACAATGCCCCGGCAAATGGATTAGCTGAAGCCTTTAACAAAATGCTCGGCAATTTGTTGAAGAAGGTGGTATCCAAGACTAAACGAGATTGGCATGAAAGAATCGGAGAAGCATTATGGGCATATCGAACAACATTTCGAACGCCTACTCAAGCAACGCCATATTCTCTTGTCTATGGAGTAGAAGCCATCCTTCCCCTTGAATGCCAAATCCCATCATTACGGATAGCCATTCAAGAAGGGTTGACCAAGGAAGAAAATGCCAAGCTTAGGTTGCAAGAATTGGAGGCACTTGATGGAAAAAGGCTCGAGGCTCAACAACGCCTTGAGTGCTATCAAGCTCGTCTTTCGAGTGCATTCAACAAAAGGGTTAAGCCACGATCATTCCAAGTTGGTGACTTATTACTCGCCGTTCGAAGACCTATCATCACAACTCATCGTACGGGCAATAAGTTCACTTCAAAATGGGATGGGCCTTATGTTGTGCAAGAAGTCTACACCAATGGAGCATACAAGTTGATTGATCAAGAAGGTGTAAGGATCGGCCCTATCAATGGGAAGTTCCTCAAACGCTTCTATGCTTGAAAATCAAGGACTGCTCCTCGGTAAGAGTTTAAACTGTCCACTGCAACGCTACAAGGGTACATGATGTCTTCCCATTACCTTTGAAAGCGTACAAATAAAGAGAAATAAATCCCATTCTATGTCACCAATTGTGAGTGTGGCGTAGTGGTTGGATGCCCGTGTCGCCCTTGAGAGGTCTCGGGTTCGATTAGTGGTGATACCCACTATTGCACAATTGGTACCCATGGAATGCCGTGGGGCGTGGGGCGAGGATTACACACGTGAGCCCTCCTTTTTTGTAACTAAAAAAAAAAAACTCTTTTGAACTACGTGATGACTTGATCCCTCTCGAGGGTACGTAGGCAACTTAGCATCTTTTGTTAAGTTCAGTCACGCCCTAAAAAAAAAAAAAAAAAAAAAAAAAGGGTTTTCATCAAATTAAAAAAAAAAGAAAAAAGAAAAAAAAAGAAGGAGCAGAAATGAAGTCTTCTTTATTGATTAAACAAAAGGAAAATAGTACAGGGGGAAAATCCATGACACACATGAAGGAAACTAAATAAAAAGATCATGACATCCATTTCAAGTCTTTCAAACTAGAACAATTATCTTCCAACAGGGTTCGTATCTTCTCTAGAGCCTCCATATCCTGGTCTTCAGCAGCGGGAGTGGATTTAACTTCTTCAAGCTGTTCTTCTAAGGCTTGCACAACGCTGTCCTGTTCAACTTGATGAGCTTCCATTTGAGGCAGTGATTGCTCTAATTGGGTAAGCTCAGTTCGTAGGTCAACCATCCTCGACCTAATGGTATCAAACTCGGTCTCTAAAGATGCTTTCTTGTGTAATGCTTTGGAAAGGAGAAGTCCAATTTCAACCTCACGTTGAATTAAGCTGGCAGGACTTGGGCGTTTATTCAAAGATCCTTTCATCTTCAAATATTCTGCAACCCCCTCGCAATGCTTGTCAACATGCTCACGCAAGTGTCGAGGGTCTACTCCGAGACTTTCAATCTCATTATAGATTTCATTTATTTCAGATTGCGGGAGAATATTGTCCACAGAGAGATTCGAAAGCTTGTTTAAAAGGACATTTCCTAGCATAGAAGCTCCCTTCTTACGAACAGAAGAAATATGAGCTATGGCTTGAAATGTAGAGACTTTCGGAGGGTTGATCGGATGCAAGGATGAGAAAGGAGTCTTTTCTGTCTCAGTCAGAGATTTAGACAACATGCCAGCATCAGAAAGTCTACGTCTTTTGAAACCCAAACTCTCTGCAGGAGGCTTCGAAGTAGAAGACTCACTATTTGAAAGGAAATGTGCACAATCAACGGAAGCCCCTACACTAACATCCTTCGTTGGACTCTTCAAGTTCGCCCAATTGTGGTCAGAATTATTATGCACCGCCCCTTCAGAAACTTTAACGGCATCTTTAGCTGGTACGACAAGCGGATTTTTGGGGCCTTGATTGCGAGTAGCTTCAATATTTCCAGATGATTCTTTTGAATGACAGTCATCTTCAAGAGGATGTCGTGAAAACTCTGGCAGAGGCTGTGGAATGTACGGGTCTTGCAATTCCCTCTTTCCCTTTTGAGACTTGTTGGATGTTGTTGATTTGACATAGAAGGAGGCAATGTCAGCCAAGAGGCCTGTTTCTTTAGCAAAATCATTTCCACAAACTCCTTCCCACCATTGTTTGTAGCTATGTCTGACCCGGCTTCCAAAGTCTGTGGCAAAAGCTGGAACGAGTACCTTAGAATCTGTGTTGCAGCGAGTGAAGGATTGGTAGAATTGATACAAATCTTTCAAAGAGCTTGTATGGATTTCTTCCTTCAAATCACCTGGAATGTCTTGATGAAACCCAAAGCGTCGACTGAGTCTGTGAGGACTATATGCTTCTACAACGTGTTGGTCTTCACATCGAAGTGACAAATAGCCCGAACGAAGACTCATAAAATAGTCAGACTTCTGAATTGATAAATGATTGTTGTCAATAAATGTTTGGTCGTAGCTTTTCTTGAAAGCAGTCCCGTGCCAAAGGAAGTCGGTGGCACTTCGTATATGCTTTCGGGCGGAGAATTCACTAAACGGAGAGGCGTAACCTACACCAGAATATTTAGTCATCAAAGGATCTGACAGTTTGTCGTTGGTGATACGATTGCTCTTAAAAAAATGAGCTACCCATGCATAAACATAATGGCCGGCAAAGCTAGCTCCAGATTTGCTCGGAGTAGGAGAGGAAGAAATAGTGTTAAGGCCACGGTAAATACTAGCCAGTACTGGAGCAGCAAGACCAAATGGACGACCGTTGGCCATGGAACTAGCAATCTTGAAGGTGCCCGGACGGATGCTATTCAGATCCTTGATAGGAAAGACAAATATGCACAGCCAATAGGAAAGAAGTGCCGATAAATAAGTCTCTTCTCTTAAGTCACCCTCGACTTGAAGATCCGCAAAGACCCCATGCTCTTTATCAGACCATGGTCCACGCTCGTTTATCATGCCAAAGGGATTCTGACTACACTTGGGGACGGTCGTTCGCCTTGCTGGTTTCCTAGGAGCTGAGTACCGCCCATTTCCTCTATACCAAAAAGTAATCCAGTCACGAACACTTACCTTCCCTTGTCTCTTTAGCCGATTTTGGAGGTGATGATACGCCATAAAAAGGTAGCGACAACTGTGTGGCAAATAAGGTCGCCCTTGGTCATTGGTTCCCTCTAGCTCTTGCGCATTGGGTACCACTTCGTCATAAAAAGCACTTGTGCAAGGAAGTCCGCCAAGAATGGAAAGATCCCATGGTGTGATGGAAATTTCCCCAACTAAGGTGTGGAGGGAATTGGTTGAAGAACTCCAACACTCACAAAATGCCTTCATGAGATTCTCATCATAATCATATGTGAACAAGGAGGCAAAGACAGCGTTGTAAAGGTGAGACGCATCAAGGAGGTGTTTACACCGGCCAAGCACATCTTCTAGCCAATCCCAATAAAGGGAGAAATAGGAAAACCCTCCATTCACGCTAAAGGAAAAATCCCAATTGGCACGTTTTGTAATTATCTCTCGTCCCAAAGTGTTGTATGGCTTGGATTTGGCAATATTTTTGTGATGCGAAGCAAGAAGGATAATCGTCTCCAAGTTAGAGCTACCATCAGAGGAAACAACCTGTGACCATTTTGGCAAATTAAGAGAATAAGAGCTGTGGCCCCATCGCTCTGAAAATCTTCCAATTAGGGGCGGACGAACAATCAAAGTCGTAGCCTTTGCATCCTTATCATCTTTCTCCTTACAAATGAACAGGGCAGGTTCGTGACCAATCTTCGAATCCTTGAAAAAGAGTCTCATGATAGCCTAAAAAAAAAAAAAAAAAAAAAGAAGAAAAAAAAGAAAAGAAAAAAGTGTTAATACAAACAAAGCATAATATATATATATATATATATATATGAATATTGAAAAAAAAAAAAAATGGGGCATAGTTTACGTAGTGTATATGTTGCCAGAAGGAAAGTATGGTGCAACTTAAGGCATGCTTTGGCTACCCTTATATAGGGGCCTTTGGAAGCTAATGGACAGAAGGAAAAATGTGTGAACTAAGGAAAAAAGAGTGGCAACTCAAACTTTCAAAAAAATACTACACCAAACCCTAAAAAGGGAAAGGGTAGGTTCCTATAGTAGAGGCCTTTCATCTAGGAACTATTGCACAAAAAAATACCCTAATGTTCAAAGACTTGGTGCTGCCAACCCTAGAGAACAATGGAGACACTCAATAGTCACCTGCATCCAGCTTCAGATCTCAGCCTGTCAGAGCAGCCACCGCGTTGTCAGATGAACAACCGTCAAAATAGACCAACAAAGACGCACGATTTTCCCATTCAAATTTGTGGAAATCCAGACCTTGTTTCGCAAAACTAAGACCACAGAAATCTTCTACAGCTTTCGATCTACAAAACCTAGGAAAACGAGCTCCAAATATTGACCCACGCGCCACCACGCGCCGCCAAAAAGCTTCGAAGGATCGCTACCTACACCAGTACAGACGTGCAAATCTAGACCTTATTTCACAAAAACAAAGATACCACTCGGTCCGGCGGCCCTAGATCTACAAAACCCAAAATTTTCAAGCCCAAACGATGCCTCACGCGCCACCACGCGCCGCCAGAAGTTCCGGAAATCACAGCGTCAGTTTCACGCGCTTCCACGCGCCTCCTTTATCATTCACGCGCTCTCACGCGCCGGTAAGTATTTCACGCTCCTTCACGCGCCTTCTCACGCGTCTCACGCGCCCCACATGCTCCGCACGCGCAGCACGCGCCGCACACGCGCGCACCAGCTTCATGACGTCATCAATGAAGTCACGGACCGGTTTGACCCGTCCGACCCGGTTTGACCCGCCTTAAAAAAAAAAAAAAAAAAAAAGGGAGAGAAAAGCTTTGACCAAGTTGGACCTTTGACTTTGACCAAAAAGTCAAAATTTTCAAAAAGGACCTATCCCATTCAATTTTTCGAGTACATTCCAATTTTGAGATCCGTTTCTTCATTCGGAGCTCGAAAATTGTGCCAACAGTCCAATCTTCAAAAAGTTGATTATTGCACAAATCCAGACAAAAAGTCAAAAATTTCAAAACGGACCTGTCCCACTCAATTTTTCGAGTACATTCCAATTTTGGGATCCGTTTCTTCATCTGGAACTCGGAAACTGCATAACGGTCCAATATCTAAAAAAAAAGCTGTTGGCTTTAACGTAAACTTTGACCAAAAAATCAAGATGCTTGAGCAAAGCTTGTCCTACTCAGATTTTCACAAGAATACCGTTTCTGAAATTAGCTGGACTTTGAAACCACCAATCTGAATCACTTCTCCAAGGGTTATCCTCCAGACTTCATCAAGACTCCTCTTTCAAAGAACAAATTAACTCTCACGAGTATGTCTTAAACTTGAAATTGCATTGGGTTACTACTCCAGTCTACCATTTCTGTTCGGTATCTACTGTTTCCATTCGGTGCCTACCAGTCTCCAACCGACCGTTCCCATTCGGTGCCTACTAGTCTCCAACCGACCGTTCCCATTCGGTGCTACCGGTCTAATCCACCATTCTCACCAAAAATTTTGGTCCGTCGGTCTCAACTACCCAACTACCATTCTTCATCTCTCTGCTATAAATAGAAGGGTCGGATTCATCAAAGGCTCATCGAGAAAAACACATCGAGTCATGAAATGAAGATTTGCTTCTTTCAAATTTCCAGTCCCTCCTTCTCACAGCCATTTTTCACTATGGCCTTATCATTCTCAATGCCTAGCAACCAAAATGGCTTCATAATCAGTTTGAAATCAACCCTCTCATGGTTCAGTAGAAACCCTTCTCACAACATCATCATTGTTTTAGAGTCCAAACAAATTTTGTTTCCTCACTTAACGACCACATTTGTTCATAAAGTTATTCATAACAAGGTCTGCATTTTGGTTTCATGTTTCCTGGGACTCGGCTGGCCAAGAAATCTAAGTCCAGCAGAGGCACCCGTTCCCAAGATTGGGGCTTTTATAGCTTCTCTTCAACTGTTTGCTCTCCCATCCGAAGCAGCGGTTCGGAGCAAACACCAACTTGGCCGGTTTCTGAAACCAGCATCGCAAGTTAGTTCCACCTTTCATTTTGTTGTGCTTTCCCAACAAGCCGCATCAAGTGAAGGTGATAAAGGATGTTGGGGTATCCTACAAATTGTCTCCCATCCAACACTTGCGATGACCTTCAAGGTACCAGCTTATCAGAGATCAGCCTTTGTTGCTGGTAAATGGTCGCCAAAGCCTTATTCCATGTTTCCACCAACATATGGCCCAAAGGTCTTCGTTGCTGGTACCTCAAAATACACTTTCTGGAATTACTCCAACTTAAAACAAGCTTGAAGAATTTCAGAAGATATACTTCTGAAATTACTTCAACTTAACGTCCGTCAGCATGGTCTAGTTACACAGGCGCATTCAACGACTTGCTGCCGGACTCCATGCAACATACAGTCAGTCCCGGATCCCAAGGTGTACTTCCCAGAAACATCTACACCAAAGGGATCCCAACATACAGGGCCAGCGCCATGGTGTCTGTGCTTCACCCATCCACTTTGCTTTGTCTCCATCTTCCGCATCATCACCACCACCAAACCCAAAATCCGTTCTGAAACTACCTCAACTTAACCTGAGTGATGCGATAACACACGCACATTCAATCACTTTCCCACATGATCTCTTCATGGTTCAAAGAATATCTTTCGGATATAACTTCACCTGAAGATTTTAAAAATGGGAGGCCAACCCCACAGTTCTGTATGTTGCACCCAGCCAACCTCCTCACTTCTTCTCCATCTTCAACACCTTGTGATCACCGCCAACGATCCAAAATACTCCTTTGAAATTATTTCAACTTAATCTCTGCCAATATGGTTCAATCTTGCAAGTACGTCCAACTTCTTGCAAATAATTTACAGCTTCACCAACCCCCTTTAAGTATCATGAAACACTCTTTTGAAATTACTTCGACTTAATCTCTGCTGAGAAGGCTTAGTTAGGCAAGCACATTCAAATACTTGCAGACCCCTTCTCGGTCTCATCAAAGCCTTTCATGTGAGTGGGCTTACTCATCTGAAATAAAGCTCCACCAACCACTACATTTGCATCCCGCTAAAAGCTCCACCACCTCCAACCGTGATATTTAAAGAGTCAAGAACCAAATTCATTCTTTTCGAGACTCATTCACTCCCCACACTCAGAAGCTGTGTGCGCGAACAAGTCTCGAGGGGGCATTTGTAGAGAGGGAAAATTCCCGGCCTATCACAAGCTGACACGTCATGCCACCAAGTCCGCTAGGTATGGCTAATTACAAAGTATCATATACTGCTACTAAAAATTTGCTAAATTTCATTAAGACAGGAACAGGAAAAAATATGCAAAATGCTAATCACATGGAGGCGCGTGTAAGCGATGATGCAAGCGAATCCGGCTGTGTAAGTGATGACTCAAGCAATCCGGCTGTGTAAGCGATGACTCAAGCAATCCGGCTGTGTAAGCAATGACACAAGCAGACCAATCAAGTTGTGACATGTGTCACCAATCAAACTCCGCCACGTGTCGCTCACCTACCTCCAAACTCCTATAAATAGAAGCCTTCCTAAGGCATTTGGACACACCAAGCTATCTAGAGCACAAGCTGCGTCAAAGAAGCATTCAGAAGTATTGAAACTCTGCTGGAATCAAGCCTTAAAGCCTCCAAGAACTTCAAGAACTTCAACCTTCGAATACGGCAAACATTCGAAGCAAAATCATCTAAATCACTCTCCTAGATCTTAGAGGTCACTGAAATTAAGCTCGAAAGCCTTCAGAAACCTCGACAAATCACAAATCCACAAAGCTTTACGGATTCAAGCCTCTAAAGCCCCGAAAAGCTTCCCCCATAAACCTTAGAACACGAAGAACACACGAAGAACACGCGAAGAACACGAAGAACATGAAGAACAAAGGATTTCTAACAAGCTCATAGCCAGAAATTCATTGTAATTCTGTTTTAAAGATCTTCGATCCATCCTTCAGCCAAATTGAAGGATACTTTGTGTTCAAATAAAAACCACATCACAAATCTTTTAAGGAGATCGAATCAGAGGATCAATCCTTGTAATTACAGAGAATTGTACCACACACTTTCATCAATACAAATTCGTATTTGAGAAACTATTTTACTTGTTTGATTTATTTCGAACCAAGAAATTTAGTCTTCTACACTCTCCCTTCCTTTGAAGGCCCCCTTTTTCTTTTTATATCCTTCTCCCCCTTCGCACTATCTTCCACGTACGCATTAGATCACCCTCCGAATAGATACTTGTCCCATCCACCGCTCTCTCGAAGTCTTCAAACAACAGCTGTAAGGCTGATCACTACTGTTCATATGTCATTTCCTCATTAATGTGGCCAGAGAGGTAGGTGCATAGTCTTTAATGCAGTGATAGCAGCTTTCTTCGAGATATTTCCTATTCGTTCCTCCTTTTTGTGTTCTTCTAGAGTATGTATCTTCATCCACCAGGCCTTCTAGAATTTCCTCCTAAACATCATGGCGTATCATCTGATTTTCACCTCAATTAGC
This sequence comes from Castanopsis chinensis, assembly GCA_032878915.1. Taxonomy (NCBI): domain Eukaryota; kingdom Viridiplantae; phylum Streptophyta; class Magnoliopsida; order Fagales; family Fagaceae; genus Castanopsis; species Castanopsis chinensis. The sequence goes on from JAVQMG010000130.1 coordinate 17,691,574, forward strand.
CGAGGATATACCCCTCCTCAGACCATTCTCACCAGCCTCTACCATATCAGTTTGCTTGTAGGCTTTTAAGTTCGGTATCCTTATTACCACTAAACCCTCCTCAGACAAGTTAATACCTTTGGATCAAGCCCAAGGCCCAAAAACCTATTCTGACACTTCTGCCCTCACAGATATAATCTTCCAAAAAAAAGTAATACTAAACATATCCTTATCAATATCCATATAAGGACTCAGGTTTGAATAAAATACTTCTAGAGACTCTCCAAATCAAGGAAATAAGAACATAAATTAGAAATTTTTGAAAATTATAAAAAATCAAAGATAAAAATGTTTGAATGACATGTAGGTCAACTTGAGTTTTTCTTTCTAAAGAACAAAATACCCAACAAATCCAAGTTCTTTGTTTGTTTGTTCAAACTTTGTCTTTGCAGGCAGCTTGGATTTTGCATCAATTTCAACCTTCACTATAGGGCTAAAGCCTAGATTGCTCAGTCTTCTCTCTTTCAATTTTGGCAATCCTCTTTTCTTCATCAGCCTTACTCGTTAAGGCTTTTACAGATTTCATAGCCCCAACAAATTCCTTTGTTTGCTAAAGTTCCTTATTTGTTGTATGTTAAATTACCAGTTGTCCCAAAAACTTAAGCTTTTAGGAAATAGTGAATTTAATCACTTAACCATTAGTCTAACACTCCCCCTCACTTGTAGGCCTAAACTTCCCCTTAGTAAGTGGGGGCCCAATAAGTAAGAATTTAACATTTTAAATGGGAGGTAGACTAAAGCTAGGAATCGAACTTAGGATCTCCTGCTCTGATACTATGTTAAATTACCGATTATCCCAAAAGGTTAAGCTTTTAGGAAATGGTGAATTTAATCACTTAACCATAAGTCTAACACTGTAAAAGTACAAATGAAAAAGAAATATCTCTATATATCATCAATTTACATGCCTTTGATTTTGAAACAAAAAAGAATTCACGTACATGACTAAATAAAGATCAAATTTCTAATCTAACAAATGTAGCCACCCAAAAATTGAACTTTTAGCACTTATTCATCCCAAAATATATAGCATATAAATCAAGATTGATTCCACTAACCTTTCTCAAGATTGTAATACTCGGCTTGGTACTTATAAATTTTGTTTTCAGTCCTAATTCTGTCATCCTCAATCACTACAAAAAAAAGGTTCTATAGCCGCGTTTTTAAAACGCGGCTATAGGTCAGAAAAACGTGGCTATAGCATGCTTTGGTCTATAGCCACATTTTTTTAGGCCACGTTTTTACCCATGGCCTAAAATACGTAACTATAGGCCTGAGGGGTCTATGGCCACGTTTTTTTAGCCGTGGCTATAGGCCAGGTCCTATGGCCACGTTTTTCTAGCCGTGGCTATAGACTAGGATCAATGGCCACATTTTTTAAATTGTGGCTATAGGTCAATCTATAGCCGTGTTTAAAGCGTGGCTATAGGTCAAGTGTGAATTGCCCAGAGGAACAAATTAGCCGTGTCAAAAACGCGGCCATAGTTTAAGTTAAAGCCACGTTTTAAAAAACGCGGCTTTATTCCAATGGAAAAGGCCGCTAAAAAACCATTACATTTTATTTGTCAAAATTAAAAGTGTACTGTTTCTATACATAAATAATAAAACACTTCAAAATTAAAAAAAAAAAAAAAAAAACAGAGATGCTTATTGTTAAAGAGAATCGTACCTTCTTGAGATCTCTCTTCAGTTTCGTATATTTTTAATTATTAAAATTTGTTTGCTGAAGGAGCAAAATCCAAGAAGTGGAGAGAGAAAATCAAGGAGGTATGTTTTTATTTTTATTTAATATAAAAATTGTGAAGTAGTTTTACTATTTATTTCTGGAAACACTTTTAATTTTAAAAAATAAAAATAAAATTTAATGCAGTGGATGGAAAAATACTTTCGGAGTTTGGATGAAGTGGTGAAGCTTCAATACGAACTACATAAGTTGATAATTAAGAACTCTAATCTTTATCAAGATTAGTGGATTTAGTCTTGATTTATATATTATTATGATCATAGTGTCTCACATTACTTAAGTATAAGCTTAACTGTCTGTATATAATAAATTTCATTTTTCTCTCCATTTATAATTCTACAGAACGTTGAGATGCTTGGAAACTTGGGGCTATGAAATCTGTAAAAGCTGTAGAAGGTAAGGCTGATGAAGAAAGGAGGATTAGAAAAGTTGAAGGAGCTCATACTAAGCAATATAGGCTTCAGCTCCATAGTGAAAATTGAAGATGAAGCAAAATCAAAGCTCTCTTTTTTCAAAGATAAATTTTGAAAAACAAACAAAAGAACTTGGATTTGTAGGGTATTTTGGTCTTTAGAAAGATTTTTACTTTGAATTTTCATAATTTCAATTATGTCTTTTGGAGCCTTTGTATTGGTCGTAACATCAATAAAAGCATCTTCCTTAATTATTTTTACTATAGTTGGATGTTATTTGACTTAAAACCTTAATTTGGTACCTTGTAATCTTATCCTAGTAAAACAAGCTCTCTATTATTTCATTGTCTAGTTAGTGATAAAATGCACTTATGCTATGTAATTTGAGTCAATTAGTTATGGTTGCATTTTATTTTTATATTTTCTTGCAAGTGGTCTTGAGTTAGAACCTTGTATCCACCCTATACTTGGTTTAAAAAGATAAAGTTACGAGTTCGGCCTCACTTATTAGGTGAAGTATGGGCCTAGACATGAGGGGCAATTTAAACTTTTGGGACAAGTGGTACTTTATTAATAGAGTTGAACTATATGTTGTCTTATGGAGTTGCTGAACCCTCTCTTTGCTTGCTTCAGAGTTTTACATGCTTGAAGTTCTACTTCCATTTCATATTAGTGATTTCCATTATCTAAGTCACAACATTGTAATGATTTCAGTCATAGCTTATATATCTAAGGCAAAAATGCAAAACTAACCCTTTAACTTTCACATTTTTTCATTTCAGTCCTCTAACTTTCAGTTTTGTCAATTCAGTTCTCTAACTTTTAATTTTTGTCAATTCAAGGTTTCATTACAACTCAGTTAGTGTTGCTCATTAAAACCACTAAAACAATGCCGTTTTGCGTGTGTGTTTTTTTTTTTTTTTTTTTAATTCGAAATTAAAATATGAAAAATCTGGGAAAAAAAAAACATTAAGGGTCATCGTTCCCCTTCCCCTGAATCAAAACAAAACAAAGGACCCAAACCGGCTCTCTCTTTCTCAACTAGACCCACGAGCCAAGCTTCGGCCTTTATAGCTCCAATCCCACCTTCCATCTCCGAAGCTCTCCTCCACTACGCTCCCACATCAAACGCCACCACTCCCCACATGTCCTCTTCTGAACTCACCTCCATAACCACCACTCTCGCCCACTGCTCCCCAACTTGTAACTTCTTAATCTTTGGCCTCACCCACGAGTCTTTGCTTTGGCAAGCTCTCAACTTTAATGGTAGAAATGTTTACTTAGACGAGAACGAGTTCTTGGTCTCAAAATTCAAGTAGTCTCACCTTGGAATCGAAGCCTATGACGTGTCGTACACAACCAAAGTCTCCGACATGAGCGAGCTCATCTCTGTCATGAAATTGGCAATCAAAGACAACCAAAGCCTTTGTTTTTTTATTTTTTTGGTTTAGGGGAAGGGGAACTATTTACTTAATGTTTTCTTTTTCTTTTTTTCCAGTTTTTTCTTATTTCAATTCCGAATTTAAAAAATAAAAGTGCAGAACGACGTTGTTTTAGTGGTTCTAACGGTAGCACTAACTGAGTTGTAACGGAGCCTTAAATTGACAAAAATTGAAAGTTAGAGGACTGAATTGACAAAACTGAAAGTTAGAAGACTGAAATGAAAAAAAAATGTGAAAATTAGAGAGTCAATTTTGCATTTTTACCTATATCTAATGAGGTCTGGATTACGTGCAGCATACCTTCCTCTTTCCAGAGGTTAAGAGATCTGCCAAGAGTCCCATTATGTTGATGGTAAGCTTACATTTACAAGGAAGTAGTAAAATAAACTCTTTATTATTAATTACGGATGTACTATACCTAGTCGGTTTGGACTTAAAGCAGCAGTGTTATAGGTGTGTGTATAAATAATATGAGCTATAATATATAATATATACGGATGTACTATGTTCATCAAAAAAAATATATGGATGTACTATATACCTAGTCTGTTTGGACAAAATACAAAAAATTCAACCCCTAGTCTCTATTATTAATTTATTATTGAGCAGATTGGAGCACAAAATTTGAATTTCTTTAAACCAAAATTACAAAAATAATTAAAAAATTAATGATATTTTAAATACTGTTTAACTCGACCCAAAATATATTTTAGAGAATAAATTTTTTAGGTTTGGTTGCGTTCCTAAAAATGCTAGGGAAACCATATTTTTTACTACTTTCTCACTTTTTTTTTATTTTTTATTCCTAAACACATATATAATATAAAAAAGATATTTTAGATAAAAAGGATCATGATCTAAGACTTGCTGGCCACCGAAGGTGGTAGTTGGGCATTGGAGACTAGGAAAGTTAGTGGGGGATGATAGTTGGGTGACAAACAATGGGAGTTCGAGGTTCAATTTGTTAGATTTTAGACCTCTGAACACACAAAGTTTAACCTGATTTTATTACCAAGTTATTACTTAAGTCAATTATAAAGATATTAGGTTAAACATAAATCAATCATATCATGCAACAGAAAAGTAAATAAGACACATATATAATGACCCAGAAATACCAATAAAACAAACCAGTTTCAAGGTAAAAAACCTAGGAGAACTATCCTAAGAAGAAAAATCCACTATATCAAATAGAAATTTACAGTAAAAAATATTTAATTCATAGTAAACTTAACTATGAGTATCAAATCTAGCTTTGAAACCTTAGACTTCTTTGATATGGATCTACTCCAATATAAACCTTTAGTTCACGCTTTAGATCTCCAACATAGACCTCTAGTCTACCTCATGCATGTAATGTGGCTAACTAAAAGCATTTGCATTAGTCCATTTAAAATTTTATGGCTATTTTACTATAAGAACCTACATTTTTTGTTTATTTTACACAATCACTTTTCAAAAACACCCACATCAAATTGTCTATTATACACTCTATTTTATTTAAATAATAATATATATTTTTTTATTATTATTTTATCAATCTCTCTCTCTCTCATAATTCCATGTCTCTCCTTCGATCCACCCTTAACTTTCTTCCTCTCTCATATCCCAAACCTAGACACTCACACATGGTGGCAGATTTGGTGGTTTTATCATTGGGTTTTTCATGTGAGTCTTTCGTGAGGTTTGGTTTTAATTTGTTTTTAGTTTGGGTTTGAGATGGCTTTTTTGGTGGGTTTGGGTTGATTTTGGTTTTGCTTGATTTTAAGTTGGGTTTTTTAATAGTTTAGGTTGATTTGGTTTGATTTTCTGTTGTTTTTGGGTCAATTTTGTGTTTGGATTATCAAGTATTGAAATAAGTTGTAACAACCCAAGGAAAAACGCTAGCCATATCTGCGCTATACTTCAAAAGGACTAGTCACAATTGAGGCTCTTTGTAGTTGTTAATAAAGCTTAGATCTATCCAGTAAATACTTGATGTGGAACTCATCACACACCCACACTCATCACATAATCAATCAAATTGGAGCATCACAATCTCCCCTACTTAAATCCCTAACGTCCTCATTAGGACCCACTTTATGGGGATAGTGTCTTTGAGCCCATACGGGGTTTCAGGACTGGCTCTAATACCATATGTAACGACCCAAGAAAAAATGCTAGCCACATCTGCGCTATACCTCAAAAGGACTAGTCACAATTGAGGGTCCTTGTAGTTGTTAAATAAGCTCGGATCTATCTCGTTAATACCCGATATGGGACTCATCACACACCCACACACATCATATAATCAATCAAATTGTGGCATCACATAAGTTGTGGTGGTGGTGTTAAGGTGATGTTGGGTTGGTGGTTGGGTGGTTCTCTTCTTCTTCTTCTTTTTCTTTTTTTGGGTTGTTGTGGATGATGGAGAAGAGAGAGAGAATCTGGCAAGAGTAGTGGTGAGAGAGAGAAAAAGAATAAACTCATATTATATATAGCTACAATAATTGTGTAAATATACATAGTTAATATAGCAAATGTGTAAATATGAAAATTTATACATCCACCGATGTAGGTAGTTTTTGAGATAATTTTGTATAAATTTCACCACTTTTTCTATTTTAGAAGCACTAGATGCTCTAACATACCTAACTTGGACTAAGTCAAGCCATAATCTTTGATGTCAATGTCATGCTTAGACATCTAACTTTTACTCCAAATAAAAAAAATGTCATTTAGTACAAATATGTTTAGAGGCTAGTATTTCGTCTTATGGGACAAAACATTAAAAATAAGGATAAAGTTTAGTTACAAATTTTTTGTTGTAGCCTAAGACTACAACTTCCTTTAAAAAAAATTAACATTATTACATATTTTGAAAATCTAATCGTTGGATTGCATGCTCTTTACGTTTTTAACACACATGTCAAATTTTGTGTCAATCGGATATTATTTATTATAAAATTCATAAACTTATTTTTTATGCATAATTTTATACTACAAAAACTTGTAATTTAAACAATCAATTGATGACATAATTATGGATCTTTGACCCTCTGGAAATTTGCAAGTGTGAAAGATATAAAAAGAAAATGTAATCCAATAATTGATTTGTCAAAAATCACATCCAATAAAAAGTTATTGAGTGAAGTTGTAACTTTAGGCTACGACCAAGTTTATAGCCAAATTTTATCCTAAAAATAATTATCAATTAAAAAAAAGTAAAAACTCAAATTTAGTTAATTAATAAATAAGAAATAAAATTAGCATCTATTCAATAAAATACATTATTTTTAATACATTCAACTAAATTATCTATCAAAATGAAGTTCAATGTTCTTTAAAACCGTGAATCATCTATAATTGATTTTATGTTAAATTCTTGAACAATTTTTCTTTCAACGTTTATCCCATATTTATGGATGCAATTTAGAACCACACTCTAATAAACTAATATCAATTTTTCAAAATTTTGGTTGAAATTTTCAAATTTCATACCCTAGTGGCTTCCTTTATGGTCAAGGACCTAAAGATATTGGTGGTCACTTAGTTAATGGTCCAATATAAGTGGCAACACATGTGCGTTTGGCTTTACTTTAAAACTCGCATGTAACTCCATGCAAACGCAAGAATGCATTTAAAATTAAACAAATTTTTTATTATATATATATATATATAAATAATTGGTCAAATTAATTTTTTTTAAGCATGTAACGCATGCATTCATGCATATATATATATATATAGATACATTTAAAATTAAACACAATTTTTATCATAAAATATAGATAATTGGTCAAATTATTTTTTTTAAATTAAACATAATTAGTCACATATTAAAATTCTTACCTAATTTTAATACTACTTATGATCATTTTTTTTCTAATTTTTAATAAAATAGAACGTGTGGTAATTTTTGCTATGTGGCAATTTTTATTTTATTTATTTTTTGAGAAACATATGGTGCTTTTTATTGAGTATATGTAATTTTATTTATTTATTTTATAGTTTATTAATATTAAAATCTTAGTATTTTGCACTCATTAACTCACTTGATACAAAAATTAAAAAACTTAAGTGGACACATGACACAAGCTTAAGTGGATAATTATGGTGTAATTTCCATATAAATTTAGACACATGACGCAAAATTGAATTATACTTTCAAATTCAAATTCAATTTTCTCTAAGCTTTACCTGTTAATATATATATATATATATATATATATATATAGAGAGAGAGAGAGAGAGAGAGAGAGAGAGAGAGAGAGAGATGACTTATAAATTTGGATTTCTCTTTTTTTACACTAAATTAATTAATTTGGCACAAAAATTTAAAATATTTAGATTAGATGAGACATGTGACGTAAAATTAAACTTTAATTGAAATTCAATTTTTACACTAAATTAACTCACTTGGCACAAAATTCTAAAATTTAAATTAGATAAGACACATGGTGCAAAATTAGACTTTAATTGAATTTCAATTTGAAATTTAATTGGATTTTCTCTCTGTTTTACCAATTATCTATATATATATATATATATATATATATATAACCGAAACTTCTAAAACTCCCATAATTTTTCACGTCAGCACAATATTAAAAAAATATATTTAATAAAACTTTTTAAAACCCAATTCCACATCAGCACGGTATTAAAAAAAAAAACATAAGAAAACTTTTTTAAAACCCAACCTGATGCTCTGCGTTCTACCACTATTTTATTTTTCTTCTTATTTTAGGTTTTATACCCACTCCAGAGAGACCAAATACCCTTTCTTCATCTTTGTCGTTCTCTCTGCCTATCTCAATTCTCAAAACCCCTAAACCATAGCCCATGGGTACTCTCTCACTCCTTCAGTGGCAAAAAGTGCTAGCCTCCCACCACCGTTATATACCGCCAAAGCCGCTACCAGTGCAGGTATTTGTGTTGTATATGATTAAATTTTTGTTATCTTAGATTTAGGTATTTGGATTTGGTTTGATTTTCTTTAATTTAGTTATTTGGATAATTGGTTTTGATTAAGCTTGAACCCGTGCAAAATCGAAGATATATGCTTCTTCTTCAACTCTCTCTCAGCCTCTCCATCTTTTCCCTGAAGAACACAAAACACGAATTGACCTCTGACCTCTAGGTTATTGGTGTTATATACCATAATTTTATTACTCTTTATTTGTTTAGGTTGATTGAAATAAATAAAATTTACTGGTAATATGTTATTATGCTATAAATTGTTGTTAATTTTAGTAAATTTTGTTTATTTATTGTCCTTCTTGAGCCTCTATTTAATGTGGATTTTTCCTTCCTTTCTATTTTAATTTTGCGTCAATTTATAGAATTATGTGTATTTTTTAGATGGTGGTTTGTTCTCCTCAATTGAGTCGCAAAGCTAAGAGTGTTATGAATATAAAACAAAGTAATTGGTGAAGGATTTGTCAATCGCAGGCCACAAAACCTGCATAAGTTTGCATCCTCTCAATTTGGCTTTCAATATTGGTCATTGTCCCTAGCAGGCAATACATCAAGACTTCCTTTGCATCTCTCACGCCCACATGAACCACATTGTGAGTGTCCTATCTGTGTTTTTCTTACTTTCTCTTTGTTTATATTTCTCCCAGTATTGGAAATTTTTTGTATACTTTATTGCTCTTGGTATTGGAAATTTTTTGTATACTTCATTGCGTGTGTGATAAATTACAGTGGTTAGATGTTAAATACTTAGTAACTATTTATACATTTGTATTTTTTTTTAAAGTTGTACTAAAAGTGGTGATTGTGTTATTTACTCCCTAAAGTGTTTGTAAAAATGCCTAAACCAAACTTTCCATCACTTAGGAAGTACAAGGTAAAAAATCTAATAGAAAACTTTCCATCCTTACTGAAAGTTATTTTGAATCTTAACTTCAATGTGAAGGGTTCACTGAATTTTTACAAATAAGCTTTCACTTTGAGGAAAATATTTTCTATTAATATAGCAGTCTTATTCTTCTATTGTTGAGTGCTTTGCTTATGGGGATATAGCAGTTCTATTCCCAGAAATGCCAAAAATAACAGTTTCACTTGAACTTGGGACCTATATGGCTTGAATTGTTTAAGAACTTTGTATGTCTGAAGCAATTTAGTAATAATTTTCATTTTTTAATCCTATTTAGTTTCTGAAGATATTTTTTTCATCTATTCTTTGTTCGCCAATATCTATTTCTTTCAAATGGTAAATGTTTCAGTGACTCTACTTCTTTACACTATCAATGTTAAAGTTGTTCTCTATTTACAGGTGTTGAAGGTATCATTGTGGCTGCTGCTTCTAAAGATAACACCCTAAGGCTTTGGAAGGTAAAAGGCTATTTTTCTTCAAAATATATCGAATTCTTGTGGGAAAGAGTTCCATCCATGTTCGAAGCATACTTTCTGGAATAATAATAGTAACAATAAAGAAATGAATAGATATTTTGGATAAAAAATTAATTACTATCCACAGCAGGCTCAATATAAGCATAATAAAAATTGCACCATGATTTCACCAATATCTACCAAAAAAAGGGTCTAGCAATGAGTTCTAAGGCAAACATCTTAAACAAAGACATTTCAAGAACAATAGCAACCTTGCGTAGTCTCCTGCATGCGAAGCACGACCATTGGGCGTCTCACTATAAGGTTTGGGAAGCAAAACAAAAGGCAGTCGCGGCCATCTACGGGGATTTTGATGAGTCGTACGCAGAATTGCCTCAGTTTCTGGGGGCGTTAAAAGATGCAGATCCAACCACAGTGACACAGTTGAAGTGCGACAACCGTGGTGTACTGGGAACTTGCACATTTAACTATGCCTTCTGGGCTTTTGGTCTGTGTATTGAAGGGTTCAACCATTGCAGGCCAGTGATAAGCATCGATGCAACGCACCTCTATGGCAAGTACAAGGGGAAGTTGTTGATAGGAATGGCAACGGATGCTAACAACAAGGTTTATCTGCTCGCATTTGCCATTGTTGAGAGTGAGAGCAAGGAGACATGGGGATGGTTCTTGGCATGCCTGACACGATTTGTTACGGACCAGAGCAATCTTTGCATCATCTCTGACCGACATTCAGGGATAAAAGCTTGCTTTGATGACACAAGTATGAGTTGGTTGCAGCCTCCCAAAGCCCATCACCGGTACTGCCTCTGCCATGTAGCTAGCAATGTGAACACAAAATGGAAAATTTCGGAGTTGAAGAACTTGGTATGAAGGGCAGCAAGTACATATTAAGTCAGAAAGTTTGAAGCCACACTGGAATTAATTCGCAATGTGAAGCCGGCTGCTCACCGGTACCTCGAAGCTGAAAACAAAGAAAAGTGGACACTTGCACACGATGGAGGGTGCCGATACGGAGCAATGACAACCAACCTATCAGAGTGCTTTAATGGAGTACTGAAAGGTGCACGTAGCTTGCCAATAACGGCAATGGTGAGGTTTACCTTTTTCAAAGTGAACTCCTACTTTGACGCTCGTCGTAATCTCACTCTAGATTAGTTGGAAGTGGGTCAAGAATGGTGCAAGTATGCCATGGACAAGTTTGAAAAACATCAACTAAAGGCAAAGGACCATATGGTGACACGGATGTGTGCACAAGCGCAGATATATCAGGTTGACACACCGGGTAATCCTCTAAGTAATGGGGGTGGACAACACACACATAGGGTTGATTTTCGGGGTATGACATGCACATGCAGGAAATGGGAAGCGTACAAGATCCCGTGTTCGCACGTAATAGCAATTTGTGCTAAGTATAAGCACAATGCCCAACAATTTATTAATCCTTGCTATAGCGTGACTCATAGGTACCATAGCTACGAACCAGTATTCCAACCGTTGAAAGACAGATTAGCATGGCCGAATGCGGAAGAAACTAGATTAGTCATGCCCAATCCGCGATTGATCCGGGCCAAGGGTCGGCCAAAGTCCACACGAATCCGCAATGAGATGGACGAGGATGATAGGGAGTCGCCGACCTCCTATGGATAGAGAATGGACCAAAGTCAAGATGTGGGTTGTGTTGCCAAGAGGGGCACAACCGTAGAACATGTCCTACTCGAAATGCAGAGTCAACAAGCGGTGGAGCTGCATCATAGGTATTGTTCAAAGATCTTAACAACTTTTGTCATATAAATTGTTCCGTGACTGTTACCAACCATGTTGTGGTACATTGTTGCCTATTGCCATAGTAAGTATTTGGAGTAGCCATGAAAGAAACGTTACTATTCATGCATGGATAGGCAAATGAGTCCAATTGGTATTTAAATATGCTGCTCACTGGAGAATCGTGAAATGAGGTTGTTGAAGAGCTTTTAGGTATTTGTGGTCGTAAGTTTCGTTAATGATAATGTTGTGGCTATATTGTTTGTTAATAACTTATACACGTCCACTATACAAAGCTAATATTTGAATTGTTTATAGTAGGTACTGCAACCAAGGTGGATGGCTGATAACGAGCATACGTTGCGCAGCCAGGATGATCCCTACCACCTGAGGAAGCACCTGAACGTTTCCAGTTGAACGGGCACAGGACGAGAAGACGGTGTTAGATTGGTCATTTTTTGCTTTGAAGTTGATACTAAGTTCCTGTACTTATGTGGTCATGTAGGGTGTTAATGGTAAACGTTGTATATACTAGATGGGGTTTCACTAAGCTGGTGAAGCAAACGAGAAGCTATCTTACATATAAATTGTAGTTCTTAATAGGTAGCAGTGCCTTCTGTTTTGTAATAAATCCATTTCCAGTTGCCATAACTTCTATGTTTTGTATGATTTCTAGCTTCAACACATTATTTATATCAGGGACAATCTCAAAAGCGACAAGTTTATTCCAATGCATGTGCTTCATGAAAATAGCAACGAACGAACTCCAATAGACAGCAAAAGAAAGATGAGAGTGCCATTTGTACATTACTCACTACTTACAAACTCGAGTACTGTGCATAAACTCGATATTATAGAAATCGAGTACAATTTCAATCAATCAATCTGCGCCTCGACCCATCAAAAAATGCATGAGTCCAGCCAAAGTTCCCTATACGAGTCGATTGGTAAGCGATTGATCTTGGATCGGTCAGTTCCATAAAACTCGATAATTGAAATAGCGAGTATTATGTACTCGATTACTAAAAAATCGAGTTCTCGGCAGACGAAGTCCAACACGTAGTGTCTTAACTCGCCAATTAATACTCGATTCTGATATCATTGAGTATAACGACAACAATTTAGATCAGTCGAACTGGGCTTCGACCCATCGAAAAAATCACGTGTGTAGCCAAAGTTCCCTGTACAAATCGATTGGTAATCGATTGATCTATGATCGGTCCAGTAGATGGAACTCGGCGACTAGGCAGGCGAGTAAATATGTACTCGGTTATCCTAGAATCGAGTTACCTAAAACATAACTCGAATTTATAGTAATCAAGTACAAGAGGGGAATAAATTTAGATCAGTCGAATTGGGTTTTCGACCCATCGAAAAAATGCATGAGTCCAGGCGAAGTTCCCTGTAGAAATCGATTGAAAATCATTTGCTGCTGTTTAATGGTACTCGATTTTAGGGATAACGAGGATTGTAGTACTCGATGAGTTGAAAGTCGAGTAATGTGGCATTTTATTTGTTGTTCAATGTTATTTCTGTTGTTGGATTGCTGCAGTACTCTCCACAGAAACAGCAGTTCGATTGCCCTCGATTCCTCAGACACGAAAGTGACTTCCTGGGCTCCTTTCCACATCACTCTTCCATAGGGTAAGACTCTTTTACCCTTCGTTCCCATTGTGGTTAATTCAAAATCCTGCATTAATCTCCCTTTTGGTGTCCTCAATTTCGAACTATGAATACCAATGTGGGGATTTTCATGATTTGTGGGTGTTGTGGTCTGAAATGGTTCATGGGTTTTTAGTAGGAGTATTGTTCATATTATATGTACCCTTTAATTACATAAACATAGGTGATTTGTAAAAGCCCATTGAATTTAGGGTTCATAAGGAATTTGGGGATTTTCATGGGTGTGGGTGTTTTGACATGAAATATGTAATGGGTTTTTTTGTATGGATATTATACACACGTTTTCTCTCTGTCCAACCAAAAACGCATGTTGGTGACACGTATGCTTGTGTACATTTTCTTTGTTTGCACATCTGAGTATGCATGTTGGTTCATTCGCCAATCTTGTTGTTCATACAATTTGGGGTTTTGCTGAATTGGGTATAGTTGCCTGAAATTGACCACCGTGGTAAGTTTGATGGATTGGTAGTCACTGGTTTTACACCCGCTGCACAATGTGCACTGTGGGTTCGCATGTTTTTCAAAGAATGTCATTAAGCATGAGTCAATGTTCATATATATATATAGAAAATTGATCATTTTAATGCATTCAGTCATGCCCCAATTGTATCCATGCATCATGTGTTCACTAATTTCTCATGCATATGCACAGTGTGTTTATGTGTCTCTATGTTTATAATCTGTATTGGTTTTTCTGTTGTCCTTTCTCTGTAGATCGAATGCAATATGGCTCCTAATAAGTCTAAAACCATTAAAACCAAAGTAAAAAGAGTGTCTGCCTCCTCATCTAAGCGACCAATCGTGTTTGACCAAATAACGTTTGAAACAGTTACAAACGAGCAAAGGTTTGAAAACTTAATTCAATATAGGAATATTTGGCCAGAATGACAAATCAATCTAGATGAATTGCCTCTTTCTATCCATAGAAATCTACAGTGTAGGAACTGGTTATCTCTGTGTAAAGACTTACAACCCCCTTCAGCTGCCCTGATTAGAGAGTTCTATTCCAATCTCCATATTCGGTCTGATAATGACCTAGGTACTTGGATTCGAGGTCAAAGTTTTGTCATAACTAAGAATAATGTATCTGATGCTCTTAATGTACCTCGTGTTTTGAGACCTACTTATCCATACTCGGAGCCTCCTCCTATATCTGATGTTATGACTCTTCTTTGCAGAAGATCAGTGACATGAGGATCTAACCGAAGAATTAACTCAAGTGAGTTAACCGAGCTTAATTATATATTCTTTAGGATAGCTTGTCACAACATCTTCCCCATCTCCCATATCCATACTATTCCTATAGAGAGGTGTTTCTTTTTGTACGCCCTCGTAACTGATGCCTCCATTTGTTTTGCTTCCCTTTTCTTTCGAACGCTGGTTCAAGCGCATAGGAGCAAATCTAAGAAGTATGGTCTATTTTTCCCAGTTTTCATCTATAGGGTTCTAAACTTTTTATAGTTAGAAAACTTTCCTTCCCTAGAGTTGATCCACATCACAACCCCTATAGGAGCCACCTTTCTCAAATAGCGGAGTGCACAAAAGAGGAATGTTGGATCGAGTGTTGGTTCATCAAAAAGACCATGAGTACAGTCCACCGCTGGAGACGGATGTGCTGAGGAGAGTCCTGTTGATCCTATAGCTACTGTTGCTGACGATTGTGACGATGGGGTACATGCTAAGAGTGCAGCTGCAGAGCCCACCATTCCTCCTCCTTTCTCTCTTCGTGCTATGATGGAGACCTTCATAACGACTCAAGCAGTTCATAGACAACTTTTAGATGGGCTTATTACTGAGGTTGCTGCGTTGAGAGCGGATTTTTCAGAGTATAGGAGTGCTTTTCCACCTCCTCCACCCTCTAACTCTTGATGATTGCCTTTGGCAATACATAACAGACATGGGAAGTAGGGATTGTAGCATAAGGGGGAGACTAGTGTTTGTAGCTTCCATAGATTTAAGTTTCTAGTTTTTTAATGCGATTCTCAAGTATTTGTATATTATTATATGTACTGTTCAAGGTTTTAATTTCATGATAATATGACTGTATTCACAATATCTGATGACTTTTATACTGAATGATCCAACAACATTTCAACTGGAATGTGGATAAGGTAATCTCAAAATAATTACAGATAGGTTATAATGACTCTTATTTGTTTAAAACTTTTTTATTAGTACTTCTTGTATTATAAGCCTTTTTTTCAAGGTGTCAAACACATGATAATATGACCATATTCACAATGTCTGATGAATTTTATATTGAATGATCATTTTCTTTCTTTTTTTCCTTTCAACTGGAATGTGGATAAGCTAACCTCCAATGCTAGATAACATATGCATATTTGAAGAGAAACTACAGTCATTGAAATGATAATAGAAATGAACCTACCTCTACAGATGCATTATCGAATAGATGCATGAACCCTTATTATTGGATTCAGGTAATTGGTACTTACAACAAAGAGGGGTTAATGGACACAGTCTCATTGTTGATTTAAATGCTAGCCAGCAAGACAACGAAAAGAGTCAATGCATATTTATTTAAGCTACTTAGGTAGTTGGGTTTGCTAATCATTGTGTTTGGAAAACAAACTGGATTTCGGATATTTTTTCAAACATTTAGATGCATGCATTTTAATTTGGATGTCGATACGAGTAGTTTTAAAAGGCATGTGCACAACAAAAAATAATAATAATTAAAACGAAAAAAATAAGTTCTATTCCATTCATTACCTATAGGGCCAGCAACTTCGGCGCAGGGGCGGAGGGAGGGGGGTGAGGGGGGGCCTGCCCCTCCTGAAATTTCGAATCTTTTGACTAATAATACCTGAAATACCATATTTGCCCCCCCCCCCCCCCCTTAACACAAAAGACAAAAAAAAAAAAAAAAAAATCCCAATTAAATAAATCATTTTTGTTCTTACCAGTTTTTTTTTTTTTTTTTTTTTTTTTTTTTTTTTTTTTTTAAACTTGGACAGAAGTGATAGAACCTTTCTACATTTCCTAGTAGGAGTAGACTTGTACTCCTACTACAGCTCTATATATAAAATTGATGGGTCCTAGTTAGTAAGCTTGGTGGACTAGACAAACTTGCAGAATTTTTCATATCCATTGGCAATTGCTTTGCGCTATGCGAAAAAAGAATTGAGAATATGCATTCAAGATTGTTCAAAATGCTGGAAAGGTTCTTTAGTAGAAATGAAAAAGGATGTTTCATATTCATTGGTTTACTCATTAGTGACTTTGGCATTGATCTTATCAGTTGCAACAACTATTGTTGAAAGAGCTTTTTCAGTAATGAACATAATTAAAAATGAATTATGCTATTGAATAGGAGATCAATGGATGAATGATTGCTTAGTCACATATATTGAGAAAGATATATTCAAGACTAGAGAGTGTGAAGAAATCATGCAGTGGTTTCAAAATATGAAAAATCGTCGAGGGCAATTTAGTAAAATCATGCTTAGTCACACTTGAGTCATATTGATTAATTTTTTTTATAATAATTTATAATCTGTTTCCAATCTTGTCTTTTAATCTTGCCCCCCCTGACCAAAATTCCTGTTACCTGTGGATGCTTTGGCGGGGCTTATTGTCACTACCCAAACCCGATACCCAGATTTGTGGCCATGACCGGCATGTTAATATCAAGCCTAAACCTGGTATTAACAAGAACCAACTAAATTTTTACAAATAATAACTGATACGCTATTCGTAGGAAAATAATTGTTCTCCTTCTTCTTATCAGATTAATATTACCGTACAACAATTCGGATTGAATTTCTTTCAGTTCTTACAAAGTCACCAAATATAATATTGATTGTTTAAAAATCACATATACATATATGTGTGTGTGTGTGGGTGTGTGTGTGTGTGTGTGTGTACTTAACCACTCAAACACATAGTTTAACTATCAAATTGGGTTCGGGTGTTACACTTATCACATGGATCAAGTGCTCATTACGAAGATCATCTCCTGAAATGTTTACCATTATTAGTAGTGCAAAGATAGATTCCAAACAGAATAACCAAAACCAGCTTGCTATGATATAAACAACATGATGCAGCCATGGAAGATTGATATATATATATATATATATATGTATTTTAAGTGAAGGAAATATTTTTCAAGAACTTAATAATGAGTACATCCGAGTATACAGGAAGTATACAAGAGTTTACAAGCATCCATCAAATCATAGACCGAAGAAATAGAATGACTTCCTATGATAGACATCTAGTCCGATAGAGTTTTAAATCACATGTAGTCCTTTCA
The DNA here is from genome assembly GCA_032878915.1 of Castanopsis chinensis. Classification (NCBI taxonomy): domain Eukaryota; kingdom Viridiplantae; phylum Streptophyta; class Magnoliopsida; order Fagales; family Fagaceae; genus Castanopsis; species Castanopsis chinensis. Next base: position 17,709,274 of record JAVQMG010000130.1, read on the forward strand.
GAATCCACACACATACACTGGTTGTTTCCCTAGTTTCCTTGCAACTTGTTCCGAACCATTTGTTTTTCACATGCAACATATATCATAGGAAAGAAAAAAATTATATAATTAGAGAATAAACATTCTTCACAAAAAGGAAGGAAAACATAGGCAGATGAAAAAAATGAGTAATCAAACCTTAGAAATGGTTGGAATTCGTTTTGTAGAGCATAAACCACGACCATTAAACTTGTAAAGAAAAGTAAAATCGGAATAGATGGAGAACCTCTTCCTATATAAGATACAGAAATACCCAAAGACATGTATTATTAATACCGAGAGATTTTTTTCAATTTCCATACCATTCATTCAAGAAGAGGGGAGCAATATGTTAAGGTGCCTGAATCGGTCTGGTAACTAGGAACATGCAACATGAGCTAAGTAGGAGAGGAACGATTTTCAGTTTTGATTATTGTAGAAGGGGAGGTGAACTTGAAAATAAGCGGGTGTGGGAAAAAAACATGAAGGAGCTCAGCTAACTTTCATTTCACCTAACTTCCATATGAAAGTGAGCATAATTACAACTAATCCCAGTTAAAGTTAGATAGATGGAGGAAAATTAGACACCAATTTCCTATTTAAATTGGTGTGATCTCCACATGAATGTACACACATCACATTGGGAACATTTATGACCCTGTTCATATAGTGTTTTTCCTGCCTGTATTGACATGACAAGCCCTTCCCACTTGGATTCTAATGCTTGGACCAAGAAATGAGGTTATAAAAGCACCACCATAATACTCCCCCTTTTTCTACCCCATTGTTGTTGTAGATTGACTAAGCTATGAGTTGCAACGTCTCAACGTCAAATCCTAAAATGCGAAACAAGTTTGCATCTACTTCAACATGTGGATCATCACAATTTCCAGCAGATCAACAATGACAGACATACACAGACCACTATGGAGGGAAATGGGTTGGAAAGAAGAGAGATTTCGTTAATACGCCAATATACATGTAGGAGAGTCTTGGAAGCGTCAGGCACATCATGGTCGGCAAACCTACAAAACTAAGTACAGATACCACGGCAACAGAGTTCACCATAGCAGAACCACCATGGTCAACCCTATACGAGAAGAGGTGTGAGTTGGAGGTTTATTGTCGATGGCATGGGCTACGAGTTCCTAAAGCACGCTCAGCCGAGTTACCTAGAAATGAACCTGCCAGCATACTTGCTCATCTTGAACAAGAGAACAATCAAATGCAAAGGCGCCTAGATCGTTTTCACGCAATCCAAAAAGCTAGGAAGCATCTAAAGGGGAAGGCGCAAGAGCGAGCCATGAAGTCTATTAATGAAATTACTGCCTTGGATGATGAAAAAGATATTTCAGACTTCTCAGATTCAAGCAATGATGATTTTCAAAAATTTCTACCTACGAACATTAGACGTTATTGTTAATGTCTACACATTCTGTGCAATACAAAACATTGTTGTTAATGTCTGACAAATGATGATTATGTACGTTCAACTTTTATCGTATGTAAAAATAAACTGTTCATTAGTTTTGGCTAAGTTTATATAAAATTAGTTTTTCATTTTTTCCCACTGTTCTTTGTTTGCTACATATGAAAATTTAATATGAAAATTTCATAGATTCAATACATACAGACTTATCCAAACCACACATATGATTCAATAATACGAATAATTCAGGTTATGACACCGTGAGTCGTTGTATCATATACCCATATCCTTGTATCTTAGTTCTACGAATTCCTTCATATCTGAAGACTAAAGTATAACCATAATAGATAGAATGATATTCAACGAAATCCTGCCAACCATTACAAAACCAAATGTTTCTATCAGCTTTCTTTAATCCCACTTACGAAATACCACCATAGGGAGCAGTGAGTGTAGCTATGGTGGATAGTTCAGCACTGATGAACCTTGACCACAAGTACCCATCCACACTCATGTGAAAAATAGAGCATCCCTCCAAATTTTATGCATCAATTTTGCGGCTGACCTGTCCACCATTGCTACACAAATGTTCGCAGTGCTGCATGTGCGGCTCAACAGTTTCGTACTGTTGGACTCTGTCCAGTCATATCACTTATACGCACGTCAACAGGGGGCAGATATGTATCCTTTTGCAATGCACCATTTTCAAGGATGCTGAGCATCCCTAAAAAGTTTGTGATTCATTTAATACAGCTCAGCACTGTCTCATCAAGTCATGTCAGATGAAGCACAGGATTGCTAAATAGTTTTCATGTGAATAACTTGACAACCTCCTTTGTAGTACACATCACCAGACGGTGCATAGCTCAGCACTGTTGAACCCTCAACACAACTACCCATCCACAGTCATGTGAAAACATAGAGCATCCCCACATGAACTGTTTATGCATCAATTTTAGGGCTGAGCTGTCCACCTTGCTACACAGATGTTTGCAGTGCTGCATGTGCTGCTAAACAGTTTGACACTGTTGGACCTTGTCCAGGCAGATCACCTACACGCACTTCAATACATAGATATGCATCCTTTTGCAATGCACCATTTTCAAGGATGCTGAGCATCCCTGAAAAGTTTATGATACATTTAACACAGCTAGACACTGTCTCGTCAAGTTATGTCAGATTCAGCACAGGATTGCTGAATAGTTTTCACTTGAATAAATATGCAACCTCCTTCGCAGTACACATCACCAAACGATGGATAGCTCAGCACTGTTGAACCTTGACCACAAGTACCCATCCACACTCACGTGAAAACAAAGAGCATCCCTTCAAATTTTATGCATCAATTTTGGGGGTGAGTTATCCACCATTGCTATACTGATGTTCGCAGTGCTACATGTGATGCTCAACAGTTTTGCTCTGGTGGACCCTGATATATCACCTACACGCACATCGAGTACAGATATGCATCCTTTTGCAATGAACCGTTTTGAAGGATGCTGAGCATCCCTGAAAAGTTTATGATACATTTAACACAGCTCGACATTGTCTCGTCAAGTTCTATCGGATGAAGCACAGGAATGCTGAATAGTCTTTACGTGAAAAAATACGCAACCTCCTTTGCAGTACACATCACCAGCCCACTGCTATAGCACAAGCTATTGCCATATCAAATAGATGCCTCAGCGAACCACATGCACCAACAGACGCCACTTTACACCCAAGTCATGTTCGTAGTTTTGTACATGCTCCTCAACACCTCATTGAACAATACACTGGCGAGTCATATCATCTTTATTCATGTGAATACTTGCCCTTACATATAGTCACATCCACGTGAATACTTGCCCTTGCAAAACTCCTATATAAAGCCCTATTTACATCTACCCTTTCGATACTCGATCTACACATCTTGATTTGAAGTTGCATTTTCCAATGTCAATGTGCAATTGCATGCTACCTCATTTTCCAGATAACTATAGGAGGGTGAGATATTCCGATGAGAGGGAATACTATGCTGGGTTGCAGTGGGAGTGGGACTTTCGCGTGAACGAGTCCAACGCTCTGCACGATGATCTAGTGTGACTCGGAGCGCCTCTTGTGAATTGTATCTCGCTCACACTGCCACGGCAAAACAAGCACCAATATGAGCATCCAGTGACTAAAAAAAAAAAAAAAAAAAGAGAACAATCTTATGATACTCCGTAGGTCCAGGTATCACATGCTACAACCGGCGGAAGAGCTGGCCGCCGCAACAAACAGGCAACTCACTCCGGTGGAAAGTAACAATGTCCTCAACTACGATTACCTGTCTGAGTGAATGCCTATGTGGTGTGTGTGTGTGTGTGTGTGTGTGTGTGTGTGTTATGCATATGCAATGTTAGTAGCGTTAGAGTTCAATATGCAATGCATGCATATTGGCACCTTCGTGTATGTTATTTTAAGTTTTCTGTATTCTGTTGTGCGTGCTTCTTGAAAAACATCATGTGTGAGAATATTTAACTTTTATGCGTTACGTGGGAATAATCTAGATTACAAATAACGTACATGCTCCTCACAATCAATAATAAGGTTTACATAGTACAAATGCAACAACAGTGACACACATACAACATAGTTAAGCAAAATAGTTCTCCAACAAAGTCTAATTACACCACCACGCGATTACTCTTCATCTGACATCTCCACATCTGACTGATAAATGGGATTAGCAAGAAGTGATTGCATGAATTGTGCATGCTCGTACCACCCTCCCTCCACCGACTCTCGAATCTCGACTTGGGTCCGATATCGATTAAGACGTATCTTCATTCGATTATTTTCTTCTCTTATGCGGTTCAATGCTTTACGCAGTTCGTCGATCGTGTCTCTGGGCATTTGCGATGCAAGTCGCCGAGGCACTGGCAACTTATAACCAACCAGCTCATCATAAAACATTTGCTGTTCATGAAATAACCAATCCCACTCCTGTCTCATGGTATTGTGAATGTAAGCACTATTTCGCAGATTTGGATTGATTGGATAGCTGAACTCATCTTCCAATACCCAACAACGACCCATAGCAGTGAACACATCGTGAGGCCTATAGAATTGTGGGTTGCCAGAACCAGAAATTGACGTTGAATACAATAACATCATATGATCAAGTTAACAGTGTGTAGCAACTGTTGGTAAATAATGTAATGCTGCATAAGATGGTACACGACATTGACATTCATAAATTTGTGTACTATTACATACTACAAATGAAATATTAACACTCACATTTGACAATAAACATTAAATGTTGCTGTTAATGTCTACACATTGTGTGCAATACAAAATATTTTTGTTAATCTCTGACCAATGATGACTATGTACATTCAACTTTTGCAAATCTAAAGATTAACTATTCATTAGTTTTAGCAAATCTAAAGATTTTTATTTTTTGTCAATGAAATTTACACTAGCAATGACCCAATGTACACACAACACTCATTACCGTTTTTATTAGATTACTCTACATTTCTTATAGCACCAAACAAACAACAAATATAACTCTAATCTATTCACATAATACTCATTCAAGAGAATACCAAAGCACAAGTAGTAATACAACCTATTAAATGAAAATTCTTTTCTACAACTCCTTTTATGGTTGATAAACTTTTATAATATCTACAACCACTTTTCCCTACACAATAAAATTCTCTATGTATTTCAAAAAAGAAAATGAGTTTCTCACCTGAGGTGGTAGGAGATAACACTAACTTCCGACAAAAAATTCTGGCCACTCTTGACAAGCTGATCTCAAAAAAATGAGGAGAATGTAATCTAAAATTGGTAGAGAGGGGAAATAGCAGAACAACTCGATTATAACAAAGCCGAGTATAATTAGTAACTCGATTTCCCCTCAATCGAGTTAACATTCACGTGCAACGTCATGATTTGAAATCCCGACAGTAACTCGGCTTCCCCAGTGCCGAGTTGTAAACAGTATCGCGGGAATAATTTATTCCCAAAAGTCATGCTGGATCGCCATCGTGGCAGGCACCTACATATAACTCGGCCATGGTATAATCGAGTTACTTTAATAACTCGATTATTTGGAGGCCGAGTATCGAAACAGGGGCACGCCCCTATATAGTTTACAAACAGGGGCATAAAGCCAAATCTTTTGCCCATTAAGGGCAAAAGCCTAGAATCTCCATGTTTTCAAAGAAACAATCAGGCCTTCCAACTCATACACTATTTAGACATATGCCGCACACTCCTTAAGAAACCGTGCTACAAAAATTGAAGATTTTCTTTGGGAACATCATTTTAATATGTAGACACTCGTACACATACTTATCATAATTGCATAACATATGGAAATATTGTCATGATTTACTTATCAAAAATAATTGTCATGATTTCATAACATATGGACGTGCATGTTCGACCTCACTTATTAGGCGAAGTATGGGCTTAGACATGAGGGTCAATTTAAACTTTTGGGACAAGTGGTAGTTTATCAATAGAGTTGAACTATATGTTGTTTTATGGAGTTGGCGAACCCTCTCTTTGCTTGCTTCAGAGTTTTACATGCTTGAAGTTCTACTTCCATTATCTAAGTCACAACATTGTAACGATTTCAGTCATAACTTATTTATCTAATGAGGTCTGAATTACATGCAGCATACCTTCCAGAGGCTAAGCGATCTGCCAAGAGTCCCATTATGTTGATGGTAAGCTTACATTTACGAGGAATTAGTAAAATAAGCTGTCTATTATTAATTACGGATGCACTATACCCAGTCGGTTTGGACAAAATACAAAAAATTCAACCCCCAGTCTCTATTAGTAATTTATTATTGAGCAAATTGGTGCAAAAAATTCAAATTTCTTTAAACCAAAATTATAGAAATAATTAAAAAATTAATGATATTTTAAGTAGTGTTTAATTGACCCAAAATATATTTTAGAGAATAATTTTTTTAAGTGTTTGGGTGCGTTCCTAAAAATGCTGGGGAAACCATATTTTTTACTACTTTCTCATTTTTTTCATCCCCAAATACATTTATAATATAAAAAAGAAATTTTAAATAAAAAAAAGATCATGATCTAAGACTTGTTGGCCACCGAAGGTGGTAGTTGAGCATTGGAGACCAAGAAGGCTAGTGGGGGATAGTACTTGGGTGACAAACAATGGGCGTTGGAGGTTCATTTTGTTAGATTTTAGATCCCTGAACACACAAAGTTTAACCTGATTTTATTGCCAAGTTGTTACTCAAGTTAATTATAAAGATATTAGGTTAAATATAAATCAATCATATCATGCAACAGAAAAGTAAATAAGACACATATATGACAATCCAGGAAAACCAATGAAATAAACCAGTTTCAAGGTAAAAAACTTGGGGGGAACTTTCCCAAGAAGAACAATCCACCATATCAAATAGAAGTTTACATTCAAGAATACTTAATTCATAGTAAACTTAACTATGAGTATCAAACCTAGCTTTGAAACATTTGACTTCTTTGATATGGATTTACTCCAACATGAACTTCCAGTTCACACTTTAGATCTCCAACATAGACCTACAATCTACCTCATGCATGTAATGTGGCTAACTAAGAGCATTTGCATTAGTCCATTTAAAATTTTATGACTATTTTAGTATAAGAACCTACATTTTTTGTTTATTTTACACAATCACTTTTCAAAAACACCTACACTAGATTGTCTATTATACACTCTATTTTATTTAAATAATATTATTTATTATTATTATTTTATCAATATCTCTCTTATCATGGTCTCTCTCTCTCTCTCTCTCTCTCTCTCTCTCTCTCTTTCATAATTCCATGTCTCTCATTTGATCCTCCCTTAACTCTCTTCCTCTCTCATATCCTAAACCCTGACACTCACACATGGTGGCAAATTTGGCGGTTTTTTCGTTGGGTTTGGTTTTAATTTGTTTTTGGCTTGGGTTTGGGATGGCTTTTTCGGTGGGTTTGGATTGATTTTGAGTTGGTTTTGGTTTTGCTTGATTTTAAGTTGGGTTTTTCAATAGTTTAGGTTGATTTTGGTTTGATTTTTTGTTGTTTTTGGGTCAATTTTGTGTTTGGATTATCAAGTATTGAAATGAGTTGTGGTGGTGGTGGTAGGGTGATGTTGGGTTGTTCTCTTTTTCTTCTTCTTCTTTTTCTTTTCTTGGGTTGTTGTGGATGTTGGGGAAGAGAGGGAGAATCTGGCAGGAGTAGTGGTGAGAGAGAGAAAAAGAATTAACTAATATTATATATAGCTACAATAACCATGTAAATATACACAATTAATATAGCAAATGTGTAAATATGAAAATATATACATCCACTGATGTAGGTAGTTTTTGGGAAAAATTTGTATAAATTTCACCATTTTTCTATATTAGAAGTACTGGATGCTCTAACATACCCAACTTGGACTAGGTCAAGCCATAATCCTTGATGTCAATGTCATGTTTAGACATCTAACTATTACTCAAAAAAACAAAAAAATGCCATTTAGTAAAAATATGTGCAGAGGCTAGTATTTCATCTTATGGGACAAAACATTAAAAATAAGGATAAAGTTTAGTTACAAATTTTGTTGTAGCCTAAAACTATAACTTCATTTAAAAAAATTAACATTATTACATAATTTGAAAATCTAACCGTTGAATTGCATATTCTTTGCGCTTTTAACACTCATGTTAAATTTTGTGCCAATCAGATGTTATTTATTTTAAAAATCATAAACTTTTTTTATGCATAATTTTATACTACAAAAACTAGCAATTTAAACAATCAATTGATGATATAGTTATGGATCTTTAACCCTTTAGAATTTTGCAAGTGTGAAAGCTATAAAAAGAAAATGTAATCTAATAGTGGATTTGTCAAAATTCACATTCAATAAAAATATATTGAATGTAATACTCAGATTTGGTTAATTAATAAATAAGAAATAAAATTATCATCTTTTAAATAAAATAAATATTTTTTTATACATTTCAACTAAATTATCTATCAAAATGAAGTTCAATGTTCTTTAAAATCGTGAATCATCTATAATTGATTTTATGTTAAATTCTAGAACAATTTTCCTTTCAATGATTATCCCATATTTATGGATGCAATTTAGAACCACACTCTAATAAACTAATATCAATTTTTCAAAGTTTTGGTTGAAAATTTCAAATTTCACACCCTGGTGGTTTCCTTTATGGTCAAGGGCCTAAAGATATTGGTGGTCACTTAGTTAATGGTTCAATATAAGTGGCAACACATGTGCGGCTGGTTTTACTTTAAAACTAGTCATGGACCCTGCACGTTGTGCGTAATAATTTTTTTAGAGTTGTCTCATTAAATTTATTTATTATTTGATTTTATAAGAATAATACTAGAGATACAAACTATTTTACAAAAAAATTTACAAACTACTGATGTGGTGAATGATTATTGGTAAATAAAAAAATGATATTAATTATGGGCCTAGATGAAAACCAGTAAGAGTTTGGTCACATCAACAATTTGTAAAAATGTTGTAAAATAATTTGTGACTGTAGCATTATTCATTTAATAAATAGTAATGTAATTTATAATCATATTTTAATTTATTATAGGGACAATCACGATTGTAATATATATATATATATATATATATATAATCAAAACATTACAATTTTTCTCAAGAATTCAAAAGTTAAGTTAGCGAAAATATTATTTTTTTAACAAAAGTTATTTATAATATTTTGTATATTATTAAAAATTATATAAAATCTAAAAAAAATTTCTTTTAGTTCTGAACAAACTTTCTCAAACCAGAAATTTTCTACAATACAATCAAAAACACCGAGAAAATTATCTAAAAAATTAATAAAACTCAACAAAACTACCATTCAAAAATAAAAATAAAAAATTGCAACTCTTTTTCCTTAAAAAAAAAAAAAAAAAAACTAAGAGTACAATTCCAAAGGGGAAAAAGTAGAGAAGTTTATTTTATTTTTTATTTTTTTAAAGAAGTATTGTGTTAATGTTGTCTTAATCTAATCTAATATCTAATCCAACATATGAAAAATGAATAGATAAATACATAATTTTAAACACAATAGAATTTGTTTTCTTACAAATCTCAAAGAACACACTAATGAAATAACGAAGATGAAAAACAATATAAAATATTTGTAAACGCTTAAAACAATTACTTACGCATCTAAGAACATCATATAATAAATACATAACAATTTGCCACTAATATATTAAACATAATATTTACAAATAATAAAAAGAAACTGCACAAAGACCATTGTCCTCAACTACACTAACTGTTCTTCATCAACTTGTCAAGATTATCCAGTTATTTTCCAAATAAACTAAAATCTGACAACAACAAAAAATATGAGAAATTATAATATGATTTTTCCCCAATTCATATCAACATCAAACATCATTCATTTTATAAATAAAAAGAAAAAAAAATACTTGCATCAAGGAACACATATGAGTTAGTTAATAGTAGGACAATGGGGGAACGAACCTCTAGTCAGAGATCCTCCTATGGGCAATGAGTATTTTTTTTATAGAAAAATTTTAAGAAGTAGAACTCTAAAAAACAAATATACATCAATCTAAGGTAGAGATATAGGAAAAATTAAAAAAAAAATCCAACAAAAAATGAAAAAAAAAAAAAACAATTGAGAGAGAGGGAGAGAGAAATAACCTTTTTTGTATGGGAAAAATATGCATAGAATAGGAGAGAGTGACAAATTTGTAATAAGATGATGGGAATAAGAAGAGTTAAAATAAAGGAAGATGAAGTGGAAAAATAATATGTAATGTTGAAACCGTCCAAGATGAATATATATAGACAATACTTTTGTTTGATTTTCCATTAATTTTTATATAGATTATAACATCAAAATTGAAATAAATGAATATCTAAAATTAAAACTACATAAAATGAATTTGTAAAGCCAATATATTTAATATTGTAAAAAAAAAAATTAAAGGTAAAAAATAAATATGAAAAAGACTAACTATGTGTCCAATGACGTGATGATGAGGTGGCTCAACAGAAACATAACAACAATAAATACTACACTTCAGCTTTTAGATATATATATATATATATATATATAAATTTTGGTTTTTTTTTTTCATTTTTGTCCTAGTTTTTTTGTGTGTGTGCACAAATAATCTAATTTTTAGTTTGGGCAAATTACAACTTACCCCTAGTGATTTAGCCGAAATTTAAGTTGCTCGCTTGTGGTTTAAAAGTTTGCACTTTACCTACCTGAGGTTCACTTCGTTAAGTTTTTGTAACCCACCTTTGTACTTTTACCATTAAAAACACAAAAAACACAACAAAAAATAAAAATCAAGATCTAGAAGCATATTTCTTAAAATTGTGAAGTTTTGACTTAAGAACATTCTTCCTCTTCATAAGAACATTCTCAAGCCTATCAATCCAAACAAAATTGTCAAGGGGATAGAAAAGATTGAGAAAGAAATTTGTATGTGTTTGATTTGATCAAACTTCTATGAACTTTCTTTCATAACAAGGTTTTACACTACTAATTTTCTTCTTACGGAATCTAGTCGTCTTCATATCTGATCAAACTTCTAAGTTCCAGTTTATTTGATATTAAGTGAAGACCTTTTCTAGCCTATAACTTATATTTTCAAATAATATCTATCACAATGAAGTTGATTTCAATTAGTGAGGACTGGAAACAATTCTTTATTGAGTAGAGTCTTGTGTTTGAGACAATTTTATGCTCATCCTTGCCAAATCATTCTCCTTTTTCATCTTGGTTTAAAATATTAACCAATAGAAGCATTACATTATATATTGTGGGGAACTTTATATATAAAAATGGAGAAACTATTGGCTCTACTATTTATCATCCTACTAGGGACAATAGGTTGCGTGGAGCTAGACATACCGATCATTAGTATCTATTTATTTGTTTGTTTTAGTTTGTTTTTTTATCACCTGTGTTTATTTTTTTGCTCTTTGTAATTATGGTTCTTTTTGGACTGGCAAATCACACCAAATGCCAATTTTCAGAATGATCTTGGATTAGATAGTTTAGATTCTGTGGAGACGATTCGAATTGATACTTGATAGGCTTGAGAATGTTCTTATCAAGAGGAAGAATGTTCTTAAGCCAAAACTTTTCCATTTTAAGAAATATGCTTTTAGATCTTGATTTTTATGTTTTTTTTTTTTTTTGGTGAAAGTACAGAGGTGGGTTATGAATGTCTAACAGAGTGAACTTCAAGTGGGCAAAGTGCCAAAATTTTAAATTACAGGTAAACAATTTAAATTTCGGCCAAATTTTAGGTGGTTATGTTATAATTTTCCCTTTTAGTTTTTTTTTTTTTTTGATACAGCCCTTTTAGTTTTTTAGAAATGAATTAGCTTTTAGTTTTTTGCCCATGGAGTTTTTTTTTTAATTTATTTTTTATTTTTTTAGAAAAGAGGTTCATATGTAAATTTTTGGCTAAAATGAAAATTTATACTTTCTAATTTTACAATATATATATATATATACATATATAAATCCAACTAGTCCTTAACCCTTGCAATGCATGAAATAGTTAGATAAAAATTAAAAGAGTAATGCTATATCTACAACATTTTCATAATAACTTCATAATAAATCTTATGTGGCAATTTTTTATTGGTTCTAATCAACGCTTATTACTTAAATTATATTGAAATTACTTTTATTTTTTTGTCATCTAATATCAACTTGCAACCGAAAATTTATTTGTGAAAATATTATGAATATAGTATTTCTCATTGTACGTCTTTAGACCCTTTAAATATAAACAGATTAACCTAGTTATTTAGCCAAATGATTAACTTAGGCAAATTATTCAAATCTAGTTTAACACAAGTAAATCATATCTTTGAAACTGTGCAAAAAATAAAAAATACAACGATATGATAAAGGAAAACCAAATCGGTAAAAAGCCTGGGGAGGATTTAACCTAACTATCTTTAAGGTAAAACAGATTCACTATGAAAGAATTGAAATTTTACAATAGCGACTTAAACAACTAACATCCTATTGCTATCTCGAGTAGAAAACTTACTACCACGACCGCGTGATAGCTCCGAGTCTACGGACTACTTCTTTCTTAGATTCATGGCATTCACAAGTATACCACTTGTTTTTCTTTAAGCTTTTTATGCAGCAACTGAAATGATCACCAAGCTCTTGACATCAATCTCGATCTTGATAACCCTAAGTGTATATAAAGGCAAACACCCCTAGATCTCACAAGAGATTCACATACATAGCATAAACAACAACAAAACGTGGCTAGGGTTTTTCCTTTTATACTTAAGGCAAATATTAAACCCTACACGCCATATGGGCTTGGGTTGAGTTGGATATTTTGTAGAAAAAAAATTTTTCACGAGCTTCGATCAATCAAGTCTAATTTTCGATCGATCGAGACTTACAGAAATTGAACTGTAATTTTCTGCAATTACTTGATTTCAACTTTACACATACATCACTTTGAGCAGCCTAAATCTAGACTCTTAATATTGATCATGGTTTGCCAACATTACATATTGAAGTTCTAAAACATTTAGATCCTAAATCCTTAGAACCTAACAAATTCTCCCTTTGGCAATCTGTAACAAAACACATAATAAAACAAAATGCTCAAAGTTACAAAAATTAAATTTTTGTGGATTATTTGTTCTACTTTCAAACAAAAAGAAAAAGCTTAAATAAAAGGTTTGAAATTAAAAAAAAAAAAAAAAAATTGTAACAGAGCAAGCTCACCCAAGATGGTCGAACCTAGGTGAGGGCCTAAAGGGGCCCGGGCCCTTTGACCTTTAGGAAAAAAAAATTAGTTGGAATATATGCATCAAGATAGATACTCACATACAACTCCCCCCCCCCCCCCCTCTCTCCAAATCTTGTAACAAAAAAAACCTTCAAATAGAACAAAATTTTGGTCTAAACAAAACAAAAATACATAATATAATCATAACACAAATCTATAATAACAAAACAAAAATCACAAATTCCCAATTTTACCCATTTAAATTTCTTTCCATCAATTTTACTCTCTCAACTCTTATTCTTCCTCCAACAACTGTCGTTTTTTACCTAAATCCTTTATGCTTCTTCAATACTTCTTGCCTGGACTGTTATACTGTTATGGTTGACGTTGTCCGTTGTTTGAACAACAAAAATTCTCCTCTATTTTTTTCTTCTTCTTTGGCTTAGATTTCTCCACTGGTTTGCCAAAATCTTCCTCTATTATTTTCCTTCTTCTACTTCGATTTCTCCACCAGCCCATTGTCTCTTTGTTTTCTCAAGAGGTTTTTTTACTTTCCCTATATCTACTTTTAAGCTTTTGGTCAAAAATGTCAGACACACATGTGGTTTTTACAATTGTATTTTGTCTAAGAGTCCATCTACTCTACGCGTGGGATTCACTTCCCCACATCTTTCTTTTTCCTACCTTTTATCTATTTTGTTTTTCATATTAATGAGTTGTGATAGAAATCAAAATGTATCTTGTGCAATTTATTATTAAGTTAAAGGTTTGTTTGGGATCCACTTGTTTTGTTAAAATTGAAAATTTTTTGTTAAGAGTACTATAAATAAAGGTAAAAGTTAGTAAAAATATTACAATAGGACCTATAAATAGTACCCAAAAGTGCAGGAGGACCCATGAATTGTAGCAAAAATAAGCTAAATAATAAAATAAGCTTGAAAAATTAAGCCATGCCAAACACACACTACATATATGAATTTATGGCTTAAAAATAAATTATATGTGATGGTGAACTGAAAGAAAAATGAACTCCAACTCGTCCCTAAGAGTCGTCAAGGTCAAGAAAGGAATGGCTTCACCTATCAGGATGGTCGTCCATAGGCCTCTAGAAATTTATTTACAAGAGCTAATTTGAACCACGTGTTATTATCTCGAGGCATGAGTTAAATCCTGGTTCATTGTTATAACTTCCTCCTCAGAGTTTAACCTCCACGACAGTTATAAGAGATAAAATATTCTAACTCCTATAGCGGTTATGGAAGTTAACCTCGAACCCTCTAACTTCCTCATTTGTAAGGGAAGTTATGAGACAAGTAACCGCTCCATGACCACACTATATAAACACTCATTCACATCAAGTGAAGGTAAGTTTCTAACAAATCTTGAAAAGTTGGAACTCTAGAATTTGAAAGAGAAATTAACTTTGGCATCGAAGGGTTTTTGGCTGGTCCACCCTGGTTACCTTTGATCGTGTCTTCTTCTTTTTAGGCATTCCAAACAATCACTAGCCCCTTTGAAGCCAGAAGCATCCAGACTAGCCCTTTGAAACCCGAAGTATCTAGCTTACTGATTTTTCTTGCATCATCAATATCAATTTACATTTTTAAAAGCTCTTAAATAAAAAAAAAAAAAAAAATTAGGGTTCTAATTTATAAACAAATTAAATATAATATATATAAAGTGATATAAAAGGTACATTGAAATTGATTGGTACCCAAATATATCATTTTTTTTTTCTTCTTAACTAAACTTAAATGACCTTAGTGTGAAATTAACCCTTTTGCTTCGGGTCTCTCTTAGGTTCAAATCATGGGTCTGTCCCTGCCATGAACACCCTAAGAAACATTCCTAGATCTGCCACTGAGAGGCGGTGCCACCTTATGGCCAGGGTGGTCCCAAGACCACCTTGTCCTGAAAATAAAAAAAATTTATACATAATAATTTAAAATTTTATATTTATCTACCTTTAAAAAAAATTTTGGGAACACCCTAATTTTTTTTTTATGCCAATAAAATTAAATTTTGGTCCATAATTTGAGCAACTTAACAATATATTAGGGTCTTTCAAGGAAAAAGAACCACATGCTTTTATATTCTTTTAAGCCTATACTACAACTTTACTTTTAATTTTTGCTTTACCTGACACACTGTCATTGTACGATTACTTTTTCAAAAGCATTATAATATATATTATACAACTAATTGATTAAAGTTACGTAAATTTAGTTTTTTTCATTGTACAACTTTTTTTTTTTTTCGATAATTTTGATTAGAAAAAAAAAGTAGTTTTAGTTAATTATGTGAATAAACTTAAAAAGTTACTTAATTTTTATATAACATCAATTAATTCATTATATATATAAAATAATTTTTTATTATTTTATTTTTATGACTATAATTAAACATGTGATTGTCCATTCTAAGGAAATTTGATTAAATTTACACGAAAAGTGTCACTAAATATTATGTTCTTAAATTTTGCTATCATATTTTAGTAATAAACTTATTATTTTTTTATTTATATGATTTAAAATTTTATTAATTATATTATTTATGACGTCATCAGTTCGACTATTGGTCAGACCGAGGTCCGACCAAAGAACTAGTTTCCAGTCCCTTTTTTGGTTCTTTCACCATACTGGTTTATAAAACCATGGAAAAACCCCAAAAAAAAAAAAAATGAATGAAAATCTAGAAAAAAAAAATTATAATAAGACCACTAACAAGGCCCAAACCAAATGCCAATGAAAAAACCCAGTACAAGATCAATCTCATCTCAGACTAAAACTATCACTACTCTAACACTAACACTATTATGTTTTTAATTCAACAAATATTAAAAAAAAAAATCCTCACTGCCCCAATGCCTTGCGGATTCACAAGTCATTAAACAATTTAAATTAAAACTAAATCAAACCTAAGGCTAAAAGAAAATAAGAAACTCACTTACTCACTCCAACCATCACCGTCCATCCCTATTCAGCAATACTAACAATAACCACAACTAAACTCCACAAGCTTTATGTTGTAAAACTTTATGTATTTACATATTTTTTTTATTGTTGTTGTTGTTGTTGTCAATATATAATTTTTTTTTATTAGATTGTGTAATTTATACTTCCAAGGAACATCTTGGAAAAAAATTCCTGAAGCCGCCATGGAAAAGCACCTAAAACTTTAAGGGTTAATATGACTGCCTTACTTTTTTTTAGATATTTCATGTAATCCTTACAGGTTGTCAGCTTGTAATAGAGGTATTTTTATATTACAGATTTACTGGGGACATGGTATATATGGCATTAAATCAGCATCAATTTTCTACTATGGAAAGCATCAAACTCTTCTTGGTTTGGGGAGTCTGCAAAGCTTGCTGGGATTATACCTGCCCCAGAACTTCGTTCTCCATTCAGGGATCCTTGCAGGTCTGATGCTACTATATATGTATTAATCGCACTTCTGGTAACCATTCCTTTCCGGAATTGTATTTATTGTATTGCATTGATTTTTGCACTATGTTCTTGGTTCCTTCTATGTTTATTATGAATAATTACATACAAACCAAACGTTTTCTCATAGGGGGAAGAGCTTCCAAGCAAGAGTCTTAAGGAGGATGGTGAAAGTTGGTTTTCTTGATGTTGAAATGCACTTTTGGTTGTGAAACAAGGTCTTCAGCTGCATGTTTTTGTTTCAGAATATACTGATGGATTGTTGCACCTATCACCTTTGCCGAAGGATGTAAGTTTATTCTTTCTATGCCTACTTTCAGAAGTTGGTTTCCTTCAAATTCATTCAACACCTCTGGTATATGAGAGTGTATTGAAAGTGGCCACTTTTTTTTTTTCTCTCCTTTACATATTTTAGTGATTTTGGTAGTGAATTCATTTGACATGATGAATTATAAACAATTTATTTATTTATTATGACATATTTATAGATAAATCTACAACTGCTCTCTAATTTGTAGATGCATCTGCACAGAATCCTAATGTTATGGCTTTGTATTATCACGAACCTTATTTGATTAGTACATTACCCTAATGTACTAATGTTCTAAAACATTTGATTAGTCATGCTACATGGTGGTGATATCACTAATAGAGAAGGAATAAAGCCATATGAGGATGCTAAGGATTATGTAGTGTTACGTAGCACTGAAATCACTAATAGGAAAGGGCAATGCTAAAGAGGATGTCAGTGTTGGATAAAGAAAATATAGTTTACTAATTCTAAACCTCAAGTTCTAATCCTCAAATCTAATATACTAGATATACTAGTGGAATAGAGTTGGCTAGTTTCCAACAAACTTTACTCTACTCCCCCTCAATCCAAACTAGCGGTCTTAGGATACCTTTTTTCTTACATATGAAGAAAGTTTTGTATCTTAGGATTCTTTCATATAAAGCTAATTCTCACAGTATCCACACTTTTATATTAGGTGTCCATATTTTACATATATGATAGAAAGAGTGTTGACATTGTTGGATGTGAAACAATCAAAGCCCTTGTATAAATTTGTTGACAGCTACCTCTCAAGTAAAGTTAACAATGAATAAAACTCCATTAGAAATATCTATTGATGACTTGAAAATTAAATAATTAAATTATAACAATGCCCAATTGTAGAGTATTTTATCATCTATTATATAGAGAGAACTACATTCTTCCAACATTGTTAACAACAATTTCTAGAACGATTATAAGTTGAATAGACATAGAGATGATAGTTGAAAGCGACGATTTCTTTATGTAATTGACACTATATGAGATCGAATCAAACTAAATTTCATAAGATTAAGGTTCTTATAATTGGTGCCCCTAAAAATTAAAGACGAGGAATCAAATAACGAGGGAATTAGTCTAGGCTTCAAAGGAATCGATAGACAAAGATGATAGTGCACATGGTAAGGTCAAATGAGAGAAAATAATAAAGGTGATGTATTACATTGGGCTATGCATGGTAATATGGATGCATAGAGGCACTTTAAATGAAAAAGGTTGTGAATTCAAAATTCTTTTATGTGCAATCCTTGCATTGATGAGGATAGAATCCAAACTATGTGTGTGTGTAAATTATTAAAATGAGACGGGGGTTTTGTATAGACATTTAAGGTTGGAAAAACCAACACAATTGTGCATGTAGATCCAAATAGTTGATCTTCTACTTAATTTTGTTAGGTAAAAGGGAAATAACAAGGGGGAGATAGAGAAAAGGCAAGAGTGTTGTGTGTGTGTGTGAGAGAGAGAGAGAGATAATAGGGCAGCCAAAGTATCAATACAATTTAATAAAAATCGTTCATGAAAGTATAATTGTAGTAAAAAATCAATGAAATACACCAATAATTGGAAACCTTATTCTAAGGCAAATACATAGAGCCTGCTTAGAGTTCAAACAATATATTTCAGTGTTTAAACATTGAAAATTGTGAGCTTTAAAACAAAGTGATTGGTAGGAGAGTTTAACAAAGAATATTTGAGTTACAATTCTTAATTTAGAGTGTTTAAAGACTGTATTTTGAGAATACTTTAAGAGGTGCTTTCAATTTTCAACTAACAGTTTTGAATGATATTGTTGTAATTTTTTTTTTTAAATTGTATGTTTTTAGACCTCTTAAAACACAAGTTGTTTAACCTAGTTAGTTAGCCAAGTGATTATCTTATGTAAATTATTCAAATCTAAGTTAATACAAGTAAATCATATCATGCAAAGCAGTGCAGAAAAGTAAATAACAAACGATATGATAACCTAGGAAAACCAAACCGGTAAAAAACTTGGGGAGGATTTATTCTAGCTATCCTCAAGGTAAAACAGATTCACTATGAAAGAATTGAAGTTTTACAATAGCGACTTAGACCACTAATGTTCTATTGCTACTTTGAGTAGAAAACTTACTACTATGACCAAGCAACAGCTCCAAGTCCACGGACTACTTCTTTCTCAGATCCACAGCATCCACAAGTATACCACTTGTATTTCTTGAAGTTCTTCATGCAGCAACTGAAATGATCACCAAGCTCTCGACATCAATCTCGATCTTGATAACCCTAAGTATGTATGAAGGCAAACACTTCTAGATTTCACAAGAGATTCACACACACAGCATAAACAACAATTGCAAAACGTGGCTAGGGTTTTTCTTTTTATACTTAAGGCAAAACAAAAAATCCTACACGTTAAACGGGCTTGGGCTGAGTTGAAAAATTCTGCAGAAAAACAATCTGTACGAGTTTCGATCGATCGAGTCTAATTTTCAATCAATCGAGCTTTGCAGATTTACATAATAAGTCCTGCAGTACACTCAATTCCAACTATACAAATAAATACACTTTGAGCAGCCTAATTTTAGACTCTAAGTTTTGATCATGGTTTGCCAACATTACACATTGAAATTCTAATACATTTAGATCCTAAATTCTTAGAACCTAACAAAAATTGTGGGACTCAAATGATGTTGACAACACATAAAACACAATTGTATTTTTCCACTTTTGAAAATATGTTATTAGAAACATGGTACCACACACATTTTTTTGCATTAAGAGTACTTTAAACAATAATTTTCATAACATTTTTTAAACCACAATTTTCACATTATTTTAAAAACCAATACCTAAACTCTCTTAACAAACAAACCCTTAAGGACTTTGATATGACGCCCAAAGCATCGTCATAACTTATTACATATCTTTCATCGGATTTTGACCGTAGTCAAATAATCAAATGAAATACACAAACATTTGGCATCCTTGTTCCAAGGCAACATAAGGCTATATGAAACTATTATCACTGTGGGAGCTTATTGAATTTGCGGTGTCGGTACTCAGCATAAGTTTTAGTTGAATATTTGGCTTGGTTTTGATCATTCACAAGCTCTGAAAGTGGTCCAATGTTCGCCTCATGTGGAGGCACAATAAACACTGCCCATGACATGCGTGTGCATTCCTTGTTCACCAAACTCCTATGAAGAACACTCTTGTACTTCCCGTTGCTTAGCACCTATAACAAAATTATCATAAATTGGACATTTACAAAAACAACTATTTGTTGCTATTTTCAGAACGAAATTTTTTTTTTTTTTAAAAAAACACTATTTGTTGCTTCTAAATCTATAATTTAGCCTCTATAGCGGCTTAAACATCTCATTGGACGCTTGAACATTTATCTTTTGCAAAACAATTTCATTAAAATTATATTATAAAAACATTATTGTCATATTTCATCGCACAAGATAGGGAGTACCGTACCTCAATTTGGTCACCAACATGGACAAAAAGAGCATTTTCCAAGAGATTTACGGCAACCCAATTATCGTCTTTCCACACTTGAAGGCCTGGAACATCGTTTGGAACAAGTATTGTGAGTGCAGACATGTCCGTATGAGGTTCAACTCCTAAAGCCAATTCAGGTTGTGGGCAAGGTGGGTACATGTTTATTTTCATCTCCAGCTCTAGTTCTTCATCACCCAAACAAGACTTCAAAACCTTCCCTTCCAAACCTAACCCCTCTGACAATAGTTGCAGTAGGTTATCGGTTATTCTTAATATTTCTTTGTTATATTCTTCCGTGACTCCTCTGTGTTAAGTGTACATATGATGTAAGCACTAACAAAGTCAGATTTTATTAAAGCAAAGCTAAATATTTTTTTTTTTTTAAAAGTCAACAAATAACTTTTTTTTTTAATACTAAACATGCGTGTATATATCAAGTATGTCTTTTAGCATATAACAACATTTGTTAATGTTTCATTGATAGTAAAATTGCTGTCGAATAAGATCTTTATATTATTAACAATAAATACTTTCTATCAAAAATGAGCTTAAACTTGTCTAAGTTATGCTCTATTGATTTTGAACTAAATTTCATAACAATCTATATTCCTATGTACACAATGAACAATTATTCATAAACTCATTTTTTTAATTGTTTTAAAAATTTGTTTTAACAATCTTAATGACTAAAATACATGATGCTTTGAATCCATTATTTTGTTAAATGAAGATAAGATCTATTCCCTTCAAATCTTTTAGCATTTATAAAGGGTTAGATTCTAAAGTTTTGGAACAGAGGATTAAGTAACTTATGGATTTTGAAATTTTTTTCTTAAACTATACTTCAAGTAGGGATGGTTTCTAGGGTTTATAGATGTGTTTGAAATATTAATGCCAAAACATATAAATTTGGGTTTATCAAGAAAATTGAATTAGTTTGAGTTTAGGAAAAAAGCTGGTTAAAGACAACAATGTTTTAATCTAATCAAAGATAATAAGTTAATAATCTTTTGCTCATATCTTTTACACCATAAAATAATTTTCAGTGAACTTATTTCATTGGAAAATAGATATATGGAGCTTCAACACAAATACAAATTTGACTCAATTTGGATTTGAAATGGGTGAGATATAACTATTTAAAGTTAGTACAATTGTGTTGTCCCCCTAGAATTTGCTTGACTCTCTAGATACTAACTCTAACAAAATTGAGGAAAATAATCAATTGGTGTTGACCACATGCCGACTTAATCTATTAATTTCCTATATAAAACAACCCTTATTGCATAAATTGAGAAGGGAGAGTTTATTACATATAGATTAGCCTAAGGAAAAACCTTCTTAAGCCTTCTAAATTCCTCTCCATAGAATGTTTCTCCATATGAGATATTTTTTAGAGATTTTCCTTGAGCCTAAACTGTTAATTCGTTAGTTCCACAACAATGAGTTGTTATTGTTATTGTCCAAAGTTTTGGCATTCCAAATGAGGTTTGTTTGTGAAAGAAGTTCACGTAGAAGATTTTCAGAGTTGTAGGGCATTCAGAGGGAATGCAAGGCATTTGTTGGTTACAATTGAGGTTTGTTATAAGGATTTTATAAATAGATTGTCTTAACTCTTAATTACGGGATTGAATCCTTGAAGTGGTTTTACCTTCGAAGAGGTTCTTCATTGGTTTATTTCACTTTGTTACTAAATTTGTGTGCGTTAAACTACTTTTTCTTTTATTTGAATTTAATTTGCCTATGGAGTTCACTCCATAATAATTACTCTTATCATCAAGCTAAGATACTAATCGCTTTTTGGTGTAAGTAGGTTTTGAATCCTAATTAATCTCTTATTCAACGATAATAAATTTTACCAATTGAGCTAATCCTAAACCCACTTTCTTAAACTAGTTTACATCTTTATTTCTTTTTAGATTTGGTGATTGATAATTGTGAAGGACTATCTATTTGTGTGGAATCAATCAATAACTTGTTCACTGATTAATTAATCTATTGGTTAGGTTTTTTTGGGTCTAAATAACAGTTTATTAATTGGTAGTAGAGGTTTTAGAACACAAACTACATACTCCCCCTATATCTTTTTATTAGATGTGAATTTTGATAAATCAATTCACTATTTGATTGCATTTTATTATGATATCCTTTATGCTTGTAATATTTCAAGAAGATTAAAGATAAATAGTTGTGTCATCAATCAAATATTTAAATTTTAAGTTTTTGTAGCCTTAAATTATGCATAAAAAATAACTTTACTAATCGAAGAGTAAATAATATTCGATTTGAAATAAATTCGACATGCATGTTAAGAATGTAAAGAGCATACAATCCAACAATTAAATTTTCAAAATATATAGCCATATTAATTAATTTTTTAGTGGGAGTTTGCATTTAACTATTTATTGCCTACAAAGTGGTTTGTTGATAAACTTTTTCGCCATAGGGATTTGCTAATCTATTTGTGGAGATTATTGAGAAAGGGTTTATCACTTGCTTTACGATACTAACTGCCTTGGTGTTGGCATGTGAGTGTGTTCTCTTATCTCATCCTCCTTCCCCTATTTATGTGTGTGTGTGTGTGTGTGTGTGTTTGTGTTTCTAAAAAAAAAAAAAAAATCTATTTGTGGAGAAACATTTTTTCCATGCATCTTTTTTTTTCATCTTATTTGAGTAACGTACATTAAAACATTAAAAGGTGACTAAATGAAAAATTAAACCTTTAAATGAGTGGTAGTATAGTTTTTCTTTTCTCGATAAATAAATTTAAAATCTATTTTATAATTTTAAGAGAAATCGGAGGGAGGAATTTAAAAAGCCACGTAGCCATGACCCCATATATATATACCCTTCCTCCACTGTTGGATAAGAGATTTTTCCTTTTTATTATTTTGGTTTTTCCCCTTTCGGGTTAAATAATTTTGGTACTATATTTAATGTTTAATCATTATTTTTTGATGGAGTCTGTGAGGACCTGAAGACCCAAGGACTCGAGGACCAATGAATAACTTATAAGAAATCCTGCTCGGGACGGAGACAGAAGACCCGAGAAACTTTCGGCAATCGGCGCAAGCCCTAACAAATATCTGGAAGCATTGAATGCTGTAGATAGAGCTTCCTAACCACATTAAATGAGGAAATAGCAGCTTTATCATTAACATTAATAAGGAAGTGACCTGAACAGTGTAGTTGGTCTCTAGATATTTTACCGCCATTATCTTCTACAAAAAGAGAACACAGGTGTCATCGAAGGGTGAGGGGGAGGTGAAAGATGAAGGGTTGAGATGACAAGAGCAAGAGGTATAAATAGAAGGAAGAGAGACACAGGAAAGGGGATCGGCAAAAAAAAAACGGAAAAACAGTAAACGAAGGATTGGGATGAAAGAGGAACACCAGAAAACATAACATGCAGGAGGGAATTCAGGATCATGGAATCCTCGAGACACGTGTGTTTATTGTTGTGTAGTTCCCTCTCTACAAATTTTGTTGTTATGGGCCAAGAACCATAGTGGGCTTTAGCTTTCCATCATTGGTCGTGGGCTTCATCCCATTTTTGGAAATTTGGACCTTACAGAGTCATAACGAATTATTAAGCATGAAATTTATAGGTAACCTATGAACGGATTAATGGCAGAAGAGAACCGACGTATATATCTTTGGATTCAAAATGAATTAATAAGAAATTGGTTTTCTAACTTTAATAAACAAAAATTGGTGGGTTATTATCACTTATCAATGAAACAAATGAATGGAAGAGGGTTAGAAGTTCTAAAAAAAAAAAAAACAATAAAAAAAAGAAAGACCTTAGTATTTTCAATCAAAATTATGTCTAGGGACGACCTTTTATAAAATAAAATTTATTTTTACCACTTTCATAGTGTAATTCTTAAAAAGTTACATTTTTAATACAAATTATCAAATTTTATACTAAAGTAAGTAAAATAAATTTTCAATTAAACTAATGAAAATTTCAAAAATATGAATGATTCAAAAATTGGAGGAATAAGTTAAGTGTCCGAACATATTTGAAGTTATCTTACTCTAACCCATTACGTGGCAACTAAAGAAACATTTCATGTGCGGTTTTAGTGACAAAATTTTTTTTTAATGAATCAATAATTTGTTAATCGCCACATAACAAGTTGAAAAAGGTAAATTAAGATATGTTTGGTGCCAAACTTTATCAAATATTTAACAAATATAAGAGCACATTTTACAATAAAAAATATCATTGCAAAAAATAAAGCTATATCTTTATAACTTAGACTAATTTTTTTTAAGAGTATCATTGAACTAATTCCATGTCCAACAGTCATGTAAGACTTTTAGGTACCAACTCAACGATCGTAACGTATATATATCTATATATATGATCGATGTTAAAATATTTTTACCCCCTCCCCCACAACAATTCAAACCAAAATTAAAGAAGAATAGATGCTATCAAGCATCTAAAGGTGAGTTTGGTTGGGCTTTTTGAAAAAGTGCATAATGAAAAAGTTGAGTTTTCAAAAAGTGCATAATGAAAAAGTGTTTTTTTAGAAAGCTGAGTGTTTGATAAAAGGTGTTAAAAAGTGATTTTTGAAAAAGCTGAGTATTTGGCTAGCATTTATAAAAGTGACAGTTTGAGGGGTAAATTACTAAAAAGGACAATGTCTATATAAAGAGAATTATTTGTTTTAATTACCTCTTTTAATGCAAGTTATGGACACAATATTTTCACAAAAATTTCATAATAAAGTTTATATAACAAGTTGTTAATGATAGAAAAAAAAATGTCACTAGTAGGTATAGATGAAAACTAATAATAACTTACTACGTAAACTTTATTATGAAATTGTTACAAAAATATTTTGTCAATAGTTCTATTTTTTTTTCTAAAAAAAATAGTATTAACTTAAAAAGTTTAGAGATATAATAAAATGTCACAATATTTTTATAATACTAATTTAAAATTAATCTTTGTAAAATAAAATTTTATTAACACTTATCTTTTAAATGAAGTGTTCTAGTACCCACAATTTTTTCTCCACCACATACTCTGTGACATCACAATTATGAAAAAAAAATTGTAAAATAATTTGTTTTCATGCTCTTTATATTTTCTACAACATTGCTTTACCAAACCCAAAAACTTTTTTTTTTCTATTTTTTTTCCTCACGTTTTTTCTCCTCCACAAGTTCCCTTTTCCTTATCTTCTTCTCATTCTTTTCTTTTCCTTTCCTCCACACATGTTTCGTCCTTATAGTTTTTTTCTTTTTACTTTCCTTCACTGTGCCCCTCTGGAGCTCTTTCTCTCTACTCCATCTCCATGTCTCCATCTCTCTCGAGCTCCCTCTCTCTACTCCATGTCTCCAAAGGTTCCATTTATCAAAAACTCTACCAAATTCAAAAGTTTTTTTTTTTTTTTTTGAGATTAGATATGTACGTAAATAAAAAAAAAAAAAAAATACAGAAGAGAAGAGGAAGAAGAAGATGAGATGCTGCAGCACAGCAGCATGGAGGATTTTCGGTTTTTTTTTTTTTTTTTCCTGTGGATTTAGGGTTTGATTTTGAGTTGATTTTGTTTTGAGTTGATTTTGAGTTGGGTTTGGGATGGGTTTGAGAGAACAAACGAGAGGCGTGAGGAACAATTTCGTAATTGCCGTAATTGCTGAAGTTTGTAATTGCCGAACAATTTCGTTTGAGAGAACAGACGAAATGGGTTTGGGATGGGTTTGGGATGGATTTTGAAGGGCAATTTCGTAATTGCCGAAGTTTCCAACGGATCTATCATAAAGTCCACCAACGTTTAGAATATGGACCGAAAAGCATCCATAAACGTTCTGAGCGTTTTTTTCGTTGGAGTAAAATGCAACTTTTTTCTAAAAAGTTGCATTTTACTCCAATCAAACACATTTTTTTGCCCACTTTTTTTAAAAAACCAACTTTTGACTTGAAAAAGCCCAACTAAACGGGCACTAAATCAACCAATTCCGTGTCTAACAGTCATGTAAGACTTTTACCCAACGGTTGTAACGTATATATATCTATATATATATGATCGATTGTTAAAATATTTTTATATATGCGACTGCATGGATTACTGATACGTATTAGGAAACAAAAAAAAAAAAAAGGGTAAAGAAGACATGTACTACTCGCCTGTAAGCAGGAGGATTTTTGGGCCATACATCGTAGTTAACCTTAGAAGCAGGAGCCATGACATGAAAGTAATAGTCAATCCACTCCACCTTTTCTTCTAGGTTCTTTGTCATCTTGGTACCATAGCCTTCAAACTTGCCACTAGCTGCGTCATTTGCATAGGCTTCCTTTTCCTCTTGTGGGAGCTCAAAGAACTCTTGCCCCACCTTTTTTAGCCGTTGGATCAATGAAGGTGATATACCATGATCGGTGATGAGGAAGAATCCCCACTCCTGGCAAGCCTCTGCAACTTCTTTGACGACCACATCATGCGTCTGAGAGAGAGAGATGACGGGCACCGTGACCCCGTTAACAGCCACGGTGTTCTCAGGCCGTTCATGGGCCGGGCGGATGAATTGCGCCGGAAGTTTGTTGAGCCCAACCAAAGCCAAGGCCTGTACTCTCTCTGCAGTCATTTTGTATTTTCTTTAGGTTGTTTCAAACTTGCAGTCATGCACAGGCGTCTTTTGGCTGCTGGGAATTGGCCAATTGGAATGACACGCAGTTTCACACATTTAAATAATACTTTCTAAGTTGGTTTGTGGGGGTTTTTTTTTATTGCAGAACCCAGTTTACAAGTTACAGTAACGTTTGGAATGGTAGATACAACAACTGAAAACGTGTGGCTTGTCCTCGCATTAAATGCATCCAACAGTTAATCAATATATAGGTAGTGTACAATGCTATAAACAAATACGGGTTGAAAACATGTGGCTAGTTCTTGGCAAGAAACGCTTGGTCTACGTGTTCAAATGTTATAAACATGTAGGGACTCTTTGGTTGGGAGGATAGAAAAGTGGGAGGATAAAAAATAGAGAGAGGATAGAAAAGTAGGAGAATATAAAAAATTTTAGTTTCCCTCGTCTATGTTTGGTTGGAAGGGTGAAAAAGTAGAGAAATTGAAAGCTTTTTTATTTGATTGAAAATAAAGTTTGTATAAATTTATTAGGACAAAGTTTAGCTATATAATTGGTTGTAGCTTTAGGTTACAAACTGATGCAATAAAATAAATATTACTATATATTTTGGGGCAAACATAGAGGATATATAAAGAAGATGTAATCCAATGGTGGATTTGTCAAAATTCACCTCCAATAAAAAGATATTGAGTGAGTTTGTAGCTTAAGGCTACAACCAATTTTGTAGCCTAAGGCTACAACCAATTTTGTAGCTAAACTTTGTCCAATTTATTATCGTGTACTTATTAAATAAAACAAAAAATAACATATTATACTTTAAAAAAAAAATGTATAGACAAACACTCTATTAAAGTTTATAAAAAATAGCATAAAAAATTAACCCAAAACTTAAAAAAAAAAAAAACCAAACCAACCAAAATTAATGAGAAAATAAACATATGAGTACCAAAAAAGAAGAAGAAGAAGAAGAAGAAGAAGAAAGTTAACATGTCTAGACAAAATCAAAGAAAAAAAAAAAAGCCAACACATTAGCACAGAGAAAGAAAAAATCAAATAAAAGAAAGGAAAAAAAAAAAAAAGAAGCCAACATGTTGGTGGTGAAGTCCAACATGGGGGGTGTTTTTGGAAACTCATTTCATGAACTTCCCCCTTCTAGTTCTCTCCTCATTTTGGAGAGAAAACGTTTTGGTAAGTTTAGGGAGAAAACACTATTTATTTTTCTTTCTCCTCACCCAACCAAACACACTCCAAAAAAATTTCTCTTTTCATTTTCTCTCGGAAGTTTTCCATCCACCCTTAGACAGGGCAATATAGGTCAAATTTTTCCGACCCGACCCAACTCGACTCAACCCAAAAAATACCTGACCCGAACCCGATTTTTTTGACCCGAAGCAAAAACGGGTTGACCCGTGACCCGACCTAATTTTTTTACGGGTCAACTTGACCTGACTCAGATAACCCTTGACTCGACCTGTTAAAAACAATTCGCTAAAAAAATACTTAAGTTTCATCTTGGTACTAGGTGTATAATGCACAGAGCACCAAAACTAATAATCAATATATTATAGATATAAAATTATAAACAATTAAGTTTCAGTGCTTCACAAATATGGCATGAGACATGAGACAAAACAACGCGTTACACAAGTCTTTCAAGACTCAAGACAACCATTTAATATATATATATATATATATATATATATATATATTCTCATTCAATACTAGGCCTAGCTGTAGTCGGCCAATGGCCTCCTTTAAGTCTTGTTGGTCCCATCATTGATGTGACCAATTTTAGTTTCTAATGAGTTACTGTTCAATGGTGCATAAAAATAAGTTTTACGTTCATTAAAGTGCTAATTTGGATTGAGGGGTAGAGGAGTAAAGTAGAGTTAGCTGAAAATTAGTAATTTTCAGCTAACAGTACTACTCTACTCCTCAGTCCTCTCTATACCCCTCAATCCAAACAATAGTGTCACTTGAATGGTTGAAACACTTGGCCCATTTATTGATAGGAAAAAAGTTAGATACATTACCTTAGGTGCTGTTATTTAGATTCTCTTCTTAACATTCAGTCATATGGCTATTTAACTAAAAAATACACTTTCATCTCATAAAAAAAAAAAATCCACATGGCAGAATCTTAAAGGGAGAACCTAAAGAACAGCATCTAAGTACTGTACCTAAATCTTGCTCTTATTGATATGACCATTATAGTTTTCAAAGAGCTACTATTTCTTTTGTGGTACCTAAAAGGAGCTTTTATATTTATTTATTGTTAGCTTGAGTCAACTACATGATACACTCACAAATTCATTCAAAGGATTAAACGGCAATGCAATTTTATCAATTTATTACAAATTTTGTTTACATTCAAACCAATGTATAACTCAAACAATTTAGGAGACATGGACCAAATATTATAAATTGAAATTTTATTATATCTATTTAAAAAATAGAAACAATTTAAATGAAATTTTAGCTGTTTTTCATAGCCCTCTTCAAGCTTACTTGATCCCTTTTGATGTCAATAACTATAGTTTCCAAAGGTTAAAAGTCTTTTAGCTTAATTGACAACCTTTGATATTTTCAATAAAAATGTTCATGGCTCAAATCCCTAATATATATTTAAACATTTTTTTAATCCACATTCAAGAAATTTCAAAATGTTATTTATCCTTATCCCTTAGTATATCTCTAAAGGATAACTAAAAAATTCAGTAAAAATATTTGAATAAGTTTAGGAATACAATTTTTTCCACAACTTGTTAAGGTGACAACTTGTGAGTAATAGAAAATAAGTGATGTTAGTAATAAATGCATGGAAAAATGATTATCCACCACTCACAACTTATCATTTCAATAAAGTATGAAAAATACTGTGAATGAAAGATATGATTATACTCTATATATACTCTATATATGCATTTTGACAGTGAACTATTAACATTGAAGGTTTTTTTAACCATGAATTTATGATTATAAATAATATTTGTCATGCTCAAAACTATCAGAATTGGAAGCATACTAACAAGTGGTATTAAGTGCAATTCATTTGCTTAATTAATTTTATTCATTCTCTCTAAACAGGTTGTCATTGATTTGTTTTTATAATTGAAAAAAAAAAAACTTGTTTGAAAAATATAGGTCAACTCGACCCAACCTGACCCGCAACCTGATTGACCCGTTTAAAATGACCCGTTTTGACCCGCGACCCGTTTGACCCGACCCGACCCGCTCGTTTTGCCACATCTATCTACCCTATTTCACTTCCAAACAAACACACTCCTAGTCCTCCTACTCAATCAGTAGAAAAATTATAAATTTCATGTTGTGTAATGAATTATTAGTGGCGAGTATTAAAATTACAGGCTCTTCATATAGCTGATGAGCATTCAATCTACAGTGTCATTATTAAGATGGACGACCATACAGCATTAATGACATAGTTATTAATGATTTCAAACCAACGAGCTCCAACGGTTAGAAAGGCCAATCATGAGCCAGTTAAACCTCCATTTAAGCTCAGGCAAACGTTACTCAAAATAGCCAAGAGAACCATTCAGAGGCTACCATCAGTTACACTTATAATGATCCTCTTAACCACTGTACAAAGGCTACAAATAAGCCACTAAGCACCAGGCGAAATGAATACACACTCAAACACAAAAAATTACATTCAAATTCTCTAGGAGATTTTGAGAACTCTACTGACTTAGTCATTGGAGAACCATTGGCTAATGCCACTCCAATGCCTTTCTCTCACATCTTTTTAGGGAATATAACCTCGTTAAAGCCTTGACAAAGCCATCAATTAAAGACCATTTTTGGATTCATCAGTTTGGCATTGTCTATGGGGACGTAGATCTAAATCATATAGATTTTTGTAGCTCTATTATTCAAACGGCGCAATGTATCCAGTTCATCAACTCCACTTGATCCAATGCAGATGATCTAACAAATTCAAATGCTAGCAGCAAGTGTTGAAGAATTGACCAAACAGAATGAAGAGTTAAGGCAACACCTCTCTCAGGAGAATAGCAATGTTCCTCCTCGCCAACATAACCCGAACAACAACAATGAGGAAGGTCATAGCCCACGAACCAGTAATAGGGAAGAAAGTTCCAGTCGAACACAGTGAACCAATTCCAGGCGAATAGGGTAGTACAATTCTAGGCATACAGAATAGCCCAATCGAAATAATGACGAGCTTCTGAAGAGCATGAGGAAAGATGGACGAAATGAAAAATGCCTTGAAAGGAAAGTCGTCAAGGAACCTAGATAGGATGATCAAAGAACAAACTCTCCATTCACCAGCGAGGTCCAGATCTAGTCTTCTTTCTAGTAATCTGTCATTATTGTTGGGAGTGAAAGAACTCGTTCTCATCGTCGGGAATCCAGTCTCTAAAGGGATCACAGCCTCAGCTCCATAAGTCATTGAGAAGGGTGTCTCTCCTGTGGATCTTTTTGGCGTAGTTCGATATGTCCACAAAATGTGCGGCAACTCCTCTACCCATCTACTTTTGGCATCGTCCAGCCTTTTTTTGAGTCCATTAACTATAACTTTGTTTACTACCTTGACCTGCCCATTTTCCTAAGGATAAGCTGGAGTAGAGTACCTATTAGTTATGCCAAGGTCACAACAGTATCCTCTAAAAGCTTTATTTTCAAATTGCAAACCGTTGTCCGAGATAAGAGTCTGAGGAACTCCAAACCGAGTGACAATATTCTTCCAAACAAACTCCTTCGCATAGACATCTCGAATATTAGATAAGGGTTCAGCTTCCACCCACTTAGTGAAATAATTTGTTCCAACAATCAACCACCTCCTATTCCCAGATGCCTTTAGGAAGGGTTCCACAATGTCCAAGCCCCATTATGCAAAAGGCCATGGACTTGTTAGAGGATTAAGAACACCTCTAGGCTGATGAATGTTGGGTGCAAACCTTTGACATTGGTCACACTTCTTCGCGTAGTCCTGAGCTTCCCATTGCATATTAGGCCACCAATACCCTTGCGTAAGAGCTTTGTGAGCTAAATATCTTCCTCCCGTATGACTTCCACAAATTCTCTCATGCAATTCTTCCAAAGTAATTTTTTTTCATCAGGATGTATACATAGTAAATGTGACCCTAAAAAAGAACGTTTGGCAAGATACCGTCCTCGGACAACCAGAATCGAGGTGCTTTCCTGCGCACCTTATCTGCGTCAGCTTTTTCCTTTGGCAAGATACCCTCCTTAAGGAAAGACACTATAGGATCCATCCAGCTGGGTCCTACCCTAATTTGATGAACTCAGATGATATTTTCATTGATTCTAGTAGGCTTACATAGGTCTTCAACAAGAATGACACAAGGCAAACTTTGCTTCGAGGACGTTGCAAGGGTGGCTAAAGAATCTGCATGTGTATTGTTATTCCTAGGAACATGTAACAAGGTAAAGGATTCAAATTTAGATTGTAAATACCTGACTTAAGTTAGGTATTCCTGCATTCTCGGATCTCTAGCTTCCAACTTTCCTTCCACTTGGCCTACGATTAACTGCGAGTCTGGGAACATTTGCACCTCCTTTCCACCCATTTTTTGGACCATATCAATTCCTTCCACCAGAGCCTCATATTCTGCTTCATTGTTGGTAGCCAAGAATCCTAATCTCAGGGAATTTTCCAGCGTAAGCCCCTCTGGGGTTACCATTACCAACCACAAACCAGATCCCCTTTGATTTGCAGCCCCATCAACATAAACTTTCCACACCGAAGGCTCCTTAAACGTGATCACGCCAACTGATTTTTCATTAATGTCCGAGCTCTTAACATTATCTTCTACTGAAGGCTTAGCAAATTCTGCGACCAAATTAGCTAACACTTAGTCGTTTATTGAGGTGCGAGGCATATACTTGACATCCAAAGCCCCCAAAATGGTACCCCATTTAGCAATCCTACTTGTGTAATCAGCGCTCCGAAGTACAATTTTAAGAGGAAGTTGAGTCAAGACTACCACCGTATGAGATTGAAAGTAGTGAGGGAGCTTACGTGTAGCATGCACCACGGCCAGGATTACCTTTTCTAACGGCAAATAACGCACCTCGGCCTCATGTAAGGACTTACTCACATAATAAACTGGTTTTTGCATGTTTCCATCAACCCGTATCAGCACCAAACTGACAGCATGGCTAGCCACAATAATGTATGCAAATAGAACCTCATCAACTTCGGGCTGAGAGATGATGGGTGGGCGTGAAAGATACTCTTTAAGCTGCTGAAAAGCGAAGGTACATTCCTCAGTCCATTCAAAGCCTTTCCATTTATTCAACAACTGGAAAAAAGGTCTGCACCAGTCTACAGACCGTGAGATAAATCTATTGAGGGCAGCAATCATTCTTGTCAACCTTTGCACTTCTTTTGGATTCTGACGTAGTTGTAAGCTATTGATTGCCTTGACTTGAGCGGGATTGACTTCGATTTCCCTATATGTTACCATATAGCCCAAGAACTTACCAGACCCTACTCCAAAAGAACATTTGGAAGCGTTAAGACATAACTTGTGCTTTCTTAGCATTTGAAAAGTATCATATAAGTCTGATATATGCGCAGAAACCGTTTTACTCTTTACCACCATGTCATCCACATACACTTCAATTCTTTCCCAATTGGGGTTCAAACATCCTCGTCATCATTCTTTGATAGGTAGCTCCTGCATTCTTTAGACCGAAAGGCATCACTTTGTAATGATAATTCCCTGTGGGTGTGACAAAGGTTGTTTTCTCCTGATCCTCCAAAGCTAAGGGTATTTGGTGATAACCTTGAAAAGCATCTAGAAAACTCATCCGAGGGTACTCAACAGTAGCATCTACCAGCTGATCTATGCGAGACATTGGGAATGAGTCTTTAGGACAAGCCTTGTTCAAATCTGTGAAATCCACGCACACTCTCCACTTCCCATTCTTCTTCTTCACTACCACTGTATGTGCCAACTGTTAGGACATATGTAGTTCAAGTTGTTAGCATATGTCGCTATTTTATGTAATTAGCTTATCCTTAGACAAAACGTACTTTACTTGTAATTGGGTAGATTTAGGATGTGTTTAACACTTCAAGAAACAGTGTTTCAAGATCTAGTGTTGAAGTCATCAAAGTCTGTCCAAGAAACAAGCAAGGAAGTGCAAGATTTTAAAGCTCGACACCTACCTCGACATATGCATCTATTGAGTTTTAAAGAAGCTGTTTTGCCCCGAGCCTCGACAGCTTCTCGACAGATCCTCGACACCTCTATCTGTCGAGAATTAAAGAAAACAGATTTTCAATTCTGTTTCAAGTCCAATCCGTGAATGTGTCTTTGGGACTTCTTTTCTCCTAACCCTAGACATATAAAAGGATTATTTTAAGGGCTGTCAAGATGATGCAAGTTGCACATTCATTCAGAACTTCTTGTTCATGCAATTTGTGATCTGAAAGACAAAGTTCGTGCCCTAGTTCATCTCTGATGATTTGAAGAACTTTGCAGCCAATAACTCTCTCTCTTTCATTGGTGTTTGAAGTCGCGTACTAGGATTCGCGCATCTGGTTAGTCACGTACTTGGGAGCCGTGCATTGAAAGGAGAAACTGTCACTACAGAACAAGTCCAATTGGGTATTGGGGTAAGAGTTCAACTGTAGGTTGGTAAGGTACTTGGGATTCCTTACTTGTAACTGCTTGTTGTGATAATAGTGGAGTTTCGGGAGTGGTGACCTTAAATCACTCGGTGGGGTTTTTGCCGTAAGGTTTTCCCCATTCGTGAACAAATCACCGTGTTATTTATTTTCCGCTGCATAACTTAGTTTCGGTGATTTGTTTGTGCTACCACGTGATATTGCATGTTAATTTGATTAATTAATAACTGGGCTAATTAATTAATCTAAGTTATCACAAGGGGTCAACGCATTTGTGGCCTGACAAGTGGTATTAGAGCAAGCACACTCTGATTAGGGTTTAATCCATTGTGTGTAATCCATTTGACCTCTGCTGTTATGGATAGAGGACAATCTCTTATTATACCTCCTTTATTTAATGGCACTAACTATGCATACTGGAAAGTACGCATGAGAGCTTTCTTGCAGTCTTTAGATGAGAAGGTGTGGCAAGCTGTGGAGATAGGCTGGACCAAGCCAACAGAAGCGCCGGCCGACTGGGATGATGCTAAGATCAAGGCGGCAAACTTCAACAGCAGAGCATTGAATGCCCTATTCAGTGCAGTCACCAATGAGGAGTTCAAGAAAATTTCCTCAACCGAAACTGCTAAGGAAGCATGGACCATCCTCCAAACAACATATGAGGGCACCAAGGCTGTCAAAGATTCAAAGCTATAGAGGCTCACCACACACTTTGAAGAAATTAAGATGGAAGAGGATGAGTCTTTTGATGAGTTCTATGCCAAGCTTAAGGACATAGTAAACTCAGCCTTTAATCTTGGGGAAACCATCCCTGAACCTAAGATAGTAAGGAAAGTGCTCAGATCGCTGCCCAAGAGATTCCATGCTAAGATCACGGCGATCGAGGAGTCAAAGGATATTGACAGAATTCCTCTGACTGAGCTGGTTGGAAACTTGCAAACCTATGAGTTAAGGCTGACTAGGTTAGGCAAGTCAAGTAAGGGCAAGAGCTTGGCACTAAAGGCCAAAAGCAGTGATACGGATGATTCTTCAGATGATGAAGATTCCAAGATGAAGTCCTACATCACAAGGCAATTCAAGAAATTCATGAAGAATGCAAATGGAAAGGGCTTCAACAAAGACCGTAGACAATCCAGTTCTTCACAACTCAAGAATTCTGATAATGGGAAGAAGGATGTCAAGGATGGCAGTCAGTACACTGTTCCCGCTGGACCAAAATGTTTTGGGTGCCACGACTTCGAACACATGAAACAAGAGTGTCCTACGTACCTTAAGAGCATAGGGAAGAGCAAGGCACTTGCTGTTACCTTAAGTGACACGGAGCCCGAGGACAATTCCGAAGATGAAGACAACGGAATCTTGAATGCCTTCATTGCCACGGTTAATCCTACTGATGGGGTTACTGAAGAAGTGGATGAAGGAATTGGTGGATTCAAAATGTGAGATTATGGATGATCAAGATGATATCCACACCGCCTATGAGAAACTGTACAAGCTTTCTGAGAAGCATGAGAAACTCTATAGGCTGGCCACCAAGAAGCTCAGTGATGTGGAACTTAACCGTGAGGAGCTGTCCACAAAGGTTGATGAAGCAAATCAAACCATTGGAGCACTGAGGTTCGAAAACAATTTCTTGATTGAGAGGACCAAGAAGCTTAAAGTGGAGCTGTTTCAAGTCAGAGCACAACTGGAGAGGACGTCAAGTGCAAAACTGGACGAGATGTTGAGTGCTCAGAAATATTCTTCAGATCGTACTGGATTGAGGTATGAATTCTCTCTCTCTAATACTCCTACTGCTAGTACTACTGTGTTTGTTCCACCTGCTAATAACATTGAAAATGAAGATAAGAATGTTAAAACTGAATTAGCTAGTGAGAACGTAGATAAAGGCAAGTCCATCCTAGGAGCACCCCCTAAGATTGAGACAAGGGAAACTAGAAACCCTAGGACTAAGAAGACTAACTCTCAAAAGGCCAAGCAGAAGAAGCCACATCTCTGTTATCATTGTGGTGTTGCCGGTCACACTCGACCAAATTGCTATAAGTGGCGTGCCACTCAACAGAGCAATGGCACAATAGCATCTGGGAGCCAGAATTAGCTTCAGTCTTCTCTCGCTCCTCTTGGAGACATTCTTAAAGCCCTCATGTTCCTCGAACTTGAACGGTTTAAACTCTTCTTTCTCATCACCGGTTTAAGGGTTGACCAAAAGGAAAGGTTCTTCCAAGGTGTGGAAGGCAAAGGGATCTAAGTTATTTTAGTCACTTCTTCTTCTCTCTCTTGTTTTTGTGTGTTGCATTACTTGTGTGTTTCTTTACTGTTTTGAGTCAGTCTAGTTTTATGCATTGTTTTGCATTACATGTTTTTGTTTGTGTGTTTTCAGTTTTGTGTTTTATTTTTGCTTCTCTGAAAAAAATAAAAAAAAATTGAAAAATTGAAAAATACAAAAACAGTGCGTGTTTGTGTGCATTAGTTCATGTGAACTTTTAAAATGGCCATTGAAACAGAGTTTTCTAAACTTTGTATCACCTGTAGCTTAGATGAGCATTCTTCTGCACAACTAAGCAAGTGAGCTTTGTAGCTCTTTGTTTGTGATGAGTAAGGTTAAGTGATCTCTTCTTCTTAACACTCGTATCACTCTTTTTGACGGGTTGAACTAGAAAATCCAAAGAGAAAGGCATAAATAACCATCTCACCACTGTTACTCGCCAATCATAATATGACATCTGTATGCTTCGGCATAGCAAAAGTGTAATGTCAATGACATCTGTATGCTTCGGCATAGCAAAAGTACAATGTCAAAAGTTTAACATAATTGGGTATTTCTTTTCTTTCTCTTGTATGCCCATGCATGGTATGCTTGTTAAAAGAAAATATGCAAAGATATAAAA
Source organism: Castanopsis chinensis (assembly GCA_032878915.1). Taxonomy (NCBI): domain Eukaryota; kingdom Viridiplantae; phylum Streptophyta; class Magnoliopsida; order Fagales; family Fagaceae; genus Castanopsis; species Castanopsis chinensis. Next base: position 17,746,919 of record JAVQMG010000130.1, read on the forward strand.
AGCAAAAAGATCAAAAATGCTTTAAAATATGGTTACAAGCGTGTTTTCTAGGAGATGTGGGAGTTATAGGATGTACCTCGAAGGTGATAGTCTCCATCAAACAGTTATGATTGTGTGTGAGTTAAAGTGATTTTCTCATATCTCAAATCGTCATAACATTGAGACACTCATGCAATCTTGCGATGTTTTCACACACGACACGCAATACTCTTTGCTATTCTTGATACATGTGCAGGTACAATGTGATTTGGCCATCAAAAGGTTTACATGCGTTAATGTATGCTCACTAAACTGTCTGGACTTGTTTTTGAAATATAAAATTGGTTAGACATGTTTAGTGTGTGTGTGCGTATTTTGAGATACATGTGCATCAAAATTCTTGATGAGAGATGTTTTTGAGAGCTTAATGTATTGCTTGGATCTTTGGTTGAGTTGCATGCATGATTGCATTCATGTCTGTGTTTTTCTTCTTCTAAAAAATTGTTTTTAAAGGCATCTCGACACCTCCTCGATACCTCTCGACACATAGCTGTCTGTCGAGCTTCATAGACTCTTTCTTATCGCAGTCTCGATAGATACCTTAACACCTGCTGGATCGATCGAGAAACTTTCTGTCTTCTCGATAGCTTCTCGATAGCTTCTGGATCGATCGAGGTTCTTTCTTGGTTGATTCTTCCTTCTCGACACATGACCTCGATAGCTTCATCTGTCGATGTGCTTTTTCTCGATAGCTGTCTCGATAGCAGTCTCGACACCTCTCGACACCTGCAGCTGTTGAGAATTACTGAAGGTCTATATATTGGTTCTTCGCGATTTCTATCTCACTTCGCTCGACCTCTCTCGCTCGAAAGCTCTTTTTCTCTCTTCCAAAACACTTCTCTCTCCCTCCAAACCTTTTCCCAAGGCTTTCTCAAGTGTTTGTCTCGATTCTCATCACTTGGTAAGCATCTTATCTCTCATTCTCATGCATTTCATGTTTTCTAAAACCCTAAGTTTTGTGTTTTTGAAAATTTTTGGGATCTTTCAAAATTTTTGAGGTTTTCATGAAATTGTTGAGTTGGTTTTATAGATTTGATCTTCAAAACCACATGCATTGCATCACATTCGCATTCTAATTGTATTTTCGTGCATTTAGATGTGTGCCTATCTATTGTGTGCTGTTAGGTTTGGATTGGGCTGAGCCCATGATGTTGTTATGTTGCATGTCACATGTTCATGCATTTTTCATGCATATGTTCTTTCTTTTCAGTATATTCTATCTATATTGAATTGTTTGGAACTTTTCTGTGTGTCTCTTCTTCTTTTCCCCTCTCTATGGTTGCGTTAGTAGTGTCTATGGCACCTAAACGTAAGTCCATTCCATCCCAGAACCCTCTACGTTCTAAGGGACAGTCTTCCTCAGATTCTACTCCTCTTTCTGTCCGGTTCCGTGATGAGAAAGCCCATAAGGACTTCTCGGAGAACTTCTCTAAACGAGGTGTTCATTCGGAACGCCACGTTCTCCTAGCAAACTTTTCCGACACTGACCTTCCCGATGTCATACACAGTCGGGCTTGGGAGTCACTGTGTAACGTCCCGGTCACATGTCCACTCATGTTGATACAGGAGTTTTACTCCAACATCCACGGGATCGATTCTTCAGTACCTCTTTTCTACTCTTGCGTTCGAGGTACGCGCTTTGCTGTCACCCCAGAGTTAGTCTCTGAGGTTCTTCATGTCCCTAGGGTGGATCATCCTAATTACCCTAGCTGTGAGCGTCTCTGGACTGTGTCCAAAGACGAGATGATCTCGGCATTCTGTGAGCGTCCTTCCTCTTGGGGAGATCATATGTACACACCATGTCGACCTTTTGCTAAAGGTCCTCGCTTCCTTAACATGGTGATGACTTTTGTTTTGCACCCATTTTCTCACTACAACTCTATCACAGAGCCTCGCGCTCGGTTTTTGTTGTCCCTTCTAGAGGATCTCTCTATAGACTTTCCTTCTCATTTTATCTTTTCCATCATAGATGTCTATAGAGATACGGCCACCCGTGATAAGCTCATTTTTCCTTCTGCTATCACGAGGATTCTTAGCCGTTTTTCCATCCCATTCCCTTCGTCCGATCCTTACCATGTCATGTCTGCCATAGACGCCGCTACCGTAAAATGTAGCAAGGCACAGTTTAGATCGAGACAGTCCGACGGTGCCACTCCTTCCTTCCGTCCGACCACCTCCAGATCCGCTCGAGCATCTGTTTCTTCTTCTTCGAGCGACGTCACATTAGGAGACATCATGGCGCAGCTTCAGCGCATGGATGCTCGCCTAAATACACTCTCCACAGAGCTGTATCAGGTGAACGTTCGTGTTGGTCCCATCGCTAGGCGACAGGCGACCATGGGCGGCTTTGCACCAGAGGCTTCTCCTCCACCACCTCATGTGTCGACTGAGACTGAGGCTGATGATGATGGCGATGAAGATGATGCTTCTGACGATGATGATGGTGGAGATGCGAGCTCTTCAGATGAGATGTCTACATGACCTACCCTTTGTCACTCGTGACAAAAAGGGGGAGTAGTTGGTCTAGTTGGTCTGTATGAGAGTAGTCATGCATAGGGGGAGTGTTAGTATAGGACATTTTTGTTAGGGGGAGTGTGGATTAAGGGATGTAGTGAGGTGATCATATGTATTTTTTTCTTTTTCATCTTTTTAGAGATACATTGATCATGTTTTGACATACATTGTATTTATTCTCTTCTTATATATGATGATGTATGTTTTTCTTTCACCTACCTTTACATGTGTTGTTTCTTTTCTGTCTTTATACACATGTTTCTTTACTTGTATGCAATCTATTATTTCTGTTTCACACAAAGATGCCTTGATGTGTTTTGTTTATAAGTGTTTCAGAAATACATGTTGTCAAAGTCTACTTGCCATAAACTCTCTTCTTGCAAAGTTTTTCAAGAGTTTGTGTTAGGATAGATTTTACTGTATGTAACAAGTAAATATGAGTTAAGTGATTTATGACTTCTCTCATATTTTCATTTGTTTGTTGTGGTTTTGTCACGGATTGCCAAAGGGGGAGATTGTTAGGACATATGTAGTTCAAGTTGTTAGCATATGTCGCTAGTTTATGTAATTGGCTTATCCTTAGACAAAACGCACTTTACTTGTAATTGGGTAAATTTAGGATGTGTTTAACACTTCAAGAAACAGTGTTTCAAGATCCAGTGTTGAAGTCATCAAAGTCTGTCCAAGAAACAAGCAAGGAAGTGCAAGATTTTAAAGCTCGACACCTACCTCGACACCTACCTCGACACATGCATCTATCGAGCTTTAAAAAAGCTGTTTTGCCCCGATCCTCGATAGCTTCTCGACAGATCCTCGACACCTCTATCTGTCGAGAATTAAAGAAAACAGATTTTCAGTTCTGTTTCAAGTCCAATCCGTGAATGTGTCTTTGGGACTTCTTTTCTCCTAACCCTAGACATATAAAAGGATTATTTTAAGGGCTGTCAAGATGATGCAAGTTGCACATTCATTCAGAACTTCTTGTTCATGCAATTTGTGATCTGAAAGACAAAGTTCGTGCCCTAGTTCATCTCTGATGATTTGAAGAACTTTGTAGCCAACAACTCTCTCTCTCTCGTTGGTGTTTGAAGTCGTGTACTGGGATCCGCGCATCTGGTTAGTCACGTACTTGGGAGCCGTGCATTGAAAGGAGAAACTGTCACTACAGAACAAGTCCAATTGGGTATTGGGGTAAGAGTTCAACTGTAGGTTGGTAAGGTACTTGGGATTCCTTGCTTGTAACTGCTTGTTGTGATAATAGTGGAGTTTCAGGAGTGGTGACTTTAAATCACCCGGTGGGGTTTTTGCCGTAAAGTTTTCCCCATTCGTGAACAAATTACCGTGTTATTTATTTTCCGGTGCATAATTTAGTTTCGGTGATTTGTTTGTGCTACCACGTGATATTGCATGTTAATTTGATTAATTAGTAACTGGGCTAATTAATTAATCTAAGTTATCATAAGGGGTCAACGCATTTGTGGCTTGACACCAACCATTCTAGATAAAACACTTCCTTGATAGCACCTGCCTTCTTGAGTTTAAGCACCTCTTCCTTAACAGCATTAGCATGCTCCTTAGACAAGCGCCAAGGTGGTTGCCTCCTTGGCACTACTGTCGTATTGACATTCAAGTGATGGCAAATGAAATTTGGGTCAACCCCTAGAGCCTCATAAGCATTCCATGCGAATACGTCAACGTTCTGTTTCAAAAACTTGACCAACCCCTCTTTCTCCTAGAGCGGCAGCTGAATTCCCACCTGAAAGAACTTCTCCACATCATTGTCAATAAGTACCTTCTCTAGCTCCTCACACACATGTTCCTCGACCTCAACCACGTTTGGTATGGCTGAAGACGTTGATTGCTACAAACCTCCCCCAACCGAGGCCGGCGACTCCTGCCTAGTCTGATGTATAATTACAGCCGTTATACATTGTCTTGCCATAGATTGGCTTTCGACGATTTCTTCGATCAATTCCCCAAATGGAAATTTCACCTTAATATGCAGAGTTGAGGAGACCGCACATAGGGCAATGAACCAAGGCCTTGCCATAATAGCCGTGTAAGGAGAATAGGCGTCTACTACAATGAAATCCACATCTACAAATACTGGACCTGACTACACGGGTAGCCAAATTTGCCTTTTCGAAATGACGGCTTTCCCCTCAAAACTTATCAATGGTGAATAGTAAGCTGTATGATCCTCAAGCTTCAAGTTGAGCCCCTTAAATAAGTCAGGGTACATAATGTCCACCCCACTCCCTTAATCAACTATTACTCTTTTCACATCGTAGCCCCCTATCCTAAACATGATAACCAATGCGTCGTCATGTGGCTGGATAGTTTCAACTTTATCTTCTTCAGAAAAACCGAAAATGGGTGGAGGGTTCCCTTTGATCCTCTTCGGCTCGGAGCTAGATTCCTCGGCAAGGAGTCGCGATACTGACACCACTCTGGTAGGGCAAGAACCAGTTCTACCTGGAGCAGTGAAAATAATGTTTATTGTGCCCAAAGGTGGCCTTAAAGTATTGCTACCCTGATTTACTGAACCAGCATGATCTCCCTGCCCATTAGGCCGATTCAGAAACTATCTTAGCTTTCCCTCCTTAATCAACTGATCCAAATGATTCCATAGGGTCCTACAATTTTCTGTGGTATGACCCTTTTCCTGATGATAGTTACAGTGGAAGTTCTGATTACGTGTCATAGGGTCCCCTGCCATCTTATTAGGCCACCTAAAGTATGGCTCAGGACGAATCTTCTCTAACACCTGCTGCACAGGTTCACGAAACACAGCATTCACTGTTTGGGAAGGAGTTGAACTAGATTGTTTGGAAAAATCCCTCTGAGACCATTTGTTATTGTACCTTTCCGACCTGAAATCCCTCCTCTCTTGGGGGATAACCTTCACCTTCATCTTCACCTTCCCTTTACTTTACTGCTGACCCTCTTCACCTCGTTTATATTCATCAATACGATCCATAAGCCGATGTACACTTTTTACAAGCTTCTTGGTCAGAGATTTTCTTAAGTCGAGCTCAGTTGGAAGGCCGACCTTGAAAGTATTAATTTCCACCTCATTAAAATCACCATCAATCTCATTAAACATCTCCTAGTATCTATCTGAGTATGTTTTCAGGGTCTCTCACTCTCTCATGGCCATGGACAATAACGAATCCAGAGGCCGAGGTACTCTACTGCAGGTAACAAAACGAGACCTAAATGCCATAGTGAGCTCCATGTAGGAATCAATAGAATTTACCTTCAGGCCATTAAACCACCTCATTGCAACAGGCCCCAAGCTAGAGGGGAAAACTTTGCACATTAAAGTTTCATTTTTAGAATAGACCACCATTCGCTGATTAAAATGGCTCACGTGCTCTACGGGGTTTGTTCGGCCATTGTAAATGGTGAAATTTGGTTGGGTGAAGCGGTGAGGAAGATTTCCTTTCTTGATCTTGTGCGTGAAAGGTGATTTGGAAAGTTAGTGCAACGCCTTCCTTATGGCATCGTTACCCAAGCCTCTAGAAGAAGACTTCTTGCTCGTCCTATCGTGAAGATTTCCCGCCTCATACGAGAAAGATTCATTAGGAGGGGTTCTTGACTTGGGCCTATAATTGCTACCTTGGGAGTCATCAGAAGAAGGATCAGAAATAAAGGGTGTTCATTTTCATCTCGCACGACGCAGCTTCCTCTTTAGATGATCAATTTCCCTCTGCATGGCCTTAGCATCATCTTCGTGAAGGATTCTACTTCCACCCCATGAATGACTCCTAATAGAGTGCCATATATGCACGCTATCCTCTCAATCTATTTCCCGCTCCAAATGTTGGAAATGATCTTCATGTTGGAACCCCAAAGATTCTGCATGGTATGGACCTGAATCTTCCATCACGTTACTCGTCCTAGAATATAAGATCCCCACAGACAGCGCCAATTGTCAAGACACAAATTGCACCTGGACCCAATAATATGAAGGGATCTAGTCCAAAGAGCCCGAAACAATAAATTTATAGAGAATGGGCTTCCAATCTAGGTCTATGGATTTTGGGTAATATGAATATTAAGATCAACCACAAGACGCATGCCGATCACGTTTATGTAACTGAAGGCCTTTTATAAATAAGTGTCGAGGACAATAACTGTGTGTTTCCTACAATTGTGTGTTGTCCCTCCCCCTTTTCTCTTCATTCGCCTTTTATATCACCTTCTTCCTTCTCCTCCTTCTTCCACGTGTGGATCAGAGGCTTCATCTAGATTCTTGTCCCATCAACTTTTTCCCCAAAGTCCTTGGCGGTAGCTATAAGGCTGAATTCTAATACTCAGGCGTCATTTCCCCATTAATGCAGCTAGAGGAGTAGTTGCATAGTCTTCAATGCGGTGGTAGCAGCTTTACTCTAGATATTTCGTGTCCTCTCTTCTTATCTTTTACCTTCACTTCTTTTACCTTTGCACTCAACATTTGCACTAGTAAGGCCTTTGAACTGCCAGATCAACCTTCTCCACCTCGACTACTAGTAGCTGAGGACATTCCCCTCCTCGAACGTCATGCCTTAAAATTTTTTAACTAGACATGATCTCTTCCTTCTTCTACACTGTTTCATGGATGGGCCTTCCTATATTGTAACACTTCCAGGTTGAGTTTTCAACCTTACAAAGCATCCTTAGGTCAACCCAACATATATCATGAGCCCATTGACCCTACATTATTCATTCAAACTTCATCTTCCTTGCTCAGCCGATAGCCACATAGAAGTTTCCGGCTTCGAAGTTACTCATGATCCCTATGGCAACAAATCAAGGTTTGATGACTCAAGCACAGCAATTATGTTTTTAACTCCGTTCTTAATCTTTCACTATGTTATTGCTTGTGTCATCTTCAGGACCCAATTCAGATATTGTACAAAAAGAGATTGAGAAATTGGTAAAGGGGAATGGGATAAGAGAAAACTAACTAAAAAAATGAAAAACATTTAAAAAAAACCCAAGAATGAAAAAGATTTGATTTTTCAAAATAGTTGATTGAGATGGTTAAAGGCTATTATGTCAATGAGTTCGGTTAATGGGTGTTCTTAAGACATTTATTTATAGATCATTTTAGGAGAGCTTTAATACCACTTCATGAAAAAAAAAAAACTTTATAATTTTTTAAAAATAGTTAGTAAATCAATGCCTTTAGGGCATCGGTTAACTTTTCCTAATATAAATTAACAAAGAATTAGAGAATTTGATTAAGGGAATTCCTCTGAAAGAACAACCACCATTGGATGAATTTGAAGATGTAGAGAATGATGGAGTAGAAGAAAATAAACCATTGAGTCTATGCACAAGAGCTAGGCCAAAATTGCCAAATACCACTGTTTTTTGCAATCTACCACTGTTTCAAAAATATGTAACAATTTACCACTTTTTAAGTATTAGAGTTCCTCTTAAGTTTTGCCACCTGGAGGTGGCTGAGTTGAAATTTTTTAATTAAAAATGCTACCTTGAACTCGAGCTTGAGGAGCTCGAGTTATATGTTCACAATACTCGAGTTCCTTAAACTTGAGTACCGTCTAAGTATATACTCAAGTCCTTTAAACTCAAGTATTATGTAAGTACATACAACATAAGTTATAAGAAGAAATTGTAATATTAAGTTGGGAAATTAGTTATAAGAAGAAGAGTTAAAAGATATGATATTTTGATTGTTAAATAATGGAGTTTCTAATTCACCTTAATAGAGTAGATGTTAATATAAATATATGAAAAATAAGAAAGAAAAATGATAATGGCATTGTGTCTAATGTGGCTCAATTAGAGCGAAGCAACAACTAGTCCATAATATGTTAAATTAAATTAAAAAAATTATCTTACTAGTCTATATATATATATATATATATATAATTTTTAATATTGCGAAAAACTTTTGTTACACATGTTTTAAAAAATCAAATCTAGAAGTTGATTTATAATTTCGTCTTTTACTACACATGCAATATACATAAGGAACATAAACATAAGTATGCACATATGTTTATGTATATGTACATTTTTGCACCATTCATCATTTCTAAAACCATTTCCATCGTCTCCATAAAATATTTCACGCAAAATCCAACCCCATCAATTGTCGTTCTGAGTTTAGGTGCTTTGCCTCTCTCTCTCTCTCTCTCTCTCTCTCTCTCTCTCTCACACACACACACACACACACACACACACACATATATATATATATACACACACGTTTTTCTTTTTTTGTTCAAATTAACTTCAGCCTATAAGTAGGAACCCACCAAATTAAAGGAAGTGAGGTATAAGAAACAAAATTTAATTATCATTATTTATATGTTTATAAATATGTTAATTTTGTTTTTGTTTTCCTTATAATATCTCTTAGATTTATATGTCTACAACCATTTTTAGAATTTTTTTTGTGTGAAAAATATTGATTTTAGCTTAATGATTAACATTTTAAAATACATAGTAAACATTTTCTTTTTGGATAATATAACTAAAACGATGGAGTTCAAATTTGATGGTTATCGTGCTATTGTCCATCTCTCTTCTAATTCATGTTAGAAAATAAAGGAGTATACAATGAAAGAAAAAAGTGATTCAGTAAAAAAAAAAAAAAAAAAAAAAAAACAAAACGAAGAAGCCAAATTTGTAAATTCTTCGTACTTTCGTACAATACACTTATGACTGATTGCATTTAACCTCCTAGGGTAATAATTTTGCTCAATGCAGGCTGCTTTTAGATAAATTGCAGTGAAACTGTACATACTATTAAATTCCCTTTCTCAAAGAGCTTGAATTTAAGATGATGAACCTCTTTGTTGACCCCGGGGCAAGTAATATAGAAAAATAATTTATCTAAATTAATTATTAAAAATAATAGGAGATTTAGCTTCTTTTAAGGATTTTGATTAACTCGTGCTTTAGAAATTAAAGACATTTGAATTTTGTTTAAGGGCCTCGCATTCGTTTGTAGAAAGGGTTGTTTACTCAAATTTAAATACTCAAAGTCAAAAGGTTTGGAACTCATGTCATTATGGGCCATAAATTGTCTTTTTACTGTTGGTTATGAGTATTATTTAGTTTTGTTGGTTATGTGTCCGATTTCTAAACTTTAACTCTTGTTATAATACATGAATATGAAGATTTTGGAGTATGTAAACATAACAATAAACAGATAATATAAAATATCAAGGATATTCGTTATAAGAACATTTAGTTCTGATCTAATGATTTGAGGCCAAGAAGTCACGCTTTTAAGTGGAGTAGAGACATTTTGCTATGATATAAGCATTGTTCAAGATGTAATGTACAATTATGATTTTCAATTCAAACGATTTTTCCAAATTCACTGCTAGATAAAATTATATCAGATTTTAATTAAGGTACAAATTATGTCATCTTATGTAGGAAGTTTATGTGATATGTTTCAATGATTTCAAGATTTATTCATTACAATAACGAGTATATGCAAGTTTATCTGTGAATGAATATCCATGTGAAAAACATGAATACATTCACATACACAAACACAAACATAAACATCACTCTCCACAAATGTGTGGACCAAAAGGAGTATTGACAATTTCTAAAATCGAAGGATTTAATCTCTCTTTTTTTTTACAAAATTAAGATATGAGTTATAAATATCTAATTCTTTAATATAAGGAAAGTAAAATATCAAAATAAGAAGTAATAATAATAAAAGAATTGTCCGTTATTGATTAACTTTAACTCAAACTGCATGTATAAATTATAAATAAAAGATTCTCAAAAAAAGAACTTATAAATAAAAAATAATGATAACAATAAGAGAAATAAAAAATAAAAAAATACTTATAAAAAATTACCTCTTCTTTTACACCATTCATCTTTTAAAAATCTCCATCATCTCCACAAAAGATTTGAACCAAAACCCAACTCCATCAATTATTAATCAGTATTGTTCGTTGAATGATACTCTAGTGAAAGAACTTGTAACAATTAAATAAATACATACATAAATGTAAAATTCTAAAGACTCTCTCTCTAAATAAAACTGAATTTCTTATTGATGGTCAGATGAGAATAGAGAGTACAAAAGAATGATTAAATACAAAACCACTATTGCTATTTATACACCAAACAAACAACATAACTAATCTTGCAACTAATTCCCTAATTTGATGGAAGAAGACGGTTATGCAAACTAATTTCAACTAATGAGACACGTACTAATAACAGTAACCACCACTAATGATACACGTGCTAATAACAGTAACCAATTTCCAGCTGGCATGTACAACTGTCTTCATTGCTCCAGCCTAATGCATAAAATCTTGATGATAAGGCATTGCTTCTATAGTCTCTAACACCTCAGCTCTTGCCATCATAGTCTTGATGATGCTCACTTGGTCAGCATGTTCCTGCATTCTGACTGCTACACTACTACTCCTTAATTCAAGCATATTGCCCTGTTGTGCCTTTGTTGCTTGTGCTCTGTGCTCAATATTTTTAATATTCCCCCTCAAAAGCAAAGCTCTTGCAGATTGAGAGTCCGATGCCTCCTCTGGATATTGAATACAATGAGCAAAAATATTAATTGATCCTAGTCTTCTCAGCAGCCTTAAGTAACTCTCTACACCAAGTGCCTTGGTAAATATATCAGCTAACTGATTTTGAGAGGAAACATAAAAGGTTTTGATGGTGCCATCCAGAATTTTATTCCTAATTATATGGCAATCTGCCTCAATGTGCTTGGATCTTTCATGAAAAATAGGATTGGCTGAGATGTGTAGTGCAGCCTAGTTATCACAGTACATCAGTGCTGGTTTTGTCATGTGAAATATGTAAATCCCTTAAGAGGTACAATATCCAAGTTAACTCACACAAAGTGGTTGCCATGGACCTATACTCTGTCTCTGCAGAAGATCTTGACACAACATTCTGCTTCTTGGACCTCCAAGATACCAAAGTATTGCCTAGGAAAACACAAAAACCTGTAAGGGATTTTCTGGTATCAGGACACCTTGCCCAGTCTGCATCACAGTAAGCCTTGAGATGTAAATTTGACTTTGCAGGATAGAAGACCCCTTGTCCTGGTGTACCCTTTACACACTGTAAAATCCTTGTGACTGCCTTCATATGAGGCACCCTAGGTTGAGATAAAAATTGGCTGAGCCTATTCACAGCATAGGTGATATCAGGCCTACTCAAGGTTAAGTACATTAGCTTGCCTATTAGTCTTCTATACTATCCAGCATCTTGAAGTATCTCTCCTTCTCCTTTGGATAATTTTAATTGTTGTTCCATGGGTGTTTTGGCAGGTTTGCAGCCAATCATACCAGCCTCTTTAAAAATTTCAAGAGCATATTTCCTTTGGTTCAAGCTGATGCCCTTTTCACTCCTAGCAATCTCCAAACCTAAAAAGAACTTAAGTGAACCAAGATCTTTAATCCTAAACTTCTTATCTAATAATGACTTCAGGGCAGCAACACAAGTGGGATTGTTCCTTGTGATGATCATATCATCTACATAGACAAGTAGGGCAGTAAATAAGGACCCATCTATATGCACAAATAGTGAATGATCAACTTGAGATTGATGAAAACCAAGCTGCAAGATGGTGGCTGACAGTTTGGCATTCCATTGCCTAGAGGCCTGTTTCAAACCATAGAGGGATTTGACCAATTTACAAACTAAAGGAGCAGATGAGGCTGAATTAGAAGTAGAAGAAGAGGACATGGACTCCCCCTTACTGTGATAACCAGGTGGAAGACTCATGTATACTTCCTCTTCAAGATCCCCATGTAAGAAGGCATTATTAATGTCTAACTAATGCAATAGCCAGCCCTTGGTAGAAGCAAGAGCAAGAAGCACTCTAATAGAAACAGAAACAGTTTTTGCCACAGGAGAAAAGGTTTCTAGAAAATCAAGACCCTCCCTCTGTGTAAAACCCTTTGCCATCAACCAGGCTTTGAATCTGTCAACGATACCATCAAAATTGAGTTTGATCCTATAAACCCACTTGCAACCTATAGGACTTTTACCAGGAAGCAGTGGGGTGAGAACCCAAGTCTGAGTCTTTTCAAGAGCCTCAATTTCTTTATCCATGGCTACTCTCCAAGCTGGATCTTGGACTGCTTGAAAGAAAGTAGCAGGTTCTTGATGACAAGCACTAATAGTCATCAAATAGGACTGATAAGAAGGATCCAAATGAGAGCATGTCAAGGAATCTGCAATATCATAAGGTGTGCCTGGAAGATGAGCAGCAACAGCTGTGTTGCAAGCATAGTCCTGTAAATAACCAGGTGTCTTGTGAACCCTGGTTGACTTTCTGACTTGTGGAGCAACTTCCACGGATGATATAGAGCTAGGAACAATGCAAGGATCTGAATTAGATGGAGAAGGAACATGATTTGCAGATTCAGGAAGTGAGGAAGGAGGTGGAGGAAGAGGTGAAGCATAAGAATCTGGACAGGAATTTTGAACCTCAGTAATACTAATGGGAGTGACAAAGGTATTTGTACAAGCTTGATCAGTAGAGTGAGCTTCAACCTCATTAACAACAAAAGGATCAAAAAAGTCACAGCTGTTTGAAGCAAAGGGAAAAATGTGTTCATGAAATATTACATCTCTGGAAATGAAAATTGTATTATTAGACAAATCAAAAAGCTTATACCCTTTAATGCCAAAAGGGTAACCCAAAAACACACATTTTCTGGCCCTGGCATCAAACTTTGACCTGGAATGAGAAAGGGTTGAGGCATAGCATAAGCAGCCAAAGGTTCTCATATGAGAATAAGATGGAGCATAACCAAAAAAGACTTCAAAAGGGGTTTTATGTGATAAAACAAAAGAAGGAATTCTATTGATTAAGTACACAGTAGTAAGAACACAGTGACCCCATAAATGCATAGGTAAGTTTGATTGAAACTTGAGAGCCCTTGCCCCACTCAATATGTGTTGATGTTTCCTTTCTACGATACCATTTTGTTGGGGGGTCTCAACACAGCTAAGTTGATGTAAAATGCCCTTTTGAGCAAAAAAATCTTTCGTTATAAATTCTGTTCCATTTTCTGATCTAATGGTTTTTATTTTCCTTGAAAATTGAGTGTCAACCATTGTACGAAATTGTTATAAGGTGCCTTGAGTTTGTGACTTATGCTGAAGCAAGTATAGCCAAGTGCATCTTAAATAATCATCTACAATAGTCAAGAAAAATCTACAACCATGCATAGTTGGAACAGAAAAAGGACCCCATAAATCAGAGTGGATCAAATCAAAACAATTTTCAGAAATATGAGTATTGTTATTGAATGGTAACCTCTTTTGTTTGGCTAAAGGACAAATATCACAATGGAAATTCTCTAAAGAATGAAAAAGAGGTACATGATCATTATTCAATTGAGTCAGCTTCTCATTTGACAAGTGACCTAGTCTAGAATGCCATACATGTGTCTAACCTTATTAGCTGTACCACTATTGGAAATAATTAATGCAAAAACTAAAGGTTGCAATATTATGTGGAATTTTTACATATATTTTTAGCCAGAAATTATTTACATTTATTATTCAAATCCTCGAATCTTCCATCTTTCTTAAGCATATACATATTGAGATCCTGAATTTTTCATTGAGACTCCTATAATTTTATTAATTTTTAATTAATATATTATTTGTTTCAAGTAAAGTAATACCAATTTATTAATTAACTAATAATTTTATGACACATATAAAGAAATATCATTGCAATGATATTTCTTTATATGTGTCATAAAATTGTATTGTAAGACAAAATTTAGAGTATACAGCGGAAACAAAACAAACATAAATCTACCTTCAGCCATAGTTGTTTAAGTGTTTAGAGGAAAAGAAAACTCATTATACGATAGTGTATACATAAAAGGTGTCTTGTAGTCTATGTCATTTATCTCACATATTTCCTTTTGATGGAGACAGGCTATATATATAGGTTAAACTAGAGACCCTTTTAAATGAAGAGTGTATCCATAGCCTCCTTTCATCAAGGAGTTTAAAACTTGTAATTCCAAGGTATTTATTAACCAAATGGGTAATACCAATTGAGAGTCACTTAGAAATTGTTATTCACCATAACATCTTTCACAAATAAAATCCTTAAGACATGAGCTTTCATTTATCATTTAAATGTGGGCCACATAGAGTTTTTTTAAAATCTTACATGTATCACATGAGCCATGAAAATATTAAATTTATGCTAAAATAAAGTTTGATCTCCTAAAGTTTACATTACTTTGGCAAAACAGTTCATCACAAGTTTTTTTGGTCAATTTCTTTGATCACATTTTTTCCATAACCTCTCGTTTTTGGCATAAATTTTGACCTAAATAAATTTTTATTTATTTATTTTAAGGAAAAGTGACTTTATCCATTTTGCCACGGCTCTATTTCCCATCATTTAGCTCAAGGTTCTTAACGCTTGGATTTTCTATGGATCGGAAAGAAGATTTTCAAAGATCAAATTGTAAGATTGAGCGGAGGATGTATATTGTATGGTTTTATGAAATATGAAAATTGATTATAAATAGTATAATATATGTTAATATATCACATCCAAAGCATAATTAAAGGATTACATTTTTAGCAGAAATGGAGATGTTGCTCTTGCTCAAGTGGTAGAGCCTTCATTTTAAACCAAGAAAACAACATAACTAAAATCAAAAGTATAAAGCAATATTAATTAAATTCGAAAAGGTTATAAAAAGGGGGAATAATGTGACATTCAGGCTAACTTTTTGAAGGGCTGAGAAATGCGCGGTAGGCCCTTTAAGTTCAAGCTGAGCATCGGTTTTGGGCTTGATAGTATATCAAGCCGAGAGCACTCCTAAATATATGCTATCAAGCCGAGGGCACTCTTAAATACCTGTATATCTATTTGTGTAGTTGGTCTATTTAGGCCCCATAATATGACCACAATTTATGTTGTATCGTCGGGCGACTTTAATCCTAGTGTTTTCATAGTCCCAGTCATAATATATCGTTCAGTAACTTTTAGTCTTCAACATCATATTTATTATTCATAAATTAGAGTACTATTACTTTATTTTATAGTTCTAATTGACTATTATTACTTTAATACTTTTTTTTTTGGGGTAAGTTACCTATTACCATTACCATTTTGCATGAAAGACTGTGATTTTCATGGAGAAAAAAAATACTCTTTTAAACTCATGAAATTTTTGAGAATTGTATTGGAGAGTGAATTGTGAAATGTACTGACGATATTTTGACTACTTTAAACTTTAAAGTATCTTTTTTTTTAGAATCAAACTTTAAAGTATCTTGTTTGCTAAAATGTCTTTATATTGTTAAATGGGTTTTTTTATAGTTTTGTCCATAATAAACTAGGCCTATCTCTATGTCCGTTTGGATACAGCTGAAAACTGAAACTGAAAAATATTGTAGTAAAATAATTTTTTAATGTGTAAAAAACATTGTTTATTGGCCTAAAATCACTGTTCATGGCCAATGAACATTGACAAGTGTGCGTCCAGCCAAAAAAAAAAAAGGGCTGAAACGCAGATGCTGGGCGTTTCAGCCCAATCCAAACCCACTCTCTATCTCTAAGCTCCACGTTTCATTTTGTTTAGTTAATGCAAGATATTTTTAATTAGAGCCAGGTTTTATTTTGTGTGGCCCTCTTGTGTATTTTGTTGTTCTTGTTCTTGGCTTTATGTTTTTTTGGTGGCAATAAAGATTTAATATTTAGCAAAAAGGAAAAAGGACACAACACCTTGAGATATTCTCCAATCTCGAGAGTTCTTGCAACATTTTGGTTTGTGATGAGTGTATGAGAATCCAAGGGCGCATTATGTTTAACTATTTACTCATAAAATCGGCACGTAAAATCTGTGAATATGGACTTGGTCTTGATTTCCCTATTATTCAATTGTGATCTCTTCCCTATATTTAAGTTTATATGCTAACAACCTTAGCTATATATAGTAGCCGTTAAAAAGTGTAAAGCAAATTATCATTAGCTCTTCTTATATATATAAGACCATAGCCAAAACCTACTTTCTTTGTATATATCCACTCACCATGCATGCAACATAGGAAATCTTTCCAAAGTGAAGTTTACACTGAAGTTAATGTACCATTTTCATGGGAGGCCAAACCTGGGGTTTTCAAAGTCACAAATAATCAAGCTTCTAGAATATCTATTACTTGGCATTTTACAATATCAAAGCTCCTCCTCCTCGTCCTCTCAGCATTCAGTAAGTACGTAGTATTGGTTCTTTGATACTCATTAAGCGAACCCTTATTTTAATACCTTTTATATCATAAAATTCTATGGTTTCAATATAGTTTTTTTTTTTTGAGAGAATGGTTTCTGAAAGTTCACTTGGTGTGTAAAACACTAGTGAATGTTTAGACCCCCAATTTCAATAATACAAACACAAGCTTATATTCAAATAATGTATGTGCGGAACGGTAAATATAAGCTATACCTAAACAATCAAACTACTCTAAGCCATAATTTAATCACAACACAGCAGTAATTAAAAGCAAAGAGTAAGGGTTAGAAAGATGCAAACAAAAAATAACACCGACACTTATTATCAAGGAGGAAATTGAAGAACTCAGCAAAAAACCTAAGCCCTCCATGAATAGCAATAGACCCTCCAAACCTAATCTAACCGATATACCTAAGCCCTCCATGCTTCTTGTTCCAACAGGGGTTAAGTCTAACCTTATCTTCTCTAACTAACCGGATCCCATAATAAGCCCATTGCATCAACCAAATGAATTGGTCCTCTTTGAACTGCTTCCCAAGCACCAAATAATCTTCTCACTGATATGAATGTGGTGAGGTAAGGATTTGACTAAAAATCCTCTCAAGGGTATGTCAATGGAGATGGTGAGAGTAGAGGAATTTGAAGAGTCAAATGTATAAGATTGTGGATGAATCAATCTTGTTGTTCTCTGGAGTTTCTCTCTCAAAATTCTCTTTGAAAGTTCTCTACATTTCGTGGATATAAGGGTATTTATAGTAGGGTATATGAGAAATGTGAAAAGTTATTTTTCTACAAAATAGGGGGTTCTGACGACTCACTCTCGCGTCTGGGACAAGTCGCGAGTTTCAGTCACGAAATAATTGATTGGCCAGACTGTCCTTTTTTTTTTTGTCCTATAATGTTCCAGCTGTCATAACCCTTTATTTATACGCATTTCGCGACACATTTTCTACAAGCCCGATTGAACCAAGCCCGACTTCCTTGTAGGCTTAATTCATGTATTATATTTTATTTTATTTTTTTAAGCATGGCCCAAGCCCATGCGATTTATTGGAAAAAATTGAGGAAGTGTGGTTTGGAGGGTATGGGTCGGTTCCTTTCGGACCTTTTGCATGAGCCTAGCCCATGCGTGCTACCAAGTGGGCAAGGAACATTGATAGCACCTCAGGCTCGTGGAGGAGGTCTTATATCCAAAATTTGCACCCCAAAACAGCTTTTATGCTCTGGGTGACTGTGACTCAAAGTTTCTGCCCAAACCCTTTTTTTTTTTTCCTTTAAACATAGTTGGCTCCCATTGGCCAACTCAATCTGCTAGCCCTCACTTAGGTGAGCCTCCCAATGGTTTGAAAATTCTGACCAAAGGCAACCAATTAAAGAAAACCCACTTTATTTTCAAAATCATGCTAAAAGTATACCAAACTTTTCCCTAAACAAAAGAAACCCAAGCCAAACACCAAAATAGTATCATAGGGGATAAAAACCTCTTCCACTACTCAAAAACCAGTTAAGAGCAACACCCCAAACTCTATATAAAACTCTCTCTTTAGCTCGTAAAAAAACCAACCACGTTCTACCTAGAGACCTGAAAATTCAAAGCAAATACCCATTCATCCAGTCAACAATCTCACAATTCTGAACCTTAGGGGTGGAAATATGGGTACAGGGGAACCTTCTCTCTCTTCCGTACAACCTCTCTCAATTTCCTCTTCTCGGTGATTGCAGGTCAAAATTTCAGACCTATTGAACCACGTTTTCCCCATAGAGTTGAAACTTGAGAGCAAAAACCTACTAAGCCAGGAAACGTTCTCACAATTCTGAACCTTAGAGGTGGAAATATGGGTACATAGAAACCTTCTCTCTCTTCCTCACAACCTCTCTCAATTTCCTCTTCTCGGTGACTGTGGGTCAAAGTTTTAGACCTATTATGTTTTTATGCTTTTTATGCACTTTTGTTTCTAGCATGTTGATTCTCTCTTGTCAAAGCACAATTAGCCTTTGTTTTCTATACATTGTGAATTTTGGGCTTGATTCTCTATAAATAAACACTTCTAAAGAACCCAAGGAGAGATTTGGGTCGTTTTCGCATTTTCGGCCTTTGTCGCAAAATGTCCCTGACATTTTGGCGACTCCGCTGGGGAGTCAAGCAGCTGAAACAAGAGAAATCATGTATCCAAATACGTGAAACCAACAAAAAGATGATGTTTCTCACACCAACTTGTCGTTCCAAGAGAAACCACAGGTTGTGTTGCCGTGCAAGAGGAGCATTGTAAAGTTGAGCTTAAAAATGTTCTATCCTTAGCTTATTGAGTTACTGGAGATGATCCAAAGCCTGTGACGAAATCGCTGCATCCTCGAGAAGCCATCCAAGAAGTGAATGATGGAGGGAGAATCAACTTTCTTATCAAAGGGAAAATTTTCTTCCACTCATCTATATTATTATTTTTTTTTAGCTATCATTCTTATGGATGAATCATCCTATATCTCTTGCTTTACATGATGTTTGTGAAAAATTTTGTTGTATCTTGAAAATGCAAAAATGGTGAGCCACAAGTCCAATCGTGAAGGTAATGACAGCTCCGACCAATAATCAACAATGTGAAGCTCTCAACGTCAATTTCAAACCAAGAACCCCAACAACAATGGCTAAAAGCTCATCCTCAACATCTTCTTAACACGTGTCCTTTATTGTTGAGTTGTATTGTTGCTGAGTTAACGCCAAGCATATGGAGGTTGTTGCGGGTGATTGACTCGTTTTAGGATGAGTATAGTTGACGATGTGTGCAACCATTCGAAGCTAAATATATTTTGCATCACTGCTAAATAAAGTCTTCGTCAAATTTCTAAAGGTCATAACTAAATAGCCCACTGCAAGGCGCTAGATTTTTCATACACCAAGCCTTAAGGTAGTGACATACCATACATCAAGGTGTATTGTTGCTGAGTTAGTGCTGAGCATATGGGGGCTGCCACAGCTAAAGGCTATAGCTAAATGGACCACCGCAAGGCGCTAGACGTTCCATGCACCAAGCCTTAAGCTAAATATTTTTGGCATCATTGCTAAATGAAGTCTTCACCAAATAGCTAAAGGCCATAGCCAAATGGCCCACCGCAAGGCGCTAGACGTTCCATGCACCAAGCCTTGAGGTTGCGACATACCATACATCAAGTATTTAAGAAGCGACATTTCATAAGCTAAGTTTTGAAGTCATACGAGCGATATACTATCATTAAAGCACACTTAAGCTAAGACTCTCAAGCAAACTCTCTTCGCTAATTCATTTTTTTATACAGATCGTTTAAACCATTTTAATATTTCAAATTTTTAATCAAAATATTTTCTATAAGTCATTTATGCTACTTCGCTTGGCCATGACTATCATTTACTAATATATATCAAATTTGCACTTAGGGTGAAACAAAAACCTTCTTGGATCACCCAATGACAAAGGAAATCCGAACTCAATTCCCTCTCACTGAAGCCGCGACATGCTCATGCACGCTATGCTATGACGAGCTCACGCATCCAAAATCATGGTCAATCTATGCATGCCAAGCCATGGCATATTCATATGTCTCAAGTCGTAACAAGCGCATGCATTCCAAGCGATGCCAACGCTTTAATCATTCTTAAATTCAATATTATGCTTGAAGAGGGAAGCACCAATGTTGCCATCCTCAAGAAAATTTTTCTTATCACTCAACTCTTGCAAGGAGAATTCCTAAGTAGCCTAATGGTAGGAGGCTCGGCACACACCTTTGAAGAATGTTTTGCTAGACCTCGCTTTAGATATTGATGTCCAAAAGCTCAAAGCTTGAAAATGGAAAAATGGTGAGCCATAAGTTCGACTGCGAAGGGAAGGAAGGCTTCGTCCAATAATCAACAAAATGAAGTTCTAAACTTCCATTTCAACCCAAGAACCCCACAAGCGCAGAGCATATGAGAGCCGTCATTGGTGATTGACTCATTTTGGGGCCAATATAAATGCTGCTATGTGCATCCCTCACAGCTGAATATTTTTTGGCATCACCACAAAATGAAGTCTTCACCAAATAGCTAAAGGCTATAGCTAAATGGCCCACCGCAAGTCGCAAGATATTTCATATACCAAGCCATGAGGTAGCGACGTTTCAATCGTCAAGTCTTGAAGTCATACGAGCTATAAACAACCGCCAAAGCACGCATAAGCTAAGACTCTTAAGCATTATCTTTGCTAATTAATTATTTTATATATAGTTTAAACCATTTCAATACTCTAGACTTATTGCCAAAATATTTTCTACAAGTCATTTGTATTAATGTTTAGCCATGACCATCATTTACTAATATGAATGATAATTACACAAGGGGACGAACGAAAACCTTCTCGGAGCATCCAACAAAGAAGGAAAGTCGGACTTGATTCCCTCTCACCAAAGCGGTGACAGGCTCATGCATTCTAAGCCATGAAAAAGCTCACACATTCGAAATCATGGTCGATCCGCACACACCTAGCCATAGCATGTTCATATATTTTACAAGTAATGACAAGCGCATGCATTCTAAGCCATGAAAAGCTCACACATCCAAAATCATGGTCGATCCACACACGCCTAGCCATAGCCTTTTATACACGGGGGCTTGATCTCATTGGAACTATCCATGCACCCTTGAATGAGTACATTCGGGTCTTTGCCGCCACTAAATAGTTCACTAAGTGGACGGAAGCAATCTGACTCAAGAAAAGCGATGAGAATGGTTGTAGTCAAACTCATCAAGAAGCATATCATTTGTTGCTTTGACGTCTCGTTCATAAGCGACAACAATATATCTTGCTTATACCAATTTTCGAAGGCAAGCCCTATGAAATACTAGGAAGCCGATGAGCTATCATGTTGAGATCCCTACATGCAAAGGTGTAATGCCTTCAAATAAGGTAGGGAAAGCCAACGCTTTCTTCTAATGAGAAACCTTGCGAGGCGACAAGAAAACCAAAAAATTACTCTTACGGTAGAGCTTCTACATGCGAGGGTAAAAAGTACTCTCAATAAGGTAGGGAAAGCCAAAACTTTCTCCTAATGCAAAACCTTGCGAAGCGGCAAGAAAGCCAACAAATTACTCTTATAACAAAACCTCTACATGTGAGGGTAAAAAAAAAAAAAAAAATACTCTCAATAAGGTAGAGAAAGCCAAAGCTAACGAGATGTTTCATTGTGGGAAGACCCCTGCTTGCGAGGATGCAACACTCTTAACAAGGTAGGGAAAACCACCATTATCTTAATGGCAAGCCTTACAAAATAGTAAGGAAGCAAACATAATATCTTATACTTCAAGCGTGATGATCCATTACATGGTGGACATAATCATCCCTAAAACATTATGGGAAAATCGACGCATAATCACTATCTCATTGCCACATGGTAATTTGCTATACGCGAGGATAAAATCCTTCCTCAAGAAATTAGCAAGCCTATGCATTGTATGTGAGAACGCGATTGCCCCATGAAATGGTGACGAGCAAATGCACCATGAGCCATAATGCGCGAAAATGCAGCCCATATGTGGGGGCTTCTTGAAACTAAAGGGATAGCAACCTATGACATGTTGAGAATAAGTCGACTACCAAGCGGCGAGCCAAGCTTTAATATATATTAGCTGATGTATGCGAAATCAAATCTGTCCGTCAATAGAGCGTTGAAAAATGGTGCACAAACAGCGAGGCGTGCATCTAACCAAAACCTGTTTGCAAAGCCATGATAACCAAAAAACATGTCTACTAACTTGTCCTTACAAAGGCAAAGCCATATTCACAAGCTATCCAATCAAGCAAAAGTAATCTTCAAGAGACTAAGTGCGCATAATTTATCAAAATTTTGCTGTTCAATCATAAGGTGCACATGACCTTTCCAAGCAAGATTTCCGCAGCATTCTTAAATGCTCATTGTCATACAAGGGCTGTTTTCGCAGCAAAACATGCTCATAACCAATCGAAGATAGGTACAAGCTCATTGCCAAGGTACAAAATACAAACTATTCACATCCTTGAGCATAAGTTCAAAGTTTCCATAAATACAAGTAAAGGAAAGCTGCTTTATACATAAGTGGGTTGTCCACAAAAGTGAAATACAAGAGAATGTGTTTCGAAAATAACAGCCCTTATTATACATTACAACCAACTCGAGTTCTGAAGGTTTCAGCCAATTCAAGAAATAAAATAAATGAAAAGAAAGGGGGACTCGAAGAAGATCAAGACTAGCAACAATATCTGAAGCCATCATGGTCGGAACACTCGCTTGCAATTGATCTCTTTATGGAGTTTCCACCTTTTCACAAAATCCAGTTAAGACGCAAGTTGAACTTCCAACCCTTTTATAGTCGCCAACAACCTTGTCTTCTACGTCACATAATCAATGACACCTTCGGTGTCTTAATGTTAACGTCCATCCCAATGGCGTCTCAACCAACATTTCCTCATCATTATAACAAGCATGAAACGCCAACAACTTGTGACTCTGCATTATTATTCACATTCACCGCAAGGACACAATATTGGGGGCTGGCAGCACATATATTAGCTATGTCACACCCCTATACTACATCGCCAAGTGATTCTTCACTTCATTCCATCCAAAGTAAGCTGTCCTAAGGCAGCCAACAGTATCGCTCATCACTCTACTTCATTAGAACTACTCTTGGCAAACACGATCTCACCAAACTGTCTAACAAGCAAGAAGCAAGCAACTTAAAAAAATTGAAGCATCCCTAATATGACCTAATTATTCAAGATGGGCTCTCATTAAATTATCATCGTCTCATACGGAACCAAGCCGAGCATTGGCTTCGCTCCTTTGAATTTACAGCCAAGAATGTAACTTATACTACTTTCAACACGATAGCCAAATCAAGTTTGAGCACAACCACACCACCTTCATGTTTTGCGACTGTTGGAATCAATGGAGAGTCGACTTCGATATGAAATTCGACTTCAACTACCGCAAGAGCTCAGCCTCATAGGTCTTTATCTCGTGGTGGGATTATAATTTCAGAAAGAAGATCCATCCTACACAAGCAATAGCACAATTTGTTCAAATGTCGCCAAATACACATAAGAGCTAGCGATAAAGAACCCAAAATTAAAAAAAAACCCCTTACCAAGTTGGGTGTCATATCCAATATCAGGCTTGTGCAAAGAATGGTTTCAACACCTCATCACTGCACTCGATGCCATTTTCTTACAACAAAGCCTTGATCTTTATTGACGAAAGTTCTTTTCTCTTTGCTGTTGGCACCGCTTCAGCGACATCAGTACCAGTGGATCTAATTCGGTGATAGCGGTGGAGGATTAAAAGTGGGTGTTGCAAGAATTGATGAAGCTTGAAGGGTTCAAAAAAAAAAAAAAAAAAAAAAAAAAAAAAAAAAAAAAAAAAAAAAAAAAAAAAAAAGAGCCTTGGTGGATCTAATTGCTTATTGACATAAGAAACAAAAGTGGCATGGGAATTAAATCAAGTACTGGAAGTTGAAGAGGCATGATAAAGAATGCTCCAAAGCATGTGGCGTGAAATAGAAAAGAAAACATGGAGTCATTTGGCGCAAACCAAGGAAATGAAAAGTGAGATTTTTAAAGACAAGCCAAAAACCAAGGTTTATATGGCAAAGCTTAAGTGATGTGGTGGGCTTAAAGCCACACACCATCCAATTGAAGGAATGCTAAAGTTACCTAGTGGTGCATACAAAAACTATAGAAACAATAAGAAGATGCTATGGAGGTGTCTAACTAATTTGGATGGTTATGTTGGCATTTGGTGACTTAATGGAGCAAGTTAAACGAACTTGGCCCACCGTGTTGAATTATGGGAAGGCTTTATTTTTTTAGTAGCCAATTTTGCTCCCTTTGAAAAGTATTAACGGGCTCGATACACATATCAGGCCGAGTACTCAGCTCTGTTTTATAATTAGCCTACTGGCACTCTACACCAAATTTCTCACTACCAATTGGTTACAACTTGGCTTTCTTGGACTCATGGGTGCCATGACGCACGTCATTTCTTCAAATGTGCCAAAACAGTTTTTATGCTCTAGGTGACTGTGACCCAAAGTTTCTGCCCAAACCCGATACCCAGATTTGTGGCCATGACCGGCATGTTAATATCAAGCCTAAACTTGGTATTAACAAGAACCAACTAAATTTTTACAAATAATAACTGATACGCTATTCGTAGAAAAATAATTGTTCTCCTTCTTCTTATCAGATTAATATTACCGTAGAACAATTCGGATTGAATTTCTTTCAGTTCTTATAAAGTCACCAAATATAATATTGATTGTTTAAAAATCACATATACATATGTGTGTGTGTGTGTGGGTGTGTGTGTGTGTGTGTGTGTGTACTTAACCACTCAAACACATAGTTTAACTATCAAATTAGGTTCGGGTGTTACACTTATCACATGGATCAAGTGCTCATTACGAAGATCATCTCCTGAAATGTTTACCATTATTAGTAGTGCAAAGATAGATTCCAAACAGAATAACCAAAACCAGCTTGCTATGATATAAACAACATGATGCAGCCATGGAAGATTGATATATATATATATATATATATATATGTATTTTAAGTGAAGGAAATTTTTTTCAAGAACTTAATAATGAGTACATCCGAGTATACAGGAAGTATACAAGAGTTTACAAGCATCCATCAAATCATAGACCGAAGAAATAGAATGACTTCCTATGATAGACATCTAGTCCGATAGAGTTTTAAATCACATGTAGTCCTTTTAGAATCCACACACATACACTGGTTGTTTCCCTAGTTTCCTTGCAACTTGTTCCGAACCATTTGTTTTTCACATGCAACATATATCATAGGAAAGAAAAAAATTATATAATTAGAGAATAAACATTCTTCACAAAAAGGAAGGAAAACATAGGCAGATGAAAAAAATGAGTAATCAAATCTTAGAAATGGTTGGAATTCGTTTTGTAGAGCATAAACCACAACCATTAAACTTGTAAAGAAAAGTAAAATCGGAATAGATGGAGAACCTCTTCCTATATAAGATACAGAAATACCCAAAAACATGTATTATTAATACCGAGAGATTTTTTTCAATTTCCATACCATTCATTCAAGAAGAAGGGAGCTATATGTTAAGGTGCCTGAATCGGTCTGGTAACTAGGAACATGCAACATGAGCTAAGTAGGAGAGGAACGATTTTCAGTTTTGATTATTGTAGAAGGGGAGGTGAACTTGAAAATAAGCGGGTGTGGGAAAAAAACATGAAGGAGCTCAGCTAACTTTCATTTCACCTAACTTCTATATGAAAGTGAGCATAATTACAATTGATCCCAGTTAAAGTTAGATAGATGGAGGAAAATTAGACACCAATTTCCTATTTAAATTGGTGTGATCCCCACATGAATGTACACACATCACATTGGGAACATTTATGACCCTGTTCATATAGCGTTTTTCCTGCCTGTATTGACATGACAAGCCCTTCCCACTTTGGATGCTGGGACCAAGAAATGAGGTTATAAAAGCACCACCATAATACTCCCCCTTTTTCTACCCCATTGTTGTTGTAGATTGACTAAGCAATGAGCTGCAACGCCTTAACGTCAAATCCTAAAATGCGAAACAAGTTTGCATCTACTTCAACATGTGGATCATCACAATTTCCAGCAGATCAACAATGACAGACATACACAGACCACTATGGAGGGTAATGGGTTGGAAAGAAGAGAGATTTCGTTAATACGCCAATATACATGTACGAGAGTCTTGGAAGCGTCAGGCACATCATGGTTGGCAAACCTACAAAACTAAGTACAGATACCACGGCAACAGAGTTCACCATAGCAGAACCACCATGGTCAACCTTATACAAGAAAAGGTGTGAGTTGGAGGTTTATTGTCGATGGCATGGGCTACGAGTTCCTAAAGCACGCTCAGCCGAGTTACCTAGAGATGAACCTACCAGCATACTTGCTCGTCTTGAACAAGAGAACAATCAAATGCAAAGGCGCCTAGATCGTTTTCACGCAATCCAAAAAGCTAGGAAGCATCTAAAGGGGAAGGCGCAAGAGCGAGCCATGAAGTCTATTAATGAAATTACTGCCTTGGATGATGAAAAAGATATTTCAGACTTCTCAGATTCAAGCAATGATGATTTTCAAAAATTTCTACCTACGAACATTAGACGTTGTTGTTAATGTCTACACATTCTGTGCAATACAAAATGTTGTTGTTAATGTCTGACAAATGATGATTATGTACGTTCAACTTTTATCGTATGTAAAAATAAACTGTTCATTAGTTTTGGCTAAGTTTATATAAAATTAGTTTTTCATTTTTTCCCTACTGTTCTTTGTTTGCTACATATGAAAATTTAATATGAAAATTTCATAGATTCAATACATACAGACTCATCCAAACCACACATATGATTCAATAATACGAATAATTCAGGTTATGACACCGTGAGTCGTTGTATCATATACCCATATCCTTGTATCTTAGTTCTACGAATTCCTTCATATCTGAAGACTAAAGTATAACCATAATAGATAGAATGATATTCAACGAAATCCTGCCAACCATTACAAAACCAAATGTTTCTATCAGCTTTCTTTAATCCCACTTACGAAATACCACCATAGGGAGCAGTGAGTGTAGCTACGGTGGATAGCTCAGCACTGATGAACCTTGACCACAAGTACCCATCCACACTCATGTGAAAACACAGAGCATCCCTCCAAATTTTATGCATCAATTTTGGGGCTGACCTGTACACCATTGCTACACAAATGTTCGCAGTGCTGCATGTGCGGCTCAACAGTTTTGTAATGTTGGACTCTGTCCAGTCATATCACCTATACGCACGTCAACAGGGGGCAGATATGTATCCTTTTGCAATGCACCATTTTCAAGGATGCTGAGCATCCCTAAAAAGTTTGTGATTCATTTAATACAGCTCAGCACTATCTCGTCAAGTCATGTCAAATGAAGCACAGGATTGCTAAATAGTTTTCATGTGAATAACTTGACAACCTCCTTTGTAGTACACATCACCAGACGGTGCATAGCTCAGCACTGTTGAACCCTCAACACAACTACCCATCCACAGTCATGTGAAAACATAAAGCATCCCCACATGAACTGTTTATGCATCAATTTTAGGGCTGAGCTGTCCACCTTGCTACACAGATGTTTGCAGTGCTGCATGTGCTGCTAAACAGTTTGACATTGTTGGACCCTGTCCAGTCATATCACCTACACGCACTTCAATACATAGATATGCATCCTTTTGCAATGCACCATTTTCAAGGATGCTGAGCATCCCTGTAAAGTTTATGATACATTTAACACAGCTCGACACTGTCTCGTCAAGTTATGTCAGATTCAGCACAGGATTGCTGAATAGTTTTCACTTGAATAAATATGCAACCTCCTTTGTAGTACACATCACCAGACGATGGATAGCTCAGCACTGTTGAACCCTGACCACAAGTACCCATCCACACTCACGTGAAAACAAAGAGCATCCCTTCAAATTTTATGCATCAATTTTGGGGGTGAGCTATCCACCATTGCTACACTGATGTTCGCAGTGCTGCATGTGATGCTCAACAGTTTTGCTCTGGTGGACCCTGATATATCACCTACACGCACATCGAGTACAGATATGCATCCTTTTGCAATGAACCGTTTTGAAGGATGCTGAGCATCCCTGAAAAGTTTATGATACATTTAACACAGTTCGACACTGTCTCGTCAAGTTCTATCGGATGAAGCACAGGAATGCTGAATAGTCTTTACGTGAAAAAATACGCAACCTCCTTTGCAGTACACATCACCAGCCCACTGCTATAGCACAAGCTATAGCCATATCAAATAGATGCCTCAGCGAACCACATGCACCAACAGACGCCACTTTACACCCAAGTCATGTTCGTAGTTTTGTACTTGCTCCTCAACACCTCATTGAACAATACACTGGCGAGTCATATCATCTTTATTCATATGAATACTTGCCCTTACATATAGTCACATCCACGTGAATACTTGCCCTTGCAAAACTCCTATATAAAGCCCCATTTACATCTACCCTTTCGATACTCGATCTACACATCTTGATTTGAAGTTGCATTTTCCAATGTCAATGCGCAATTGCATGCTACCTCGTTTTCCAGATAACTATAGGAGGGTGAGAGATTCCGATGAGAGGGAATACTATGCCGGGTTGCAGCGGGAGTGGGACTTTCGCGTGAACGAGTCCAACGCTCTGCACGATGATCTAGTGTGACTCAGAGTGCCTCTTGTGAATTGTATCTCGCTCACACTGCCACGGCAAAACAAGCACCAATATGAGCATGCAGTGACTAAAAAAAAAAAAAAAGAGAACAATCTTATGATACTCCGTAGGTCCAGGTATCACATGCTATAACCGGCGGAAGAGCTGGCCGCCGCAACAAACAGGCAACTCATTCTGGTGGAAAGTAACAATGTCCTCAATATGCAATGTTAGTAGCGTTAGAGTTCAATATGCAATGCATGCATATTGGCACCTTCGTGTATGTTATTTTAAGTTTTCTGTATTCTATTGTGCGTGCTTCTTGAAAAACATCATGTGTGAGAATATTTAACTTTTATGCGTTACGTGGGAATAATCTAGATTACGAATAACGTACATGCTCCTCACAATCAATAATAAGGTTTACATAGTACAAATGCAACAACAGTGACACACATACAACATAGTTAAGCAAAATAGTTCTCCAACAAAGTCTAATTACACCACCACGCGATTACTCTTCATCTGACATCTCCACATCTGACTGATAAATGGGATTAGCAAGAAGTGATTGCATGAATTGTGCATGCTCGTACCACCCTCCCTCCACCGACTCTCGAATCTCGACTTGGGTCCGATATCGATTAAGATGTATCTTCATTCGATTATTTTCTTCTCTTATGCGGTTCAATGCTTTACGAAGTTCGTCGATCGTGTCTCTGGGCATTTGCGATGCGAGTCGCCGAGGCACTGGCAACTTATAACCAACCAGCTCATCATAAAACATTTGTTGTTCATGAAATAACCAATCCCACTCCTGTCTCATGGTATTGTGAATGTAAGCACTATTTCGCAGATTCGGATTGATTGGATAGCTGAACTCATCTTCCAGTACCCAACAACGACCCATAGCAGTGAACACATCGTGAGGCCTATAGAATTGTGGGTTGCCAGAACCAGACATTGACGCTGAATACAATAACATCATATGATCAAGTTAACAGTGTGTAGCAACTGTTGGTAAATAATGTAATGCTGCATAAGATGATACACGACATTGACATTTATAAATTTATGTACTATTACATACTACAAATGAAATATTAACACTCACATTTGACAATAAAAATTAAACGTTGCTGTTAATGTCTACACATTGTGTGCAATACAAAATATTGTTGTTAATCTCTGACCAATGATGACTATGTACATTCAACTTTTGCAAATCTAAAGATTAACTATTCATTAGTTTTAGCAAATCTAAAGATTTTTATTTTTTGTCAATGAAATTTACACTAGCAATGACCCAATGTACACACATAACACTCATTACCGTTTTTATTAGATTACTCTACATTTCTTATAGCACCAAACAAACAACAAATATAACTCTAATCTATTCACATAATACTCATTCAAGAGAATACAAAAGCACAAGTAGTAATACAACCTATTAAATGAAAATTCTTTTCTACAACTCCTTTTATGGTTGATAAACTTTTATAATATCTACAACCACTTTTCCCTACACAATAAAATTCTCTATGTATTTCAAAAAAGAAAATGAGTTTCTCACCTGAGGTGGTAGGAGATAACACTAACTTCCGACAAACAATTCTGGCCACTCTTGACAAGCTGATCTCAAAAAAATGAGGAGAATGTAATCTAAAATTGGTAGAGAGGGGAAATAGCAAAACAACTCGATTATAACAAAGCCGAGTATAATTAGTAACTCGATTTCCCCTCAATCGAGTTAACATTCACGTGCAACGTCATGATTTGAAATCCCGACAGTAACTCGGCTTCTCCAGTGCCGAGTTGTAAACAGTATCACAGGAATAATTTATTCCCAAAAGTCACGCTGGATCGCCATCGTGGCAGGCACCTACATATAACTCGGCCATGGTATAATCGAGTTACTTTAATAACTCGATTATTTGGAGGCCGAGTATCGAAACAGGGGCACGCCCCTATATAGTTTACAAACAGGGGCATAAAGCCAAATCTTTTGCCCATTAAGGGCAAAAGCCTAGAATCTCCATGTTTTCAAAGAAACAATCAGGCCTTCCAACTCATACACTATTTAGACATATGCCGCACACTCCTTAAGAAACCGTGCTACAGAAATTGAAGATTTTCTTTGGGAACATCATTTTAATATGTAGACACTCGTACACATACTTATCATAATTGCATAACATATGGAAATATTGTCATGATTTACTTATCAAAAATAATTGTCATGATTTCATAACATATGGACATGCATGTTCGACCTCACTTATTAGGCGAAGTATGGGCTTAGACATGAGGGTCAATTTAAACTTTTGGGACAAGTGGTAGTTTATCAATAGAGTTGAACTATAAGTTGTTTTATGGAGTTGGCGAACCCTCTCTTTGCTTGCTTCAGAGTTTTACATGCTTGAAGTTCTACTTCCATTATCTAAGTCACAACATTGTAATGATTTCAGTCATAACTTAATTATCTAATGAGGTCTGGATTACATGCAGCATACCTTCCAGAGGCTAAGCGATCTGCCAAGAGTCCCATTATGTTGATGGTAAGCTTACATTTACGAGGAATTAGTAAAATAAGCTCTCTATTATTAATTACGGATGCACTATACCCAGTCGGTTTGGACAAAATACAAAAAATTCAACCCCCAGTCTCTATTAGTAATTTATTATTGAGCAGATTGGAGCAAAAAATTCAAATTTCTTTAAACCAAAATTATAGAAATAGTTAAAAAATTAATGATATTTTAAGTAGTGTTTAATTGACCCAAAATATATTTTAGAGAATAATTTTTTTAAGTGTTTGGGTGCGTTCCTAAAAATGCTGGGGAAACCATATTTTTTACTACTTTCTCATTTTTTTCATCCCCAAATACATTTATAATATAAAAAAGAAATTTTAAATAAAAAAAAGATCATGATCTAAGACTTGTTGGCCACCGAAGGTGGTAGTTGAGCATTGGAGACCAAGAAGGTTAGTGGGGGATAGTAGTTGGGTGACAACCATGGGGGTTGGAGGTTCATTTTGTTAGATTTTAGATCCCTGAACACACAAAGTTTAACCTGATTTTATTGCCAAGTTGTTACTCAAGTTAATTATAAAGATATTAGGTTAAATATAAATCAATCATATCATGCAACAGAAAAGTAAATAAGACACATATATGACAATGCAGGAAAACCAATGAAACAAACCAGTTTCAAGGTAAAAAACTTGGGGGGAACTTTCCCAAGAAGAACAATCCACCATATCAAATAGAAGTTTACATTCAAGAATACTTAATTCATAGTAAACTTAACTATGAGTATCAAACCTAGCTTTGAAACATTAGACTTCTTTGATATGGATTTACTCCAACATGAACTTCCAGTTCACACTTTAGATCTCCAACATAGACCTACAATCTACCTCATGCATGTAATGTGGCTAACTAAGAGCATTTGCATTAGTCCATTTAAAATTTTATGACTATTTTAGTATAAGAACGTACATTTTTTGTTTATTTTACACAATCACTTTTCAAAAACACCTACACTAGATTGTCTATTATACACTCTATTTTATTTAAATAATATTATTTATTATTATTATTTTATCAATATCTCTCTTATCATGGTCTCTCTCTCTCTCTCTCTCTCTCTCTCTTTCATAATTCCATGTCTCTCATTTGATCCTCCCTTAACTCTCTTCCTTTCTCATATCCTAAACCCTGACACTCACACATGGTGGCAGATTTGGCGGTTTTTTCGTTGGGTTTGGTTTTAATTTGTTTTTGGTTTGGGTTTGGGATGGCTTTTTCGGTGGGTTTGGATTGATTTTGAGTTGGTTTTGGTTTTGCTTGATTTTAAGTTGGGTTTTTCAATAGTTTAGGTTGATTTTGGTTTGATTTTTTGTTGTTTTTGGGTCAATTTTGTGTTTGGATTATCAAGTATTGAAATGAGTTATGGTGGTGGTGGTAGGGTGATGTTGGGTTGTTCTCTTTTTCTTCTTCTTCTTTTTCTTTTCTTGGGTTGTTGTGGATGTTGGGGAAGAGAGGGAGAATCTGGCAGGAGTAGTGGTGAGAGAGAGAAAAGGAATTAACTAATATCATATATAGCTACAATAACCATGTAAATATACACAATTAATATAGCAAATGTGTAAATATGAAAATATATACATCCACTGATGTAGGTAGTTTTTGGGAAAAATTTGTATAAATTTCACCATTTTTCTATATTAGAAGTACTGGATGCTCTAACATACCCAACTTGGACTAGGTCAAGCCATAATCCTTGATGTCAATGTCATGTTTAGACATCTAACTATTACTCAAAAAAAAAAAAAAAATGCCATTTAGTAAAATTATGTGCAGAGGCTAGTATTTCATCTTATGGGACAAAACATTAAAAATAAGGATAAAGTTTAGTTACAAATTTTGTTGTAGCCTAAAACTATAACTTCATTTAAAAAAATTAACATTATTACATAATTTGAAAATCTAACCGTTGAATTGCATATTCTTTGCGCTTTTAACACTCATGTTAAATTTTGTGCCAATCAGATGTTATTTATTTTAAAAATCATAAACTTTTTTTATGCATAATTTTATACTACAAAAACTAGCAATTTATACAATCAATTGATGATATAGTTATGGATCTTTAACCCTTTAGAATTTTGCAAGTGTGAAAGCTATAAAAAGAAAATGTAATCTAATAGTGGATTTGTCAAAATTCACATTCAATAAAAATATATTGAATGAAATACTCAGATTTGGTTAATTAATAAATAAGAAATAAAATTATCATCTTTTAAATAAAAAAAATATTTTTTTATACATTTCAACTAAATTATCTATCAAAATGAAGTTCAATGTTCTTTAAAATCGTGAATCATCTATAATTGATTTTATGTTAAATTCTAGAACAATTTTCCTTTCAATGATTATCCCATATTTATGGATGCAATTTAGAACCACACTCTAATAAACTAATATCAATTTTTCAAAGTTTTGGTTGAAAATTTCAAATTTCACACCCTGGTGGTTTCCTTTATGGTCAAGGGCCTAAAGATATTGGTGGTCACTTAGTTAATGGTTCAATATAAGTGGCAACACGTGCGGCTGGTTTTACTTTAAAACTAGTCATGGACCCTGCATGTTGTGCGTAATAATTTTTTTAGAGTTGTCTCATTAAATTTATTTATTATTTGATTTTATAAGAATAATACAAAAGATACAAACTATTTTCCAAAAAAATTTACAAACTACTGATGTGGTGAATGATTATTGGTAAATAAAAAAATGATATTAATTGTGTGCCTAGATGAAAACCAGTAAGAGTTTGGTCACATCAACAATTTGTAAAAATGTTATAAAATAATTTATGACTGTAGCATTATTCATTTAATAAATAGTAATGTAATTTATAATCATATTTTAATTTATTATAGGGACAATCACGATTGTAATATATATATATATATATATATATATATAATCAAAACATTACAATTTTTCTCAAGAATTCAAAAGTTAAGTTAGCGAAAATATTATTTTTTTAACAAAAGTTATTTATAATATTTTGTATATTATTAAAAATTATATAAAATCTAAAAAAAATTTCTTTTAGTTCTGAACAAACTTTCTCAAACCAGAAATTTTCTACAATACAATCAAAAACACCGAGAAAATTATCTAAAAAATTAATAAAACTCAACAAAACTACCATTCAAAAATAAAAATAAAAAATTGCAACTCTTTTTCCTTAAAAAAAAAAAAAACCAAGAGTACAATTCCAAAGGGGAAAAAGTAGAGAAGTTTATTTTATTTTTTATTTTTTTAAAGAAGTATTGTGTTAATGTTGTCTTAATCTAATCTAACATCTAATCCAGCATATGAAAAATGAATAGATAAATACATAATTTTAAACACAATAGAATTTGTTTTCTTACAAATCTCAAAGAACACACTAATGAAATAACGAAGATGAAAAACAATATAAAATATTTGTAAACTCTTAAAACAATTACTTATGCATCTAAGAACATCATATAATAAATACATAACAATTTGCCACTAATATATTAAACATAATATTTACAAATAATGAAAAGAAACTGCACAAAGACCATTGTCCTCAACTACACTAACTGTTCTTCATCAACTTGTCAAGATTATCCAGTTATTTTCCAAATAAACTAAAATCTGACAACATCAAAAAATATGAGAAATTATAATATGATTTTTCCCCAATTCATATCAACATCAAACATCATTCATTTTATAAATAAAAAGAAAAAAAAATACTTGCATCAAGGAACACATATGAGTTAGTTAATAGTAGGACAATGGGGAAACGAACCTCTAGTCAGAGATCCTCCTATGGGCAATGAGTATTTTTTTTATAGAAAAATTTTAAGAAGTAGAATTCTAAAAAACAGATATACATCAATCTAAGGTAGAGATATAGGAAAAATTTTAAAAAAAAAATCCAACAAAAAATGAAAAAAAAAAAAAAAAACAATTGAGAGAGAGGGAGAGAGAAATAACCTTTTTTGTATGGGAAAAATATGCATAGAATAGGAGAGAGTGACAAATTTGTAGTAAGATGATGGGAATAAGAAGAGTTAAAATAAAGGAAGATGAAGTGGAAAAATAATATGTAATGTTGAAACCGTCCAAGATGAATATATATAGACAATACTTTTGTTTGATTTTCCATTAATTTTTATATAGATTATAACATCAAAATTGAAATAAATGAATATCTAAAATTAAAACTACATAAAATGAATTTGTAAAGCCAATATATTTAATATTTTAAAAAAAACAAAAATTAAAGGTAAAAAATAAATATGAAAAAGACTAACTATGTGGCCAATGACGTGATGATGAGGTGGCTCAACAGAAACATAACAACAATAAATACTACACTTCAGCTTTTAGATATATATATATATATATATATATATATAAATTTTGGTTTTTTTTTTTTCATTTTTGTCCTAGTTTTTTTGTGTGTGCGCACAAATAATCTAATTTTTAGTTTGGGCAAATTACAACTTACCCCTAGTGATTTAGCCGAAATTTAAGTTGCTCGCCTGTGGTTTAAAAGTTTGCACTTTACATACCTGAGGTTCACTTCGTTAAGTTTTTGTAACCCACCTTTGTACTTTTACCATTAAAAACACAAAAAACACAACAAAAAATAAAAATCAAGATCTAGAAGCATATTTCTTAAAATTGTGAAGTTTTGACTTAAGAACATTCTTCCTCTTCATAAGAACATTCTCAAGCCTATCAATCCAAACAAAATTGTCAAGGGGATAGAAAAGATTGAGAAAGAAATTTGTATGTGTTTGATTTGATCAAACTTCTATGAACTTTCTTTCATAACAAGGTTTTACACTGCTAATTTTCTTCTTACGGAATCTAGTCGTCTTCATATCTGATCAAACTTCTAAATTCCAGTTTATTTGATATTAAGTGAAGACCTTTTCTAGCCTATAACTTATATTTTCAGATAATATCTATCACAATGAAGTTGATTTCAATTAGTGAGGACTGGAAACAATTCTTTATTGAGTAGAGTCTTGTTTTTGAGACAATTTTATGCTCATCCTTGCCAAAGCATTCTCCTTTTTCATCTTGGTTTAAAATATTAACCAATAGAAGCATTACATTATATATTGTGGGGAACTTTATATATAAAAATGGAGAAACTATTGGCTCTACTATTTATCATCCTACTAGGGACAATAGGTTGCGTGGAGCTAGACATACCGATCATTAGTATCTATTTATTTGTTTGTTTTAGTTTGTTTTTTTATCCCCTGTGTTTATTTTTTTGCTCTTTGTAATTATGGTTCTTTTTGTAATTAGATTCTGTGGAGACGATTCGAATTGATACTTGATAGGCTTGAGAATGTTCTTATCAAGAGGAAGAATGTTCTTAAGCCAAAACTTTTCCATTTTAAGAAATATGCTTTTATATCTTGATTTTTATGTTTTTTTTTTTTTTTTTTTTGGTGAAAGTACAGAGGTGGGTTATGAATGTCTAACAGAGTGAACTTCAAGTGGGCAAAGTGCCAAAATTTTAAATTACAGGTAAACAATTTAAATTTCAGCCAAATTTTAGGTGGTTATGTTATAATTTGCCCTTTTAGTTTTTTTTTTTTTTTTTTTTTTTTTGATACAGCCCTTTTAGTTTTTTAGAAATGAATTAGCTTTTAGTTTTTTGCCCATGGAGTTTTTTTTTTTTTTTAATTTATTTTTTATTTTTTTAGAAAAGAGGTTCATATGTAAATTTTTGGCTAAAATGAAAATTTATACTTTCTGATTTTACAATATATATATATATATATACATATATAAATCCAACTAGTCCTTAACCCTTGCAATGCATGAAATAGTTAGATAAAAATTAAAAGAGTAATACTATATCTACAACATTTTCATAATAACTTCATAATAAATCTTATGTGGCAATTTTTTATTGGTTCTAATCAACGCTTATTACTTAAATTATATTGAAATTACTTTTCTTTTTTTGTCATGTAATATCAACTTGCAACCGAAAATTTATTTGTGAAAATATTATGAATATAGTATTTCTCATTGTACGTCTTTAGACCCTTTAAATATAAACAGATTAACCTAGTTATTTAGCCAAATGATTAACTTAGGTAAATTATTCAAATCTAGGTTAACACAAGTAAATCATATCTTTGAAACTGTGCGAAAAATAAAAAATACAACGATATGATAAAGGAAAACCAAATCGATAAAAAGCCTGGGGAGGATTTAACCTAACTATCCTTAAGGTAAAACAGATTCACTATGAAAGAATTGAAATTTTACAATAGCGACTTAAACAACTAACATCCTATTGCTATCTCGAGTAGAAAACTTACTACCACGACCACGTGATAGCTCCGAGTCTACGGACTACTTCTTTCTTAGATTCATGGCATTCACAAGTATACCACTTGTTTTTCTTTAAGCTCTTTATGCAGCAACTGAAATGATCACCAAGCTCTTGACATCAATCTCGATCTTGATAACCCTAAGTGTATATGAAGTCAAACACCCCTAGATCTTACAAGAGATTCACATACATAGCATAAACAACAACAAAACGTGGCTAGGGTTTTTCCTTTTATACTTAAGGCAAATATTAAACCCTACACGTCATATGGGCTTGGATTGAGTTGGATATTTTGTAGAAAAAAAATTTTTCACGAGCTTCGATCAATTGAGTCTAATTTTCGATCGATCGAGACTTACAGAAATTGAACAGTAATTTTCTGCAATTACTTGATTTCAACTTTACACATACATCACTTTGAGCAGCCTAAATCTAGACTCTTAATTTTGATCATGGTTTGCCAACATTACATATTAAAGTTCTAAAACATTTAGATCCTAAATCCTTAGAACCTAACAAATTCTCCCTTTGGCAATCTGTAACAAAACACATAATAAAACAAAATGCTCAAAGTTACAAAAATTAAATTTTTGTGGATTATTTGTTCTACTTTCAAACAAAAAGAAAAAGCTTAAATAAAAAGTTTGAAATTAAAAAAAAAAAAAAAAATTGTAACAGAGCAAGCCCACCCAAGATGGTCGAACCTAGGTGGGGGCCTAAAGGGGCCCGGGCCCTTTGACCTTTAGAAAAAAAAAATTAGTTGGAATATATGCATCAAGATAGATACTCACATACAACTCCCCCCCCCCCCCCCCTCCCTTTCTCTCCAAATCTCGTAACAAAAAAAACCTTCAAATAGAACAAAATTTTGGTCTAAACAAAACAAAAATACATAATATAATCATAACACAAATCTATAATAACAAAAAAAAAATCACAAATTCCCAATTTTACCCATTTAAATTTCTTTCCATCAATTTTACTCTCTCAACTCTTATTCTTCCTCCAACAACTGTCGTTTTTTACCTAAATCCTTTATGCTTCTTCAGTTCTTCTTGCCTGGACTGTTATACTATTATGGTTGACGTTGTCCGTTGTTTGAACAACAAAAATTCTCCTCTATTTTTTTCTTCTTCTTTGGCTTAGATTTCTCCACTAGTTTGCTAAAATCTTCCTCTATTATTTTCCTTCTTCTACTTCGATTTCTCCACCAGCCCATTGTCTCTTTGTTTTCTCAAGAGGTTTTTTTACTTTCCCTATATCTACTTTTAAGCTTTTGGTCAAAAATGTCAGACACACATGTGGTTTTTACAATTGTATTTTGTCTAAGAGTCCATCTACTCTACGCGTGGGATTCACTTCCCCACATCTTTCTTTTTCCTACCTTTTATCTATTTTGTTTTTCATATTAATGAGTTGTGATAGAAATCAAAATGTACCTTGTGCAATTTATTATTAAGTTAAAGGTTTGTTTGGGATCCGCTTATTTTGTTAAAATTGAAAACTTTTTGTTAAGAGTACTATAAATAAAGGTAAAAGTTAGTTAAAATATTACAATAGGACCCATGAATAGTACTCAAAAGTGCAGGAGGACCCATGAATTGTAGCAAAAATAAGCTAAATAGTAAAATAAGCTTGAAAAATTAAGCCATGCCAAACACACACTACATATATGAATTTATGGCTTAAAAATAAATTATATGTGATGGTGAACCGAAAGAAAAATGAACTCCAACTCGTCCATAAGAGTCGTCAAGGTCAAGAAAGGAATGGCTTCACCTATCAGGACGGTCGTCCATAGGCCTCTAGAAATTTATTTACAAGAGCTAAATTGAACCACGTGTTATTATCTCGAGGCATGAGTTAAATCCTGGTTCATTGTTATAACTTCCTCCTCAGTGCTTAACTTCCACGACAGTTATAAGAGATAAAATATTCTAACTCTTATAGCGGTTATGGAAGTTAACCTCGAACCCTCTAACTTCCTCATTTGTAGGGGAAGTTATGAGACAAGTAGCTGCTCCATGACCACACTATATAAACACTCATTCACATCAAGTGAAGGTAAGTTTCTAACAAATCTTGAAAAGTTGGAACTCTAGAATTTGAAAGAGAAACTAACTTTGGCATCGAAGGGTTTTTGGCTGGTCCACCCTGGTTACCTTTGATCGTGTCTTCTTCTTTTTAGGCATTCCAAACAATCACTAGCCCCTTTGAAGCCAGAACCATCCAGACTAGCCCTAGCCCTTTGAAACCCGAAGTATCCAGCTTACTGATTTTTCTTGCATCATCAATATCAATTTACATTTTTAAAAGCTCTTAAATAAAAAAAAAAAAAATTAGGGTTCTAATTTGTAAACAAATTAAATATAATATATATAAAGTGATATAAAAGGTACATTGAAATTGATTGGTACCCAAATATATCATTTTTTTTTTCTTCTTAACTAAACTTAAATGACCTTAGTGTGAAATTAACCCTTTTGCTTCGGGTCCCCCTTAAGTTCAAATCATGGGTCTGTCCCTGCCAGGAACACCCTAAGAAACATTCCTAGAGCTACCACTGAGAGGCGGTGCCACCTTATGGCCAGGGTGGTCCCAAGACCACCTTGTCCTGAAAATAAAAAAAAAAATTTATACATAATAATTTAAAATTTTATATTTATCTACCTTTAAAGAAAATTTTGGGAACACCCTAATTTTTTTTTTATGCCAATAAAATTAAATTTTGGTCCATAATTTGAGCAACTTAACAATATATTAGGGTCTTTCAAGTAAAAAGAACCACATGCTTTTATATTCTTTTAAGCCTATACTACAACTTTACTTTTAATTTTTGCTTTACCTGACACACTGTCATTGTACGATTACTTTTCCTCAAAAACATTATAACATATATTATACAACTAATTGATTAAAGTTACGTAAATTTAGTTTTTTTCATTGTACAACTTTTTTTTTTTCCGATAATTTTGATTAGAAAAAAAAAGTAGTTTTAGTTAATTAAGTGAATAAACTTAAAAAGTTACTTAATTTTTATATAACATCAATTAATTCATTATATATATAAAATAATTTTTTATTATTTTATTTTTATGACTATAATTAAACATGTGATTGTCCATTCTAAGGAAATTTGATTAAATTTACATGAAAAGTGTCACTAAATATTATGTTCTTAAATTTTGCTATCATATTTTAGTAATAAACTTATTATTTTTTTATTTATATAATTTAAAATTTTATTAATTATATTATTTATGACGTCATCAGTTCGACTATTGGTCAGACTGAGGTCCGACCAAAGAACTAGTTTCCAGTCCCTTTTTTGGTTCTTTCACCATACTGGTTTATAAAACCATGGAAAAACCCAAAAAAAAAAAAAAATTGAATGAAAATCTAGAAAAAAAAAAATTATAATAAGACCACTAACAAGGCCCAAACCAAATGCCAATGAAAAAGCCCAATACAAGATCAATCTCATCTCAGACTAAGACTATCACTACTCTAACACTAACACTATTATGTTTTTAATTCAACAAATATTAAAAAAAAAAAAATCCTCACTGCCCCAGTGCCTTGTGGATTCACAAGTCATTAAACAATTTAAATTAAAACTAAATCAAACCTAAGGCTAAAAGAAAATAAGAAACTCACTTACTCACCCCAACCATCACCGTCCATCCCTGTTCAGCAATACTAACAATAACCACAACTAAACTCCACAAGCTTTATGTTGTAAAGCTTTATTTATTTACATATTTTTTTTATTGTTGTTGTTGTTGTTGTCAATATATAATTTTTTTTATTAGATTGTGTAATTTATACTTTCAAGGAACATCTTGGAAAAAAATTCCTGAAGCCGCCATGGAAAACACCTAAAACTTATATTAAAATTCCTTAAGCCGCCATGGCAAAGCACCTAAAACTTTAAGGGTTAATATGACTGCCTTACTTTTTTTTAGATATTTCATGTAATCCTTACAGGTTGTCAGCTTGTAATAGAGGTATTTTTATATTACAGATTTACTGGGGGCATGGTATATATGGCATTAAATCAGCATCAATTTTCTACTATGGAAAGCATCCAACTCTTCTTGGTTTGGGGAGTCTGCAATGCTTGCTGGGATTATACCTGCCCCAGAACTTCGTTCTCCATTCAGGGATCCTTGCAGGTCTGATGCTACTATATATATATTAATCGCACTTCTGGTAACCATTCCTTTCCGGAATTGTATTTATTGTATTGCATTGATTTTTGCACTATGTTCTTGGTTCCTTCTATGTTTATTATGAATAATTACATACAAACCAAACGTTTTCTCATAGGGGGAAGAGCTTCCAAGCAAGAGTCTTAAGGAGGATGGTGGAAGTTGGTTTTCTTGATATTGAAATGCACTTTTGGTTGTGAAACAAGGTCTTCAGCTGCATGTTTTTGTTTCAGAATATGCCGATGGATTGTTGCACCTATCACCTTTGCCTAAGGATGTAAGTTTATTCTTTCTATGCCTATTTTCAGAAGTTGGTTTCCTTGAAATTCATTCAACACCTCTGGTATATGAGAGTGTATTGAAAGTAGCCATTTTTTTTTTTTTTCTCTCCTTTACATATTTTAGTGATTTTGGTAGTGAATTCATTTGACATGATGAATTATAAACAATTTATTTATTTATTATGACATATTTATAGATAAATCTACAACTGCTCTCTAATTTGTAGATGCATCTGCACAGAATCCTAATGTTATGGCTTTGTATTATCACGAACCTTATTTGATTAGTGCATTACCCTAATGTACTAATGTTCTAAAACATTTGATTAGTCATGCTACATGGTGGTGATATCACTAATAGAGAAGGAATAAAGCCATATGAGGATGCTAAGGATTATGTAGTGTTACGTAGCACTGAAATCACTAATAGGAAAGGGCAATGCTAAAGAGGATGTCAGTGTTGGATAAAGAAAATATAGTTTACTAATTCTAAACCTCAAGTTCTAATCCTCAAATCTAATATACTAGATATACTAGTGGAATAGAGTTGGCTAGTTTCCAACAAACTTTACTCTACTCCCCCTCAATCCAAACTAGCGGTCTTAGGATACCTTTTTTCTTACATATGAAGAAAGTTTTGTATCTTAGGATTCTTTCATATAAAGCTAATTCTCACAGTATCCACACTTTTATATTAGGTGTCCATATTTTACATATATGATAGAAAGAGTGTTGACATTGTTGGATGTGAAACAATCAAAGCCCTTGTATAAATTTGTTGACAGCTACCTCTCAAGTAAAGTTAACAATGAATAAAACTCCATTAGAAATATCTATTGATGACTTGAAAATTAAATAATTAAATTATAACAATGCCCAATTGTAGAGTATTTTATCATCTAATATATAGAGAGAACTACATTCTTCCAACATTGTTAACAACAATTTCTAGAACGATTATAAGTTGAATAGACATAGAGATGATAGTTGAAAGAGACGATTTCTTTATGTAATTGACACTATATGAGATCGAATCAAACTAAATTTCATAAGATTAAGGTTCTTATAATTGGTGCCCCTAAAAATTAAAGACGAGGAATCAAATAACGAGGGAATTATAGTCTAGGCTTCAAAGGAATGGATAGACAAAGATGATAGTGCACATGGCAAGGTCAAATGAGAGAAAATAATAAAGGTGATGTATTACGTTGGGCTATGCATGGTAATATGGATGCATAGAGGCACTTTAAATGAAAAAGGTTGTGAATTCAAAATTCTTTTATGTGCAATCCTTGCATTGATGAGGATAGAATCCAAACTATGTGTGTGTGTAAATTATTAAAATGAGACGGGGGTTTTGTATAGACATTTAAGGTTGGAAAAACCAACACAATTGTGCATGTAGATCCAAATAGTTGATCTTCTACTTAATTTTGTTAGGTAAAAGGGAAATAACAAGGGGGAGATAGAGAAAAGGCAAGAGTGTTGTGTGTGTGTGTGAGAGAGAGAGATAATAGGGCAGCCAAAGTATCATACAATTTAATAAAAATCCTTCGTGAAAGTATAATTGTAGTA
Source organism: Castanopsis chinensis (assembly GCA_032878915.1). Lineage (NCBI taxonomy): Eukaryota > Viridiplantae > Streptophyta > Magnoliopsida > Fagales > Fagaceae > Castanopsis > Castanopsis chinensis. The sequence goes on from JAVQMG010000130.1 coordinate 17,790,993, forward strand.
AAAAAATCAATGAAATACACCAATAATTGGAAACCTTATTCTAAGGCAAATACATAGAGCCTGCTTAGAGTTCAAACAATATATTTCAGTGTTTAAACATTGAAAATTGTGAGCTTTAAAACAAAGTGATTGGTAGGAGAGTTTAACAAAGAATATTTGAGTTACAATTCTTAATTTAGAGTGTTTAAAGACTGTATTTTGAGAATACTTTAAGAGGTGCTTTCAATTTTCAACTAACAGTTTTGAATGATATTGTTGTAATTTTTTTTTAAAATTGTACGTTTTTAAACCTTTTAAAACACAAGTTTTTTAACCTAGTTAGTTAGCCAAGTGATTATCTTATGTAAATTATTCAAATCTAAGTTAATACAAGTAAATCATATCATGCAAAGCAGTGCGGAAAAGTAAATAACAAACGATATGATAACCTAGGAAAACCAAACCGGTAAAAAACTTGGGGAGGATTTATTCTAGCTATCCTTAAGGTAAAACAGATCCATTATGAAAGAATTGAAATTTTACAATAGCGACTTAGACCACTAATGTTCTATTGCTACTTTGAGTAGAAAACTTACTACTATGACCACGCAACAGCTCCAAGTCCACGGACTACTTCTTTCTCAGATCCACAGCATCCACAAGTATACCACTTGTATTTCTTGAAGTTCTTCATGCAGCAACTGAAATGATCACCAAGCTCTCGACATCAATCTCGATCTTGATAACCCTAAGTATGTATGAAGGCAAACACTTCTAGATTTCACAAGAGATTCACACACACAGCATAAACAACAATTGCAAAACGTGGCTAGGGTTTTTCTTTTTATACTTAAGGCAAAACAAAAAATCCTACAAGTTAAACGGGCTTGGGTTGAGTTGGAAAATTCTGCAGAAAAAACAATCTGTATGAGTTTCGATCAATCGAGTCTAATTTTCAATCAATCGAGCTTTGCAGATTTACATAATAAGTCCTGCAGCACACTCAATTCCAACTATACAAATAAATACACTTTGAGCAGCCTAATTCTAGACTCTAAGTTTTGATTATGGTTTGCCAACATTACACATTGAAGTTCTAATACATTTAGATCCTAAATTCTTAGAACCTAACAAAAATCGTGGGACTCAAATGATGTTGACAACACATAAAACACAATTGTATTTTTCTACTTTTGAAAATATGTTATTAGAAACATGGTGCCACACACATTTTTTTGCATTAAGAGTACTTTAAACAATAATTTTCATAACATTTTTTAAACCATAATTTTCACATTATTTTAAAGACCAATACCTAAACTCTCTTAACAAACAAACCCTTAAGGACTTTGATATGACGCCCAAAGCATCGTCATAACTTATTACGTATCTTTCATCGGATTTTGACCGTAGTCAAATAATCAAATGAAATACACAAACATTTGGCATCCTTGTTCCAAGGCAACATAGGGCTATATGAAACTATTATCACTGTGGGAGCTTATTGAATTTGCGGTGTCGGTACTCAGCATAAGTTTTAGTTGAATATTTGGCTTGGTTTTGATCATTCACAAGCTCTGAAAGTGGTCCAATGTTCGCCTCATGTGGAGGCACAATAAACACTGCCCAAGACATGCGTGTGCATTCCTTGTTCACCAAACTCCTATGAAGAACACTCTTGTACTTCCCGTTGCTTAGCACCTATAACAAAATTATCATAAATTGGACATTTACAAAAACAACTATTTGTTGCTATTTTCAGAACGAAATTTAATTTAAAAAAAAAAAAACACTATTTGTTACTTCTAAATCTATAATTGAGCCTCTATAGCGGCTTAAACATCTCATTGGACGCTTGAACATTTATCTTTTGCAAAACAATTTCATTAAAATTATATTATAAAAACATTATTGTCATATTTCATCGCACAAGATAGGGAGTACCGTACCTCAATTTGGTCACCAACATGGACAAAAAGAGCATTTTCCAAGAGATTTACGGCAACCCAATTATCGTCTTTCCACACTTGAAGGCCTGGAACATCGTTTGGAACAAGTATTGTGAGTGCAGACATGTCCGTATGAGGTTCAACTCCTAAAGCCAATTCAGGTTGTGGGCAAGGTGGGTACATGTTTATTTTCATCTCCAGCTCTAGTTCTTCATCACCCAAACAAGACTTCAAAACCTTCCCTTCCAAACCTAACCCCTCTGACAATAGTTGCAGTAGGTTATCGGTTATTCTTAATATTTCTTTGTTATATTCTTCCGTGACTCCTCTGTGTTAAGTGTACATATGATGTAAGCACTAACAAAGTCAGATTTTATTAAAGCAAAGCTAAATATTTTTTTTTTTAAAAAGTCAACAAATAACTTTTTTTTTTAATACTAAACATGCGCGTATATATCAAGTATGTCTTTTAGCATATAACAACATTTGTTAATGTTTCATTGATAGTAAAATTGCTGTCGAATAAGATCTTTATATTATTAACAATAAATACTTTCTATCAAAAATGAGCTTAAACTTGTCTAAGTTATGCTCTATTGATTTTGAACTAAATTTCATAACAATCTATATTCCTATGTACACAATGAACAATTATTCATAAACTCATTTTTTTAATTGTTTTAAAAATTTGTTTTAACAATCTTAATGACTAAAATACATGATGCTTTGAATCCATTATTTTGTTAAATGAAGATAAGATCTATTCCCTTCAAATCTTTTAGCATTTATAAAGGGTTAGATTCTAAAGTTTTGGAACAGAGGATTAAGTAACTTTTGGATTTTGAAATTTTTTTCTTAAGCTATACTTCAAGTAGGGATGGTTTCTAAGGTTTATAGATGTGTTTGAAATATTAATGCCAAAACATATAAATTTGGGTTTATCAAGAAAATTGTATTAGGTATGAGTTTAGGAAAAAAGCTGGTTAAAGACAACAATGTTTTAATCTAATCAAAGATAATAAGTTAATAATCTTTTGCTCATATCTTTTACACCATAAAATAATTTTCAGTGAACTTATTTCATTGGAAAATAGATATATGGAGCTTCAACACAAATACAAATTTGACTCAATTTGGATTTGAAATGGGTGAGATATAACTATTTAAAGTTAGTACAATTGTGTTGTCCCCCTGGAATTTGCTTGACTCTCTAGATACTAACTCTAACAAAATTGCGGAAAATAATCAATTGGTGTTGACCACATGCCGACTTAATCTATTAATTTCCTATATAAAACAACCCTTATTGCATAAATTGAGAAGGGAGAGTTTATTACATAAAGATTAGCCTAAGGAAAAACCTTCTTAAGCCTTCTAAATTCCTCTCCATAGAATGTTTCTCCATATGAGATATTTTTTAGAGATTTTCCTTGAGCCTAAACTGTTAATTCGTTAGTTCCAAAACAATGAGTTGTTATTGTTATTGTCCAAAGTTTTGGCATTCCAAATGAGGTTTGTTTGTGAAAGAAGTTCACGTAGAAGATTTTCAGAGTTGTAGGGCATTCAGAGGGAATGCAAGGCATTTGTTGGTTACAATTGAGGTTTGTTATAAAGAGAATTATTTGTTTTAATTACCTCTTTTAATGCAAGTTATGGACACAATATTTTCACAAAAATTTCACAATAAAGTCTATATAACAAGTTGTTAATGATAGGAAAAAAAAATGTCACTAGTAGGTCTAGATGAAAACTAATAATAACTTACTACGTAAACTTTATTATGAAATTATTACAAAAATATTTTGTCAATAGTTCTATTCTTTTTTCTAAAAAGAATAGTATTAACTTAAAAAGTTTAGAGATATAATAAAATGTCACAATATTTTTATAATACTAATTTAAAATTAATCTTTGTAAAATAAAATTTTATTAACACTTATCTTTTAAATGAATTGTTCTAGTACCCACAATTTTTTCTCCACCACATACTCTATACATCACAATTATGAAAAAAAAAAAAAAAATTGTAAAATAATTTGTGTTCATGCTCTTTATATTTTCTACAACATTGCTTTACCAAACCCAAAAACTTTTTTTTTTTCTATTTTTTTTCCACACATTTTTTCTCCTCCACAAGTTCCCTTTTCCTTATCTTCTTCTCATTCTTTTCTTTTACTTTCCTCCGCACATGTTTCATCCTTATATTTTTTTTCTTTTTACTTTCCTTCACTGTGCCCTCTCTGGAGCTCTTTCTCTCTACTCCATCTCCATGTCTCCATCTCTCTCGAGCTCCCTCTCTCTACTCCTTGTCTCCAAAGGTTCCATTTATCAAAAACTCTAGTAAATTCAAAAGTTTTTTTTTTTTTTTTTGAGATTAGATATGTACGTAAATAAAAAAAAAAAAATACAAAAGAGAAGAGGAAGAAGCAGCACAAAAAAAAGAAGAAGAGGAAGAAGAAGATGAGATGCTGTAGCACAGCAGCATGGAGGATTTTCATTTTTTTTTTTTTTTTCCTGTGGATTTTGGGTTTGATTTTGAGTTGATTTTGTTTTGGGTTGATTTTGAGTTGGGTTTGGGATGGGTTTGAGAGAACAAATGACAGGCGTGAGGAACAATTTCGTAATTGCCGTAATTGCCGAAGTTTGTAATTGCCGAACAATTTCGTTTGAGAGAACAGACAAAATGGGTTTGGGATGGGTTTGGGATGGATTTTGAAGGGCAATTTCATAATTGCCGAAGTTTCCAACGGATCTATCATAAAGCCCACCAACGTTTAGAATATGGACCGAAAAGCATCCATAAACGTTCTGAGCGTTTTCTTCGTTGGAGTAAAATGCAACTTTTTCTAAAAAGTTACGTTTTACTCCAATCAAACACATTTTTTTGCCCACATTTTTTAAAAAGACAACTTTTGACTTGAAAAAGCCCTACTAAACAGGCACTAAATCAACCAATCCCATGTCTAACAGTCATGTAAGACTTTTACCCAACGGTTGTAACGTATATATATCTATATATATATATGATCGATTGTTAAAATATTTTTATATATGCGACTGCATGGATTACTGACACGTACTAGGAAACAAAAAAAAAAGGGTAAAGAAGACATGTACTACTCGCCTGTAAGCAGGAGGATTTTTGGGCCATACATCGTAGTTAACCTTAGAAGCAGGAGCCATGACATGAAAGTAATAGTCAATCCACTCCACCTTTTCTTCTAGGTTCTTTGTCATCTTGGTACCATAGCCTTCAAACTTGCCACTAGCTGCGTCATTTGCATAGGCTTCCTTTTCCTCTTGTGGGAGCTCAAAGAACTCTTGCCCCGCCTTTTTTAGCCGTTGGATCAATGAAGGTGATATACCATGATCGGTGATGAGGAAGAATCCCCACTCCTGGCAAGCCTCTGCAACTTCTTTGACGACCACATCATGCGGCTGAGAGAGAGAGATGACGGGCACCGTGACCCCGTTAACAGCCACGGTGTTCTCAGGCCGTTCATGGGCCGGGCGGATGAATTGCGCCGGAAGTTTGTTGAGCCCAACCAAAGCCAAGGCCTGTACTCTCTCTGCAGTCATTTTGTATTTTCTTTAGGTTGTTTCAAACTTGCAGTCATGCACAGGCGTCTTTTGGCTGCTGGGAATTGGCCAATTGGAATGACACGCAGTTTCACACATTTAAATAATACTTTCTAAGTTGGTTTGTGGGGGGTTTTTTTTTATTGCAGAACCCAGTTTACAAGTTACAGTAACGTTTGGAATGGTAGATACAACAACTGAAAACGTGTGGCTTGTCCTCGCATTAAATGCATCTAACAGTTAATCAATATATAGGTAGTGTACAATGCTATAAACAAATATGGGTTGAAAACATGTGGCTAGTTCTTGGCAAGAAACGCTTGGTCTACGTGTTCAAATGTTATAAACATGTAGGGACTCTTTGGTTGGAATGATAGAAAAGTAGGAGGATAAAAAATAGAGAGGGGGTAGAAAAGTAGGAGAATAGAAAAAATTTTAGTTTCCCTCGTTTGTGTTTGGTTGGAAGGGTGGAAAAGTGGAGGAATTGAAAACTTTTTTATTTGATTGAAAATAAAGTTTGTCTCAAGTCGTAACAAGCGCATGCATTCCAAGTCATGCCAACGCTTTAATCATTCTTAAATTCAATATTATGCTTGAAGAGGGAAGCACCAATGTTGCCATCCTCAAGAAAATTTTTCTAATCACTCAACTCTTGCAAGGAGAATTCCTAAGTAGCCTAATGGTAGGAGGCTCGGCACACACCTTTGAAGAATGTTTTGCTAGACCTCGCTTTAGATATTGATGTCAAAAAGCTCAAAGCTTGAAAATGGAAAAATGGTGAGCCATAAGTTTGACTGCGAAGGGAAGGAAGGCTTCGTCTAATAATCAACAAAATGAAGTTCTAAACTTCCGTTTCAACCCAAGAACCCCACAAGCGCAGAGCATATGAGAGCTGTCATTGGTGATTGACTCATTTTGGGGCCAATATAAATGCTGCTATGTGCATCCCTCACAGCTGAATATTTTTTGCCATCACCACAAAATGAAGTCTTCACCAAATAGCTAAAGGTTATAGCTAAATGGCTATAGCTAAATGGCCCACCGCAAGTCGCAAGATATTTCATATACCAAGCCATGAGGTAGCGACGTTTCAATCGTCAAGTCTTGAAGTCATACGAGCTATAAACAACCACCAAAGCACGCTTAAGCTAAGACTCTTAAGCATTATCTTTGCTAATTAATTATTTTATATATAGTTTAAACCATTTCAATACTCTAGACTTATTGCCAAAATATTTTCTACAAGTCATTTGTATTAATGTTTAGCCATGACCATCATTTACTAATATGAATGATAATTACACAAGAGGACGAACGAAAACCTTCTCAGAGCATCCAACAAAGAAGGAAAGTCGGACTTGATTCCCTCTCACCAAAGCGGTGACAGGCTCATGCATTCTAAGCCATGAAAAAGCTCACACATTCGAAATCATGGTCGATCCGCACACGCCTAGCCATAGCATGTTCATATATCCCAAGTAATGACAAGCGCATGCATTCTAAGCCATGAAAAGCTCACACATCCAAAATCATGGTCGATCCACACACGCCTAGCCATAGCCTTTTATACACGGGGGCTTGATCTCATTGGAACTATCCATGCACCCTTGAATGAGTACATTCGGGTCTTTGCCGCCACTAAATAGTTCACTAAGTGGATGGAAGCAATCTGACTCAAGAAAAACGATGAGAATGGTTGTAGTCAAACTCATCAAAAAGCATATCATTTGTCGCTTTGACATCTCGTTGATAAGCGACAACAATATATCTTGCTTACACCAATTTTTGAAGGCAAGCCCTATGAAATACTAGGAAGCCGATAAGCTATCATGTTGAGATCCCTACATGCAAAGGTGTAATGCCTTCAAATAAGGTAGGGAAAGCCAACGCTTTCTTATAATGAGAAACCTTGCGAGGTGACAAGAAAACCAAAAAATTACTCTTACGGTAGAGCTTCTACATGCGAGGGTAAAAAGTACTCTCAATAAGGTAGGGGAAGCCAAAACTTTCTCCTAATGCAAAACCTTGCGAAGCGGCAAGAAAGTCAACAAATTACTCTTATAACAAAACCTCTACATGTGAGGGTAAAAAAAAAAAAATACTCTCAATAAGGTAGAGAAAGCCAAAGCCAACGAGATGTTTCATTGTGGGAAGACCCTTGCTTGCGAGGATGCAACACTCTTAACAAGGTAGGGAAAACCATCATTATCTTAATGGCAAGCCTTACAAAATAGTAAGGAAGCAAACATAATATCTTATACTTCAAGCGTGATGATCCATTACATGGTGGACATAATCATCCCTAAAACATTATGGGAAAATCGATGCATAATCACTATCTCATTGCCACATGGTAATTTGCTATACGCGAGGATAAAATCCTTCCTCAAGAAATTAGCAAGCCTATGCATTGTATGTGAGAACGCGATTGCCCCATGAAATGGTGACGAGCAAATGCACCATGAGCTACAATGCGCGAAAATGCAGCCCATATGTGGGGGCTTCTTGAAACTAAAGGGATAGCAACCTATGACATGTCGAGAATAAGTCGACTACCAAGCGGCGAGCCAAGCTTTAATATATATTAGCTGATGTATGTGAAATCAAATCTGTCCATCAATAAAGCGCTGAAAAATGGTGCACAAACAGCGAGGCGTGCATTTAGCCAAAACTGTTTGCAAAGCCATGATAATCAAAAAACATTTCTACTAACTTGTCCTTACAAAGGCAAAGCCATATTCACAAGCTATCCAATCAAGCAAAAGTAATCTTCAAGAGACTAAGTGCGCATAATTTATCAAAATTTTGCTGTTCAATCATAAGGTGCACATGACCTTTCCAAGCAAGATTTCCGTAGCATACTTAAATGCTCATTGTCATACAAGGGCTGTTTTTGCAGCAAAACATGCTCATAACCAATCGAAGATAGGTACAAGCTCATTGCCAAGGTACAAAATACAAACTATTCACATCCTTGAGCATAAGTTCAAAGTTTCCATAAATACAAGTAAAGGGAAGCTGCTTTATACATAAGTGGGTTGTCCACAAAAGTGAAATACAAGAGAATGTGTTTCGAAAATAACAGCCCCTATTATACATTACAACCAACTCGAGTTCTCAAGGTTTCAACCAATTCAAGAAATAAAATAAATGAAAAGAAAGGGGGACTCGAAGAAGATCAAGACTAGCAATAATATCTGAAGCCATCATGGTCGAAACACTTGCTTGCAATTGATCTCTTTATGGAGTTTCCACCTTTTCACAAAATCCAGTTAAGACGCAAGTTGAACTTCCAACCCTTTTATAGTCGCCAACAACCTTGTCTTCTACGTCACATAATCAATGACACCTTCGGTGTCTTAATGTTAACGTCCATCCCAATGGCGTCTCAACCAACATTTCCTCATCATTATAACAAGCATGAAACGCCAACAACTTGTGACTCTGCATTATTATTCACATTCACCGCAAGGACACAATATTGGGGGCTGGCAGCACATATATTAGCTATGTCACACCCCTATACTACATCGCCAAGTGATTCTTCACTTCATTCCATCCAAAGTAAGCTGTCCTAAGGCAGCCAACAGTATCGTTCATCACTCTACTTCATTAGAACTACTCTTGGCAAACACGATCTCACCAAACTATCTAACAAGCAAGAAGCAAGCAACTTCAAAAAATTGAAGCATCCCTAATATGACCCAATTATTCAAGATGGGCTCTCATTAAATTGTCATCGTCTCATACGGAACCAAGCCGAGCATTGGCTTCGCTCCTTTGAATTTACAGCCAAGAATGTAACTTATACTACTTTCAACACAATAGCCAAATCAAGTTTGAGCACAACCACACCACCTTCATGTTTTGCGACTGTCGGAATCAATGGAGAGTCGACTTCGATATGAAATTCGACTTCAACTACCGCAAGAGCTCAGCCTCATAGGTCTTTATCTCGTGGTGGGATTATAATTTCAGAAAGAAGATCCATCCTACACAAGCAATAGCACAATTTGTTCAAATTTCGCCAAATACATATAAGAGCTAGCGATAAAGAACCCAAAAAAAAAAAAAAAAAAAAAAAAAAAAAAAAACCCTTACCAAGTTAGGTGTCATATCCAATATCAGGCTTGTGCAAAGAATGGTTTCAACACCTCATCACTGCACTCGATGCCATTTTCTTACAACAAAGCCTTGATCTTTATTGACGAAAGTTTTTTTCTCTTTGCCGTTGGCACCGCTTCACCGACATTAGTACCAACGAGTCCCATGGCCATGGGCGATGATCTGTCACAAACCTCCATTGATGTCATCCACAATCTCCTCCTTCGCACTACCCTCATTCGGTGATAGCGGTGGAGGATTAAAAGTGGGTGTTGCAAGAATTGATAAAGCTTGAAGGGTTCCAAAAAAAAAAAAAAATAAAGCCTTGGAGGATCTAATTGCTTATTGACGTAAGAAACAAAAGTGGCATGGGAATTAAATCAAGTACTGGAAGTTGAAGAGGCATGATAAAGAATGCTCCAAAGCATGTGGCGTGAAATAGAAAAGAAAACATGGAGTCATTTGGAGCAAACTAAGGAAATGAAAAGTGAGATTTTTAAAGACAAGCCAAAAACCAAGGTTTATATGGCAAAGCTTAAGTGATGTGGTGGGCTTAAAGCCACACACCATCCAATTGAAGGAATGCTAAAGTTACCTAGTGGTGCATACAAAAACTATAGAAACAATAAGAAGATGCTATGGAGGTGTCTAACTAATTTGGATGGTTATGTTGGCATTTGGTGACTTAATGGAGCAAGTTAAACGAACTTGGCCCACCGTGTTGAATTATGGGAAGGCTTTATTTTTTTAGTAGCCAATTTTGCTCCCTTTGAAAAGTATTAACGGGCTCGATACACATATCAGGCCGAGTACTCAGCTCTGTTTTATAATTAGCCTACTGGCACTCTACACCAAATTTCTCACTACCAATTGGTTACAACTTGGCTTTCTTGGACTCATGGGTGCCATGACGCACGTCATTTCTTCAAATGAGCTTCATCTATCTATACCTTCTCAACAAAAAATGAAGCATTGGATGCACTAATTCCCAAACTCACAAAATTTTCAAGTAATGGGAAACATCAACTACTCACACGTATGTTGCAAGCGCCACACGTGCTCGGGAGGCTAATGTTGATATGCATTTTCGCAACACATTTTCTACAAGCCCGATTCAACCAAGCCCGACTTTCTTGTAGGCTTAATTCATGTATTATATTTTATTTTATTCTTTTAAGCATGACCCAAGCTCATGCGATTTATTGGGGAAAGTTGAGAAAGTGTAGTTTAGAGGGTATGGGTTGGTTTCTTTTGGACCTTTTGCATGAACCCAGCCCATGCGTGCTACCAAGTGGGCAAGGGACGCTAGTAGCACCTCAGGCTCATGAAGGAGGTCTTATATCTAAAATTATCACCCCAAAACAGCTTTTATACTCTAGGTGACTGTGACCCAAAGTTTCTGCCCAAACCCTTTTTTTTTTTTTTTTTTTTTTTTCCTTTATACATAGTTGGCTCCCATTGGCCAACTCCATCTGCTAGCCCTTATTTAGGTGAGCCTCCCAATGGTTTGAAATTTCTGACCAAAGGTAACCAATTAAAGAAAACCCACTTTATTTCCAAAATCATGCTAAAAGCATACCAAACTTTTCCCATAATATCGAATACACATTTAACTTTATAATATTTAATTTAAACATTTTAGTGCATCTATTTCAAATGGAGACAAATTCTATATAATTTTCTTTTTTATTTAGAAAATGAAAAAATTCTATAATTGATTCATATAGAAATGAAACTAATCTAATTGGTACAAATTTTATTATTATTATTATTATTATTATTATTATTATTATTATTATTATTATTATTATTATTATTATTATTATTATTTTAGAAAAGCATACAGAATTCTTCCTATGGTTTATTTATAGAACACTTAACCCCCAAAAGTTTTGAAATGTAATACTTAAATATCCTAGTGGCATTATTTTATGTGTAAAACATTAAATATCTATTAAAATAAACAGCGAGTTGCTTATGTGATGACATGTATCCATATTTAAAATCACAGTTTCACATAAAACAATACCAAATGAGGAACAAGATCCTCTCAATTTCAAATCCGCTCCATTTCGTCAATTTAATATTAAGATTTTATTTTTTTGATTTAACTATGTATACACTACCATATTATTTAAAAATTTTAAATGATATGACTGTTTATTGTTTGTACGTCTTTATATTTCAAATTTAAATCGGGTCATTAAAAACAATAGCATATGAAGTTTAAGTGTTGCACTCAAAATTTGAAGGAATTCTGTGTTTGCAGGAAAAATCACATAGATTACCATGGGATTTGTATACTTCCCCATTACTATGTTCAAACAGATTGATTGGCCATCTTTCAAACTTCTATTATTTGATAAATGACATTAATTCCGCCCAAAGATTACAATTTTTCTTTTTCTGGAATAGATACAGAAAATTCCAACCTGTCATGCAATTTTTTTTCTTGAGTAAACAATCTCTAGCTTGTTAGTAAATGTTAGTTTTCTAGTACCCAAAGCAAGCTTGAGTTGTGGAACAGTGGAAGACTAAATAAAATTTGTAAGTTATTATGCTAGTCCTTTAAATTACATAATTATATTGTTAGTCCCATATCTCTACTCAAATGGTTTTCACCCATTTCCCACTTTCTAATTGTTTGTTTACAATATATCGTGCACAACTTAAATGCTTTGCAAAGCCAAGTTAGTAAATACAAATCCAAGGTATATGAGAAAGTGCAAGTGTGCAACCCAATTGGTGAAAAATATCAAGGGAAACCTCTTTAGACTTTAGGAACAAGCCATTACTAATTACAGGCTAGACTGGCTAGCTAGCTAGTAAGTGTCTAGAAGGTATTTGATGCCACGTTTTGCGTAGAAACTACTATTTTTCTTATATTGTTTGTGCCATTTAGCATTCTAGGAGTTGAGAGAATCTCACTCCTCAACTCAACTCATACAACCAACTGATAATAATCATGCTCCCACGCTTAAAAAACTTGCACAAATTTGAGGCTACTAATGCATTATATAGACATACGTTTTCGTCAATATTAATACATTATATTTAGCCTCAACATAATGCTATATATAGAATGAAAGAAAAAGAAGAGGCTTCTTACCTTCATCATCAACAAGACACCCTGCTTGTGCTTTGACTTCGGTTACTACCATGCATAGAAGAAGTAAGAGCTTAATGAGTGCCAAGACGAATCTTGAATTTTGAGCTTGCCCTGACATCTCCTACTTCAAAGACCTGGTGTTGCTTGATGTTTGTGTGAAGAGGATGAAGGGGGGGCCTTTTTCTTTTGGCAGAAAGAGAACGAATAGGGATTTGGTTTTGTGAAGTTGTGAGGCAATAATTGTAACACTTATCATCTATTAAGATTGTTGTCTACGTCGATTGAAAAAGACCTAGCTGATAGTGACAATCAGATACTACTTTTTGCATGCTATGTGCAAAATTAATTATGATATTAACTCGTACACATACTTAGCATTCTCTTCTTAATTTTTATTCAGATAAAATACAAAAGTGACCTTAGTTTGGATTAAGTATATAACACAGCAACTTTTCAAAAATATTCAATTTACTCCCTAAGCACAAATGACACTTAACGCAGTTTGAAGTTCCATGGTACACCAAGTAATCTGTTTTCTTCTCCATTTTTGGTTGCTATGTATCTATTTTTTTTATTATATATATACCCAGTTACTTCCTAGTGCATATAATAGTCAAAATGCAATTACTATAAGACATGTGCAATCAAGAGTTGTTCGACATATGCAAATGCAAAAGGGTTCTTTTATGAGATTCAATTCTAACCCATTATTGAGACAAACTTTAAACATGTGTGATGTCAAATTTCCTATCCATCCTAGCGGCTGGAGAAACTGGAGGTCATGCAAGGAGCAACTCAATTACTTATTAACTTGATCACAATTTAGTTTTTCAACGAAAAAGGGCCCAAATACTTTTAAGTGTTATTTGTGCTTAAGGAGCAAATTGGATGTTTTATTTTTAAAAAGTCTTGGTAGTGCTTAGCATTAACCCGATGGGTGGTTTTTGTATTTTACTATTTTTATTTTTATGGTTTGCTTATCTTTTCTTATTAAGAAACTTACCTTTTTAATGTAAAGAATACTGATTAAAAAATTAAATTCATTATTTTTTTAAAAATAAATAAAATTTTTGACAAAGTTATAGTTTATCATGTCCAAATAGATTTGTCGTTGTTGATTGGGGTTTCAACAATATATCCACCATCAACTAGAAGATCCCACAGTTTTCAGTGCAGGACAATATCCAAATTCAGTTACGTAAGTGAACAACAGAACCAGGATGACAACGTCGGAGAGGACCGGGATGATAACGTGAGAGAGTCCAATGAAGGGATTACACACATGAAGATTGTCTTTGGCATCGCTCAAGCGGATCAAAGAACTTTCTCGTTTATGGATTCTAGCAAGTAGAGTCTTGTATCTAATGAAGTGGTACTCATTGGTATTTATGGATTTTGTCATCTAAGTCTTAAACCTAGCTAGCTAGCTACCTCCTATTTCTTGTAAGGCATTTATGCGAAGGAAAAACATACCATGCATGACCAATATCAAAATTGTTGTTATGGAAGTACGTGGAAGCGAAAGCAGTGCCAGTGATGAGAATAAGTGGAGGATTATCACACGTGGGTCTTAGACCTACTAGTCCTCCATCCATCGCTGCTTGTTTTTTTCCTTGATTTCAGTTGTGAGACTCTCATACTCATACGTACGTTATTATTTTTAGGGTTACAGTACAAGACTGGCGAGTGGCGAAGGAAGGCCAGTTGTTATGTTATTTTTTGGAAAAGATGGTAAAAACTTATTAAAGCCCAATTCGTTTTTTTTTAAATATATTGAAGCCCATGGGCATTTGGCCCAGCATAGACAAAAATTATTCCATGGTTCTAAATTTTAATTTTTACCCTATTTGTTTCTTACACTATGCTGGCAGGAAAAATCTAAATTTGACTTGTGGACCCAAATTTTTTTTTTTTTTTACTGAATATTTAGACAAAACTAAAAGTTTTAGGCCTTTTTGTGGCTTTATTATAGTAATAGTTTCTTACCCTATTTGTTTTTTTTTATCCATTTAATTCTTATTAGAAATTATTATTTGTTTTATTATTTATCCATTTTATGAGTAAAGGCATGTGTCAAATAGTTTTTTTTTTTTTTTTTTCCATTTTCTATGGCATTCTTTTGTAAATTTGTAACTGTGAACTATAGAATTTCAACTACAAATAGTACAATTATTTACTTTTTATTATTATTATTTTGGATAGTAGTGGGTGGGGAGAGGATTTGAGCTTTAATTCTTCTAACTAATCAGTATTCGAAGCAATTCTTGAGAAAGTTTTGTATAATCCTTTTTTTTTTTTTTTTTTTTTTTTTTTTTTGTGTCTACTGTATGGTTACAATTTGCACCCAACCTAACAGTTAGAAGGGGATAGGCCCAAAATGCCCAATACAATGAAATTTATAGAGAGTGGGTTTAAAATCTAGGTTGTAACAATGTCGGGTAGCACAAATGATGGACTTGATTCTGATACTTTACACATTGAATTGTTTATATAGTAAAATATGTCCTCGGACGAAAGCCGATGATGAGTTATATTAACTTCATTCCTTTCCAGAATAGATTACAAGTATCAATGCTCCAGTATACAATATCTATCTCCCTGGTTTTCCCTATCCCCCCTCTTGAATGCCCTCCTTTTTCTTTTATATTCTTCTCCTTCTTATCTCCATCGTCGACGTATGGATCAGATTACCAATGCAGATACTTGTCCTATCCACCGCCCTTTTAAAGTCTTCCAACAATAGCCGTAAGGCTGATCACCATTATTTAGATGTCACTTCTTTGTTAATGCGGCTAGAGAGGTTGGTGCAGAATCTTCAATGCGGTGGTAGCAAGTTTTTCTAAGATATTTCTCTTTCAGTTTTCCTCCCTGTGCCCTCATGGAACACATTTTTATCCATGGGTCCTTCTAGAATATTATTCCTATCCCCTAGGCGTACCATCTAACTTTCACTTTATTGAGCCGAGGAGTTGCCTCTCCTCAGACCATTTCCATCAACTTTTCTCGCAACGGTGCTGACGGACCCTTAAGTATGATACTGTTACTACCATTAACCCTCCTCGGACAAGTAAATATCCTCGGGTCAGGCCCAAGCCTATGAACATGCCCTGGACCTTTAGCCCTCACATCTACTATTAAAAATTTATAATTGTGGTAGTTATTATTTGTATATGGAATTTTAATGGAGGTTTTAAAGATAAAATAGACTTTAAATTCAATTTTTTATATATATTCAAAATGAAATGTCTAATTGTGACACCTAAAAAGCTTATGTGCTAAAATATTATCAGGTCAACCAAAACTTAAATATATTTGGTTTTATGTATAGTATAGATTACGGATTATAGATAAAGAAAAGTATGTTATGTTATTGAGTTACAAGACTCTTGGTATAATAATAAAATTTATTTTAATAATGCAGTGCACTAGAGTGACACTAGTTGAACACATGACAAAAAGAAGACATGTCTACATCATGTCAGCATCAATGAACTAGAACACTATAAGTAAGTCATGTCTAATCATATAATGGTGAAGCATATTATGGCAGGAATTATTCAAGAGTTTGGACCCAATTCAAAAATAAATTAAAAAAAAAAAAAACTGTGAGCCAACTCACTCCTTGAAAATTGAAATACCTTGAATCCCATGAGGTAGAGATATGGAATCCACCAGGAAAAAATAGAGAATAAAAGACAGATTTCAAAAAAAAAAAAAAAAAAAAAAAAAAAGAAAAGAAAGAAGAAGAAGAAGAAGACGACAGATTTGTTATTGATAAAAGATTTCTCAATTGTAATTAACAACCAATTCAAAAGCTTCAAAAGATATTGTAAGGTCACAATTCAAACCTGGACCCAAAGGTATGATGGGGTCAGGCTCAAAAAGCCTAATACAATGAAATTTGTAAAGTGTGGGCTTGAAACCTAGGTTTATTTGGATGTTGAAAAACAAAGATAATGGGCTAGATTCACAAATCACATGCAAAGAACCATTTATGTAGCATAAACTCTCCTTGGACATAAGTCGAGGATGATCTATATTGATCTTCCTTCTTCTTCAAAACAAATTACAGTTGATGGTAATGTGTACAGTGTTTCTTCCTCTTTTTTCTATCTCTCCCTTCCTTTGAAGGTCCCTTTTTTCTTTTTATATCCTTCTCCCCCTTCGCACTATCTTCCACGTATGCATTAGATCACCCTCCGAATAGATACTTGTCCCATCCACCGCTCTCTTGAAGTCTTCAAATAACAGCTGTAAGGCTGATCACTACTGTTCATGTCATTTCCTCGTTAATGTGGCCAGAGAGGTAGGTGCAGAGTCTTTAACGCAGTGGTAGCAGCTTTCTTCGAGATATTTCCTATTCGTTCCTCCTTATTGTGTTCTTTTAGAGTATGTATCTTCATCCACCAGGCCTTCTAGAATTTCCTCCTAAATGTCATGGCGTATCATCTGATTTTCACCTCAATTAGCCGAGGATATACCCCTCCTCAGACCATTCTCACCAGCCTCTACCATATCAATTTGCTTGTGGGCTTTTAAGTTCGGTATCCTTATTACCACTAAACCCTCCTCGGACAAGTTAATACCTTTGGATCAAGCCCAAGGCCCAAAAACCTATTCTGACACTTTTGCCCTCACAGATATAATCTTCCAAAAAAAAAAAATAATAATACTAAACATATCCTTATCAATATCCATATAAGGACTCAAGTTTGAATAAAATACTTCTAGAGACTCTCCAAATCAAGGAAATAAGAACATAAATTAGAAATTTTTGAAAATTATAAAAATTCAAAAATAAAAATGTTTGAATGACATGTAGGTCAACTTGAGTTTGTCTTTCTAAAGGACAAAATACCCAACAAATCCAAGTTCTTTGTTTGTTTGTTCAAACTTTGTCTTTGCAGGCAGCTTGGATTTTGCATCAATTTCAACCTTCACTATAGGGCTGAAGACTAGATTGCTCAGTCTTCTCTCTTTCAATTTTGGCAATCCTCTTTTCTTCATCAGCCTTACTCGTTAAGGCTTTTACAGATTTCATAGCCCCAACAAATTCCTTTGTTTGCTAAAGTTCCTTATTTGCTGTATGTTAAATTACCAGTTGTCCCAAAAACTTAAGCTTTTAGGAAATAGTGAATTTAATCACTTAACCATTAGTCTAACACTCCCCCTCACTTGTAGGCCTAAACTTCCCCTTAGTAAGTGGGGGCCCAATAAGTAGGAATTTAAAATTTTAAATGGGAGGTAGACTAAAGCTAGGAATCGAACTTAGGATCTCCTGCTCTGATACTATGTTATATTACCGATTGTCCCAAAAGGTTAAGCTTTTAGAAAATGGTGAATTTAATCACTTAACCATAAGTCTAACACTGTAAAAGTACAAATGAAAAAGAAATATCTCTATATACCATCAATTTACATGCCTTTGATTTTGAAACAAAAAAGAATTCATGTACATGACTAAATAAAGATCAAATTTCTAATCTAACAAATGTAGCCACCCAAAAATTGAACTTTTAGCACTTATTCATCCCAAAATATATAGCATATAAATCAAGATTGATTCCACTAACCTTTCTCAAGATTGTAATATTCGGCTTGGTACTTATAAATTTTGTTTTCAGTCCTAATTCTGTCATCCTCAATACTACAAAAAAAAGGTTCTATAGCCGCGTTTTAAAAACGCGGCTATAGGTCAGAAAAATGTGGCTATAGCATGCTTTGGTCTATAGCCACATTTTTTTAGGCCACGTTTTTACCCATGGCCTAAAATACGTAACTATAGGCCTGAGGGGTCTATGGCCACGTTTTTTTAGCCGTGGCTATAGGCCAGGTCCTATGGCCACTTTTTTCTAGCCATGGCTATAGACCAGGATCAATGGCCACGTTTTTTAAACCGTGGCTATAGGTCAATCTATAGCCATGTTTAAAGCGTGGCTATAGGTCAAGTGTGAATTGCCCAGGGGAGCAAATTAGCCGTGTCAAAAACGCGGCCATAGTTTAAGCTAAAGCCACGTTTTAAAAAACGCGGCTTTATTCCAATGGAAAAGGCCGCTAAAAAACCATTACATTTTATTTGTCAAAATTAAAAGTGTACTGTTTCTATACATAAATAATAAAACACTTCAAAATTAAAAAAAAATAAATAAAAAAAAAATAAAACAGAGATGCTTATTGTTAAAGAGAACCGTACCTTCTTGAGATCTCTCTTCAGTTTCGTATATTTTTAATTATTAAAATTTGTTTGCTGAAGGAGCAAAATCCAAGAAGTGGAGAGAGAAAATCAAGGAGGTATGTTTTTATTTTTATTTAATATAAAAATTGTGAAGCAGTTTTACTATTTATTTCTGGAAACACTTTTAATTTTAAAAAATAAAAATAAAATTTAATGCAGTGGATGGAAAAATACTTTCGGAGTCTGGATGAAGTGGTGAAGCTTCAATACGAACTACATAAGTTGATAATTAAGAACTCTAATCTTTATCAAGGTTAGTGGATTTAGTCTTGATTTATATATTATTATGATCATAGTATCTCACATTACTTAAGTATAAGCTTAACTATCTGTATATAATACATTTCATTTTTCTCTCCATTTATAATTCTGCAGAACGCTGAGATGCTTGGAAACTTGGGGCTATGAAATCTGTAAAAGCTGTAGAAGGTAAGGCTGATGAAGAAAGGAGGATTGGAAAAGTTGAAGGATCTCATACTATGCAATATAGGCTTCAGCTCCATAGTGAAAATTGAAGATGAAGCAAAATCAAAGCTCTCTTTTTTCAAAGATAAATTTTGAAAAACAAACAATAGAACTTGGATTTGTAGGGTATTTTGGTCTTTAGAAAGATTTTTACTTTGAATTTTCATAATTTCAATTATGTCTTTTGGAGCCTTTGTATTGGTCGTAACATCAATAAAAGCATCTTCCTTAATTATTTTTACTATAGTTGGATGTTATTTGACTTAAAACCTTAATTTGGTACCTTGTAATCTTATCCTAGTAAAACAAGCTCTCTATTATTTCATTGTCTAGTTAGTGATAAAATGCACTTATGCTATGTAATTTGAGTCAATTAGTTATGGTTGCATTTTATTTTTATATTTTCTTGCAAGTGGTCTTGATTTAGAACCTTGTATCCACCCTATACTTGGTTTAAAAAGATAAAGTTACGAGTTCGGCCTCACTTATTAGGTGAAGTATGGGCCTAGACATGAGGGGCATTTTAAACTTTTGGGACAAGTGGTACTTTATTAATAGAGTTGAACTATATGTTGTCTTATGGAGTTGCTGAACCCTTTCTTTGCTTGCTTCAGAGTTTTACATGCTTGAAGTTCTACTTCCATTTCATATTAGTGATTTCCATTATCTAAGTCACAACATTGTAATGATTTCAGTCATAGCTTATATATCTAAGGCAAAAATGCAAAACTAACCCTTTAACTTTCACATTTTTTCATTTCAATCCTCTAACTTTCAGTTTTGTCAATTCAGTTCTCTAACTTTCAATTTTTGTCAATTCAAGGTTTCATTACAACTCAGTTAGTGTTGCTCGTTAAAACCACTAAAACAATGCCGTTTTGCATGTGTTTTTTTTTTTTTTTTTTAATTCGGAATTAAAATAAGAAAAACCTGGGAAAAAAAAACATTAAGAGTCATCGTTCCCCTTCCCCTGAATCAAAACAAAACAAAGGACCCAAACCGGCTCTCTCTCTCTCAACTAGGCCCACGAGCCAAGCTTCGGCCTTTATAGCTCCAATCCCACCTTCCTTCTCCGAAGCTTTCCTCCACTATGCTCCCACATCAAACGCCACCACTCCCCACATGTCCTCTTCTGAACTCACCTCCATAACCACCACTCTCACCCACTGCTCACCAACTTGTAACTTCTTAATCTTTGGCCTCACCCATGAGTCTTTGCTTTGGCAAGCTCTCAACTTTAATGGTAGAACTCTTTACTTAGACGAGAACGAGTTCTTGGTCTCGAAATTCAAGTAGTCTCACCTTGGAATTGAAGCCTATGACGTGTCGTACACAACCAAAGTCTCCGACATGAGCGAGCTCAACTCTGTCATGAAATCGGCAATCAAAAACAACCAAAACCTTTGTTTTTTTTTTTTTTTTGGTTCAGGGAAAGGGGAACTGTTTACTTAATGTTTTCTTTTTCTTTTTTTCCAGTTTTTTCTTATTTCAATTCCGAATTTAAAAAATAAAAGTGCAAAACAGCGTTGTTTTAGTGGTTCTAACGGTAGCACTAACTGAGTTGTAATGAAGCCTTAAATTGACAAAAGTTGAAAGTTAGAAGACTGAATTGACAAAACTGAAAGTTAGAAGACTAAAATGAAAAAAAATGTGAAAATTAGAGATTTAGTTTTGCATTTTTACCTATATCTAATGAGGTCTAGATTACGTGCAGCATACCTTCCTCTTTCCAAAGGCTAAGAGATCTGCCAAGAGTCCCATTATGTTGATGGTAAGCTTACATTTACAAGGAAGTAGTAAAATAAACTCTCTATTATTAATTACGGATGTACTATACCTAGTCGGTTTGGACTTAAAGCAGCAGTGTTATAGGTGTGTGTATAAATAATATGAGCTATAATATATAATATATACGGATGTACTATGTTCATCAAAAAAAAAAATATATGAATGTACTATATACCTAGTCTGTTTGGACAAAATACAAAAAATTCAACCCCTAGTCTCTATTATTAATTTATTATTGAGCAGATTGGAGCACAAAATTTGAATTTGTTTAAACCAAAATTACAAAAATAATTAAAAAATTAATGATATTTTAAATACTGTTTAACTCGACCCAAAATATATTTTAGAGAATAAATTTTTTGGGTTTGGTTGCGTTCCTAAAAATGCTAGGGAAACCATATTTTTTACTACTTTCTCACTTTTTTTTTTTATTCCTAAACACTTATATAATATAAAAAAGATATTTTAGATAAAAAGGATCATGATCTAAGACTTGCTGGCCACCGAAGGTGGTAGTTGGGCATTGGAGACCAGGAAAGTTAGTGGGGGATGATAGTTGGGTGACAAACAATGGGAGTTCGAGGTTCAATTTGTTAGATTTTAGACCTCTGAACACACAAAGTTTAACCTGATTTTATTACCAAGTTATTACTTAAGTCAATTATAAAGATATTAGGTAAAACATAAATCAATCATATCATGCAACAGAAAAGTAAATAAGACACATATATAATGACCCAGAAATACCAATGAAACAAACCAGTTTCAAGGTAAAAAACCTGGGAGAACTATCCTAAGAAGAACAATCCACTATATCAAATAGAAATTTACAGTAAAAAATATTTAATTCATAGTAAACTTAACTATGAGTATCAAATCTAGCTTTGAAACCTTAGACTTCTTTGATATGGATCTACTCCAATATAAACCTTTAGTTCACGCTTTAGATCTCCAACATAGACCTCTAGTCTACCTCATGCATGTAATGTGGCTAACTAAAAGCATTTGCATTAGTCCATTTAAAATTTTATGGCTATTTTACTATAAGAACCTACATTTTTTGTTTATTTTACACAATCACTTTTCAAAAACACCCACATCAAATTGTCTATTATACACTCTATTTTATTTAAATAATAATATATATATTTTTATTATTATTTTATCAATCTCTCTCTCTCTCTCTCTCTCTCTCTCTCTCTCTCTCATAATTCCATGTCTCTCCTTCGATCCACCCTTAACTTTCTTCCTCTCTCATATCCCAAACCCAGACACTCACACATGGTGGCTGATTTGGTGGTTTTATCATTGGGTTTTTCATGTGAGTCTTTCGTGAGGTTTGGTTTTAATTTGTTTTTGGTTTGGGTTTGAGATGGCTTTTTTGGTGGGTTTGGGTTGATTTTGGTTTTGCTTGATTTTAAGTTGGGTTTTTTAATAGTTTAGGTTGATTTGGTTTGATTTTCTGTTGTTTTTGGGTCAATTTTGTGTTTGGATTATCAAGTATTGAAATAAGTTGTAACAACCCAGGGAAAAACACTAGCCATATCTGCGCTATACTTCAAAAGGACTAGTCACAATTGAGGCTCCTTATAGTTGTTAATAAAGCTCAGATCTACCCAGTAAATACCCGATGTGGAACTCATCACACACCCACACTCATCACATAATCAATCAAATTGGAGCATCACAATCTCCCCCACTTAAATCCCTAACGTCCTCGTTAGGACCCACTTTATGGGGGTAGTGTCTCTGAGCCCACATGGGATTTCAGGACTGGCTCTAATACCATATGTAACGACCCAAGAAAAAACGCTAGCCACATCTGTACTATACCTCAAAGGACTAGTCACAATGGAGGCTCCTTGTAATTGTTAATAAAGCTCAGATCTATCCAGTAAATACCCGATGTAGAACTCATCACACACCCACACTCATCACATAATCAATCAAATTGGAGCATCACAATCTCTCCCACTTAAATCTCTAACGTCCTCGTTAGGACCCACTTTATGGGGGTAGTGTCTTTGAGCCCATACGGGGTTTCAAGACTGGCTCTAATACCATATGTAACGACCCAAGAAAAAATGCTAGCCACATCTGCGCTATACCTCAAAAGAACTAGTCACAATTGAGGGTCATTGTAGTTGTTAAATAAGCCCAGATCTATCCCGTTAATACCCGATATGGGACTCATCACACACCCACACATATCACATAATCAATCAAATTGTGGCATCACATAAGTTGTGGTGGTGGTGGTAAGGTGATGTTGGGTTGGTGGTTGGGTGGTTCTCTTCTTCTTCTTCTTTTTCTTTTTTTGGGTTGTTGTGGATGATGGAGAAGAGAGAGAGAATCTGGCAAGAGTAATGGTGAGAGAGAGAAAAAGAATAAACTCATATTATATATAGCTACAATAATTGTGTAAATATACACAGTTAATATAGCAAATGTGTAAATATGAAAATTTATACATCCACTGATGTAGGTAGTTTTTGAGATAATTTTGTATAAATTTCACCACTTTTTCTATTTTAGAAGCACTAGATGCTCTAACATACCCAACGTGGACTAAGTCAAGCCATAATCTTTGATGTCAATGTCATGCTTAGACATCTAACTTTTACTCCAAATAAAAAAAAAAATGTCATTTAGTACAAATATGTTTAGAGGCTAGTATTTTGTCTTATGGGACAAAACATTAAAAATAAGGATAAAGTTTAGTTACAAGTTTTTTGTTGTAGCCTAAGACTACAACTTCCTTTAAAAAAAATTAACATTATTACATATTTTGAAAATCTAATCGTTGGATTGCATACTCTTTACGTTTTTAACACACATATCAAATTTTGTGCCAATCGGATATTATTTATTATAAAATTCATAAACTTATTTTTTATGCATAATTTTATACTATAAAAACTTGCAATTTAAACAATCAATTGATGACATAATTATGGATCTTTGACCCTCTGGAAATTTGCAAGTGTGAAAGATATAAAAAGAAAATGTAATCCAATAATTGATTTGTCAAAAATCACATCCAATAAAAAGTTATTGAGTGAAGTTGTAACTTTAGGCTACGACCAAGTTTATAGCCAAATTTTATCCTAAAAATAATTATCAATTAAAAAAAAGTAAAAACTCAAATTTAGTTAATTAATAAATAAGAAATAAAATTAGCATCTATTCAATAAAATACATTATTTTTAATACATTTCAACTAAATTATCTATCAAAATGAAGTTCAATGTTCTTTAAAACCGTGAATCATCTATAATTGATTTTATGTTATATTGTTGAACAATTTTTCTTTCAACGTTTATCCCATATTTATGGATGCAATTTAGAACCACACTCTAATAAACTAATATCAATTTTTCAAAATTTTGGTTGAAATTTTCAAATTTCATACCCTAGTGGCCTCCTTTATGGTCAAGGACCTAAAGATATTGGTGGTCACTTAGTTAATGGTCCAATATAAGTGGCAACACATGTGTGTTTGGCTTTACTTTAAAACTAGCATGTAACTCCATGCAAACGCATGAATGCATTTAAAATTAAACAAATTTTTTATTATATATATAGATAAATAATTGGTCAAATTAATTTTTTTTAAGCATGTAACGCATGCATTCATGCATATATATATAGATACATTTAAAATTAAACACAATTTTTATCATAAAATATAGATAATTGGTCAAATTATTTTTTTTAAATTAAACATAATTAGTCACATATTAAAATTCTTACGTAAATTTAATACTACTTATGATTATTTTTTTTCTAATTTTTAATAAAATAGAACGTGTGGTAATTTTTCCTATGTGGCAATTTTTATTTTATTTTTTTTTTGAGAAACATATGGTGATTTTTATTGAGTATATGTAATTTTATTTATTTATTTTATAGTTTATTAATATTAAAATTTTAGTATTTTGCACTCATTAACCCACTTGACACAAAAATTAAAAAACTTAAGTGGACACATGACACAAGCTTAAGTGGATAATTATGGTGTAATTTCCATATAAATTTAGACATATGACGCAAAATTGGATTATAATTTCAAATTCAAATTCAATTTTCTCTAAGCTTTACCTGTTAATATATATATATATATATATATATAGAGAGAGAGAGAGAGAGAGAGAGAGAGAGAGAGAGAGAGAGAGATGACTTATAAATTTGGATTTCTCTTTTTTTACACTAAATTAATTAATTTGGCACAAAAATTTAAAATATTTAGATTAGATGAGACATGTGACGTAAAATTAAACTTTAATTGAAATTCAATTTTTACACAAAATTAACTCACTTGGCACAAAATTCTAAAATTTAAATTAGATAAGACACATGGTGCAAAATTAGACTTTAATTGAATTTCAATTTGAAATTTAATTAGATTTTCTCTCTGTTTTACCTATTATATATATATATATATATATATATATATATATAACCGAAACTTCTAAAACCCCCATAATTTTTCACGTCAGCACAATATTAAAAAAATATATATAATAAAACTTTTTAAAACCCAATTCCACATCAGCACGGTATTAAAAAAAAAAAAAATAAGAAAACTTTTTCAAAACCCAACCTGATGCTCTGCGTTCTACCACTATTTTATTTTTCTTCTTATTTTAGGTTTTATACCCACTCCAGAGAGACCAAATACCCTTTCTTCATCTTTGTCGTTCTCTCTGCCTCTCTCAATTCTCAAAACCCCTAAACCATAGCCCATGGGCACTCTCTCACTCCTTCAGTGGCAAAAAGTGCTAGCCTCCCACCACCGTTATATACCGCCAAAGCCGCTACCAGTGCAGGTATTTGTGTTGTATATGATTTAATTTTTGTTATCTTAGATTTAGGTATTTGGATTTGGTTTGATTTTCTTTAATTTAGTTATTTGGATAATTGGTTTTGATTAAGCTTGAACCCGTGCAAAATCGAAGATATATGCTTCTTCTTCAACTCTCTCTCAGCCTCTCCATCTTTTCCCTGAAGAACACAAAACACGAACTGACCTCTGACCTCTAGGTTATTGGTGTTATATACCATAATTTTATTGCTCTTTATTTGTTTAGGTTGATTGAAATAAATAAAATTTACTGGTAATATGTTATTATGCTATAAATTGTTGTTAATTTTAGTAAATTTTGTTTATTTATTGTCCTTCTTGAGCCTCTATTTAATGTGGATTTTTCCTTCCTTTCTATTTTAATTTTGTGTCAATTTACTGAATTATGTGTATTTTTTAGATGGTGGTTTGTTCTCCTCGATTGAGTCGCAAAGCTAAGAGTGTTATGAATATAAAACAAAGTAATTGGTGAAGGATTTGTCAATCGCAGGCCACAAAACCTGCATAAGTTTGCATCCTCTCAATTTGGCTTTCAATATTGGTCATTGTCCCTAGTAGGCAATACAGCAAGACTTCCTTTGCATCTCTCACGCCCACATGAACCACATTGTGAGTGTCCTCTCTGTGTTTTTCTTACTTTCTCTTTGTTTATATTGCTCTCGGTATTGAAAATTTTTTGTATACTTTATTGCTCTTGATATTGGAAATTTTTTGTATACTTCATTGCGTGTGTGATAAATTACAGTGGTTAGATGTTAAATACTTAGTAACTATTTATACATTTGTATTTTTTTTTTTTTAGTTGTACTACAAGTGGTGATTGTGTTATTTGCTCCCAGAAGTGTTTGTAAAAATGCCTAAACTAAACTTTCCATCACTTAGGAAGTACAAGGTAAAAAATCTAATAGAAAACTTTCCATCCTTACTGAAAGTTATTTTGAATCTTAACTTCAATGTGAAGGGTTCACTGAATTTTTACAAATAAGCTTTCACTTTGAGGAAAATATTTTCTATTAATATAGCAGTGTTATTCTTCTATTGTTGAGTGCTCTGCTTATGGGGATATAGCAGTTCTATTCCCAGAAATGCCAAAAATAACTGTTTCACTTGAACTTGGGACCTATATGGCTTGAATTGTTTAAGAACTTTGTATGTCTGAAGCAATTTAGTAATAATTTTCATTTTTTAATCCTACTTAGTTTCTGAAGATATTTTTTTCATCTATTCTTTGTTCGCCAATATCTATGTCTTTCAAATGGTAAATGTTTCAGTGACTCTACTTCTTTACACTATCAATGTTAAAGTTGTTCTCTATATACAGGTGTTGAAGGTATCATTGTGGCTGCTGCTTCTAAAGATAACACCCTAAGGCTTTGGAAGGTAAAAGGCTATTTTTCTTCAAAATATATCGAATTCTTGTGGGAAAGAGTTCCATCCATGTTTGAAGCATACTTTCTGGAATAATAATAGTAACAATAAAGAAATGAATAGATATTTTGGATAAAAAATTAATTACTATCCACAGCAGGCTCAATATAAGCATAATACAAATTGCACCATGATATCACCAATATCCACCAAAGAAAGGGTCTAGCAATGAGTTCTAAGGCAAACATCTTAAACAAAGACATTTATTTCTTTTTTAATCACAATGATCCTCTAGGGTGTGCCAATCTAAATTTAAAGAATGTCTGTCTTATTTTATCTAAAGTCTTTAACTTCACTTTTTTATTCCATTGTGCCTTTTCCTTTGTTTTGATATTTTAAAAGCTTGTATGTTTTCATTATAGATGATAGTCTGTTACAAAAAATATATAACAAAAGCAGTTGATGAAGAAGAAATTAGCTTGATGAAACAAAACAACTTTAAATTAATGGGATTTGGATCTGAATTTGATGTGGTAGCTGTTCCTAATTGGTAGATTCTCCTTAAGTCTAGATTGTTTGATTAAAATCCCAAAACAACTTTTAGTTTTGCCAATTGAATAGTGGTTAATAGTATTGCTATTATATTTGTACTCCAAATGATTTTACTGACAATACTTTTCATCTTTATGCATATGTAGTACCACCTTAGTACCTTAAAACTTGTTGATATGACCATTTTGGCTAATTAGTAAGAGGGTTATTTCCTGCATTTTCAAGATTTAGCTTATCATGTAAATTATGCATGATTGTCCCTTCTTAGGCTCATGCTACTATATTTTCATTAAGAAAAAAAATTTTCATTCTAGTTTTGCATAAGGTGGTTATGAAATTCATTTTCTTTTCCCTTAAATTTGATAATAATTTGCCCTTTTCATCATATCCTTGATCTCTAGGAGAATATATCTCTGTCCAGTTGACAATAGACTATATAATATAGTGGGTTTAGAGAGTTTTTATCAACTCCTTCTATGAATATATATGAGAAATATGACTTTCCATTTTGAGGAATATTAAACAACTCAATGGAGGAATAAATTTCATGTTCTAGGGGAATAAAAACTTTTTGATTTGGATTTTCATTTAGAAGAAAAGATGTAGCTTTAAAGGAGCTCAAAATTTGTTTATGTTAATAGAATAAAAGAAATTTGTTGATTACTTAAGGTGCCAAATTTTTTTTTTGATTGCATGAATTAAGAATTGTCATAGGGTCAGTTTAAGTTTAGAATTTATATTTCATATATTAGGAATATTAGGTGAATAGTTAATGTGTATATTGCTATCACATACATTTGATAGGTTTACCTACAAGACAAGGTTCTATTCTGACAATAACCCAATGTTTACCTCTCTTTCTTTATAATTATTACTATTGCATTCATTTGATTGAAAGACCATAGTTTAGCTTAAGATTGTCTAATTTTCATTCTTTTGATATTGGGGGGTTAAGCGTTCTTGATCTACTTCTTTTGTATTTCTCATGTCTTTGCAAACAGCACAAGATGTGAGTTGTGTACTTTTAAGATGCTTGGACTGCACAAGATGTAGCTATTGTTAATGAAAAATTACATGCCTGGACTGCACAAAATGACTCTGCAATTTCAGGTCAGATAAGTTACAACTTGAATTTGTGGTTTTTGGATCCAATTTGGCACATTGGTTTTCAAATTGTGTTCATTTAGTCAAAGCTTAACAATAAGGTTCTAAATATTTTATAGATTTCGGGGTGTTAGTGGCAGTTAATTATTGTTTTCTTATGGGATACATTTGGTTTTAATTAAGGTTTTCATTTATAATTAGTTTCTAGAAGGCTTTTCCTGTTACTTCTTTGGCTATAGCAATTCCAAAAGGCTGATTATTTATTTTGAAAGAAATTTGTCTTTTTTGGTTTTTAATTGTTCTAATAATGGTTGAATATTTTTGTTTATTGTTTTTAGGTACTCAAAACTTTTCGTTTAGGCTATTATTGGATTATCCTTGAACTCATATTCATGATTATTATTTTTCACAATGATGGTGCTCAGTGATGGCATTACACATTGAACCGAAACATAACAATTCGATTGTGTCTCTTGCTACTACTATCGTTGCCCCTGGTGAGTAAGAATTTGAGTTAGGTTATTTTGGTATTTTAGAAGGTGCAGGAGTGGTGTAGAAAGTAGGGGTAGAGGTGGAGATGAAGAAGTATAAGTATGAGCAATTACCTAACGCCCTTGAAAAGTTTGGAAATGAGTATTACATCTTTCTTTTCTTTTTGTTTGTTTGTTTTTAAATATTTAATTTAAATTTGTTGACTTTGGGATTAAAGGAAAAAAAAAGGGTAGGTCTCATGATATTTTCATTATTAAGGATTGTGCTTGATTCAGAAGTGATGATTTCTCTCTC
The DNA here is from genome assembly GCA_032878915.1 of Castanopsis chinensis. NCBI lineage: Eukaryota > Viridiplantae > Streptophyta > Magnoliopsida > Fagales > Fagaceae > Castanopsis > Castanopsis chinensis. Next base: position 17,820,875 of record JAVQMG010000130.1, read on the forward strand.
AACTGTATATGCTTTTGAGGATGTGCCCAACCAGTGCCTATAATCTCTCCCTGATTTTTTTACAACTTTTTTTAATTCTTTGACTGGATTGAAAAATTTTAGATAAGTTATAGTCTTTATGAATTAGAATCATACAAATACAGAATTCAATGTGGGTTGTTCATTAACATTTCTTTGCCTAAACTGAATATATTGATTTTATTAGTGTTTGAGATGAAGAACCAAGTAAGGGTTTCCATTAGGTATATAAAATTTGTTGACTCTGGTTGAATTGCCTATTTCTAGATGAATTGCCTCTTTCTATCCATAGAAATCTACAGTGTAGGAACAGGTTGTCTCTGTGTAAAGACTTACAACCCCCTTCAGCTGCCTTGATTAGAGAATTCTATTTCAATCTCCATATTCGGTCTGATAATGACCTGGGTACTTGGATTTGAGGTCAAAGTTTTGTCATAACTAAGAATAATGTATCTGATGCTCTTAATGTACCTCGTGTTTTGAGACCTACTTATCCATACTCGGACCCTCCTCCTATATCTGATGTTATGACTCTTCTTTGCGGAAGATCAGTGACATGGAGATCTAACCGAAGAATTAACTCAAGTGAGTTAACCAAGCTTAATTATATATTCTTTAGGATAGCTTGTCACAACATCTTCCCCATCTCCCATATCCATACTATTCCTATAGAGAGGTGTTTCTTTTTGTACGCCCTCGTAACTGATGCCTCCATTTGTTTTGCCTCCCTTTTCTTTCGAACGCCGGTTCAGGCGCATAGGAGCAAATCTAAGAAGCATGGTCTATTTTTCCTAGTTTTCATCCATAGGGTTCTAAACTTTTTATAGTTAGAAAACTTTCCTTCCCTAGAGTTGATCCACATCACAACCCCTATAGGAGCCACCTTTCTCAAACAGCGGAGTGCACAAAAGAGGAATGTTGGACCGAGTGTTGGTTCATCAAAAAGACCATGAGTACAGTCCACTGCTGGAGACGAATGTGCTGAGGAGAGTCCTGTTGATCCTACAGCTACTGTTACTGACGATTGTGACGATGGGGTACATGCTAAGAGTGCAGCTGCGGAGCCCACCATTCCTCCTCCTCTCTCTCTTCGTGCTATGATGGAGACCTTCATAACGACTCAAGCAGTTCATGGACAACTTTTAGATGGGCTTATTGCTGAGGGTGCTGCGTTGAGAGCGGATTTTTCAGAGTATAGGAGTGCTTTTCCACCTCCTCCACCCTCTAACTCTTGATGATTGCCTTTGGCAATACATAACAGACATGGGAAGTGGGGATTGTAGCATAGGGGAGAGACTAGTGTTTGTAGCTTCCATAGATTTAAGTTTCTAGTTTTTTAATGCGATTCTCAAGTATTTGTATATTATTATACGTACTGTTCAAGGTTTTAATTTCATGATAATATGACCATATTCACAATGTCTGATGACTTTTATACTGAATGATCCAACAACATTTCAACTGGAATGTGGATAAGGTAACCTCAAAATAATTACAGATAGGTTATAATGACTCTTATTTGTTTAAAACTTTTTTATTAGTACTTCTTGTATTATAAGCCTTTTTTTCAAGGTGTCAAACACATGATAATATGACCATATTCACAATGTCTGATGACTTTTATATTGAATGATCCTTTTCTTTCTTTTTTTCCTTTCAACTGGAATGTGGATAAGGTAACCTCCAATGCTAGATAACATATGCATATTTGAAGAGAAACTATAGTCATTGAAATGATAATAGAAATGAACCTACCTCTACAAATGCATTATCGAATAGATGCATGAACCCTTATTATTGGATTCAGGTAATTGGTACTTACAACAAAGAGGGGTTAATGGACACAGTCTCATTGTTGATTTAAATGCTAGCCGGCAAGACAACGAAAAGAGTCAATGCATATTTATTTAAGCTACTTAGGTAGTTGGGTTTGTTGATCATTGTGTTTGGAAAACAAACTGGATTTCGGATGTTTTTTCAAACATTTAGATGCATGCATTTTAATTTGGATGTCGATATGAGTAGTTTTAAAAGGCATGTGCACAACAAATAATAATAATAATTAAAATGAAAAAAACAAGTTCTATTCCATTCATTACCTATAGGGCCAGCAACTTCAGCCCAGGGGCGGAGGGAGAGGGGGTTAGGGGGGGCCTGCCCCTCCCGAAATTTCAAATCTTTTGACTAATAATACCTGAAATACCATATTTGCCCCCCCCCCCCTTAACACAAAAGACCAAAAAAAAAATCCCAATTAAGTAAATCATTTTTGTTCTTCCCAGTTTTTTTTTTTTTTTTTTTTTTTTTTTTTTTTTTAAATTTGACAGAAGTGATAGAACCTTTCTACATTTCCTAGTAGGAGTAGACTTGTACTCCTACTACAGTTCTATATATAAAATTGATGGGTCCCAGTTAGTAAGCTTGGTGGACTAGACAAACTTGCAGAATTTTTCATATCCATTGGCAATTGCTTTGCGCTATGCGAAAAAAGAATTGAGAATACGCATTCAAGATTGTTCAAAATGCTGGAAAGGTTCTTTAGTAGAAATGAAAAAGGATGTTTCATATTCATTGGTTTACTCATTAGTGACTTTGGTATTGATCTTATCAGTTGCAGCAGCTACTGTTGAAAGAGCTTTTTTAGCAATGAACATAATTAAAAATGAATTATGCAATTGAATAGGAGATCAGTGGATGAATGATTGCTTAGTCACATATATTGAGAAAGATATATTCAAGACTAGATGTTATTTATTATAAAAATCATAAACTTTTTTTATGCATAATTTTATACTACAAAAACTAGTAATTTAAACAATCAATTGATGATATAGTTATGGATCTTTAACCCTTTAGAATTTTGCAAGTGTGAAAGCTATAAAAAGAAAATGTAATCTAATAGTGGATTTGTCAAAATTCACATTAAATAAAAAGATATTGAATGAAATACTCAAATTTGGTTAATTAATAAATAAGAAATAAAATTATCATCTTTTAAATAAAATAAATATTTTTTTATACATTTCAACTAAATTATCTATCAAAATGAAGTTCAATGTTCTTTAAAATCGTGAATCATCTATAATTGATTTTATGTTAAATTCTAGAACAATTTTCCTTTCAATGATTATCCCATATTTATGGATGCAATTTAGAACCACACTCTAATAAACTAATATCAATTTTTCAAAGTTTTGGTTGAAAATTTCAAATTTCACACCTTGGTGGTTTCCTTTATGGTCAAGGGCCTAAAGATATTGGTGGTCACTTAGTTAATAGTTCAATATAAATGGCAACACATGTGCGGCTGGTTTTACTTTAAAACTAGTCATGAACCCTGCACGTTGTGCGTAATAATTTTTTTAGAGTTGTCTCATTAAATTTATTTATTATTTGATTTTATAAGAATAATGCTAGAGATACAAACTATTTTACAAAAAAATTTACAAACTACTGATGTGGTGAATGATTATTGGTAAATAAAAAAATGATATTAATTGTGGGCCTAGATGAAAACCAGTAAGAGTTTGGTCACATCAACAATTTGTAAAAATGTTGTAAAATAATTTGTGACTGTAGCATTATTCATTTAATAAATAGTAATGTAATTTATAATAATATTTTAATTTATTATAGGGACAATCACAATTGTAATATATATATATATATATCAAAACATTACAATTTTTCTCAAGAATTCAAAAGTTAAGTTAGCGAAAATATTATTTTTTTAACAAAAGTTATTTATAATATTTTGTATATTATTAAAAATTATATAAAATCTAAAAAAAATTTCTTTTAGTTCTGAACAAACTTTCTCAAACCAGAAATTTTCTACAATACAATCAAAAACACTGAGAAAATTATCTAAAAAATTAATAAAACTCAACAAAACTACCATTCAAAAATAAAAATAAAAAATTGCAACTCTTTTTCCTTTAAAAAAAAAAAAAAAAAAAACCAAGAGTAGAATTCCAAAGGGGAAAAAGTAGAGAAGTTTATTTTATTTTTTATTTTTTTAAGAAGTATTGTGTTAATGTTGTCTTAATCTAATCTAACATCTAATCCAACATATGAAAAATGAATAGATAAATACATAATTTTAAACACAATAGAATTTGTTTTCTTACAAATCTCAAAGAACACACTAATGAAATAACGAAGATGAAAAACAATATAAAATATTTGTAAACACTTAAAACAATTACTTACACATCTAAGAACATCATATAATAAATACATAACAATTTGCCACTAATATATTAAACATAATATTTACAAAAAATGAAAAGAAACTGCACAAAGACCATTGTCCTCAACTACACTAACTGTTCTTCATCAACTTGTCAAGATTATCCAGTTATTTTCCAAATAAACTAAAATCTGACAACAACAAAAAATATGAGAAATTATAATATGATTTTTCCCCAATTCATATCAACATCAAACATCATTCATTTTATAAATAAAAAGAAAAAAAAAATACTTGCATCAAGGAACACATATGAGTTAGTTAATAGTAGGACAATAGGGGAACGAACCTCTAGTCAGAGATCCTCCTATGGGCAATGAGTATTTTTTTTATAGAAAATTTTTAAGAAGTAGAATTCTAAAAAACAAATATACATCAATCTAAGGTAGAGATATAGGAAAAATTTAAAAAAAAAAAAATCCAACAAAAAATGAAAAAAAAAAAAAAAACAATTGAGAGAGAGGGAGAGAGAAATAACCTTTTTTGTATGGGAAAAATATGCATAGAATAGGAGAGAGTGACAAATTTTTAGTAAGATGATGGGAATAAGAAGAGTTAAAATAAAGGAAGATGAAGTGGAAAAATAATATGTAATGTTGAAACCGTCCAAGATGAATATATATAGACAATACTTTTGTTTGATTTTCCATTAATTTTTATATAGATTATAACATCAAAATTGAAATAAATGAATATCTAAAATTAAAACTACATAAAATGAATTTGTAAAGCCAATATATTTAATATTGTAAAAAAAAATTAAAGGTAAAAAATAAATATGAAAAAGACTAACTATGTGGCCAATGACGTGATGATGAGGTGGCTCAACAGAAACGTAACAACAATAAATACTACACTTCAGCTTTTAGATATACTAGTCGCTAACCCGTGCGATGCACGGGAATAGCTATTGGATGATTTTCAAGGGGGAAAAAAGAAATGTTGTTTTATTTATTAGTTTTTTTTGTGAAAATGAAAAAGAGACATAATGTTGCACCTTTAATTTTGTTTGTGTTGTATATATAGGTATATACAAAATAAGTTGTAATATATACCAAAATGTGCTTATTGAAATATTATAATCATTCAAATTCGATATACCAAAAGGTACCTATCGAAAGGTCATAATCCTTCATATTGGATATATATTAAAGGTACCTCTTGAATGAAAAGGTGCCTATTAAGTGAAATTGTGCCTATTGATAAAAAATGTGCATATTGAATGAAAAAGGTGTCTGTTGAAGGGTTATAATTCTTTAAGTATAAATAGCGGTTCATATTCATTTGGTAACTTATTCTCAACTTCTTCTCTTTCATCTTTCTTAGAAACACAAGAAACCTATGGGTGTTTTCCAAAATTGCTATTTGTAATTCTATTTTTTTTTTTTGTTAAATAGTGAAAAGATCTTGGAATGAAGCTACACCAACGGTAGCAACAGTAATACTAAATGATTTCTTCATTTGGTAACTTCTTCTCAACTTCTTCTCTTTTATCTTTCTTAAAAATACAAGAAATATGTGGGTCTTTTCCAAAATTGCTCTTTGTAAATTGGTTTTTTTGGTTAAATAGTAAAAAGGTGCAATGCACGGTAAAAGCTACATAATGCGTTTTGATGCATATATATATATATATATATATATATTTAACACAATGCATAGCAAACACATAAAATTCTTAGAAATAGGAGATGATATTAATAACATACTATATGTTGTATGTCAATTTAAGAGTCCTGTATGACAGAACTGAATTTAAAATGAAATAAAATCTAAAACAACATAGACCAAAGTGAATGAAACTTATATTTTATTAATCATATGAGATCCCATAAAGATGAACAACACTATTTTAAAGCACTAACAATTATAGCTTTCATTCCTCTTAGGGAAAAAAATGATATAAGAGTCACTAACCTCTATTTTTAAGGGATAAAGTTTTAATAAGTTCAAATATGTGAATCAGGAAAAATGGTGAATATAATTTTTTTTTATAACAGTAGAAGAAGTTGTTTTAAATGTGGGACTACAATTTTTCTTAAAAAGTTTAAAATTCTGTTAAGTGGCTTAACTTATGAATTGATGACAAATTGCACCATTTCATCTTAATATCACAAATTGCCCTTCAAAAACGCATGCGATGCTTTACCTACATGACACATACTCACATTTGCTTCGGGTTAAACTCAAGATAGAATTGATGAAACCTAACTAATATTGACTTTTGCCAATGGAATCAGTGCTGTATATAAGCATAACTGATATAGTGAAATTATGAGACAAACTTAACATCAAGATCAATACAAAGTAACTGTAATCATCTTTAACATTTGAACTCTCTAATGCAAACCCATATCCAAATAATAAAATAAAATGATTAAAAAAAAGAAAAGCAATGCAGAGTAAGAGGAGCAGAATCCAACACACCGTATTGTCTCCCACTAAGTGAAAAAGTTCCAACTTCCGTTTCTGCAACCTACCGAACAGAGAGAACGTGACCAATACCAGGAAGTTGAAAACACCATGATTGGAAATGGAAACGGAAAAAAAAGGTGGTGGTGGAGACGATGAGAATGCAGAGTAGGGAATTGGGTAAGGAACATGAAAGGTTATAATGCAGTTTTAAGAGAGAGAGAGAGAGAGAGAGAGAGAGAGAGAGAGCGCGCTCACAGTTTTTTCGTAAGAAAAATATGGATTGAATGAGAGAAATAATATCGAATTTATACAAAAATAAAATGGGGGAGAAGAAGAGTCAAAATATAAGGAAAAAAATGATTAAGTGTAACGGTAAAGAAGAGGGTAGTGGGAGATGAAGAGCCAAAAAGGGAGGGGAAAGGTTGGAGGAAGTGGAAAGGTTGGGAAAAATGTAATAGTAAATGAGGACGCATAAGAGGGTAGTGGGGAGATGAAGAGCCAAAAAGGGAGGGGAAAGGTTGGAGGAAGTGGAAAGATTGGGAAAAATGTAATAGTAAATATGGACTCATAGGGAGAAAAAGATGTATTTTTAATTATTATTTTTTTTATTTTTAAGAATATGGAGAATAAAAGATTTAAAAGAGAGAAAAAATAATTAGAAAATAAGTGGATGATGTGGCCGCTGATGTGGCTCAACGGGAGCGTAGCAACAATAATTATTACGTTTCAGCTTTTAGTAATATATAGATATAGATATATATATATATATATATAAATTTTCGTTTTTTTTTTTTTTTCATTTTTGTCCTAATTTTTTTGTGTGTGGGCACAAATAATCTAATTTTTAGTTTGGGCAAATTACAACTTACCCCTAGTGATTTAGCCGAAATTTAAGTTGCTCGCCTGCGGTTTAAAAGTTTGCACTTTACCTACCTGAGATTCACTTCGTTAAGTTTTTGTAACCCACCTTTGTACTTTTACCATTAAAAACACAATAAACACAACAAAAAATAAAAATCAAGATCTAGAAGCATATTTCTTAAAATTGTGAAGTTTTGACTTAACAACATTCTTCCTCTTCATAAGAACATGAAAACAGAACAACAGAGATTGAAGACAAAGAGAACTAACGGCTAGATTTGCAACGGCTATCTTACAGTATAAGTAAAACGGCAACGTTTTTAGATTAATGAGGCACGGCGTCGTTTTGATCTAATCCAATTTACGCGTGCCACATCACAATTAAAACCAGACGATGTCGTTTTGAAGTGGTCCAGAGCATCTTCGTCTAAGACTGAAAACTGGACTTCCTCTGCTCGTCTTCTCTCTCCAACTCTCTGTTATTTATGCAGCTGTAATCTTACTGTTAGTTAGTTAGAAGTTTGTTAGAGTTAGTTAGATGGAATCTCCAGAAGTGGTTACTGATCCTGTAATGTATAAATAGAGAGTATAAGTATTGTATTCATTTTATGCAAGCTTAATAGAATTCATTGTTTTAGTCTTCATTACTTTCTCTCTGTAACTACCAATCCGCCATTGTTAAACTGTCATCAAGCTTGCTTTTCCACTTGGTATCAGAGCCAGAATCCATGGCTTCACCTACTCCTACAAGTACTACTCCTTCACCACCACCACAAGTCACTCCTCAAGCACCTTCACCATTGTTGCTGCTCTCGAACATGTCAAACTTGATGTCAATCAAGCTTGATTACTCGAACTATATTCCATGGAAGCACCAGTTAATCACAATACTGGAAGCTTACTCCTTAATTGAACATATTGATGGTTCAATTTCACAGCCTAATCAATTTCTTGTTGATGCTCAAGGACACTTGTCTTCAATAGTTAATCCAGAATTTCATACCTGGAGAATCAGAGACAAAGCACTTCTTTCTTTGATAAATTCTACTCACACTCCACAAGTTTTCTCTCTTGTTGTTGGAGTCACCACTTCAAGAGAAGTGTGGAACACTCTGGAACAGAGATTCACATCAACCTCAAGAGCAAATATACTCAATCTGAAGTTAGAACTCCAAAGCCTTAAGAAAGGATCTGATTCAGTCAACTCTTTTCTTCAGAAGATCAAAATTGCTCGTGATAAACTTCTTGCAGTTGGAGTTGTGGTTGATAATGAAGAACTAATTTGTATTGTTCTTCGAGGTTTACCTAAGGATTTTGCTCACTTTTGTTCAGCAATCTATACCAGAAGTGAACCTATCACCTATGAGCAACTCTCAATCATGTTGCAAAGTGAAGAACAGGCAATGTCTGAGAATCTTGATAATTGTTCATCTTCCTTAGCTATGTTTGCCTCTGGCAACAAGAACTCTAATCATAATCAGCCACATCACTATGGTGGTTTCAATAGGGGAAGAGGGAGAAACAACAATAATAGAGGTAGAAGTGGAGGTAGATTTAATGGTAGTGCTGGATCTCCACACCAATTCTACACACCACAACCTCATCAAAGCTATAATCAGAGTTACAACCCTTCTCAGACTACTCAAATTGGAGGCCAAGCATTCAAGAATGAGACATTCAAGAATGACAGGCCAATTTGCCAAATCTGTGGGAAGGCAAGTCACACTGCTGTTGACTACTATCACAGAATGGATTTTGCCTATCAAGGCAAAAATCCACCAACCAAACTAGCTGCAATGGCTTCAGCATCCAATGCAGCCTTAACCAATTGTCAAGATCCTTGGTTGGCTGATTCAGGAACTTCTGATCATCTCACTGCCAACTTGAACAACTTATCTCTCCAGTCACATTACAAAGGTTCAGAACAAATCACAGTTGGAAATGGGCAAAACCTTCCTATCAATCATGTTGGTAATGCTTCACTTCCTACCAAACATCATAATTTTTTACTTAAAGATGTGTTACATGTCCCTAAAATAGCTATGAATCTCCTCTCTGTTCACAAATTTTGTTTACACAATAAATGCTCCTGCCTTTTTGATGCTAACAAACTTCTTGTCCAGGACATTTCTACGGGGAAAATTCTTTACAAGGGCTTGAGTAAAAATGGGGTTTACCCAATTTACCCAAAGCTCTTTACCAATCCTCCTTCACAGTCTGCCTCTACTCCATTTGCACAATCCAGTCATGCCATCTCACAGCTACATCATTCTGCCAATGCATCCTTTCATGTCCAGAAAACACATAAGTGGCTGCTATGGCACCACAGACTAGGACATCCTAGTGATAGTGTACTTAGAAGTGCACTCTCCTTTACTTCAGCATCTAGTGTTTGTAATAAACTTACTTCTATGTCTGATATTCATTGTAAGCACTGCCTTAGTGGCAAGATGCATCAATTACCTTTCAATAAATCTGACTTTGTTGCTTTTAAACCCCTCCAACTAGTGCACAGTGATGTATGGGGACCAGCTCCTATTACTTCTGTTAATGGCTTCAAATACTATCTTGTTTTTGTTGATGAGTTTTCTAAATTTACTTGGTTATATCTCATTAAAGATAAATCTGATGTGTTTTTGAAGTGTTCAAATTCTTTAAAGCTTATGTTGAAAACCACTTACATACCTCTATTCAAACCTTAAGAACTGATGGAGGTGGGGAATTTACTTCCACTGCCTTTCACAAATTTTGCTCCACTCATGGTATAATCCATCAAACTTCCTGTCCTCATACCCCCTAACAAAATGGCACTGCTGAGAGGAAACATAGGCACCTTGTAGAGTGTTCTCTCACTATGCTTTCCCATTCCTCTTTACCCTTATCCTACTGGGAAGTGTTATTCCAATCTGTCCCTGACCTTCTACACCTTAGATCCTTTGGTTGCACTTGCTTCCCTCTTCTTAAGCCCTACAACAGACACAAACTTCAGCCCCACACCAAACCATGCATATTTCTTGGTTATCCTACCCACTCTAAGGGTTATATTTGTCTTGAACCTAGCACACATAGAGTTTATATCTCTAGACATGTTCTCTTTAATGAAACTGACTTTCTTTCTTTCTCATCCTTGTTAGTTTCTACTCCCTCCTCTCCCACTTCCTTATCCTCCAATTCTTGTTCTCTCAATCCCTGGCTATCCTTTCTTTCTATATATCACGCTTCTGCTACTGCACCTGCTACTGCACCTATGCCTGCACCTACACCTGCACCTATGCCTGCTCCTGCACCTATGCCTGCACCTGTACCTGCACCTATGCCTGCACCAGTGCCTACACTTGTGCCTCCACATGTACCTACACTTATGCCTCCACATATACCTCCACTTGTGCCTGCACCTGCATCTGTTTCCTCCACCACACCTGACCCTCCCATCTCCACTGTTGATTTGCCTCTACCTTCTGTGACTGCTTAGAATGAACACCCTATGACTACCAGGTCTAAGGCTAGCATTTTTAAGCCTAAGGCCTTTGGGCCTTCTACCACTAAGAAGGCTCAAATTGATTACACAATTACTGAACCATCCACATATAAGGTTGCTGCTCAGTATCCTCAGTGGTGCAATGCTATGAATGAAGAGTTTGATGCCCTCACTAGACAGGGCACTTGGGTTTTGATCCCTCCTTCTCCATCTCAGAATGTTGTAGGTTGTAAATGGGTCTTCAAGTTGAAGCATAACAGTGATGGCAGCATTAACAGGTTCAAGGCCAGACTTGTAGCTAAGGGTTTTCATCAACAATATGGTATTGACTTTGATGAAATCTTTAGTCCTGTCATCAAACCTCCCACTGTCAGACTGATCCTATCCCTTGCTGTTCAATTCAATTGGCCTCTTAGGCAATTGGAAGTTCGAAATGCCTTTCTCCATGGCATGTTGAAAGAAGAGGTTTTCATGGTTCAGCCACAGTGTTTTGTCAATCTAGCATTTCCCAATCATGTTTGCAAATTACAAAAGTCTCTCTATGGTCTAAAACAGGCGCCAAGAGCTTGGTTTGAGAGATTCTCATCTCATCTTCTTCATTTGGGCTTCATTGCTTCTGTTGCTGACTCTTCCCTTTTCATTCTCAGACAGGGAAAATTCTTGGTCTATCTGTTGGTCTACGTTGATGATATTGTTCTCACTGGCAATTGTCCTTCCTTTTTGCAATCTCTCATTCTTCAATTGAGCTCAGAATTTGAACTCAAGGACCTTGGTACTCTCCATTAATTTCTTGGGTTGCAAATTACTCGGACTCCCAATGGTCTTTTCTTAAATCAGACCAAATATGCTCATGATCTCCTTCAGAAGCATAATATGCTCAGTGCTAAGCTTGCTAAGACCCCTTGTGCACCAAACACCAGGTTAATTCCTGCCACGGGTTCCTTGCTCTCCAATCCCCATGAGTATCGGAGTATTGTTGGATCTCTCCACTACTTAACTTTTACTAGACTAGACGTCAGCTTTGCTGTGCATCAAGTGTGTCAATTCATGTCAGCACCTTGTGATACTCACTTGATTGCCGCTAAGCGTATATTGAGGTATGTGAATGGCACTCCCAATTTGGGTATTTTCTTCAGACCTGGTCCATTGTCCCTATCTGCCTTCTCAGATTCTAATTGGGCTGGTGATCCATTTGACCGTCGTTCTACGACTGGTTTTTTGGTCTATCTTGGATCCAATCCCATCACTTGGAGTGCTAAGAAACAAGACACTATTTCTCGCTCTTCAACAGAGTCAGAGTATATAGCTTTGGCCACCACTGCTGCTGAGCTATGTTGGATCCGCCAAGTGTTGAAAGATCTTGGCATTTTTCTCTCATTTGCACCTAAACTCTGGTGTGATAATATATCTGCTCTCGCCATTGCCTCTAACCCTGTCTTTCATGCTCGCACCAAGCATGTGGAGGTGGATTATCACTTTGTGCGTGAGAAGGTGCTTCGCCACGATCTTCAAGTCCGTTATGTTGCCACTGGTGATCAGCTCACCGATATCTTTACAAAGAGTCTGTCTTCATCTCGTTTTCTCTTCTTGCGCTCCAAAACCATGGTTTCTATTGACCCCTTGGTTTTGAGGGGGGATGAAAACAGAACAACAGAGATTGAAGACAAAGAGAACTAACGGCTAGATTTGCAACGGCTATCTTACAGTATAAGTAAAATGGCAACGTTTTTAGATTAATGAGGCACGGCGTCGTTTTGATCTAATCAATTTACAAGTGCCACATCACAATTAAAACCAGACGATGTCGTTTTGAAGTGGTCCAGAGCATCTTCGTCTAAGACTGAAAACTGGATTTCCTCTGCTCGTCTTCTCTCTCCAACTCTCTGTTATTTATACAACTGTAATCTTACTGTTAGTTAGTTAGAAGTTTGTTAGAGTTAGTTAGATGGAATCTCCAGAAGTGGTTACTGATCCTGTAATGTATAAATAAAGAGTATAGGTATCGTATTCATTTTATGTAAGCTTAATAGAATTCATTGTTTTAGTCTTCATTACTTTCTCTCTGTAACTACCAATCCGCCATTGTTAAACTGTCATCAAGCTTGCTTTTCCACAAAACATTCTCAAGCCTATCAATCCAAACAAAATTGTCAAGGGGATAGAAAATATTGAGAAAGAAATTTGTATGTGTTTGATTTGATCAAACTTCTATGAACTTTCTTTCATAACAAGGTTTTACACTACTAATTTTCTTCTTACGAAATCTAGTCGTCTTCATATCTGATCAAACTTCTAAATTCCAGTTTATTTGATATTAAGTGAAGACCTTTTCTAGCCTATAACTTATATTTTCAGATAATATCTATCACAATGAAGTTGATTTCAATTAGTGAGGACTGGAAACAATTCTTTATTGAGTAGAGTCTTGTGTTTGAGGCAATTTTATGCTCATCCTTGCCAAATCATTCTCCTTTTTCATCTTGGTTTAAAATATTAACCAATAGAAGCATTACATTATATATTGTGGGGAACTTTATATATAAAAATGGAGAAACTATTGGCTCTACTATTTATCATCCTACTAGGGACAATAGGTTGCGTGGAGCTAGACATACCGATCACTAGTATCTATTTATTTGTTTGTTTTAGTTTGTTTTTTTATCACCTGTGTTTATTTTTTTGCTCTTTGTAATTATGGTTCTTTTTGGAGTGGCAAATCACACCAAATGCCAATTTTCAGAATGATCTTGGATTAGATAGTTTAGATTCTGTGGAGACGATTCGAACTGATATTTGATAGGCTTGAGAATGTTCTTATCAAGAGGAAGAATGTTCTTAAGCCAAAACTTTTCCATTTTAAGAAATATGCTTTTAGATCTTGATTTTTATGTTTTTTTTTTTTTTTTTTTGGTGAAAGTACAGAGGTGGGTTATGAATGTCTAACAGAGTGAACTTCAAGTGGGCAAAGTGCCAAAATTTTAAACTACAGGTAAACAATTTAAATTTCGGCCAAATTTTAGGTGGTTATGTTATAATTTGCCCTTTTAGTTTTTTTTTTTTTTTTTTTTTTTTTTTTTTTTTTTGATACAGCCCTTTTAGTTTTTTAGAAATGAATTAGCTTTTAGCTTTTTGCCCAAGGAGTTTTTTTTTTTTTTTAATTTATTTTTTATTTTTTTAGAAAAGAGGTTCATATGCAAATTTTTGGCTAAAATGAAAATTTATACTTTCAAATTTTACAATATATATATATATACATATATAAATCCAACTAGTCCTTAACCCTTGCAATGCATGAAATAGTTAGATAAAAATTAAAAGAGTAATGCTATATCTACAACATTTTCATAATAACTTCATAATAAATCTTATGTGGCAATTTTTTATTGGTTCTAATCAACGCTTATTACTTAAATTATATTGAAATTACTTTTCTTTTTTTGTCATCTAATATCAACTTGCAACCGAAAATGTATTTGTGAAAATATTATGAATATAGTATTTCTCATTGTACGTCTTTAGACCCTTTAAATATAAACAGATTAACCTAGTTATTTAGCCAAATGATTAACTTAGGTAAATTATTAAAATCTAGGTTAACACAAGTAAATCATATGAAACTATGCGAAAAATAAAAAATACAACAATATGATAAAGGAAAACCAAACCGGTAAAAAGCCTAGGGAGGATTTAACCTGACTATCCTTAAGATAAAACAGATTCACTATAAAAGAATTGAAGTTTTACAATAGCGACTTAAACAACTAACATCCTATTGCTATCTCGAGTAAAAAACTTACTACCACGACCACGTGATAGCTCCGAGTCTACGGACTACTTCTTTCTTAAAGTCATAGCATTCACAAGTATACCACTTGTTTTTCTTTAAGCTCTTTATGCAGCAACTGAAATGATCACCAAGCTCTTGACATCAATCTCAATCTTGATAACCCTAAGTGTATATGAAGGCAAACACCCCTAGATCTCACAAGAGATTCACATACATAGCATAAACAACAACAAAACGTGGCTAGGGTTTTTCCTTTTATACTTAAGGCAAATATTAAACCCTACACGTCATATGGGCTTGGGTTGAGTTGGATATTTTGTAGAAAAAAAATTTTTCACGAGCTTCGATCAATCGAGTCTAATTTTCGATCAATCGAGACTTATAGAAATTGAACAGTAATTTTTTGCAATTACTTGATTTCAACTTTACACATACATCACTTTGAGCAGCCTAAATCTAGACTCTTAATTTTGATCATGGTTTGCCAACATTACATATTGAAGTTCTAAAACATTTAGATCCTAAATCCTTAGAACCTAACAAATTCTCCCTTTGGCAATTGGTGACAAAACACATAATAAAACAAAATGCTCAAAGTTACAAAAATTAAATTTTTGTGGATTATTTGTTCTACTTTCAAACAAAAAGAAAAAACTTAAATAAAAAGTTAGAAATTAAAAAAAAAAAATATTGTAACAGAGCAAGCCCACCCAAGATGGTCGAACCTAGGTGGGGGCCTAAAGGGGCCCGGGCCCGGGCCCTTTGACCTTTAGAAAAAAAAAATTAGTTGGAATATATGCATCAAGATAGATACTCACATACAACTCCCCCCCCCCCCCCCTTCTCTCCAAAATCAAGGGCCCTATCATCAAAATTTCATAAAATCAGCCAAAAGAGATCACAATAGTCAACAACTCGTAACAAAAAAAACCTTCAAATAGAACAAAATTTTGGTCTAAACAAAACAAAAATACATAATATAATCATAACACAAATCTATAATAACAAAACAAAAATCACAAATTCCCAATTTTACCCATTTAAATTTCTTTCCATCAATTTTATTCTCTCAACTCTTATTCTTCCTCCAACAACTGTCGTTTTTTACCTAAATCCTTTATGCTTCTTCAGTTCTTCTTGCCTGGACTGTTATACTGTTATGGTTGACGTTGTCTGTTGTTTGAACAACAAAAATTCTCCTCTATTTTTTTCTTCTTCTTTGGCTTAGATTTCTCCACTAGTTTGCTAAAATCTTCCTCTATTATTTTCCTTCTTCTACTTCGATTTCTCCACCAGCCCATTGTCTCTTTGTTTTCTCAAGAGGTTTTTTTACTTTCCCTATATCTACTTTTAAGCTTTTGGTCAAAAATGTCAGACACACATGTGATTTTTACAATTGTATTTTGTCTAAGAGTCCATGTACTCTACGCGTGGGATTCACTTCCCCACATCTTTCTTTTTCCTACCTTTTATCTATTTTGTTTTTCATATTAATGAGTTGTGATAGAAATCAAAATGTATCTTGTGCAATTTATTATTAAGTTAAAGATTTGTTTGGGATCCGCTTATTTTGTTAAAATTGAAAACTTTTTGTTAAGAGTACTGTAAATAAAGTTAAAAGTTAGTTAAAATATTACAATAGGACCCATGAATAGCACCCAAAAGTGCAGGAGGACCCATGAATTGTAGCAAAAATAAGCTAAATAGTAAAATAAGCTTGAAAAATTAAGCCATGCCAAACACACACTACATATATGAATTTATGGCTTAAAAATAAATTATATGTGATGGTGAACCGAAAGAAAAATGAACTCCAACTCGTCCATAAGAGTCGTCTAGGTCAAGAAAGGAATGGCTTCACCTATCAGGACGGTCGTCCATAGGCCTCTAGAAATTTATTTACAAGAGCTAAATTGAACCACGCGTTATTATCTCGAGGCATGAGTTAAATCCTGGTTCATTGTTATAACTTCCTCCTCAGTGCTTAACTTCCACGACAGTTATAAGAGATAAAATATTCTAACTCCTATAGCGGTTATGGAAGTTAACCTCGAACCCTCTAACTTCCTCATTTGTAGGGGAAGTTATGAGACAAGTAACCGCTCCATGACCACACTATATAAACACTCATTCACATCAAGTGAAGGTAAGTTTCTAACAAATCTTGAAAAGTTGGAACTCTAGAATTTGAAAGAGAAACTAACTTTGGCATCAAAGGGTTTTTGGCTGGTCCACCCTGGTTACCTTTGATCGTGTCTTCTTCTTTTTAGGCATTCCAAACAATCACTAGCCCCTTTGAAGCCAGAAGCATCCAGACTAGTCCTTTGAAACCCGAAGTATCCAGCTTACTGATTTTTCTTGCATCATCAATATCAATTTACATTTTTAAAAGCTCTTAAATAAATAAAAAAAAAATTAGGGTTCTAATTTATAAACAAATTAAATATAATATATATAAAGTGATTAAAAGGTACATTGAAATTGATTGGTACCCAAATATATCATTTTTTTTTTTTTCTTCTTAACTAAACTTAAATGACCTTAGTGTGAAATTAACCCTTTTGCTTCGGGTCCCCCTTAAGTTCAAATCATGGGTCTGTCCCTGCCAGGAACACCCTAAGAAACATTCCTAGAGCTACCACTAAGAGGCGGTGCCACCTTATGGCCAGGGTGGTCCCAAGACCACCTTGTCCTGAAAATTAAAAAAAAATTATACATAATAATTTAAAATTTTATATTTATCTACCTTTAAACAAAAATTTGGGAACACCCTAATTTTTTTTTTATGCCAATAAAATTAAATTTTGGTCCATAATTTGAGCAACTTAACAATATATTAGGGTCTTTCAAGCAAAAAGAACCACATGCTTTTATATTCTTTTAAGCCTATACTACAACTTTACTTTTAATTTTTGCTTTACCTGACACACTGTCATTGTACGATTACTTTTCCTCAAAAACATTATAACATATATTATACAACTAATTGATTAAAGTTACGTAAATTTAGTTTTTTTCATTGTACAACTTTTTTTTTTTCCGATAATTTTGATTAGAAAAAAAAAGTAGTTTTAGTTAATTAAGTGAATAAACTTAAAAAGTTACTTAATTTTTATATAACATCAATTAATTCATTATATATATAAAATAATTTTTTATTATTTTATTTTTATGACTATAATTAAACATGTGATTGTTCATTCTAAGGAAATTTGATTAAATTTACACGAAAAGTGTCACTAAATATTATGTTCTTAAATTTTGCTATCATATTATTAGTAATAAACTTATTATTTTTTTATTTATATAATTTAAAATTTTATTGATTATATTATTTATGACGTCATCAGTTCGACTATTGGTCAGACCGAGGTCTGACCAAAGAACTAGTTTCCAGTCCCTTTTTTGGTTCTTTCACCATACTGGTTTATAAAACCATGGAAAAACCCAAAAAAAAATAAAAAAAAAAATTTTGAATGAAAATCTAGAAAAAAAAATTATAATAAGACCACTAACAAGGCCAAACCAAATGCCAATGAAAAAGCCCAGTACAAGATCAATCTCATCTCAGATTAAGACTATCACTACTCTAACACTAACACTATTATGTTTTTAATTCAACAAATATTAAAAAAAAAAAAATCCTCACTGCCCCAATGCCTTGCGGATTCACAAGTCATTAAACAATTTAAATTAAAACTAAATCAAACCTAAGGCTAAAAGAAAATAAGAAACTCACTTACTCACTCCAACCATCACCGTCCATCCCTATTCAGCAATACTAACAATAACCACAACTAAACTCCACAAGCTTTATGTTGTAAAACTTTATGTATTTACATATTTTTTTTATTGTTGTTGTTGTTGTTGTCAACATATAATTTTTTTTTATTAGATTGTGTAATTTATACTTCTAAGGAACATCTTGGAAAAAAATTCCTGAGGCCGCCATGGAAAAGCACCTAAAACTTTAAGGGTTAATATGACTGCCTTACTTTTTTTTAGATATTTCATGTAATCCTTACAGGTTGTCAGCTTGTAATAGAGGTATTTTTATATTACAGATTTACTGGGGACATGGTATATATGGCATTAAATCAGCATCAATTTTCTACTTTGGAAAGCATCCAACTCTTCTTGGTTTGGGGAGTCTGCAATGCTTGCTGGGATTATACCTGCCCCAGAACTTCGTTCTCCATTCAGGGATCCTTGCAGGTCTGATGCTACTATATATGTATTAATCGCACTTCTGGTAACCATTCCTTTCTGGAATTGTATTTATTGTATTGCATTGATTTTTGCACTATGTTCTTGGTTCCTTCTATGTTTATTATGAATAATTACATACAAACCAAACGTTTTCTCATAGGGGGAAGAGCTTCCAAGCAAGAGTCTTAAGGAGGATGGTGGAAGTTGGTTTTCTTGATATTGAAATGCACATTGGTTGTGAAACAAGGTCTTCAGCTGCATGTTTTTGTTTCAGAATATGCTGATGGATTGTTGCACCTATCACCTTTGCCTAAGGATGTGAGTTTATACTTTCTATGCCTATTTTCAGAAGTTGGTTTCCTTGAAATTCATTCAACACCTCTGGTATATGAGAGTGTATTGAAAGTGGCCACTTTTTTTTTTTTTCTCTCGTTCACATATTTTAGTGATTTTGGTAGTGAATTCATTTGACATGATGAATTATAAACAATTTAATTATTTATTATGACATATTTATAGATAAATCTACAACTGCTCTCTAATTTGTAGATGCATCTGCACAAAATCCTAATGTTATGGCTTTGTATTATCACGAACCTTATTTGATTAGTACATTACCCTAATGTACTAATGTTCTAAAACATTTGATTAGTCATGCTACATGGTGGTGATATCACTAATAGAGAAGGAATAAAGCCATATGAGGATGCTAAGGATTATGTAGTGTTACGTAGCACTGAAATCACTAATAGGAAAGGGCAATCCTAAAGAGGATGTCAGAGTTGGATAAAGAAAATATAGTTTACTAATTCTAAACCTCAAGTTCTAATCCTCAAATCTAATATACTAGATATACTAGTGGAATAGAGTTGGCTAGTTTTTAACAAACTTTACTCTACTCCCCCTCAATCCAAACTAGCGGTCTTAGGATACCTTTTTTCTTACATATGAAGAAAGTTTTGTATCTTAGGATTCTTTCATATAAAGCTAATTCTCACAATATCCACACTTTTATATTAGGTGTCCATATTTTACATATATGATAGAAAGAGTGTTGACATTGTTGGATGTGAAACAATCAAAGCCCTTGTATAAATTTGTTGACAGCTACCTCTCAAGTAAAGCCCTTGTATAAATTTGTTGACAGCTACCTCTCAAGTAAAGTTAACAATGAATAAAACTCCATTAGAAATATCTACTGATGACTTGAAAATTAAATAATTAAATTATAACAATGCCCAATTGTAGAGTATTTTATCATCTAATATATAGAGAGAAGTACATGGTAAGGTCAAATGAGAGAAAATAATAAAGGTGATGTATTACATTGGGCTATGCATGGTAATATGGATGCATAGAGGCACTTTAAATGAAAAAGGTTGTGAATTCAAAATTCTTTTATGTGCAATCCTTGCATTGATGAGGATAGAATCCAAACTATGTGTGTGTGTAAATTATTAAAATGAGACGGGGGTTTTGTATAGACATTTAAGGTTGGAAAAACCAATACAATTGTGCATGTAGATCCAAATAGTTGATCTTCTACTTAATTTTGTTAGGTAAAAGGGAAATAACAAGGGGGAGATAGAGAAAAAGCAAGAGTGTTGTGTGTGTGTGTGTGTGAGAGAGAGATAATAGGGCAGCCAAAGTATCAATACAATTTAATAAAAATCCTTCATGAAAGTATAATTGTAGTAAAAAAAATCAATGAAATACACCAATAATTGGAAACCTTATTCTAAGGCAAATACATAGAGCCTGCTTAGAGTTCAAACAATATATTTCAGTGTTTCAACATTGAAAATTGTGAGCTTTAAAATAAAGTGATTGGTAGGAGAGTTTAACAAAGAATATTTGAGTTACAATTCTTAATTTAGAGTGTTTAAAGACTGTATTTTGAGAATACTTTAAGAGGTGCTTTCAATTTTCAACTAACAATTTTGAATGATATTGTTGTAATTTTTTTTAAAAAATTGTACGTTTTTAGACCTCTTAAAACACAAGTTGTTTAACCTAGTTAGTTAGCCAAGTGATTATCTTATGTAAATTATTCAAATCTAGGTTAATACAAGTAAATCATATCATGCAAAGCAGTGCGGAAAAGTAAATAACAAACGATATGATAACTTAGAAAAACCAAACTGGTAAAAAACTTGGAGAGGATTTATTCTAACTATCCTCAAGATAAAACAGATCCAATATGAAAGAATTGAAGTTTTACAATAGCGACTTAGACCACTAATGTCCTATTGCTACTTTGAGTAGAAAACTTACTACTATGACCACGCAACAACTCCAAGTCCACAGACTACTTCTTTCTCAGATCCACAGCATCCACAAGTATACCACTTGTATTTCTTGAAGTTCTTCATGCAGCAACTGAAATGATCACCAAGCTCTCGACATCAATCTCGATCTTGATAACCCTAAGTATGTATGAAGGCAAACACTTCTAGATTTCACAAGAGATTCACACACACAGCATAAACAACAATTGCAAAACGTGGCTAGGGTTTTTCTTTTTATACTTAAGGCAAAACAAAAAATCCTACACGTTAAACGAGCTTGGGCTGAGTTGGAAAATTCTGCAGAAAAACAATCTGTACGAGTTTCGATCAATCGAGTCTAATTTTCAATCAATCGAACCTTGCATATTTACATAATAAGTCCTGCAGTACACTCAATTCTAACTATACAAATAAATACACTTTGAGCAGCCTAATTCTAGACTTTAAGCTTTAATCATGATTTGCCAACATTATACATTGAAGTTCTAATACATTTAGATCCTAAATCCTTAGAACCTAACAAAAATTGTGGGACTCAGATGATGTTGACAACACATAAAACACAATTGTATTTTTCTACTTTTGAAAATATGTTACTAGAAACATGGTACCACACACATTTTTTGCATTAAGAGTACTTTAAACAATAATTTTCATAACATTTTTTAAACCACAATTTTCACATTATTTTAAAAACCAATACCTAAACTCTCTTAACAAACAAACCCTTAAGGACTTTGATATGACGCCCAAAGCATCGTCATAACTTATTACATATCTTTCATCGGATTTTGACCGTAGTCAAATAATCAAATGAAATACACAAACATTTGGCATCCTTGTTCCAAGGCAACATAAGGCTATATGAAACTATTATCACTGTGGGAGCTTATTGAATTTGCGGTGTCGGTACTCAGCATAAGTTTTAGTTGAATATTTGGCTTGGTTTTGATCATTCACAAGCTCCGAAAGTGGTCCAATGTTCGCCTCATGTGGAGGCACAATAAACACTGCCCATGACATGCGTGTGCATTCCTTGTTCACCAAACTCCTATGAAGAACACTCTTGTACTTCCCGTTGCTTAGCACCTATAACAAAATTAACATAAATTGGACATTTACAAAAACAACTATTTGTTGCTATTTTCAGAACGAAATTTAATTTTTTTTAAAAAAAACACTATTTGTTGCTTCTAAATCTATAATTTAGCCTCTATAGCGGCTTAAACATCTCATTGGACGCTTGAACATTTATCTTTTGCAAAACAATTTCATTAAAATTATATTATAAAAACATTATTGTCATATTTCATCGCACAAGATAGGGAGTACCGTACCTCAATTTGGTCACCAACATGGACAAAAAGAGCATTTTCCAAGAGATTTACGGCAACCCAATTATCGTCTTTCCACACTTGAAGGCCTGGAACATCGTTTGGAACAAGTATTGTGAGTGCAGACATGTCCGTATGAGGTTCAACTCCTAAAGCCAATTCAGGTTGTGGGCAAGGTGGGTACATGTTTATTTTCATCTCCAGCTCTAGTTCTTCATCACCCAAACAAGACTTCAAAACCTTCCCTTCCAAACCTAACCCCTCTGACAATAGTTGCAGTAGGTTATCGGTTATTCTTAATATTTCTTTGTTATATTCTTCCGTGACTCCTCTGTGTTAAGTGTACATATGATGTAAGCACTAACAAAGTCAGATTTTATTAAAGCAAAGCTAAATATTTTTTTTTTTTTAAAAGTCAACAAATAACTTTTTTTTTAATACTAAACATGCGTGTATATATCAAGTATGTCTTTTAGCATATAACAACATTTGTTAATGTTTCATTGATAGTAAAATTGCTGTCGAATAAGATCTTTAAATTATTAACAATAAATACTTTCTATCAAAAATGAGCTTAAACTTGTCTAAGTTATGCTCTATTGATTTTGAACTAAATTTCATAACAATCTATATTCCTATGTACACAATGAACAATTATTCATAAACTCATTTTTTTAATTGTTTTAAAAATTTGTTTTAACAATCTTAATGACTAAAATACATGATGCTTTGAATCCATTATTTTGTTAAATGAAGATAAGATCTATTCCCTTCAAATCTTTTAGCATTTATGAAGGGTTAGATTCTAAAGTTTTGGAACAGAGGATTAAGTAACTTTTGGATTTTGAAATTTTTTTCTTAAACTATACTTAAAGTAGGGATGGTTTCTAGGGTTTATAGATGTGTTTGAAATATTAATGCCAAAACATATAAATTTGGGTTTATCAAGAAAATTGTATTAGGTTTGAGTTTAGGAAAAAAGCTGGTTAAAGACAACAATGTTTTAATCTAATCAAAGACAATAAGTTAATAATCTTTTGCTCATATCTTTTACACCATAAAATAATTTTCAGTGAACTTATTTCATTGGAAAATAGATATATGGAGCTTCAACACAAATACAAATTTGACTCAATTTGGATTTGAAATGGGTGAGATATAACTATTTAAAGTTAGTACAATTGTGTTGTCCCCTGGAATTTGCTTGACTCTCTAGATACTAACTCTAACAAAATTGCGGTAAATAATCAATTGGTGTTGACCACATGCCGACTTAATCTATTAATTTCCTATATAAAACAACCCTTATTGCATAAATTGAGAAGGGAGAGTTTATTACATAAAGATTAGCCTAAGGAAAAACCTTCTTAAGCCTTCTAAATTCCTCTCCATAGAATGTTTCTCCATATGAGATATTTTTTAGAGATTTTCCTTGAGCCTAAACTGTTAATTCGTTAGTTCCACAACAATGAGTTGTTATTGTTATTGTCCAAAGTTTTGGCATTCCAAATGAGGTTTGTTTGTGAAAGAAGTTCACGTAGAAGATTTTCAGAGTTGTAGGGCATTCAGAGGGAATGCAAGGCATTTGTTGGTTACAATTGAGGTTTGTTATAAGGATTTTATAAATAGATTGTCTTAACTCTTAATTACGGGATTGAATCCTTGAAGTGGTTTTACCTTCGAAGAGGTTCTTCATTGGTTTATTTCACTTTGTTACTAAATTTGTGTGCATTAAACTACTTTTTCTTTTATTTGAATTTAATTTGCCTATAGAGTTCACTCCATAATAATTACTCTTATCATCAGGCTAAGATACTAATCGCTTTTTGGTGTAAGTAGGTTTTGAATCCTAATTAATCTCTTATTCAACGATAATAAATTTTACCAATTGAACTAATCCTAAACCCACTTTCTTAAACTAGTTTACATCTTTATTTCTTTTTAGATTTGGTGATTGATAATTGTGAAGGACTATCTATTTGTGTGGAATCAATCAATAACTTGTTCACTGATTAATTAATCTATTGGTTAGGTTTTTTTGGGTCTAAATAACAGTTTATTTATTGGTAGTAGAGGTTTTAGAACACAAACTACATACTCCCCCTATATCTTTTTATTAGATGTGAATTTTGATAAATCAATTCACTATTTGATTGCATTTTATTATGATATCCTTTATGCTTGTAATATTTCAAGAAGATTAAAGATAAATAGTTGTGTCATCAATCAAATATTTAAATTTTAAGTTTTTGTAGCCTTAAATTATGCATAAAAAATAACTTTACTAATCGAAGAGTAAATAATATTCGATTTGAAATAAATTCGACATGCATGTTAAGAATGTAAAGAGCATACAATCCAACAATTAAATTTTCAAAATATATAGCCATATTACTTAATTTTTTAGTGGGAGTTTGTATTTAACTATTTATTGCCTACAAAGTGGTTTGTTGATAAACTTTTTCACCATAGGGATTTGCTAATCTATTTGTGGAGATTATTGAGAAAGGGTTTATCACTTACTTTACGATATTAACTGCCTTGGTGTTGGCATGTGAGTGTGTTCTCTTATCTCATCCTCCTTCCCCTATATATATGTGTGTGTGTTTGTGCGTTTGTGTTTCTAAAAAAAAAAAATCTATTTGTGGAGAAACATTTTTTCCATGCATCTTTTTTTTTTTTCATCTTATTTGAGTAACGTACATTAAAACATTAAAAGGTGACTAAATGAAAAATTAAACCTTTAAATGAGTGGTAGTATAGTTTTTCTTTTCTCGATAAATAAATTTAAAATCTATTTTATAATTTTAAGAGAAATCGGAGGGAGGAATTTAAAATGCCACGTAGCCATGGCCCCATATATATATACCCTTCCTCCACTGTTGGATAAGAGATTTTTCCTTTTTATTATTTTGGTTTTTCCCCCTTCGGGTTAAATAATTTTGGTACTATATCTAATGTTTAATCATTATTTTTTGATGGAGTCTGTGAGGACCTAAAGACCCAAGGACCCGAGGATCAGAAGACCCGTGGACCAATGAATAACTTATAAGAAATCCTGCTTGGGATGGAGATAGAAGACCCGAGGAACTTTCGGCAATCGGCGCAAGCCCTAACAAATATCTGGAAGTATTGAATGTTGTAGATAGAGCTTCCTGACCACATTAAATGAGGAAATAGCAGCTTTATCATTAACATTAATAAGGAAGTGGCCTGAACAGTGTAGTTGGTCTTTAGATATTTTATTGCCATTATCTTCTACAAAAAGAGAACACAGGTGTCACCGAAGGGTGAGGGGGAAGTGAAAGATGAAGGGCTGAGATGACAAGAGCAAGAGGTATAAATAGAAGGAAGAGAGACACAGGAAAGGGGATCGGCAAAAAAAAGGGAAAAACAGTAAACGAAGGATTGGGATGAAAGAGGAACACCAGAAAACATAACGTGCAGGAGGGAATTCAAGATCATGGAATCCTCGGGACACGTGTGTTCATTGTTGTGTGGTTCCCTCTCTACAAATTTTGTTGTTATGGGCCAAGAACCATAGTGGGCTTTAGCTTTCCATCATTGGTCGTGGGCTTCATCCCATTTTTGGAAATTTGGACCTTACAGAGTCATAACGAATTATTAAGCATAAAATTTATAGGTAACCTATGAACAGATTAATGGGAGAAGAGAACCGACGTATATATCTTTGGATTCAAAATGAATTAATAAGAAATTGGTTTTCTAACTTTAATAAACAAAAATTGGTGGGTTATTATCACTTATCAATGAAACAGATGAATGGAAGAGGGTTAGAAGCTCTAAAAAAAAAAAAAAAAAAAGAAAGACCTTAGTATTTTCAATCAAAATTATGTCTAGGGACGACCTTTTATAAAATAAAATTTATTTTTACCACTTTCATAGTGAAATTCTTAAAAAGTTACATTTTCAATACAAATTATCAAATTTTATACTAAAGTAAGTAAAATAAATTTTCAATTAAACTAATGAAAATTTCAAAAATATGAATGATTCAAAAATTGGAGGAATAAGTTAAGTGTCCGAACCTATTTGAAGTTATCTTACTCTAACCCATTATGTGGCAACTAAAGAAACATTTCATGTGCGGTTTTAGTGACAAAATTTTTTTTTAATGAATCAATAATTTGTTAATCGCCACATAACAAGTTGAAAAAGGTAAATTAAGATATGTTTAGTACCAAACTTTATCAAATATTTAACAAATATAAGAGCACATTTTACAATAAAAAATATCATTGCAAAAAATAAAGCTATATCTTTATAACTTAGACTAATTTTTTTTTCAGAGTACCATTGAACTAATTCCATTTCCAACAGTCATGTAAGACTTTTAGGTACCAACTCAACGGTCGTAACGTATATATATCTATATATATGATCGATTGTTAAAATATTTTTACCCCCTCCCCCCCAACAATTCAAACCAAAATTAAAGAAGAATAGATGCTATCAAGCATTTAAGGGTGAGTTTGGTTGGGCTTTTTGAAAAAGTGCATAATGAAAAAGTTGAGTTTTCAGAAAGTACATAATGAAAAAGTGTTTTTTTAGAAAGCTGAGTGTTTAGTAAAAGGTGTTAAAAAGTGATTTTTGAAAAAGCTGAGTATTTGACTATCATTTATAAAAGTGGCAGTTTGAGGGGTAAATTACTAAAAAGGACAATGTCTATATAAAGAGAATTATTTGTTTTAATTACCTCTTTTAATGCAAGTTATGGACACAATATTTTCACAAAAATTTCACAATAAAGTCTATATAACAAGTTGTTAATGATAGGAAAAAAAAATGTCACTAATAGGTCTAGATGAGAACTAATAATAACTTACTACTTAAACTTTATTATGAAATTGTTACAAAAATATTTTGTCAATAGTTCTATTTTTTTTTTCTAAAAAAAATAGTACTAACTTAAAAAGTTTAGAGATATAATAAAATGTCACAATATTTTTATAATACTAATTTAAAATTAATCTTTGTAAAATAAAATTTTATTAACACTTATCTTTTAAATGAATTGTTCTAGTACCCACAATTTTTTCTCCACCACATACTCTATAACATCACAATTATGAAAAAAAAATTGTAAAATAATTTGTGTTCATGCTCTTTATATTTTCTACAACATTGCTTTACCAAACCCAAAAACTTTTTTTTTTCTATTTTTTTTTCTCACGTTTTTTCTCCTCCACAAGTTCCCTTTTCCTTATCTTCTTCTCATTCTTTTCTTTTACTTTCCTCCGCACATGTTTCGTCCTTATATTTTTTTTCTTTTTACTTTCCTTCACTGAGCCCTCTCTGGAGCTCTTTCTCTCTACTCCATCTCCATGTCTCCATCTCTCTCGAGCTCCCTCTCTCTACTCCATGTCTCCAAAGGTTCCATTTATCAAAAACTCTACCAAATTCAAAAGTTTTTTTTTTTTTTTTTGAGATTAGATATGTACGTAAATAAATAAAAAAATACAGAAGAGAAGAGGAAGAAGCAGCACAAAAAATAGAAGAAGAGGAAGAAGAAGATGAGATGCTGTAGCACAGTAGCATGGAGGATTTTTTTTTTTTTTTTTTTTTCTATGGATTTTAGGTTTGATTTTGAGTTGATTTTGTTTTGGGTTGATTTTGAGTTGGGTTTGGGATGGGTTTGAGAGAACAAACGAGAGGCGTGAGAAACAATTTCGTAATTGCCGTAATTGCCAAAGTTTGTAATTGCCGAAAAATTTCGTTTGAGAGAACAGACGAGATGGGTTTGGGATGGGTTTGGGATGGATTTTGAAGAGCAATTTCGTAATTGCCGAAGTTTCCAACAGATCTATCATAAAGCCCACCAACGTTTAGAATATGGACCGAAAAGCATCCATAAACGTTCTGAGCGTTTTCTTCGTTGGAGTAAAACGCAACTTTTTCTAAAAAGTTACGTTTTACTCCAATCAAACACATTTTTTTGCTTACTTTTTTTAAAAAGCCAATTTTTGACTTGAAAAAGCCCAACTGAACGGGCACTAAATCAACCAATTCCATGTCTAACAGTCATGTAAGACTTTTACCCAACGGTTGTAACGTATATATATCTATATATATATGATCGATTGTTAAAATATTTTTATATATGCGACTGCATGGATTACTGACACGTATTAGGAAACAAAAAAAAAAAAGGTAAAGAAGACATGTACTACTCGCCTGTAAGCAGGAGGATTTTTGGGCCATACATCGTAGTTAACCTTAGAAGCAGGAGCCATGACATGAAAGTAATAGTCAATCCACTCCACCTTTTCTTCTAGGTTCTTTGTCATCTTGGTACCATAGCCTTCAAACTTGCCACTAGCTGCGTCATTTGCATAGGCTTCCTTTTCCTCTTGTGGGAGCTCAAAGAACTCTTGCCCCGCCTTTTTTAGCCGTTGGATCAATGAAGGTGATATACCATGATCGGTGATGAGGAAGAATCCCCACTCCTGGCAAGCCTCTGCAACTTCTTTGACGACCACATCATGCGGCTGAGAGAGAGAGATGACGGGCACCGTGACCCCGTTAACAGCCACGGTGTTCTCAGGCCGTTCATGGGCCGGGCGGATGAATTGCGCCGGAAGTTTGTTGAGCCCAACCAAAGCCAAGGCCTGTACTCTCTCTGCAGTCATTTTGTATTTTCTTTAGGTTGTTTCAAACTTGCAGTCATGCACAGGCGTCTTTTGGCTGCTGGGAATTGGCCAATTGGAATGACACGCAGTTTCACACATTTAAATAATACTTTCTAAGTTGGTTTGTGGGGGTTTTTTTTTATTGCAGAACCCAGTTTACAAGTTACAGTAACGTTTGGAATGGTAGATACAACAACTGAAAACGTGTGGCTTGTCCTCGCATTAAATGCATCTAACAGTTAATCAATATATGGGTAGTGTACAATGCTATAAACAAATATGGGTTGAAAACGTGTGGCTAGTTCTTGGCAAGAAACTCTTGGTCTACGTGTTCAAATGTTATAAACATGTAGGGTCTTTTTGGTTGGGAGGATAGAAAAGTGGGAGGATAAAAAATAGAGAGAGAATAGAAAAGTAGGAGAATAGAAAAAATTTTAGTTTCTCTCGTTTGTGTTTGGTTGGAAGGGTGGAAAAGTGGAGGAATTGAAAACTTTTTTATTTGATTGAAAATAAAGTTTGTATAAATTTATTATCGTGTACTTATTAAATAAAACAAAAAATAACATATTATACTTAAAAGAAAAATGTATAGACAAACACTCTATTAAAGTTTATAAAAAATAGCATAAAAAATTAACCCAAAACTTATTAAAAAAAAACCAAACCAACCAAAATTAATGAGAAAATAAACATATGAGTACCAAAAAAGAAGAAGAAGAAGAAGAAGAAGAAGAAGAAGAAAGTTAACATGTCTAGACAAAATCAAAGAAAAAAAAAAGCCAACACATTAGCACAGAGAAAGAAAAAATCAAATAAAAGAAAGGAAAAAAAAAAAAAAAAAAAGCCAACATGTTGGTGGTGAAGTCCAACATGAGGGGTGTTTTTGGAAACTCATTTCATGAACTTCCCCCTTCTAGTTCTCTCCTCATTTTGGAGAGAAAATGTTTTGGTAAGTTTAGGGAGAAAGCACTATTTATTTTTCTTTCTCCTCACCCAACCAAACACACTCCAAAAAAATTTCTCTTTTCATTTTCTCTCAAAAGTTTTCCATCCACCCTTAGACAGGGCAATACAGGTCAAATTTTTCCGACCCGACCCAACCCGACTCAACCCAAAAAATACCTGACCCGAACCCAATTTTTTTAACCTGAAGTAAAAACGAGTTGACCCGTGACCCGACCTAATTTTTTTACGGGTCAACTCGACCTAACTCAGATAACTCTTGACCCGACCCGTTAAAAACAATTCACTAAAAAAATATTTAATTTTCATCTTGGTACTAGGTGCATAAAGCACAGAGCGCCAAAACTAATAATCAATATATTATAGATATAAAATTATAAACAATTAAGTTTCAATGCTTCACAAATATGGCATGAGACATGAGACAAAACAACGCATTACACAAGGCTTTCAAGACTCAAGACAACCATTTAATACATATATATATATATATATATATTCTCATTCAATACTAGGCCTAGCTGTAGTCGGCCAATGGCCTCCTTTAAGTCTTGTTGGTCCCATCACTGATGTGATCAATTTTAGTTTCTAATGAGTTACTGTTCAATGGTGCATAAAAATAAGTTTTACGTTCATTAAAGCGCTAATTTGGATTGAGGGGTAGAGGAGTAAAGTAGAGTTAGCTGAAAATTAGTAATTTTTAGCTAACAGTACTACTCTACTCCTCAGTCCTCTCTATGCCCCTCAATCCAAACAATAGTGTCACTTGAATGGTTGAAACACTTGGCCCATTTATTGATAGGAAAAAAGTTAGATACATTACCTTACATGCTGTTCTTTAGATTCTCTTCTTAACATTCAGTCATATGGCTATTTAACTAAAAAATACACTTTCATCTCATAAAAAAAAAAATCCACATGGCAGAATCTTAAAGGAAGAACCTAAAGAACAGCATTTAAGTACTGTACCTAAATCTTGCTCTTATTGATATGACCATTATAGTTTTCAAAGAGTTACTATTTCTTTTGTGGTACCTAAAAGGAGCTTTTATATTTATTTATTGTTAGCTTGAGTCAACTACATGATACACTCACAAATTCATTCAAAGGATTAAACGGCAATGCAATTTTATCAATTTATTACAAATTTTGTTTACATTCAAACCAATGTATAACTCAAACAATTTAGGAGACATGGACCAAATATTATAAATTGAAATTTTATTATATCTATTTAAAAAATAGAAACAATTTAAATGAAATTTTAGCTGTTTTTCATAGCCCTCTTCAAGCTTACTTGATCCCTTTTGATGTCAATAACTATAGTTTCTAAAGGTTAAAAGTCTTTTAGCTTAATTGACAACTTTTGATATTTTCAATAAAAATGTTCATGGCTCAAATCCCTAATATATATTTAAACATTTTTTTAATCCACATTCAAGAAATTTCAAAATGTTATTTATCCTTATCCCTTAGTATATCTCTAAAGGATAACTAAAAAATTCAGTAAAAATATTTGAATAAGTTTAGGAATACAATTTTTTCCACAACTTGTTGAGGTGACAACTTGTGAGTAATAGAAAATAAGTGATGTTAGTAATAAATGCATGGAAAAATGATTATCCACCACTCACAACTTATCATTTCAATAAAGTATGAAAAATACTGTGAATGAAAGATATGTTTATACTCTATATATACTCTATATATGCATTTTGACAGTGAACTATTAACATTGAAGGTTTTTTTAACCATGAATTTATGACTATAAATAATTTTTGTCATGCTCAAAACTATCAGAATTGGAAGGATATTAACAAGTGGTATTAAGTGCAATTCATTTGCTTAATTAATTTTATTCATTCTCTCTAAACAGGTTGTCATTGATTTGTTTTTGTAATTGAAAAAAAAAAAAAAAACTTGTGTGAAAAATATAGGTCAACCCGACCCAACCTGACCCGCAACCTGATTGACCCGTTTAAAATGACCTGTTTTGACCCGCGACCCGTTTGACCTGACCCGACCCCAACCTGACCCGACCTGCTCATTTTGCCACATCTATCTACCCTATTTCACTTCCAAACAAACACACTCTTAGTCCTCCTACTCAATCAGTAGAAAAATTATAAATTTCATGTTGTGCAATGAATTATTAGTGGCGAGTATTAAAATTACAGGCTCTTCATATAGCTGATGAGCATTCAATCTACAGTGTCATTATTAAGATGGACGACCATACAGCATTAATGACATAGTTATTAATGATTTCATAACCAACGAGCTCCAATGGTTAGAAAGGCCAATCATGAGCCAGTTAAACCTCCATTTAAGCTCAGGCAAACGTTACTCAAAATAGCCAAGAGAACCATTAAGAGGCTACCATCAGTTACACTTATAATGATCCTCTTAACAACTGTACAAAGGCTACAAATAAGCCACCAAGCACCAGGCGAAATGAATACACACTCAAACACAAAAAATTAAATTCAAATTCTCTAGGAGATTTTGAGAACTCTACTGACTTAGTCATTGGAGAACCATTGGCTAACGCCACTCCAATGCCTTTCTCTCACATCTTTTTAGGGAATATAACCTCGTTAAAGCCTTGACAAAGCCGTCAATTAAAGACCATTTTTGGATTCATCAGTTTGGCATCGTCTATGGGGACATAAATCTAAATCATATAGATTTTTGTAGCTCTATTATTCAAACGACGCAATGTATCCAGTTCATCAACTCCACTTGATCCAATGCAGATGATCCAACAAATTCAAATGCTAGCAACAAATGTTGAAGAATTGACCAAACAGAATGAAGAGTTAAGGCAACGCCTCTCTCAGGAGAATAGCAATGTTCCTCTTCGCCAACGTAACCCGAACAACAACAATGAGGAAGGTCATAGCCCACGAACCAGTAATAGGGAAGAAACTTCCAGTCGAATAGAGTGAACCAATTCCAAGCAAACAGGGTAGTACAATTCTAGGCGAACAGAATAGCCCAATCGAAACAATGACGAGCTTCTGAAGAGCATGAGGAAAGAGATGGACGAAATGAAAAATGCCTTGAAAGGAAAGTCGTCAAGGAACCTAGATAGGATGATCAAAGAACAAACTCTCCATTCACCAGCGAGGTCCTGGAATGCCCTTTCCCATCGAAGTATCAACTCCCCAAATTGGAGACTTATGACAAGCATACAGATCTGATAGACCACATAGAGTCTTTCAAGACATTGTTGAACCTTCAACGAACACCTGACGAAGTGATGTGTAGATCCTTCCCAACAACTCTCAAAGGAGCTGCTCGAGTTTGGTTCAGCAAGTTAGCATTATCTTCAATTGCAAATTTCAAACAATTAAGTGACTCTTTTATACGACATTTTATCA
This sequence comes from Castanopsis chinensis, assembly GCA_032878915.1. Lineage (NCBI taxonomy): Eukaryota > Viridiplantae > Streptophyta > Magnoliopsida > Fagales > Fagaceae > Castanopsis > Castanopsis chinensis. Next base: position 17,854,510 of record JAVQMG010000130.1, read on the forward strand.
TTGGCCAGAGACACAAAAGGCCAACTTCGCATCTACTAACAACAAAACAGCAAGAAGATGAATCTTTGAAGGCTTATGTGAAGCTTTTTAACTAAGCAATCCTAGAGGTAGACAAAGCTGATAACCAAGTTCAACTAACGGCCTTCTAGGCTTGCTTGACGACCAAGGACTTCATCTTTTTGTTAGCCTAGACCCCGCCAACTACAATGATAGACCTCCTATTCAAAGCCCAGAAGTACATTGATGGAGAGGATGCATTAACGATGAAGGGGATAGATGGCAAGTGAAAGATGGAAGAAATCACATCGACGACAAAAAATTCTCAAAATATGAGAGTAAGTCATGTGATCAAACTCATAAGGTTAAAACCAATGAACAAAATCATATAAACAGCCCAATTCTCAAAAAAAGAATAAAGTCGTATGATTGAAGTCACAAGTATAAAAATCAAAGGGCATAATTGTTTCAAAAAAATTCTCAAAGAAGCAGACAAGATCAACAAATCAAAAGTTCTACCTAATTATTTAGATTAGCAAGAAGCATTTGATATAAATGGCATCCAAAAATAGGAGTCTTCGTCAAAACAATTGTAAATTGTCAATATTCCTGCAGTTGTCCAAAAGGTCGACACAAGAATAAGGGAGCAACAAACAAGTACTAAAACTATAGGCTCGTCATACAACTGACGAACATTCAATCTATAGTGACATCAATAAAATGGACAATCAAAAAACATTAATGGCGCAGTCATTAATGATTTTGTAACCGAGGAGCTGCAACAGTCAGAAAACCCAATCATAAGCCAGTTAAACCTCCATTTAAACTTAGACAAACGTTACTCAAAATAGCTAAGAGAGCCATTAAGAGGCTACCATTAGTTACACTCATAATGAGCCCCCCAACAACTCTACTAAGGCTATAAATAAGCCACTAAGCACCAGGAGAAATGTATGCACATTCAAACGCACAAAATTACATTTTGATTCTCTAAAAGATATTGAGAACTCTATTGACTTAGTCATCGAAGAACCATTAGCGAATGCCACTTCGGTGCCTTTCTCTCCCATCTTTGTAAGGAACATAACCTTGTCAAAGCCTTGACGAGATCTTTGACTAACAACTACTTTTGGCTTCACCAATTAGTATTAGTATTAGTATTTTTATGTTTTTTGGGGCATGTTTATTTGTCTTTTTATTTTGGGACTAATTTTTGTGGTGGCATGTTGTGGATTTAAGTGTGTAGTTGAGTGTGTGCTTACTTCTTAGCATCATTTAAAGAAAAAAATATATATATTTATGTATAACTAAAATCTATATTTACTCCTTAGGTTGGTTTGTGGTGTGTGTGTGTGTGTGTTGGGGGGGGGGGGGGGGTGTGTGTTTAATTGGAGAATCTAGTTTACAAGTTATAGCTACATTTGGAATGGTAGAAACACCAACTGAAAACACTTGGCTTGTTCTCACTTTAAATCATCTAACATTCAATCAACAAATAGGTTTTTTTTTTTTTTTTTTTTTAACTATATAATCTTGGCCTGGTTTAGGAAGTGTTCAATGTTAAGTTAGACAACCTAGGAGCTTCTGTTTTTGATAAACAACCTAGAACTAGGAGCTTCTTAAAAGAATAGAAGTCTTATGGTCTGTTTGGATACTGCTTATTACTGAAAACTGAAAATATTATAACAAAATAATTTTTAAATGTGTGAATAGTGCCATGAGACCCAATTTTAATGAAAATTTTGTTAAAAAAAGAGGTTTGTAGGTTATGTAAACGGTGCATGAGAATCACTAGCACAGACGCAAACGCACAAAACGCTTGTTTTGCCTCTATCCAAACTCCTACTATTTAGAGAATCTAGGAGGGACTGGAGTCCCAAATCCCTTATTGCTAGGGTCAGTTATTTATTGACTTGTCATGCCTTACAAATATACACTACATACATGACAAATATTCTGGTACCAACCACAACTCGACACATAGGCGAGTTGTGGCCAATGGTGTGGCATACCACTAAAATTGTGGGCAGTAGTTTGAATGATCACGCAAGCTACAACCTACACGTGTATTAATTATTTGTACAAATGTCAGAGTGCTATTACAATCTTCATTCGTGTTGGATTTTGTAACTTTCTATAGTAATTCATTGGTCAATGTTAAGAGTTATAGCTACATTTGGAATGGTAGAAACACCAATTGAAAACACTTGGCTTGCTCTCACTTTAAATCATCTAACGTTCAATCAACAAATAGGTTTTTTTTTTCTTTTTTTAACTATATAATCTCGGCCTGGTTTAGGAAGTGTTCAATGTTGAGTTAGAGAACCTAGGAGCTTCTTTTTTTGATAAACAACCTAGGACTAGGAGCTTCTTAAAAGAATAGAAGTCTCATGGTCTGTTTGGATACTTCTTATTGCTGAAAACTGAAAATACTATAACAAAATAATTTTTAAATGTGTGAATAGTGCCGTGAAACCCAATTTTAATGAAAATTTTGCTGAAAAAAGAAGTTTGTAAGTTATGTAAACAGTGCACGAGACTCACTAACATAGACGCAAATGCACAAAATGCTTGTTTTGCCTCTATCCAAACTCCTGCTTATTCCCAGACTTCCATTTTCATTACTGTTACTCTTTCTCTCTTGCTATTCTGTGTTTCTCTATCCTCGACTATCTATACTTTCTTAATCTTTCCCCCACATCCACCCTCTACTCTCAAGAAATGGGTAGGTTTGCGTCTTTAGTGGATAATGCTGAGAAAATACAACAATTCAAAATTAATTACAGAATCCCATAGGGTGTGTTTGTCAAATATTGTAAGGAAGGAGAGTGGCACTCAAAGAGGGAAACTGGTGAGGTAGTCATCCCCATGATAGCTTTCATAGAGGGAGGGATGAGAATCCTAATGAGGCTGGTTACTAGAGATTATTTGAGAGTGGTTAGATTATCCCCCACACAATGCGCCCCAAATATGTTTAGGATTTTAGGTTTTGTAGATGCCCTAAATGAAAAGATGGGCTTAGGACTCACCCTCCACGATGTAAATTGGATTTATAACTTCCACCGCCTGATGGGACAGGGGTATTACTTGAAATCTAGGTGGGCAGAGGTTAGACTAATCCAGTGTCTCCCCCACTCCAACAAGGGCCTAAACAAAGATTTCTTAATAATATCTAGGGATTGGCACAACGGTCTCCCCTGTCCGACGAGGGAGGGGAAACCAAGTGAATCTCTGAAACTTATTTGAAATGATACCACGTAGTATTAGGTTTTTTTTTGGTTTCGTTTTTGTTTCTTTCTTTTTTTTTTTTTTTTTTTCTCATTCTACCTTGTTCTTCCTTTAAATAATTTTGCAGACCCCCACGCAACCGCTCGACAGGCTCATTTTGTCGACTTCGCACGCCTAGACAGGATTTTGAAAGCTGAGGTGTTTGTTCATTCAGACAATCAAGTTTGGGCAGCACACTTAATCCTCGGATACAATCCAATTTCACAAGCTTTTCAAGTGCCGAAGTGTGTGATCAAGGCAAAAGACCTTCGACTACCTCGGATTAGCGTTGCAGTTGACGGTTTTCTTCTTCCCGAGGGCACTCCCATTCCATAAGACACTTTTGTCAGTCGACTAGTACAACTCGTACCAGAAAGCATTCCCCTTGTTACCCCTTCAACATAACCCACATTGGGCGAAGGATCCTCTTCTCAGCCAATCATAAAGGAAGAAGAAGAGATCATTGAAGTCTCAGATTCTAAAGGAGAGTTTGAAGTCTTTAATCGACCCCCTTCTCCTGACAATCAAGTTGTTGTTCTCGGCATGTCTTCGTTAACCCCACAAGACACCACCCAACAACCTGAAACCATGGGTATTCAACGCAAGCCAAGGCAAAGTCTTAAAGATGTATTGGAGGCTCAGGTAGGGATCTAGGAGCCTCCTAAGGTGCCTCAAGTGAAAGCTAAAGACAAAGGTATCGAGAAAGCCCCTCCACTTAAGCTTCCTCTTCCTCCGCCAATCCAATCCCAATGCCCTAACCAAACCAACCATAAAAGAAAAAGGGATCACCAGAAAGCAATTGAAGGAGGGAAAGACTCCCTTGCCAAGGACATAGAGCCTGAGAAAGGAGGGAAACAAGCTCACATAACACAGATGAGATCAGACAAATGGATCGAGTCTCATGTAGCTGTGCATGCCCCCATCTGGACTCCCTAAATGACTATGGACGACCACGCAATCACTGCTGACGCATCTCTCAGGAATTCTGATGACGGTACAGCTACGTGCATAGCAGATGCATTAGAGCAAGCATTACTGCTGCCCGAGGACCTGGGTGAGCTCAGAAGGATGAGAGATCAAAATGTCTTCATGACATTGAAGAAAGAACTTGCTATGGTAAGGATATCAGTTAAATGTTTTTTCTTTCTTTTGTTTTACATCCGTCTCTTTCTCTTTCAATAAAAATTTTAATTATGCACCATCACTTTGTCGTACTCTATATGCAGGCCGTTCAATCTGCTCACAGGGTAAAGGAAATCATTTCCAGTACCTACAAATCCTTTAGGGCTAAAGAATTAAAGCTCAATAATACCCAAAGAATCCTTGAACTAAAGGAGAAGAAATTGCAAGAGGTCTCGGCTAGCTTGAGTAAAGCAGAAAGTGAAAGATCTGGTTTGGAGGCTCAATTAAAGACCACTGAAAAGTAAGTCGAGGACCAAAAACTGCAGCTTAGGCAAGCAAATGAAAATTTTGCTGTAGCAAAGAAGTTGATTGAAGGTCTTAAGCAAGATTTGAAAAGATCCGAGGAGGCTAAGCAGGAAGCCATCAAAGCCAAAGAAGAGGCTATTACCAAGGCGCAAGAGGCTGAGAAAGCACTTGACCAGGCTGAACAAAGTGGCTATGAAGTAAGGGTGGCGGAAACTACCGAAATCTTTAAAGCTCAGGCGTTGGAGGTATGTAGGGACTACTGCCTCGAAGTGTGGAAGGAAGCATTATCCCAAGCTGGGGTTGATGCTTCCTCCCTTCTCTAGAAGGCAGAAAATGCCTATATTCCCTCGGCCATCCGAGTCACTACTTCTGTCAATACCAAAGATGATGCTGGTGCACTCGAAGCAGGGGTACAGCCAGATGACACTGCCATGGACCCTATCTCTCTCGAACCTCCACCCTCCACGCAAGCTAGGACAACCGAAGAGGTAGCGCATGAGGGTACACAACTTCCCAATGAACCCAAGGAATTGCCCCAAGACAAAAAGACTAGTGAAATGTTGGAGATTGTTTTGGCGACCATGCTTATAGCTACTAAGGAAGACCCAAAAGGCGAAGGGATAGTTGATGGGTCCTCGGCTTAAATTGCAATTCCTGTCAATCCCAAAAGACCAGTCGAAGATAAAGTCTTGATCGCTTCTTTTCCTTTTAGTTTCTTTTGATGTAATCCAACAATTTGTTTGTGGATGTACTTGCAAAGACTTTCAATTAATGAAAAGAACAAGTTATTTGTATCACAGTTTTGAATTGTACTTACTACCAATATGTCGTTCTACTTATTATCTGTGCAACACGATAGAACAACAGTTTACATCCCTTATATTCCCTGATAATCACAAAAAAGTAAGCTGGCAAGGACTATACAATGTATAAGACCATTATATTTGCAAGCAAATGCTTTAAGTGATGCTCGTGAATTTCCATCTATTTCTTACAATGAATAACATCCTTATGTAAAAGAATAAATCATATATAGAACCAATTTAATCAAGACGTATTCAAAACTTAACAGAATACCAATACGTTAAAGGTATTAGGATAAGGAATGTTAGGTTCTCAGAAATGAATTATATGTGAATCAAGAGCAACTTAGATTTTATACCCAATAACTAGCAAAATACCAAGTTCTACAAGGTATGCAGTCTGAGGTACCCCTCATAGCCAAGTGTCTATTTGGTACTTGGTAAGATATCAATTTCCACAAGGTATGTGATCTGAAGAGCCAACATAACCAAGTTTCTATTTGACACTTAGTAAGGATATCAATTTCCACAAGTATGTGGTCCAAGGAGCCCACATAACTAAGTTTCTGTTTGACATTTAGTAAGGATATCAATTTCCACAAGGTATGTGGTCCGAGGAGCCCACATAACCAAGTTTCTATTTGACATTTAGTAAAAATGGATTGAGATGTTAATTTTCCCATAATAGGTGATCCGAGGATCAGACGTAACTATGGTTCTGTTTAACACTTAGTAAGGATATCAATTTCCACAAGGTATGTGGTCCGAGGTGCCCACATAACCAAGTTTCTGTTTGATATTTAGTAAAAATGGATTGAGATGTTAATTTCCCTATAGTAGGTGATCCGAGGACCAGACATAACTATAGTTCTGTTTAACACTTAGTATTGAGATGTTAATTTCTCCAAAGTAGATGATCCGAGAACCAGGCGTAACTTTGGTTCTGTTTAACATTTAGTAAGGATATCAATTTCCACAAGGTATGTGGTCCGAGAAGCCAACATAACCAAATTTCTGTTTGATACTTATAAATATGAATATAAAATCCTGTGTATCATAATAACAACGGAACAAAAGTAGCAGAAGTGTCTTTCATTAATAATAGTATCTTCACAAGTTACTTACATTCCAAGAATGTTTTACGACTTTTTCATCTAGATCTACAAGATTGTAAGTCCCTATACCAGCTACTGAAGTAATACGATAAGGTCCTTACCAGTTAGGTCCCAACTTTCCCTATGCTGGGTTTTTGGCAGTACCTAAGACTTTCCTTAATACCAAATCTCCCGGAGCAAGTTACCTTGACTTCACGTGAGAATCGTATCCCTGTTTTAGTTTTTGTTGATAACAAGCTAACTGGATCATAGCATTCTCCCTCCGTTCTTCAACCAGATCTAGGCTTCTTTCTAGTAATTTGTAATTATTGTCGGGAGTGAAAGAACTCATTCTCATCGTCGGGAATCCAGTCTCTAAAGGGATCACAGCCTCAGCTCCATAAGTCGTTGAGAAGGGTGTCTCTCTGTGGATCTTCTTGGGGTAGTTCGATACGTCCACAAAATGTGCAACAACTCCTCTAGCCATCTACTTTTGGCATCGTCCAGCCTTGTTTTGAGTCCATTAACTATAACTTTGTTAACTGCCTCGGCCTACCCATTTCCCTAAGGATAAGCTGGAGTAGAGTACCTATTAGTTATGCCAAGGTCACAACAGTACTGTCTAAAAGCTTTATTTTCAAATTGCAAACCGTTGTTCGAGATAAGAGTCTGAGGAACTCCAAACCGAGTGAGAATATTCTTCCAAACAAACTCCTTCGCATAGACATCTCAAATATTAGATAAGGGTTTAGCTTCCACCCACTTAGTGAAATAATTTGTTCCAACAATCAACCACCTCCTATTCCCAGATGCCTTTGGGAAGGGTTCCACAATGTCCAAGCCCCATTGTGCAAAAGGCCAAGGACTTGTCAGAGGATTAAGTACATCTCTAGGCTGATGAATGTTGGATGCAAACCTTTGACATTAGTCACACTTCTTCGCGTAGTCCTGAGCTTCCTATTGCATATTAGGCCACTAATACCCTTATGTAAGAGCTCTGTGAGCTAAATATCTTCCTCCCGTATGACTTCCACAAATTCTCTCATGCAATTCTTCCAAAGTAATTTTGTTGCATCAGGATGTATACACAGTAAATGTGGCCCTAAAAAAGAACGTTTGGCAAGATACCGTCCTCGGACAACCAGAATCGAGGTGCTTTCCTGCGCACCTTATCTGCGTCAGCTTTTTCCTTTGGCAAGATACCGTCCTTAAGGAAAGACACTATAGGATCCATCCAGCTAGGTCCTACCCTAATTTGATGAACTCAGATGATATTTTCATTGATTCTAGTAGGCTTACACAGGTCTTCTACAAGAATGACCCAAGGCAAACTTTGCTCCGAGGACGTTGCAAGGATGGCTAAAGAATCTACATGTGTATTGCTATTCCTAGGAACATGTAACAAGGCAAAGGATTCAAATTTAGATTGTAAATACCTGACTTAAGTTAGGTATTCTTGCATTCTCGAATCTCTAGCTTCCAACTTTCCTTCCACTTGGCCTACGATTAACTGCGAGTCCGGGAACATTTGCACCTCCTTTCCACCCATTTTTTGGACCATATCAATTCCTTCCACCAGAGCCTCATATTCTGCTTCATTGTTGGTAGCCGAGAATCCTAATCTCAAGGATTTTTCCAACGTAAGCCCCTCTGGGGTTACCATTACCAACCACAAACCAGATCCCCTTTGATTTGCAGCCCTATCAACATAAACTTTTCACACCGAAGGCTCCTTGAACGTGATCACGCCAACTGATTTTTCATTAATGTCCGAGCTCTTAACATTATCTTCTACTGAAGGCTTAGCAAATTCTGCGACCAAATCAGCTAACACTTGGCCTTTCATTGAGGTGCGAGGCATATACTTGACATCAAAAGCCCCCAAAATGGTACCCCATTTAGCAATCCTACTTGTGTAATCAGCGCTCCGAAGTACAATTTTAAGAGGAAGTTGAGTCAAGACTACCACCGTATGAGATTGAAAGTAGTGAGGGAGCTTACGCATAGCATGCACCACGGCCAGGATTGTCTTTTCTAATGGCAAATAACGCACCTCGGCCTCATGTAAGGACTTACTCACATAATAAACTGGTTTTTGTATGTTTCCATCAACCCGTATCAGCACCAAACTAACAGCATGGCTAGCCACAGTAATGTATGCAAATAGAACCTCATCAACTTCGGGCTGAGACATGATGGGTGGGCGTGAAAGATACTCCTTAAGCTGCTGAAAAGTGAAGGTACATTCCTCAGTCCATTCAAAGCCTTTCCATTTATTCAACAACTAGAAAAAAGGTCTGCACTAGTCTGTAGACCGTGAGATAAATCTATTGAGGGCAGCAGTCATTCTTGTCAACCTTTGCACTTCTTTTGCATTCCAACGTGGTTGTAAGCTATTGATTGCCTTGACTTGAGTGGGATTGACTTCGATTTCCCTATGTGTTACCATATAGCCCAAGAACTTACCAGACCCTACTCCAAAAGAACATTTGGAAGCGTTAAGACGTAACTTGTGCTTTCTTAGCGTTTGAAAAGTATCATATAAGTCTGATATATGCGCAGAAACCGTTTTACTCTTTGCCACCATGTCATCCACATACACTTCAATTGTCTTTCCCAATTGGGGTTCAAACATCCTCGTCATCATTCTTTGATAGGTAGCTCCTGCATTCTTTAGACCGAAAGGCATCACTTTGTAATGATAATTCCCTGTGGGTGTGACAAAGGCTGTTTTCTCCTGATCCTCTAAAGCTAAGGGTATTTGATGATAACCTTGAAAAGCATCTAGAAAACTCATCCGAGAGTGCTCAACAGTAGCATCTACCAGCTGATCTATGCGAGACATTGGGAATGAGTCTTTAGGACAAGCCTTGTTTAAATCTGTGAAATCCATGCACACTCTCCACTTCCCATTCTTCTTCTTCACTACCACTGTATGTGCCAACCATTCTAGATAAAACACTTCCTTGATAGCACCTGCCTTCTTGAGTTAAGCACCTCTTCCTTAACAGCATCAGCATGCTCCTTAGACGAGCGCCGAGGTGGTTGCCTCCTTGGCACTGCTGTCGTATTGACATTCAAGTGATGGCAAATGAAATTTGGGTCAACCCCTAGAGCCTCATAAGCATTCCATGCGAATACGTCAACGTTCTGTTTCAAAAACTTGACCAACCTCTCTTTCTCCTAGAGCGGCAGTTGAATTCCCACCTGAAAGAACTTCTCCACATCATTGTCAATAAGTACCTTCTCCAGCTCCTCACACACATGTTCCTCGACCTCAACCACGTTTGGTATGGCTAAAGACGTTGATTGCTACAAACCTCCCCCAACCAAGGCCAGCGACTCCTGCCCAGTCTGATGAATAATTGTAGCCGTTATACATTGTCTTGCCATAGATTGGCTTTCGACGATTTCTTCGATCAATTCCCCAAATGGAAATTTCACCTTAATATGCAGAGTTGAGGAGACCGCACCTAGGGTAATGAACCAAGGCCTTGCCATAATAGCCGTGTAAGGAGAATAGGCATCTATTACAATGAAATCCACATCTACAAATACTGGACTTGACTGCACTGGTAGCCAAATTTGCCCTTTCGGAATGACGGCTTTCCCCTCAAAACTTATCAATGGTGAATAGTAAGCTGTATGATCCTCAAGCTTCAAGTTGAGCCCCTTAAATAAGTCAGGGTACATAATGTCCGCCCCCCTCCCTTAATCAACTATTACTCTTTTCACATCGTAGTCCCCTATCCTAAATATGATAACCAATGCGTCGTCATGTGGCTGGATAGTTTCAACTTTATCTTCTTCAGAAAAACATAAAATGGGTAGAGGGTTCCCTTTGATCCTCTTCGGCTCGGAGCTAGATTCCTCGGCAAGGAGTCGCGATACTGACATCACTCTGGTAGGGCAAGAACCAGTCCTACTTGGAGCAACGAAAATAATGTTTATTGTAACCAAAGGTGGCCTTAAAGTATTGCTACCCTGATTTACTGAACCAGCATGATCTCCCTGCCCATTAGGCCGATTCAGAAACTATCTCAACTTTCCCTCCTTAATCAACTGATCCAAATGATTCCATAGGGTCCTACAATTTTCTGTGGTATAACCCTTTTCCTGATGATAGTTACAGTGGAAGTTCTGATTACATGTCATAGGGTCCCCTGCCATCTTATTAGGCCACCTAAAGTATGGCTCAGGATGAATCTTCTCTAACACCTGCTGCACAGGTTCACGAAACACAGCATTCACTGTTTGGGAAGGAGCTGAACTAGATTGTCTGGCAAAATCCCTCTGAAACCATTTGTTATTGTACCTTTCCAACCTGAAATCCCTCCTCTCTTGGGGGATAACCTTCACCTTCACCTTCACCTTCACCTTCCATTTACTTTACTGCTGACCCTCTTCACCTTGTTTATATTGATTAATACGATCCATAAGCCGATGTACACTTTTTACAGGCTTCTTAGTCAGAGATTTTCTTAAGCCGAGCTCAGTTGGAAGGCCGACCTTGAAAGTATTAATTTCCACCTCATCAAAATCACCACCAATCTCATTAAACATCTCCTAGTATCTATTTGAGTATGTTTTCAGGCTCTCTCACTCTCCCATGGCCATGGACAATAATGAATCTAGAGGCCGAGGTACTCTCCTGCAGGTAACAAAACGATACCCAAATGCCATAGTGAGCTCCATGTAAGAATCAATAAAATTTACCTTCAGGCCATTAAACCACCTCATTGCAACAGGCCCCAAGCTAGAGGGGAAAACTTTGCACATTAAAGTTTCATTTTTAGAATAGACCGCCATTCGCAGATTAAAATGGCTCACATGCTTTACGGGCTTTGTTCGGCCATTGTAAATGGTGAAATTTGGTTGGGTGAAGCGGTGAGGAAGATTTTCTTTCTTGATCTTGTGCGTGAAAGGTGATTTGGAAAGTTGGTGCAACGCCTTCCCCATGCCATCGTTACCTAAGCCTCTAGAAGAAGACTTCTTGCTTGTCCTATCGTGAAGATTTCCCCCTCATACGAGAAAGATTCACTAGGAAGGGTTCTTGACCTGCGCCTATAACTGCTACCTTGGGAGTCATCAGAAGAAGGATCAAAAACAAAGGGTGTTCATTTTCGTCTCGCACGACGCAGCTTCCTCTTCAGATGGTCAATTTTCCTCTGCATGGCCTTAGCATCATCTTCGTGGAGGATTCTACTTCCACCCCATGAATGACTCCTAGCAGTGTGCCATATATGCACGCTACCCTCTCAATCTATTTCCCGCTCCAAATGTTGGAAACGATCTTCATGTTGGGACCCCAAAGATTCTGCATGGTATGGACCTGAACCTTCCATCACGTTACTCGTCCTAGAACATAAGATCCCTACAGACAGCGCCAATTGTCAAGACACAAATTGCACTTAGACCCAATAATATGAAGGGATCCAGTCCAAAGAGCCCGAAACAATAAATTTATAGAGAATAGGCTTCCAATCTAGGTCTATGGATTTTGGGTAATATGAATATTAAGATCAACCACAAGACGCATGCCGATCACGTTTATGTAACTGAAGGCCTTTTATAAATAAGTGTCGAGGACAATAACTGTATGTTTCCTACAATTGTGTGTTGTCCCTCCCCCTTTTCTCTTCATTCGCCTTTTATATCACCTTCTTCCTTCTCCTCCTTCTTCCACGTGTGGATCAGAGGCTTCATCTAGATTCTTGTCCCATCAACTTTTTCCCCAAAGTCCTTGGCGGTAGCTATAAGGCTGAATTCTAATACTCAGGCATCATTTCCCCATTAATGCAGCTAGAGGAGTAGTTGCATAGTATTCAATGCGGTGGTAGCAGCTTTACCCTAGATATTTCGTGTCCTCTCTTCTTATCTTTTACCTTCACTTCTTTTACCTTTGCACTCGACATTTGCACTAGTAATGCCTTTGAACTGTCAGATCACCCTTCTCCACCTCGACCACCAGTAGCTTAGGACATTCCCCTCCTCGAACGTCATGCCTTAAAATGTTTTAACTAGACATGACCTCTTCCTTCTTCTGCACTGTTTCATGGATGGGCCTTCCTATATCGTAACACTTCCAAGTTGAGTTTTCAACCTTACAAGCATCCTTAGGTCAACCCAACATATATCCTGAGCCCATTGACCCTACATTATTCATTCAAACTTCATCTTCCTTGCTCAGCCGATAGTCACATAGAAGTTTTCGGCTTCGAAGTTACTCATGATCCCTATGGCAACAAATCAAGGTTTGATGACTCAAGTACAGCAATTATGGTTTTAACTCCGTTCTTAATCTTTCACTATGTTATTGCTTGTGTCATCTTCAGGACCCAATTCATATATTGTACAAAAAGAGATTGAGAAATTGGTAAAGGGGAATGAGATAAGAGAAAACTAACTAAAAAAAAGAAAAACATTTTAAAAAAAAACACAAGAATGAAAAAGATTTGATTTTTCAAAATAGTTGATTGAGATGGTTAAAGGCTATTATGTCAATGAGTTCGGTTAATGGGTGTCCTTAAGACATTTATTAATAGATCATTTTAGGAGAGTTTTAATACCACTTCATGAAAAAAAAAAAAAAAAAAAAAAAAAAAAAAAAAAAACTTTATAATTTTTTAAAAATAGTTAGTAAATCAATGCCTTTAGGGCATCGGTTAACTTTTCCTAATATAAATTAACAAAGAATTAGAGAATTTGATTAAGGGAATTCCTCTGAAAGAACAACCACCATTGGATGAATTTGAAGATGTAGAGAATGATGGAGTAGAAGAAAATAAACCATTGAGTCTATGCACAAGAGCTAGGCCAAAATTGCCAAATACCACTGTTTTTTGCAATCTACCACTGTTTCAAAAATATGTAACAATTTACCACTTTTTAAGTATTAGAGTTCCTCTTAAGTTTTGCCACCTGCAGGTGGCTGAGTTGAAATTTTTTAATTAAAAATGCTACCTTGAACTCGAGCTTGAGGAGCTCGAGTTATATGTTCACAATACTCGAGTTCCTTAAACTTGAGTACCGTCTAAGTATATACTCAAGTCCTTTAAACTCAAGTATTATGTAAGTACATACAACATAAGTTATAAGAAGAAATTGTAATATTAAGTTGGGAAATTAGTTATAAGAAGAAGAGTTAAAAGATATGATATTTTGATTGTTAAATAATGGAGTTTCTAATTCACCTTAAAAGAGTAGATGTTAATATAAATATATGAAAAATAAGAAATAAAAATGATAATGACATTGTGTCTAATGTGGCTCAATTAGAGCGAAGCAACAACTAGTCCATAATATGTTAAATTAAATTAAAAAAAAAATTATCTTACTAGTCTATATATATATATATATATATATATATATATAATTTTTAATATTGCGAAAAACTTTTGTTACACATGTTTTAAAAAATCAAATCTAGAAGTTGATTTATAATTTCGTCTTTTACTACACATGCAATATACATAAGGAACATAAACATAAGTATGCACATATGTTTATGTATATGTACATTTTTGCACCATTCATCATTTCTAAAACCATTTCCATCGTCTCCATAAAATATTTCACGCAAAATCCAACCCCATCAATTGTCGTTCTGAGTTTAGGTGCTTTGCCTCTCTCTCTCTCTCTCTCTCTCTCTCTCTCTCTCTCTCTCTCTCTCTCTCTCATTTACTCTTATATCACTCAATCACCCAAACCCCAATATCTCTCTTTATCATTCCCCCAATTTACCTAAATTATAAATATTTTAATATTGTATAGGTAATTTTTTTTAAGGATATAACTTTTTTTCCCAATAAAGTTATTGTTGAATCATGGTGAGAATCAGAGTCATTTAGTTTAATGAAAGAAGTGAGTAGAATGTTGATGATCTATCAGAAACAAGTTCATGAAGATTGAAGTTTAACTGTAGCTATTTGAAAATTTTGTTTTATATAGTAACTGAAAGAAGAAAAGTAAATAAATAGCTCTCTCTCTCTCTCTCTCTCTCTCTCTCTCTCTCTCTCTCATATATATATATACACGTTTTTCTTTTTTTGTTCAAATTAACTTCAGCCTATAAGTAGGAACCCACCAAATTAAAGGAAGTGAAGTATAAGAAACAAAATTTAATTATCATTATTTATATGTTTATAAATATGTTAATTTTGTTTTTGTTTTCCTTATAATATCTCTTAGATTTATATGTCTACAACCATTTTTAGAATTTTTTTTGTGTGAAAAATATTGATTTTAGCTTAATGATTAACATTTTAAAATACATTGTAAACATTTTCTTTTTGGATAATATAACTAAAACAATGGAGTTCAAATTTGATGGTTATCGTGTTATTGTCCATCTCTCTTCTAATTCATGTTAGAAAATAAAGGAGTATACAATGAAAGAAAAAAGTGATTCAGTAAGCAAATAAAATAAAAAATAAAAAATAAAAAACAAAACGAAGAAGCCAAATTTGTAAATTCTTCGTGCTTTCATACAATACACTTATGACTGATTGCATTTAAACTCCTAGGGTAATAATTTTGCTCAATGTAGGCTGCTTTTAGATAAATTGTAGTGAAACTGTACATACTATTAAATTCCCTTTCTCAAAGAGCTTGAATTTAAGATGATGAACCTCTTTGTTGACCCCGGGGCAACTAATATAGAAAAATAATTTATCTAAATTAATTATTAAAAATAATAGGAGATTTAGCTTCTTTTAAGGATTTTGATTAACTCCTGCTTTAGAAATTAAAGACATTTGAATTTTGTTTAAGGGCCTCGCATTCGTTTGTAGAAAGGGTTGTTTACTCAAATTTAAATACTTAAAGTCAAAAGGTTTGGAACTCATGTCATTATGGGCCATAAATTGTCTTTTTACTGTTGGTTATGAGTATTATTTAGTTTTGTTGGTTATGTGTCCGATTTCTAAAACTTTAACTCTTGTTATAATACATGAATTTGAAGATTTTGGAGTATGTAAACATAACAATAAACAAATAATATAAAATATCAAGGATATTCGTTATAATAACATTTAGTTCTGATCTAATGATTTGAGGCCAAGAAGTCACGCATTTAAGTGGAGTAGAGACATTTTGCTATGATATAGGCATTGTTCAAGATGTAATGTACAATTATGATTTTCAATTCAAACGATTTTTCCAAATTCACTGCTAGATAAAATTAGATCAGATTTTAATTAAGGTACAAATTATGTCATCTTATGTAGGAAGTTTATGTGATATGTTTCAATGATTTCAAGATTTATTCATTACAATAACGAGTATATGCAAGTTTATCTGTGAATGAATATCCATGTGAAAAACATGAATACATTCACATACACAAACACAAACATAAACATCACTCTCCACAAATGTGTGGACCAAAAGGAGTATTGACAATTTCTAAAATCGAAGGATTTAATCTCTCTTTTTTTTTACAAAATTAAGATATGAGTTATAAATATCTAATTCTTTAATATAAGGAAAGTAAAATATCAAAATAAGAAGTAATAATAATAAAAGAATTGTCCGTTATTGATTAACTTTAACTCAAACTGCATGTATAAATTATAAATAAAAGATTCTCAAAAAAAGAACTTATAAATAAAAAATAATGATAACAATAAGAGAAATAAAAAATAAAAAAATACTTATAAAAAATTACCTCTTCTTTTACACCATTCATCTTTTAAAAATCTCCATCATCTCCACAAAAGATTTGAACCAAAACCCAACTCCATCAATTATTAATCAGTATTGTTCGTTGAATGATACTCTAGTGAAAGAACTTGTAACAATTAAATAAATACATACATAAATGTAAAATTCTAAAGACTCTCTCTCTAAATAAAACTGAATTTCTTATTGATGGTCAGATGAGAATAGAGAGTACAAAAGAATGATTAAATACAAAACCACTATTGCTATTTATACGCCAAACAAACAACATAACTAATCTTGCAACTAATTCCCTAATTTGATGGAAGAAGACGGTTATGCAAACTAATTTCAACTAATGAGACACGTACTAATAACAGTAACCAATTTCCAGCTGGCATGTACAACTGTCTTCATTGCTCCAGCCTAATGCATAAAATCTTGATGATAAGGCATTGCTTCTACAGTCTCTAACACCTCAGCACTTGCCATCATAGTCTTGATGATGCTCACTTGGTCAGCATGTTCCTGCATTTTGACTACTACATTACTACTCCTTAATTCAAGCATATTGCCCTGTTGTGCCTTTGTTGCTTGTGCTCTGTGCTCAATATTTTTAATACTCCCCCTCAAGAGCAAAGCTCTTGCAGATTGAGAGTCTGATGCCTCCTCTGGATATTGAATACAATGAGCAAAAATATTAATTGATCCTAGTCTTCTCAGCAGCCTTAAGTAACTCTCTACACCAAGTGCCTTGGTAAATATATCAGCTAACTGATTTTGAGAGGAAACATAAAAGGTTTTGATAGTGCCATCTAGAATTTTATTCCTAATTATATGGCAATCTGCCTCAATGTGCTTGGATCTTTCATGAAAAACAGGATTGGCTGAGATGTGTAGTGCAGCCTGGTTATCACAGTACATCAGTGCCGGTTTGTCATGTGAAATATGTAAATCCCTTAAGAGGTACAATATCCAAGTTAACTCACACAAAGTGGTTGCCATGGACCTATACTCTGCCTCTGCAGAAGATCTCGACACAACATTCTGCTTCTTGGACCTCCAAGATACCAAAGTATTGCCTAGGAAAACACAAAAACCTGTAAGGGATTTTCTGGTATCGGGACACCCTGCCCAGTCTGCATCACAGTAAGCCTTGAGATGTAAATTTGACTTTGCAGGATATAAGACCCCTTGTCCTAGTGTACCCTTTACATACTGTAAAATCCTTGTGACTGCCTTCATATGAGGCACCCTAGGTTGAGATAAAAACTGGTTGAGCCTATTCACAACATAGGTGATATCAGGACTACTCAAGGTTAAGTACATTAGCTTGCCTATTAGTCTTCTATATAGTCCAGCATCTTGAAGTATCTCTCCTTCTCCTTTGGAAAATTTTAATTGTTGTTCCATGGGTGTTTTGGCAGGTTTGCAGCCAGTCATACCAGCCTCTTTAAGAATTTCAAGAGCATATTTCCTTTGGTTCAAGCTGATGCCCTTTTCACTCCTAGAAATCTCCAAACCTAAAAAGAACTTGAGTGAACCAAGATCTTTAATCCCAAACTTCTTATCTAATAATGACTTCAGGGCAGCAACACAAGTGGGATTGTTCCTTGTGATGATCATATCATCTACATAGACAAGTAGGGCAGTAAATAAGGACCCATCTGTATGCACAAATAGTGAGTGATCAACTTGAGATTGATGAAAACCAAGCTGCAAGATGGTGGCTGACAGTTTGGCATTCCATTGCCTAGAGGCCTATTTCAAACCATAGAGGGATTTGACCAATTTACAAACTAAAGGAGCAGATGAGGCTGAATTAGAAGTAGAAGAAGAGGACATGGACTCCCCCTTACTGTGATAACCAGGTGGAAGACTCATGTATACTTCCTCTTCAAGATCCTCATGTAAGAAGGCATTATTAATGTCTAACTAATGCAATAGCCAGCCCTTGGTAGAAGCAAGAGCAAGAAGCACTCTAACAGAAACAGAAATAGTTTTTGCCACAGGAGAGAAGGTTTCTAGAAAATCAAGACCCTCCCTCTGTGTAAAGCGCTTTGCCATCAACCGGGCTTTGAATCTGTCAACGATACCATCAAAATTGAGTTTGATCCTATAAACCCACTTGCAACCTATAGGACTTTTACCTGGAGGCAGTGGAGTGAGAACCCAAGTCTGAGTCTTTTCAAGAGCCTCAATTTCTTTATCCATGGTTACTCTCCAAGCTGGATCTTGGACTGCTTGAAAGAAAGTAGTAGGTTATTGATGACAAGCACTAATAGTCATCAAATAGGACTGATAAGAAGGATCCAAATGAGAGTATGTCAAGGAATCTGCAATATCATAAGGTGTGCCTGGAAGATGAGCAGCAATAGCTGTGTTGCAAGCATAGTCCTGTAAATAACCAGGTGTCTTGTGAACCCTGGTTGACTTTCTGACTTGTGGAGCAACTTCCACAGATGATACAGAGCTAGGAACAATGCAAGGATCTGAATTAGATGGAGAAGGAACATGATTTGCAGATTCAGGAAGTGAGGAAGGAAATGGAGGAAGAGGTGAAGCATAAGAATCTGGACAGGAATTTTGAACCTCTGTAATACTAATGGGAGTGACAAAGGTATTTGTACAAGCTTGATCAGTAAAGTGAGCTTCAACCTCATTAACAACAAAAGGATCAAAAAAGTCACTGCTATTTGAAGCAAAGGGAAAAATGTGTTCATGAAATATTACATCTCTGGAAATGAAAATTGTATTATTAGACAAATCAAGAAGCTTATACCCTTTAATGCCAAAAGGGTAACCCAAAAACACACATTTTCTGGCCCTGGCATCAAACTTTGACCTGGAATGAGAAAGGGTTGAGGCATAGCATAAGCAGCCAAAGGTTCTCAAATGAGAATAAGATGGAGCATAACCAAAAAGAACTTCAAAAGGGGTTTTATGTGATAAAACAGAAGAAGGAATTCTATTGATTAAGTACACAGTAGTAAGAACACAGTGACCCCATAAATGCATAGGTAAGTTTGATTGAAACTTGAGAGCCCTTGCCCTACTCAATATGTGTTGATGTTTCCTTTCTACAATACCATTTTGTTGGGGGGTCTCAACACAGCTAAGTTGATGTAAAATGCCCTTTTGAGCACAAAAATCTTTCATTATAAATTCTGTTCCATTTTCTAATCTAATGGTTTTTATTTTCCTTGAAAATTGAGTGTCAACCATTGTACAAAATTGTTCTAAGGTGCCTTGAGTTTATGACTTATGCTGAAGCAAGTATAGCCAAGTGCATCTTGAACAATCATCTACAATAGTCAAGAAAAATCTACAACCATGCATAGTTGGAACAGAAAAAGGACCCCATAAATCACAGTGGATCAAATCAAAACAATTTTCAGAAATATGAGTACTGTTATTGAATGGTAACCTCTTTTGTTTGGCTAAAGGACAAACATCACAATGGAAATTTTCTAAAGAATGAAAAAGAGGTACATGATCATTATTCAATTGAGTCAACTTCTCATTTGACAAGTGACCTAGTCTAGAATGCCATACATGTGTTTAACCTTATTAGCTGTACCACTATTGGAAATAATTAATGCAAAAACTAAAGGTTGCAATATTATGTGGAATTTTTACATATATTTTTAGCCAGAAATTATTTACATTTATTATTCAAATCCTCGAATCTTCCATCTTTCTTAAGCATATACATATTGAGATCCTGAATTTTTCATTGAGACTCCTATAATTTTTTTAATTTTTAATTAATATATTATTTGTTTCAAGTAAAGTAATACCAATTTATTAATTAACTAATAATTTTATGACACATATAAAGAAATATCATTGCAATGATATTTCTTTATATGTGTCATAAAATTGTATTGTAAGAAAAAATTTAGAGTATACAGCGGAAACAAAACAAACATAAATATACCTTCAGCCATAGTTGTTTAAGTGTTTAGAGGAAAAGAAAACTCATTATACGATAGTGTATACATAAAAGGTGTCTTCTAGTCTATGTCATTTATCTCACATATTTCCTTTTGATGGAGACAGGCTATATATATAGGTTAAACTAGAGACCCTTTTAAATTAAGAGTTGATCCATAGCCTCCTTTCATCAAGGAGTTTAGAACTTGTAATTCCAAGGTATTTATTAACCAGATGGGTAATACCAATTGAGAGTCACTTAGAAATTGTTATTCACCATAACATCTTTCACAAATAAAATCCTTAAGACATGAGCTTCCATTTATCATTTAAATGTGGGCCACATAAAGTTTTTTTAAAATCTTACATGTATCACATGAGCCATGAAAATATTAAATTTACGCTAAAATAAAGTTTGATCTCCTAAAGTTTACATTACTTTGGCAAAACAGTTCATCACAAGTTTTTTTGGTCAATTTCTTTGATCACATTTTTTCCATAACCTCTCTTTTTTGGCATAAATTTTGACCTAAATAAATTTTTATTTATTTATTTTAAGGAAAAGTGACTTTATCCATTTTGCCACGGCTCTATTTCCCATTATTTAGCTCAAGGTTCTTAACGCTTGGATTTTCTATGGATCGGAAAGAAGATTTTCAAAGATCAAATTGCAAGATTGAGCGGAGGATGTATATTGTATGGTTTTATGAAATATGAAAATTGATTATAAATAGTATAATATATGTTAATATATCACATCCAAAGCATAATTAAAGGATTACATTTTTAGCAGAAATGGAGATGTTGCTCTTGCTCAAGTGGTAGAGCCTTCATTTTAAACCAAGAAAACAACATAACTAAAATCAAAAGTATAAAGCAATATTAATTAAATTCGAAAAGGTTATAAAAAGGGGGAATAATGTGACATTCAGGCTAACTTTTTGAAGGGCTGAGAAATGCGCGGTAGGCCCTTTAAGTTCAAGCTGAGCATCGGTTTTGGGCTTGATAGTATATCAAGCCGAGAGCACTCCTAAATATATGCTATCAAGCCGAGGGCACTCTTAAATACCTGTATATCTATTTGTGTAGTTGGGCTATTTAGGCCCCATAATATGACCACAATTTATGTTGTATCGTCGGGCGACTTTAATCCTAGTGTTTTCATAGTCCCAGCCATAATATATCGTTCAGTAACTTTTAGTCTTCAACATCATATTTATTATTCATAAATTAGAGTACTATTACTTTATTTTATAGTCCTAATTGACTATTATTACTTTAATACTTATTTTTTTTGGGGTAAGTTACCTATTACCATTACCATTTTGCATGAAAGACTGATTTTCATGGAGAAAAAAAATACTCTTTTAAACTCATGAAATTTTTGAGAATTGTATTGGAGAGTGAATTGTGAAATGTACTGACTATATTTTGGCTACTTTAAACTTTAAAGTATCTTTTTTTTTAGAGTCAAACTTTAAAGTATCTTGTTTGCTAAAATGTCTTTATATTGTTAAATGGGTTTTTTTATAGTTTTGTCCATAATAAACTAGGCCTATCTCTATGTCCGTTTGGATACAGCTGAAAACTGAAACTGAAAAATACTGTAGTAAAATAATTTTTTAATGTGTAAAAAACATTGTTTATTGGCCTAAAATCACTGTTCATGGCCAATGAACACTGACAAGTGCGCGTCCAGCCAAAAAAAAAAAAGGGCTGAAACGCAGATGCTGGGCGTTTCAGCCCAATCCAAACCCACTCTCTATCTCTAAGCTCCACGTTTCATTTTGTTTAGTTAATGCAAGAGATTTTTAATTAGAGCCAGGTTTTATTTTGTGGCCCTCTTGTGTATTTTGTTGTTCTTGTTCTTGGCTTTATGTTTTTTTGGTGGCAATAAAGATTTAATATTTAGCAAAAAGGAAAAAGGACACAACACCTTGAGATATTCTCCAATCTCGAGAGTTCTTGCAACATTTTGGTTTGTGATGAGTGTATGAGAATCCAAGGGCGCATTATGTTTAACTATTTACTCATAAAATCGGCACGTAAAATCTGTGAATATGAACTTGGTCTTGATTTCCCTATTATTCAATTGTGATCTCTTCCCTATATTTAAGTTTATATGCTAACAACCTTAGCTATATATAGTAGCCGTTAAAAAGTGTAAAGCAAATTATCATTAGCTCTTCTTATATATATAAGACCGCAGCCAAAACCTACTTTCTTTGTATATATCCACTCACCATGCATGCAACATAGGAAATCTTTCCAAAGTGAAGTTTACACTGAAGTTAATGTACCATTTTCATGGGAGGCCAAACCTGGGGTTTGCAAAGTCACAAATCAAGCTTCTAGAATATCTATTACTTGGCATTTTACAATATCAAAGCTCCTCCTCCTCCTCCTCCTCCTCCTCTCAGCATTCAGTAAGTACGTAGTATTGGTTCTTTGATACTCATTAAGCGAACCCTTATTTTAATACCTTTTATATCATAAAATTCTATGTTTTCAATATAGTTTTTTTTTTTTTTTGAGAGAATGGTTTCTGAAAGTTCACCTGGTGTGGAAAACACTAGTGAATGTTTAGACCTCCAATTTCAATAATACAAACACAAGCTTATATTCAAATAATGTATGTGCGGAACGGTAAATATAAGCTATACCTAAACAATCAAACTACTCTAAGCCATAATTTAATCACAACACAGCAGTAATTAAAAGCAAAGAGTAAGGATTAGAAAGATGCAAACAAAAAATAACACCGACACTTATTATCAAGGAGGAAATTGAAGAACTCAGCGAAAAACCTTTCTGCCACCCTTCAAGCTATTAAATGATCCACTAGAAAATCAGTTGGGATACATGAATAGCAATAGACCCTCCAAGCCTAATCTAACCGATACACCTAAGCCCTCCATGCTTCTTGCTCCTACAGGGTTAAGTCTAACCTTATCTTCTCTAACTAACTGGATCTCGTAATAAGCCCATTGCATCAACCAAATGAATTGGTCCTCTTTGAACTGCTTCCCAAGAACCAAATAATCTTCTCACTAATATGAATGTGGTGAGGTAAGGATTTGACTAAAAATCCTCTTAAGGATATGTCAATGGAGATGGTGAGAGTAGAGGAATTTGAAGAGTCAAATGTATAAGATTGTGGATGAATCAATCTTGTTGTTCTCTGGAGTTTCTCTCTCAAAATTCTCTTTGAAAGTTCTCTACATTTCGTGGATATAAGGGTATTTATAGTAGGGTATATGAGAAATGTGAAAAGTTATTTTTCTGCAAAATAGGGGGTTCTAACGACTCACTCTTGCATCTGGGACAAGTCGCGAGTTTCAGTCACGAAATAATTGATTGGCTAGACTGTCCTTTTTTTTTTTTTCCTATAGTGTTCCAGCTGTCATAACCCTTTGTTGATACGCATTTTCGCGACACATTTTCTACAAGCCTGATTGAACCAAGCCCGACTTCCTTGTAGGCTTAATTCATGTATTATATTTTATTTTATTCTTTTAAGCATGACCCAAGCCCATGCGACTTATTGAAAAAAATTGAGGAAGTGTGGTTTGGAGGGTATGAGTCAGTTCCTTTCGGACCTTTTGCATGAGCCTAGCCCATGCGTGCTACCAAGTGGGCAAGGGACATTGATAGCACCTCAGGCTCATGGAGGAGGTTTTATATCCAAAATTTACACCCCAAAACAGCTTTTATGCTCTGGGTGACTGTGACTCAAAGTTTCTGCCCAAACCCTTTTTTTTCCTTTAAACATAGTTGGCTCCCATTGGCCAACTCCATCTGCTAGCCCTCACTTAGGTGAGCCTCCCAATGGTCTGAAATTTCTGACCAAAGGCAACCAATTAAAGAAAACCCACTTTATTTTCAAAATCATGCTAAAAGTATACCAAACTTTTCCCTAAACAAAAGAAACCCAAGCCAAAACACCAAAATAGTATCATAGGGGATAAAAGCCTCTTCCACTACTCAAAAACCAGTCAAGAGCAACACCCCAAACTCTATATAAAACTCTCTCTTTAGCTCGTAAAAAAACCAACCACGTTCTACCTAGAGACCTGAAAATTCAAAGCAAAAACCCATTCATCCAGTCAACAATCTCACAATTCTGAACCTTAGGGGTGGAAATATGGGTACAGGATAACCTTCTCTCTCTTCCGCACAACCTCTCTCAATTTCCTCTTCTCGGTGATTACAGGTCAAAGTTTCAGACTTATTGAACCACGTTTTCCCCATAGAGCTGAAACTTGAGAGCAAAAACCTACTAAGCCAAGAAACATTCTCACAATTCTGAACCTTAGAGGTGGAAATATGGGTACATAGAAACCTTCTCTCTCTTCCTCACAACCTCTCTCAATTTCCTCTTCTCGGTGACTATGGGTCAAAGTTTTAGACCTATTATGTTTTTATGCTTTTTATGCACTTTTGTTTCTAGCATTTTGATTCTCTCTTGTCAAAACACAATTAGCCTTTGTTTTCTATACATTGTGAATTTTGGGCTTGATTCTCTATAAATAAACACTTCTAAAGAACCCAAGGAGAGATTTGGGTCGTTTTCGCATTTTCGGCCTTTGTCGCAAAACGTCCCTGACATTTTGGCGACTCCGCTGGGGAGTCAAGTAGCTGAAACAAGAGACATCATGTATCCAAAGACGTGAAACCAACAAAAAGATGATGTTTCTCACACCAACTTGTCGTTCCAAGAGAAACCACAAGATGCATTGCCGCGCAAGAGGAGCATTGTAAAGTTGAGCTTATAAAAGTTCTATCCTTAGCTTATTGAGTTACTGGAAATGATCCAAATCCTGTGACGAAATCGCTGCATCCTCGAGAAGCCATCCAAGAAGTGAATGATGAAGGGAGAATCAACTTTCTTATCAAAGGGAAAATTTTCTTCCACTCATCTATATTATTATTTTTTTTAGCTATCATTCTTATGGATGAATCATCCTATATCTCTTGCTTTACATGATGTTTGTGAAAAATTTTGTTGTATCTTGAAAATGCAAAAATGGTGAGCCACAAGTCCAATCGTGAAGGTAATGACAGCTCCGACCAATAATCAACAATGTGAAGCTCTCAACGTCAATTTCAAACCAAGAACCCCAACAACAATGGCTAAAAGCTCATCCTCAACATCTTCTCAACACGTGTCCTTTATTGTTGAGTTGTATTGTTGCTGAGTTAACGCCAAGCATATGGAGGTTGTTGCGGGTGATTGACTCGTTTTGGGATGAGTATAGTTGACGATGTGTGCAACCATTCGAAGCTGAATATTTTTTGCATCACTGCTAAATAAAGTCTTCGTCAAATTTCTAAAGGTCATAACTAAATAGCCCACCGCAAGGCGCTAGATTTTTCATACACCAAGCCTTGAGGTAGTGACATACCATACATCAAGGTGTATTGTTGCTGAGTTAGCATTGAGCATATGGGGGCTACCACAGCTAAAGGCTATAGCTAAATGGAACACCGCAAGGCGCTAGACGTTCCATGCACCAAGCCTTAAGCTAAATATTTTTGGTATCGTTGCTAAATGAAGTCTTCACCAAATAGCTAAAGGCCATAGCCAAATGGCCCACCGCAAGACGCTAGACGTTCCATGCACCAAGCCTTGAGGTTGCGACATACCATACATCAAGTCTTTAAGAAGCGACATTTCATAAGCTAAGTTTTGAAGTCATACGAGCGATATACTATCATTAAAGCACACTTAAGCTAAGACTCTCAAGCAAACTCTCTTCGCTAATTCATTTTTTTATACATATCGTTTAAACCATTTTAATATTTCAAATTTTTAATCAAAATATTTTCAATAAGTCGTTTATGCTACTTCGCTTGGCCATGACTATCATTTACTAATATATATCACATTTGCACTTAGGGTGAAACAGAAACCTTCTTGGAGCACCCAATGACAAAGGAAATCCGAACTCAATTCCCTCTCACTGAAGCCGCGACACGCTCATGCACGCTATGTTATGACGAGCTCACGCATCCAAAATCATGGTCAATCTGCGCACGCCAAGCCATGGCATATTCATATGTCTCAAGTCGTAACAAGCGCATGCATTCCAAGCCATGCCAACGCTTTAATCATTCTTAAATTCAATATTATGCTTGAAGAGGGAAGCACCAATGTTGCCATCCTCAAGAAAATTTTTCTTATCACTCAACTCTTGTAAGGAGAATTCCTAAGTAGCCTAATGGTAGGAGGCTCGGCACACACCTTTGAAGAATGTTTTGCTAGACCTCGCTTTAGATATTGATGTCAAAAAGCTCAAAGCTTGAAAATGGAAAAATGGTGAGCCATAAGTTCAACTGCGAAGGGAAGGAAGGCTTCGTCCAATAATCAACAAAATGAAGTTCTAAACTTCCATTTCAACCCAAGAACCCCACAAGCACAGAGCATATGAGAGCTGTCATTGGTGATTGACTCATTTTAGGGCCAATATAAATGCTGCTATGTCCATCCCTCACAGCTGAATATTTTTTGGCATCACCACAAAATGAAGTCTTCACCAAATAGCTAAAGGCTATAGCTAAATGGCTATAGCTAAATGGCCCACCGCAAGTCGCAAGATATTTCATATACCAAGCCACGAGGTAGCGACGTTTCAATCGTCAAGTCTTGAAGTAATACGAGCTATAAACAACCGCCAAAGCACGCTTAAGCTAAGACTCTTAAGCATTATCTTTGCTAATTAATTATTTTATATATAGTTTAAACCATTTCAATACTCTAGACTTATTGCCAAAATATTTTCTACAAGTCATTTGTATTAATGTTTAGCCATGACCATCATTTACTAATATGAATGATAATTACACAAGGGGACGAATGAAAACCTTCTCGGAGCATCCAACAAAGAAGGAAAGTCGGACTCGATTCCCTCTCACCAAAGCGGTGACAGGCTCATGCATTCTAAGCCATGAAAAAGCTCACATATTCGAAATCATGGTCGATCCGCACACGCCTAGCCATAGCATGTTCATATATCCCAAGTAATGACAAGCGCATGCATTCTAAGCCATGAAAAGCTCACACATCCAAAATCATGGTCGATCCACACACGCCTAGCCATAGCCTTTTATACACGGGGGCTTGATCTCATTGAAACTATCCATGCACCCTTGAATAAGTACATTCGGGTCTTTGCCGCCACTAAATAGTTCACTAAGTGGACGGAAGCAATCTGACTCAAGAAAAGCGATGAGAATGGTTGTAGTCAAACTCATCAAGAAGCATAGCATTTGTCGCTTTGACGTCTCGTTCATAAGCGACAACAATATATCTTGCTTATACCAATTTTCGAAGGCAAGCCCTATGAAATACTAGGAAGCCGATGAGCTATCATGTTGAGATCCCTACATGCAAAGGTGTAATGCCTTCAAATAAGGTAGGGAAAGCCAACGCTTTCTTCTAATGAGAAACCTTGCGAGGCGACAAGAAAACCAAAAAATTACTCTTACGGTAGAGCTTCTACATGCGAGGGTAAAAAGTACTCTCAATAAGGTAGGGAAAGCCAAAACTTTCTCCTAATGCAAAACCATGCGAAGCGGCAAGAAAGCCAACAAATTACTCTTATAACAAAACCTCTACATGCGAGGGGAAAAAAAAATACTCTCAATAAGGTAGAGAAAGCCAAAGCCAACGAGATGTTTCATTGTGGGAAGACCCCTGCTTGCGAGGATGCAACACTCTTAACAAGGTAGGGAAAACCACCATTATCTTAATGGCAAGCCTTACAAAATAGTAAGGAAGCAAACATAATATCTTATACTTAAAGCGTGATGATCCATTACATGGTGGACATAATCATCCCTAAAACATTATGGGAAAATCGACGCATAATCACTATCTCATTGCCACATGGTAATTTGCTATGCGCAAGGATAAAATCCTTCCTCAAGAAATTAGCAAGCCTATGCATTGTATGTGAGAATGCGATTGCCCTATGAAATGGTGACGAGCAAATGCACCATGAGCCACAATGCGCAAAAATGCAGCCCATATGTGGGAGCTTCTTGAAACTAAAGGGATAGCAACCTAAGACATGTCGAGAATAAGTCGACTACCAAGCGGCGAGCCAAGCTTTAATATATATTAGCTGATGTATGTGAAATCAAATCTGTCCGTCAATAGAGCGCTGAAAAATGGTGCACAAACAACGAGGCGTGCATTTAGCCAAAACCTGTTTGCAAAGCCATGACAACCAAAAAACATGTCTACTAACTTGTCCTTACAAAGGCAAAGCCATATTCACAAGCTATCCAATCAAGCAAAAGTAATCTTCAAGAGACTAAGTGCGCATAATTTATCAAAATTTTGCTGTTCAATCATAAGGTGCACATGACCTTTCCAAGCAAGATTTCCGCAGCATACTCAAATGCTCATTGTCATACAAGGGCTGTTTTCGCAGCAAAACATGCTCATAACCAATCGAAGATAGGTACAAGCTCATTGCCAAGGTACAAAATACAAACTATTCACATCCTTGAGCATATGTTCAAAGTTTCCATAAATACAAGTAAAGGGAAGCTGCTTTATACATAAGTGGGTTGTCCACAAAGGTGAAATACAAGAGAATGTGTTTCGAAAATAACGGCCCCTATTATACATTACAACCAACTCGAGTTCTCAAGGTTTCAGCAAATTCAAGAAATAAAATAAATGAAAAGAAAGGGGGACTCGAAGAAGATCAAGACTAGCAACAATATCTGAAGCCATCATGGTCGGAACACTCGCTTGCAATTGATCTCTTTATGGAGTTTCCACCTTTTCACAAAATCCAGTTAAGACGCAAGTTGAACTTCCAACCCTTTTATAGTCGCCAACAACCTTGTCTTCTACGTCACATAATCAATAACACCTTCAATGTCTTAATGTTAATGTCCATCCCAATGGCGTCTCAACCAACATTTCCTCATCATTATAACAAGCATGAAACGCCAACAACTTGTGACTCTGCATTATTATTCACATTCGCTGCAAGGACACAATACTGGGGGCTGGCAGCACATATATTAGCTATGTCACACCCCTATACTACATCGCCAAGTGATTCTTCACTTCATTCCATCCAAAGTAAGCTGTCCTAAGGCAGCCAACAGTATTGCTCATCACTCTACTTCATTAGAACTACTCTTGGCAAGCACGATCTCACCAAACTATCTAACAAGCAAGAAGCAAGCAACTTCAAAAAATTGAAGCATCCCTAATATTACCCAATTATTCAAGATAGGCTCTCATTAAATTGTCATCGTCTCATACGGAACCAAGCCGAGCATTGGCTTCGCTCCTTTGAATTTACAGCCAAGAATGTAACTTATACTACTTTCAACACGATAGCCAAATCAAGTTTGAGCACAACCACACCACCTTCATGTTTTGCGACTGTCGGAATCAATGGAGAGTCGACTTCGATATGAAATTCAACTTCAACAACCGCAAGAGCTCAGCCTCATAGGTCTTTATCTCAAGGTGGGATTATAATTTCAGAAAGAAGATCCATCCTACACAAGCAATAGCACAATTTGTTCAAATGTCGCCAAATACATATAAGAGCTAGCGATAAAGAACCCAAAATTTAAAAAAAAAATAAAAAAATAAAAAAAAAATAAAAAACCCTCACCAAGTTGGGTGTCATATCCAATATCAAGCTTGTGCAAAGAATGGTTTCAACACCTCATCGCTGCACTCGATGCCATTTTCTTACAACAAAACCTTGATCTTTATTGACGAAAGTTCTTTTCTCTTTGCAGTTGGCACCGCTTCACCGACATCAGTACCAGCGAGTCCCATGGCCATGGGCGACGATCTGTCACAAACCTCCATTGATGTCATCCACAATCTCCTCCTTCGCACTACCCTCATTCGGTGATAGTGGTGGAGGATTAAAAGTGGGTGTTGCAAGAATTGGTGAAGCTTGAAGGGTTCAAAAAAAATAAAATAAAAGAGCCTTGGTGGATCTAATTGCTTATTGAATTGCTTATTGACATAAGAAACAAAAGTGGCATGGGAATTAAATCAAGTACTGGAAGTTGAAGAGGCATGATAAAGAATGCTCCAAAGCATGTGGCGTGAAATAGAAAAGAAAACATGGAGTCATCTGGAGCAAACCAAGGAAATGAAAAGTGAGATTTTTAAAGACAAGCCAAAAACCAAGGTTTATATGGCAAAGCTTAAGTGATGTGGTGGGCTTAAAGCCACACACCATCCAATTGAAGGAATGCTAAAGTTACATAGTGGTGCATACAAAAACTATAGAAACAATAAGAAGATGCTATGGAGGTGTCTAACTAATTTGGATGGTTATGTTGGCATTTGGTGACTTAATGGAGCAAGTTAAACGACCTTGGCCCACCGTGTTGAATTAAGGGATGGCTTTATTTTTTTAGTAGCCAATTTTGCTCCCTTTGAAAAGTATTAACGGGCTCGATACACATATCAGGCCGAGTACGCAGCTCTGTTTTATAATTAGCCTACTGGCACTCTACACCAAATTTCTCACTACCAGTTGGTTACAACTTGGCTTTCTTGGACCCATGGGTGCCATGACGCACGTCATTTCTACAAATGAGCTTCATCGATCTATACCTTCTTAACAAAAAATGAAGCGTTGGATGCACTAATTCCCAAACTCACAAAATTTTCAAGTAATGGGAAACATCAACTACTCACACGTATGTTGCAAGTGCCACACGTGCTCGGGAGGCTAATGTTGATATGCATTTTCGCAACACATTTTCTACAAACCCGATTCAACCAAGCCCGACTTTCTTGTAGGCTTAATTCATGTATTATATTTTATTTTATTCTTTTAAGCATGACCCAAGCTCATGCGACTTATTGGGGAAAGTTGAGAAAGTGTGGTTTGGAGGGTATGGGTTGGTTTCTTTTGGACCTTTTGCATGAACCCAGCCCATGCGTGCTACCAAGTGGACAAGGGACGCTAGTAGCACCTCAGGCTCATGGAGGAGGTCTTATATCCAAAATTTTCACCCCAGAACAGCTTTTATGCTCTGGGTGACTGTGACCCAAAGTTTCTGCCCAAACCCTTTTTTTTTTCCTTTAAACATAGTTGGCTCCCATTGGCCAACTCCATCTGCTAGCCCTTATTTAGGTGAGCCTCCCAATGGTTTGAAATTTCTGACCAAAGGTAACCAATTAAAGAAAACCCACTTTATTTCCAAAATCATGCTAAAAGCATACCAAACTTTTCCCATAATATCGAATACACCTTTAACTTTATAATATTTAATTTAGACATTTTAGTGCATCTATTTCAAATGGAGACAAATTCTATATAATTTTCTTTTTTATTTAGAAAATGAAAAAATTCTATAATTGATTCATATAGAAATGAAACTAATCTAATTGGTACAAATTTTATTATTATTATTATTATTATTATTATTATTATTATTATTATTATTAATATTTTAGAAAAGCATACAGAACCCTTCCTATGGTTTATTTATAGAACACTTAACCCCCAAAAGTTTTGAAATGTAATACTTAAATATCCTAGTGGCATTGTTTTATGTGTAAAACATTAAATATCTATTAAAATAAACAGCGAGTTGCTTATGTGATGACACGTATCCGTATTTAAAATCACAGTTTCACGTAAAACAATACCAAATGAGGAACAAGATCCTCTCAATTTCAAATCCGCTCCATTTCGTCAATTTAATATTAAGATTTTATTTTTTTTGATTTAACTATGTATACACTACCATATTATTTAAAAATTTTAAATGATATGACCGTTTATTGTTTGTACGTCTTTATATTTCAAATTTAAATCGGGTCATTAAAACCAATAGCATATGAAGTTTAAGTGTTGCACTCAAAATTTGAAGGAATTCTGTGTTTGCAGGAAAAATCACATAGATTACCATGGGATTTGTATACTTCCCCATTACTATGTTCAAACAGATTGATTGGTCATCTTTCAAACTTCTATTATTTGATAAATGACATTAATTCCGCCCAAAGATTACAATTTTTCTTTTTCTGGAATAGATACAGAAAATTCCAACCTGTCATGCAATTTTTTTTCTTGAGTAAAACAATCTCTAGCTTGTTAGTAAATGTTAGTTTTCTAGTACCCAAAGCAAGCTTGAGTTGTGGAACAGTGGAAGACTAAATAAAATTTGTAAGTTATTATGCTAGTCCTTTAAATTACATAATTATATTGTTAGTCCCATATCTCTACTCAAATGGTTTTCACCCATTTCCCACTTTCTAATTGTTTGTTTACAATATATCGTGCACAACTTAAATGCTTTGCAAAGCCAAGTTAGTAAATACAAATCCAAGGTATATGAGAAAGTGCAAGTGTGCAACCCAATTGGTGAAAAATATCAAGGGAAACCTCTTTAGACTTTAGGAACAAGCCATTACTAATTACAGGCTAGACTGGCTAGCTAGCAAGTGTCTAGAAGGTATTTGATGCCACGTTTTGCGTAGAAACTACTATTTTTCTTATATTGTTTGTGCCATTTAGCATTCTAGGAGTTGAGAGAATCTCACTCCTCAACTCATACAACCAACTGATAATAATCATGCTCCCACGCTTAAAAAACTTGCACAAATTTGAGGCTACTAATGCGTTAAATAGACATACGTTTTCGTCAATATTAATACATTATATTTAGCCTCAACATAATGCTATATATAGAATGAAAGAAAAAGAAGAGGCTTCTTACCTTCATCATCAACAAGACACCCTGCTTGTGCTTTGACTGCGGTTACTACCATGCATAGAAGAAGTAAGAGCTTAATGAGTGCCAAGACGATTCTTGAATTTTGAGCTTGCCCTGACATCTCCTACTTCAAAGACCTGGTGTTGCTTGATGTTTGTGTGAAGAGGATGAAGGGGGGGCCTTTTTCTTTTGGCAGAAAGAGAACGAATAGGGATTTGGTTTTGTGAAGTTGTGAGGCAATAATTGTAACACTTATCATCTATTAAGATTGTTGTCTACGTCGATTGAAAAAGACCTAGCTGATAGTGACAATCAGATACTACTTTTTGCATGCTATGTGCAAAATTAATTATGATATTAACTCGTACAAATACTTAGCATTCTCTTCTTAATTTTTATTCAGATAAAATACAAAAGTGACCTTAGTTTGGATTAAGTATATAACACAGCAACTTTTCAAAAATATTCAATTTACTCCCTAAGCACAAATGACACTTAACGCAGTTTGAAGTTCCATGGTACACCAAGTAATCTGTTTTCTTCTCCATTTTTGGTTGCTATGTATCTATTTTTTTTATTATATATATACCCAGTTACTTCCTAGTGCATATAATGGTCAAAATGCAATTACTATAAGACATGTGCAATCAAGAGTTGTTCGACATATGCAAATGCAAAAGGGTTCTTTTATGAGATTCAATTCTAACCCATTATTGAGACAAACTTTAAACATATGTGATGTCAAATTTCCTATCCATCCTAGCGGCTGGAGAAACTGGAGGTCATGCAAGGAGCAACTCAACTACTTATTAACTTGATCACAATTTAGTTTTTCAACGAAAAAGGGCCCAAATACTTTTAAGTGTTATTTGTGCTTAAGGAGCAAATTGGATGTTTTATTTTTAAAAAGTCTTGGTAGTGCTTAGCATTAACCCGATGGGTGGTTTTTGTATTTTACTATTTTTATTTTTATGGTTTGCTTATCTTTTCTTATTAAGAAACTTACCTTTTTAATGTAAAGAATACTGATTAAAAAATTAAATTCATTATTTTTTAAAAAATAAATAAATTTTTTGACAAAGTTATAGTTTATCATGTCCAAATAGATTTGTCGTTGTTGATTGGGGTTTCAACAATTTATCCACCATCAACTAGAAGATCCCACAGTTTTCAGTGCAGGACAATATCCAAATTCAGTGAACAACAGGACCAGGATGACAACGTGGGAGAGGACCGGGATGATAACGTGAGAGAGTCCAATGAAGGGATTACACACATGAAGATTGTCTTTGGCATCGCTCAAGCCGATCAAAGAACTATCCCGTTTATGGATTCTAGCGAGTAGAGTCTTGTATCTAATGAAGTGGTACTTACTGGTATTTATGGATTTTGTCATCAAAGTCTTAAACCTAGCTAGCTAGCTACCTCCTATTTCTTGTAAGGAATTTATGCGAAGGAAAAACATACTTTGCATGACCAATATCAAAATTGTTGTTATGGAAGTACGTGGAAGCGAAAGCAGTGCCAGTGATGAGAAAAAGTGGAGGATTATCTCACGTGGGTCTTAGACCTAGTAGTCCTCCATCCATCGCTGCTTGTTTTTTTCCTTGATTTCAGTTGTGAGACTCTCATACTCATACGTACGTTATTATTTTTAGGGTTACAGTACAAGACTGGCGAGTGGCGAAGGAAGGCCAGTTGTTATGTTATTTTTTATTTTTTTGGAAAAGATGGTAAAAACTTATTAAAGCCCAATTCGTTTTTTTTTTTTTTAATATATTGAAGCCCATGGGCATTTGGCGCAGCATAGACAAAAATTATTCCATGGTTCTAAATTTTAATTCTTACCCTATTTGTTTCTTACCCTATGCTGGCAGGAAAAATCTAAATTTGACTTGGGTGTCCAAATTTTTTTTTTTTTGCTGAATATTTAGACAAAACTAGAAGTTTTAGGCCTTTTTGTGGCTTTATAGTTTCTTACCCTATTTGTTTAATTTTTTTTATCCTTTTAATTCTTATTAGAAATTATTATTTGTTTAATTATTTATTCATTTTATGAGTAAAGGCATGTGTCAATTAGTTTTTTTTTTTTTTTTTTTTTTCCATTTTCTTTGGCACTCTTTTGTAAATTTGTAACTGTGAACTATAGAATTTCAACTACAAATAGTGCAATTATTTACTTTTTTTTTTTTATTATTATTTTGGATAGTAGTGGGTGGGGAGAGGATTTGAGCTTTAATTCTTCTAACTAATCAGTATTCGAAGCAATTCACAAGTTTCACATAATCTTTTTTTTTTTTTTTCTTTTTGTCTACTATTAAAAATTGATAATTGTGGTAGTTATTATTTGTATATGGAATTTTAATGGAAGTTTTAAAGATAAAATAGACTTTAAATACAATTTTTATATATATTCAAAATGATGTGTCTAATTGTGACACCTAAAAAGCTTATGTGCCACAATATTATCAGGTCAACCAAAACTTAAATATATTTGGTTTTATGTATATTATAGATTACAAATTATAGATAAAGAAAAGTATGTTATGTTATTGAGTTACAAGACTCTTGGCATAA